>OX422222.1:362885940-365285940 GCA_949130495.1 Sambucus nigra
AGATAGTCAGAATAGAGTATTCGGAGGTAGTGTTTAGGTTCCAGGGATTTTTGGACTAGTAGGGACTCGCAATTGAGTATACGAGTCAATTTTGGGTATAATAAGGGATAAGCTTTATAAACCCTTATAACCCTTACTTCTCTCACATTTTCAGCCCTGGAGAGAGAGAGGGGAGAGAAAAGAGGAGAGAAAAGGAGATTTTCGGCCAAACTCCGCCAGATTCGACTCGAGGTCGTCGGATTTTATCTACGAGGAAAGTGTTCAACTTGATTTAATGATTAGTGTGTTTATTTCTCATATTGTAGTTGGTGTGTAAAACTATAAAGATTTTTGGGTTGGGTTTTCGTTAATCAAAATGGGGGTTTCGAAAGTTTGAACGAGTAAAATCCGGATAATATTCGATTCGAGAAACTTAGGAATTAATTGAAATTAGTTGTTGATTCTTGGTTCTAGGATGATTAGAACCTATTTTATTTGAGAATATATAGTTGGTTGTGATTAAATAATATTGAGAGAAGAAACAAAAATCTTGGAGGTATGTTAATGGCCGAAACAGTCTCGGATAAGACGATAAGCAGTAACCAGCGTCATTACCGAATCGATTCGGCCTAGAAGAGATTCGATTCGGCTCTTGGTCAAAAAATAAAATTTGTATATCTTTTCGATACGGTCGCGTGGGTGCTGATCGCATATTTTTCTGATTTTTTTTTTAATTTATAATTATTTTTCTACGAAAGGCTGTCCGAGATCGAAATCGTTAGTTAGAAATCAAACCTGATATTGGGAGAATTAAGACTAAAATTGTTTGGAGATTATTTTAGGGGATTCTAAAAGTGATATTAGGAATCCTAGATAATGGCATTGAGGGTGAGTAAACCTTGGATCGAAAGAGGGAACCTCGGGTTAATTTGGTGTACAATACAGGATATGGATTTAATAAATGTATGAATAACATTCACGGAAAGTATTCGGCAAGCATATGTAGATATATTTATGTGGTTAGAATAAATATGGGCCGATTGTAATTGAGTAAATCCTAGGATGCGATTATGATGGAATTTAGGATACGGACTCAAGAGAATTGCGCGGTTATTCAGTACGTCTATTGACGACTATTATTATAGGTGATGCGATACCTATGGAATTAAGATAAGTTGCTGGTACACTTATTTAATTATTACGAATTGGTATATTCGGGTTTATGTAAAATCCTTAAAAGTGATTAAGGTGCGAGTTATATATTAAGTAAGAGAGTACTTATAGGTTCAGTACTTTAAGTGTACGAATACTTATATACTATTACGAATGGGAACATTCGGGGTTAATGGCTATCGCTATAAGAGTTTGGCAATTATAGCCATAATATATTTGATAAGTGATATAGATTATATATACGACGTTGTTACAGTATATATAATATAATACGAATAAATATATCTGTGTGATTGGTATATTTGTACTTTAGAGGCTGGTTCCACAGGTTTCCTCCGGCATAGGGATGGACAGCGAGTTTATATATTTTCTCTAGTGCGATCCAGGGAGGTTGCGCGATGTTGGTGAATCTCCTGGCTTGAGGAGCAGGGAGAGTATATCCCCATGTCATATCATCCCGTATATGAGTGCGATATTGTTATTCCACTTTCAGGAGGGAATATGGCCGCCTCCACCATTGTGTATTTTTACCATGACCATGAGTGAGTCTGGCTTGGTACCGTGGTTGATTGAGTAACCCCAAATGCGGATAGGCACTATGAGACTGCATCCTTGAGTTATAGCTCGGTGGGATGGTTATTATAGTTATGATTGTAATAGTTATAATTATACTTGTTGTGTATAGTATATTTCTTGTATATGACAATGAGATATCATATAAAGTAAACTTGTATAAAGTGAAAAGAATGAATGAGAGTTATTCCCCTTCCGGTAGATTTATATCCGGACTTATATGAATATGGATCATAGGTTTTAATGAGAAATATATATATATATATATATATATATATATATATATATATATATATATATATATATATATATACACGTTATTTTATTATATGTGTTATGTAAAAAGGGATTAATTGATCCCGATGATCAACATTGTCATGTAGTAGTGTATCGGGGGGGTTCCTTATTTGAATTTCGCTTCGCGAGACACCCCACGCACGAACGTAGCGCGATGTTGGTATTGGGGAGAAGTTTGGTACTTAGTACTCTGGTTTAAGAGGATTATTAGAAGATGGGTGAAATAGATTAGTTAGGCCGGGTAGCTTAACTAGGTTGTTTAAAATATATGCAATAGGTGTGCACTATTAGAAGAGGGGTGAGGTGTATCTCATGAGAGTGCGATACCAATTTAAATATGACAGATTTCATATTTTAAAATATGGCATTTTAGAACTTACTAAAATATTTTCAAAACTCGGGCTCTGGTCCGTTTTTCTATTTTCCCCCTCTTGATATATACATATATCAGTGTTCTAAAAAACCCTCTTAGGCTCCACCTATGCACGCCTAGGCTTGAGGCTTGGGAGAAACGCCGCGCCTTAAGATTTTCACGCCTTATTATTGGTAAAACCTTTAAGGCGCATTTTTTTCTAAAAATAACAATGCTTTAGTAAAACGATATTGCCTTTTAATTAATTGTTTTACAAATCGGACCATTATCTCTTCCAAAATAATCAAATATTATTTTAATTCGCATATATTCAGACATATTTTTATGATATGTACAATTTTAGTATTTTAATAGCCTTGTTATGGTTAAAAAATATTAAAATATACTAAGAATGCCTAAACGCCTTTTTGCACCTTTTTACACCTAAGACCTACCTAGGCTTCTAAGGCTTAAGGCTTGGCCTCCACGCCTAGATCACGCCCCGCATTTTTTAGAACCTTGATATATATAGGTGTCCAAACACAAGGACGCCTGGATGATGATTCCTTCGAGTCAGACGTTTGCTGTAGCAGCTGTAGATGCATGCAGGTTTACTGTAGACGCTTCTACCATTGTGATATTGATAGGAGGTACTGTAGAAACACTCAGGCCGATATCCCAACTGTATTTATTTATTCTTTTACCGCCTTTTAGTACAGCATTCGATTTTGTTGTATTATGTTAAACCGAGTGTTCGGTTATTTTATTTCATTTTAGCTTCGGGCATATAAAATGTGTGAATGTTTTATTTAGTTGGTTTGGATAAAAAGATTAGTTAAATAAAAATTTGACGCCAGCCTAATAGGTTATTAGTAATTAAATTGGTTTTCGGCAGTGATGCTGAGAATGAACCATATGAGACCCCTATTTTAATTTGGTATAGGATTGATCACCCAGAAATTTATTAGGCGGGGTGTCACATTAAGGTGGCTCTAGTTTCAGCTAAACTTTTTCATCTAATATATTTTAATCCATTTATAGTATCTTTAAGTATTCTAGTATATTCTTGGTATTTTTCTGGTTCTGAAAGTTCTTTTGCAAATATTACAGTTCTCAAGTCTTGTCTGAAGGGATCGCGGATCTCTGTTCGAATTATTTATATTCTAGGTACTTCTCTTACTAACCACTCAATAATTTGGTCTATATATCTGTAAGTACCTCATGCGTATATTAAAGCAGCTTCTGCAAGTAGTTTATCTTTAGGGTTTGTGAAAGTTCGCTCTTGGATTTCTCTTGTTAAGTCTGAATTTATTTGATTAACAAATGCTAAAAAGTCTGTAGTTATGTGAATGCTCATGCAAATATTTTAGATTTAGCAATAATATGTAAATTAGCTAGGTGTGGTTTGAGTTTATACCTTCCTTTTGGTCTACAATATCTTTATCTTCTTTCCTTCGTCTCTTCAATTTTATTACTATTCTTCTCTGGTATGTGCCTCCTGCAACTCTTTTTTTTGTGTCGCACCTCAATCCACTAGTTTGGCGTTGCACCTGTTTTCTTCCTGTACTCCACCACGCCTAAAGCCCACCTCGTTAACGGCTCACGAAAAATTAGCATCTGATGGCAGTTCAATAGTATAACACCTATGTGCCACACCAGAGGTTCCACACAATAGTCCTCTATGAACAGAAAGTTGGAGATGTTTGGAAAATAATAACAACTTAACATAAGAGAATTCTGGAAAAGAAAATACTTTTATTTCATTGCATAAGTAAATCCAACTTTCTCCTCTCCCCTAACTATGAGAGGTTTACTCACTCATATACATCTTACTATCTGAGCTCTTTCTAACTTGATTTTTTATCTCTCTCTTCGATAGTCGATATCTTAAAACACAACCCAACTATTCCTTTCATAAAATAAGGGAGATTACAAATTACAGGCAACCGGAGGCTAAAAGCTAACTGGTAAAGAATGTGGAAAACAAAAAATAAATAAAGTCTATAACTTTTGCTTTACGTAAAGTAACTTTAACGTCTTTGTATTTGTCTGAGTTTTGTCATCTAGCGAATAATTCAACTTGGTGGCCCTTGCAAGTCACATCTGGTCTATTATAGAATGCAAAGTAATTCAGACGAAACTTTATACAAAGGGTCTAAATAATTTATGGTCTAAATGATGGCATCTTCTATTTTTAATAATTTGTTAAATAAGGTGGGACCCTTCTCTGCCCCATATGTGTCTTCCTTTGTCTTTTCTTCTTCGTCTGATTTTAGTGGAACAAAATATTCGTCAATGAAGCCCACCACTCTAGTACTAGCTGGTAAAGCTACCTCTACCATTTCTTTGGATTCCTTTTTGAGTTTTTTATTGAATGACTCATCTGCTTGGATAATTAGGTCTTCTTTATGGTACACAGTGCACCATCATTTTTGGCTTGCAAATAACTCCATAATTTCTATTATCTCCATAGCTTGGGAATTTGGAGTTTGGACTTGCCTACGGTCAGGTCTTTAGTTTCGTCTTTAGATAGAATCTCAACATCTTCAAATGAAAAAGTGGAGAATCTAATGAGTCTAAATCCTTCGACCCTCTTTCTTCTACAGGAGTTTGCGGCAATCTGGTAGATTCTGGCGAAGAGGGGAAGAAATTCTTCTAACTTCTTGGCATACTCATAGACTATTTTTCCTAGAGCAATTGCATCTTCTACGGTCTATCTGGATGAGTCCAATGAACCCATGGTCTGCCAAAGTTATCTTTGCCATGTCTGTTTTTCCAAAAAGGTAAATTTTTGGAACGTCTTTAAAAAAACCTTTTATGATTAAGGCATCTCTATTAATCTCATATAATAACATATTCAAATGTTCAATAATGTTTTCTCCTTCGTTCTAATAGTTTTCTGAAAATAGAAGATAATTATGACCAAATGGTATAACAATCTTAGCCTTAAAAGTCTTTTGTTGATAACAAAAATTATCAACTGGTCTAATTTTGGATGATTTTCCAAGAGTCTGAGCATATGTTTGAGTCTGCAGTCTAGGAGCAGCATTATTACTGAGTTCAGTTGCTGTAAGTCTTTGAAGTCTCATGAATGTAGCAACAACTACCAAATTCTATTTAAATTCTACCGATAGTTTATTCTTAACGTTCCACCATAGGGGGCCTATAAGAGCATTTTCATGAGTAGAAAATTCTCGTATATATATATTTTATTAAGTCTAGATATCTTTGGTCTGGTTTATATTAGGGAAAATACATTTTCCCGATAAGTCTATTCTTGGCAATGATTTCATTCTTATATTTTTTAGGAGGAACTAGAATGTCATCAAAGTTTTCCAGGATTGGTCTTTCTTGGGAGTCTTGAATATGAGTCTGAGTCTGTTTTTGCATTCTACCAGTATTTGGTATTACGCGTATAAGATAGTCTTTAACGTCTTCTTTGCTAGTTTATTTGTTCTAGAGGAACTCATGATGTCTTTTGTTTGTAACATAAAATAAGAGATAATATTAGTGTTAGCAAACATGGTTTCTCTAGATATGGTGTATGAAATGGTATTATTGCTTCCCTTAATGTGTATTAGAGAGAAGTCATAACCATTAAGCAATTTCTTCCATCTAATTAGTCTATTAGTTATTGATTTGGATAAGTCTAAGTCTCTGAATTTTACTGCATAAAAAGAGTTTGTATAAATAGTAAAATGTTTAGGTATAAGAAAAATCATATATTTTTCTATTGCCCTTACTATAGATAAAACTTCTTTTTCATAGGCTGTATATCTTGTTTCTGAATCAGTAAAGGTTCCAGAACTATATCTACAAAGTTTCTTATTTTTTGTTTGATGATCAATGGCAAAGTATACTACTCCCCATTGTTTTTCAGATACATCTATTTCAAATATGAACTAATCTTCGGCATTAGGTAGCTCAAGTAAAGGGATATTCTTGACTACTGCTTTGATTTGTCTTATTACCTCAAAATCATCTTTTGTCCATCTAAAAGGATTAGTTTTATCCAATGTTCTAAAAAACCCGCCTAAGCTCCGCCTAGGCTTGAGATTTGGGAGAAACGCCCCGCCTTACGCTTTTTACGCCTTATTCTTGGTAAACCCCTTAAGGCGCACTTTTTTCTAAAAATAACAATACTTTAGTGAAACGATATCGCCTTTTAAAGAATTTTTTTACAAACCGGACCATTATCTCATCCAAAATAATCAAATACTATTTTAATTTTTATATACTCAAACATATTTTTATGATATGTACAATATTAGTATTTTAATAGCCTTGTTATGGTTAAAAAATATTAAAATATATTAAGAAGGTCTAAACGCCTTTTCATGCCTAAGGCCCGCCTAGGCTTCTAAGGCTTAAGGCTTGGCCTCCACGCCTCGATCACGCCTCGCGTTTTTTAGAACCTTGGTTTTATCAGTTCCTTTTACTTTGGAAGTTAAGCTTTGTCTTTTTTAAGATATGCCTTTAATAAAATCTTCAGCACAATTTAGAAATTCTAAAAATGATTGTAATTGTTTTCTATCTTTTATTTATTCTGTAAATTCAAGAATCTTTTTGGCTATGTGTTCTGCTAAGGATATTTTTCCTTTATTGATATGCATTCCCACAAAGTCTATTTCAGTCTGAAATAACAACATCTTCTTCTCAGAAATAACAATTCCATGTTTATCTAAAATAATATTTTTAAGACGATTTACATGCTCTATCTACAAGAGTATCATCTATGTAAATAAGACAGAATTCTGAATAAGGTCTAGATATATTATCCATTCTTATTTGGAATACTTGAGCCGTATTCAAGTATACAAATGGCATAACTAAACATTCATATTTTCCTTGGGGCACACTAAAGGTTATTTAAGTTATGCTATCTGGATGCATCTTTATTTTTCAGAATCCTGATTTACAGTCAAACTTGTTGAATATAATTTTGTTTTTAATTAGATCGATTATATTATTCTTGGCTGGTATCTTATAAGAATCAAACTCACAATTCATATTAAGGTATCTATAGTCTATGGCCATTCGTCATTTTCCTCTCTTTCTTTCAGACTCATTTTGGACATAGAAGGTAAGGCTATTATGTCTACTTTTGCTTTCTCTAATGATTCCTATCTTAATCATTTCATCTATGTCTTTTTTTATTTCGTCTCTATCTTTTTGTGAATATCATTTCTTATAGGTTCCACCATTAATAGTGGCGTATGGGTTAATAGGGATAATTTTTCAATAACTTTGATCTTTGTCCCACTTAGCAGTGGGATTTTCTGCTAAAGTAGGCTTTGGTAATTGCTTAATCTTTTCTTCTTCTGCTTCTATATCCATTTTCTTTTGTTTGGATATAGTTTAAACCTTTAATAATGTTTGCTGGGCTTGATCTAGAATGTCTTGTTGCATAAGTTCTATTTGTTTTTAACACTTTTGGTCTGTCACTTACATTCTTTTTGTAAGGGTTTAGTTATTTCTAGATATTCTTATTGTTTTGTGTGTCTAGATCGACCATGCTCAGCTAAAGAACTCTGATGGTTTATTAGCTTA
This sequence comes from Sambucus nigra, assembly GCA_949130495.1. Classification (NCBI taxonomy): domain Eukaryota; kingdom Viridiplantae; phylum Streptophyta; class Magnoliopsida; order Dipsacales; family Adoxaceae; genus Sambucus; species Sambucus nigra. The sequence goes on from OX422222.1 coordinate 362,893,865, forward strand.
AAATTAGGTTTGGTCTGCATAAGGTCAAAAGTAGTCGTGTGATCTATTAGAGGGGCAATAATATTAAAATCCCCTTTATTACTAAGTAATATATTATCATTATATTGAGTATGAGGATTCTATTTAATAATAAAGTCTTATCCTAAAATAATGTTTCTTGTGAAACTAGGATAAGGATCCATTAAACAAAATCGATGATTAACAGTTTTGTTAGTCTGATTTCCTAGCTTAAAATAAATAGGAATAGTTTGAAAATATAAGGTAAATTGATATCCATTAGCTATTTTACCATGGATCTCTTGATTACTGTCTAGAAAATATTCTCCAGGGAAGGCATTAACCTTACAAATACTCTGAGAGCATCCTATATCTATAAAAGATGAAAGTATTTTAGGATAATCTTTATGTTGTGTGAATAATTCTACAAAACAAGCATGTGGTTCAGTAGAAATTCCTAAGTTATTCTTTTCTAAAATAGATATTCCCTTTTGGGGTTTATCTACAAAATCTAATGATGTTAGTTCTTCTGAACTACTATCAGAGCAGTTTTCTTTTATATCATAGAAAATTTCCTTTCCTTTTAAGTCTTAATTTTCTTGTAATCTCTTGGATATACTTTCATCAATGTCTTGGTAATAAGTTTTAATATCTTGGTCTATTTGAGCATCAAACTGGGTAGTATAGATTACTCTAGATCTAGTTCTTCAATAATTTTCATGGTAGTGTAATTGACAAATAACACAAACCATAAATAATTATGTTTGTATAGTCTTAAAACCTTCTACACATCTAAAGTCTTTCTTTATACATTTCATTTTAAATGTGTAATAATTTTCTTCATCATAGTAACATCTAGGGATATATGCTAGTAACTCAGGATTACTAATTGTCCACCTTTTCCTTAACAAGGGGCTTAATATACATTTATACCAAGATTCTTCAAAGTCTATATAATCATCATCTTGATTATCTTGATTAATTTGCATCATATATAAATCTAGTGTATATTGGAGGTCTTCATATTCATCAGTATCACTATTATAATCTTCAGAATCACTGTCTGTGTATGCACTATAGATACTGGCATTGCCATCATTTTCTATGTCTGATATTTCTATAACATATAGAATATCTAACTCTTCTTGATCTGCAAAGTCTAATATTGTATTAATAATCTTAATACTTTCTTTATCTTTCTTGTTAGGGCATTCTTTATAAAAATGTCATTCTTTGCCACAAGTCCAACATTTTTTAGTGGAAGTTTTAGATTGAGCTACTTTTTTTCCTTTTCTATAATTAGGAACCTTCTTATGTTTATTAGTGTTCTTTTTAAAATATCTTTTTTGGTTAAATCTACTTTTCTTGGTTTTAGAGTTTCTCTCTCTAAAGGTAGTAGATAATATGAATCTATATTTCATTGGAAAACCTAAAGGCCTAGCCTTAAACTTCTTTTGTTTCCAATCTAGTTTCTTTTTTAATTTCTTATATTTACTACCACATCCCCATTGAATTGGAGAAATATCTCTGTCGTCTTTAATTGGAGGAATCTGTTTATAAGTTTCTTCAATTAACTTTTCTTGAGTTATATCTCGTATTTTAACTATGATATAGTCTTTGGAAAAATTGATTATTTCACTAAGGGAGTTATTCTTAACTCCAGCAACTCCTGGCCAACTCCTATATTCATTAATTAGGATATATCCAATAGAATGGTATCTTTCTAAAATACTCATCTTTTAAGGTCTCCCCAAATTCTTTAATTTGGTAATATAGTTGTTCATAATTATTTATATATTCATTAATCTTGTCTAGTTTACAAATATTAAGAAGAGCTAACTTAATTTTTGCTAAGTATTGCTCATTGATTTGAGTTAAATTTCCAGCTCCAATAAATTCAGAAGTAAATAATTGAATATGTTCTTTAATTGATCTTTCTTATAAAATTTCCTTCACTTTATCAATCTTAGCTAGGGATTCTGCATCTGTAGCTTGTCTTAGACTGTCTAAGTAATCTTTTGTAATACCTCTAACGGATTGCTCGATGTGTTTTTTACGAGCTTGCATCTCATTGTTCATTAGATGCAAAACACATGTTCATTTGATTATGCCATTCATCTAAGTCTTTCTTCTTATCTTGGAAATTGTATAGATTAAGGTATATCCCAACTAGTTTTATGGCTTGACTGGCCATGGTCTTAACAGGAGTAAAAATATTATCATTAGTTGAAAAGTCTTTTATATAATCAGGTTTAGTCTTTATCACAGTGTTTGAATAAATAAGAACATTTATTCCTATTGGTTTACTAAAGAGTCTAGGAGCATCATTTAGCCTACTACTAGTTCCTATCTCTTATTTATTAGGACCTACCTGTGTAGCTGATATTAATCTTTCTTCTCCTTCTTCCATTAGTCTTAAGTTTCTAAGAAGATATTTAGTATTCTTAGATTCTTTTAGTTTTAATATATGATCTTGGGATATCATATTAAATCTATCCCTGTCTTGGAACCTAACAGAATAACTTTTGTTAAGATGTTCTTTAAATGTCTTCATGTCCAATTATGAGGGTTTATGTCCAAAGTTTTGGATTCTATCCTTTTTCTCTAACTAAGTCTTTTTGTTAAAATGAATATTTAGGTCTAATTATTGGAGCTTGTCTTAACAAACTACAGCTAGCTTTAGTACTACATTCTCCTTTTGAAGGATCATTGATTATGGCTTCTACCATATTTCTAAATCTACTTTCTTTCAGTGTGGATATTATTATTGGTAATCTTAGGAGGGCCAAACTAGATAGTTACATTTCCAGTGACATCGTCTTTATTAATAAACAAAGGTTTATTCTATATAGTCTTAGTTTCTTGAAATTCTGGCAATTGTCAAAGAGTCTTAGCCTTTTCTTTTATAGTTCCAATATTCCTAATACTTTAAGTATGATTGTAGTCTGAATTATAGGTTCTAATAGCATGGCGGCACTGGACCCTAATGCTAGTACGAATCCTCCTGATGTCACAGAGATTGATGATAAAACCTATAACAGGTATGCAATGAAAACATTCGTTGATATCCTGTCCAACAATAAGGCTACAGAGGCTCACCTTCCCATTCTTTCGACATCGTAATATAAAGGGGAGATAGCTCTTTTCTTTTCCAATGAAGACATTAGCACTCTAGCTTCTCCCTTTAAATACGTATTGATAGGAAAATTTCACCATGGGAGACCATCGCTTGAAATTATCAGAAAAACGTTCCTAACGTTCTCACTCAAAATCGATTTCTCGGTGGGACTTTTGGATTCAAAACATGTTTTGATTCGTCTCCAAAGCGAGGAATATTTTCAGCGGATGTGGCTGAGAGACCTCTGGTATAACATAGGTTTCCAATGAGAATTATAAAATGGTCCCCGAACTTTAAAGCCAATATGGATAGCCCGCTAGTCCCAGTCTGGGTTAACCTTCCATACCTTCCTATCCACTTTTTTTCCAAGCCCGCCCTCTTTTCCATTGCTAAAGAGATTGGTAATCCCATTAAGCTTGATGAGGTAGTGGGTTCTCTATCTCGACATAGCATGGCTAGGGTTTGCGTCGAAGTTAATGTGCTGAAGCAACTACCCAAGAGGATTTGGTCAGGGACGTAAGAATCAGATTTTTGGCAGAAGATTTGCTATGAAAACATTCCTCCCTATTGTCATATATGTTCAAAATTGGGCCATGACAACATAAGTTGTAAGAAGGAAGACAATAACACTACCATGGTGGAGAATGTAGATGAAACCACTCAAGAGTTCCAACCGACCCTAAAACTTATTTGGAAACCTATCCAGAAGACTCAAGAAGATTTGGGCACTGTTCGAAAGATGATGCAAGACGATCCTGATAGACCCATTTCTAGGGAAGTTATCAAGAATCCAACAGAAGTTACCACCGCTAAGAAGGACATGACCCTAGCTATAGCCAATTCTTTTGAGCTATTAGCTACTGTAAATTTGAAGCTGGAAGAAGGAGAGATTCAACCGGGTAATGATAGTAATGGAGTTAGCCCTAGTTTGCATGAAGATGTGGGGAACTCTACAATTGATTGGGATTTTGATATGGCTAATATTCCAAAACTCAAAAAAGTTATTATGGACCCCACAGTCATGAAAAACCTTTTCTTATCTCCTAGGGCGCCAAGAATCCCAACTGACAGGAAGATTGCAGAAGAATGGCGACATCTATATGCATCAGATTCCGAAGCTCACTTGGTGAGAGAGGTTAATGATGATTGGGAGTCCTTTTCACAAGGCATTTCCAAAAAAATTCCAAGACTTGATAAGAAGATTTTGGTGTAAGAAACAGTAGAGGAAGAAGCAGAGTTTACAGTAGTAAGAAAGAGAAGGCCAAGAAAGAATTATGCAGCCATGAATTCTCTAAAAATTCAAACCCATTCTGGAGGTAAGAATTCTAAAACTTTAATCTTTGCTATTTCTCAATGATCCAAGGACTCTTTTGGAATGTTAGAGTTGTGGTAAATGGCCCCTCGATACTAAGACTTAAAAGATTAATTCGCATTCACTCGATGTCCATTGTGGCTTTACTAGAACCAAAAATTGAAGGAAATAAACTTGAAGAGGTGTGTAGGAAGTTAAAATTCGAGGGTGGCTTAGCCAATAGAAATAATAAAATTTGGATCTTTTAGAAAAATAATTGGAAAGTGACTTTAGCTCATGACGGGTCTCAATCGCTCTCCCTTTGGTTATCTAATAGTTTTATTGGAAAGTGACTTTAGCTCATGACGGGTCTCAATCGCTCTCCCTTTGGTTATCTAATAGTTTTTTTGCCAATCCGATCCTTTTTACGATAATTTATGCAAAATGCAATAGAATTGAAAGAATGTCATTGTGGGATGATCTCGAATATTTATCAAATATGGGAGATTTGAAATAGGTATTTGGAGGATACTTTAATACCGTGGCTTCGAATGACGAAAAAATTGGAGGGAATGAAATAAACTGGGAAGGGGTGATGGACTTCAACTTGACGCTTTTAAATATTGGGTTGCAAGAAATTAATTTCAAAGTTTCTCGGTTTACTTGGTGTAATAATCGCGAAGGTAACGCTCGTATATGGGCTCGACTTGATAGAGTGGTGGGTAATACCGAATGGATGAATGGAAATTTTATAAGCTCGGTGGAACATCTCAATAGGACAAAATCGGATCATAGTCCTCTGCTACTCAGAATTAAAGTAGAAAACAATCCCAATTCCAAACCTTTTAAATTTATGTCATTCTGGCATAAAAGTGAAGAATTCTTTAAGGTGGTGGATCAATCTTGGAATCATGATGTTATGGGTTGACCATTAAATGTTTTTGCGGAGAAACTTAAAAGGGTAAAATCCTTTCTCAAAATATGGTCCAGAAGTTAATTCGAAGATATTTTCAAATGGCTAGAAAGGCAGAAGATGATATGTTGGAGGTCGAGATGAAATTTGATGCGAACCCTTCCTTAGAAAATAGGATTAAATTCCACAAAACCCAAGAGGAATATTTAATAGCCCTTAATAGAGAAGAGGAATACTGGAAACAAAAATCTAGAACAAGATGGGCCAAATAAGGGGATGCGAACACGAAGTTCTTTCATGCAGTCACGAGGAAAAAGAGGGACAAGCTCAGCATATCCATAATTCTAAATGACCAAGGACAGTGGTTAATGGATGATCAAGAGGTAGAGCAAGAAATTGTGTGTTCGTTCCATTAAATCCTTAGCTCGGACATATCGGTTGGTGACAGTAGAAACATTCACAGCAGTCAATCAGGGACTGCATCAACACGTTGACATGGTAGCTCTCCCAAGTACAGCTAGGCGGCCACGTTACGCTAGAAAATACTCAGATAAGGCGAGCTAGCAAGATTCCAGTAGCTTCTGAGTTAATATCCAAGGGTCTGAAAGTATATGGGAATGCATTCCCAATATAGTGCAAACAGAAGATAACGAGCTGATCAATAATATTCCGTCACTACAAAAAATCCACGAGGCTATAGGAGACATGAATAAAGATGGGCCAGCAGGTCTAGATGGATTCAATGGTATTTTTTTTACTGTTTACTGGGATATTATTAAATCTGATCTACACAAGGCTATAGGATCATTTTTTATTGGAGAAGAATTACCAGTTAGTTGGACATCAACGAACGTGGTATTAATCCCAAAAATTGACAATCCTAAATCTTGTGGCAATCTTCGGCCTATCAGTCTTTGTAACTTTTCGTCTAAAATTATTTCAAAAATTTTTGCGAAAATAATTGGGCAAATATTACCCAAAATTATCTCTCCAGCTCAATCATGATTTATCAAGGGTTGCTCAATATTAGAAAATGTTCTTTTAGCCCAAGAGATGATGTCATCTTTTAAAAAAAAAAATTGAGGGGATCAAATATTATCATTAAGTTATATATGTCGAAAGCGTATGATATAATATCATGGTTGTTCATCATCAAAACTCTTAGGAGTTTTGGCTTCTCAGAAACAGTTATTGACTTAATTTGGAGACTGATCTCAAATTGTAGGTACTGTATAGTCGTGAACGGGAAGGCATGTGGATTTTTTAAATCAAAAAAATGGGGTGAGACAAGGAGACCCACTATCACCGACGTTAATTGTGTTATCCTCGAAAGTTCTAAATCATGGAATCCAAAAAATGATGGCAAGTGAAAAAATGACTCATTTTGCTCTAACTAGGGGTTACCCAATTATCTCATGTCTTTCTTTTGCAGATGACACACTTATCTTTGCAAATGGTGATAGCCTATCCCTAAAGCATCTCATGGAATTTTTAAAAGAGTATGAAAAGCACTCGGGTCAAGTGGTAAACTCTAACAAATCATCATTCTATCTGCCAGGAAATGAATCACATGGAAACAAATAGTGGAAAGTGTCACCAGTTTTAAATGTAGAAATCTTACAATCACTTATTCGGGGATCCCCCTATTTGCAAGCGGGAAAAAGAAATCATACTTCGCTAATTTTATTGACAAGCTGGTTGGGAAGCTCAATTACTGGAATCATTAAATTATATCTCAAGCGGAGAGGATTACTCTTACCAAATAAGTGGAAGAATCTATGCATCTCCATCTTCTGGCGAAAATTGGTCCCTAGATAAATGTTCTCAATCACATCAACAGATTACTAGCTCATTTTTTATGGGGAAAACATGAAGATAGGATGAAATTCCAATGGGTGAATTGGAAGGACATTTACATCACAAAGGAAGAAGGTGGCCTGAATCTCAGATCCATGACTGATCTTGCTCTTGCATATGCGCATAATTTGTGGTGGAATTTTTTTAACTCCAACTCTTTATGGTACCGATTCATGCATGCCAAATACAAAAAGTTGGAAGCTTAAAATTTCAGAGGAACTATTTCTGCATCTTCTCAGGTATGGAAGCGAATGCAAAATAATTGGGAGGAATTTTTTGAAAATTTTGAAATTGGTTTCGAAAAATGGCTTTTGTCAAAGAAAGGAGAATTTTCAATTAAATCAACTTGGCACTTGGTGAGAGATAAGGGTTGTATTCAATGATCCTTTTCTCTAATTTGGGATAAGATGATTTCTAAAAAAAATCAATTTTCATGTGGCGGCTCCTCCATAAAGGAATTGCAATTGACGAGAACATAAAAAAAATTCATATACCTCCTGCCTCTAAATGTAGATGTTGTATAGTGGCCTGGGAAGAAGACAAAGATCATATTTTTTGGGGTAGTCCTATTGCACAAAATATTTGGTGGCGGTTCTACATTATTATTGGCCTAAAGTTTATCTCTTCAAACTTTAGTGGAAATTTAATGAATTGGTGGACTAATTCTAAAGGTGACAAGATTAGAGGAATTCTATATCGGATTATACCAGCCTACATTTTTTGTCATATATGGTGAGCGAGAAATAAAAGCATGTATGAGGGTGTCCCAATGAAAGAATCGTCGATACTTATCCAGATTTGTGGGGAGATTAAAATGGCGTTTAGGAATTTTCCTATTCTAGGCATAAAATCTAGATTTTGTATGGATATTATAGAGGCTTTGTCCTTTATAGGAGCTCACATTGATCCTTTTGTGATCTAAGCCACTAGTGGGGGGCTTTTCCCCATCCTTATCTCTAATAACATCTAAATTCCTCAAAAAAAAAATAATAAATAAAAAAACAAATATTTCTTCATTAAGTCTACCACTAGGAATTACCAATTGCATTCCTTCATAGGGGAATTGGGAAAATTTCACATACCTTTGAAATTCAATTTTTATATTAGCATTTGGGGTAATATAGTCTTCATAGCCACTACCATATAATATTAACTTAAAATATTTGGTTGTATCCACGGTTACTATAAATGCTGGAATAACATTGCAATATCCAATGTTATCTGACATTTCTAATTGGGCTATCCCAATAAGACTTTTCTCAAAATCTTTCCATCTTTTATCTATTAAATAACATAATATGTTGATATTATTTTGAGGTCTATGTAATCCTTGTATTCTTTCTTGGAAGAGTCCAGCGGTTAGGAACTGGAATTTTCTATTAGTTCGTCTAAATCTTAGCCATTATGAGTCAAAAACTTGAAGCTCGGTATAGGACTTGTCTAACACATGATTTCTATAATGATAAGTCAAGTTATAATTAGGAGTCTTGGGCGTGGCTCCTTCTTTAAATAAGTCTATGTATCCTTACTGTTGGAAGTTGTCTATTATGTAAAGAGTCTTCTATAATTTTCCAGTTAACTTCACCCCATTCATTCCACACTGAAGAGGATTGGTGAAATTTCTTTCCTTCCACCATGTTCTAACATTGGAGGATGAATCTTTAAATCTTTGGAGCATAAAATTACTATGTCCAATATTTGAGATAGGGATTGATATCTTACTAGTCTTATCTAATCCATCATTTATGACTCTTATAGTTATGGTATTTCCTTCCTTAGTTTCTATGTAAGGAGATTCTCTAAATTTATAGTTGGTTACCGATTTTGGTTCAAGTCTTTTCTCAATTATTTCTAAAGAGTCTGAGTAATCCTTTTGTCTTTTTATCTGTTTAAGGATTTCTTTTTTAAAGATTTTATTCCTTTTTCTAGCATTTTCAGTGATATCTTCATTACGCTTAAGAGAATTACTAGTCTTTGCAATGTAGTCTTTTAATTCATTACATTTTTCTTGTTGTTTCACAATTTTTTGGGTTATTCTAGCTTGTATGACTTCTACGTTTTTTTTTCTATTTCATTTAAGCGAGTTAGAATAAAAGGAGAGTCTAATTCTGATTGGGAAGGTTTATTATATATAAACTTAATTCCTTCCATAATTTCTTCATATTTTTCTTTTTCTTGGTCCATGTTTAGTCTAAGTTCATTAACAATACTATCCATTTTGGAGAGGTTATGGCTTTTCATATTGTTAAGATAATTTCCTAAATTTTGTTGGAATTTAACAAAGTCTGTATTTAAGGTGGTTAATCCTTTTGTCTTAGCCTTTAAATCTAATTGTAAGTCTTTAACAAAACTACTATTATAGTCTTGAGTAGATGCTATTCATGTTGAGATAAAATTTAATCTCTCAAGTATAAGTCTTGATGCTTTAACAGCATTAGCATTCTCATTTTTATTTATCTTATAATAAAATCTATCACCATTTATCTTTTCTAAAATTTTTTGGTACCTGAATGGAGTGGTTTTCAGGTACCTCATTCCATTTTGATGTAACTATTTCCATTAGGAAGATAATTTTTTAATCTAGTAATAAGTTTAGCTTGTTGCTTGGTGAGTTTAATTAACTCACTTTCTTGATTTTTTTATCAAAGTTTCAATTTCTAAAATGTCATTGTTAAGGACTTTTATGTGGTTAGTCTTAATATTTATTTCTTGTAGTACTTATACAAGGTCTACTGGGATTTGGTTCTTGTATTCTTTAGGAGATATTTTTTTATCTCCGTTTCTAGGGTTTTATTGTCTTTAAATAATCGTCTTAAAATAGGTAGGATACCCTTATTTTGGTCTAGTATATTATTAATGGCATTAGCAGTGACTTGTCTACTATCTGCGTGTTTAGTGGGGATATGTTCAACGTGTGAACAACCGTCTATGTGTGAGGTTAAGCAACATTCTGGGCTTAAATCAGTTATTGGTATGGGCTGGTAGTCTGGATTAGTTCCCAAAATATCTATGTAAATGCGTGGGATAAATTCCAAAGGCATCAAAGCCTTTTAGTATTTAGGTCTGAAAGGAGCGCCTTGACTCTGATACCAGAATTAGAATTGGGTCGGAATTTGGTGGGTTTCGTTTTCAAAAGTTTTAAATCTCTAAAATGTTTTCTAAAAGTATTGTGGTCTTAAATAGAATTTTACTAAAGGTATTAGTTTTGTCTTGTTATTAACATCATTTAAGGACCTCATTTGAGCCTCTCCCTCTATATATATATATATATATATATATATATATATATATAAGAAGCTAACTATATTTGTGTGTTTGTTTGACTACAAGGTTTGATCACTTTATAATAAGAAATTTGTTTTCTTTTTGTTTAAATAAAATAAACAGTGCTACTCAATTAAATTAATGATTTAGTTATTTTATTTTTGCAATAAAAATAAAAATATCAAACGATAAAAAAAATATTTTATGTTATATCTCATTTCGTCTCCATTACAAATTAGGTTGTTGAGGCTATGACCAAATTTCAAAATATTCATCATTAGATAGCTTCAAACATTAAGTTGTAGTATTGTGCGCAGGACTATTCGATTGGAATTATGTCTAATTTATTTTTAGTACAATCCCCATAAAAAGAGTAGTATATCATAAAATGTTGGATACTATTTACTTGATATAAATGAATTTCATGTCAATTAGTTTTTATGCAAATTTAGCTCTAATTTTTATGTAATTATCAAATAATAGAAAATTTTGCTTATTAAAAATATTTGGATACATATTTATATAATATTTAAATAACATGTTTCTTTTAGTCTTTCAATACAAAATTTGTAAAAAGTCCGAGCATTGCGGAGGGTTGAAATCCAGTTCTATACTTTAAAATGTAATACATTAGTTATTATTCCCTAATTTCTAGCTTATCCACGTGGACAGGCTCGTATTGAATTGTGAATGATATTGGATGGAAACCCATAAGCGACATGTTTGAGAATGTGAAAGTGTAAATGTTTGAGAATATAAAAAGGCTTGGCTCGTATTGAATTGTGAGTAATATTGGATGGAAACCCATAAGCCACATACTTGAGAATGTGAAAGGGTAAATGTTTGAGAATATAAAAAGGCTTTCTGACCCGATTATCATCTAAACCTCCCATTTCTCCCATTCTCCCTCTCATTCCATGATTTTTAGTAAGGCCGGGCTATAGTCCCACTTGATTACTGTAATTTTTAGCACAGGTGGTTTCAACGATGTCAAAGTCTGTGCATCCTTAAATGTGACGGACTTTGACACTTTCAACTCACTCTCTTTTCACGTTGGTGCATCTCAGTGCCTTTAGCAAACCCATACAAACAACTCATAACAGCTATCTCTAAAGACAAACCGGAACCAACGTCCAGAATTCAAGCAGCTAACCTATTCTTCAGGTGAAGTAAAGAATTTAAAAGAAAAATGCTTTGAGTCCGAAATAACTCTCTTAAATTTCTTCCAAATCCTATGTGAACGCCACGTCATTCTTTTACTTGTCTGTCATCTATTGCCATGTGATTCCAATCAATTTCCAAGATTATAGGAAGTCAAGGCTGCCAACGTTCACATCTTCATGTAAATAGAAACAGTTCCAACGTTAAATATTATTTTGTATATATATATAAATGATTAACTAATACACCAAAACAAGATAGAATAGAATATAAATTCATTTTGTATTACTTTAATACCAATAAATGTTCGCTCATTTTTCTATTTGTAAAGCTTTTATTCAATAGGTGATTCTGTTCTTTATATACAAAAGTTATCAACGACTTTAATAGAAACAACATTCTACCCATTCCGTCACATGTCATAGCTTTGGAAAGTTTATACATATCCCTTTTTATTGTTGATATTCAAAGATCTGCATATTTTATATATAAATATCCTTTCATTTCTCTTTGTATATATTTGTCTCTTGAACTTCCATCTTTAACCCCTTTTTTTCCTGATGTGATATGAAGGTCCGTCCCATTTAGTTTCAATAATTCAAAAAGACATATTGAGAAGATTTTGTTTGATCAATGTGTTGGAAAATTGGACATGAATTGGGTTTTAGAACGCTGTCCAGAATTTTTTGGACAGAATTTTGAGCAACTTTGAGCTCAAATTTAGGTGGGACCCACACTACGAAAATCGTTGGACCATATACGAACGCGTTCACCTCCACAAGGAGATTAACGTAGTATATTCATACGTCCAATTTTAATAAGTTATGAATGATAAATATGCCCCCAAAGTGACTCACAAAGCAATGAAAGTTAATGAATTGGGTGTGTTTTAACTCTTCTTGTCCCACATTGGAAGAGTAGTAGAAATTGGATGAGTTAATAACACTCCAAGTATGGACTAAGGCTTGGATGCCTTGGGGTATCCCAACTCTTTGAAGGGGAGATGACCTAAGCTATGCACGGGTTGACTTTTGGTCAAAAGTCACACGTGTGCGCGCACGCGTCCGTTCGGTTCAGGCTCGGGCTTATAAAAATCTCCTACATTTTTGGGCCGAATTTATTTAACTTTCTGGGCTTTAATTATTAATTAATTACGAAATTAATTAATAAACTGTTGACAGTTATTGCCAACGGTACTTTGCTATAAATACAGATGCCTCCCTCCGTTTTTGAAAAATGAAAAATTTCCCTCCTGCATAACATATGTTGCATTGTTGTTGAGTAAAAGCCACAGAATTTGAGTTCGTTGTAATTAATTATTGTCGTGCTACATAATTAATTGAAAAATTCGTTCTATCTTGGGAGACAATATTCATCAACCTTGGAGCACATTAGAGGGAATAAATTGTCTTAAGGAGACTGTTCATAACAGGGCTCGGATTTATCTTTAATTCTTTTATTATTTCTGCAAATTCAAGTAAGTGTTTCATTTCTCTAATTCTGTTTTAATTCTGTAATTATATTAATAATTCATAATTCTGTACAATTGTTATTTATAAATAGTAGACTTAACAATCTTAAGACAATTTAAAAAGTTCTGCTGTTTTTTAGTGTACATAATTTTTTTTATTATTACTGAAATTTATTTGTTGAAAATAAATCTGTTTTGACAGAATAAAATGAATTAATTTACTGCTTTATTATAGAAATTAGTAAAACAGTTTTGATATAGAAATTAATTTCTATACTGTTTTTATATTCTGTTTTAGAAAATAAAATTTTATTTGTGTATTCTTGTTAAAATTTGTTTATGTAAAATTTTTAATCTTTAAATTATAATTCTGTTTTGTACAGATTTCTTTTTATTATTAAAAATTAGTGTGACACAGATTTTATATTTAATTCTGTTTTGTACGGAATTCTGTTTATATTATAGTTTAATTTTGAATTTTATTTGGAATTCTTTTGGAATTCATTTATTGTGAATTATATTTGGAGGAAATTGGTGCACAGAATTTTGTATTCTGTTTTGATTAATTCATTATATATGAATTTTATCATTGATAAAAATTTTGTTTTTGTAACAGAAATGGAATCGCAAAGTACGAACACTATTCCTACGAAAATGATTGTCACCAACACAAATGTGACTGCACCCGTATCTATGCCACACGGGGAGAAACCGAAAAAGTTCATTGGGGCTGAGTTCAAACGTTGACAAGGACAAATGTACTTCTATCTCACTACCTGCCAACTAGGCAGGTTTGTATATGAAGATTGCCCCTCTATTCAAGAGGGAGATGACGCTGAAAAGGTTGCTGCTGTCGGACTACCTATTCCGAAATTATATTTTGGCTTACTTGGACAAGACTCTATATCATGTCTACTGCACTATCAAGACATCCAAAGAATTGTGGAATTCTTTGGAAAAGAAGTACAAAACCGAAGATGCTGGGATGAAGAAATTTATCGTCGGGCGTTTTCTGGACTTCAAAATGGTTGATTCTAAATCTGTGATCTCGCAAGTGCAAGAATTCCAAGTGATCCTCCACGACATTCATACTGAAGGAATGTCAATTAGTGAAACTTTCCAAGTTGCTGCAATTGTTGAAAAGTTGCCACCATCTTGGACTTTGTTCAAAAACTATCTCAAGCACAAGCGTAAGGAGATGAATGTGGAGGAGTTGGTGGTCCGGCTAAGAATCGAAGAAGACAACCGTGAGTCTCAAAAGAAAAGTGGGAAGAATTCGATGGAAACAAAGGTCCATGTCGTTGAAGGTCCTAAAAAGAACAAGCGAAAGTATGATGGGGAAGACACTTCCAAACATAATAAGAAAAAGTTCAAAGGCAAATGCTACAATTGTGGTAAATCGGGACACCGCTCAAGTGAGTGTCGTAAGCCTAAGAAGCAAAATAAAAATAACTCTCAAGCAAATGTAACTGAGGGTGAGAATATCGCCAATGATTTGGCGGATATAAATCTTTCTGCCGTGGTCTCTGAATGTAACTTGGTTGGAAATACCAAGGAATGGTGGGTGGATACCAAGGTTCTAAAAAATGCGGGGCGTGATTGAGGCGTGAAGGCCAAGCCTTAAGCCTTAGATGCCTAGGCGGGCCTAGGCGTGAAAAGGCGTGAAAAGGCGTTTAGGCCTTCTTAATATATTTTAATATTTTTTAACCATAACAAGGCTATTAAAATACAAAAATTGCACATATCATAAAAATATGTCTGAATATATGCAAATTAAAATACTATTTGATTATTTTGGATGAGATAATGGTCCGGTTTGTAAAGAAATTCTTTAAAAGGCGACATCGTTTCACTAAAGCATTGTTGTTTTTAGAAAAAAGTGCGCCTTATGGGTTTTACCAAGAATAAGGCGTGAAAAGCGTAAGGCGAGGCGTTTCTCCCAAGCCTTAAGCCTAGGAGTGCCTAGGCGGAGCCTAGGCGGGTTTTTTAGAACAGTGGTGGATACTGGAGCCACACGACACATTAGTGCAAACAAATGGATGTTCACCACCTATAAGCCTTTGGAAAATGAAGAAAATCTCTTTATGGGAAATTCTTCCACTTCGAAGGTGGCGGGACAAGGAAAGATAACTCTGAAAATGACTTCTGGAAAGGAACTTACTCTCAACAATGTTCTTCACGTGCCTGATATCCGAAAGAATCTGATTTCTGGATCTCTCCTTACTAAAAATGGTTTCAAGCTTGTGTTTGTGTCTGATCGCTTTGTGTTGTCTAAAAATGACATGTATGTAGGAAAGGGCTACCTAAATGAGGGGCTCTTTAAACTCAATGTTCTTACTGTAACCCCAAAAATATATGTTTCAATGAATGAAATTGCTAGTTCTTCTTACTTGATTGAGTCATCTAATATTTGGCATGCTAGATTGGGACATGTTAATTTTGATACATTGCGTAGATTAATTAACTTGGAATTTTTGCCAAAATTTAATATTGATAAAAATCATAAATGTGAAATTTGTGTGTAATCTAAATTAGCTAGATTACCTTTCCATTCTATTGAAAGGATAACTGAACCTTTAGATTTAATTCACACCGATATTTGTGATTTAAAATTTGTTCAAACTAGAGGTGGAAAAAAGTATTTTATTACTTTTATTGATGATTGCACAAAATATTGCTATGTATATTTGTTACATAGTAAAGATGAGGCTATTAATGCATTTAAACAATATAAGAATGAAGTTGATAATCAATTAAGCAAAGCAATAAAGGCTATTAGGAGTGATAGAGGAGGTGAATATGAATATCCATTTGAGGAATTTTGTTCTGAAAATGGGATTATTCATCAAACAACCGCTCCTTATTCTCCTCAATCGAATGGTGTTGCTGAACGCAAAAACCGTACTTTGAAAGAAATGATGAACTCAATGTTATTAAGTTCAGGAGCTCCACAAAATTTGTGGGGGGAAGCCTTACTTTCTGCTAATTACATTCTCAATAAAGTACCTCACAAAAAGACTCACAAGACACCTTATGAATTATGGAAAGGTCGAAGACCTTCCTATAAATATTTACGAGTGTGGGGGTGCTTAGCCAAAGTGATGGTTCCTAAACTTAAAAAGGTAAGAATAGGGCCAAAAACCGTGGATTGTTTATTCATCGATTATGCTACTAATAGCAGTGCATATGAATTTCTAGTTTATAAATCTGAGATTTCGAACATTCATGTAAATACGGTTATTGAATCGAGGGATGCTTCATTTTTTGAAAATAAATACCCGTATAACATGACCCGAGAATCTGGTCCTTCTAAAAGGATAAATCAAGCTACTACAAGTGGTACTCATCAACTTATTGAATCAATAGAGGATGAACCAAGACGTAGTAAAAGAGCAAAAATCTCGACTTCTTTCGGTCCGAATTTTCTAACATATTTGTTAGAAAATGAACCTCAATCGTATAAAGAAGTTATATCCTTACCCGATGCTTCCAATTGGAAAGAAGCAATTAATAGTGAAATTGAATCCATATTACAAAATCATACATGGGAACTAGTGGATCTTCCACCAGGTTCAAAACCGTTAGGTTATAAATGGATCTTCAAAAAGAAATTGAAGGCCGATGGATCAATTGATAAATATAAAGCTAGACTTGTAGCTAAAGGCTATAGGCAAAAGGAAGGGTTGGATTACTTCGACACATATTCACCGGTAGCAAGAATAACGTCCATTCGGATGTTAATAGCAATAGCTGCTATTAATGGACTTGAAATACATCAAATGGATGTAAAAACTGCATTCTTAAACGGTGAACTAGACGAGGAAATTTATATGGAGCAACCTGAAGGGTTCAAAGCTCCCGGACAAGAAGGAAACGTATGTAAGCTTGTTAAATCACTATATGGATTAAAACAAGCACCTAAGCAATGGGATGAAAAATTTGATAATGCAATGTTATCAAATGGTTTCAAAATTAATGAATGCGATAAATGTGTTTACTTTAAATACATTCATAATGGATATGTCATTGTATGCCTCTATGTTGATGATATGCTTATCATGGGTAGTAACTTGGAAATTGTCAAAACTACAAAACAAATGTTGAGTAGTAGATTTGACATGAAAGATATGGGAATCGCCGATGTTATATTAGGAATTAAAATTTCTAGAACATCGGATGGACTTATATTATCTCAATCTCATTACATAGAGAAAGTACTTGAAAAATTCAAGAAGTATGATATTAGTCCTACCAAGACACCTGTAGATATAAATTTACATCTTGCAAGAAATAATGGTGAAAGCATATCTCAACTAGAATATTCTCGTATTATCGACAGCTTAATGTATATCATGAACTGTACGAGACCGAACATAGCATACTCAATAAGTAAGCTAAGTCGATTTACGAGTAATCCAGGAAGAGATCACTGGAAAGGTATATTGAGAGTTTAGGGTTATTAAAATATACTCAAAACTATGGACTGCACTACTCAAAATATCCAGCTGTTCTTAAAGGACATTGCGATGCAAATTGGATATCTGATACAAAAGACTCTAAGTCTACGAGTGGGTATGTGTTTACCCTCGGAGGTGCAGCCGTATCTTGGAAATCCTCAAAACAAACGTGCATTGCTAGATCGATAATGGAATCTGAATTCATTGCACTAGACAAAGCTGGAGAAGAAGCTGAATGGTTTCGAAATTTCTTAGAGGATGTTCCAAATTGGTCTAAACTCGTGCTCGCAATATGTATACATTGCGATAGCCAATCAGCGATTGGAAGGGCACAAAATCACATGTATAACAGAAAGTCACGACATATTCGTCGTCGACACAATACCGTTAGACAACTTCTCTCAAACGGAATTATCTCAATTGACTATGTAAAGTCAAAAGATAATATATCGGATCCACTAACGAAAGGTTTAAACCGAGAGAAAGTTGAAAGATCATCGAGAGGAATGGGTCCAAAGCCTATAAATAAATAAGAATCAATATAGTGGCAACCCAACCTAGGTGACTGGAGATCCCAAGATGTAGGTTCAATGGGAAAACCAAACTACGTTGTATTCAGTAAGCACTGGAGGATATTTAATCCTATCCATTCCAAAGATAAGACAGTGCATATCTGCCGCGAAATTAGGATAAGTTATGCTTTTAATGACATATATATCTTAGTACGTCTAAGTGGGGTATTGCACAATACTCTTTATGGAAGTCACCTACGTGAGTAAGAAGGGGGCCACTTCTATGAGAATAATGAAAGGCATATTCTCTAAAATACTTGCGGAACCAAGTGGTGTTCACGGCCAAAATGAACACAAACGTGAGAACCAACTGTGTTGAAAAATTGTTGTGTGAATACTGTTGTCTAGGTTTACAAAAACGGTTGACGGTTCAAGGACGTGAAGTCCACTGATTAACCAAGTAAATCCGATAGTATATCACTAAGGAAAGTTCAAGGCCACTAGGCTACTTCTCCCGATGCAATAAGTCTTCAGTTTTACTCAACTTGTGTCTGCATCTGCATTAGCATCTGTTTGGTTTTATTTATAGCGATATATCATTCATGTGGGGGATTGTTGGAAAATTGGACTTGAATTGGGTTTTAGAAAGCTGTCCAGAATTTTTTGGACAGAATTTTGAGCAACTTTGAGCTCAAATTTAGGTGGGACCCACACTACGAAAATCGTGGGACCATATACGAACGCGTTCACCTCCGCAAGGAGATTAACGTAGTATATTCATACGTCAAATTTTAATAAGTTATGAATGATAAATATGTCCCCAAAGTGACTCACAAAGTAATGAAAGTTAATGAATTGGGTGTGTTTTAACTCTTGTCCCACATTGGAAGAGTAGTGAAAATTTGATGAGTTAATAACACCCCAAGTATGGACTAAGGCTTGGATGCCTTGGGGTATCCCAACTCTTTGAAGGGGAGATGACCTAAGCTATGCACGGGTTGACTTTCGATCAAAAGTCCACACGCGCACGCACGCGCGTCCGTCCGGCCGGCCGGCCGGCTCGGCTCGGGCTTATAAAAATCTCCTACATTTTTGGGCCGAATTTATTTAACTTTCTGGGCTTTAATTATTAATTAATTACGAAATTAATTAATTAATTAATAAACTGTTGACAGTTATTGCCAAGAGTCAACAGTTAATTCGTTTAACTGTTTTGACAGTTATTTGCCAACCGTCACCTACTTTGCTATAAATACAGATGCCTCCCTCCGTTTTTGAAAAATGAAAATTTTCCCTCCTCCAGAATTGCTGTCATTTTTGTTCCAGAATTCCTGTCATATCTGTTCCAAAAATTCTTTCTCCTGAATAACATATGTTGCATTGTTGTTGAGTAAAAGCCACAGAATTTGAGTTCGTTGTAATTAATTATTGTCGTGCTACATAATTAATTGAAAAATCCGTTCTATCTTGGGAGACAATATTCATCAACCTCGGACCAAATTGGAGGGAATAAATTGTCTTAAGGAGACTGTTCATAACAGGGCTCGGATTTATCTTTAATTCTTTTATTATTTCTGCAAATTCAAGTAAGTGTTTCATTTCTCTAATTCTGTTTTAATTCTGTAATTATAATAATAATTCATAATTCTGTACAATTGTTATTTATAAATAGTAGACTTAACACAATGAAGATAAACATAACAGATTTTATTGTGTTTGATTCTTCTATTAGGTTTTCGTTCTTACTATTTTTCTAGATCCGGTGTGTAGTTTTTAGATGGTTGTTTGTGTATATATGTATGTATGTATGTGAGATATGTACTTCAGATTGTTGTTATTTACAGGTTGGCATTTCCAATCTTGTTTGTGTGTAAGTATATAACTATGAGTGCCTCTCCTGATTTTTGCTTTGGTTTTGAGGTTAATGAATCTTTTGATAGAAGACTTCGAAAAACCATGCATAGTCTTTCAATTTCATTTTATTTTGTTAGTAGCCCTACAAACCATGATAACTAGGTATTGAGTATCTCGCATAATTTAATATACACGGAGGTGGATGGTATGAAAAAAGTAATATAAAAAGAGTAATTGGACCTTTTTTCTAAACCTCCCGATGTGTCATGCACACATTAGGTGATGTTTATAATGGACTCCATGTGCTCTACAAATAACGCCCAGTGAGAGCTTGACACATTAGCGGATATAGAAAAATGGTATAATTTAAGGATCCATGTAGAATTACTCATATAAAAACATAACTAGGTGGTCATTTTCATAGGCATGTTTTTCGAATATGAAAAGAAAAGAAATATTGTAATTTGATTTTGACTAGACTATTAGGTTTTCTTACGATAACATGTGTCTATAATTTAAGAAGTGTAATTTTGATTATATTTTATTTAAGTTAATTTAAAATTAAGTTATGATTTTAGTATGTGAAAAATAAGAATTTGGCTATTCCTATTGCATGTAAATCTCCCTCCACACAAAAACGTTTTTGCGGAGCGAAAGTAGTAACATGTGGTTAATTTAAACACTATAAAATGTAACTGTCGACCAAATTTGTTAAGAGGTAACCGTAGAGCGCCAAACGTTAAAGGGGATTGGTGCAACTTACACTAAAATTATAACAAATTGAATTCAATTTTTGATATATGTATAATGATCTCCGCGTTATTTTGTTTTATGTATTGAATTTTACTATTATAAAACGGTCAGCACTAATTAGTTTTCAAATCCATATAGGCATCCACGTGGAACCCTCCTTTTTAATGGACTTCTCAAGATTACTAAAATGTCTGTTTACCTCTAAAGAAATTAAAGTCTCCTCCAAAGCCTTTACCATTCCCAAGAAAACCAAACCTTCGCATTGTAAATGACCCCAACCTCTCGGGGTCCCCCGTCCTTTTATATTCTCTCTCTATATTAACAAATCCACCTTTGTAGATCCACATTCCTCCACAAAAAATAGTCCAGAAGTGTTTATTTCACTTAAAAATTGTATTCCTGTGTAAGTTCGTTTACTATAACTGAAATCTCTCCCTCCCTCTCTCTATATTATATTCCTCACCAGCTAAAATTTAATCCTTTTTGTCATTGATTGTATTTTTTATATTATATCAAAAAGTGTCAAACTGGTATCAAATTTGAAAAATATAAATCAAGAAGGTTTTGTTCCCATTTACTTTATTGTATTTAACCTTTATTAGTGATTATATTAAGTGATGTTATTTGAATTTCAAGTTTAAAACCATATGCAAAGTCGGTACATGATGAAGATGTAATTCAATTTACACGGGAACAATCACATGACTAAATTTTCTACAAATTGGAGAAATTTTTATTAACTAATTATAATTTCTCTACTATTACTCAAGGACAGTACTGAGTTGTAACCATTGAGATGATAATTTTTTTTCAAAAAACATATATATTTTTAACTACGCATACACAATTTTCTTGTCTACGCATCGCACGGATTTACAACTAGTAATATTATAAAACAAAAAATAATGTATCAATCTTCTCCTCTACGTGTCCCTCCCTCCTCAATTTATCTAAAAAGTCTCTTCACCTGTTAGCACTTACTGGTTCCTATTTTACGAGTACCTAATTTATTAACCTCTTAGAGTTCCATAACCCTTCCTTAAATACCTTTTTTTCCTTTTATTTACTCCCTTAATGTACATCAACAAACAATTGCTCCATTCAAATGGATCTTTATGATGAAATGGGTCACCAAACGAGTTCCAAGACATCGACACCAACTTGATGAAATCTCATAGTTGTTCTTCACATCTTATCTTGGAAACACTTCAGCTCCATAAGTGAGTGAATGACTTTGGTGGGAATTTTTTGACTGAGAGGAGAAGAAGGTAAGATGGACTTAGGAAATATGAGAATATCCACATGACCAGTGAGCTTATCGTTGGTGCTACTGAGACCCTCCCCAGCGTCATAATCGATATGAGAATCTTCCTCTCTTATTTTGAATATCTGGATATGCACGCAAACATCAACGTCATTAATAGGAACTCTCTTCATCACATTCATTGCCTTTCAAAAAACAAATCAACACCAATATTGGCATGTATACATAGAGGTTGTATTTGGCTTTTCCTTAATATCCTCAAAACCTGAGAAACCCATGATACTCAAACCCAAGACCTCACACTTTCACACCTATAAAAACTCCAAAACCTTTCCCAACATTCTATTTCTTTGTGCACAGGGTCCAAGTTTACGTTATCTTCCTCCTCATATGACTTTATATTTTTCTACATGTTTCATTACTTTGCAACTTCAATTTGTTTTTATCAAAGTTTATATGGTGGATATCATAGCTGCTGTGACCTCCCAATCCCAATTCAGACATGAATCGAACATCATCAATATTAATAACAAACAACAACTCACTAGGAAAGATAAAAGAAACCCAAGCTACCATTAAAGCAGAAATTATGTGTTTATGAAATAAAAATAAATACTTTCTAGAAAATTCTTATCACTTCGTGCCGTGTTTCATGTTTAAAATTGTTAGTCATATTTACACCCCCATTTACCTTACTATATTGAGTTTGATCTTGAACTTTCACTGTTTTAATTTCTTGAACTTATATCTAATGATTTAGATAAAAAATAAATAAAAATTCTGAAACTTAGTGTTGTAAATGCTGATAAAGCATCACAAAAAAGGGTATCACATAATTTTTTTCAAAACTGATTAGTTAGCCTTTGGTATTTTTTTATTTTTTTGTAACAGATTATTATGTACCAATAATGGTGGTACTATGTGTCCATGTTTAGGGCATGGATGCACACAATATATATTATATGATAAGAACTACAAAGCGCCTGCACATATTAAAAGCATGTCCATGTGGCATCTTATTTCACCACCTTTTTGTAACATCCCGTAAATTCGAGGATATTGAATTTAAATATTTTGGGAGAAATAGAAATCATATTTATATGGAGAAATTTAAATTTCTGATTTGGAGAATTTATTTCAATCAGAGGACTTATTTAATTTAGAGAATTAAGACTTAATTATTCGGATTATTTTTATGTCGCATTTTGAGGTTAAAAATTGGAGAATGTTATAAAGTATTTCGGATCTCAATTCTGAGTGCATGATTGAGTCCGGATGAGTTGAGAAAGTAAAAAAAGTGTCCCCGAGGGTGGTAAATGGGTCATGGGGTATTTTAGGGCATAACCAGACCCACACGGGGGTGTTTGGGCTATTTTAATTACACCCATATGACTAAAAACGGGACTTGTAGATAAAAACCTAGGTTTGGGAGTTCTGGACAGCCATAACACGTTTGAGAAAATTAGAGAACATAGAGGGGCATAGAGGGAGGACTCTTGAGAGCTAAAGAGGAAGAACAAGAGAGGTGTTCTTCATCACATAACAATTTCTTCATCAAAGGATTAATCAGACACTACGAATCCTAAGGCAAGTGGTAAAGCTTGCTTTGAAATTAATTACTGTCTTCAATTCCTATCATAGTAGGTGTGTAAAGAAATAATTTTGTGTTGGATTGGCACAAATTGGGTTTTAAATTTGTGGATATTTCAAATCAATTTTTTTGGAATGTTAGGGACTTATAAATTCATATTGTGTTGTTAAGGAATTTATGATTTAATTGGGATAGATGTATGACATATGAAGAGATTGGGAGAAATCATCTTTAAATTCGGATTTGGGTTGTTTATTGTGTATAAGTTTGGGATTGAAAATGGTTAAGAAGGAATTCATTTGAAAAAGGACTACAGTAGAGAAATCTGGGTAAAAAACTTAAGTTGAGTTTTAATGAATGACTGGACTGAGCGTGGAAGAAGAGAGAGGGAGACCCAGGGGTCGCTCGAACGACCCTGGATCTCGTTCGAACGACGTGCACTGTCTTTCAAATGACAAGTGTCTCGTTCAAACGACGGGATAAAAGCTGACGACCTTGATTCCTTTACTGTTTAGGCTGATGATGAAATTTTAAATTCGTATAACAGGTGCACTTACTTTTAACCTATGTTGTTTGAGGTTTTGAAGGGACAAACAGTAAGATGTATGTGGTATTAAATAAATGTGGAAAGAGGAGCATTTAAAAGAATAAATTAATAAGTGTGTCGAACCCGGGTATATTGGTTGAGTGACGCCGAAGTATTAAATTAATTAATGAGCAAATTAATTCAATTAGATTCAGACCATAGACTCGAAAAGTTAATAAATTAATTAATGAGCAAATTAATTAAACTAGAGTCGGACCATAGACTCAGAAAAAATATAGGCTAGTGCTACGGATTTTTATGCAAGGTAAAGACGAGATTAAAATAATATATCTACGGTGTGCGATAGTATATATATATATATATATATATATATATTGTGTGTGTTTATAAACATCAGTGACTAGATGTTTATTCAAATTATATACTCTAGTGCTATCAAGGGAGGTTGTGCGATGTGGGTGAATTTCCTAGATTGAGGAGTAGGATGAGTATATCCCCGGGTCATAGCGTCCAATTTCAGAGGTGGGGTATTGAGATGATGTCCTCATACTCGGGGGAATATGACCGCCTCCATTACGTTTATTATTTAAGTTCCAAATCGGTGGACCATAGTTGTCTCGGAACTCCAGGTGGGACTGAGTAGCCTAGGTTGATAGCACTTTAGAGAATACATCTGGTGAGGTATTACTCGGGAGGATGGATTATATATATATTCAACATATGTGTGAATGTCGTACTATAGTGTTATGTATATAATGGGAGAAATAATTATATACGGGTAATCTAATACATGGAGAAAAAATGTATTTATTATATAACTAGTGTGAATGTTATATGGACTTAAAGGAAAGATGATTATTTAAGTTAAAGACATAAATAACTTATAGATCATATTTAAACATACTCGGGTTAGAGTAGTGTGTCAGGAAGGAATTTTAGAAAGAGCTAGTTACGGAATACAGGACTCGGTGGGTTATAGAGGATGCGTTAGGTGTGCACATTAGTTGAGGGGGGAGTATTTCCTCAAGAAAGTGCGACACTGGATTAAATATGTAGAGCATTCATGCATTTTAAATTTATTGCAATTTAATCACTTGCTAAATATTTTCAAACTGTTTTGGGTTCTAACTCTTGCTATTAAATATTTTCAAAATCGTTTAGGTATCTAGCCACAGGGTTACCAGGCTTGAATTAATTCCAGAGACTCGCAGCTGCAGCATATGTGGATGTTAGAGGATTTGGATAGACGCGCCAATTTTTCTATTCCTTGAGTAGGGATTCATGTCAGGCTATCTCGAGTATGTCGCTCACAGTTTTATTTAGTTTCTTTTCATATTGTATGGGATTTATTACTCTTTGTTAGTTTGGTTTGGTTTTTGATTTAGCCGATGGTTTATTCGGCAAGACTTTTATTATTCTATGTGATGATTTATTCTATCAGAATTGAATGTTTTATTTTATGTCCACTAATTTTGTCTTGGATTAATAAAGATAAAATTTGGCACCAACTTTTTGAATACAATGTGGTTAATAAGTTTTAAAAAGCTTTTGACAGTGATGCAAAGAATGAACCAAATGAGATTCCTGCTTTAATTTGATATAGGACTGATCACCCGGTATTTTATTAGGCGTGGTGTCACAGATGGTATCAAAGCATCATGTTCTAGTGTCCTGAGGATTTGTGCGGCTTTTTTACGTTTCAGCATTTGTGTTCTTTAATGTAGAGCCTTATGTTAGGATTGTTGTATTCTTTTACGTGAGCGCACTCAGGTTCTTATGTCGATTACTTTACTTTTGATGGTGAACTCATATAATTCGATTCTCATTTCAGATGCCTCCCAAGAGAGGGAAAGCAGCTAGGGAAACCGTCAGGGATGAGGAGAGGGAGGCTCAGCAGGAGATAGAGGTGCCACAGCCAAAGGCCCCACCAGGGTTGGTGACGACAGATTAAATGGCAGAGGTGGTAGCCCAGGCGGTTAATTCAGCTATGACAACCTACTTTCCCAGCATCAGCCATAGCTGCAAGTGGAACCAGATATTCAGTCCCGCCCGGGGCCGTCAGAGTGGCAAAGGATAAGGGAGACTTTTCATAAGGGCCACCCTCCAGAGTTTCAGGAGCTCAGATGTGATTAAGGGATACCAATGGAGAAGAGATATACAGCGTCACCTATGCATGGTAGATTGCAGTGAGGTGTAGAAGCAAATGCTAACCACTTTTAGGTTAGTGGGGGCAGTGCTACAGTGGTGGGAATCCATCACCACTCACTACACCAAAATGACCAAATTGTCACCTTTCAGCCGGCCACCCTTGTCAAGGTCATTGACCGTGACAAAAAACACGCGTTTTATGTCACGGTCATTGACCTTGACACGATCGTGATAAAGAATTGTCACGGTCAATGACCGTGACAAGGCCGTGACAAATTTACTTGTCATGGACTTGTCACGGTCATTGACCGTGACAATTCTTTAAATAATTGTCACGGTCAATGACCTTGACACGACCGTGACAATGGTTCCAGCAAAAACCCTTTCCCCCTTCTTTTTTCCCTCCCGCCGTTCACTTTCTCTCTCTCTCTCTAGACGCTGCTCTCTCTCTCTCTCTACTTTCAGGTTTAATTCTCTCTCTCTCTCTCTCTCTCTCTTCCATTTATATATATGTTTGTGTGTATATATATGTGTGTATGTGTGTATGTATGTACGTGTGTGTGTGCGTGTGTGGGGGGTGGGGCAGGGTGGGGTAGGGGGTGGGGCAGGGTGGGGGTAGGGGGTTAAAAATGTAAATAAATAAGTAATTTTCTATAAATTTCCAAAAATAATATCCAAAAATGTAAATGTAAATAATATCCAAAAATAATATCCAAAAATGTAAATGTAAATAATATCCAAAAATATTGGATAACAATTTATTTTCATTTAAAATAAATAAGTAATTTTCTACAAATTTCATAAAAAAATGAAGGCCGGCTTAATATGTGATTTAAGTGTGAAATAATCGCTATATACTTATACTAATGGAGAAAAAAATCATATATGGCGTTTTTTGTTGACTTTATATGGTGAAATAATCACATGACTTTATATCCATCAAATAAAAGCATGAAAACTAAAAAACTACAATAAGGGTTAAAATGGCATCCGAAGTTGCTAAAAGCATGAAAAATAAAATATTTTTTAAGATTTGTGGTGAATAACTAAAGTTAAAAAAAGTATTACCTTAGTCATTAAATTACTTTTTGAATTCGGGCGATGCGCATAAATTTGTAGTAATTGTCTTATAATAAAGATCAATTAGTCTATGTTGTTGAAAAATTTGATCAAATTGGCGAGCCCTTCATATTTTAAAAATGTTGTTTTTATTCCTATTTAACTTTTCTTTCTATACACCCCTAATTATATTTAAAGTTTAATAAAATAGGAGTTATAGAAAGAAAAGTGGGATTCCCATAATCTTACTTTGTCACAATTAATTTATATGCCTCAAAGTTATTTTATCACTCTTAGTTTATATTTGTGATAATAATTTATATGAGAATTTTATCAAAGATTTTTATGGGAACTTGTTATACTAGAACTTAGATGAACACTAAGTGATGAAAATAGTTCTTAAAATTGAAAATTAAATAAAGTTTATAAAAGTAAAGATGCTGGTAATACATCAAAGATAATTTAATAAGGACCAAATAACAAAACGTGTTCAAGTGTATAACAAGAAAGAAAATGTGGTATT
Organism: Sambucus nigra; assembly: GCA_949130495.1. Taxonomy (NCBI): domain Eukaryota; kingdom Viridiplantae; phylum Streptophyta; class Magnoliopsida; order Dipsacales; family Adoxaceae; genus Sambucus; species Sambucus nigra. The sequence goes on from OX422222.1 coordinate 362,921,645, forward strand.
TAGATTGGGTAAAATTCTTAAAGTAATGTTAAGGGACTAAAAGACCCAAGACAACTGGCCAGTAAATCACGAACCGAAAAATTTATGACGGGTGATGAAAGCCCGTAAACATGTTGGGGTGGGGGTGGGGTATGATTTATAAAAAGCACAAAACAATAGTAGAAATTCAATACCTGAAATTAACATTGAGATTATTTTAAATAGACAGTCACTACTGTGTGTGTGTTTAAATTGAAAGAAGATATGAGAATTTTATTAAAGATTTTTATGTGTGTGTGTGTAATTCTTACTTTATTAATGCCAAACCCGACTCTCTTATAAGATATACATATTGTGATAATATTATATCTGTACTAATAACATTTTTTTACAGCAAATGTCTCCTTCAGATATTAAGGAGAAGATGATGATATTGTTTATGATGATGTCGTCTGGGGTCGGTGGTAGTGGAGGCGACGAGGGCTCTTTCGCCCCTAGGCTCCCCAAATATGGGAAATATGGGATTACCATCGAGAACAAATCGGAGATATTAGCGAGATCCCTCGTTCTGCTAAAGACGGTCATCGGCCCGGGGTTTATGAGTTGGAAGGAGGTGCCATATGAGCTCAAGTTAGCTGTTTGGGCGGCACTACAGGTAATATATTTATATGAATATTTCAATTTCAATTTCAATTTCAATTTCAATTTCAATTTCAATTTCGATTTCGATTTCATATTTATATTTATATTTATATTTATATTTATTCGCAACTAACATTGTATTTGCTGGACAGGAACAATTCAACTTGGATCCAAAGCTACGCGATCCCGTGTTGGAGCAGATTAGGGAGCAACTCAAGTCGTGGAAAAAAAATATGCGGGCACGGTACTTTGGGAAAACACGAGAGTCGATTATCCAATGCCGTGAAGCTGTCCCCCCAAGGAGCCGATCTCATTGGCACAATGGAAGAAGTTCATTGACAATGAGATCGAGGATCGACAATTGGCATCTCGCCAATCGGGGAGGGAAAATCGGGCAAAAAAGACGGACGTGCACTACTTCGGCCGGACCTCTTACGCCGAGGTGGAGCATAGGATGCAGGTAAGATTTAATTTTTTTATAACTACAGAAATATATTATTCTTCATTATTTTACTTTGCGGGGCCGATACTAATTTTACTTTACTTTATTTTATTTCAGGGGGTAGGGAGTGGGCCAGTGGGTAAGCCACATAGGCTCGATACTTATGTGGCTCTTCGGACGAAGAAGGGGAAGGACAAGGAGGTGTCCCCGAGCGTCGCGGCCACGATTGTAAGTAATCCGACAGTTTAATTTTTGTTAATTACGTTATAATTTTTTAGTTTACTTATTTTATTAATCATGTGTTTTTTGTCGTTTCAGGCAAAGCTTAAGGACGTGCATGAGTCGCAGTCTGATGCCGACAAGGCATCTTTGTCCACAGATGCACTCAGCTAAGTGCTTGGCTCTGATCGTAAGGGGAGAACAAGGGAGGTGAGCTCGCGGGTGGCCAAATCTAGGATCGTCTGATTGGAGACGAGCGACATCGGGTTGGCTCGAACGGTGGATTCACACGACGCGAAGCTGTCCCATTTGGAGGCGACGGTCCAAGATATGTACGCATTCATGAAGCGTACGTTGGGTGGAGACCGTAAAGGGAAAGGGAAAGGGAAGGAGAAGGCGGTGGAGGAGGAGGTGCGGGAGGACGAGGCACAGGATGACGAGGATGTGGACCTCGCTGCTTCATCACCGACACGTTCGTACTTCGATGATCCACTTCCCTATTTGGCGCCCTTCAACAGACCAATGTCGACACTTGGTTGGCCGAGCGTGTTCATATTGGACGTATTTGATGGCCATCGAATAGGGCGGGGGTTGAGGGACCCGAATATCATCCAGGGTGGAATAATTCATGGCGTGCGCTTCAAGAGATGGAGTCCAGGGTGCTCGTCACGCATGTCATACCCGGGAAGAAGAACTCCCTATTGTGGTTGCGCGAACAATGCGGCACGACGTATATTAGTGGGTGCGTCAATTCGTATGTCGTGTGGCCTACTCACCTCCTCAGTTTTAACAATACACCAGACATGTAGTGACATTGTTTTAAGTTTGAATTGAATTGTTTTACGTTGTTACATTTGAATTATATCGTGATGCATATTGTTTCTATTTTGAATATATATTTGCATTATCTTTAGTTTGTTTGGATATATGATGTTTGGAACAGGTACAACGTTGCTATAACAAGTACAAATATACTGCTGGGCAGTGGCAGTGGCCATACTGCCCAGCAGATTTTTTTTAAATTCTGCCCAGAATTGTCACGGTCATTGACTGTGACACGTCCGTGACAAAAAGTTGTCACGGATGTGTCACGGTCAATGGTCGTGACAATTTTTTTAAAAAGGGTCACGGCTTTGTCACGGTTATAAACCATGACAAACGTGTCACGGTCATTGACCGCGACACGACCGTGACACAAAACGCGAGTTTTGTGTCAAGGTCAGTGACCGTGACACGACCGTGACAAAAAAAGTTGTCTCGCCTCGAAATGTCACGGTCATTGTGCGTAGTGTCCCTTGTAAACGAATTGATTGATTATTAATTTTTTTAGTAAATTAATATATGGTTGCCCCTCATTGTAAATTATTAATTTTATACTTTAATTGTTAGTTTAATTGATGAAAATAATTAATTGAGTAGATGAATCAGAAGGAGTACGGAATACACATTTGTTGTTGACGTTGTTGTTGGATTATAGTGGATCGATGTTGGGTTGGTTAATTTTAAAAGTGGCATGACCACTGGATTATTGTCCATATGGGGGTGGAATTTTTCTACTTTTTTTGAAAATTACTTTGTATATCGAACAATGTATATATAGTATGATAGTTGAATGAAAATACTTGAAATTGCATATAGTGCGTATAGTAGTGTGGACGACTTGGCTGCTCCTACCGAATATCAATCCATTTTTTATGATAACCTGAATTTTAAACAATTTTTCAATTTGTAATAAATATTCCAATTTGTACCTAAACATCCATTTTAATGCTTTTAATTGATTTGCACTTTATCATTTTCACTCTTGTGTAGTGTGCGTGTGTGTGGGCATTAGGGGTGGGGGTGGGGATGTTTCGAATTTTTAGTAATTGTATATATTATGAGCTAGATGTTGTTGTTTTGGAATTCAGAATTGAGGTGTTTAACAGTAATAATTCATTTCTATTTGTAGTAATTGTACATATTTGCATGTCTTCTTCTAATTCATTTTGATTTGTACTAATAATATTTTTTACAGCAAATGTCTCCTTCAGGTATTAAGGCGAGGATGATGATGCTGGTTATGATGATGTCATCAAGGCTCGGTGGTAGCGGAGGCGACGAGGGCTCCTCGGCCCCTAGGCTCCCAAAATATGACAAATTGGGGATGGCCATCGAGAACAAGTCATGGCTATTAGCGAGATCCCTCAAGCTGGTAAAGACGATCATCGGCCAGGGGTACATTAGTTGGAAGGAGGCGTCATATGAGCTCAAGTTTGCTGTTTGGGTGGCAATACACGTAATGTATTTATATTTACATTTATATTTATATTTATATTTATATGAATATTTCAATTTCAATTTCGATTTCAATTTAATTTTATATTTATGTTTGTATTTATTCGCAACTAACATTGTATTTGTTGGACATGAACAATTCAGCCTGGATCCAAAGCTACGTGATTTCGTCTTGGAGCAGTTGAGGGAGCAACACAAGACGTGGAAGAAAAATATGCGGACCCGGTACTTTGAGAAGACACGAGAGTCCGTTATTCGAATGTGTGAATCCGTCCCACCGAAGGAGCCGATCTCATTGGCAAAATGGCAACAGTTCGTTGACAATGAGATCGGGGAGGGAAAATCGGGCAAAAAAGTCGGACGTGCACTACTCCGGCCGGACGTCTTACGCCGATGTGGAGCATAGGATGATGGTTAGATTTAATTTTTCTATAACTACAGAAATATATTATTCTGCATTATTTTACTTTGCGGGGCTGATACTAATTTTACTTTATTTTATTTCACGGGACAGGGAGTGGCCCTGGGGGTAGGCCACATAGGCTCAATACTTATGTGGCTCTTTGGACGAAGAAGGGGAAGGATAAGGAGGTGTCCCCGAGCGTTGCGGCCACGATTGTAAGTAATCCGAAAGTTTACTTTTTTAATTATGCTATAATTTTTTAATTTACTTATTTTACTAATCATGTGCTTTTTGTCGTTTCAGGCAAAGCTTAAGGAAGTGCATGAGTCGCAGTCTGATGCCGACAAGTCATCTTTGTCCACAGACGCACTCAACCAAGTGCTTAGCTCTAATCGCAAGGGGAGGACAAGGGGAGTGAGCTCGCGGGTGGCCAAATTTAGGATCATCGGATTGGAGACGAGCGACACCGGGTTGGCTCGAACGGTGGACTCGCATGACGCGAAGCTGTTCCGTTTGGAGGCGACGGTCCAAGATATATTCTCATTCATGAAACGTTCGTTGGGCAGAAAATGCAAGGGGATGGGGAAGGAGAAGGTGGTGGAGGAGGAGGTACGGGAGGACGAGGTGCAGGATAACGAGGATGTGGACCTCACTTCTTCATCGTCGACACGTGCCGACTTTGATGATCCACTTCCCTATTTGGTTCCCTTCGACCGACCAATATTGACACTTGGTTGGCCGAGCGTGTTTATACTGGACATATTTGATGGCCAGCGGATAGGGCGAGGGTTGAGGGGCTCGAATATCATCCAGGGTGGACTAGTTCATGGACGTGAGCTTCAAGACATCGAGTTCAAGGTGCTCGTCATGCATGTGATACCCGGGAAGGAGAACTCCCCATTGTGGTTATCGAACAATACGGAACAATGTGTATCAGTGGGTGTGTCAATTTGTCTATCGTGTGTCATACTCATCTCCTCAGATTTAACCTTACCCAAGACATGTAGTGACATTATTTGAATTGAATTGTTTTTAAGTTGGTACATTTGAATTATATTTGGATTATATCGTGATGCATATTGTCTCTATTTTGAATGTATATTTGCTTTATCTCTATTTTATTTGGATATATGATGCTTGAGCAGGTATAACATTGCTATAACAGGTACAAATATACTGCTAGGCAGTGGCAGCGGCCAAACTGCCCAGTAGATTTTTTTAATTCTGCCCAGAACTGTCACGGTCATTAACCGTGATAATTTTTTTAACATTGTCATGGGTTTGTCACGGTCCTTAACCGTGACAAAACTTGTCAAGGTCAAGTACCGTGACATGACCGTGACAAGTCTAACGAACTTGTCACGGTCAATGACCGTGACAACAAAAGTTGTCACCCCGAGAATTGTCACGGTCATTGACCTTGACTCTCAAGGTCAATGACCTTGATAGTTCGACAGATTTGGTGTAGTAGCAAGACTTTTATTATTCTATGTGATGATTGGTTCTATCAGCGTTGAATGTTTTATTTTAATTCCACTTATTTTGTCTTTGATTAATAAAGATAAAATTTGGCACCAACTTTTTGAATACTAGGTGGTTAGTAAGTTTTAAAAAAAATTCGACAGTGATGCTAAGAATGAACCAAATGAGATTCATGTTTTAATATTATATAGGACTGATCACCCGACATTTTATTAGGCGAGGTGTCACACTTTTTCTCCCTCTTTTTTTAATTTCATCCGACCTTTTTATTAAATATTTGTCCTTCTTATTTACATTTGCATAGAAGCGTGAATTTTTAATTTAAAATACACTAAGAAAAAAATTATAAAAATAATGCTATCAAATTATAAAATGTTCCAAAAAAATTAAAAAGTGCTTAAATTATTTGAAAATGTAAATAAAGTAAAAATTATGTACACTTTTTAAAAAGTAAATAATAGTTTTAACTATTTTACATAACAAAAAACCTAACAGTTTTTTGCAAAGATAAAAATTATTTAAGAAAATTAACAATTTGTATAAACACATTTTACAATTGTATTTTTAATTAAAAAGCTTTAGAAACGCTATAGCGTTCATTTTTCTCCTGAAATTAGGCATTGTTAATTAGTAACTTCGGATTTTAATTCATTATTTCGACTTACGATGTTGTTAACCAGCAAAATTTGAGAGAGATATTTCCCTTATGTTTCGCACATTGTGCGGGTTTACAACTAGTTTTTAATTAAAAGTCAAAACACATGTATTACGTCAACAACCCAGCAAAAAAATTCGTAACAATTTTGTTTGGACAAACCTCAACAAAATAGATTTTTTTCTTATAGAGTTATGAAAAAAAAATCAAGAGAGGTTCTAAACTTATATTAGTCTTAAAAATAATATGGAAATTGGAGCCGAAATTCAATAAATCTTTAAAAATATGTCCATTAGCATTCATATTCTTAAGTGCTGATAAAATATTCTATAATACCACATAATCTTGAAGAATAATACTACACATACTATATCCCATTTCTATGAGGTGATGTGGTACAAGTGATTACTCGAGGAAAAGTTTAAGGCCCGTTTGATTATGTATTCAGAAAATTTGATTTAAATACTTTTTTTAAATTTAATTTTTTGTATTTATAAATATTGGTGTGCATTTGGTAAATTTGTTTTTAAATACAATTTTCTAAAAAATTTGTAAAATTGACAAACATTTATATATATATACACACAAACACACACACATATATATGAATTGATAATATTATTTAATACATATGTACTATATCTATATTTAATATTATTCCATACATTAATTATACATGTATAAAACTATATAAGTATTATGTATGTATTGAGAATATTATTTAATAAATGCATCTTAATACATTATGTAATTTAATAGAATATACAAATATTTTATTTATTTATTAGAATTAAACACATATTAATGTATTATGTATGTATATTATATATTATAGTATAAATGAATAAAAATATTAAGAATGAATAATTCTGAGATGAAAAATAAAAAACAAAATTTACAAAACATACTTTTGCTATTTTTTGAAAAAATTGATTATAACAGAAATATTATAATTTAGTAATTAAAAACAGGTGCGACAAACCCAAATTCTTATTAGTATTGCATTTAAAAACATAAAATAGAATACAAGTTCTTAGAAAATCACATTGTACATGATATTTAATGTTTATTTTATTTTATTTTTCATTTTCTTATATGTGCTGCATAACATTGTAAATAATATTTAATACGATCTTCATTCTTATAAAATCACAAGTCCAAACTTACAAAATCTAAAGTCCAAATTTGGACATGACAATTCAATGTAGGCTTTTAAATGGTCATAATTAAATCTCAACGAATTGCAATAATGAATTTTTGTAATCAAACACATTTTAACATTTTGAAAAATCATGTTACAAGATTTACTCAAAAGACTTGCGTAATAATGATTTTTTTTCTAATCAAACAACAAAATGTAACATTTAGCTAAATGTTGTGGGGTTAATTGCCACACCCCAAACCCAAATTCCATACTAATCATTTCTTATTATAATAATTATATCATAATCTTGAGCCCATTGGAAATAAAATTCATTTATTAATATTTTTCTTCATAATGTGCACAATAAACATAATATTATTCTTATTCCATACCGAAATCAATATCAGAGTCGTAATTAAGTAGACATACAATAACGTGATTAACTATGATCAACTCAATCCATGCTAAATCAATATATACAATATGTGAGTGTATTAAAATCTTCAGTGTGATAAGGTTAAAATCCCCATATTTAAACCCCAGCTCTTCCAACGGTGCAACTCTCAAAGTTACCGGTCATATAGTATCCTAGCTGGCAGCGTACAAACCTGAAAATGTTAAAATATAAACCGTAAGCATTAAGCTTAGTGAGGTACTTTTCCCCTGCAATGGAATAACAATTCTATATCGAATCTCTGGATATAAAATCTGAACAATCCTGCCCATTGGCAACAACAAATCCTGGATCATAAAATCCAAATAATTCTCCCCATTGGCAATAACAAATCCTGGATATTTGAATATCTAAACAAATCCTGAATACCGAAGTATTCAAACAAATCCTCCCTTAGAGCTATTTTCAAATCCAACATATCATTTTCATATCTATATATGAAACAATCATAAGTACACTCACCTTGACAGTTTAACTGGATTTTCCCTTGCCTTTATCCGGTACTTGCTCAATCATCTCTTCTTCCCTTACTATCATTCTTACAATATTAGTGTCATTATAAAAATATTAACAATTCAAAGAATAACTTGAACATAACTCGATTCATAAGCATCATACGATTCTATTCAAATCATTTGTCACAAATGAAGTTTCATCCAAATTCATGTTAATATAATTGTCATATCCAAATAATAGACCAAACATATATTCATTTATTCTTGGTAATTAAATCCTTATCATATTAGTATTCCAATACAAAAGACGGTACATCGTTTCAAGTCTCCTAGAGAAAGATATGCTCATTTCTTTACTACATAACAAATCTGCCCTATAGGCTCTTTTATCGTTCATTCAATTTCCAGGAATTTTCATAATTTTTTTACATCATAAATTTAAATGATATTTCACCCAACATCATCAAACATATTGAAAAATACAAGATTAAAATTTCATAATTTTCAGAGTTCATTTGCTATGTCAAGTAAGACATCAAACATATGGTATGTATACTTTCACCCTTGGGGTAGATTTCATACCCGAACTTCAAACTCTCACCCAAGACTCATTTTTTGGTATTTTAACATGTTTTAGGATATCTCATACATATATGAGTCCATTTTAATCTCCAATTATAATCAATCAATTTCAGTAAGTATACACAAAGATATAATAGTTTGAATATATAAGGTTTCTAAACAAGACAATTTCAAGGGTTTGCACATTCAAGTTTGCTTAAACATGCATCTATCCATGAGTACACATCAAGACATGGAATTTCAGTAAACAAATGATCATTTATATCATTTAAATCATCAATACAAAAAAATCAAACAAGATTTATGTATGAAATTACCTTAGGGGCTTTTATATAATTTTCTATGAATTTTTCTTCAATTTCTCCTCACACTTTCTTCCTAGACTTCAAAACTCTCTTTCCTTAAGTTAAAACTCTTCCATGGCTGAAGTATGCTGAAGGGAGAGCTTAATTCAAGGGTTTTAAGTCGTCATAAGGCCATCCCCCTCTTGGCCCAATCAAAATATAACGTGTGGTGTCATATAAGACAACATATCATTTAAGGCTAAATGACTACTTTACCCCCTGTGCGTAAAAAGATGATATCTTCTCACTCGAATGTCCGTTTGATGAACTGTTTATTGTGTTACAAACCTAAATCATATGTCTACAACTATCTAATTTATACCTCAAGTCATTTATTATATTATATTGTTCAAAACTAGCCTTAAACATGAACATTCCTACCGAAACTTCAAAATTTTATACTTGTAACTAATTAGATATTTCATCCTTTATGAAGGTGGGATTAGACTAAACATAATGACTTAACATTATATATACTAATAACATATTATCCATATCACATAAGCTAATCATGATTTAAACATAATTTATCATAATTATATTCGGGTTGTCACAATTCTCCCCCTGCTAGGAAATTTCGTTCCTGAAATTGACATACCTTGATTGTTCGAATCAAACAAATACGGATAACGAATCTTCATAGTATCCTCGCTCTCCCATGTAGCCTCTTCCATGTAATGCCTTCTCCACACAACTTTCACAAGTGGGATCACTTTTGATCTCAATATTTATTCCTTCCTATCAACGATAGTAAGTGGTTCTTCCACATAACTCAAGTCTTCCTTTAACTCAATAGGCTGTTCCACCAACACATATGAAGGATCCGCTACACACTTTCTTAACATAGAAACATGGAAAACATCATGTAACCGAGCTAACTCTGGTGGTAACTCTAACTTGTAGGCAACCATCCCAACTTTCTCAAGGATTTCATAAGGTCCAATGTAGCGTGGACTTAATTTCCCTTTCTTTCCAAACCTCATAACTCCTTTCCTTGGCGATGCCCGAAGAAACACATAATCCCCTTTCTGGAATTCCAAATCTTTCCGTTGTTTATCCGCATAACTTTTCTGTCTGCTTTGAGCTGTTCTCATCTATTTTGAATAATCTTCACTTTTTCAGTGGTGAAGTCAATCAATTCTGGACCCTCTATCTTCCTTTCACCAACTTCACCCCAACATATCGGTGTACGACATCGTCTACCGTACAATGCTCCATATGGAGTCATACTAATAGTTGACTGAAAACTATTGTTATATGCAAATTCTATCACAGGCAAATATTCATCCCAATTACCTTTGAAATCAAGCACACAAGCTGTAAGCATTTATTCCAAGATTTGTATTGTCCTTTCAGACTGCCCATCTGTCTGGGGATGAAAAGTTGTACTAAACTTTAAGTTGGTGCCCATAGCATACTGCAAGCTATCCCAAAATCTGGATGTAAAAGTAGGGTCCCTATCTGAGATAATAGAAACAGGTGCTCCATGCAATCAAATAATTTCATTAACATACAATATAGCATACCTATCAAATGTATACGTAGTCTTGACTGCTAGAAAGTGAGCTGACTTAGTTAACCTGTCTACCACTACCCAAATCGAATCTGGCCCTTTCTGAGATCGAGGAAGCCCAACCACAAAATCCATCGTTACATGATCCCATTTCCACTCTGGTATTGACAACGGTTGAATCAAACCAGCAGGTTTCTGATGCTCCACTTTCATTTCCTGACATATAAGGCACCTAGCAACGAAATCAGCTATTTCCTTCTTCATATTATTCCACCAATAAAGCTCCTTTAAATCCTTATACATTTTAGTACTACCAGGATGCATTGTATAAATGGAATTATGAGCCTCATATAAAATTTCCTCTTTCAATCCACCCACATTAGGCACACATAACCGTTGCTTATACAATAAAGTGCCATCATTCACAATACAAAAATCTTCAGACTTACCATCTCGGACATCTTGCCATTTTTTCTCAAGAAAAGGATCCTGACTTTGCAAATCACGAATATGAGTAGCTAATAAAGGCCTCACGCTTACATAAGCAAATAATCTGTCCCCATCTGCTAGTTGCAATTCCACTCCCATCAATCTCAACTCCATAATATGAGAAACTCTAGCACACTGAATGCGAGATAACCTGCCCGAAGCTTTTTTACTCAAAGCATCTGCAACTACATTCGCCTTCCCCGGATGGTAGTGAATTGTACAATCATAATCTTTAATTAACTCCATCCATCGCCTCTGCCGGAAATTCAACTCCTTCTGAGTAAATAAATACTTAAGACTCTGATGGTCAGTAAAAATTTCACATACTTCACCATATAAATAATGACGCCATAATTTTAAAGCAAACACAATAGCAGCAAGTTCCAAATCATGTGTAGGGTAATTATGTTTATGTGTACGCAACTGCCTAAAAGCATAAGCAATAACTTTACCATGGTTCATAAAAACACAACCCAACCCCTGATGTGAAGCATCGGTATAAATAACAAAACCATCTCCACCATGTGGAATAGTAAGAACAAGTGCAGTTACCAACCTCTTCTTCAGTTCTTTAAAACTATTTTCACAATCAGAATTCCATTCAAACATAATATCTTTTCGAGTTAATTTAGTCATTGGCAAGGCAATTGAAGAAAATCCCTTAATAAACCTTCTATAACACCCAGTTAAACCCAAAAAACTCCTCACCTCCGTCACATTATTGGGCCTCTCCCATTTTACAATAGCTTCTACCTTTTTGGGATCAACACATATACCATCTCCAGAAATAACATGGCCTAAAAATACAACTTTTGATAGCCAAAATTCACATTTGCTAAACTTAACATACAATTTATTATCTTTCAACACATTCAAAATAGTTCTGAGATGCTTTTCATGTTCAACTATATCAGGTGAATAAATCAGAATATCATCAATAAAAACTATCACAAATGAATCAACGAAAGGATGCAGTACCCGGTTCATAAGATCCATAAATACAGCTGGAGCATTAGTCACCCCAAAAGGCATCACCAAAAACTCAAAATGACCATATCGAGTGCGAAAAGCAGTTTTAGAAATATCACTCTTCTTCACCCTCAACTGATGATTACTTGATCGCAAGTCTACCTTTGAAAACACTTTAGCACCCTGTAACTGATCAAACAAATCATCTATACGAGGCAAAGGATATTTGTTCTTAACTGTAGCTTTATTCAATTGCCTATAATCAATACACAAACGCATAGTACCATCTTTCTTTTTCATAAATAAAACTGTTGCACCCCATGGAGATACACTAGGTTGTATAAACCCCCTATCAAGTAAATCATGTATCTGAATCTTAAGTTCTTTCAATTCAACAGGTTCCATTATGTACGGTGCCATAGAAATAAGATATGTCCCCGGTGCTAATTCAATACTAAATTCAACTTCTCTTTCTGGAGGTAACCCAGGCAACTCACTAGGAAACACTTCAGGAAATTGCCGTACAATAGGAACATCAACTAATTGTAAAGCCCCCTTCCTAGTGTCAAGAACATATGCAATAAAACCCTCACAACCCTTACTTAATAATTTTCTCGTCTCAATAGCAGAAATGATGCAACTGGGAACAATTTTCCTTTCCCCCACAAATTTAAATTCAGGCTCACTAGGCATATTAAAAATAACTTCCTTATAGAAACAAATCATAGATGCATGATATTTAGATAACCAATCCATTCCCATAATTATATCAAAATCAGAAATATCCAATGGAAGTAAATCTATAACTGTATCTCTAGACCCCACAGTCAAAACACAATCACGAAAAGCATATTCAGCTACAACCATATCCCCCATAGGCATATAAATACCCAACCGCACATCTAAACGAGTACATGGTCTACTCAGGTATACATCAACAACATAGAACACAAAAGAATGTGTGGAATCAGGATCAATCAAAATATAAGCACTTCTATCAGTAACAAAAAGTGTACATGTCACCACATCTGGAGTAATCTGAGCTTATTTCATTGTAAACACTCGTCCTCCTGGCCTGGAACTACTAGCTTGTCCTCTGCCCATACCTTTCACTGCACTTCCTGGGATAACACTCTGCTTGCTAGTTCACTATGCGCTGCTGGAGCCTCTGCCAACTGCGAATAATTCTTCTTAATATGCCCCACTTGGTGATAATGGTAGCATTCCAATCCCTTAAGCTTAGGACAGTTAGATTTATAATGATCTTCTTCTTTACAAAAGAAATATGTAACACCTCCTATTGGGGCCTCACCTCTCCCTGACTGAACCAAAAGATCCTCCACCCCTGGTATCTCTACCAAATCTCCCCTGACCTCTACCAGTATCTCCACCACCTCTCTGAAATTTATGAGGTTCCATCTTAACACTTCCACCCTCACCTCCCTTAGACTGAGATGCATTGAATATACTTTTTTTAAAACTCTCTCTACTCGCCACTCCTTGGTTTATTTGCCTTTCTGCTATCGTGGCTTTATTTACCAAAGAAGCATAATCTTCTAACTCATAAGTGGCCACTCTATTTTGAATAGGCCAAATCTGTCCGTCTTGAAACTTACTACATTTATCTTCTTCATTCTCCACATATTTAGTAGAAAATCTAGACAAAGCAGTAAATTTAACCCTATACTCCATCACATACATTTTTCTTTGGGTCAAATTTATAAATTTCCTCAGCTTCTCCCTCCTATAAACTTTAGGGAAATACTTAACATACAAAGCTTTAATAAATTCAGCCCACGTAAGAACATCAGTACCTTCTATCCTGGGCACCAAAAGGTTGCTGGCTTCCCACCAATATTTTGCCTCTCCTTTCAACTTAAACACAGCTAGATTCAGTTTTTGGTTATCTGGAACCTTCATAACTACAAAGATAGTTTCTGGATATCTGACCCACATCTCAGCTTCTGTAGGTTCAACTGACCCTGAATATTCTGGAGGATTCAACTTCAAAAACTTCTCATGCATGGAATCTTTCATTTCCTTCCTTACCTCTTTCTCAATCCTGGCCACAGTCTTTGATTCTAGATATCTAGCCTGTTGTTCTGCCATTTGCGCTATATTTCTTTCTTGTTGCTCTGCAATCCTCATCATTCCCTGTGCCATTATTTGCATCTCTGTAGGCTGCTCTTGCTCTCTAGCCCTTCCAGCAACACTCTTATCTACTTTAGTATTGTCTGTACGAGAAGCTACTGCCTCTTCTCTATGTTGTCCATTCCCAGGTTCCATCTGGAATTATCTATAATACAACAAAGTTCTAACAACCAACATAAATATTTTATAATACTAAACTATTGGTTAGTATATAAATAATTCATAAACATAAAATCAACTCAATAACTACCATCTAATCGTCACACACGTCCAGAATTGATAACCACGCTCTGATACCACTAATTGTCACACCCCAAACCCAAATTCCATACTAATCATTTCTTATTATAATAATTAGATCATAATCTTGAGCCCATTGGAAATATAATTCATTTATCAATATTTTTCTTCATAATGTACACAATGAACATAATATTATTCTTATTCCATACCGAAATAAATATCAGAGTCGTAATTAGGCAGAAATACAATAACGTGATTAACTATGATCAACTCAATCCATGCTAAATCAATATATAAAATATGTGAGTGTATTAAAATCTTCAGTGTGACAAGGTTAAAATCCACATATTTAAACCCCAGCTCTTCCAACGGTGCAACTCTCAAAGTTATCGGTCATATAGTATCCTAGCTGGAAGCGTACAAACCTGAAAATGTTAAAATATAAACCGTAAGCATTAAGCTTAGTGAGGTACTTTTCCCCTACAATGGAATAACAATTCTATATCGAATATGTGGATATAAAATCTGAACAATCCTGCCCATTGGCAACAACAAATCCTGGATCATAAGATCCAAATAATTCTACCCATTGGCAATAACAAATCCGGGATCATAACATCCAAATAATTTTGCCCATTGGCAATAATAAATCCTGGATATTTGAATATCCAAACAAATCCTGAATACCGAAGTATTCAAACAAATCCTCTCTTAGAGCTATATTCAAATCCAACATATCATTTTCATAACTATATATGAAACAATCATAAGTAAACTCACCTTGACAGTTTAACTGGATTTTCCCTTGCCTTTGTACGGTACTTTCTCAATCAGCTCTTCTTCCCTTCCTATCATTCTTACAATATTAGTGTCATTATAACAATATTAACAATTCAAAGAATAACTTGAGCATAACTCAATTCATAAGCATCATACGATTCTATTCAAATCCTTTGTCACAAATGAAGTTTCATCCAAATTCATGTTAATATAATTGTCATATTCAAATCATAGACCAAACATATATTAATTTATTCTTGATAATTCAATCCTTATCATATTAGTATTCCAATACAAAAGACGGTACATCGTTTCAAGTCTCCTAGAGCAAGATATGCCCATTTCTTTACTACATAGTAAATCTGCCCTATAGGCTCTTTTATCGTTTATTCAACTTCCAGGAATTTTCATAATTTTTCTAGATCATAAATTTATATGATATTTCACCCAACATCAGTAAACATATTGAAAAATACAATATTAAAATTTCATAATTTTCAGAGTTCATTTGCTATGTCAAGTAAGACATCAAACATATGGTATGCATACTTTCACCCTTGGGGAAGATTTCATACCCGAACTTCAAACTCTCACCAAAGACTCATTTCTTGTTATTTTAAATTTATTTTAGGATATATCATACATATATGAGTCCAAGTTAATCTCCAATTGGAATCAATCAATTTCAGTAAGTATACAAAAAGATATGATAGTTTAAATACACAAGATTTCTAAACAAGGCAATTTCAAGGGTTTGCACATTCAAGTTTGCTTAAACATGCATCTATCCATGAGTACACATCAAGACATGGAATTTCAGTAAAAAAATGATCATTTTTATCATTTAAATCAGCAATACAAAAAAATCAAACAAGATTTATGGATGGAATTACCTTAGGGGCTTTTATATAATTTTCTATGAATTTTTCTTCAATTTCTCCTCACACTTTCTTCCTAGACTTCAAAACTCTCTTTCCTTAGGTTAAAACTCTTCCATGGCTGAAATATGCTGAAGGTAGAGCTTCATTAAAGGGTTTTAAGTCATCATAAGGCCACACCTTCTTGGTCCAATTAAAATATAACATGTGGTGCCATATAAGACAACATATCATTTAAGTCTAAATGACTACTTTACCCCCTGTTCGTACAAAGATGATATATTCTCACTCGAATGTCCATTTGATGCACCGTTTATTGTGTTACAAACCTAACTCATATGTCTACAACTATATAGTTTATACCTCAAGTCAATTATTATATTATACTGTTCAAAACTAGCCTTAAACATGAACATTCCTATCGAAACTTCAAAATTTCATACTTGTAACTAATTCGATATTTCATGCTTTATGAAGGTAGGATTAGACTAAACATAATGACTTAACATTATATAGACTAATAACATATTATCCATATCACATAAGCTAATCATTATTTAAACATAATTTATCATAATTATATTCGGGTTGTCACATTAATTATCCTTGTTCATTATGAACTTCATCTCCTTCTTCACTTGATCACCAATGCTTATATTTTTTGAACTTTTTTTTATGAAATATCTTATTGATTAAAATAGGCAGAGCCTAAATATTACAAGATACCCAACACGAAGCCTAAAGGCTTGACCTTACAAACAAACTGCAATAACTAAGAGCCCAAAACAAAAAGGCAACATGCTGCCTACAAAGCCTCATAGGCCCAAACAAAGCCAAACAGGCCCACAACCCACAAAAAACAAACACTCCGAACCAAATACAAAAAGCCTCTCGAACAAAATAGAACTACTTGGAATATCACATGTGTAAGCACTGAACGAAGAACCAATCAACATAACCCACTATCTTCTCAATATTGAAACCATCTTCAGAGAAAACCATTTGCATCAAACCACTTACAAGTGACCGATTTTAGAGAGAGAAGCTCTAAACATCATCTTCAATCTTCAACTAACCCTATACTTCCAAGATCCAAACCCCCTACAACAACAAAAACACTAATTAATAAGCTCTAAACAACCACAAACCTACCCAAAAAATCAAAACTCCTCAACCCAGAACAAATAATTTCAACCAGAACAGTCTCCACCCAAAACGAAGTTCAACAGACTATTTCAAGCTCCTCTTTCACTCATAGACTGCTTGCAAATAATGATGACCATCCATAATAACACACAAATAAGGGCGAGATCCATGGGAATAGCTGTAGAGGCGAGGACTGTTCTTAAACCCACACCTTTCTCAATAAGACCTTTGATCTGCATGCAAAGCCTCCAAAGTAACCCCAGAAAAAAATAAGGACAGTACTGAAGCCATAGACCCAGAACCACTCAAAGGATGGCCCCAAAAGAAAAGCTCCACACAATACTTTTGAACAAAGATCTACAACTGAAATGCAAGGCCAAAAAAACCATAACTAGTTAAGAGATACTCCAAAAAGCTAAGTACCTTGTTATTCAAAAAACTTATCTGTGATTCCCTAATTTCTGCAAATATTAGTATTATCACCACATTTCTTCATTTTCATCCACTTATACGTACTATCATAAACTAACTTTATGATTTTTGAAAAAATACACCCATCATATCACTTGAAGTTCTTAAAGATTATCTCATTCTTGGTTTTCCAAATAGATTAAATAGTTATAAACATACAGAGTTTTAGAATAAGACTTTTAAAATCACCCCTATTGTGGTTGACAGATTTCACTTCATCCCCAAAGCATTTGATGTTTTTATTATCCCCACTAAGCATCAACACCTCACCCCATATCTTCTTGGATATTTCACAAAAAAAAAATAGATGGTCTCTAGTTTCTTTGTCTTTGCCACACAGCACACACTGATCATTACCGATAATACCCCATTAAGCTAATTTGTCTTTAGTCCTGAATCTATCAAGGCAAGTAATCTAAACAACGAAGCCAAACCTAGGAATCTTCTTTGAGAACCAGACAATTTTAGGCCACTAAACATGACTCTTCTTTATTATAATTTCCTCATAAGTATCCTTACAATTAAATTTACCATATTTGGATAACTCCCACACAACCCAGTCTTCACTATTACTTGTAGGAATCATCCATGTTCTAGATATGTCCAATAATTCATTAGAAACCACTCTACGAAAATTCCAACCATTATTGACAATAAAATCAGTAGCCTTAACTAACTTGGAACTTGTAGCAACATACACTATTCTATCACTATAGTATTCAGTAAGAGGACCTTTTTCATGCCAATTATCAATCCAAAAATCAGTTTTAACTCCATTCTCAATATGATATTTTATGAATGTCCTAGATTGATCCCTTAATTTCCATAACTTTCTCCAACACCAAGAAACTTCAGCTGCTAGGTTAACTGTCCATAGGGATTCTTGTTTAATAACCAATTATGAATCCATTTCACCCATAAAGTATCCTTCTTTCTCGCTATATCCCATGTGTGCTTCATCATGCAAGCCTTGTTCCATACTACTAAATTCTTAATCCCTAAACCACCTTCTTCTTGAGGGAAGTGTTGATACCAATTTTAGTCTGCTGACATGGTAAAATGAAGTGGAGACATGTGTCAATCTACATGGCACTAACAAACATTTCTGAATAATTCTTTGACTTCGAGGAACTCAATTTCCCCGATCAACTCACCGAGCAGTAGGGGCTCACCGAGAAACTTTACTGCACCGAGCAACTCGTGGATACTGAGATACTTAGGCGGTACGAGATGCACCTCGATCAGAGCATTTATTATCAGACAATTAAGAGGATTAAATGCTCATTAAATGCTGATTATTATCATACGAATGTATACGCTTATTGGACATCTATGTGTAATCCTTTCTCATATACAGCCTCAGGGCTATAAATACATTGTATCATCCTCATTGTAGGAGGACCGGAATTTCTGGAGATAAATCTTACCTCGAGAATTCCCAAACAGTCAATAATAACATAAACAGTGGACGTATGCCATTCGTTTAAGGCTGAACCACTTTAAAATCTCTTGTTTTATTTAAATATTTGTGATTAAACAATTAGAGATAATCTAATTTTTTACATCAACAGATTGGCGCCGTTTGTGGGAAACGACTGTAATTTTCATTTTTTACCAAAAACAAATCATCACCAATGGCTGACAATCCTGAATCCAGCAATCGAAAGGCTGGAAACCCCCCAAATCCATTCGCTCCTCCAAATATCCAAGATCTGGCTGGAATCATGGCCAGTTTGGCTCAAGGCCAGACAACCATGCAGGAAACAATGCGACAACTCATGCAAACTATCCAAGGTGGAGCATCAACCTATTCAGGACAACAAAGTGGTCAAAGAAATACTCATTTACTTTCTTCATGCATTAGGCAAAGCGATTCATATCGCACTGATAAATCTGAGGATTTTTCTTATCAACCGGGACGAACTTCGTCAGTACGAGCCACAGATACTGAACAACACATCACTCTCTCTTCGGAAAGGACCAGTGCACTGGAAAGATTGAGTAGGGTCTCTCCTTTTGATCGATTGGGCCCTAGGAAGAATAAAAGTCCTCCTAAGGCTGTGTCGAGAAACTTTCGACGACCATTTGATTTAAGAGAGGGTTCTGCCCAATCACAACCAGCTGCTCGACAAGATAGATCCCAAGAAGCCACATCCACACGATCAGTTGCTCGAACCAACAGGCCCGGGGAAGGAAATGATGCGTGGAAAGGCTCCATTCAGAGGTTGGAGGATAGATTAGGGGAAATGGCCAAGGCCAATAATCCTCTACAAAGAACTTTTGTCCAAGGGACACCTTTTGTCCAAGCAATTGTGGATTTTCCCACACCATCAAAGTTCAAAGCACCTGTTGTGACTCCTAAATATGATGGAAAAACCGATCCTGTCCTTCATATAGAGCAATACCAAGCTGCTGCCGACATCTACGCTGTGCCAGATGAGATGAGATGCAGGGCATTCTCGGGAACTCTTACAGGATCTGCTCAAATATGTTACAATAATCTTCCTCGGGGTAAGATTTCAACTTTCTTTCAACTGGCCGAGCTTTTCATTGGAAACTTCTGTTTTGGAGCAAAACCTGTTAAACGAGTAGCACACTTGTTAAGTGTTAGACAAAAGGCAGGTGAGAGCACTAGGGATTATATAACTCATTTCAATAATGAGAAACTCGAAGTTATTGATTACGAGGAAAAAATAGCGATTACTGCTCTGATGAGTGGGTTGTTGCCCAACAAGTTATACTACACTTTGGCTAAAGATCCACCCAGAACCATGTCAAAATTGATGGCAAAAGCGGCCAAGATCATGAATGTCGAGGAGGCTATGGCTGCAAAGAAGAATATGGATACCAAAGAAACCAAAGTGGAGGGTGATAAGGCCAAAAATAAAGAACATAAAAACAATGGTGGTGACAAGCACTCAAAAACAAAGCCATCATGGGAGGTATTAAAGAAATTTGAAAATTATACTCCTTTGAAGGTAGACATCAACCATGTTCTAGAAGAAATCAAGAACAGCGAGGAGTTAAACTGGCCAGAGAAAATGAAGTCAGACCCTGACAAGAGGAATAAGGCCAAATATTGCGAGTTCCACAAGGATCATGGCCACATGACCAAAATTGCATAGCTCTCCAGAATGAAATCGAAGCACTCATTAGACGAGGAAAACTGGTAAAGTATGTTGATCGTAGAAATGAAAGAAGAAACAACGACCGAGCAAGAGAGAGATCTATATCTCCTCGTCGAGCAGAGGAGAACAAGAAAAGAGACCATGAAGATGATCTAGAAGACGACCCCGATCTTCCCAAAAGACCAAGGCAGCCAGAACGTGAGGTATTTTCAATACGTTTTGGATCATTTGATTGTAATGTTATTACAGGTAGAGATGCAGGAGGTGGAGACTTTATTGCAGAAAGAAAAGGTTACCTCAATGAGGCTCAAGCCTGTTCATATATTCAACGAATAAACTTGGCTGAAGATGATCGCCCGAGGAAGGTCAACAAAGAAAAACTGGTCATCGATTTCTCAAAGAACGACCTCGTAGGTGTGCTGTATCCTCACGATGACCCATTGGTGATCAAAATGAGAATGAAGGAAGTGATGATCTCGAGGGTACTAGTTGATAACGGTAGCTCAGCTGATATTATGTTCTACTCGTGCTTCGACAGCTTAAATCTAAAATTATCTCAGTTGGAGCCTTATCACAGGCCCCTTCTCGGTTTTGCTGGCGAGAAAGTTTTTCCACTTGGGACGATCAAATTGGATATGTTCATTGGTACATGGCCTGCTTGTCGAACAGAAAGAGTACGCTTCTTCGCGATGGATAAGAATGTTCAATCAGCCTACAATATCATCATGGGAAGGGTAGGATTGAAGAAGTTTGAAGCAGTACCATCTACGGTACATCAATGCCTAAAATTTCCAACTAATTTTGGAGTAGGAATTATGAAGGGTGATCAAAAAGTAGCTTGGGAATGCTACTATTCATCTGCCGAGCAAGAGGAACTGAAGGAATTTAGGAAAAAGACTACTACCTATCAGGTGGATGAAGGTGCAGAAATTGAAACATTGGATCCTAGAGACGAGTCGCAACTCGTGAAAGGTCAGGTGGTTGAAGCTACTGAAAATATCATTCTGGACGACGAGCACCCTGAACGAACAACTCAGATAGGGTCGTTGTTAGATGCCTCATTAAAACAGGAGTTGATAGTTTTCTTAAAAAGCAGAAAATAAACTTTGGCTTGGAGTCATGAAGATATGCCCGGAATAGACCCAAATTTCTTATGCCACGAGCTCAATGTGAATAAGGAAATCAAGCCTGTGAAACAAAGAAGAAGAGTGTTCACCCCCGAGAAGAACCAAGCTATACAGGAGGAGGTCGAGAATCTCCAAAACGCTTGCTTTATTGAAGATGTTAAATATCCAAACTGGTTAGCAAATGTAGTAATGGTGAAAAAGAAGAACAACAAATGGAGGATGTGCGTAGACTTCACCGACCTCAACAAGGTATGTCCAAATGACCATTTTCCCTTGCCCCGAATTGATCAACTAGTGGATGCTACCTCGGGACACGAGCTGTTGAGCTTCATGGATGCTTATTCTGGTTACAACTAGATTAAAATGAAACCTGAAGACAGGGAAAGAACCTCTTTCATTACCCCTAGGGGAACTTATTGTTATAATGTTATGCCTTTTGGTTTTAAAAATGCAGGTGCGATATATCAGCGGCTGATGAACAAGGTGTTTACAGAACAAATCAGTCACAATATGGAAGTCTATGTTGATGATATGCTGACAAAGAGCAAGAAAGTTGCCGTCCATCTAGTTGACTTAGGCCAGACCTTTGATCAATTGGATAAATATCAAATGAAATTGAACCCGACCAAGTGCATATTTGGAGTACGAGAAGGCATGTTTCTAGGGTACATTGTCAATCAACGAGGCATTGAAGCAAACCCTGAAAAGATCAAAGCTCTGTTAGGGCTGCGATCTCCAACGACGAAGAAAGAAGTGCAAAGTCTTACAGGGCGAGTAGCAGCACTTAACAGATTTGTATTGAGATCAACTGATAGATGCCTCCCATTCTTCAAAACGCTCCGAAAGACTTTTGAATGGAATGAAGAATGGGAGAAAGATTTTCAAGAATTGAAGAAATATTTGGGAGCACCTCCACTGTTGTCCAGACCAGTGATGGGAGAAAGGTTGTACTTGTATCTGGAAATTTCGGAAAATGCAGTTAGCTCGGCATTAATAAGAGTAGAGGATGGGGTACAAAAACTAATTTATTACACTAGTAAGGCCTTCCGAGGAGCAGAGATCAGATATCCAAAGCTGGAAAAGTTAGCACTGGCGCTGATCGAAGTAAGAAGAAGAATGAAGCCATATTTCCAGGCTCATACCATAGTCGTATATACCGATATGCCGTTGAGGCAAGCTCTTCATAAACCAGAAAAATCAGGGAGATTGATGTATTGGGCAATAGAACTCGGTGAATATGATATAATTTATGAGCCTAGATCGTCACTGAAAGGGCAAGCTGTAGCAGATTTTATAGCAGAGTTCATTTATCCTGATACCCCCGAGGAGCAAAAGCTGAACACCGACCAACCTATGCATGTTACAGGATCATCAAATTTAAACCCCGATCAATTTAAGTTGGTCGGAGAGCAAGAGGAGAAGGTCGATGAGCAACGAAGTGTAGTAGAAATGGAGATAAAGGAGCAACAAATATTCCATCGAGGAACGTTGTCCAATAAGAAGTTTGAGGACGAAATACCTGTATGGAACCTATATGTGGATGACTCATATTGCACCTCGGGTAGTGGAGTTGGGATTATATTGAAAAGTCCAGACGAGATCGATATAAAATATGCTCTGCGCTTTCAATTTCAAGCTTCTAATAATGAGGTCGAATATGAAGCGATGATTGTAGGTCTTAGTCTGGCAAAAATCATGAAGGCGGAGCAGGTAATCGTATGCAGTGACTCACAGTTGATTGTAAACCAATTGCTTGGTATATATACAGCAAAAGGAGAGTTGATGACTAAGTACCATGCAAAGGCAATGGAATTGATATCGGAATTTGTTACTGTTCAACTGGTCAGAATACCAAGAATGGAGAATGCAAGAGCAGACGCTTTAGCTCGATTAGCATCGGTTACTCGTACCGAGCTATGAAGAATAATCCCAATTGAAGTTCTAGCTGGTCGGAGCATAGATGAAGATCTGACGATGAATTTTATTACCCTTGATTTAGGGCCATCTTGGATGGATCCCATCAGGGCATATATCGAGGAGGGAGAATTACCGATTGACAAACTCGCGGCCAAGAAATTAAAGTTTAAAAGCTGCTCGTTATGTACTGAATAATGGTATTCTATACAGATGAGGAATTATGGCAGGTTTATAAAGATGTGTGCATCCCTCCGAGGTGAAAGACTTGATTGAAGAGGTCTATGAAGGGTCTTGTGGAGCCCATGTAGCAGGTCGGACACTTATGCAAAGAATAATGATGCAAGGATACTACTGGCCAACGATGATGGCTGACTGTATAGCCTATGCCAAGAAATGTGACAAGTGTCAGCGCTTCTCCTCCATCCGAAGAACTCCCCAAGCATTGTTGACACCCATTACTTCCCCTTGGCCATTTGCCATGTGGGGAATTGACTTGGTCGGGCCACTTCCAACGACTAGAGGAAGATTTAAATATCTCGTCGTCGCAGTGGATTATTTTACTAAGTGGGTAGAAGCCGAGCCTCTTGTCGACATGACATACGAAAAGGTGTACCAATTTATTTGGAAAAACATCATTTGTAGATATGGTCTTCCCCACGCATTCATCACCGACCATGGAACATAATTTGACAACGAGGAGTTCGCTGCCTATTATCATCAGTCAAATATCTTGAAAATCCACTCGGCACCAGTCCATCCCCAAAGCAATGGACAAACTGAGGTGACAAACAGAACACTGATAAATGCCTTAAAGAAAATACTGAATGACGCGAAAGCAAACTGGATTAACGAGCTACATTCAGTACTATGGGCTTATCGTACTACCCCCCCGAGCAACAACTGGAGAATCTCCATATATGCTGGCATTTGGAAGTGAAGCTGTTATACCTGCCGAGTTGGGTCTTCCAACACACCGAGTAATGAACTTCAACTCCCCTGTCAACGATTTAATGAGAAGGTTAGACTTAGACATGATCGAAGAAGTTAGAGAAGAAGCAGCTATCAGGAATGCTGCTTACCAGCAACGAACAACTTTGTTCTACAACAAGAGAGTGAAGAAGTGCGACCTGAAAGAAGGAGACTATGTGCTAAAGAAAGTGATTCAAAAGTACAATAAACTGGAAACGAACTGGCATGGACCTTACCGAGTTACAGAAGTTGTTCGACCAGGAACCTATAGAATAGAAACTTTAGAGGGGGAGGAGTTTAAGAATGCATGGAATGCAGAACACCTGCGCAAATATTATCAGTAATGTAAACTCTCATGTAATGCTGTTTCATCAGTATGAATAAAATGTGAATATTCTACCCAATTCTCTCCTTTTATTGAAATTTTTTTGCGGAATACTAGTGTTACACACTACTCAGCAAAATCCACCAACTCCGGTTGGTCGGGAATAAAAATATTTCCCAAAAGTGCCAACTCCGGTTGGTTGGGAAGAAAATCCACCAACTCCGGTTGGTCGGGAATAAAAAATATTTCCCAAAAGTGCCAACTCCGGTTGGTTGGGAAGAAAATCCACCAACTCCGGTTGGTCGGGAATAAAAAATATTTCTCAAAAGTGCCAACTCCGGTTGGTTGGGAAGAAAATCCACCAACTTCGGTTGGTCGGGAATAAAAAATATTTCCCAAAAGTGCCAACTCCGGTTGGTTGGGAAGAAAATCCACCAACTCCGGTTGGTCGGGAATAAAAAATATTTCCCAGAAATACCAACTAAGGTTGGTTGGGAAGAAAAAATATTTCTAAAAATCCACCAATTCAGGTTGGTCGGAAATAAGAAGTTGTCAACTATAGTTGGTCGGGAACATTTTTATTAAACAAAGCATGAGTATGTGATAAAAGTCAGCTAATGTCTTAGAATTAAAAAGTGATCAAGCAAAATTTTTTATACTCGTAACATTTTAAATTACCACCAAGCTGGTCGAAAAACAAAATCAATTTTGGTTATTCGTCAAATGATTACCACAAATTCAAGATAATCGACAATAAGGTTTAACCAATTTTAGTTGATCGGCAAATAACACAATGTTGTTATCTTTTTAACAGATATACATACACATATGAAAAGTGTTTTACAAAATATCTACAAGACAATGGCAATCAAGATTGCAAAGAAAGATAAAAGTCTTTTATTAAATCTAGAGCAAAATACATCGAGAATGAAATACATATTAATTATTACATCAAGATTCCTATGCAATTGGTTTCTTCACCTCTGCCTTTGAAACAGGTTCTTCACCAGCAGGAGGATCGTCTAAGGCATAAGGGGAATTAATGAAATTTAAATCTTTAAGCATCCTGATGTTCATAACTGATGGCCGATCAAGGAGGTGCTCGGGGCGAGATATCTCGAAGTTGGAGTGAAGACTGTAGTCGCCGAGATACTTTGAAATTAAGCATTGTGGAATGGCCCGAGTAGGAATCCAGCTCATATAAAGCTTGAAAGCAGGCACTGGTAGGTCGAGCAACCCAGGATTGTGGTAATCCCACAAATAATGACCTTGTTCCAACTTCAGCACGCCCAAAGCATTTAACCATCCTTGTTTATAACCCACATTATTTACATTCTGGAGCTAATCATCTAAATGGTAGAGGGCTTCATTGTAACCAGCCATCCAGAACTTCCTAGGCTGTTTGTGGAACTGGTAGGTTAATTTTTCTAACTGCTCGTGGAGATTCTTCACCAAATTCGTTTTATTCTTCAAGGTAGAATTTTGGGCAGCCAGTTTCTCGTCTAAAGTTTGGATTTTCTTAGACATCTCGGTCAATGCCTGGTTCTTTGCCATCAATTGGAAGGCTTGGTTTTCTAGAGCCGATTGAGTTCTTTGTTCCTCGACAGTAATCTGAGAAGCTCTTGCTCATCCCCGAGAACCTCTTGCTCGTTCCCGAGTAGAGGTAGAAGGCCCAATCCTTTTCAAGGTTTCTAATTCATCCCTCAGGTTGGCATTTTCAACCTCCAAGAAAGAGAATCCCTCGTCGTTTACAGGGACCAAAGCGTTTGAGGTAGAGGCTGCAGACCTCAGTTGGGATACCTCTCCTCGCAAGTTATTGTTTTCCTGCTCCAGTAGCTTGGCTATCTGCCTGTGCTCCTCGACCTCGATCTTCAAAGTTCTCTCCCTCACATCGTAAGCAGCAAACAACTTATCATATCCCTTATTAGCATTCAGTTGCCGATACTTCTTCTCATATCCTTGGTGCAAGAGGGTTGTAGACTCCTTATATTGTTATTGAAGCTCCTCGAGAGTACCCTGGAGGTCTTCAATCATTTCATAATACGCTACATTATTAGAAACTGCCCGGTCGAGCAGACACTTTAAATACTGGTAGGCTTCAACTGCTTGCTTTGAAGCATCTTGACCAAGGATATCAACGATCTGAGCTTCAGTCATATCTGAATGACCAACTTTGAAGTAATCATTGCATTGTCTCAAAAATTTTGTATCATGAGTAGATAACAATTCCATCCTGGCCATAAACTAGTAAAAAGAAGAGATAACAAGAATTAATAAGGAGCAAGAGGAAGAGAATCAACAGTATGAATAGTCGAAATTTCAAATTTTATTACATCATAAAAGAGAAGTACATAGGTCAGAGTTACAATTGGCAAAAATAAACAGAGAGAAAAATCCGAACAACTCTACACCTTCTGCTTGTCTCCCAAAACTTTCTCAGAAGGCTGAGACGAGGAAGTAGGTTGCTCGGGTGGCACAGATGGCTGCTCGGTGGGAGCTGGAAGCTGCTCGGGTGAAATAATGGATGGTTGAAGTTGCTCGCAGGAAGACTGGACAACTAGGGGATGAGAAATTTGATCTCCCATCACCATGGAGGATTCCTCAGAGGCAGCTTCGTCCTCTTCTTCTTCTTCAGGAGTTGGAGGGGGGCCAGGGATGTATCGCTGAAACAGGTCGGAATTTTCATCAACATTCATATCTTTCAGAGCAGCGACCCAGCCATCCCTAAAGTACTTAAGGCTACCATATTCCACCTGCGACATCATGGCAGCCAGACCCTTATTCCATCCTTTGTCCCAGCCAGCACTGAAGGACTTTTTCACAGCTAATTTTCTTTTCACCTTCTTCGAGGAAAGC
Source organism: Sambucus nigra (assembly GCA_949130495.1). Taxonomy (NCBI): domain Eukaryota; kingdom Viridiplantae; phylum Streptophyta; class Magnoliopsida; order Dipsacales; family Adoxaceae; genus Sambucus; species Sambucus nigra. Next base: position 362,949,685 of record OX422222.1, read on the forward strand.
TTCTCGGATAGAAGTTCCTCGGTATCCTTCAATTTATTCTCCACTTCCTCCTTCTGACGAACAATGTCACGAAGTCTACCCAGTTCTTCCTCAGCAGATTGGATCTTACCTTCAAGCTCCCCAGCATTTTGGAGCTTCCCTTCGAGCTCTTTATTCTTATTTTCCAATTATTTTATTTTCTTCTCCAATCCCTTGGAGACCTCAACAACCTGATTCCTCTCCTACTCGGTGGAATTAAGCTTCTTCTCCCAAGCATCTTTATCATCTACATACTTCTGATGAGAATCCTTCAGAGACTGCGTCAGACCCACCAAAGTTTCCTCTACACCTGACGAGGAACTTGAAGCTTTAATAGCTTCATCCTTCTTCAAAATTGTATTAAAACAGGTTACCAACTGGGAAAAGAAAACAATAGCAAGTCAGTGCAAATATATAACAACGGAAAAATGAAAGTTTATGACGATAATACTTACAGAAGCAATATGACGAGCAGCCAATGTGGTAACCATATCCCGAGAAAGATTTTCTTCAATACCTTGGATCTCGGGGATGATCCAAGATTTCACCGAGCTCTGGGAACACCACTTCCAGTAGTTGAAGGCTGAGAGATGGATTCAGCCAAATTGACCGAGGATCTTTTCTTTAGCCTCGTTGGAGGAACATCAACAGTCTCGGCCAAGGATGTACTCTTAGTCGGGGATATGACAATAACCTCGCTTGGAGCAGCGACTTTGCTCGGAGCCACTAGGGGCTTCTCAACAACCTTCACAGTAGCAGCTGGAGGAGGTGCATCGATTTTTCTTGTCCCTTCTTCTGGGACATCATGTTTTCTTTTCTTTTCTTTTCCAGCAACAGAGGCAGATTTCTCGAAGAGGGCAGGAGTTCTTCTTCTCTTCATTCTTTCACTCAGAAGAATATGTGACTCAGGTGAAGAACTTGAAGAAGCTGGTACTGGTTCTACGTCACTTATCACCGGATGAGCAGTAAAAGATGAGGTGTAACTCTTATACTGCAGCAAATATGAAACTGATCTGATAGGCTGGTCGGCAACAGTTTGATGCAAACCCCAGATAAGTTTTAGATGTTTTAAGTTAATTTCTGTCTCTTTTGGAGACCTTCTTTTGCTGTCAACTGCAAATAAATAAAAATTAAAATATCAGTGACACATTTTATCAAACACAAAGAAAACATAAATTCAAAAATAAAGTAAAGTAAAAACAACCTATCCCATTGCCATAGGGAGGGCATCTGGGACCCTGATACATATCATTTCCAGTTAGTGGAGCATGTTGCCAATTTTTTATAACAGCACCATGCTCAAAATAATCCCTATTGGTATCTGGGAGATTAACCACTAAAGCTCTATTTAAAAACCTAGTTTTTAAGTAGAAAGTACTGTCGCTGACAGCCCATCTATAGCAAAACATGATTTTTGGAATTCCTATACGAGTTTCGTGAATCTGATTTAATCTATGAACTCCGTTAACTATTCTCCACGTATTGGGGGCTATTTTTGCAGGAACCACGTCAAAATATTGACAGAATTCCAGACACAAAGGGTTTGGGGGAAAAGAAAAGCCACATTCAGCAACAAAGAGACTGGGGAACCAATGTCCCTCAGCCAAACAAAAATAATCTGAAGGCTCAGAAAGTTCCTCCAAAACAACCCATGAAGGAATAGAGAAATCAGAACGAAACTTGTCAAGCGACTCAACAAGGTAAACCATGGTGAATAAAGGAAATAAAAGAGAAGGAAGAAGTTCTTACAAAAAAAGGATGGATCTGTTGACAACGAACGATGAAAAGGATGGACGCACAAGAGAGAGAAAATGGAAAACTCAAAGATACAGATTTGAAAAAGTAAATGACGATATGATTTTCTGCAACGCTTAAATACCTTACCTTGGGAAAAGGTAAAAATAATGATTACAAAAGGATACGTTTATGCTATCGGCGGCTAAAAGGACAAAAAGGGTGCGGAGATCGAAGCAGTTAGAAAAATTCGAAAAGTCTGATTCTATGAATTCAAAAAGGAAAAATAAATGCAAAGAACACGCTCCTAAAATTCAGGATGACCATTTAATCCCGCCATATTTAGAGAAGAATGTTCCACACTCCTCAGTCTCGAACTGTGAAATATTGGGGGCTTCTGTTGATACCAATTTTAGTCTGCTAACATGGCATAATGAAGTGGAGACACGTGTCAATCTACATGGCACTAACAAACATTTCTGAACAATTCATTGACTTCGAGGAACTCAATTTCCCCGATCAACTCACCGAGCAGTAGGGGCTCACCGAGGAACTTTACTGCACCGAGCAACTCGTGGATACCGAGATACTTAGGCGGTTCGAGCAGCTTAGGCGGTCCGAGCTGCACCTCGATCAAATCATTTATTATTAGACAATTAAGAGGATTAAATACTGATTATTATCATACGGATGTATACGCTTATTGGACAGCTATGTATGATCCTTTATCATGTACAGCCTCAAGGCTATAAATACATTGTATCATCCTCATTGTTGGGGGACCGAAATTTCTGGAGATAAATCTTACCTCGAGAATTCCCAAACAGTAAATAATAACATAAATAGTGGACGTAGGCCATTCGTTCAAGGCTGAACCACTTTAAAATCTCTTGTTTTATTTATTTTTTATCTGTGATTAAACAATTAGAGATAATCTAATTTTTTACATCAACAGGAAGCATAAATCCTCCTAAGCTACTTTAGCACCATTATTCTTCAAATCAACACCAGGCCATATAATTCTTCTTATAACTTGATCAATTTCCTTAATAACTATTTTTGGAATAATGAAAATACTGATCCAATATTCTTAAATACTCCTAAGGACTGAAATTGCCAATTGAACTCTCCCAACATATTAAAGCCACCTATTTTTCCAAGTTTTGACTTTACTTATAAGCTTTTCCACCATAATTTTGCAATCTCGGTTCTTTAGTCTAGTTGAAATTAAAGGAACTCCAAGGTATTTAATAGGTAAATCTCCCACTCTCATTCCCATTAGATTTTCTAGCCTATTCTTCTCCTCCATTGAAATACCTGCAAAGAAAATTTCACATTTAGGGTACCTAACACCAAGCCCATACATCATTTGAAAATCTTTTAAGACTTTATCCACAACTTCCAAAGAACATTCATCAACTTTGCTAAAATGAAAAGATCATCAACAAACATCACATATGAATATTTTAAACCCTCACAATTAGGATGAAAGTTGAAAGCCCCTCTAGTAATCTCATCATTAAGAAACCAAGAAAAGGCTTCCATAACAATAGGGAATAGGTAAGGGGATAAAGGTCCCCCTATCTAAGACCATTTGTTCCCTTGAAGATACCATTAATTCCCCTATTAACACTGACACTATAACTGGTAGTCATAATGCACCCTTTGATCCATTGAATAAAAAAGTTAGGTGTAAAGACATATTTTTATAACTCCGTTATCAATTTAGTATGTCATATTTCGCTACACCGTCGAAGATCTTTCAAGAACATTCAAGCATCAAAGACGGATCGAAATATCTAGTTCTTCATCAAAAGGACTCCGCGAAGTTTACTTTGGTCAGGTTTTGTTTTAAATACCTTAACTTTCCACTTAGAGCTTTTGGGATATTTTTACAAAATATTTTCTAAGTGTTGGAGCGGTCCTTTTCGTAAAATTTAAGAATGAGTACTTTTTTCTAAGTGTTAGAGCGTACCTCAATTTTGACGCCCAGGTCATTCAAGTGAGATAGCCATCTCGTTCGAGCGAGATGTCGCGAGATGTCGTTTGAACGACATCTTTAAGTCGTTCGTGCGAGACTGCTGTCTCGTTCGAATGAGCACATTTTTCAAGGCAGCGCGATTTTGTATAAATACTCATTAAAGGGTTTCGTTTTCATTAAGAAGTCCCATCGTTTTACAAAATAGAAAAACTACGATTTGCAGAATCCTTTTTGACTTCTTCTTTTAGGGTTTAATCCCTTTTCGTTTTCAATTTACAAAACTCCCATATGCTTTAGTGAATTGCTTTGGTGTTCAAGAACAATACTTTGCTTTTGTTCAACCTCTGTGGAGAAGGCATCTCCATATTTTATCGGTGGATACCGAGCTTAGTCATTCTGCGTGTGGACGAGCTGAAGACGACGAACCGACACCAGGAGGGTATTTCATTGTCTCTCGTATCTTTGAAGGTTTGCTGAAGGCACCGTGCATTACACACTTGCGGGCAATTATCAGGTTGTATGTAAGTCAAAGGTCTTATGAATTCTTCAAAGCGTTTATAAAAGGTTTTACCATAAAGGGATTTTTTCCTGAATCGGTCATCTTTATTTTTTCATGCATGGGTTGAATGATTTATAGATGCATGTTTAGGGGCTGAATTATTTTGTTTAAAAATAGACTCCAATTAAATAAGGTTTACTTGTAAATTTACTAATTAATTTAAATCGGTATTACACACCGCATTTATTTTGGTTTTACATTAAGAAAATCCATAACATAAAGAATATCCACTATAAAACCTGAGTCATAGACTTCATTAAATCAATATTCATTGCACATCTAGGTGACTCATTATTCTTATGATACCCCCTCACTACTTCCTGCATAAGGAGGACATTATCAGTGTTATTTCTCCCCTGAATGAATGGAGACTCTCTGTTGTTGATAATGTCTGGCATAATTCTCCCCATTATATTAATAAGTATCTTAGAAATGATTTTGTAGGTGGTATTACAACAAGAAATAGGTCTAAAATCCTTCATAGTATTAGGATTAGGAATCTTAGGGATTATACTTATAATAGTGCTATTCCATTCCTTAAGCATTCTTCCTTTATTAAAGAAATGCAAAATAACTTCATTAAGATAATCCTGAATAATATCCCAATTCTTTTGAAAAAAAGTGTTATTATAACTATCTGGCCCAGGAGCTTTATTAGAATTGATATTGAACAAAGCCATTTTAATCTCTTCTTTAGAAAAAGAACTCTGGAGAACAAGCCTCCGATCTTCATTTACCCACCTCTTTCTAATAGCTCTAATTCTGGCACTATCATCCATTTTCCCATTAGTATTGGCTCCCAATAAGCTTTTAAATAAATCCATAGCGTACTCCTATACATCCCCTTGCCCAAGAGAACATTTCCTTCCCTATCTTGAATAGTAAGGATCTAGTTTCTACTAGCATGAAATTTAACCTTTATGTGAAAAAAATAGTATTTTTATCCCCAAGATCTTACCAATTAACTCTGAATGTTTTCCTGAAAAACTCCTCCTCTGCATCCCTCAACTCAAGGTATTCCTTTTGGCATTTCTTTTTTTTCATTGAGCAGTAACTCATCCACACCATTACTAATAAGACCTTCCTAAATTCTCATAAATTCAATCTTCTTTGCATTTACTTTGAAATAAATATTGGAATATTGGCTCCTATTTAACTCCCTGAAATCATTATTCATAAACTTCATCCTCTTAGCCACTACAAACATAGGATTCACCTCAACATATGTCTCTCAACACTTCCTAAGAATGTCTTTAAAAGAACTATGCTTCATCCAAAAGTTAAAGAATTTAAAGGGACTATTAATTTTTTCTTTCTCCTGTTGAAACCCCAACACAAGGGAAGTGTGATCAGAAATACCAAGGAGGTCAACTTTAACTTCAGCATGCATAAAGGCATCCAACCAAACTTCATTATGCAGAATTCTATCAATTATACTTTGAATATTTGCATCTCCTTCCCTACCATTTCTCCAAGTTAACCAATTACTTCTAATAGGAAGATCATCTACCATTATGCTATCAATAAACTCATTGAAATCATCGACTTCATCTAAATCCACACCCTTACCACTAATTCTCTCATTACTTCTTTAAACAACATTAAAATCACCCCCCAATAATCCAAGTATCACCACCAAAAGTACAAGTCACATTCTTCAAATACCTCGACAGATCATTTCTAGGTTCCCTTCTATGATCCCCATAAACAGTAGTGAAAATGAATTACATTGATTTTTGAATTTAACTCTAGTTGTGATATCTTGCTTTATACTAAATAGCTTGATGTTATAGATGTTACTATTGTAACTCTAGATGTTACTATTATTACTGGATAACTCTTCAATCCATACCCTCCTTTAAATAAATGTTACTATTGTAACTCCAAATAATGTAACCTGGCCTGCTGTAAAGTTGAATAAAATTTGACATACATTTGAAAGCAATGAAGTTTTGATTGATTTTGAAAAGGAAAAAAAAAAGCAATCCACACCCTACCAGGACCATTATTAGGAGTATTATGAATTAAGATCCAATTGTGGAAACATCCCTCCTTCACTCCATTTATGTTATTATTCCTCACTCTGATTTCAACCAGACATATAAATTTGATAATATTGTCTCTATTATATTTTTGAACCTTCCTTTATTTATGAGGGCCATTACAGCCCCTAATGTTCCATATGGCAAACTTTATCATGGTCTTATTCTTAGCTTTATTAGTAACAATACTGTTATTCTTGCCTTTAGTGATGCTGTTTTGGAGTAGTATAACTTTTCCTTTTTCATTAATTTCATATTCCATAGATTTTTCACCTGTTACTTCATTTTCTTCTTCAAAAGTTTCCAACACTTCAAACACATTACCCATAGTAATATATTCTCTAATTGAATTGTCATTGCTCTATGCATGATTTGGTTTATTACTCCTAATATTTTTCTGCTGATCTTCTGCGTGAATTCGAACTGATACATAATCATCTGTTTGAATTACTTTGCTTACTATAAGATCTTCGATTTGAACTTTTGAATGCATAACATTATGAAATTTACCTTGAGTTATTTTAGACTATTGTTTGGGCTTATTTGTCTACTGTTTTCCCTTTTACTTGAGTTTCTTGCATTTGACTTGCTATAATAATACATGGCCCTCCTATATCTTTCCCTTCAATCTTCTCTTCCACTTTCTTCCAAGTTTGCACAACTTGTTTAACAGACTTGCAGTTTTCATCCTTATGCCCAAATATTTTACATATTATGCACCTGGTAGGGACACATTCATACTCCGCTTTTTGTTTCATTACATTGCCTTCTTGCTCATGAACTGTTAAATACCCAGGTAAAGACTCCATAGGTCAATCTCCACACATACCCTAGTATAGGTCATCCTTTCTCTTTTTTGTTTTCATTCCATTTGTAAAGCGTGGTTTCCCAACCATACTAGCCATCTTACTTAGGACTTTATCATACCATAAGTGTAATTTGAGATTAACGAATCTAATCCAAATTGGTAATTTCCTCATGCCTTACTTTTCCAGACTTACCCTAGTATTCCATGGTTTAAGAATTGGAGGTTTATTATCGAAGGACCAATGTCCTAATTCCATTACTTGCATTTTAGCCTCCATAGAATTAAAAGCAACAACAAACACTCTTGTTTTGAGCATGAAAATATCTTAATTCCAAAATTTATTCTATTTTCTCATCACATATCCCCTCATAGTTTCATATGGCATAATAGTTCCAAAGACATATACCGTCACTGCATTTCTCCACCTATCATATTCCACCTATTTTGGCTAATTTTAACATAGGAATTGCCCTCTTCATCTTTACTTGTGTAAATATATATATATATATATATATGTATATATATACATATATATATATATATATATGTATATATATATATATATATATGTGTGTGTGTGTGTGTGTGTGTGTGTGTGTGTGTGCATTATATATTTATGTAAAATGTACCCCTCTATTGCTATCAAGGGAAGTTGCGCGATGTGGGTGAATCCCCTGGCTTGAGGGACAGGGTGAGTGTAGTCCACATGTCATAACATCCAGTTATTTATGCAGTGTGGCTCTTTATCATGGGTGAGACATCTTGGGTATGATTCGGTCTCACTTTCAGGTGAGGAACTATAACCGCTTCCCTTACGTTTGTGATGTGTTTTTATCAGGTCGGTGTGAGACCCCGACCGGTGGTACCCAGGATGATGTGTGAGAAATCTCTGGAAGATGATAGCATTGTAGAGACTGCGTTCATTGAGCTATAGCTTTGAGGGATGGTTATTATACTTTTATAGTGTGTGATGTATAAGTATGGATATATTTGATGTGTATAGTATATTGTATATATAAACGAAGATGTGAATATATATATATATATATATATATATATATATATATATATATATATATATATATATATATATATATATATATATATATATATACGGATAAATAAAGAATAATGTGAGAAGTAAATTGTCGCATCCTAGAGAATAAAATCCGGAATAAAATGTGAGATATGTATATAAAGATGAGAAAATTATATACGAGATTAATGACACTAAAATGTGAATAGTGTATAATAACTAGTGAAAGTTATTTATTATGAACGGATAAATTATAAGTGAGAAATTATAATGAATAAGCTCGTTCGAAAGCTTAGGATATTATATACGCGGGGTATGATATAGCGTATGGTGACTTAGAGGTTTTGAGACATGCTAGTTAGGCTGGGTAGCGTAACTAGGGTGTTTAAAATACATGCGTTAGGTGTGCACTGTTAGATGAGAGGTGAGGGGTATCTCATGGGAGTGCGACACCAGTTTAAATATGGAGAATATCATATTGTAAATATTAAAGTATTTTAAACACTTGCTAAATATTTTTAAAATCCTTTGGGCTCTGACCCATTTTCAAATATTTTCAAAAACCTTTTAGGTGTCCAGACACAGAACACAGGGACGCCTAGATGATATTATTCATTCGAGTCAGACGATTCTGCAACAGCTGTGGATGCTAGCAGAGATTGTTTAGACGCTTCTATCCCTGTGATCTAGATAGGAGGTACTGTTAAGATATTCGGGCATGTTGCCCAATTGTTGTCATTTATATTATTTTCCGCATTTTCTTTTTCGCCTATTCGATATGGTTGTATTAATGTTTTACCGGGAGTTATCGGTTATTGTTTATTTATTTCAGTTGATGTGTATATAAATTGTGTTGATGGATTTATTATGTGTTTAAGTTAACAAGATTAGTTAGTTTAAAATTTGACATTGGGCCTAATAGGTTATTAGTAATTAATTTGGTTTTCGACAGTGATGCTGAGAATGATCCATATGAGAATCCTATTTTATTTTGATAAAGGATTGATCAGCCGAGATTAAAATAAGCGGGGTGTCACACATGGTTAAGATCAACTCAAGCATCTAAAGTCATAATCAAATGTCCTAGCCACATGGAATTGCGGAATGAATTGGATTCAAACACATCAATATACCACACTAAATGTGTAAAACTAAAATATACAAAGAACCGAAATTCTTTTTGAATTTTTTAAAAAATTTATCAAAATAAAATCTTTTTGTATTTTTCAAATATGTCTTAATAAAAAAATATAATACAAAAAGTACACATGTCATAACACTAGAAAGAATATATCATGAAGCACAACTAGTGTATGATAAAAAAAATCATGCAAGAAATCGTCCATACGAAATAGCATGTGAAGCATCATGTGCAAGCATGTGAGAATCAACCAACCTAACATTTAGCATCTCCAAAATGGATTTCGTAACCCAAACATGTGTGTACCCAACTCGAGGGTTATAGGAACTGATGGGACACTATCCTTAAACTTTGTAGGGCCTCTTTAAAGATCCAAACAAAAATGTCTAAGGTGACATTTCCTAGCACAATGTGAGCATGTAAAAACGGGAAGAATGTTACCTATGGTTTGACCTTTTCTAATGTCCTTGGTTTTAGTTGGCCCTCTAAAACAAACTATGGTTTTGTCTTTAGCACTCGAAACAATAGAAACATGTGAGCCATTACCATCACTACTCAAATTACTCGAGTATTTTAAATAATATTTTAACTTCAAAATTTTAGACTCAAGCAAAGAATTAGACTCTTCCAATTTTAGGGACTCCCCTTTCATATTTTCAATCATACCTAGAAGGTGAAGCACTCTATATCTTTGACTCACGTGAGTCTACATTATATAGGAGCTTGTCTAGTTTCGAAATAGTGATAAAATTTGAGTTATATCCTAGTCTTCTAAAGAGCCTCAGACTCTACATATCAATTCCTCAAATAGTCTCAAAGGTATACTACCAACACTGCACCTAGGATTACATTTATATGTTGCATTCATATCAATTTAGGTGTGTGTTTGTTGATTCCCATAAACATTATTTTTCAATAATTTTTGGTATTTGTTAAATAATTTTTAGGAATTTATAAAACATTTCTAAACATTTAAAAGTTGGTTTTAAAAATGTTGTGGGTTGATTTATAATTTCCTATTCTTCCTAAAACCTTTCTTGGGTAAGATCCGAAAGCGGCAGAGACTTCTATGGTGGAAAATGAGATTTTTTAAATCTTATAAGCATGCGTTTGAGGGTTGATCGCTGCCTTACACATGTTGGTCAGTGAGCGATTGAATTTTTATTTGTTACCTCTCATAACCTTAAGACGTAATCTTGTCCATTGGATCATTAGTTATCAGCGGCTTGCATGTCTTTGTAACAATCCTTGTGTTAGTGGAGAGAACCAATCAGAGCACGTTTAACAACGGTCTATCCTCAGCCATAAGATTTGCATTGTGTTTCAGTTGAAGCAATCTCAACCATAGATTCCCACCAAAATAGAGACCTAGTGGGGAACGTTTTGAGACTTTGGCTCATTTGATAATTGAGAGCAAAAAGAGAAGAGAGAGAGAGATAAAGAAAACCCTAAATCAAACTTCGGCCAATTTTCCTCAGAAAACCCTTTGTGAGTTTGAGAGAGTTTGTATTTGTGAAGATTCATCGTCTCTAGTCTTTAATCTCTTGTCCAACCAAGTCACGAAGTTTGGATTTCATTTTTCTTTTCATAGAAAGTTGAGCTTTGAGACTGTGTGACACATATCCCGTAGAACTTGCTTAGTTTGATTTCTTTTTTCAAGAAATCTTCTTTTGTTGGTTGTTTTTACTCTTACATGTTGTTTTCAAACCAGAACCAAAAAATCCATTTATGTTTATAGTCTATGAGAAAACCATACTTAGATCTAGTTAAGATCTTGATTGGGGATTTACACTTTCGTCAATATTTCACAATTTGTGAAATAACTGTGTATATCAAATAAAGAAAGTGTTTAAGATCTGGGCACTTTTTTAATAGCAAGATTTCCTCTTGATCTGTGGATAAAAATAAAGATCAGTAGTCTGAGATTTTTAACCAAACTGTGATTTAGAAATCCTTACTGCATCTTAGAACGAGATTTGTAATTTGATCATCATTATGTCTGTATAAGTGTGGGGGGGTTGCATGCATGTGATTAGTCACTTCATCACTTGCACTTGTCACACTACAACACTAAAGAAGTGTTGGTAGAGAGGTTCTTAACTTTAGAGCCGACGTAAAGCTAAAAGGAGAAGCGATTACAAAGCTAGGAGAACAACCTCAACATCAGAACCTTCAGAGGAGTCAGAATAATCCAAAGGAGTTAGTAAACATTCTGAACTTAGATTAGGTCTGCTTGTGTGTTTGGTTTATTATATAGTTTGTAATATGTTAACTTTATTTTAGTGGATTTTTCTTTTGAGGTATAGAGACCTCCGTGGATGTTTCCCCAATTGGGTGGGGTTTTACCATGTTAAAATCTCGTGTTCTTGCATGTTTACTCTTCCTCATTACCTTCTAGAGACTGCTGATTTAGAACCTATATAAGTTTTGTTTTTCAAAACTGGTACACCTATACCTTAAATAACTCATTCATATAATCTTTTATACACATCTTGTGTTAGCTGTTTGTTTTATTTAAGAGTTTCTTCAAAAAACTGTTTGGAGCCATTTAAACTGTTTAATCTTGAATTAAACGACTTACGTGCTAAGTTTTTTAGAAGTTTATCTCGCTCCCCCGCAATAAAAGTAAATTTATCCCTAAGAGTCTTCTCATGTGCTATAAAATCATTAATTAAATTATTGTTGTCCTCTTTGGCACAGATACATACCCTAGAATTTTCAAGTCTTCCAATTCTTTTTCTAAAATAAGGACTTTATCAGCACTCTCATCTTTTGAATTTTTAAAGATTTAAAGTCATCATATAAAGCACCAAACTTCTCACGAACGATATTTCTTTGATTTTGAACAATTTACAAAAGTTCCAAAATATTTTTAAAATAGTTTTCAAGAAATTCAATTCTTTCGACAAACTTCAAATTCAAATGAGAATCCGTCAAGAGAAAAAAATAAACACAAGAGAGATGAATAAATAACCACCCATAAAGGAGGTAAACACGATCAAGCACAATAACTTAGTGCAACCTACTCTGATACCAATTTGACAATTTGAGAAGTAAAAAGGTATCAGATGAAAAAACGTTTTGAAACAAAAAATCACAATCACTCGATAAATTGGATCAACCTGCTCTGATACCAATTTGAAGAGGCAAAATCCTGAGCTAAAAGATCTAATACCAATTTGAGGAAGCAAAATAATTGCAAGGGTGATTTCAAACCAAGATTGCAACACCAATTTTATATGTGGACGTCAATTTTAAATCGATTTTATCTTTTTTTTCTAAACATGCATCTATGGTGATAAAATAGATAAATCAAACAAGCAATTATGACAAGGCCAAGTTTAAGGAAAAAAGTCCCAAAGGGGAAAACCTTTATTCACTTAGAAATTTACAAGAATGTCGACTTACAAACTACTTAATATCCACCACAAGTATAATGTGCTATTCTTAAAAAATCATTAAGGAATAATTATAATCCTCTTAAGAATCAAATGAACGCAGTCCTCTGTCAACCTCAGCCTTCGTCTTCAGTAGTGAATCCCCATAGGTATCACAAGCCAGCAATGGAGATCCTCTCTGCAAAAGGTTTATGAAATGATACAAACTTTATAGGGTTTAAATTAATTCACAGGAACATTATTGCAGGATGTTTTGTTGTGAATTAAAACAAGCATTTTTCATCACAAAAAGTGAAGAACTTTTGCAAAAGATATCCAGAAAACGTTTTGTCAAAAGTCTTAAAGATCTGAATCACGTAACACGTATTTATAAAAACTTTAAGTCAGTGCGTTGTTTGAAATAGTTGAACAGGTCGTTCAAACGACATAGGGATTTCATTCGAACATCTCTCGACCTAAATAAAATCAAACTAGCAGCGTGTCGTTCGATCCAAAATAGAACCAAGCTTCAAATGAGATATCTAACGACTTGATAATGTCATTTGAATAACATAGGGATGTCAATTGAACAACATTAACGAAAAATTAATTTTTCAAAAATTCCGCCTATAGTATCTCAGAAAACATATTTTCTTCTTCAAAAAGTTCCTGTTCATTTATTATAAAGTATGCATCCCAAACTATAATTCCATAAACTAATTCAAACTTTAAATTTTTTAATACCCCATCGAGATGTCGGGAAGTCTTCAAACTTAGAGATGCTTGAGTTCAGTTCGCCTTCTCAGTGCGTGATGATTTGCAACGGGATACGCTAAACTAGCCTAAAGCTATGCTATAAATAATCCTAGAAAAATTATTCTTACATAAAATTTAGTATCAATCATTGAGAAAAAAATAAGAAATATTTGCAAAATAAGTGCAATACTTGTTATACTATCAATGCATTTTTAGTTTGAAAATATTATCCCAAAATTTCTTCAACTTTCTTGAAAAGAAGGAAATTGATTTTATATAATTATATTCGCAAATGACGTATTTCGTGTAGGAATAAAAAAATAGAGGTGAAAGGGAGGCGCATAGAGGTGAAAGGGAGGATTAGATTGACATTATGAGGAGGGAGAGGAATATAGGTGAAAGGGAGCATTAATTATCATTTAAACCTCATATAGGTGAAAGAGAGTATTAATTATCATTTACACCTCTAATACTATCGATTTATGACTATCATTGCTTTGTTAAATGATTTGTTTGTGTGTATTTATGTTTTTAGTTTATTTATTTTTCTTGTGACTTTTTGTGGTTATATCTTACAAAAGATTTTCTCTATACTTTCTCTCGCTATATCTCGTGTTAGTTTTTGTTTATTTATGTTAAATATCTTACAGATGATTTTCTCTGTGACTAGACTTAAATAGGCAGACATCCTGTTAATAGTCAACCACCATCAAAACTGATTTTTAGGTATTATTAATGAGTTTGCTAACATGGAGATTCAATAAAACTTGAAATGAACAGTGAGGTATGCACCTCCACCTTCAATCTACTATTTTTTTTACTTTTTTTTAGATTACCTTTTTTTGTAATTTATTTTTGTAATGTTTTTTTTGTTTTTCTATTTTTTTTGTTCTTTTTGTTTTTTTGAATAAGAAAATATATCATATTTTATATACATAATATATCATTTTTTATTTAAGAAAATTTGATAATGTTATTTCATACACAAAAATATATTAATTTTGTACACATTTTTTTTTGTATGACTATCAGTGTTTCTGAGCAATGTGTTTATATATGTATTTTCTTTTGAAGATGAAAAAGTGACTAGTGCATAAAAGAAAGAGTGTGAAGCATTTTCAATTTAGTCTATAATTTAATATTATGATCCGAGTTGATATTTATTTGAGTTATTTGGACATTAGTGTAGCTTAATTATAATCCGTGATGTTTAGTTTGGAGTTTAATGTTAATATATAGCTGTGGGGACATGACAATTATGTATGTTATTTCTAATTATTTTTTTAATATGTATATAAATAAATTTTGGTATGGCTTGGTACAAAAATTTACCATTATGTACCGATCAATAAGAAAATCAATGTAAAGAAAAATTTATCTAAATTCACCATATTTAACGAAAAAATAATTTTACCAATGTACCACGCAATCTGATTTTGGTTTATGGGTTGGTGAATTGGTTGAGAAAACTATTAATTTTGTTTTGATCAATTCAAAATTAGTTTGGTATTAGTATGCGCAATTTACGAACCAAATTGAAGAAAAATCACCCTTGTGTATGATAACACCACTTGGATGAATCAAAGATTCTATCAACCTTGCTTGGTTACATGATCCAGCATACAAAACAAACCTAATAGAATCCAAACCTAAAAATAATTCTCCCACTTATGGACATCTCATTGGCTCTTCCATTCCCTAACAGGAAGCCATATGACCATTAAAACTAAATGAACATGAAGTAAGGAATATATATGTTGCAGCCTGCAATCCGATCTGATAGGTTTCTAGAGTTATCTTACCCTTCTAGGATCGCAGCTCTTTCTCCTGGCAATTCCCCCTGCTAACCACGAGAAGTGCTAGGTAATTTAGAGTAAAAATAGCCAAACCTAAAAGATTATTAATAAACACCCAAAAGTTGATTTCTTTACATTTTCTAATTGGCAATCACATGATCTTATGTTGGGATAACCCCAAACTTTGAAATATATTTCTATTAACAATACTTTAAAAAAAATATTTATTTTATTTATAAAAAAATAAGCATAATTTCAGGATTGCTTCCACCCTCACTTGGTCTCTTGTGAAATCTCCCCTAGTTACCGAACCCAAATATCCTGTAAGGTCATGAATACCGAACTCAAATGCAAAAGGAAGTTATTGTTAATTTTCCAAAGACATAAAAAAAAGAATTAAAAATTCAGAACACATGATAGATTATTGCATATATTGTAATTATATTTTTCATTCTTAGTAGTTAATAGTACCATTGGGTTTTCTTATCGAGTTTTATTCTATGCTCTTTTTGTCTTTATATTGTTGATGATGTGCACTGTGAATGACTAAAGAGCTCCCTATGAGGGGTGGTGATTATACCACTACCAAAACAGCCATGTCCGGTGAATAATTTTAATGTTAAAACCATGTAAATTATTAAACATATTTTCCTCATAAAATTATTCATTAATGTGAGAGCAATTACTATTTTCTTGTAAATCGTAATTATGGTAATTAAGAAAATACACGAGGCTCAATTCATATTCAATAATGATACTCAAATAGATTTTTAATAAATTCAACCAAAAGAATAAAAACACATTTACACATCTAGAATCATAGGTAGAAAATAATGAGTGTGTGATTTATGAGAAATTATAAGAAGAAGACAAGGAGTGCCTAAAAACCATGACTTTTTGCCTGTTAATCCACAATGGAAATTTGATAATTATAATGGACGTAAAATTATAAAGGTGTACCTAGGACTTAAAATTGTTCCGGCTATGTTAGTGTGAGTTACAGTCTAGTGTAATAGGTTGCTAATTTATTTACTTATCATTCAATTAATAAGTAAGCATGCATGGTTCATTTACATATAATGACATAGTCACATAATATATGTTTGAGGAAATTCTGTAAGTCTGTCAGGATCCCGTGTGATTAGAGAAAGTAATCGTAATTATGTACGATGGAAATTTCGCCCCACACAGCTCCTATCTCGTTGACTCGTGAGAATTATAATAAGGGAGATTTAGAATTAAGACATTTTTACATAAGACACCTTGGTGCTATTAAAACAATTTTTTTCCGTGGGTATTATTTATACATATACCAAATAGTCACTATCAATTCTCAAATAGGAGTTATTGAAGTAAGAATATTTTTTTTCTTGAAAATAATATTTTTTTCTTGGAACTTGTTGGAACAAAAAAAGATTGTATGACCTATTTGACTACATACTTAGTAAATGAGACTAATCGATAAAAATTCGGAGAAAAAAATCTTGATGAAGAGTATATCTTCTCTCTCTCTCTCTCTCTCTCTGTCTCTCTCTCTCTCTCTCTCTCACACACACACACACACACACACACACACACACACACACATATATATATATATACTAGCTCATGCCCGTGCTTATGGCACGATTTAGCCCAGCCCAATTAAAAGCCCAAGCCATTTTTTTAGTCCAACCCAATTTTTTATCCCAGCCCAAATAAAAGTCCAGTTCATTTTTTAACCCAGCCCAATTAAAAGGCCAGTCCAAATTTTTAGCCCAGTCCAATTAAAAGTCCAACCCATTTTTTTAGCCCAGTTCAAATTTTTAGCCCAACCCAATTAAAAGCCCAACCCATTAGTCCAGCCCATTTGTTTTGTACGTATGCATGTATGTATGTATGTATGTATGTATGTATGTATGTATGTATGTATGTATGCGTGTATGTATGCTATGCATTCATGTGTATGTATGCTATGCACCCATGCAACACAATAATTTTTTTCCTTGGGTATTATTTATACATATACCAAATAGTCGCTATCAATTCTCAAATAGGAGTTATTGAAGTAAGAATATATTTTTTCTTGAAAATAATATTTTTTTCTTGGAGCTTTTTGGAACAAAAAAGGATTATATGACGTATTTGACTACATACTTAGTAAATGAGACTAATCGATAAAAATTCTGAGAAAAAAATCTTGTTGAAGAGTATATCTACTTTCTCTCTCTCTCTCTCTCACACACACACACACACATATATATATATATATACTAGCTCATGCCCGTGCCTATGGCACGATTTAGCCTAGCCCAAATAAAAGCCCAGCCCACTATTTTGGGTCCAACCCAATTAAAAGACGAGACAATTTTTTTAGCCCATTCCATTTTTTTAGCCCAGCCCAAATAAAAGCCCAGTCCATTTTTTTTAGCCCAGCCCAATTAAAAGCCCAACCCAAATTTTTAGCCCAACCCATTTGTTATGTATGTATGTATGTATGTATGCATGCATGTATGTATGTATGTATGCATGCATGCATGTATGTATGCTATGCATGCATGTGTATGTATGTTATGCACCCATGCAACACATGAAATATCATACATAAGAAGAAAAAAATATCATACATAAAAAAGCAAAAATATCATACTTACATTACGATAAAAATTCATTAATAAATATTATAATATTTAAAGCTAAAAATATTTCACTTGTCTTCCTTTCTCTATGTGCAATATAATAATAATAATAATAATAATAATAATAATAATAATAATAATAATAATAATAATAATAATAATAATAATAATAAGTGATTATTTTTTTAGTAACCATTACCTTTAACTTTATAATGTATGTGATTAAGGACAGTTTAATTGATTATTATCATTAAAATTGTATAATGGCATTACCTTCCTTTGAATACTTAATTCGACCTATGTTGAGGTTATATTTACTTAACACACTTATCAACTTAACTCTTTCGTAAGTCATTGTACCTTATTTTATCCTTATCCTTTACCCTTTTTTTATTATTTAATAATTCTTTTGATCCAGTCCTTGTTGATGTGTACAATGACCCACACAACTCCTAATTATCACAACTTACACTTATTATTTTAATTGTTTCCCTTGGATAAAACCCAACCTTGAATAATGAATATGATTACTAGGCTCTACATATGTATCCGTAATTTCATTATAAGCCTTTCATGGTGGCTAAGTTCCAAAAATCTTTCTTGATTATCCTTTTAGTAACCTAAGACTTTATCAATCTCATTTGTGTTAATGTGCATTCCTTGTCCACCATAATGTCACGATTTTTTCTCCACAACTAGTGATTCAGGATTTATTCAAAACTTGATGCTTCTAAGGCCTACAGACCCTTTTAAAATTTCCAATTAATGATGTGAAAATAAAACACTCCTAGTAATTCAACCAATTAGATACATTTTTTAATTGGTGTATCCAAATTGAAGTTTGAGTCAACCTCTCATTTTACGCTGTCAAACACATAGTGTATATAAATGCAAAAAATGAAGTAGGGTAATTTGCTCTACAATAGAGTTGTGCCAAAAACGATACCATTATATCCTTTGATATATGGAATGCCCATCACCAAACTTGTCAAATCCACGAGACTTGATTTTAAATAGGCACGCGATAAGAAGTCGATTATCACGTTCATCATTATCTGCACACATATATCTCTGAAATGATATTCATAATACTTAACAAAATGAGCAAGGAGAAATGAATCCACAATGGAAAATTATGGTGAAGAAGGACAACGGTAGGGAGTTATTACCATAACTTTACACTACCCATACCTTGCTACAAAAGTCATTTAATTAATTTTCCTCCCGTAACATTTAAAGTTGTTCGTCATGAAATACCTCATCTCTAAACCCGCCAAAAATTCCTTATTGGAGAAATATCCTCCTTATGGAGTGATTTCATTGCTAACCCTCTTCAACAATAACAATAATAATGGGACTTTACAAATTTTTGGATGGATGAACATTCCCTTGGTATTAAAGAGATCTATGATGCTAAAAATATCTACACCCAATAATGGGATACATTATCCTACCTAATATGATAAAATCTCTAATCTCGAATAGTTTTTGAACGTCATATGGTTCAAAAACTGAACGATAAGTGGATATTATGTGTTTACTTGTCGGACTTAAACGAGGCCTGTCCAAAGGACTATACCATGTACTGAGGATTGATGCCCTTGTGGATGCCACAACTGGGCATGAAAACTTATTGTTCATGGACACGTATTATGGGTATAATCATATCTGAATGCATCACATTAATGAGGAGAAGACCTCCTTTGTAACTGACAAGGGGATGTATTCTTACCGAGTGATGCCATTCGTCTTGAAAAATGTATGGGCCACATACTAGAGGCTAGTATGTTTGAAGACTAAATAGGGAATACCATGGAGGTGTATGTGATGATATGATGTTGAAGATCTTGAAAGGAGTGGATCATGTGGACAACTTAGAGGAGACTTTTAAAATTCTTGACCAATACAGAATGAAGTTCAACCCCGAGAAACACGCATTCGGAGTGGCAACGAGTAAATTTATAAGATTTATGAAGATGCAAAGGGGGATACATGGTTTCCACGAAAGGATCCCAGAAATATTGAATATGAGGGGACCAAAAATTGTGAAGGAAGTCCAATCACTGACTGAAAAGTTGGTGGAACAAAATAGGTTCATGAGAAAAGCGATGAATAAGTGCATTCCGTTTTTTTAAACTCTAAAGAAGGCGTTCATCTGGACGAATGAGTGTCAAAAAGCCTTATAATACCTGAAAGCCTCTACCTCATCATTTCTACAACGAAAAATCAGTTTGGTCCTAATCCAGGAGAATGAAGTAATTCATCGACCAGTTTATTATGTGAGTAGGGTGTTCCGAGGAGAAAAATCAAGATACCCAATATTAGAGAAGCTCTCCCTTGCATTGATCATATCGACCATAAAGTTAAGGTAGTACTTTCGAGCTCATACCATTGTATTCTTAACTGATTATCCATGCAAACAAGTCCTCCATAATCCATAGGTCTCTAGACGGTTGATGAAGTGATGAGTAGATCTTGGAGAGTTAGACATACACTATAATTTGAGACTAGCCGTTAAGGGGAATCCATCGCCAATTTTGTTGCAGAGTTTACTAGTTTAGAGGGGAAGAGTACACCTAGCAAGTTGAGGAAGGGATTAAAATATAGGCCGTATGCATAAATGGGTCCTCTAATAAAGAGGATTGTGGGGTAGGTCTTATAGTGGAAATGATTTAAGGGACTTGCCTGGAATACGCACTAGGGTTCAAGTTCAAATGTTCCAATAACGAAGTCGAGTACAAACTGTTGATTGATGGATAAAAACTCTTGATATCCCTCAAGGCTGACAATGTGTAGTTCTTTAATGACTCCAATGTGGTTGTCTAATAAGTGATGGGTGAGTACAAGGCCAAAGGTAAGAACATAATGTCCTACTTGAAGCAGTTCCACGAGGTGGCAAGGTAGTTTGAGAGATTCACCGCATAATATATTCGAAGGAAAGATAACACTAACGACGACCATCTGGCCAGTTTGGCATTTACAGACTAAGGGATACCCTCGTGGAGACCTGAGGATGACTTAGTATTCACATCGAGGAAGGTAAAGTAGTCAACATTATAGAATAGAGACCAAGATGGATGGATGTAGGCCCAGTTCATCAAAGAGGGGGTCCTTCCAAAGGACTATTTGGAGGTAAGAATGATGTGAGTTATACCAAAGGGATTATGCCAGGCCCATCCTACGGTGCATTCATCCCATGGAGGCAATGACCATCCTAATAAGACTCCATGAAGGTGTCTATAGAGGGCACCGTAATAAGACAAGTTTGGCAGAAATAGACCTAACTCAGGGTTACTACTGTCCGATGATGTGCAAAGATAATAAACACCACATCAAAAGTGTGCTCGATGTAAAAGAATTACCAACGACATCCATCACCCCACTGAAGTGTTATAAAAAATTGTCTCCCTTAGTTCTTATCCTTATGGAGAATGGATATCCCTAGACTATTTTCGATCATCAAGGGTCACTGAAAGTTCCTGTTAGTCGAAATCGTCTATTTCGCAAAGTGGTTGGAAGCAAAGCCACTTGCCAAAATCCCTAATCATAAAGTAAATTTGTTTTTTTATGTTCATTATCAATCATTTTGGGGTTCTCAATGCTATCATTTCAAACAACTGGAGGCAGTTTCGTAGTGTTAGGATCGACAAGTTATGTGACTAGTTAAAAATCAAACACTATTACTCATTATCGAGTCATACTAGGTATAACGTCCAGGTCGAGGTGACGAACCGAATGCTCCTCTACGGAATTAAAATAGAACTCCCCGATTCCAAAGGGCTTTGGGTTAAAAATATGGTCTATGTCCTATGGACGTACTGAACAATGATAAGGTGACCAACAAAAGTCAAACCTTTTGCTTTTCCTTAAGACACTAAATTCGTAATACCGATTGAGGTAGAAGTTCCCAGTTTGAGGATAAATTATTTCGATGAAAAATAGAATGATGAATGGATTTGAACTAACTTAGACCTCTTGGATGAGCTTAGGGAAAAAACATCATTGGGGATGGCCGTGACATAATAGTTTGTGGATCGATACTATAGTTGAAGGGTGAAGAACCGATCCTTCTAAGTCGGTGACCTAATCCTGAGGAAAATGATGCAATCAACTAAAAATACCATCCATGGAAAGTTAAATGATAATTAGGAGGGCACTTATGTGGAGGCTCGAATCATACGATCGAGGATGTACGAGCTTTGAGACCACGAGGGTCACACCCTCCCTCGTTTATGAAATGTTGAGATTATGAAGCTCTATTACCACTGAAAGCAATAACTGAGAAAAAATTTGCGGCCAATCAATGACCCGAGGCATCTTTTAATTTCAATTATTTCTTTTTCTATTTTAGTTGTTTAATTCATGTATTTTCTTTTATGCAAGATGCAACTCCAGGCAACACTAGAAATTAATAAAAGGATGTTATTATCCAAATGATATATTTATCCAATGGTTGACTTATCTCCATTAATGCATCTTTTGTAATACCCAACCAACTTGGTGCATACCTGTTATGCACCAATGCAGTGGTTGGATGCCACCTAAGCATTCAGGTCATACGAGATCATGAACTAACTACCACGTTAGAAGAAGGCTCACACCAAGCCACATCTTGATACGCCTTTTCCAGGCTCAAAGTCATTGGAAGATAAACATGGTTGATCCCCATGTTAACTCTTGACCCCCTTAGATATTATTCGATCTACGTAGCGTGGTTGCGTGAGTATAAATAAGGTTAACTCTGAGTCAAGAAGGTTTGCCTCTGATCACTTAGTTATTTTTAAATAAAAGATGGGGTATATGGTGGTAATAAGGCAGGAATGTTGAAATTTGGAGCAAAAATTTTTATTTAACAAAATTAATAATCAAAACATAAGTGGCCATTCTTGGAACCCTTTACCAATTTACTTTCGTTCATCAACCAAGTATAAATAACCTGTTTGGCCACATTCGACATCACATCAGATCAAGACAATGTAATAATTTAATTTTCACTGACTAGGCTATCATAATACATTCAAAACAAATCAGATTAACAGACAATAACCAAGTACAAGTATATAAAATTAGCATGATTTTTCACTTGTGGGAGAGCATCTTAATCTCGCTACATCAACCGAGTATAAACAACGTAACTTAATTCGTCAATCGAGTATAAAGAACTTGTATGACCAACTCAATTTTTCGATCGAGTACAAATAATTTTTACAATCAGTGTGGTTCTTAAACTGAGTACGGACATTTGCTCAGAAATTATCAACCACGCCGTAAATATTTAGAGTAATCTAATAGAAGCATATAGAGTTAACACAATTTTAAGACGTATAGGAGAAACGAATCTACAAATATTATAACTAAAAAAGTAGTCAGAGCATGCATTCAGAAATAAGCAGAATTTATTAAAATTTAAATAAAAGGTTGAGTATGATCATACCATTCAGGTTATATCAATATCCAACCTGAAGTTTATAAGAAAAATATTCAAGAGACGAAGCCCATATTCCAAACCCATGGTTGTTCAAAAATTAAAGTGACTATTAGGAAAGGAAGACTATGGAACAAAGGGTGGAGCAGAAGGGGCCACATAATCCAGAATCCAAACCATCTCCTCGTGCATCGAGATGTGGAGATCTTTCGCTGCAGATTTCGTTGGGAGCCACCAATACTGGGTGTACCCTTATTCATCCAAACACGAGGGGGAATGATTTGTCTCCTCTTTAGTTTTATATTTATCGGGGTTAAGGAGGAAAGATACGAATCTGGATGAGCTTATTTATCCCGATCACCGTTTGCATTGACGAAATAGATTCAATCGGGGTTGTCTAAATTCGAGATGGCCGTAGCTCCTCTCTTAGAGAATATCTGACCCAATTCTTGATAGAAAACATAGATGAGTTTTATTGGATCCACTCAGACATGATTTGAGTGGATCTTGAGGTCATGATCCACCACCTTAACGTGGACCCTAACCATAAACCAATGCAATAAAATAAAATTTTCTTCCCTAAACGAAATGTTGTTATTATAAAGGAGGTCAATAAAATATTAGAATCCAACTTCACTATGAAGGTACAATATCCAAAATTGTTAGCAATGTGGTGCTAGTCTCCAAGCCCCCCAAAATGAAGAATGTGTGTGGACTTCACTGATCCTAACAAAGAATGCCCAAAACACTGCTATCCTTTTCCCTAGATTGGCACTTTAGTAAATTTGATTATTGGGCACGAGCTAATGTCCTTCATGGATGCTTATTAAAGTTAAAATTAAGTCAGGATGCATCTATTGATGAGGCGAAGACCTCATTCATTACTAAAAAAGGTACCCATTGTTACAAAGTTATGCCTTTTGGATTCAATAATGCAGATGCTATATATAAAATGGTGGTGAATATCATATACAGAAATTTGATAGGCAAATCCACGAAAGTCTATGTTGAGAATATGTCAATCAAAAGAGTAAGGGCTCATTACAATGTCTAGCACCTCATAGAGGCTTTTGCGATCCTTAAGAAGAACCGAATGATCCTAGCCTTTTTTCGAATCATCTCAGCCACACGTTTGAGACCTTATTTCCAGGTTCACACTATTACGGTCAACACAGATCAATTACTTCGCTAGATCTTACACGATCCTAATACATTAGGATGGATTATTAAATGGTTTAAAACATAAAATGCTATTAAAGATCAGACTGCAATCGAATTTATAGCAGAGTTTAATAAGTGGGAGGAGGAAGAAGAGGAGTTTTCAGACCTCAAAGTGGAAAGAAGAAACAGTACCAAAAGAGACCAAGATCCCCTTATTCCAAGATGCAGATCCCAACCTACCTAATTTGGATATATCACGTAAATGGATCCTTCAACATCTCAAAAATTAGTGATGTTCTTCACCTTCTGATTTAAGAAGGGGTACAATCTCTCCTGCCATCCTCTTTAAATTTAAAAGCATCTAATAATTAGGTCGAGCATAAAGCCTAGGTAGTTGGCCCAACGTTAGCTATACACTTTGAGGCAAAATACGAAATAACTATTAGTGACTCTCAAATGGTAGTTAACTAAGTCATTGAGACCTATGAGACTAAGGTTGATCGTATGGAAGGATACTTGGAAATTGATAGACATATTATCCACGAGATACCAAGTTTTTTCATCAGAAGAGTTCCACAAGTAGAAAACTCATATTCTCACCATTTATAAGAGTTAACTCCTCAGATGAGGTCGATACAAGCGTTTTCGTGGTCACCTTAGACCAACTAAGCATTAGACACTAAAGAAAAAAACTCATACTACACAACTCCCATCAAAAGATACCTCAGATATGGAAGCCTTCCTAAAGATAAGCTCCAATCCATACAACTAAAGTTTCTATTATCAAGATATTACTTAGAATATAGGGTCCTATTTAATAATGGGTTCATCTCAGCACCTCAGAGGTTCCTTGATCCTCAAGAGGCCATCTACTTTCTCAAAACTTTCCATGAAGGTATATGTGGTGCTCACACTAGACCTAAGACCTTATTAAAGATAGTCCTGAGGCAAGGGTACTTTTAGCCAACATTCGATAAAGAAATTAAAGATATAGTATATCACTATGACAAATGTTAGTGGTTTGCATCTGTTCCCTAATAACATAATAAAGAAAATAATCCCCATTCTAAGTTTATTTCCCTTTCCTCAATAGGGAATGGATTTGGTAGGGCCTCTTCCTCTCAATAAAGGTCAGAACAAGCTCTGGATTATGACGATTGACTACTTCACGAAGTGGGCTGAGGATAAGGCATTAGCTACCATCATAAAAAGAAAAACCATCATTTTTTTGTGGAAAAACATCATTTACAGGTTTGGCCTACCAAAGTCCATCATGTCATACAATGAGAATCAGTTCGACAACCCCTGTGTTCAAAGAATTCTACTCATATTATGGGATTAACAGCTATAATTCTTCACCAAGTCACCCTTAGGATAATGGAAAAATGAAAGTGACAAACATGACCATATTCTAGAACCTGAAGAAGAAGTTAGAGAAGGATAAAGTCCTATAATTTGAGGAATTACCAGGCATGCAATGGGTTTACAAACAACTTTAAGAGGTGTTATTGAGGAAACTTATTTCTCCCTGACTTGTTCCACCAAGGTTATCATTCCCACTACGGTAAAAATTCTAACACAGAGGGTGGATCATTTTGATAGAGAGTCCAACGATAAAGGACATAAAATGTCCTTAGATGAGATAGAGGAATGTCATTAAGCATATTGATCATATTGGTGACATAAAGCAAAGTAAAATGTCTTTCTTCAATAAAAAAAAAATACACCATAAAGAGTTACAAGTGGGCAATTTGGTCCTAAGAGGGGTCAACATTGAAAACAAAAAGGCAAGCGATAAAAAATGGGCCATAATGGGAAGACCCTTATGTGGTTACAAAAATCTCCGAGACAAGCTCTTACTACTTGAAAGATACGGAAGGATGCAAACTCCCTCATCGTTAGGACATTGAGAATCTTAATAAATATTTCCAATAATATACTTTGTGGTTGAAATGGAGTGAAAGTAACCTTTTTTCTATAATCTTTGTCTCCATGTAGTACAAAGAGAACATTAAGATCTTCCAAATGTTTGGAAAACACTGGGCTGGGACTATATCAAAATACTGGAAAAAATGTAAGAACAGGCGATTTGGGGGAAAGGTTAAAACCCTTTGAGACAGCAAAATAACGTGAATCCAGTGGCCATCATCATTGTTGATGTAAAAAATTACACCGCTCTAATTATTTAATCACAGATAAATTAAATGAGACAAAGATTTTTAAAGTGGTCCAGCCTTATAAGAATGGCCTACGTCCACTGTTATGTTATTGCTGAGTGTTTGGGAATTCTCGATTACAAGTTCTATCAAGAAATTCCGGTCCCTTTGAATGAGGGTGATACAAGGTATTTATAGCCCTTAGGCTGTACATGAAAGGGTAATACATTTAATGCAGCGTGTGCGTCAAGATGATAAACATTCAATGAATAGTTGAACTGTTGATTATCTGGTAATTAATGCTACGGCCGAGATGCAGCTCGGACCGCCTTAGTTGCTCGTTGCTCAGGAGTTCCTCGGAGCGCTGGAGTACCTCGGAGTGCTAAAGTTCCTCGGTGTATCCTCGTTGCTCGGAGAGAACATGATTTGGTCGGGAAAATAAACTTCCTCGTTGCTATTGTGCCACGTAGATTGACACGTGTCTTCGTATTATTCGTCCATATCAGCATATTAATTTTGGTATCAACAGAAGCCCCCAATACTTCATGCTTGATGGTTTACTTGAAAGGATGAAGTATTTTATTTTGCAGTGTTGCTCGGTGCTCGTGAAATTCTTGATCTACCTTCTTGATTTGTTCAACATAAAGTGTATTATCTCCTGGACGACATATGATGCCGATTGTAGCTTATCATAATCTTCAAGTATGTTGATTGGTTTGATAGCCGACCTACGGCCTCTTGTGAGCTAGTGGTGGTCTTCAAAACATTTTCATACAACTTCATCTTCAATGTTAGTCGAGACAGTAGTAGCAAAAGATCTCAGTGCTGTAGATGCTGATTTTGACTTCTACCTCTGCTCGGGAACGAGCAAGAGGTTCTCGGGGATGAGCAAGAGCTGCTCGGGTAACTGTCGAAGAACAGAGAACTCAATCTGCTTTAGAGAATCAAGCCTTCCACCTAATGGTAAAGAACCAGGCCTTGGCTGAGATGTCCGAGAAGATCATGAGTCTTGAAGAGAAACTTCCTGCTCGGGGACGAACAAGAGCTTCTCGAGGATGAGCAAGAGCTTCTCGGGGACGAGCAAGAGCTTCTTGGATAGACCATCTGTGATGAACATCAGAATGCTGAAAGATCTTAACTTCATAAACTCCCCTTATGCTTTGGATGATCCTCCTGCTGGCGAGGAACCTGTTTCAAAAGCAGAGGGAAAGAAACCAATAGAGTAGGAATCTCAATGTAATAGTTAGTATGCATTTTCATTCCTGATGTATTTTGTTTTTTATTTTAATGAAAGACTTTCATTTTTGTTCGCAATCTTAATTGCTATTGTCTTGTAAAATACTCTACATATGTGCATATGTATAAGTTAAAAAGATAACAATATTGTGTTGTTCATCGACCAACTTAGTAATAAAAAAGTTACAAGTATTAGTGTTGCTCGATCACTTAATAATAAAGTAATGAGTATAAAAATGTTGAAAATTTTTCCAACCAACCAAGGTTGTTAAATTGTGCTTGTCGAACAAGTATAATTAGCGAGAGTTTTCATAAAATGTGTCCGACCAACCAGGTTGATAAGTTATCCTCGTTGACCAACTACAATTAGTGGGTTTTTATCCCCGACCAACTATACTTGGCTCAGTTTGGAATATTTTGTATTTACCAAGTATGGTTTTACCTTCCGACCAACTGGTTGGCATATTTTGTTTCTTAACCAGCCAAGATTGGCATTTTTAAGAATGTTGTTCTTGCCCTTTTACCATCCAAAGTTGGTCGTGGGTTTGAACTATTAGGTTCTTTCGAACTATCAGGTTCTTTCGAACTATCTTGTCCACAAGCTCTTTTACCAACCGAAGTTGATCACGCAAGTGTACGCTCCCTAACCAAAGGAGTATTATTTGTTCTCGCTATTTTACCAACCGAAGTTGATCACGCTCGAACTATCAGGTTCTTTCGAACTATCAGGTTCTTTCGAACTATCTTGTCCACAAGCTCTTTTACCAACCGAGGTTGATCACGCAAGTGTACGCCTCCTAACCAAAGGAGTATAATTTGTTCTCGCTATTTTACCAACCGAAGTTGATCACGATCGAACTATCAGGTTCTTTCGAACTATCAGGTTCTTTCGAACTATCTTGTCCACAAGCTCTTTTACCAACCGAGGTTGATCACGCAAGTGTACGCCTCCTAACTAAAGGAGTATAATTTGTTCTCGCTATTTTACCAACCGAAGTTGATCACGCTCGAACTATCAGGTTCTTTCGAACTATCAGGTTCTTTCGAACTATCTTGTCCACAAGCTCTTTTACCAACCGAGGTTGATCACGCAAGTGTATGCCTCCTAACCAAAGGAGTATAATTTGTTCTCGCTATTTTACCAACCGAAGTTGATCACGCTCGAACAATCAGTGTAGTGTATCACACTAGTATTCCCCAAAAAACTTGTAATAAAAGGAAGAGGATGGTGAAACATCATCGTTTTATTCATAATGAAGGAATTGCTTTACATTTTACATCACTGATAATACTTGCGCAGGTGTTCAGCATTCCATGCATTCTTAAATTCCTCTCCTTCTAGAGTTGCTATTCTGTAAGTTCCTGGTCGAACAAATTTTGTAACTCGGTAAGGTCCATGCCAATTTGCTTCAAGCTTATTGTGCTTCTGAATGACCTTCTTTAGCACATAATCCCCTTCTTTTAGGTCGCATTTCTTCACCCTCTTGTTGTAGAACAGAGATATGCGTTGTTGGTAAGCAGCATTCCTAATGGCTGCCTCTTCTCTAACCTCCTCGAGCATGTCCAAATCTAATCTTCTCATCAAGTCACTGACTGGGGAATTGAAATTCAGCACTCTGTGTGTTGGGAGACCCAACTCAGTAGGTATTACAGCCTCACTTCCAAATGCCAGCATGTATGGTGATTCTCCAGTCGCTGCTCGGGGAGTTGTTCGGTAAGCCCACAATACTGACTGTAGCTCATTAATCCAATTAGCTTTATCCTCACTTAGCCTCTTCTTCAAACCATTTAGTATTGTTCTGTTTGTCACCTCAGTCTGCCCATTGCTTTGAGGATGACCTGGTGCTGAATGGGTCTTCAGGATGTTTGATTGTTGACAATAGGCAGCAAACTCCTCGTTATCGAATTGTGTTCCATGGTCTGTGATGAAGGCATGAGGGAGACCATATCGGCAGATGATATTCTTCCAAACAAATTGGTACACCTTCTCGTACGTCATATCAATAAGTGGCTCAGCTTCTACCCACTTAGTAAAATAATCCACTACAACAACGAGGTACTTAAATCTTCCTCGGGTCGTTGGCAATGGTCCAACCAAATTAATTCCCCACATGGCAAATGGCCAAGGAGAAGTTATGGGTGTCAACAATGCTTGTGGAGTTCGTCGGATGGAGGAAAAACGTTGGCATTTGTCACATTTCTTGGCATATGCTATACAATCAAACCTCATCGTCGGCCAATAATACCCCTGCGTCATCACTCTTTGCAAAAGTGTCCGACCTGCCACGTGTGCTCCATAAGATCCTTCATGGATTTCTTCAATCAATTCTTTCACCTCGGAAGGGTGTACACATCTCTGCAAACCTACCATAATTCCTCGTCTATACAAAACACCATTAGTTAGTACATACCGAGCAGCTTTAAACTTCAATTTCTTTGCCGCGAGCTTGTCCTCTGGCAATTCTCCCTCTTCAATATATGCCCTGATGGGATCCATCCAAGATGGTCCTAAATCAAGGGTAATAACATTCGTCGTCAGATTTTCATCTATGCTCTGGCTTTCCAATACTTCAATTGGTATCGTTCTTCGCAGCTCGGTACGAGTAGCTGATGCTAGTCGGGCCAGTGCGTCTGCTTGTGCATTTTCTATTCTGGGTATTCTGATCAACTGAATGGCATCAAATTCTGCCAATAATTCCATCACCTTTGCATGATATTTGACCATTAATTCTCCCTTAACTGTATATGTTCCCATCACCTGATTCACAATTAATTGAGAATCACTGAATACCATCACTTGTTGCGCTTCCATAATCTTTGCTAAATTAAGACCTGCTATCATGGCCTCATACTCAGCCTCATTATTGGAGGTTTTGAATTGAAACCGCAGGGCATATTCTATATCAATCTCGTCTGGGGTCTTCAAAACAATCCCTGCTCCACAACCTGCTGTGCAAGATGACCCATCTACGTACAATCTCTATGTAGGTAACTCGTCTTCAAATTTCTTATCCAATAGAGTTCCTCGGTGAAATATCTGCTGTTCTCTTCCATCCTCCCCTGTTAATTTTCGCTCCTCGTCGATCATTTCTTCTCGCCCTTTTACCAACCGGAGTTGGTCTGGGTTTGAATTTGATGATCTTTCTACATCCACAAGCCCTTTTTCCAACCGGAGCTGGTCTGGACTTATGTCTGTTGGTCCTGTAACATCCACAGGTTGGTCAGTGAGCAACTTTTGCTCCTCGGGGGTATCAGGATATGTAAACTCTGCTATAAAATCTGCTACAGCTTGCCCTTTCAATGATGATCTGGGTTCATACACAATATCATATTCACCGAGCTCTATTGCCCAGTACATCAGTCTCCCTGACTTTTCTGGCTTATGAAGGGCTTGTCTTAATGGCATGTCGGTATACACGATGATGGTATGGGCCTGGAAATATGGCCTCATTCTTCTACTTGCTTCAATTAATGCCAATGCCAATTTTTCTAACTTTGGGTACCTGATCTCTGCACCTCGGAAAGCCTTACTTGTGTAATAAATTGGCTTCTAGACTCCATTCTCTAATCTGATCAATGCCGAGCTGACTGCATGCTCTGATACTGCCAGGTATAAGTACAACTTTTCTCCCGTTATTGGCCTGGACAACAGTGGAGGTGTTCCCAGATATTTCTTCAATTCTTGAAAGGCTTTTTCACATTCATCATTCCACTCGAAAGTTTTTCGAAGTGTTTTGAAGAATGGTAGGCATCTATCTGTTGCTCGAGATACAAATCTGTTGAGCGCTGCAACTCGTCCTGTAAGACTCTGCACTTCTTTCTTTGTTGTTGGAGATCGCAGCCCTAAAAGAGCTTTGATCTTTTCTGGATTCGCCTCAATGCCCCTTTGGTTGATGATGTACCCGAGGAACATTCCTTCTCGTACTCCAAATGTGCACTTCGTTGGGTTGAGCTTCATCTGGTATTTATCCAGTTGATCAAAAGTCTGATTTAAATCAACTAGATGATCAGCAGCTTTCTTGCTTTTTGTCAGCATATCATCGACATAGACTTCCATATTGCAACTGATTTGTTCGGCAAAAACCTTGTTCATCAGCCGCTGGTATGTCGCTCCTGCATTTTTCAAACCAAAAGGCATAAAATTATAACAATAAGTACCCCTAGGGGTAATAAAAGAAGTACTCTCCCTGTCTTCAGGTTTCATCTTGATCTGGTTGTAGCCTGAATAAGCGTCCATGAAGCTGAGCAGCTCGTGCCCAGAGGTAGCATCTACTAGTTGGTCAATTCTAGGCAATGGAAAATGATCCTTTGGGCAGGCCTTGTTGAGATCAGTGAAATCAACACACATTCTCCATTTGTTGTTTTTCTTCTTTACCATCACCACATTTTCCAACGAGTCCGGGTACTTCACATCTTCAATGAATTGAGCTTTCTGGAGCTTGTCGACCTCCTCTTGAATAGCTTGATTCTTCTCGGGGCTAAATACCCTTCTTCTATGCTTTACAGGCTTGATCTCCTTATTCACATTGAGCTCGTGACATAAGAAGTTTGGATCTATTCCTGGCATGTCCTCATGACTCCATGCAAAAGTTTTCTTCCTGTTTCTCAAGAAAATTATCAACTCCTGTTTTATTGAAGCATCCAACGTTGAACCTATTTGGGTTACTCGTTCAGGGTGCTCGTCGTCTAGAATAACATTTTCTGTAGATTCCACCACCTGTCCTTTTACAAGTTGGGATTCATCTCTGGGATCGAGAGTTTCAATCTCTGTATCTTCTTCCACCTGGTAGGTAGTAGTCTTTTTCCTTGATTCCTCAAGCTCTTCTTTCTCGGCAGATGAATAATAGCACTCCCGAGCTACTTTTTGATCTCCTTTCACAACTCCTACTCCAAAGTTTGTTGGGAATTTTAAGCACTGATGTACTGTAGATGGAAATGCTTCGAACTTCTTCAAACCAACTCTTCCCATGATGATGTTGTAGGCTGACTGCACATTTTTATCCATCACGAAGAAGCGTATTCTTTCTGTTCGACAAGCAGGCCAGGTTCTAATGAATATATCCAACTTGATCGTCCCAAGTGGAAAAACTTTCTCGCCAGCAAAACCCAGGAGGGGTTTGTGATACGGTTCCAACTGAGATAATTTCAGATTCAAGCTGTCAAAGCATGAATAGTACATGATGTCTGCCGAACTTCCATTGTCTACCAACACCCTTGAAATCACTACTTCCTTCATTCTCATTTTGATCACCAAAGGATCATCGTGAGGATAAAGAACACCTGCCAAGTCGTTTTTTGAAAAGCCAATGACTAGCTTCTCTTTGTTTACCTTCCTCGGACGATCGTCCTCGTCCAGATTTATTCGTTGAATATATGAACAAGCTTGAGCCTCTCCAAGGTAAGCTTTTCTTTCTGCAGTAAGGTCTCCTCCTCATGCATCTCCTCCTGTAATGACATTACAATCAAATGACCCAAAACGTATAGAAAATACCTCTCTTTCTGGTTGTCTTGGCTTCTTGGGAAGATCGGGGTCATCCTCTGGATCATTTTCATGGGTTCTCTTCTTTTTCTCCTCTGCCCGACGAGGAGATCTAGACATCTCTCTAGCTCGGTCGTTATCTTTCCTTTCACCTCCCCGATCAACATATTTTGCTAGCTTTCCTCTTCGGATGAGTGTTTCAATCTCGTTCTGAAGAGCTATGCAATTTTTGGTCATGTGACCATGATCTTTATGAAATTCGCAATATTTATCCCTACTCCTCGAATCAGGGTCTGACCTCAGTTTCTTTGGCCATTTTACCTCCTCGTTGTTCTTGATTTCTTCCAAAACATGATTAATACCCATTTTCAAAGGAGTATAATTATCATACTTCTTCATGACTTCCCATTTATTCTTGGAATGTTTATCTCCACCATTGCTTTTATGTTCTTTCTTCTTAGATTTGTCGACTTCCACCTTGGTTTCTTTATCCATATTCTTCTTTGCAGCCATAGCCTCCTCGGCATTCATGATTTTGGCCGCTTTTGCCATCAACTCTGACATAGTTGTAGGTGGATCTTTGGCCAAAGTGTAATACAACTTGTTAGGCAACAACCCACTCATCAAGGCAGTGATTGCTGTCTTTTCTTCATAATATATGACTTCTAGCTTCTCGTTGTTGAAACGAGTTATGTAATCTCTAGTACTCTCACCAGATTTTTGTCTAACGCTTAACAAGTGTGCTACTCGTTTTACTGGCTTTGCTCCAAAATAGAAATTGCCAATAAACAACTCGGCCAACTGAAAGAAAGTTGAAATCTTACCCCGAGGAAGATTGTTGTACCATATCTGGGCAGATCCAGTAAGAGTTCCTGAGAATGCTCTGCATCTCATCTCGTCGGGGACAATATAGATGTCAGCAGCAGCTTGATATTGTTCTATATGAAGAACAGGATCTGTCTTTCCATCATATTTGGGAGTTACCACGGGTGCTTTAAATTTCGATGGTGTAGAAAAATCTACAATGGCCTGTACAAAAGGTGTTCCTCGAACAAAAGTTCGTTGTAGGGGGTTCTTTGCCTTAGCCATTTCTCCCAATCTATCCTCCAACCGCTGAATGGAACCTTTCCACGCATCATTTCCTTCATCGAGCTTGTTAGTTCGTGCAATAGATCGTTCTGAAGTAGCCTCCTGAGATTTATCTTGACGAGCAACTGGTCGTGATTGTGCTGATCCTTCTTTTAGATCTGATGGTTGTCGAAAACTCCTCGACATGCTCTTAGGTGGACTCCTATTCCTCCTAGGGCCTAATCGACCGAAAGGAGACACCCTACTCAGTCTTTCTAAAGCACTGGGTCCTTCTGAAGAGAGGGTGATATGTTGATCAGTATCTGTAGCCCTTATTGACGAAGTTCGCCCAGGTTGATAAGAGAAATCATCAGACTCCTCATTGCGATGTGACTCAGTACGCCTGGATCGTGAAGAAAGCAAATAAGTTTGCCTCTGACCACTTTGCTGTCCTGAACGTGCAGGTGCACCGCCATGAAGGGTTTGTATGAGTTGCCTCATTGTTTCTTGCATGGCGGTTTGTCCTTGAGCCAGATTCATCTAATCCCGGCTAGATCTGGAGGTGCAGAGGGATTCAGAGGATTTCCAGTATTTCCAGCGTTTCGATTGCTAGATTCTGGATTATCCGCCATTGATGATGAATGATTTTTGGTAAAAAACGATAGTAACAATCGTTCCCACAGACGGCGCCAATCTGTTGATGTAAAAAATTTGATCGCTCTAATTATTTAATCACAGATAAATTAAATGAGACAAAGATTTTTAAAGTGGTTCAGCCTTATAAGAATGGCTTACGTCCACTGTTATGTTATTGCTGAGTGTTTGGGAATTCTCGATTACAAGTTCTATCAAGAAATTCCGGTCCCTTTGAATGAGGGTGATACAAGGTATTTATAGCCCTTAGGCTGTACATGAAAGGGTTGATACATTAAATGATATACATATGAAATGGTAATACATTTAATGCAGCGTGTGCGTCAAGATGATAAACATTCAATGAATAGTTGAACCGTTGATTATCTGGAAATTAATGCTACGGCCGAGATGCAGCTCGGACCGCCTTAGTTGCTCGTTGCTCAGGAGTTCCTCGGAGCGCTAGAGTACCTCGGAGTGCTAAAGTTCCTCGGTGTATCCTCGTTGCTCGGAGAGAACATGAGTTGGTCGGGAAAATAAACTTCCTCGTTGCTATTGTGCTACGTAGATTGACACGTGTCTTCGTATTATTCGTCCATATCAGCATATTAATTTTGGTATCAACAATCATTATCGCGAACATTACAAGGAACAGAGGCACACTCAATATCCACCCAATTAGGAATATTATAACATTTCCTAAATTCTATCAGAGATTTGTTATCTATTCTAGCCATGAGTAAACCTTAGCTACATTAAAAAGAAAAAGAGATAAAGACGAAGAACTTAGAAAGTAGGTATCAAGCCAGGACTGATGAAAAACCACAGGAAAATGAAGACGAAGAGAGAGAAATGGCTTTTGAATGACGAAGAATGAGATAGCATGAATAAGCTTGGGAGTAAGGAACAGTTTGAGAATGGAAGGAAACGCATAGTAGAAGTGGCGAAATGAACCGTCTAAATGCCTCGATTTAAACTCTCAATGATAGCGCACGATAATCAAAGAATATTTTCCGCCTGAAATCACTGCGAAATGACAATTCACTCCCCACACAATTTGCAACAATATTATTAAAAGTAGGCCAGAGGTATCATTTAAAAGTTTCAAGCCCAAGTTGTGACCCCAAACTTTTAGGGGCAATTGTGGGTACCCTTTTTATCAATTGGAATCCATTTAAGTAACCGGACAAAGCCCAAATAAAAATAAAAGGCACCCGACCCAAATAATGAGTTCAAAGTGACGGTTAAGATAGATATATGTGACCAAGTCCATCCCCGAAATCTCGGATGAAATATTTAAGGGATATTGGGTTAACGTGTTGCCTGCCAACACTCCTTCTCTCTCTTTTTACAACTGAATATATATTATACCCCTAGACCGGGGTAAAGGGCATGTGAAAAAATCATCTGGAGAGTTACTTAATAAGAACAGTAGACCTCTCTGTGGTCGTAGGCAATTTGTCGAACCATGTATATTATTGTGTTGTGTGATTGCTTCTATTTCTTTTATACTGGTGGTTGTTTTCTTTTCATAAACTGTTTGTGTTGAGATTTTTTTCACCACACTCGAACGCACTCACATTCCACAATCTATATTTACTTATTAGTGAGCAGTTAGTGACTTATTCGTAAGACTTATTAACAAAGCCAATGACGAGTGACCCTTAACATCACTCGTAAGTTTTTGAAATTTCTCACCAAGCAATCGTTTACAAAGAGACAAAATAATACCTTTTGGCATCATGTCCGAAAAAATCACCTTTTTGAGCACTATTACGCTAGGCGTCACTCCATAACAAGCAAAACATGGTAGACACTAATAAATAGTAATAAGGATAAAAAGTGTACAACGATATTTATCACAAGGGAATACCCCTGTGGTGCGCACGTTCCATATCATCCATACTGCTTTACTATAAATTGAGCACTTGAGGTGCAATCACAATATATCATGTCATTAGAAATGTTCCTTTGCACAAATTCCCATAGATATTCCTTCCATCTCTTAGATATTGAGGTGTTTATCTCTACACTCTCAGTCCGGTCATTCATTCCTTCATTTATTATTGAAAACTTATATTAAATCATTTTTTGCTCATTGTTGTAACCGGAAACATTATTGTTATATTGAAAGTTGGTTGTTGGTCTCTGCTTTTGGTCTTGAAATATATTACCTTGAAGATAATTTCTATTGGAGTGACTCACACCTCACCCATTTACAGTTATTCATAGACCCTAGTACCAATAACCTCCTACAATCAGTGACTTCTTTAGAAAATTCCCATGTTCCCCCATATCTCCCTCTTTTAATTGCCAGATATGTATGGCAATGTAAGAAATTAAGTGAAATAAAAGGAAATACAGTCTACCAAAAGGTTTTCCATTCTAAAATACCATTGTTTAGTATCTATTTTACATCCACAAATTCAATTCATACATTACTGTTTGCAACTCCATGTTTTTCTAAATTCTATACTACATACACATCACAACAAATGCAACATTTAATATTATGTTGTGTACATTTGGTGATCACCATAATAATATAAAAAATGAAAAGATAATTTGATATAGATAGAGGCGAAAATAAAGGTTAATCATTTAAAAACATATGTTAGTGATGTTTCCTTTTAAAATTGGGCCCGTAAAAGGGTTTGTGCTCTTAAAAAGCAGGAAAAGACCCTATTACGATTTTGGCAGTTGATTTTTAAATCAAGCTTGTGTTTTGACAGATGTTATGCTTTTGCTTAGGGGAAACAATATTAGATTACTAATCTACATCTTAAAGATGGTTTATGTTTGTCACTCATGTAATTGAATGGTGTTATCTTAAAGTTATTGAAGTTGTAGTTGCTTAGATTATTCGATAGTGGTTTTTATAATTGAATGAATTCACTCAAAATGTCCTCAATTCTCTTTGTCTAAATGTATGTTATATTAACAAAGCAATTGTTCAAATATGTATTGTTACTAGTTTTGGTTAATTTGGAGTTGCTTTTGGTTTATGAGTTAGTCATGTGTGTGCATGTTAAATCAATTTGTCAATTGTTTTCAAAAAAATTGTATTTGTGAGATGGTTTAGGTTTTCTGGTCAAAGTAACAGAATGATTTTACTTGAATTAAAGGAAAATATATTTATTCTCATGCCCAAGTCTTTCTGTACCATATTTGTTTATGTGACTAGTCGTTTGTGTTGAATAGTGTTAGTTTGGTTGTTTTTTACTTTTTAAATTATTATTGAGAACAATTAATAAGCGTTGAATTCCTCATTGGATGTATTGGTTGAACTTTACCTAGCAGATGTATCTCTCGTGATCCATACTTGGAAGCTTTTTTTTTTTTGTTTATACCAGGGTATCCACTAGCGACTTAGTGACTAATCCCTTCGCTGATTTGTAGGCACCTCGATGGGTGGGATAGCTGGCCCAGAGATTTAAAGCTGCTCCATGCCCAAGGTGGGAATCGAACCCCCGACAACTAATACAGTGATATTTTGATATTAATAATAAGAACTAGGGCTTGCGAATGAAAGGATTATTAATTTCAATGTTTGCATTTAGAATCTTCCACTATGTATTTTTTTGTTTCTTTAGTACTTTTGATTCACACTAAATCATTAAGTAAACAAAAATATTCTTGCATAAGTGTCAATATTCAATCGTTATATAAATAAATATTTTTTTTTTTCAGATGTATGCATGATGGTTTTAAAATAGTTTGGATATTTAATAATATAAACCCATGACTATGTAATTTGGGCCGAAAAGACCCAGACCGGCCCTTGGACCAAACCCCTAATCAATCTGGAAAAAACCTTGTTGCAGCTGTTAGGTCGGAGGCCTTTCAAAGCCTTCTTGCATCTGATTGTGTGTAGGGCTGTGCCCAGTTGTTTTAAGGATAAATAAAAAAATAAAAAAATTTGACTGAGACCGATCCGATCTTGGTCTAGAAAATTTTGAGACCAACTTATTAGGTCGGGTCCAAATATTACTCTAACCCAGACTTGATTGAGTCTCGTGTTAATTGTTGAGTCATCCACTCTAATTATCACCATCAACAGCAGAGTTGGACAATCACATGATACAAGAGACTGTATAATGCTAAAAATGTTTTTTTTTACAAGAGACTGTATAATGCTAAAAATGTTAATAGTTCATTAATTGACAAATTATTTATTTATTTTTTGATGACCAATACATATAAATTGACTTTTAGTTTCATTTAGTTATTCATTCAATACATCCATTTTTTTATTGTATTGATTTTGTTAATATGTTTATTAGTTGGGATATTCATAGTAGCTGGTTGGAAATGTTGAAAATATGATTTTATGAGTTTGAACATTAAACTGCTTAGCCCAGATCCCCTTCCCACACTCCTACCTCCTTTTGTTCAATGTTTAAGACTCTACAGTGCCATATTTTCACTATCCTGAATTCATTCCTATTTTAACAAATATTATGTAAACTAACATAAATTCTAAACTAACCCTTAAGCTATAGTTGATATATGAACTTTATATACGAAATTAAAGGGATAAGTTTGGGAATTTTTGTTATTCCTTAAAAGGCTGAGAATTTTGGATAACGATTCTTAATTTATGATGGAAGAAGTATACAAATGAC
Organism: Sambucus nigra; assembly: GCA_949130495.1. Classification (NCBI taxonomy): domain Eukaryota; kingdom Viridiplantae; phylum Streptophyta; class Magnoliopsida; order Dipsacales; family Adoxaceae; genus Sambucus; species Sambucus nigra. Next base: position 362,989,334 of record OX422222.1, read on the forward strand.
GAATCTGACAATTTGACAACCCTAGAAAAAAAATTAAGAGGGGTGCATCCACGTCTAATCATAACACATTGCGTACTTATATTACATACGACATGCTCATGGCAAACTCCTTGTGTGTGCAATAATTGTTGAGATTTATATTAAAAATTTTGGAAATTTTTTGTATTTTTCTTGTTAAATCAAGTTTTTTATGTTACAAGATTTATATTGAATCTTATAGGATTGTTTCTTCTGTACGATTAGATCAAATCTGCTCGAGTTTTAAGCGCACTACTAGCGTTGAATGTTGATAAGCACCCAAAAGTGTTTAAATAAAACTCCAAATGGTTGTTTTTTAATTTCTAATTCTCGGTAAAAAAAAAATGGTCTTATGCACATTCATGTTTATCTTGTAAGTCAAACTTTGTTTACGGTTTCAAAAGCATTAAATGAAGGCAAAATACAACACAGATGCAATTACATGAGCTAAAACCCAAGTCTCGTAGCCTAAACATGTCCCGAATCAAGCCCAGTTCACCCCTAGCTTGTTGTATACATGCTCAATGTGTGTGGTGTTATTTCTTATATTTTTAATATACATATATATTTTATTTAGGTTGCGTCATTTTTTAGTTCTTTTTATTTTGTTTCTGTTAGGGTCTTTATTATATTTTAATATTTTATATCACGTGTGTATCTTTATGTCCATGTTTGTACATATTATAGGTGTCCATTTTATGAGAATTTTGATAATTTGTTTCTTTTATTTTTAATTTTATTAGTTTAATTTTATTTTATTTTAAATTTTTTATTAACAAGTTAGAATTTTATTTTTATTTTTTATTTTTTTACTTTTAATAAATTTTATTTAATTTATTTAGATACTATTATTTTTAGGTACAAATATTACCCACTCACACACACCATTCCATACACCTAAGCACACTTTAACACCTCCCTATCTTACCCCTCAAATACATGCAATATCACCTATTCTTCTCTCTCTCTCTCTCCCTCTCTCTCCCTCTCTCTCTTCCTTTTACCTCCATAACCGAAAACTCCAACCAACCTTATATCTCCATTCCAGCGACACCAACTTCTTAAACCACCGGTGATCCTAATTGGAAAGCGGCCACTATCCGGCCGACACCCAATCCGGCTAGCCCTACCTCCTTAGCCCCATCCACGAACACACCTTATACCCACCTGCCCAATCACCAAAATCGATGACCCCATGCCGGAATACCAAACTCCGGCATAAACAATAGTCAAAACCCGACAACTCCACCAAGGCAGCCCCTATCCGAACCATCCCCTAAATCGGTTATCCAACCTCCATAACCGACATCTTCAACCCAACAGACTCCAAACAAAAAAATAAACCCCCGAGCCCCTTACCCATTCAATCCGGCCAGCCCATGTTTGACGATCGGATTCAAACCACATAACATACCAATTTAACCCCAAGACCTATTTAACCCTGAGACCCATATTGAACTCTCATTTTCCCACACTCGATTTTACCTATTACCCAAAATACCCTAAACACTCTGCACATCGTCATAAACCCATAGACATTTGTACAATGCCCAAAAATACTACTCACACATTTCACACATGTATTTATGTGCATTACTACTTTGCCCTTAGTTCCATGTTTTGTCATACATAAATGAAGGACATGCCCATTTGAGGAAAAAAGAGACAATAAGACCTAGAAGAAGCTAGTAGAGAGAAAAAATTTAGTTTATTTTTTTTAGTTTAGAGAAAAAATTAAATTGAGTGTTGTAATTAAATTTGAGAATTATAATTGAAGAGTTCATTGCAATTCAAGGCAATTTTGGGTTTAATTTATTCCACTCTAATTCATCTTGTTTAATTCTTGCAAAATTTTATTTGTTTATCTTATGTATTTGATAATGATTATGGAGGGCTAATCTCACAATCAATGGATGAATTGAAACCCCATGAATCCAATTGATATAGTTTGATAATTTTAATTTTGTTGGATTTTCTTTGATTAGTAAATTGAATTGATAATCATCCTTAAGATATGATTGAAAATTGTGTTATTATTTTATCATTTGATCCAAACCAGAGATATGATTATAAAATTGATTAAAATCTTAATATAATTTTCTTCCACTCTTATTTTTATTTTTTTTAATTAAAATTAGTTGGGTGAATTGATCCTAGCGGGTGATTCATGTGATTTATTTTAATTCATTTTGAGTAGTGTTACGGGAATTAAAATTAGTTTTCTAAAAGAATATTTAATTAATTCATTAGTGTAATGAGAATTACCTTTTGAATTAAATGAATATTTTTGAAATCAATCAAATTAAAATAGTTCAAGTTACATTAAATTGTGTGAAATGGGGGTAGATTTACATCCCTTGATCCTTCTCTCTCATTTAGTTATATTTCACTCACTTTCATCACACACTTTTTAGTGTTTCTTTACACTTTTCTTCTAGCTTAATTACTTGTTCTCTTTTTTTTAGTTAATTCACCATCATCATAAAACTTTTTTAATATAAAAATATAGAAAACAAAGAAAAAGCAAAGAAAATAGAAAAATCTAGAAAGAAAATAACTAGAAAATTGGATTACATCTCTTTTCGCGCGTTTCACTTCAATAAGATGGACTGATACCCTTACTTACCTATATACAAGTTTTATTATATTTTTTTGTAGGTAATTACATGATTTTTTTTATTAGAGAGGCTTTGTAATAATGACGCACAAAAACCTTTTCTATCAAGAGTCACTATCGGTGATACTTTCATGTAAGAATATATTTGTTGCTTTTTTCCATGATTTAAACTGCCTATAGCGATGGGCTGATTCATAGATAATCTGAGTGCAAGCATAATCACAATGAATAATACCAAGAAAGTAAGTAAATGAAGAAAGTAAATCAATCACATGCACAACACACAATATATGTAGTTCGACAAATTGCATACGTCCACGGAGAGGTTATTGTTTTTCTTATTAGTGTATCTTTCAACTTTACAAAGTTGCATCCCCATGACCCCGGGGTGAGGGTTTGCATTTATAGTCACGTTCAAGAGTTTGAGTTGTATAAGAATCTCTTTCGTCTTGAATGCTTCTCGTGAGGTCTCCCTGAATATCTCTCTGAGATTATTGGTAACCGATTTGATCTTATCGAGATATATTTAAGCACATGTTAAATACACGGGTGGAATTAATAATCTGAGCTGAGCAGGACGCATCCTATCTCTTACTGGGATGGTCGGATGAAATTGTGGATGGGCTTAGTGGATTGTTTTAGTCCCCAAAATTGCCCCTAAAATCTATGGGCTGAGATTTGTTGGGCCAACAGATTTTATCCTTGTCGTAGGACCAAGACCTTAGATTGTTATAACTGGCATGGCAGTTCTATAATAGCCCTAAAATACTGAGGGTACGCTCGTCTGAGCAAAGTTGGTGATGGTCGGCTTGGAAATTTTATAATTAACCTGAAGTCGTGGGGGTACACTGGTCCGAGTTGTGGCTTGAAGCGCAAAAAATCCTCCTTGATAACTATACACCATGATTACACATGAGGTTTCAAACTAAGCTCTTCCACTTCAAACAGTCACTATTGAATTTCTGAGTTTTTTTCTTTGAAAATTCACTAAAACCTTTCCTTCTGCTTCCAATTTCTTCAGAGCTTCCCCGTATTCTTCCTTTTCTGTAAGTCTTTCTTTCCTGCTCCTTTCGCTCATAATTTTTCTTCTTTTCTCTTTGTTTGTTTCTCTATCGTCAATGGATACTCTTCATGGAAAAAGTGTTGAGGAGTTTAGGAAAACATAATCCATTCTTCCTTGGGTGGAAATTGACTTTGACCCTATGCCCAGAGATGTTAAGGACATGGATGAAGGGCACTGGATTCACACTCTTGCTATAGTTCAAGGGGGTTTAACATTTCCCTCAAATAGCTTGTTTTAGAATGTTTTGACTACTTGGAAGTCCTCCCTACCCAATGTGCCCCTAATACCTAGAGAATAGTGAATGGGGTGCACATGATTAATGAACTTTATGGTACCAACTTGAGGATCTTAGAAATTAGATTTTTCTACGTCTGGTCGCACACCTATGATGGTCTTCTCTACCTTTAGGCGAGGAAGGCCAATGAGATATTGGTAGTGAACTTCCCTTATTCCAACAAAGGATATTGTGATCAGGGCTTTATCGCCAAGAATTGACAGTATTTGCACATTCCTAAGGGCGAGAAGTATACGGGGGCTATGTGCCCTCACTGATGGGAAGATTGCTATTTTTCCTTTTCGGTTTATGTCGTTGTGGGATAAAAGACGGTCAATCAAAAAATCCATTTTGGTACCTATAAACACATTAAAAATGTATATTGGCAAGTAAGGGGTCAATTCGCGCTCTCTAATGTGGACAATAACAAAATGAAGACTGAGTATGATTTTTAAAATAATTTTTAAGGGATATTTATACTACTAACTATGAACTAAAAATTAAAACTACACTAATAAATAAAGAAAGTGATAAAGTGAGCTAAATATGAGGAGAAAATAATTATGAGATAATTCAAGTGATAAAAATTCACCACATAACCTATTTACTTTTATTAATTAGTTTGTTTATTTGAAATACCCCAAAACATATATAAATTCACAATCAACTATCGTTGCAAATGTAAATTTATATATAGTTTTTTAGAAGATAAATATTTAAATTTCACATACTCACAAAAATTGGATTTAAACATTGTTTTAATAAATCACCCGCTAGGAAAAATTCACTAAAGTACTTTAAATCATAAAAAAATTATATTTTTAGAGTAGAGAAATTCGAACTATAATATTATTTAAAAATTATCTATCCCTAGTTTAATTAATAAATAAATATTATAATCTGAATTTTCGATTTTCTCTCGAAAATAATTCACCTTCTCTCGAGGCGTAAATATAAATTATAAAATTTTAATATTAGTATTCAAAGGGGCATAATAAATAAATAAACCAAAAATTAAAAATAACTAAGTTAAGGGGTCCATCTCTCTCCCTGAATGGGGTATTTAGCCTCTCATTATGGTATTACTACATATAAAATGTAATAATGACATAATAAGAGGCATAATAAATAAAATAGAGTGAGAATAAATAAATAAACCAACTCTCCGTGAGTTTAATATTATCTTTCCAAATATGAACAATTAATTTCACCCACAAATCTAAATTTACAACACAAAAAAATATCACTCAACTCACTATTTTTGTCTCACAAAAATAATCTATCTCACTCAAATCACTATAAAAAAAATTAGAAAAGAAGAAAATTAAAAAATTTGTACAATACTAAAACAAAAATGCGCACCAAAAAAATGGAGCTCCTACACTAAACTATCTCCTACTCTTTGTGTCCTCTCCCCGATCTCTCTATCTTCTCCTCCTTTTTAAAATGAAGAGAAGGTTCACTTGTCATAGGCTCTAGGTGCTGTAGATAGGATTTTGTTTTGTAGAGATTTGGAGCCGTTTGGGACTGAGATTGGAAATGGTTGTGTCAGATGTAGATACTGGGTTTGGGTTTTACACAATGGATTTTTGTTTTGTCTTTGGATTTGGTTTTTGGGATTTATTTGGCAGGTGGCAGAACGTGTTTGCTTGGGAGAATGAAATGGGTTTGGGCAAAGTTGGGTTGAAGTCGGGGTGTTGTGGTTTGGTGGAGAACACAGTTTTTTGTCAGAGGTCAAGGAGTCGGGTTGGAGCTGTCGGATCGGGGTCACACAAGGGGTTAAGGTCCAACAGGTTTGTGGTGTTAAGTTCCAGCGGGTTTTGTTTTCGGGCTCGGGTTGAAGTAGGTCGGGCTAGATTGGCAGCGGGGACGGGTTTGGATGATCGACGAGGGGTGGTCCGATTGGAGGTATGGTCGCCAGAGTCGGATGAGTGGGGTCGCCGGAATGGGGTTGTTTTTGTTAGTGATGGTGTAGTATTGGTTAATGGATGTTGGGCTTGGAGGTATAAGGTGGTTTGGTTTTGAAATGGGTTTTGAGCTTTGTTGGCTATGAAGGAGAGAGGGGCTGTGTGGGTTGGATGTTGAAGATGGGTTTGGGTGGGATTGTGTGTGTGAGGGTATATGAGTTACAAGGTGAGGGTGAGTGAGTTAATTTGGTGTAGGTTGAGTGTAGGTTAGTGTATAGGTAGCTGTGTAAAACGGACGGATACGGAGCGGATACCATAGTATCCACATTCGTATCCGTCAAGACTCCACACTATCTGTATCCTTATTCGTATCCGCCCGGATAATAATTTCAGCTATCCATATCCGTATCCTCTCGGATTTCTCGGATTCGGATAATATCCTTATCTGTTTTTATTGTTTAAGATACATTAAGATACACATAGAATACTAAACACTAATTTAATCAATTAATTAAATATATAATTTTTCATTCCATGTAAGATATACAGAATGTGTAAAGCATCAAATTAAACTATAAAAGAAGGTTTGAGCAAAAGTACTAACCTTTAATGTGCATTTTTTATTCAATTTTGAGCCATTGAAATTTGTATCCTCTTCAGTTTCTCTAATGTTTGAACAAAAATGAAATGAAGCATCATCTTACTTGAAAAGAATAACTCAATTAAAATATTAACGGAGAAAACAAAGAATATATTACAATAAAGAAGGGATGTTATTTTTTACCCCTTAAGTTCCTGAAGTGTGACTTTATCATCTCCTTTCCTTTGTATCCTTGTCGAATTAAGCATTAAGGTAATCACAACTCGCAAGTTAGTAGTAATGCATAAAGATAAGACATTAATTGTTTGAACATACTAATTCACCCAAATAAAACTTCACCAATATATTGTACTAAAAAGATAAATCCATGAGTTTAATAATACATGTAACATAAGTTTTTCTTATACATAAAAGTTTCTTCCACCAAAATCCGACCCCGTAACACAAAAATTATCATCTTCAACTTCCAAGGTCCCACAAAGCTATATTGGATAAGAAGAAAGAAAAAGTTATAAACGGATTATTAGCATTAGCTATTCATTATCACAAGAAGAACAATACTAACAAAAATATTCAATTAATAATAATACCTAAAAATGAATTTTCGAGAGCCTAGCTATTCATTATCATTAACAACCTTCAAATTTTCTAAAATTTTTGCAAACAAATAATAGGTTAGTGTTTATTTATGTTTAATAGTAATGACAAATAAATTTTTTATTTTGACTTACCCAGTTTCTCTCCAACAGAAGGCAACCAATCTTTCAAACAAAGAAGAGTCTCGACAGTCTCAGAAGCTAAAGATGAACATGTATCATCCACAATTCTGCGCCCCCAACTAAAAGATGACTCTGATGCAACGGTAGTAACAGGAATAGCTAAGATATCACATGCCATCTTCGTAACTGTGGAGAACTTTGGCCCATTAGTCTTCCACTAATGCAAAATATCAAATGCAAACTCATTATCATCGTCGAGAGGGAATAAATCTTCCTCCAAGTAGTGTTCTAATTCAGACTTCTGAACTATAGATGAAGCATTAGAGCGCTCCATAATAAACCTTTTAAATCCTCCTGTAAAGCCAGATCTTGCTTGGGGAATAATATCAACTTCACGAGTAGACTGCTCACATCTATCCCCAAGTATGATCGGAGAACATGAAGATTCAATATTTAGACTTTTATATTCAGCATATAACTCAAACAAAGCGGTGCGAACTCTGCGAATGTAACTTTCTGCCAAAGAACCATAAATCTCACGATAAGCATAGTGAACAAACTCCATTTTGTACCGAGGGTCCAACACCAGTCCAAATGTTAACACCAAACTACGATCCTCCCAATACTTTTCAAACTTTTCTCGCATTTTCAACGCCATCAAATGAATATAATCCACATTACTTTGCATCCATTTATTCAACTGATAATTAATATTACAAACATCATTGAAACAGTAGTTTGCAGTTGGGTATTTTGTCCCTGAAAGGCGATTTGTCATTTCATAAAAAAATTTCAAACATTCACAAATTTTTTTCCCCCGTTCCCAATCATTAGAGCTGGCAATTTTTGACCCGATAACTCGTTTACGGTAATAACCTGAACATGACCCGAACATGACCCTTTTAGCTTATATAGATTTAAGAGTACCTAAAAATTATACTAAAATAAAATCAACGCGACTCGAAAATGACACGACTAACCCGAATTGCCACCCCTACCAATCATGCTCATTTGGAAGAAACTCATAATCACGATCCAACTCTGTCAAGCGCTCAAAAGATCCTCTCAATTCTATGGCACTCTGTAGCATAAGATACGTAGAATTCCATCTAGTTTAACAATCTAATTCCACATTCTTTTTAGAATTCAAACGAGTCTGTCGTAACGCAACATTCCAAATTTGATTTCTTTGAAGTGATGACCCAACGTGCTTAACACTATTACGAATTCTCTCAATAAAAGTATCAATCACTTTCAACCCATTCCTAACAATCAAATTAATAATATGAACAGTGCAACGAGTATGAAACATATCACCATTTTGGAAAGAACTTTTTTACCATTCAACCACGACTTAATACGCTCTACCATTGGCTTATTGTATCCAGCATTATCAATCGCAACAGTCATAAGTTTTTTATCAATATTCCACTCTAAGATTCTAGTCTTCACCCATTCAGCTACATTTTCAGCATCATGTGGACATTTGATCCAACAAAAAGAAATTATTTTCTTATGCAATTTCCATTCATTATCTATGTAATGGCAACTCAAAGAACAATACCCAGTTCCTTGATGTTTAGGAGTCCAGATGTCTGTAGTGAGGCTAACCCTAGATGAAAGACTTTCAATGCTCTTGTAAAGTTTTTCTTTTTCACATTTAAAGCCTCTTTTTAAATCATTTCTCACAGTAACTCTTGACCGAAATTTATAAGTAGGACAACAATAAGAAAGCCAATACCTGAAGTACTCGTGCTCGGCCATAAGAAAGGAATAATCATGTTTAGCAACCATTTAAGCAAATAAAAGTCTCTCCACATTTGGGTCAAATTTGTAGGTGCCAAACTTTATAACCGGATCACTAGATGACTTAATTGCGCCAATAATTTTCTGTCGAATGTCTCCTCCACTCACAACCTTACGTTTACACGATTTGAGATGGTTACTCAAGTGTGAGGTTCCTTTTGAACTCCCCGCATCAAACTTTCTTTTGCAATGGGTGCAAGTCGCCGTAACAGAATTATCTGGATGAACCTCTCTATTAAAATAAAACCACACGTTAGATGTAAGTTTTTTGTTCTGCATTTTGTTCTCACTAGCAACACTTGCGCGATCCGACGAAATACTCTCCACTGGAACAGGAGAAGATTCATGCGTGGAAGGATTGTTTTGATTAGCTTCTGTAGACATATTAAATTGCATCATGTTGATTACAAAAAATAATTAGTAAAAACAATAAAATTATAAGGACCCATGGGCTTATAAGTGCTTAGGGATAATAAGTGAGGGATAATAAGTGATATGCGACGTTCCCAAATATAATCTATTTTTTAAAAGAAAAAAAATTACAACGTAGAAAAGGCTTAAAACTGATCTTTAAAAAAAATATGAAACTAATTTTAACAAAAAAATTTATTACCTAAAAAAATTTATTACCGAATTGAAATGTGCATTTTTTTGTGTTATTGAAATCCTAATTCAATATTATTAGTACCTAATTGAAATGGAGATGTAACGGGTGGGTATGGAAAATAATTTGAACCAAAAAACAGAACATAATAGAATTTTCATCCTAATATTACTAAAAAATTTGAACCAAAATAGAATTTATGAAACTCCATAATTCAGTTAGTCTACTTCATGAAACTCCATAAATAATCATAAACATATCACCATAAACATATCACCAAAACAGAATTTATGAAACTCCATAAACATATCACCAGATTTTCTGATATCCACTTTTGTGTTGTGTTGTGATATTGAATTTATGAAACTCCATAAACAACCATAAACATATCAGTTTGTGTTGTGATATTGAAAAAACGAGTACTGACCTTGTGAGATCGGAGCGGAGGGAGATCGGAGGAGATCGGATGGGGATCGCAGGGGAGATGGGAGGACAGCGGAGGGAGTCGGAGGAGATCGAAGGGGGATTGCAGGGGAGATGGGAGGACAGCGGAGGGAGTCGGAGGAGATCGGAGGACATCGAGGGAACGACGGGAGATCGAGGGAAGAGGGAATGGTTTTGGGGAAATAAATAGATGAGACTGTGGTGTGTTTTTGGTTATTAGGGGTATGTTAGATTTTTAAAGTTTATATAATTATACTTATGCCCAATTTTTTTTTAAGTTTTAGTTTATATAAAAAATATTATATGACTAATATTTTACACTTTGTTAGACGGATACGGATATCTGAAAAAATGGATATCCGGTAAAACGGATTATCCGTGTCGGATACTACTGCTATCCGTATTCGTTTTCTCGGATATTTTTATAGAGTATCCATATTCGTATCCATTTCCGTTTTTTCGGATAAATATCCGCAAATTCAGATTCGGATATCGAATGGATGCGTATTTTTGAATATCCATTTACACCCCTATGTATAGGTTTCAGAGTGTGTGTGTTTAAGTTGTGACCCTAAAAATAACACAACTAAAAAAATAAAACTAACAAAACTAAGAATCTAAAATTAAAATCCTACTCTAAAAATAAAATAAAAACTCAAATTAAAAATGAAACTAGAAAGAAATAAAAATAAAAATAAAAATCTATTAAAACTAAAACTAAAATCCTAAAAAGAAAATGTAAAATTTAATAAAACTAAAAATAAATGAATTTCTAAAAAAAACTAATCCTAATAAAATAAGACTAAAATCTAAAAACTAATCAAAATGAAAATCAAAATAAAATCACACTAATTAAAAAGAAATAGAAAAATATGCAAATAAAATCTTTTAAAATCCTAAATAAATCTAAAATAAATCCTAAAAATAAAAACGACTGAAACTAAAAATCTAAAAAAAATTAAAAAGGCATAAACTAAAAACACACAGGCTTCGGGGTACGTTTAAGGACTGGTTTAGGATCGGGTAAGGTTACGAGACAAGGTAATTAGCTTCATTCAACTGCAAATTGCCTCGAAATAACGCCATTGACACCGCAACTGCAATCAAGCATGCATATTAAATATATACGCACATACGACCTCAATTGCCGAGAATTAACAACTAAAATACGTCTATTCGGGGTATAAAATGTACACTTTTGGGTGCTTATCAAAGATCACATAGGTCGCCATTCATTTTTCTTTTTTCATTGGTGGATTTTTGTTCCATTTTCTTACCCTTCTTACTAATTTGTGCTTTTTTTTACCTTTGTTCAGCTCATAATAAATAAAGGAGCCAACTTTCACCACATCAAGGTCGCTGACCTTTTAAAGGTTTGGGGAATCAAGGACAGACTACTCGACGATGAACATTCTCGGTCAGTAGCCTATCGTCTTGAGTACAACACCACCATCACCAGCTTTGTTACTTGTCCAGTGGATGATATCCCGAACATTCCTCTCCTAGACGAGGAAACTTTCTCCTCTGTTGGGCCAGTGGTCATTGAGTCTTCCTCTCAAGAAGAAGATAAAATGGCTCCCCATAAGAGGAGGATTTTACGGGATGAAGATGATGACGATCAAGTTCTCCTTTTTTACGAGGGTCAAGGCCCTAAAGAAGGTGAAGGGGGATTCCTCCATCGTTGGTGTCTTTGGTTTGTCAGCCAAGGAGAATAAAAAAGAAGAGAAAAGTAATAGAGAGGAGGAGAGGAAGAGAAGAAGAAGGATATTGAGGCCCTAGTGAGAAGAAACACCCCTTCCCTCTCTGATACTCCCCAAGCCAATAATGTGTCCTTCAACCTATATCTTGCATCCAGTCTATTGAGGGAGCAGTGTTCGCTATAGATTGTGTGCATTCGATGATTTTGGGACCTGACCAACTATCTCTGCGGGATTCCTAAACTCTTGTCTTTGTAAGTGTTCTCTTTTCTCTTTTCCTTATTTTTTCAGGATGTGGTTTACCCCAATACTTATGTCTTTTCTATTTTGCAGTGTGTGAGGGATTTTACTACTCTTCTGGATCATTATACCGACAAGTACCAGGAAGAATGAAGAGATATTTAATGCTCTGAAGAAGTCAGAGGAGGCACTGGCTAAGGCCAAAGAGGCTCGTGAGAAGGAGAAGGGTAACCTTTTCCTAGCAATGGCCTATTTAAAGTCTGAGAACAGCCTTCTGCGGGTGGAAAATTCTGAGTTAACCAAGAAGGTATAGGATATTCCTTCCTTTAAGGATGCCAGCTTCAAGTAAGGCTAGAATAGGGCATACGATGGTGCCATCATCTATATCGCACATACTCGAAAGTCGAGCATCAAAAAGGGGTGGGATAGTGCCTTAGTGGAAGCCAAAGTCCCCCCTGACTCCAAACTATTTGGGAGGCACCAACCAGGTCCTCCTCTAATTACTGATGAGGAGTCTTCTTACTTCCTTCCTGGCGAGCAAACGGAGGCAGTGGTGCCTCAGGAGAAGGAGAGGGCATCGAAGGGGAAAGAAGACGATACATAATAGTAAATGAAGAAGTAAAGCCTTCAGATCTTAGGTTTTTGATTTGTTCTTTTGCTCATGCATTGTACTTTTTTCTTTATTTTTTTCTTCGACTATAATAGCTCCCCTACCCTTTTTGTTGTTAATGAAAATTGATGTTCTTCTTTATTGAGTTATCTTTAATTATCTCTTGTTTTCTCTATTCATTTATAGTTTATTACTGGGGAGACTTCCTCTTCTAAAAATATTAATAAGTTGCTTGGGTGAGATCCAAGCGAGCAATCTCACTGAGCGTTCCTGAAGGCTTTCAGTGCGTTGAAGGTGAGGACCGAAGCATATAAGGACCAATCTACCCTGATCGCAAAGTTAATGGACGGCCTTCAAGACGTGAGGGACGTGAGCCTTGATGTAAAAGGAGATCACTGACCTGAAGGCCCATCTTATGGAGTGAAAGGATGTAGGTGAGGTCGGGCCTTTGGTCCAGTCTGAAAATGATGCTTTGAAGAGGAACCTCTATGAGTCGAAGGAAAATCTTCTTAGGAGTAATGTCATTATTTTTGGGCTGCAGCATGATGTGAACAAGCTCCAATAATTGTTTAGAATGGTCCCTCGATCTTCTTGATTGGCAGGCTATGATGAAGGCTAGTAAGATGCCATAGTTCGATTGTAAGAATCCTAGGATGAGGCACATAATCAGGAGGATTGTCCAACATACTGTTGACCTCCCTTTAGAAAAGACAAGGAGTGGGTTCCCTTGGATGTCATCCCCTGTCAACTGGTTAACGACTACTTGGAGGATCATGACAATAATTATGAATATGCCCCCAATCCCAAAGATAGGCGAATGAGGGAAATAAAACAATTTATATCTCGTTAACCATAAACTGTTTTTGCATTTCCTGCAAATTTTGTGATTTTGCTGTGGAATTATTGTTATATAAGTGGTACGTTTTTGTAATTGGGTCATGTCAAATGAATCAAAGTAATACCAATATATTTTCATTTTTCTTGGTCAATATGCCCTTGCATGTGTTATTCCATCTTCCTTACCTTTCAGGTCGTGTCGTCACACTCCCTCAGGCCTAGGAAAAATGATGGAAAAAATGTACTTGGTTTATGGGCAATCAACCCGTTCAGAATTTTATTCGACCAAACAAAGTTGGTTGAATTCCTAAGGATCCCCCGTAGGGCTTCTGTCTTGCTTGAGAAAGTCGCGAGGTCTCTCGTGTTGGCTATGACGGGGACTTATGGACATCGGTTTTAATTGTAGTAAGAAGTACTTCCATTGTAATTAAATTAAAGTATGATTATATGACCATATAGTGTGACACCCCGACTAATTAAATACCAGGTAGATACTCCTTTATTCAAATTAATACAAAATGTCAAGTTAGTTCAGTTCATAGCATCACTGTCGAAAATATTTTCAAACAATTACTAGCCACCTAATATTGTAAAAAGTGAGTTGTCCAATTTTATTGAATTAAATTAACATGCAACCAATTAAATTATAAGCTAACTATACCACATCCACATCACAATCACAATAGAATACTAATGGAATAAATAAAATGAGTCTGGAGTAACACTCCCCTGAATAATCCAAATACTGAATAAATCCCAATACAAAGTGTGAATAAATAAATAAATCTAACACTGAAATGAAACTGAAAGTCTGAGAATGCTATCTCTAAATGGAAATGGGTGACATTCCCTACTCATGAATGACCCTGAATAGAATCAAATGCAGAATGTGGAGGCGTCTAATACTGAGATCCTGTAACTTCCACAATAGCTACAACACGTCAATGTAATGGAACTCCTATTCTTGGCATCCCCGTGACTGTGCACCTAAAAGGTTTTACAAGAAAATATAGATTTGAAAAAAAACAGGTCAGAGCCTGAGGTGAATTTTTTTAAAAATATAGCAAGTTCTTAATTGCATTAAATAGTGAATATTATATACATGTTAGTTACGTGCTCTCACATGAGTTCCTGACCCCTCAACTAATGTGCACGCCTAACGTATATCCTTAACCCATCCTAGTTATGCCGTTAACTAACTAGTTTGTACCACTTCCTGTCTTCACAATATAATATAGGGGTCTATTCATATCATTCTAAAATATCCTGCGTGTAACTAACCTTTTCATTGATCAGATTAATTTATAATAATTACGATAGGAAATTCTCATTTTTAATCCCATTCAAAATGTCTCAATTATTCATATTCACACTTTAACAGAGAGCCCGAAATAAATACAAGTATATTATTCTCAGCACAAATATACAAATAGGGCACCCCTAGGCTAAGTTGTAGTGCACACATACTCTGCTATCGAATCCCGGTACATCACGTACATAAGGACTACGTGTTTCGAATCGCTCAGGAACCGTTGCAATAACCAAAATTACACATATTGGAGGCGGACATAGTTCACATACCCATGGATCACGCACATACCTACGCTCCCATGGTCAGCTGACTTATCAACTCAAATAAGCCATTCACGACCCTATGTCCTTAAGGTACCAATATAAATCCCCCCGTAGATACACAAATATTAGATGTTCCTATTTCGAAAGTCGACCTCCCGTGATAGAAAGTATGGTAGGTATGCCATACACATAATAATCTATATACTAAGCATTCACACAACTTAGATAACTGTTATATTATTAAAGGTATATTCTCATCCTAATACCATGAGTCTAATTCCTACACGACTATTATTCCGGATTATATATAATATATTTCGCTGATAAGTCTCATGTCGTATAGTTTTTAGTACTTAAAACCTAACCGAAGAGGTTACTAAGTCTCCTATTTTTCCCACATATTAATTCAGTACTACGAAGTCCTTATTCATGTCCTAAATCCTAGCTTATCACTCCTAAGAATTTAAATCATGTTCTCGCATCATAAAAATAGGAAATTACTCGTCGGACACTCGTAAATTCAACACTACATTCCAACCAAATTCTAATATGTTCCGGGCTTCAAATATATCCCTAATGGTCTCCCTTGAGTCCTAATGTATTCACATAATCCCCAACTACAACGTTTGGTGGCCGACAACACATAAATTTAAAAAGGGGAAAAAGATCACACTTTCTGGGGAGATCGATCATTCGACCTATGGGTGTCGATCGATCGAGCCCAGTCGATCGATCGACCTATGAATGTCGATCGATCGATTAAGCAGGTGCATGTTATGGGTTTATATGTTTTTAGCCCTAGTTTTGTTCCAATTTCTCATTACAAGATGTTAAATCCTAAAGTAAACATATTGATTCATCATACAACCTAAACACATGAATCTTAACGTTCCAGAATTCCTAAATCATCATCAATTAGTCTTTTCTTGGATCAAATCATTCTATTTTCATGAAAAACCCTATTTTTCTATTTTCTTCAAGAATGATCATATACCTCTTCATCAATCAATTTTTAACTAAGGATGGTTTCTGATTTCGTTATTAGAATACGTCCAGAATCAAACTATATTCAATTCCTACCCAGAATTAAGGTTTTATCTCCAAGTTTCATTAGTTTTAAATATTATCATGCATATCATCAAATCCTAAACTATCATTGATAATTTATTTGCTAAAACTTAATGAATCAAATCACTTTCCTGGGAATTTGATGTTCTAATCCTTTGATGACGTTACGGGTTGGTTCTCTTCCTCTCCGGTCACAATTTCGGTGAATAGTGGTGGTGTGTGGTGGTTATGGCTTTGCAACCTTCTTGTAACTTCTCCTCTTCCTCACGTTGCCCACTCCTTGATTTTTGACAGATAATGGCCCTAATATTGGTGGATAAGCCTAAATTTCGCAGGTCAGTATTCCCTAAAAATTAAAATGACTAAAATACCCTCCTGGGTTGGTAGTTGACCTAAAAATGCCCCGGGACCCAAACTAAACCCTCGGCTAGTGTTTTCTGACTATTTCGACCCTTCTGAACACGCTGATGCACTCAAAATGACCACACAGATGATAAAATTATAATTTACTTTTAAATTCATTTAAAACGATTCTTGACGGGACTGGCACGTGCGTCCCAACTTAATTTATCGAATTTTCGTATTTATGACTCGTGATAATTTTAATAAATTCAATAATCATATATTACCATATTCACCCAGTAATATTCAACATTATTATCATAATCAAATACCAACTCACGTCTCGCTAGTATTTAAATTCGGATTAATTTCCAACTATAATTAATCCCTTTAAATAATATCAATAAAATTACGGGGTATTACATATGGTCGACGGCTTTCCAGGACTAAAAACCAATTGTGAGCCCGTTACTTAGGAAATAATGTTGATGTACCAAATTTTATTGAGATATTTGAGTATAATGAAGAAGAAATGGCCTTCCTTTATTCATAACGTATAATAAAAACTATCGAGCAGCATAAGTTTGGAAAGAAAAATTTTGTAAACTAAATATATTGGAATATAAGAAGACTAAAAGTATAATTTCTTAAGGTTAGTCACATTCCATGCCCTTGGTATCTCTCTTCCCTCCATTGTTATCAAGTAATAGGCTCCTTGAAGATCATCCCTGACCACCTTGAAAGGTCCCTCCTAGCTAGTCCCCAATTTTCCGTTCGATGGACTTACGGTGCTGTCGAGAACTTTCCTTATGACGTAATCACCTACTTGGAAATTCCTCGGATTGACCTTTTGTTATACTGCCTTGCCAATTATTGCTGGTATAAAGCCAGTTTAATCATGGCTTGATCTTTTCGTTCATCTACTAGATCAAGTTCAATGCCAAGGACATCATTTTTCGGTCCTTGGCCGTCCACTCTACTTCTCATGGTTGGGAGACCAGCTTCAAGTGGTATATAGCTTCCTTTCCGTAAATGAGTGCGAAGTGTGTTTCCCCAGTTGGTCTTATGGGCATGGTACGATATGCCCAAACAATATGAGTAAGCTCGTCCACTCAAGTACCTTTCGTTCTTTCCAGCCTCTTCTTAAGGTCATCGATCGTTATTTTATTGGAAGCTTCTGCTTGACCGTTTCTTTGAGGGTATGCTACCAAGCTGAAGTGGTGTTTAATTCCATACTCGTCGTAAAAATTATGGAAATGACAACTCTCAAATTGATTTCCATTATGAGTGATGATGGCTCTTGGTACCTCAAAGCGCATTATGATGTTCCTCCAAATCAACCTTCTCATGTCGACGTCTTTCATATTGGCCAGTGGTTCCGCCTCTACGCAGTTTTTGAAGTAGTGTGTGCTGACCAGTAAATACTTGAAATTCCCATGTGCGATAGGTAGGGGTTCCAAGATATCTAATCCCCATTGTGTAAATTGCCATGGGCTTGTCAAATGCCTCAATTCATTAGCCGGTTTAGGAACCACATGACAAAACTTCTAGTACTTCTCACACTTTAGAACATAGATACTTGCATGTTTCTCCATATACGACCACCAGTAGGCCTCTTTGATCGCTTGAAATGTAAGGAATCTTCCTCCTATGTGACTCCCATAAATCCCATCATGAAGCTCATAAAGAACTTTCTCGACATCTTTTGGGGAGACACATTGTACATGTGAAAGATCTTTTATAAAGTTTCCCTTCAAGACCTAGATAGAAGCGAGTAGTCTTCACTCTTATTTGGTGAGTTAAATTCTTATCGATCAACAATGTCTCATTCTACATGTATGAAATGATCGGATTCATCCAGCTAGGACCTTTTTTAATGGTGAGAACATGCTCGGTGATGATTGTCTTATCAATGATAGGCTTAGTGAGGAACTCCACTTCGATTGTTCTTTTGAGGTCAGATCCCACTACTAATCTTAGGGTTGCTAAGGTGCCAGCATGACTGTTTTGGCCTCTGTGGAACTGTTAAATGTGACTCTCTTCAAACTCTACTATGAGCTTGCGAACTACAACGAGATAGGCTACCATCCTATCATCTTTTGTGTTGAAATCGCCCCTGACTTGGTTAGACACTGGTTTGGAATCTCCGAACACATTGAGCTTCTTTGCCCCTATTAATAGGGCCTCGTATAGGTGAGCTATCAGTGCTTCGTACTCGGCATCGTTGTTGGAGGCTTTAAAGCCTAACTTGATTCCTTACTCAATAATGGTGTCCTCTAGGGTTATCAGAACGATTCTCACTCCTTCCCCCTTGGAATTGGAGGATCCATCAATGTAAAGGGTTCATTCCTCTGACTTTGCTTCCTTATTCATTGACTTCTCTATCAGTAGTTGGTCGGTTGAACCATCTCCAGTGAATTTGGCTATGAAATCGGCCAATATCTACCCCTTAATCGTTGTCCTTAGATGAAAATGAATGTCAAACCTTCTAAGATCCATTGACCATTTCGATAATCGTCTAGAAAGGTCAGTTTTCCTAAGGATTAATTTGAGGGGGAATAATGTGATCACAGTAATAGACTGGGCTTCAAAGTAGTGCATAAGTTTCCCTGAAGCAATTACCAAAGCATATGATAGCTTTTTCAGTGGCAGGTAACGCTGCCCTGCATCAATAGGTGTAATAACCTTCCCCAGAAAAATAAGTATTTAATTATAATCGAAGTATTTTATTCAAAGGAAAATTTAAGGAATCATATATATAAGGAAATTACGCCAAATGACACAAAAAGTTACGCATTACGAAAAGTAGTAAAAGAGAAAATCCCCATGTTGCATGGTTCGCATGGATGCATATTTAAGTTCTAATAGTCTTAGTAAGTAGGTTGGTTGAGTTTGATGAAAAAATGCCAATGAATGATTGTGACATAATCATCATTAATACAATGCGATTTCTGACAGCACGACCCGCGCAAGACACCAACATGTGCAATTTTTATAGGAAAATTGGAGATAGATAAAAATAGCGTGACCACATATTTCAATCCCTAAAAACAAAAAGAAAAATACCTTGTAGAGGAGAAATAAAAAATAAATAAAAGTTAATCTATTACTTTTTAATGGTACATGGCACCTCAAATACCCACCTTTGCGCGAATTGTTTAGGACTATTGGAAGGTCAAAAAAATAATATGACCATATATATAACACCCTGAAAATACATATAAAAATACCATGGGGCCAAAAGTCAAAAAATAAATATAAAATGATTTTTCGTCAAAATATAAAAGTGTTCAGAAAAATCTGAAACTCTATGAAAAAAATAAATTTAATTTTGAACAACTTTTACTTTTTGACGTCTTCCAAAAATATAGTTTAGACCCGATTCTAGGCAAATTTTATGTCTAAATTATAGTAAAAATGACTTTAGGTGGTGTGGTTGGTTCATTTAATAGGTGGTTGGGTTTTGTTTTTTTCAGATCTAGGTTAAATCATTTTCCACTTCATTTTTCAAGCCTAGAAGACTACAATGAGTCAAAACCTTGGAAGAGAAGCTTAAAATGGGAATAAATATGGGTGAGGGGATTCACAGATTTGGTAAACCCAATAAACATAAATTCCTCCATCTTATCTCTCTCTATTGAGTCATCAAGAGAAAAAACACTTTTAAAATTCGTATCTCACCCTTGTACTCACATTCTCTCTCCTTAAACTCCATTAAAGAAGCTAAAAACTCCATTAAATCATCACACAAGGGGTGGGGTAACTTGGTGTGGCTTGAAAGCTTGGATTTTGGAGCTTAAAGTGGAGCTTTGAAGTCTTTCATGGAGGGTAAAAGATTTCCTCTACATAATTATATCCTCTTCACTTATCCAAGTAGGGTTTTCTTCTTCTTAAACTCATGTTTTTTAGATTTAATGTTTAGAAATAGAACTTTATGCTTATTAATGCTAGTCCATATATTTTGTATTATGCAAACCTTTGTTACTTCATGCATAAAATGGACTAGAAATATTCGAAGAAATTTTAGAATGTTAATTATAGTTAAATGATTATTTATGACTTAAAATATGCAAGAAAATGTTAGAATCTGAATACTACATGAAAATGGCTTTATAGGATGCATATACATGGATTTCTTAGGTCGAAATCCTTTTTTCATGTAATTAACCTTGTAATAACTCATAAACTTGTTAGATATTATGATTTAAAATGAAAGAAATGACTTTAATCATGTCTTATTACAATAACAAATTTCAGTCCCCTTTTTGAAGATACTAAAAAGTGAAGATAGAGGTTTAAAAATGAAATATAAATCATTTAAACCTCATAATAAAGGACTACAATAAATTGGTGATATTAATGGGTAAATTAATGTTAAAATGGGTAAAATAAAGCTGAAAGATAGTAAGGAATAATAAAATTAAATATTACACTTGAAAACCTATTAATATAATGCTTTTGATAAGAAAATGATATAATGGCTAGTAATTATGTGAAAGGCAAGTAAAAACATGATTTTCCTTGCTTAAAGATACTAAAAAGACCATTTTTTTGAAAGTAAAAAAATTTGTTAATGCATTAATGCATACATGAAGTAAAGAATGATTAAACAAAGGTGTTGCAATTTGGTGTTATCATTAGTGGCATCCTCGGCTATGTAAGATTGAAGGCTAATAATGAAGTGACGGAACAATGCCGAAAAATGAATGCGGACATTTGAATGAATGTGATATACAAAAAGATAATTGATATTCGGATGATGCTGAAAAGAATAGTTAAGAAGGGCATGACGTCCCTAATGGTAAAAAAATCTCGAACCAACTGGCCAGTAGCATATGGTGCACGTTATCGGCAGTGAAAGGTTGTTATAAATCATGGTTATTGGCTAGTCCCAAAGAAAGAAAGAATGTAAGGATGAATAAATATTATTGATATTATGATGATGACATAATTGAACTAATAAGTAAAGTCCTTGGCACGAGACATGAAAATGTTTAAGGATAAGTTGGGCATATAGCCTGGGTGCATTACATGTAGATGTCTTGACATGTAATTAAATAAAAGAAATGTTTTACAAAATACTGAAAGACATTGTATATGTATGGTGTTTTGATTACAAAACTATTGCTTATTATTACCCACCCTACTGGGAATTCGCTCACTCCCCCTACTTTCCCCACTCCCAAGTACTTCGGTTGGAGATTCTGGAAAGGATATCGATAAGGATGCTGAGGGTGCAACTCGACATTAGAAGCTCTGTTGACCTTTAATCACATGTTGAAAATTTACTTTCATTTCATAATATTGGAACTTTATTTTGGATTTGAACTCTTGAAATGTATTTACACAAAGAATTATGTTTTAAATATGATATCAAATATTTTTCATGTATTAGTTGTTAAATAGACTTTATGCACATGTAAAAGTAGTCATTTTTTATATTAATAACTGGTAAGTAAATCTTATTTCTAAGTAAATGTGTTTCTTAAAAAATTAATTGAACTTCACCCCTAACACCTTGACTTGGGTTTTGGTTATTCCAACGGTAACTTGAATCTGGGTCAGGGTGTTACAACTTAGTATCTGAGCTTTTGGTTCAATGTTCCTTTCGAGTGTAACATGGTGAGTTCAATAGCGGATCTTCTTGCCGTCGATGTTGGTTTGGGTCGATAGCGCTGGATTAGTGACATATTCTGTTCATATCCTGGACGGTGAAGTTAATGATATTAGCACGATGTGATACTCTTTATGAGATAGTAAATGGCTAAGTTATTTTCCATTCATGTTCCACGACATTTCTTATGTAGATGTGTTGGTGCGTTATGGGTGTCAGTGTAGATCAATAGCGGCAACACTGTGGTCGTTTGGGTGAGATGTATTGTGTGATAGCTTTGATGATGGGAATAGCCTTAGTAGTAGTAGAATCGTCGAGTAGTATTCGTTACGACCTAGCTGTAAAGGTTGTATATTTCATTCTATGGAGGTTAGGTGATCGAGTGGCGTTCATAAGTATTGATTATGTGGTGAGAATGTATTGGGTTCCTTGGTTGAGGACTTGGATTTAGTGTATCTTGATTATAATGTGGGTCTATATCATCATTATAATTTGAAGTAGCCTAGGAGTAAATGTATAAAATCTTGGTGATTTAGTGTTAAGTACTAGCAATGGGATGTTCTAGAATAGGAGCTCTTGCAAGGTCACTAGGGTGAGCCCCTCTTGGGCAATACCCAACGTCATGTTCCCTACCAAAACTCTGGTGGTATTAATTTATAGTTTTATAGATAATAATGTGGTATTAACGAATAAGATATCCTGTAACGTCCGTGGTGTGGGCCGGGATTCTTATAGGAAATATTCAACCTCTCGTATCCTACCAAAACCTATTAGCTTGTGATTAATCTCTTAAGTGTCGTGATTGCATAGTGAGATAAGTTAGTTGTTGTGATTGAACACTCATTAAGGATTAAATAATGTGGTCTAGTGAATTTGACTTTGGGTTGGTATTTTGGATAGGCACGTGAATTCGTGTTAATTACTCTTTGGAGATAAGTACTAAGGTTTAGTTGATGATATGTTAATACAGGTGATAAACATTTCATAATGGTAAATTCGAGGTTGTGTAACATAGATCACGATATGACTTGTGATTTCTCATGACACATGTATGACTGAGTTTGATGTCATCGCCCATGAAGAATTTGGGAATAATTGTTGCATTGAAGTTTACATAGTGATGGTAGATCATTGATGATGGTAGTATAGTTAAGTCACGTGGACTTATGGTAGTGCCTCGAAGCTAGTTCCATGATTTAGTTCGTGAGCATGTTCCATTATATGACCTTTGAGGATAATGTCAAAAATAAGTTGATAAGTTCTAGGTTATGCACCTGAACAAGATGATCTTCCTCGTTGTTTTAAAGATAGCACTTGAAATGGAGTGTTAGGGTTAATTATATCACCTATGTGTTTCTATTTGTATGGTTTCGTATGACTCTGGTGGGGGAAATCATTAGGTCTTAGGCATGGGTAATGCTTGAAAGTTTAAGATGCCATTAGGATAGTTATGATTTTGGATCATGTAGGATGTTTCTAAGAGTCGCAGGAGTGGTCCGTGAGTTGAATGTTTGAAACTATGTGAGCATTGTGTTTCACTTGATAAGAGTGATCTGAAACATTGAGGTTAACTATCAGGTGTTGATATTATGGAGGACCAGTTATGACGGTGAGTAACAATAAGTGCAAAGAGATGTAAATTTGCCTTGATTTGGGATAATTATGCTTACCAATGATGGACCAGGTTGTATTGGTTCTAAGGAGGGAATCCTAGCATTTCAGATTCCTGAAGAAATTGGCTTGTATTCCGTTCGTATAGCAAGGAGGGGTGATTAATGGTTAGGACCTATCAGAGTTAAAGGGGCAAACCAGGGAATGTGTCAAGTCTAAGACTTTAGCAAATATCTGTGAGGGTTATAGACTTCAAGGGTAAGTTATGGGTTCGTACTTCATGTGGCATGGTTCATTGTCGAAATTTGATTATTTTCTTTTGGTGTGATAGTCTCCTGATTCATTGCATTCCTTAATTCTTATTTAATCCCGGTAATGGGATCAGTTTTGATTTGGGTGTAGCGCTGCATAAGCTCAGTAGTGATGCGGGTTGATCCAGTTTTGGACGATGTGTCACGGTAAATGAGTGCGCTCTTCTTCAGAGGCACCTTTATTCTATAGTAGTTTGTATGTACGTGTGGTCTTTGCGTTTGTTACATATAGTTTGCATATGTTACTTGATTGCTTTAGGTTAACAAATTTCATTAGTTAACTGGTATAACTAGTTACAAATTGGTTGTGTGCTCCGAGGTTGTAACTTTGAGTATTAGAATTTGATGAAACATTAGATGTTAGTGTTCCACTTTGGTTGGAACTGTGCAGATTGAGGATGTGATCACTCATGTATATTTGTATTGTGATACCTAGGATGACTGAAGGTTATCATAAGGATTTAGTAGGAGATATCGATCAGGTAGACCAATGTGATAAGGTGAATGCCTTATGATCATTGATGTGTATGATTAGAAATGTTGAGGTTGCATTAGCTTAAGATAGACGTGATCCAAAATGGTTGAGGAAATGTAGGCTTGTAAATCCTAATGTAGAATGAATTCATGACGATGAGTTCATTCATGGTAGCATGATATTTTTTAAATACCGATTATTTCGAGGGATTATTTCGATGGACAAGTTAAGCATGTGATGATACCAGAATTATCACCAGATCAAAGTGATGAACAAGCTCACACCAGTACAACAATGGCAGATATATAGAAATAATCGGTATTTAAAAAATGGGCTGTAAATACTATAATAAGGGCACTAATGGGTTGTAAATACAACACTCAAGATTTTATCTCTCTACTGAGTATTTTGATAGAGTTCTGCTAGGGTTGTGAATAATCGATCCTCTTCAATGTAGAAGATAGCAATCGATCCTCCTAAATGTAGAAGATGAAGGGTTTATAAAATGCATGGGGGCGTAGTGCACCCCATATGCATGCAGTAGGTGTGTGAGCTTAGAAGATCCCAATATGATCATGACATTTTTCCATAGCACGTACATGTAAGCTATGATGGTGATATATTCCCTCGTGTACAGTTGAGATGATGTTATAACGGTTTGGCCCATGTGGGATTATCAACCAGACACATTATCCCATGCGTGCTTCGTTCCAAGCATCATATAGGATACCCAAGGTGTTCTGCCGAGGTAGAAATGTCGGCTCGGTCACGTATGAGACGTACATGTCATTTGGTGAGTCACACAACCAGACACATTATCCCATGTGTGCTTCGTTCCACGCATCATATAGGATACCCAAGGTGTTCTGCCGAGGTAGAAATGTCGGCTCGGTCACGTATGAGACGTACATGTCATTTGGTGAGTCACATATTAATGGATACCAAAGTGTAGTCTCGGCTGAATATTGCCAGAGCTGAGATGAGGGTTTGGGTTGGCTTAGGAGCTTTCGACCTTCCATACGTATATGGGGAGTGATGCTGAGAAAACCAAGTTCGCTTGAGGTATGTTTGCTGAGATGAGTTAAACCAATCGGCATGAGATTACTCGGATTAAGTGCAGTTCGTTGAGTCGATTAGGGCCGAGTTTCTATTGAGCCGAGTCGAGGTCTTATTATGGTATATCAATCACCCCTAGCCCTTAGTCTTCTGTGTTGATAGAATACTGGTGGGTAATAATTTCAATCGACGCGAATGAAAGTACATCACTGAATTGCCAAATTTTGATGTATTGGATTTGTATGAACGATGACACCTATCATCCATACTTTGGCCTAGCGTGCTTCCTAAGCAGTGGCGACAGCATGTGCTGATTCTAGGTATTGTTCCCTAATGATGGGAGCCTCAAGAATTGTGCCTCATCATTAGGGAGATTTGAAAAAAATTTTACTCAAAAACCCCTTTATTTCCTTCATTCATTCTTGTTATTTTCTCTCTCTAGGATTTCTCAGTTTTAGAATTCCTTCCCTCTCTCCACCATTATCAAGCATTTTTTGGCTGTCGTTTTAGGGAAACTATCCAGGTATTCTCCTTTTACTTTCCTCATAATCTTTTCATCATTTTATGCAATGCTCCAGTGGTTCACCGGTCATTATCTCCAGTGAGCCATTAATTTTATTCTTGGGTGTTCTTGAAGCCAACTGTTCATATTCCCTAAATTAGATCCCGTAGCTAGTTTGGTTAAATATAATCAAACCTTTAATCGTTTACCATTTTCTCATCTTTTGCACTAAGTTTAGGCTCTTCCTCTGGATATTGAGGAAGTTATACTAGTTAGTTGAGGATTTCCTTACTCTCAAAGATAGGTGTTTCAAGGAAATCAAAAGGCCCGAGGCCGAGGAAGCTGCCAAATGCAGGGCCAAAGACTTTCCTTTTCATCTAATCTATCCCATCCCTCATGCAACTATTCGTCCTCCTATTGTAGAAATTTGTGACTCCATGTCTGAGTCGACTGCTGAGAGTGACGATTCTTTCCATGTGGCAATGGAAGTCCCTCATGACAGCTCTAATGAGGCTCAGGATTCTTCAATGGTCTCATATTCAAATCAGTCCGAGTAATCCAATAGAGTCGAGTCATCTGACCAGTTTGAGACATCATCAAATCGGTCTGAGTCCTCCCAGGGGTCAGACTCGTCTATGAAAATCCTCTCATCTTGTAATAAACTAAGAATGGATGTTGTTATGCCACCCCCAATAGACGTCATTCCTTTAACTGTTGTTCCGGGTAAAAACTTAGCTGAGGCTTCTCAAACCCCTAGTGTCGTCCCGGCTACACACCGAGATGACGATGATGATTCAGCCGATGAAACACTTAACACTTCATGTGTTGAGTCCTACGTTAGCACAGTCACTGAGATTGACTTTTTGTACTGGAGATATATATATGGTATCGGACCCTCCATTAATATAAGAGTACCCTCGGGCAATGAGAAAGCATTTCAAGGCCGAGACGGTGAAATATGCGTGTACAAACAAATGTTTAAGGTCGACTTCAAGTTGCCTGTTCACCCATCCGTACGAGCCATTTTACATAGTCTTGGTCTTGGCCCTGCTTAATTATCACCGAACGCATAGAGAGTAATACTTGGATTAGTGATCCTATGGAAGGTTGTTCATCACACTGACATTCTAGTTAGCATTTTTAGAGGATGATACACAGTCTCGTCTGCCAAAACCCAGCTTTGCTACTATCACCTTGTAGCCAGAAAATCTGAGAAGAAATCTTTCTTGGTCATGTTGGAAACGTAGAGCCCCAATTTTAATTTTATGAAAAAATTAATTTCCTTTAATGCGGAATATAGATGGTTTTACACAAATTTTGATTTCTTAAAACAAATTAAAATTAAGCACAATAAAGTGAATTAAAGTAAACACACACACACACACACACACATAAAATTCTCTCAAACCAAATTAATTTAATTATCAAGTTTAAACAAATTAGACAAGACTATTAACCAATTAATTTAGTGCCAACTTGAATTAAATTAACTTAAACAAAATTTACCCAAATAATTAAACATGCACCATTTTAATCAAGATTGCGAATTAAACCCAATTTTATCTTTTTACCCTAAGCATGCGTTCTAGGTGATTTTTGCAAAAGTTAAAATAAATTCACAATCCCACAACACGACGATGTACGAGGAAAAACCCAAATCGGGAAAAAATCTCGGATGGCCCTGGCCTAAAAAATTCACTAAGTATGATATGAATTTTACAAAGACTCAACCAGAGGACTTACACAACTAACTCGAATCCCTTCAAGCCTTGACGCACTCCTTCGATCTTCAACCTCCGCCTAGAGAATAATCCCGGAGTCCACCGGTGACACACCCCAACCCAGTTACTTATAATTAAGTTTGAAAGTCAAAGTGAGTCAAATCATAATTACCTTAATCAAACCATAAACACGAGCATCCATTTTCAATTATTAACATGAAGCAATAAAACTAGAACCTTTCACGATTTTAAAGTAATTATGCTTATTCAAACTTGCTTAAAGGATAAGTAGGATTAAATTTCCCCTTTTTCAATTGACCAAAATTATGGTTTTATGCATCCTTTGATGACCCAACCCGACCTCCTAGATTTGGCATTGACATCACGTTACCTGAAACACATAACCATAGTAACCGTGAGCAAAATAGCCCAGTGAATTTATCACTACTAAACTATTGCATATAATTAAATGCAATAAATCATATTCATGTGGTAATTTATGTATACTTATCCGACCCATTCATAATTATGTATTACCTATCCGGTTTATTCATAAAGAATTATCAATTATATAATTATCCGGCTCATTCATAAAGAATGACCAATTATATACTTATCTGGCTCATTCATAAAGAATGACCAACTTATTCGAATCATGATTCACATATCCTGTCTGCAATATACAATTCTCCCCCATTCCTGGTCGAGGAGTAACCCCTTGTCTTTAATAAACAAATCTCCCCCATTTAGGGTCGGGGAGTAACCTCCCATTTTGGTAAACCGATATTCTTACCAGTGAGTATAATACCTCTTACCAGTGTATAATATTCTTACCCATTTCTGATCATATCCGTAACCATGTATAATACCTCTTACCAGTGAGTGATATTCAAATCTTATCTATAACTATGTGATTGGGCATAAATATTGTATATTTATTCCCCTAATTTCAGTACTTTTGTGAACCCGAGTGATGTAACATATATGGATTTGATTCACATTTATGCTACTAACCTTCGTGGCGAGTATTTCGTGTTTCGTGCTTCTCTTATTGGTTTTACAGGTTAATTATGCAAGCAGTGCAAAAGAGGAAGCAAGACAATGCTAGAAAAGCTAAGAAGGCAAGTTCAAGGGCAATTCGGTAATTTTTTAGCCCGATCCGGAAAGAGAAGTCAACTGGAAAGTTGAAGATTTCGGAACAACGAGAACACTGGAAGAAACGGCACCCAAATCCGAGCTACGGTTGAAAAGTTATGCTCAGTTGAAGTTGAAGAAAAATCCAAGAAAAGAAGAGAAAAGCCAAAACATCCTAAGTGTTGAACTCCAGGCCAGCATACATTCGCGAACCCCAGGCCGAACCGGTTTGGGGGGGCGAACCGGTTCGCAGGTACACCCTAACCGGTTCGGGGTACCTGATGCGCGAATTTTGTCTTTTATGCTGATTGGTTCCCAAGACTCCTATTAGGTTTTTAACACTCCAAAAATTGTGGGGAACGAAGGCAACAACTTAGGAGCAGCCATTAGGAATATTTTTAGTCAGTTTTTGAGAGAGAAAAAGGAGAGGAACATCTAGGAACATCAAGGGATTATATTGCTTCAAGATTTCATTGTTTCGGGTTTGTTTTTCAAGTTTTAATTCAAGATTCAAGATTTTTGTCGTTGTTCTTGCATGCTTAGTTTTCGTAGTCGATTCAACTTGTATTCACATTCATAATACGTATTTACATGCTTCTAGCTAGTTTCATCATGAATTCTTCCACATGCAACGTTACTATTTCATGCATTAGTCCATTTAACATGTCCGGCTAGGTTTTAAAGGTTGGGATGCATGAACCTAACCTGATGTGTTAGTGTATGTGTACAATGTGAATCCGATGAATTTAATGATTGATTTTGATCATATCGCATAATTACACAACAATTGTGGATCTTTATATCTCGTTTGCCTCTGGGTACTCGTGATGATTTAGAGTACAATTTGAGTGCTACTATCGCGATACCGATTTACACATCCTCAGATTAGGTATGACGCGGGCTTGAACCTCGTATACATAATGCTTGGGAGTCCTAAATTCCGGGTTGGATTAATCGGATAAATTTATGATTGACGTTGTCACTGCACTACACTAGGGTTGGGGGATTGTATGCCCATCCTGTTTTCTCATCATTTAAGTTTAACAGTTTCAATTTAATTCTTAATTCCTCATTTAGATAATTTAGTTAGTTGCATATTTCATCATAATTTCACAATTGAATTTAGTTTAATCATTCTCAAGACCAAATCTTTTCCTTTTTTTAGAGTCATCGTTAGGATTCCTCCGTCTTATACCGTCGTCACAACTTCATTGTCCTTTTTCCCTGAGGATCGATACCCGACTTGTCGGATTATTACTTGAGCGACATGCTTGCACTTGAGCCTAGAGAGTACACACTTTAGAGACACATTCTGAGTCGTGTCTAGTTTTTGGCGCCGTTGCCGGGGAATTAGGTAGACTTAGGATTAGATCGAGTCAATCCAAAGCTTTGACCAAAAATTCAAAAATCCAAAAAAATAAAAAAATATAAAAAGCACAAAAAGATTCACCACCATCTCTCACAAGCTTAATGCAAAATTCTGAAACCACTTCCACACCTCATAATACTCCAACCAATATTCACGAAAATCCTATAGTGGAGTATAACCCAGATAGTCCCCACACTCTAAACGCCCCACAGTTCTGGATACCACCTCCCACACCGTCACACTCAATCTCTAGCAACACTCCCTTCTCCTTCGTAGGACACACTTCGAGCACACCCAGTGAGAGCGCCGAGTCGTCAAGTGAGAGAGATATGTCGCAGCATAGTAATGCACCTACCGGTGAGGAAGAGCCTCCGTACCGCCCGTTGAGAGAATTCTTATATCCCGAGCGCACTGTCACCCCAGGATGCATTATACTCCCGTATAATGCCGGGCAGTTCCATTTCAAAAATGGGATGATCCAGATGCTACCACATTACCACGACATGGATTCTGAAAAGCCATACCTTCATATTAGGGAATTTGAGGACGTGTGTGATACTCTCAACGATCAAACCTGCACACAAGAGGTAATCCGCCTCAAACTCTTCCCTTTCTCGCTCAAAGATAAAGCTAAAGCCTGGTTATGGTCTTTACCTCCAAGCTCAATTCCATCCTGGAATGAGCTCTAGTCAAAATTTCTCAAGAAATTCTTCCCAACACATCGAATAATCTCTATAAAGGCTCAAATTCAAGCTTTCAGGCAACATGAAAATGAGCCATTCCATCGATGTTATGAACGTTTCAACGAGTTAGTGGCTTCATGCCCCCATCATGGATTTGATCCCTCGCAACTCATCTCCTTTATCTATAATGGGTTGAATCTTAATTCTAAACAGCTTGTTGAAACCATGGGAAGTGGTCCATTTGTCGATTTAGATGCCCATGATGCTGATCTTCACATGAGGTATGTGGCCGAGACTACCCAATCCTGGGATACATCCGATCCGAACGCTCAAAATCGAAATCGACAATCTACCACCGCTTCGTCGACGTCCGGCCTATTCCACGTAGATAAGAATTCTATGACGGACAGTCGATTGGACACCATTGAGAAAGGATTGCGAGACTTATGTGAGGTAGTTGGATCTATCCAAAATCCTATCGTGAAGGTGTGTGCGATTTGTGAGGCGGGACATTCAACTGAGGAATGTCCGATGATACCCGCCTACAAAGTAATGTTGCAGGAGCACGTTAGTGGTATAGGAGGCTTTAAGGGTAATTTTGGTGCCCCTCACGGGAATTCATACAACCCTTCGTGGAAAAATCATCCCGGTTTTAACTACGGGCAACAACATGCCGCAATGAACCCTCCTTCGAATGTTATCCCTCCTCCTCCACAACAATTTCAACAAACTCCACACATGCAAGGACATGTGCAAGCACCACCACCTCACGGAAATTATATCCCGCCACAGCGGAGAACTCTCGAGGATACCATGAATCAATTCATCGCAAGCCAGACTGCAACCAATGCCAAATATGATCGTCTGATTGGCGACATAAATGCGAATCTGTCACAAATACAATCCTCGTTGAGTGTCCAAGAGAAAGGCAAGTTTCCAGCCCAGGGCCAAAGACCTCTCCAAGGTCAAACTAGTGTTAGCTCGACACCCCATGACCATCCTGAGCAATGTAGCGCAATTACCACTCTACGTAGTGGGAGGGTAGTTGACTTGTCACCTCCCCCACGAGACGTACTTAAATACAAGGAGATTTCACCCAGCACAAAAGAGGCCGAAGATGTCCCCTTGAATGAAGGTGATAAAGACGACACTAGTGAGCCTAAAGTAGTAGTGAAACCACCCATCGCGGCACCATTTCCTCAAAGGTTGATTCCTTCACAGAAAGGATGCCCACGTGATGAAGTGTTAGACGTACTAAAGCAAGTAAAGCTGAATTTACCTTTCCTCGATGCCATTAAGCAAATTTCAGCTTATGGAAAAGTCATTAAAGACTTGTTGACGGTAAAGAGAAAGATGAAGGTAAAGAAAAATGTCTTGCTAGCACAGAATGTGAGCTCCATTCTAATCAATGATCTCCCACCTAAATTCAAAGATCCCGGTGCACCCACCATTTCCTGCATCATTGGAGAAAACAAAATCGAAAAAGCCTTACTTGATTTGGGAGAAAGTGTCAATATCCTCCCTTACTCCATCTATAGGCAACTTGACTTGGGAGACCTCAAGCCCACAAAGGTCACTCTCCAACTAGCGGATCGAACCGTGAAGATTCCACGAGGCATAATTGAGGACGTGATCGTCCAAGTTGATACCTTCTACTTTTCGGTAGATTTTGTCATTTGGGACACGGAGCCCTCCTTTCCCTCAAGCAACCATGTTCCTATCATCCTTGGGCGCCCGTTCTTAGCTACGGCTAACGCAATCATCAATACTCGGAATGGGCGAATGCAACTCACTTTTGGGAACATGACTTTAGAGACCAACATCTTCCATATCACCCAACAGACAGGGGAAGAAGATGATCTTCACGCGGTGAGTTTCATAGATGAGATCGTAGAGGAATACAGTAAGGAGAATTATTGTAGGGACACCTTAGGATCATCTTTAATGTCAAATCACGAGAATAAAAGGTCCCACAAGAGAGAGATGTTAGGAGTGTGCCCTATTTCATCAAGTAACAGTGGTAGTTGTGACGAGGAGAGAAAAGTAGGGGAGAAGCGTGTAGTGACCGCAATTGAAAGAGAGAGAGAGGGGTTAGAAGAGAGAAAACTGGTGGAGTTGGAGATCGAGCAAGTAAGAGAGGACGTAGGCACAACTTGGGGGAGAGAGCTAGGGGACATGAGCATGGAAGAATTTGAAAAAGAATTCGGTCCGGTGGATGAGAGCCTAGATGAGAGCATTACTATTAAAGTCCAATCCTTATTGGACTCTTGTAGTCACTTAGACGAAAGTGAATTGAAAGAAAAAATTGATGAATTCCTTCATTGTGACAATCCACCTACACCAATAGAGGCCCCAAATGCGAGTGAGGATAAAAGTTGTGGTTCATCCGACTTAGAGCCCGACCCATGCATCTTAAAAATGAAAAGAAACCTAGGTGTCCTCTCCGAGTCAGCGCACGTAGACCACGCTTTGAGTCAGCATCACGAGGATCCCTTTCCAATTAGTCACGACGAGTCTCCCGGTCTATCCTTTATCTATGGGCGAGGTCCCAACTTGTTCCGATTGCTGGAATATAATCCTAGGACGGGAGTGACACGGAGAGCATCGACCCCCGTAAGTGGGGTCGGGTGAGTTTGTAGAGAGATGAGAGGTCGTCGCACCCCCGACGCGTATGGGGTGATTGTTGTTGTATTTTTGAGTCATGCATGAGTTTCATATAGTGTCTTGTTGCATTTTTCATATTTATTTGTTTTATTTTTCCGCACTTATTATTCGCTTTGAGTTAGATTTTCGTCCTTTTTGCTTGAGGACAATGCAAAAGTCTAAGTTAGGGGGGGGGGTCACAAGTGCGTATTTCTAAAACTTCACAAATTTTCAAAATGCCCAAAAATTTCCAAAAAAATCATAAAATTTTGAAAAATCCAAAAATATTTTTGTTCAAAATAAACAAAAATTGGAATTCAAATTTTTCAAAAAAATATCATTAAAAGTCAAATTGGAGTCTCAAATTGTAAACATCCAACATACACAAAGACTAAATTGACTAAAGATGGAAATTGAGCGAAAATTGACGACTTAACGAATAAATGTGGAGATTAACAAACCCGGTGAGATTCAAGCCTATCACGTCTTGCGAGTTTTTAAATCAATCCGAGTTAATTGTTAACACAAAATTCTTTTTAGCGCTTAATAAGTTGTCAAGGATCTCAATCCTTTCATTTTGATCGGTTTTAAAAAACGTGTGCAATATTGCCTTGAAAAACGTGCCAAATTAGGCTCTAAACCTAAATTCACCTCGAAACGCATATGGTAACGCAATTGACATTTTGGGCAATGAAGTAGGCCCTTGTTTGTCACCCAAAATTTTGGCCAGAAAAAGTAGCGAAAAAATCACTCTTTTTGCAACCCAAATTGAGCCGAATAATTTTCCCTTTCGTTTGGCAACTCGAAAAACCCAAAATAGCCGGAATTGCAAAAAACGAGAAAATTCAGAATTTAAGTCCGAGAAGTGCATATAAAGGGGCAAGAAACAAAATAGTATGCTCAACAAAAACAACAAGAAAAGAAATGAAAAAAAAAATAGAAAAAGAAGAAAAAAATGAGCAATAGCCCGAAGAAAAAGCACAATTGGACATCATTAATGACTTTTCCAATTCCAACCTTCCATACCTCCTTCACATTACCCAATGCAACCTTCAACCCGAAAAAGTCCTAACCGAGTCCAAATTGCGAAAATTGATTACCGCGTGGAGAGTTAAGACACCAAAAGATAATATAAGAGGTTAAGTGCGCGAAATAGAGGCAATGTTCCCGTTTTTAAAATCGTAATCCGTTGAAGAGATCCTTTCGCCATAAAATTTCCATCTTTCTAATTGCATGCGTGAATTTGCTTCAATTACATTTACTCTTTATATCACGCATGCCGAGAGAATAGCCATAATCCGAGAGGTTCGTTTGAGAGAGTATTCCGTGAGAAATTGAAATCAAAACGAATTTTCGGATAAGTAACGTAATGATCAATCGATGGAAATTGGCGGTTATATTTCCGGCTTTGCACACACACACTACGGTTTGAGACTCGTAAATATGACTTAATGATGATTATTTTCTGGAAAAGTTTGAATTGCTCAATTTTTGCGTATTTTGAATTTTCTTTGAGTCGAATTTTGTGGGTATATTCATTGCAAACCCTCACGAGACACAACTCGTCCTACTAGGGTAACCTAGAGGTTTAAAGGCTTGTTGCATGCGCTAAATGCAATCGCTTGCCCGCGAAAGAGGTACTCTATCCCAATAAAGTCTTTTATGGATCCTTAACTCATACTCTCATTCTTTTACATTACTCGGGACGCGCAAAGTTCTAAGTTAGGGGGGGGGGGGTTTGATTGGGCATAAATATTGTATATTTATTCCCCTAATTTCAGTACTTTTGTGAACCCGAGTGATGTAACATATATGGATTTGATTCACATTTATGCTACTAACCTTCGTGGCGAGTATTTCGTGTTTCGTGCTTCTCTTATTGGTTTTACAGGTTAATTATGCAAGCAGTGCAAAAGAGGAAGCAAGACAATGCTAGAAAAGCTAAGAAGGCAAGTTCAAGGGCAATTCGGTAATTTTTCAGCCCGATCCGGAAAGAGAAGTCAACTGGAAAGTTGAAGAGTTCTTAACAACGAGAACACTGGAAGAAACGACACCCAAATTCGAGCTACGGTTGAAAAGTTATGCTCAGTTGAAGTTGAAGAAAAATCCAAGAAAAGAAGAGAAAAGCCAAAAAATCCTAAGTGTTGAACTCCAGGCCAGCATACATTCGCGAACCCCAGGCCGAACCGGTTTGGGGGGGCGAACCGGTTCGCAGGTACACCCGAACCGGTTTGGGGTACCTGATGCGCGAATTTTGTCTTTTATGCTGATTGGTTCCCAAGACTCCTATTAGGTTTTTAACACTCCAAAAATTGTGGGGAACGAAGGCAACAACTTAGGAGCAACCATTAGGAATATTTTTAGTCAGTTTTTGAGAGAGAAAAAGGAGAGGAACATCTAGGAACATCAAGGGATTATATTGCTTCAAGATTTCATTGTTTCGGGTTTGTTTTTCAAGTTTTAATTCAAGATTCAAGATTTTTGTCGTTGTTCTTGCATGCTTAGTTTTCATAGTCGATTCAACTTGTATTCGCATTCATAATACGTATTTACATGCTTCTAGCTAGTTTCATCATGAATTCTTCCACATGCAACGTTACTATGTCATGCATTAGTCCATTTAACATGTCCGGCTAGGTTTTAAAGGTTGGGATGCATGAACCCAACCTGATGTGTTAGTGTATGTGTACAACGTGAATTCGATGAATTTAATGATTGATTTTGATCGTATCGCATAATTACACAATAATTGTGGATCTTTATATCTCGTTTGCCTCTGGGTACTCGTGATGATTTAGAGTACAATTTGAGTGCTACTATCGCGATACCGATTTACTCATCCTCAGATTAGGTATGACGCGGGCTTGAACCTCGTATACATAATGCTTGGGAGTCCTAAATTCCGGGTTGGATTAATCGGATAAATTTATGATTGACGTTGTCACTGCACTACACTAGGGTTGGGGGATTGTATGCCCATCCTGTTTTCTCATCATTTAAGTTTAACAGTTTCAATTTAATTCTTAATTCCTCATTTAGATAATTTAGTTAGTTGCATGTTTCATCATAATTTCACAATTGCATTTAGTTTAATCATTCTCAAGACCAAATCTTTTCCTTTTTTTAGAGTCATCGTTAGGATTCCTCCGTCTTATCCCGTCGTCACAACTTCGTTGTCCTTTTTCCCTGAGGATCGATACCCGACTTGTCGGATTATTACTTGAGCGACAGGCTTGCACTTGAGCCTAGAGAGTACACACTTTAGAGACACATTCTGAGTCGTGTCACTATGCATAATAAATCTTACCCGTAAGTGATATTCAAATCGTATCCATAACCATGTGTAATACAACTTACCAATGAGTGATATTCAGATCATCTCCATAGCCATGTATAATACATCTTTTTACAGTGAGTACACTAACCTTGGCCACTACATGTGTTTTTCCCTTGCCTTTATCTGGCACTTGTTTAACCGATTCTTCTTCCCTTTTAAATATAAAGTCTTAAAATATTATTATCATCATAAGGATGTTAACAATCCAAAGAATGACTTAACCTTAACCGAATTCATAAGCATCATATCAACCCATTCTAATCATTTATCATAAATGAAGTGTCATCCAATTTCATGTTAAAATATTTATCATATCCAATCCATAGCCCGAACATAGTTTAATTTCTACTTGGTAATCCAATTCTTATCATATTAGGTTCCCAATATAAAAGACAACACCTCATTTCAAGTTTCCTAGAGCAAGATGTGTCCATTTCTTTATTACAAATCAAATATGCCCTATAGACTCTTTTATCGTTCAGTCAACTTCGAAGAATTTTTATAATTTTTCTGCAGCATAACTTTATTTGATATTTCACCCAACATCCATAAACATATTAAACAATAAAAAATTAAAGTTTCCTAATTTTTAAGTTTCATTTGCTATGTCAAGTAAAATATCGAACACCTGGTGTGCATACTTACACCTTTGGGGCAGATTTGATACATGAACTTCAAACTATCACCAAAGATTCATTTCCTTGTATTTTCACATAATATTCGGATATGTTATACATGTATGAGTCTATTTTCATATCCAACTGGAATTATTCAATTCCAATAAATATACAAAAAAGTTATAGGATTTTGAATACACAAGGTTTCCAATCGAAGCAATATACATGATTTACACATTCAACTTTGCTTAAACTTGCATCTATCTGTACATATACACCAAGTCATGAAATTTCAATAAAAAAATTAATGATTTCTATCATTTCAATAAATAACATCAAAATAATAACAAGATTTATTCATAGAGTTACCTTAGGGATTTTTTCGTAATTTCCTACGGATTTTTCTCAATTTTTCTCCTCACTTTCTACTTCTCGAGCTTCCCGATTCTCTCTCCTCAAGTCAAAATCTCTCATGCCTGATTTTGGCTGAAGTAGGAGGTCATTTCAAGATTTTAAAGTCGGCATAAGTCACCTCCCCTTGGTCCAATCAAAATATGACATGTGTCGCCATATAAGACAAAATATGCTTTAAACCTAAATCTCTACTTTACCCCCTATTCGTAATATCATCATAACTCCTTCATCGGACCTTTTTTTTATACACCGTTTGTTGTGTTACAAACTTAACTCATATATCTAAAATTATATAGTTTTCTCCCCAAGTCAATTATCATATTATAGTGGCCAAAACTAGTCCCGAATTTGAACATTCACACCGAAGACTTCACAAATTTGTGTTTGTGACTAATTCAATATTTCATAAGTTATGAAGGTAGGATTAGACTAAACACAATAACTTAAAATTATATATTCTAATAACACATTATCCCCATCCCATACGGTAAGCATGATTTAAACATGATTTATCATAAGCATATTCGGGTCGTCACAACCTTCCCCCTTTAGAAAATTTTGTCCCCAAAATTTAGGAGGAATTTCACTTACCAACCAATTGGGAATACTATTTCCTCATGCACGAAAAATATTCTCTCATATCATCTTCATTTTATTTATCACTTACACGTAAGAATAATCATCTAATGATTTCTTATAAATGGAAGTCAATTCCCAACTCATATATTACTGCATACCTTCATTCCTATGGTCCATTCTTATTATCGTGTAATATTTGAAATAATAAATATTCTATTACAAGACTAACTTCTTATGTTTCCTTTCTCCAACTTCCATTCAATATTTCAATTCATAATTATCATATTACAGGACTAGCTTATTATATTCCATCTTCTCATCTTCCATTCAATACCAAATACATGTGTTTGACCTTCCCTACTTTATGTACTATTTCTAAAGTTTAAGAGTATGTTAAATATCATCCTTACAATTTCTTAATTGAAATATATCCTCACTACTATTCATATATCGAAACTGAACAATCATTCACTCAATGTTTATTCTTAACCAAGATTTCATATTCACGTTCATGTATATTATGCAGTCATGCACTATTAACTCAATCTAACTTCTCACTATATTCCCTTTTTCAGTATCATTTGATTGTTCTTTAACTAAACATACAATGACCTTAATAAGTCGTTTATCCAACACAATAACTTTGCAATCATAATCTTATCCCAATGTTTATTAACATGATATTCTTATGAAATATTATTAATACACTCATTCTACATGTTTAGTAACATGGAAGTTAAACGTACCATCACCACTGAAAACTTAACCATACTTACCAACCCCGTAACACTTCTCTAGCTATTCTATGTCGTATTTCTTTCAAATAACCTATACAAATACGTTAACATATCCCCTTACGGTATATCTCATAGAACATTATCCTTAGACATACTTCTTAGTGACTCCGTATAATGTCAATCATATTCATTATATGTCATACTCTTAATGATAACACGTACGTACAATGACAAACATAACTCAATATACACCCAAACCAGCTGTCGATATTCAAACCCGATTAGCATCTTTCCTATACTCATACACAACACATACTCTTAAAAGGGATCTCCAATATTTTTAAACTTCCAACTCTTTAACACTTCGTCTCAACTCTGTTATTCATATAATCATTTCAAAACATCACAGGAGTAATATTCACTACATATATGCATACTATATAAAAAAATACATCTCAATTCTTACTACTCTTTTCTTCTACTTATCATAATTCAGTATGAACCCATATTCGGATCAATTGTCATATATTGACTAGTAATTGAATTTCAAACCATTTCACATATTAAAAACATATACAACTATTAATATTTTCACTTCACCTTTACCACGTGAATTTTCATTTGATTCACACTCTAACAATTTACCATATCATCCTTTACCACGGAATATGGGTTCCCGTACCTCACACTCCCACATAAATGGGCACACACCAAACCATGGCTTAATAAGTGACACTACTCAAGTTTACATATTCCAGTATAAGAAGGGATTACTTCCAATACTTCACAATTTTCATATACCACATTTTGTCTTTAAAAAATTTCCTTCAATGACATGTTTGTCCATACCACAAATAAAACAATGCAATGATTAATACAAAAATACCTGTATTCGCTGTCATCCCCGAATAAACCTTAACATCTTATTTTCTTTCCTGCAAGATCCATTCATTTCACATCTCGTACAACAATATGTATGTACAACTAACAAATGTTAGTTATAAAAAGCCAATTTACTTATGACTCAAAATAATTTCTACTTCCACTGCCAAATCTAGGCGTTCCTCACCCCAGAACCTCTAAAACCTAGGCTCTGTTACCAAAGTTGACAGACCCCAATCCAGTTACTTATAATTAAGTTTGAAAGTCAAAGTGAGTCAAATCATAATTACCTTAATCAAACCACAAACACGAGTATCATTTTTCAATTATTAACATGAAGCAATAAAACTAGAACCTTTCACGATTTTAAACTAATTATGCTTATTCAAACTTTCTTAAAGGATAAGTAGGATTCAATTACCCCTTTTTCATTTGACCAAAATTATGGTTTTATGCATCCTTTGATAACCCAACCCGACCTCCTAGATTTGACAGTGACATCACGTTACCGGAAACACATAACCATAGTAACCGTGAGCAAAATAACTCAGTGAATGCATCACTACTAAACTATTGCATATAATTAAAT
This sequence comes from Sambucus nigra, assembly GCA_949130495.1. Taxonomy (NCBI): domain Eukaryota; kingdom Viridiplantae; phylum Streptophyta; class Magnoliopsida; order Dipsacales; family Adoxaceae; genus Sambucus; species Sambucus nigra. Next base: position 363,030,030 of record OX422222.1, read on the forward strand.
GCAATAAATCATATTCATGTGGTAATTTATGTATACTTATCCGACCCATTCATAATTATGTATTACCTATCCGGTTCATTCATAAAGAATTACCAATTATATACTTATCCAGCTAATTCATAAAGAATGACCAATTATATACTTATGTGGCTCATTCATAAAGAATGACCAACTTATTCGAATCATGATTCACAAATCCTATCTGCAATCGACAATTCTCCCCCATTCCTGGTCGAGGAGTAACCCCTTGTCTTTAATAGACAAATATCCCCGATTCTAGATCGGGGAGTAACCTCCCATTTTGGCAAACCGAAATGAACAAATTCATAATCAATAATATTCTTATCATATATGTAACCATGTATAATACCTCTTACCAGTGAGTGATATTAAGATCTTATCCATAACTATGCGTAATACATCTTACCCGTGAGTGATATTAAAATCGTATCCATAGCCATGTGTAATACAACTTACCCATGAGTGATATTCAGATCATCTTCATATCCATGTATAATATATCTTTTTACAGTGAGTACACTCACTACACCAAAACTGGCGATTGGTCACGGCCAAAATCCCTGACCAAAATTGTGTGTCGCGGACGTGGGCCGTGACCATTTCGGGCGTGACCATTTTCGTGGGTCGCGGCCCAAGTCCGTGACCAAAAAATGGTCACGGTCGAGAGGGGGTCACGGCAGATGGTCGCGAACTTGGGCCGTGATCCATGCCGTAACGGGTCACGGCCCTCATCCGTGACCCACAACCGTGACAAATTGGTCGCGGCCAAAGTCCGCGACCCACGTCCGTGACAAAAAAATAAAAATAAAATTCTCTCAATCCAAATTAATTTAATTATCTAGTTTAAACAAATTAAACAAGACTATTAACCAATTAATTTAGTGCCAACTTGACTTAAATTAACTTAAACAAAATTTACCCAAATAATTAAACATGCACCATTTTAATCAAGATTGTGAATTAAACCCAATTTTATCTTTTTACTCTAAGCATGCGTTCTAGGTGATTTTTCCAAAAGATAAAATAAATTTACAATCACATAACACGGTGATGTACAAGGAAAAATCCAAATAAAAAAAAACCTCGGACGGCCCTGGCCTAAAAAATTCACTAAGTATGGTATGAATTTTACAAAGACTCAACAAGAGGACTTACACAACTGACTCGACTCCCTTCAAGCCTTGACGCGCTCCTTCGATCTTCAACCTCCGCCTAACGAATAATCCCAGAGTCCATCGAAACCTTGGAGTCCACCAATGGAGACCAAGCATCCATCAACCACACATGGTTCCTTTCACCATATGAAAATGTCGCAGCAAAGAGAAAGCTTCTTCTTCCTTGAGGGATGTAGAAGCAAACCCAAAACTCTTTCCTTCTTGAGTAAAAAAGTGAACTCGGTGCCAAACACTCCAAGAAAATAATATAAATTTCGAAACTTGGATAAACTAAACAGTTGGGTATATGTGTTTTTGGTAGAATTTATTTCATGGATTCACAAAAACACAAAACTTTGAACTTTTGATGTTGGGAAATTTTCTCTCCAATTTTTTTTTTCTCAAGAAGTGTTTAGAAGTTATCAAAAGTAAGATTTTCAAAAGAGGTTCCCGCACTAAATAAATCTGGAAGAGTTAGTGGGAACAAAAGAGTGGGATAATGGAGAAAAACTGCCAACAAAATTTCTCGCCGAAAATCTCGTTCGAACAAAGTCTCGTTCGAACGACCATCTAACGATGTTCCAGAGGCCAAAAGGGAAAATTCGTTGGCAAACTCGTTCGAATAAATTCTTGTTCGAACGAAATTCTAGTTCGAACTAAAGACATTATTAATTGGAATGACCCACAACTATTTTGATTATTAATTTATGGTGAGGGTAATAATTATCACGATTTTGTATATAATTAGTTTTTTTCCTTCCTTCTTAGATGTTTTTAGGTTGTTTAGCTTTATTTTATGGCTAACGTACACTTGTATAGTTTGTAAGTAGGTGACACAAGTGAAAATTCATAGGTAATATTCTCCTTTTACTTCTCTACTTTATTTTATTTGTCCATATTTCTATTTGTGTATACATTGAGGACAATGTGAAATTTAGGTTTGGGGGTAAGGGGGTATTTTAAAAAAAATGAAAAAAAAGTAGAATTTAAAAATAAAATATTTTTTTTTTTTAAATCCAAAATGAATATTTTCAATATAAGTGAGTTTTGGAACAATTTCTTAATATATAATTAATTCACAAATCTCTCAACTTATAAATTTTTGACACTTAGCCATATAATATAATCGAAAAAGGATATTGATGTGAAAGTTAATATGCTTAACGAATAAATGTGGAGATTTTAACCCGGTGAGATTTTGTGTCATTCATTATTTTTTAGATATTTAAATCAATCTAAGTTAAAATAACTCAAACTTTCCTTCAGCATCTAACTCGTCAATGATCTCAAAATTTTCGTTTTGTTCGATTACTGAGAACTGAAAGTCAAAATGAGAATCGTACACACTAAATATCTTAGTAAGTTGACTTGAGACACAAAATTGACTAAACAGAACTTGACAAATGGTATTAGACCATCGTTTTAAAGACAAAAAAATAAGCTTAAACCGACCTTTATACACTATTTCGTTGCAAGCCCGATTGTGCCAAAAAAATGAGCATTTTATTGAAAACCCCAAAATCCATACCCATTTTCTGAGAATATTAGTGTAAAGGGCCAAAAGAAGATTGTTTGCAAGAATAATGTGAAAAAAAAGAAGAAAAGGGGAGATAGAAAGAATAAAAAAAATGAATAAAAAATAATGAATAAAAAAAAGAAAATGGAGGTTGGAAGAAAAACTGCCTAAAAGTCAAAATACCAAAAAACCTCTATATTCTCATAAATTTTGAACTCCAAAAACCATTTTTTCTAGCCAAACCCAGGCCTACATTACAACCGAAAGAAAGTTCTAATTGATTTCAAATGAAGTTAGTTATAGTGTGGAGAGAAGATGAATATGATATTTTTGTGTGATTCAAGTTTTCAAATGTAATCGATCTTCCATTCGTGAGATCATAATCCTCTATTATAAAATGTTCGTCTTTCATGTATGTATATGTGAAATTTGCTCATTGAATTTACTCTTTTATTCACATATAACGAGAGAAATCATCCAACTACGAGTGTTTATTTGTGAGCGCATCCCGTGAGAATTTGAATCAAAACGAACTTTCGGATAAGAAACTTTACGATCAAATCTTTTGAATTGGACGGTTATATTGGCTATGCACACAGGCATAATAAGTTGAGATTGAAAAGTGAATTTTTACTATATTTGTGAAATTTGCATTTAAGACTTGATTATATTACCTTTGAGTCTTTTGTAAATAGAGTCAAGTTTTTTAATTTTGTGGGTATATTCACTGCAAACCCTCACGAGACAAAACTCGTCCACTAGGGCAACCTAGGGGTTTAACGGCTTATTGCACATGCTAAGTGCAACCGTGATTCCTACGAAAGTGAGTTAGATTTTAATTTTTGCTCGAGGACTAGAAATATTTTGGTTTGGGGGTATTTGATGAGTGCATTATTTTGTATTATTTACACCCAAATCTAGAACTTGTTAGTTACGTTCCACCATCAATAAAATATTTTTAGAGCAATTTTTATTATTTTAGAGAAAAATACAAATTTAAGAATAAATGGGGTTAATAATGCAATTTTTGAGTGTTTCACGCTCACATCATATATTGTTAATCTCTTGTGCAAGTTTGTTTTTGAGTATTGACAGATTTAGAAAGAAAGCGGTAAAGTTCAGACGCAAATTGAGCATGAAAATGTCACTTCCACACCATTAGGGGCAAAATTGTAAATTCAAATGACTGATTTCGAACTCGGACCAAACACGAAAATTGAAGGTCTTGAATCAAGGGACGCCTGGGTTCAAACGGCGTATCAATCGGAGTTAAAACGAACATGTTATGGCCGAGTAAAGTTCAGATTCGAAAGAAAGTCAAAGTCAAAGCCCCGGGTCAACGCCTGAAGTCAACACCCGTGACCCGAACATCATGAAAATATTATCGGCCTCGAAAGGAGGGTCACGCGGGCTTTTTCTGATTGTCAATCGGAGTCCGTGTGCACAAGTTACGATTTTTGGAAGAATAAAATGTAAATATTTAATTTAGGATTTTATTAGTGTTTATATATTTTTTGTGCACTTTTTTTTATTGTAGTCACATGTGGGCTCAGCTTGTTAAGGACGTTTTTACCAACCAAGAGGTCAAGCGTTCGATTCCAAGGGGAGATGTTTATACCTCATTTTTGTTCAAATAATCTGGTCGCCACGCGTCGGCATCTGGGAGCGCCACGTGGCCGATCCGACCCGACCCGCGGCTGACAAATCCCACCTGCTTTTCCCTTTTCTCACTTTCCAGCCCTAAAGTTTTTCCTTTTTCACTTTCCACCCTATATTCTTATTTCTTTAATAACTTTTTCATTTTAAATCCTTTTCACCCCATTCTTTTTTCTATATTCTTATAAAAATAAATACTACTATATTTAGCAGCCCATGCCAACTTTCATTAGCCCCTCACTCCTTATTAAACAAATCAAGTCCATATTATTCTTTATTTTAAAAAAATAAAATATATAAAATACCAAAAATACCCCAAACCCCTAATTTTGCAACTATAAAAGGGGTATTTGGTCTTCATTTTGGGGGGAGTGAATTTTGAGAGATTACTTAGGGAGTAGAAATATTTTTGTACATATAGATAGGAATTTTTAGAGTGTGAAATTTTGTGTGAAGGTGTGGAGCAAAATTTATTGTATTGGCATTCAAACATTGGGACTCTAATTTTTGTAAGTTGATTATTATTATGGCCATTAGTATTTCATCTTGAAATTTTTGCGTTTTAATTATGATATCATTTTAATTTAAATTGCTAGGATGAGGTGAAATTTACCATAATTATTTAGTGCATGTTTAATTGGTTTAATTCGCTAAATTCCCTACTTGTTCCAAAAATGTTTTAAAACTTCGGTATTCATTTAAAATAGTCACGAGAGTGATATTTTAAACCTTCTAGATTAATTGTTTTATTCACATCATTTGATTTTATGTGCTTACATTTGATGGATTATGCTTATGTTAAATTGTTTGATAGTCCATGCTTATATTTGTCATTTAATGCTTAGGAGTGATATTTGTAAGGGAATAGGGATTTTTGGCATCTAAAAAGAGATGTAAAAATATTTATTTAAACTTCCACGTTTTCATCATCCAAAATTTACGCGACGAGAGTCGGTACAATTTTGAGTTATAAAAGGGAATAGCGAGTTAGACTAATTAATTATAAACTAATAAAATATTGTAAATGGATCCGAAATCCTAGTAATATCTCCATACTTGTTACATAATATTTGTTCACTCATTTTTTTTTATTTTTTTTATCTCTAAATCATATTTATACACACATTTGTCTAGTTGGAAAATCGGTACCTTAAAAATTGACGAAATCTCTGTGGGTTCGACCCGTACTTACACCCGCTATATTTCAATAGCCCGTTCACTTGCGGTAGTTTTATAACAAATAAAACTTGACAATAGTGCCCTAGCAAGGGAGAGACCTGCTAGGAGAGCCTCATACTCTGATTCGTTATTATAGGGTTTAAAGTTGAATCTCAGTGCATATTCTATATCAGTCCCATCTGGGTCCGACACAATTAATCCTGCTCACATGAATATCTATCAACGAAGAGGTTCCAAACAGTACCATTTTGAGAAAACTTACCCTCTTCCAAGGTCCCATTCTTGAAGAGGTCATGCTCCTCGTCATTCTCTGACATCTTATTTATTGTTGAACTCATCTCGGCCTTGATCGGGGGAGGACACACCCTTCTCACTTGATCAGAAGATATAACTTCAATCTCTTCAGTATTAGCATCATCCCAAGTGAACTCGGCTATGAAGTTAGTCAGGGCCTGCCCCTTAATGGCCATTCTCGGCTGGTAGAAGATATCAAATTCCCCCAAATCAATTGCCTAGGGAATCAACCTTCCTGACTTCTCAATCTTGTGGATGACCTGTTTGGGGGGTGAGTCTTTGAGGACCACTATGGTATGTGTCTGGAAATAGGGCTTCATCTTCCTTGATGCATGGATCAGAGCATAGGCTAGCTTCTCTATTTTGGGGTATCTTTGTTCGGCCCCTTGGAGGACCTTGCTGTTAAAGTACACTGGTTTATGAATGTCATCCTCTTCTCTGAGAATAGCGGTACTAATGACCGACTCCGATACAGCTAAATAAAGGTACAACTTCTCTCCTTGAACTTGTCTAGACAACAAGAGTGGAGAGATGAGATATGACTTTAAATCTTGGAAGGCCTTATAACACTCGTCAATCCATTCAAAATGTTTTCTCAACACTTTAAAGAAAGGAAGGCATTTATCAGTAGCTCTAGACACAAACATGTTTAATGCGGCCTCTCGCCCAGTTAGTCTCTGCACATCCCTTATTATTGTGGGAGTCTTCATCTCCAACAAAGCTTTGATCTTTTCGGGGTTGGAATCAATACCCATCAGAAGCACGATGAAGCCTAAGATTTTGCCTGCTCCCACGCCGAAGACACACTTGGCGGGGTTGAGTTTTATCCTATACTCATCCATTGTGTTAAATGTATGATCAAGGTCGGCCACATGAGTGTCTCCCTTGAGGCTCTTCGTCGACATGTCATCGATATATACTTCCATCGTCTTCTTGATCTAGTCCTCAAATATTTTACTCACCAGCCTTTGATATATTGCTCCAACATTTTTTAATCTAAAGGGCATGACCTTGTAGCAATAGGTCCCCTTATCAGTTATGAAGGTTATCTTCTTTGCATCGTCAAGATCTATGAATATTTGATTGTAACCTGAGTATGCATCCATAAATCTCATTAATTCATGGTCGATAGTAGCATCAACCATCAGAGCAATTCTTTGCAATGGGAATCTATCCTTGGGTAAGGCTTTGTTCAAATCCGTAAAATCATCACACATCCTCCATTTTCTATTAGCTTTGGGGATAATGATAACATTCGTGAGCCACTCAAGGTAAATAACCTCCCTGATGAAGTCGGAATTTTCTAACTTCTTCACCTCTTCCCAGATGACATCATACTTCTCCCGTGAGTAGACTCTTCTTCTCTACCTGATCGGCCTTGCATCCTCATCCACATTGAGATTGTGGAAGAGGACCTTCGGATCAACGTCTGGCATATCCTGATGGATCCAAATGAAGATACTATGTCTCTTCTATAACATCTTGATCAGTTCCTTTTTTACCTCTTTCTTTAGGGCTTTACTGATTTGGATGCTTTTTTTGGCTTGTCCTCATGGGGGATGATGAATTCTACCTCCTCAGTGACCTCTCCCTTCTTTAGCTTCTTTTTATCTCTAGGGTCCAATGTATTAATGTTGTATGTCGTAGTATCCCTTTTGATGCTTCTCTCTCCTCTACTGAGTTTAAGTAGCATTCGCGTGCCTCAACTTGGTCCCCTTGAACTTACCCTACCCCATATGGAATCAAGAATTTAATCATCTGGTGGACTGTTGAGGGAACGACCTCAAATTCCTTGAGGACTACCCTTTTGAGAATTATATTATATTATACGTAAAGTAGACATTTTCATCCATGATGAAGAAGCTGATCTTCCTTGTAAGACATTTCGACCAGTTATTTCCCATTCTCACTTCCATTTCATATATGCCCAAGGGTTGTACCTTCTCACAACTAAAGCCTATGAGTGGTTGGTGAGAGGAAATTAACCTCTTCTTGCTCAAACCCAAACCTTTGTAGCAGTCCCAAAACATAACGTCGCTCGAACTGTCGCCGTTCACCAAAATCCTTGGCTCTTCATAACCATGTACTAGTGTGGTGATGACCAAAGGGTCATCGTGTGGAGCCAGAATCCCTTTAAAATATAATCTTGAAAAACTAAAAACTAAGGTATTCATATCAACTTTAGCTCTCTTACTTTCACGGGCTCTAGTGCAGCTGAGTTCACAATTTTTGACTTTGGAGGGAAAGCTTTGGCCTCTGCTATATGTGCTTTTCTATCAGTGATTTCCTTTCCTTCTATAACAATCCCCCTGCAAATCATCTTGACCTCATGTGAGATCATATGGAGTCGACCTTTTGGATCAGCAAACTTAGGAGGGAGGTTAGTTTCGTCCTCATCACAGTCGTCCGATTCATCGTCATATCGATCGGCTGGAGAATCTGGCTTACACTTGTCATTTTTCTTCTTCTTCTGGGTGTCGTCTCGGCCACTCCTTGATCTACTCTTGTCTACATACTTTCTCAGATTTTTGACCTTCAACATCTTCTCTATTTCATCCTTCAGAGAAAAACCTTTGTCTATCAGGTGCCCATAGTCCTGGTGGAATTCAAACCATAGGTTTTTGTTCCTCTTATGAGGAGGAGCTTTTAACTTTTTGGTCCACCTCAGGGATCGATCATTCTTGATCTCATTCAAAATATGTTCACAACTGACTGTGAGGGGAGTGTAGTTAGAGAACTTGTTGTTCGCTGATATTTTGTTTCCATCTTAATTCTTCTTCTAGAACTTGCCCCCACTGCTAGTACCCTTCTCATCCTCATAATTTACCGCCATAGCTTCTTCGGCATTCATGACCTTGTCGGCCATTATTAATATCTCGACCATGGACTTCAGAGGGTCTTAAGCAAGATTCTAGAGTAGTTTTCCCTTCTGCAGACCTCTTATCAGAGTTATCATTGCATTGTTGTCCTCATAATCCTCCACCTCTATTTTTTCTTTATGGAACCTCGCAATATACTCCTTGAGGCTTTCGTTCTTCCCCTACTTGATGTACAACAAGCGAGTTTTCTTCTTTTGGGGTCTCACCCCAAAGTAGAAGTTGTGTATGAATCTCTCTACGACATGCTTGAAATTTTAATTTGAATTCTTGAGGAGCGAAGTGAACCATACATGGGATGCTCTAGTCAGAGTGCTGAAGAAGACACGACATCTCATCTCATCTGAGACTGAGTAAATGTCTGTAGCTGACTGGTACATCTTTACGCGGTGAACTGGATTAGTGCTCCCATCATACTTGGGAGTGACCATTAGTGTCTTGAACTTGGTCAGAGTTGGAAAATTGACGATCTCAACCACGAAAGGAGAGCCTTCTGAATAGCCCCTCTGCAAGGGGTCTCGACTTTTACGAATGTCTCCAATATTATCTTCTAACCTCTGGATCGAGTCATTCCAGGGCCTCTCAAACGCTGTAAATAACATCGGACTGGACGATATTGTCTCCTTCCACCTCAAATGGTCGAACAGAAGGTTCCCTTATCAACCACATATGTCAGTTGCTTATTTCTTTCAGACCCTCATTTCGTCCACATAGTAGCTGACAACCTGCTTCTTCTCTCCTGGAGCAAGCAATACTCTTCGATCTGGACAGTCTATCTTTAAGATCACCCACTGGGCTGAGCCTTTCAAAGGATGAACCTCTGCTTAGTCAATCAAAGGATGAGCCCTTTGGTTGAGCGTCTTGACAAGGCCTCCTACTGTGTCCTCAGCTAACTTGAATTGGGCGTACAGTGATACCTGATATTTCATATGGCTTGTAGCATTCAGCCTAGGAATCTTCAATGTTATTGTCATTATACCTATCCACTGAGTAGGGTTGACCTTGCCTACCCAGACATAAATGCCTAGGGTCAGCAACGTCTCTCCACCGTTATTGAGGTGGAAACTCCTTATTGAAAGAGGTGCGCGTGCGTTCAAATAGAAAAATTATTTAATTAAACTCAGTTTTATCAGTTAAGTCCTAAACATGCAGCTATATGTGGTTGAACAAGATGATGAAACATGCAAGAACATTCAAACACATACATGTGAGGAAAAATCCCCCAAAGGGGCAAAACCATTTATTTTCATTATAATATTATAACATACAATTTCTCGGATTACAATGAAAATACAGTGACACAGAATTACCCGCAGGCGTCGGATCTATAGTCGGCGGCTGGAAGTTTCCCTTTTCAGGAGGGCAACAATGAAGAAGAAGAACGGTCTTCTCCACAATGGTATAAACAGATACACGGATGTGTTCTTGGGTTGCAAACGGATTCACAAAGGATTGGGAAAGTTTGTGTGAATCAAAACATGAGTCTTGGGACTCAAAAAGGTGAAGATTTGAGGTATTAGGACTCTCAGATTTGTCTATGTAAGTCTTATGAAACAGCCCCCCCGAAGTTGGTATTTATAGGGAAACAAATGAAGAGTTTTGCAAACTAAAAATTCTTCCAGCGTACAGGGTACCCGAACCGGTTCGGGGTCCTTACAAACCGGTTCGCCCCCCCTGAACCGGTTGGGCTGGGTTCGGGGAAATTTGCTGGTCAAAAATACTTTCAACACTTAGTAAAATTTCCAAGGATTTTCTTGGAATTATCTCCATTTTCAACAGGCCATAATTTGTTCACCGTAGCTCGGATTGAGGTGCCGTTTCTTCCAGTATCTTTGTTGCGGCAAGGTCTTCAACTTTCCAGTTGACCGGTTCTCCGGATGGTGGCTATAAATTTACCAAACTGCCCTTAAACTTCCCTATTAAGCCTTATTGCACTATTTTGACTTCTCTTGCGTACCACTTGCATTATGAGCCTAAAATCATGGCACGTGAAGTCGTTGAGGAAGATGAGGGACACATCATGGAGATAATAAATGCTTGATTCCCGTAATTCGAATTGAGGCCTTCGTATGAGATCGTGTAAAGACGTGCCAAATGTAACGGCGTATGACATAAATAAATGAAACATTTTAGACATGATAAAAATGTCCTTACACTTATGTGGTGCCTGAGGTGGTCCCCTAGCGTCTGGGTGTTGCTCTATGGCGGGCATAATAATCATTTTCGGTACAACCCCAACGGGTCTTATCAATACATTTTGGCTAAAGGCAGCCAACTGCTCCTGCATCGCCTATTGGCTAGCTACCAATGACTTCAATGCCACCTCCACCTCCTCCATTTCTGAGTGAGGAGGCACGTAGCTAGAGCTAAGACCACCAGCTGGTGTTGAAAATTATGATGCCATGTTTCAAACCTGATGGATGAGCTGTAAACTGAAGAGTAGAAGCTTAGAAGCTCAACAAGATCTCTTTCAATGGTGAGACATCTCCAAAAAAGGGAGGACGGGTTCACCACCAGAGAATTCTGTGAGTACAAGTTAGAGAAGGGAAAATGTGATAATCCTCATTTCCACAGACAACGCCAGATTGATGATATCAGAATTGGTATTACCAGATCAAAGTGATGAACAAGCTCACACCAGTACAATAATGACATATATACAATAATATGTACAATAGAAAGTGGGGAGGCAAAGAGGGAGTAAACACCAGATATAAGTGGTTTGCCCGGAGTCTACGTCCACTATGCAGCGTAAATGGTGGTTTTCACTATAATAAGGTCACTAATGGCTTGTAAATACAATACTCAAGCTTTTCTCTCTCTAATGAGTATTTAGACAGAGTTCTGTTAGGGTTGTGAATAATCTATCCTCCTTAATATAAAACATGAATGGTTTATATAATGCTTGGGGGAATAGTGCACCCCTTATACATGAAGTAGAAATGTGAGCTTGGAAGCTCCCAATAGGACCATGACATCTGTCCATAGCACATGTAAGCTATGATGGTGAGATATTCCCTCATGTATAGTCGAGATGATGTTATAACGATTTGACCCACGAGGGATTATCAACCACGTGCATTGTCCCATGCGTGCTCCGTTCCACGCGCCCTAAAGGATACCCAAGGTGTTCTGTCAAGGTAGAAATGTCGGCTCGATCGCATACGAGACGTATATGTCATTTGGTGAGTCACATGTTGATGGATGCCAAAATGTAGTCTCGGTTGAACAGTGTCGGAGCTGAGACAAGGGTTCAGGTTGGCCTAGGATCTTTCGACCTTCCATACATAGATGAGGCGTGATGCTTAACAAACCAAGTTCGCCTGAGGTATGTTAGTCGAGACGCGCTAAACCAGTCTGCATGAGATGAATCGAATTAAGTGCGATTCGTTGAGTCGACTAGGGCAGAGTTTATTCTGAGACGAGCCGAGGTCTTATTACTGTATATCATCATGCTTGGAATTAGTAGTAAGACCTTAGTGTCCGCCATGATTTGGTTAGCAATGTAAATGATGAAATTAAAATCTTTAGGTTTTAGACCATAGTGTTGAGACTGTACTAGGATTAGAAACTGGTTGTAGGTAATTAGATTCTAAGATTAATGACCATGAATTTCAAGGATGAAATTTCCTAAGGATGGAAGAATGTAATGCCCCACCCTAGAAAAATAAGTACTTAATTATAATCGAAGTATTTTATTTAAAGGAAAATTTTAGGAATAATATATATAACAGAATTATGCCAAATGACACGAAAAGTGATGCATTACGAAAAGTAATTAAGGAGAAAAATTATCATGTTGCATGGTTATCATGGATGCATAATTAATTTCTAATAGTCCTTATAAGTATGTTGGTTACGTTTGATGCGAAAATTTCAAGGAATAATTGTGACACGGTCATGATTAATATAACGCAATTTTTGTCAGTATGCGTCACGCAGGATACGAACTTGCGCGATTTTTATACGACAATTGGAGAGAGATAAAAATTATGTGATCACATATTTGGAGCCCTAAAAATATAAAGAAAAATACCATGTAGAGGAGAAATAAAAAATAAATAAAAGTTAATCTAGCACTTTTTGATGGTACATGACACTGTAAAAATTGAACTTTGTGCGAATCGTTTAAGACTACTGGAAGGTCAGAAAAATAATATGACCATGTATATGAGACCCTGAAAATACATATAAAAATACCATGGGGTAAAAAGTCAAAAAATAAATATAAAAATTATTTTTTGTCAAAATATGAAAGTGCTCAGAAAAATTTGAAAACTCTACCACAAAATGTAAAATTTGAGTTTGAATAATTTTCCTTCCTTCTATGTCTTCAAAAAATATCGTTAGGACCCGATTCTAGGTGGATTTTATGTCTAAATGATAGTAAAAAATATTTTAGGTGCTGTGGTTGGCTCATTTAAAGGGTGCTTGGGTTTTGTATTTTCCAGACCTAGGTTATATCGTTTTCCACTTCATTCTTTAAATCTAGAAGACTACAATGAGTCAAAACCTGGAAGGAGAATCATGAAATGGGTATAAATATGGGCGCGGGGGATTCACAGTCTGGTAAACACAATCAACATAAATTCCTCCATCTTCTCCATCTCTTTTGAGTCCTCAAGAGAAAAAACACTTATGAAATTCGTATCTGACACATACACTCACATTCTCTCTCCTCAAACTACATTAAATAATCTCAAAACTCCATTAAAACATCACAGAAGAGGTGGGGCAACTTGGTGTGTCTTGAAAGATTGGATTTTGGAGCTTAAACTGGAGCTTTGGAGTCTTTCTTGGAGGGCAAAAGATTTCCTCTACATTACTGTCTCCTCTTCACTTATCAAAGTAGGGTTTTCCTCCTCTTAAACTCCTGTTTTCAAGCTTTAAACTCATGATTAGAAATAGAACTTTATGCTTGTTAATGCTAGTCCAAGTATTTTCTATGATGCAAACCTTTGTTATTTCATGGTTAAAATGGACTAGAAATGTTTGAAGAAATTTCAGAATGTTAATTATAGTTAAATGATTATTTATGACTTAAAATATGCAAGCAAATGTTAGAATCTGAATACGACATGAAAATGGCTTTATAGGAAGCATGTACATGGAGTTCTTAGGTAGAAATCCTTATTTCATATAATCAACCTTGTAACAACTCATAAAGTTGTTAGATATTGTGATTTAAAATGAAAGAAATGACTTTAATCATGTTTTGTTAAAGTGACAAATTTCAGTCCCCTTTTTGAAGATACTAAAAAGTGAAGATAAAGGTTTGAAAATGAAATAGAATTCCATCGAACCTCATAATAAAGGACTGGACTAAATTGGTGATATTCATAGACAAATTTATATTAAAATGGGTGAAATAATGTTGAAAGATAGTAACGAAAAGTAAAATTAAGTATTACACTTAAAAACCTATTAACATAATGCTTTTGATAAGAAAATGACATAATGGTAGTTTTGGTAATTATGTGAAAGGCAAGTAAAAACATTATTTTCTTTATTTAAAGGTACAAAAAATACCATTTTTTAAGTTATAAAAATATGTTAATGCATTAATGAAGGGATAAAGTAAAGAATGATTATATAAAGGTGTTATAATTCGGTGTTGTCATTAGTTGGCCTCATTGGCTATATAGGATTAAAGGCTAATAATGAATTGTGGGTACCTCGTTTAATTGTCTTGGCTCAGAGAAGTAGCCCGACTAGGCCCTATCAAAGATAGGGAGAGTCCGACCTAAAATCTAAGGTCTCATAAATAACTAATTCAGCAGTGACACATTCAACCCCTAAAATCTCTCAAGAGATATTCTAAGATTATGGGCCAACGTGGAGGTGCCCAGCACCCCCACTCTCCGAGAATTATATGTATATATTGAACCCCCCTGCCCGGGTAAAAGAGTACATGCAATTGTAAGCACTCCCCTAGAGAAAAGAGAAATATAAACAAGAGAGCACCACCATGGACGTAGGCCATTTTACCGAACCACCTATATTTTGTGTCGTGTGTGGTTACAGCTATTTTGTGTTCTTTACTTTTTCTGGTGATTGCATTTGCTTATAATTTGTGTTGAGATTTATTGTCACCACAATTGGCGCCGTCTGTGGGAAGCGATTGTTCTTCCTTTAAGAAAGCCTTCACCCATATGAACCTAGAATGTCTGGTCATAACAGCAATGCCCCTCAAGCAGGGGATATTCAAGAGCAACCCATTCCTCATAGGGTTATATCTGAAGTTCGACACTCAAACCCATGGCCTCGTCCAGAACGGCATACATCAGAAGAAAGCCAAGGACCAACTTGGTCCATGCAAGTCTACAGGATGATCGACGCTTATGAGGCCAGGCTCCAAGAGCAGGAGGAGGCTACTCGCTAGCAAGAAGATGAAAATGCTCGCCTCAAGAGTAGACTGGAGAAAATGGAGAGAGAAATCCATCGCAATACAAGGCAACATCATTATCACACTCCTAGCTCTCAGGCGAGAAGATCTTGCAATCGAGGAAGGATCCCAAGACGTGGATCTCAAAGAATTGAGGGCTAGGAGTGTGATAATGATGTTGCCTTGTATTGCGATGGAGTTCTCTCTCCATTTTCTCCAGTCTCCTCGTGAGGCAAGCATTTTCATCATCTTGCTAGCGAGACGTGGATCTCAAAGAATTGAGGGACGCAGTTCAGATGACTACTTGTCCGAGAAATAACCATCAGCTCGCCGTTACAAGAGCCCATGCCGAGGAAACGATGGCAGACAAAATTTGGTCCGGAGAGAAATGGACCAACACCTAGCACATCGGGGTGCCAGATAGATTAGAGAGCTAGCTAGGCGAGCTTTCAAGACCCAGATGAAATCCTCTTTCTTAAGGAAGATAGAGGAAGAAGAATCCCCCAAGAAGTTTGCAATGCCCAGGTTCAAGATCTACGATGGAAAGACTGATCCTATCGACCATATCAAGCAATACAGGCAGGCCATGACCCTTTGGAACCACAAGGACGCACCGATGTGCTGAATATTTCCACCGAGCTTACACGACGTGGCTTAAAAGTGGTTCGAGAAACTCCCTCATAGATCCATCAAGAACTTTGAGTCCCTGGCAGAGCTCTTCACAGCTCACTTCATTACCAGCAGCTCCCACCCAAAGAGGATGGATGCTTTGTTGACTATAAAGAGAAAGCCTCAGGAGAGTCTCAAAGACTATGCGAAGAGGTATTGGAAACTATTCAACGAGGTCGAGGACTGCTCAGAGTAGGTCGTCATCACATCCCTTAAGATTGTCTTACCCAGTTCTTGCCTCTTATACCAGTCCCTCACTAAGAAGGGCGACACGACCATTGATGACTTAATGGCTCGTATTGAAAAATATGCCAAAGTTAAAGATGTAACCCATCTTAGTGCAGGGGAAATGGTCGCGCCAAGTTCGCCGATAAGGGTAGGATAAAACTAAGAATCAAAAGAAAGGAAGTAAAAATGGGGGTAAGAGAGGCCCTAGGAATGGGAACAAGAGTGATGCCTCGAAAGCATTTCAAGCAGTAAACACAGTTTTTAAAGAACCGATCTACATAATTCTGGCAAAGATCAAGGACGAACCGTTCATTAAGTGGTCCAAGAAGATGGGTGAAGACCCTTCAATGAGGAACAACGCACTGAGATGTGATTTCCACAAAAAGGGCGGGCATAAAATCGAGCACTGCAAAGCCCTCAAGTCTCATCTTGAAGAGTTAGTCCAAACTGGACACTTGAGCGAATTTGTGGAAAAGAAGGCAGAGAAGGTAGTTGCCAATAGAAGTCAAAGACCAGACAACGTGCTCGAAGAATACATCGGCCATGAGTTTGTAGTAATTCATGGGTTATCCAACCTCAAACATATTCAAGAAAATATAGCTCAGATGGAAGTCAAAAATCTTATAGCATTAATGCAAGATTTTCAAATCGATCCAGCCAAAATACAAGAGGGAAAGCATCGGCGAGCAGAGGAGGTCAACTACAACAAGCACATCGTGTTCACAGATGGGGATCTAGTGGGAGTAAGAAGCTCACATCATTATGCATTGATCATTAAACTCAGGATAACTAACTATGACATCAACAAGTTGCTCGTCGACCAAGGTAGCTCATCCGAAGTAACGTACCTCGACCTATTCAGGAAGTTGAAGTTAAGTATCGCTGACCTAAAGGAAGCCACCATTCCTCTAGTTGGTTTTGTGATAAAAGTAACCATCCCGTTGGGAAAGATTTTCTTGCCAGTAAGGACAGGAAACATCTAAAAAATGATCAAATTTCTCATGTTCGATATTGATTCCCCCTACCAAGCGATCCTCGACAGAGGATGGCTGCATGTGATGAAGGCCATCCCCTCTACCTACCATCAGAAGCTAAAATGTATTACTGAGCGAGGAGTGGTAGAGATCCAAGGAGACCAGACAATGGCGAGGAAGTGCTTCATAGCAACCATCCGTCCCAAGCCATAGAAGAAGGTTGAGAAAGTTATAAGCAAGGATGAAGAGCAGGAGAGGCTAATGACCTCAAAATAGCAACTAAGATATGGAAGACCAGGAGTGGAGGAGACCAGGATCCTCCCCTCTGAAAGAGTCGTCGAGGACCTGGAGGAAGTCACAACCAACAGCAGTTTAAGTGAAAGAAAGTTCTTGATTGGAACCTCACTCACCGACCATGAAAAGAGAGAATTGGTCACCATACTCCGAGGTAACCTAGATGTCTTCAGATGGGAGCGTTACGAGCTACCTGGGATTGATCCGAGCATCACCTATCATCGACTACATATTGATCCAGCATTAAATCCAATTACACAAAAAGCTCGTCATACTGCTCCGAAAAAAGCTAAAGCAGTGGAGAAGGAAGTTGAAAAACTGCTAGACGCAAGATCCATATGGGAAATCCAGTTCCCCAAATGGCTATCCAAAGCAGTGTTTGTCCCTAAGTGCAACGAAAAGTGGAGAGTCTGCATTGATTTCACTGACCTCAACAAGGCATGCCCTAAAGACAACTTCCCCCCAAAGATTGATCAGCTGGTGGATGCCACTGCAGCACACGAAAGGATGAACTTCTTAGACGCATACTACGGGTATCACTAGATCCCTCTATATGAGCCGGATCAAGACAAAACATCATTTATACCCACAGTTGGGTTATATTGCTACAAGGTTATGCCCTTTGGGCTAAAAAACGCAGGAGCAACCTACTAGCGATTGGTCACCAAGATGTTCAGAGACCAAATGGGAAGCACTATGGAAGTCTACATCGATGATATGCTGGTCAAAATCAAGATCAAGGAAGACCACCTCTCTGACCTATCAAGAACCTCCAAAATCCTCAGGAAGTACCCGATGAAGATCAATGCAAATAAGTGCTCCTTTGGTGTCCAGTTAGGAAAATTCATTGGGTACTTAGTCAGCAAGAGAGGTATTGAAGACAACCCAGACCAAATTGACGCCATTAATAGGGTGCATCCCTCCCCCCCCCCCCCCCCCGCCGTACGATAAGAGACGTGCAGAAGCTCATGGGGATGCTCGCCGCCCTAAATCGGTTCATCTCAAATTCATCCAAAAGGTGCCAGCTGTTCTTCCAGTTATTGAAGAAAAGAAAAGTTGTGGAGTGGAATAAGGATTGCTCGAGGGCGTTAGAGGGGCTCAAAGCTTACCTCAGCACACCAACCTTGATCATAATCCCTCAAGAGAATGATTTTCTATACCTATACCTCACATTATCCAGTCATGCTGTAAGTTCTGCACTGGTATGCAAAAAAAAGGGGATCCAGCACCCAGTCTATTACACAAGCAAGACTCTCTTGGATGTCGAATAGCGATACCTACCACTAGAAAAGCTCGCCTTTGCTCTAGTGATAGCCTCAAGGAAATTGAATCATTACTTCAAATCCCACTCCATCATCGTACTAACATCCCACCCTCTTATAGTAGTCCTAAGAAAAGCGGACCCGTCGGGTAGATTATCAAAGTGGTTAGTCGAGCTTGAACGATTTGACATTTAGTTCCAGCCAAGAAATGCCATCAAAGGGCAGGTACTCGTCGACTTCATCGCAGAGTTTATAGGAGAACATCCTTACGACCAACCCCCTATTCATCAGAAGGAAGTTCCCTCAGCTTCAGGCATCTGGAGACTATTCGTTGACGGTGCCTCCAATTCCAAAGGGGAAGGAGTAGGCATCATGTTGATTACCCCTAAAGATTCAATACTCGAGCAAGGAATCAGGCTTGGATTTGAAACCTCCAACAACGAAGAAGAATATGAAGCACTAATTATAGGCCTTTAAAAATCACGAGCGCTTAGAACAAAGTAACTCCAAGTGTTCGATGAATAACAGTTGGTCACCAACTAGATAAGTGGCGATTTTAACGCTAGAGATAAGAGGATGGTAGCCTACCTTGCCACAGTGAAGAAATTAATGGCCAACTTTGAACAAGTCAGCGTCCAATTGTTTCCCAGAGGACAGAACAACCATGCTGACACCCTAGCAGCCTTAAGCTCAGCGATCAATTCTGACTTGAAGAGAATAATTCCGGTTGATTTCCTCGCCCAGCCAAGTATCAACTAGATCGATGGGATAACAAACTTGGGGCATGTTCTCCAGATCGAGACAACCCCCAGTTGGATGGACCCTTAAGGGATTATTTGAAGGATGGTGCGTTACTAGACGATAAGAGGACCACTCATCAATTAAGAGTCAAAGTTTCTCGCTTTCACTTATCTTTTGAGGGTAAGCTATACAAGAAATCTTTCACTAGTCCTTACCTCCAATGCGTTCATCCAAAGGATGTCGAGCAAGTTCTGCACGAACTCCATGAGGGAATCTATGGGAGTCACATTGGGGGTAGGTCGCCAACTTTTTGAGCAATGAGAGAAGGCTACTGGTGGACGTACATGCAGAAAGACACTGGAATATATGCTCACAAATGCAAAAAGCTCTAACTTCATTCACCTATGGTTCATCAGCCAGCAAGTGACCTGAAGTCACTTACTAGCCCATGGCCTTTCGCCTAGGGTATGGACATCGTGGGCTCTCTACCTACCGCAGTCAGTAATTGCAAATATTTGTTGGTCACAACAGACTACTTCACCAAATGGATAGAGGCAGAGCCACTGGTAAACATTAGAGATACAGACATGATAATATTCATATGGAGGAAAATTGTCAGTCATTTTGGGATCCCCAAGACTATCATCACTGATAATAGAACCCAATTTGAAAGTGGCCTCTTCCAGGGTTTCTGCAGCGACCACAGTATCAGACACTACTTCAGCTTTGTGGCATATCCTCAGAGAAATGGTCAGGCTGAAGCTTCCAATAAAACAGTGATTGGATGATTAAAGAAGCGCTTGGAGCGAGCCAAGATTTCATGGGTAAATGAACTACCCCACATCCTATAGGCCTACCGCACTACCCCAGGATGAGCAACTCGATAAACACTATTCGCACTGATGTATGAGATTGAGGCAATTATCCCCTTGGAAGATGGCCTCCCTACCATGAGGTCTACCCTGGTCAACCAAGGCTAGAACGATGCCGTATTGCTTGCTAAACTTAACCTAGCTGAAGAACGAAGAGAGTTGGCTCTAGTGAAACTAGAAGCTTATCAGTAACAGGTAGCAAGGCACTATAACAAGAAGTTCAATCCAAGAGAATTCTAGGTTGGGGACTACGTCCTGAGGAAAGTTCATGGAAGCGCTGTAAAACCATCGGATGGCAAGCTAGGACCAAATTGGGAGGGACCATTCAAGCTGATAAGAGACGACCTACAATGAGCCTATCACTTAGAAACGCTGGAGGGCAGGGAGATACCTAGAGCTTGGAATGCAACCAATTTGAAGAAATTCTACTTCTAGTTTTTCTTTTCTCATTTAAACTCAATGTTGAAGTTTTCAATTCATTTATGATTAATAAAAATTTGTTTGGCAGTGGCATTCTATGAAGTGTTGATTTTTCTCAACTACATTACAATTCACGCACCTTTTCCAAGTTACAAGCTCCCCTCTTAACATAGAAAACTAAGATCACGAGATACATATTAAAGCAGGGTCGGTATGTAATGACCCTCCTCAATCATTCGTCAGCAAACACGAATGATCTCCTAGCTTGCCCCTGGCGAAATATGAAGCCCTATAGGGGACCCGTAGGTAACATGACCAACCCAAGTTGGTCGCCAACATTGTTTGGCTCAAAAATCCTGCTCAGATAGAACATCCAATACTAGGCGTATCCCCTCCATTGCCTCACTTAGGCCTAAGGAAGTGTGAAGACACAACCTACAAGGTAAAGTAAGGCAGAATGGTATACTAAAAGCACACTGGACTGGGGGGATACTCACTCAACAAACAAGCTCTGCCTAAATTAAGTATAGTCGACTGGAAGAGCCCAAGATAGTTAAACAAGAAATCAATGAAGTAAAAAAATACACAACACATGTTTAGTCGACAAATCGCCCAAAACATAACTATTTTATTACATCATTGCATATACAAACAGTTACATAAGCTGAGTAAATTAAATCCTAATAAGAACTAGGTTGGTGAGCAAGATAGTCAACCACTCACGCTCTTCGACCATCATCTGGGTGAGGAGCTAATTCCTCATCCACTTCTTCTGAGTTTGGCTCCACGAGATGCCTTGGGATTGCATCTATGGGAACCCATCGATCATCCCTTTTGAATGGGTTCTACATCAAAGTTGAGGGGGAGATCTCATGTCGGTATCAGAGGATAGAGTTCTTAGGTACCTGCAACTCCCTAAGAGCACTCAACCACCCTCTTATGAAAGATAACTCTTCAACCTCCCTCAACTTCATCAGAGCATCGGTCCAACCCTAGTCATAACCATCAACCCACACTTGCCGAGGAACTTTCTTGAACAGGTGCCTCAGTGAGGTAACATATCTTTGAAGATCGGCAACTATCACGTACGCCATGCGAATATCACCCCGAAGCTCGGCAATATCCCTAGCTGAGCCACTATCATCAGTACCTGCTCGTAGACCAGTCGATGAAGAGGGACCAGGTATAACTCGAGGGGCAATGCTCGACGCATTCTCCCTAAGTCGTGAGACTCTCTCCTTAGAGCGTCATTCTCTTATTGAAGTACCTCTCCAACTTGATTAACCTCAGAGGCATCCAAAAGCTTAGCCTTCAGAGCATCCACTTCTTCTTGAACAGAAGCGTCGACCTCCTCCAAATCCTGAGACCTATCTTTTAGCTTGGCAACGAGCTTTAACTGGTCCTTATAATCTTGATTCCTCGACCTAATAAACTTACAGATTCTTACAAAGGCACAGAGAACTCGATTGCTTGCATCAGGACCAAGAATTTTTCCTAGTTGATAGGTGGCAGGAATATATTCCTCAACATCGATGAGTTACAAACCATACAACCACTGGAGAACAAATAAATCAGTACGCAGAAAGGAACATAATTTCATTTCATTAAAAGGAAGTTCAAGTACATTAGCAAAAGAAAGAAAGAAAAACAGAAAGATAAAAATATAAAGGTCCCTAAAAAGACTAGCTGGCGACTTCAGTCTTCTCTGAGGATGCTGGTTGCTTCCCCTTATCCACGGTAGCCCCAGATACGCCTCCCTCAGATAGAACATTCACCACCCCCTGAATAAGGGGAGCATCAGAAGTAGTGGTCGGGACTGCTGGGACACCTTCATTGGCAGTAGGAGGAGGCACATCATCCACAACAGGATTGGGGCCAGGGTTATGCTCGTCAAAGAGGGGGGGAATTAACATCCACCTCAACAGCAAGCAAGGCCTTATCCCAACCCTTCTTAAAGTTGATAAGGCTAATATAGCCAATCTGAGCCTCAGCATCCTTATACGTTATGACCCATCCAGTATTATACGATCTCTCCTTGATGGTGGAAGCCTTGGATTCCTCCTTCTTCGCCTTCTCAGTAAGCACCTTGTTCTCCTCGACCACTACTAGTTTACTTGTATAGACCAGGTCGTAAGACTGCCTCAGCTCCTCCAGCTCCTTGGACGTTGCCTCTTTTTCCTTATTATCTATCACCAAGGCAATGTCAGAAGACTTCTAAGCATCAAGAGCAGTCTTTAATCTCGCTTCTAACTCAGCATTTCTCCTCGCCAGCTCATCATGGCTGTGATAGAGAATGGTAAAATCAGACACAAACTGCAGAGAAAAAGAAAACATTTAGCATAGAAAACATTAGAAGAAGAATTATAAAAGTAAAGAAGTAAAAATACACTTACCAAGGCTAGCCCCTGACTAGCCTTAAGGGCTAACTGGTCGGTCCCTATACTCGATGACCTCTGGCGATCAACAGGCAAGACTGCTCTCTCGAGAACCGTCGAAGCCAGCTGAGGGGAAAGAGCAACAGAATCCCCCTCATCCAGGGAAGACATGGTCACCAAAGATTTCCCCATCTTGATCCTCACTTCTTCTCTCCTTCTATTTTCCTCTCTCTTCTTTTTCTTCCTCTCTTCTTCTTTCTTTCTCTCTCTCTCACCAACGTCTCATCTTTCTTCTTCCTCTCTTGCTCATAAGCAAGAATCTGGGAGCCAGTGGAAGTATCCCCGATCCCAGACTTCTTCTTCTTCTTCAACCTGCGAGTAAGTGCCATATTGTCTTCATCATCATCCTGCATCAAATTTTTCCTAAGAGGAGACATAATTTCCTCGTTGGAGCTATTTGAATCCTTTGAGTCCCATGGAACCTCTGAACCCTCCTCCAAATGGGAATATTCTTCATCGCTTGAACTCTCCTCGCTATAATCACCCTCAGCTCCACCTATATCATCTCCCTCGCACTCTTTACCAGAGCTTCTCTCCTCCTCATCTAATTGAATTAGTTCAACACCAACCTCTTCTGTGATATCTATCTAAGGAATACTATCCATAGGTCGGGCGATGAAGCTGGACCTGATATTCTTTTACTTCAAAAGGAATGCAACTGACCGCGGATGCTCATCGTCAGCCAAGTATTCCCTGATCTTCCAAGCCTTGACCAGCTCAGCAGCTCGAATTTTGCGAAGTGCAGATTCTGAGTTCTTTGTCTTTACTGAAAGAGGAAAAAAATATAAGAAAGACAGTACACTAACAAAAAATTAATGAAAAGAACAGGAGTTATGCCTACCTATGTACTCCTCCCCATAAAAGGGAATCATAGGTCCTCTGTACCTCGCCCCTTCAGTTTGGGGAGGGAACTGGCAGTTCCTGGAGATAAACCCCTCTTACTGAAACACCTTATACTCTTAACTCACTTGAGTCTACATTGCATAAGTGCTCATCTAGTTTGGAAATAGAGACAAAATTGAGTCCCTTCCCTAGAATACCAAAGAGCCTCAGATACTACAATACAATTCATTCCTCTTGTTTGATTGATCAAAGGTATACTTACAAACACTCACACATATTAGGACTGCATACATTGTTCATATATTGTGTAAATTATTTGTGTGTGTGTTGTGTGTGTTAATTTCCCTTAAAACATTTTTAATAATTTTTTGGGAATTTATAATAATTTTATAAATAATTTTTTCCTAAATAAAATTGGAATTAAAAAGTTTTGGGGTTATTCTCTAATTTCTGATTATTGGTTTTATTTCTATAAAGTTCACTTGGGTAGGATCCGAAAGCGTTGAAGATATTAGGGTGTGTTTGTAATTATTTTTAGATGCGCGTTTGTGGTCCGTTATTTGACCTACACCTGTCGCACTCCTACTAGTTGATTGTGTGTTTCTACTAAGAGAGAAAATCGGTATTCATTAACAGCCCTTGGGTTGAATTTATCAACGCCCTGCATGTGTCCTTGTCTCAATCCCTTTGAACCTCTCTTAGCCAATCAGAAAGTGTTTAACCAATCGCTTATCTTAAACCGTTGGATGGAACTCAATATGGCAAGACTTAATCTCAGCCATTGATTTTGAGCTTCCTTCTCGATCCTTCTCAGCCCAGTATAAAACGAGGCCAACCCTCAGCCTTTGAGAAGTTTTTTCCACTTCGTCTATTCCAAGAGAGAAGAAAGAAAAGAGAGGAGAAAAAAAGAGAGAAACCACAGAGTTAGAAACCCTAACCCTAAATCGTTCCAAACACTTTATCAAACCCTAACCCTCTTTCTAAAATCAAGTTTACACCAAACACCAACCCTGAGTGTTTGAGAGTTTTTGAGTGGTGTTTTGAAAGTTGTTTGCTGTAACCTCTTCGTTTTAAGATCTTGTGTCCAACTTAAATATTAGTTTAGATCTGTATTTTTGTTTCATAGAAATCATTGATCTGGTCATTTTATGTTACAATACACTTAGATCTGCATTCTTAGTTTCTCGTCTTGAGAAATCTTTTGTTGATTATTTTCTGTAAATGTTTTCATCTTCAAAATCAACAAAATCATTTTCTGTTTCTAGTTCTTTTGAAACAAGACCTTTGACCTAGTTAGAATCACACTTGACGGTTTTCAATTTCAAAAACATTTCAAAACCCTAAAATTAATTAAGATCTTGAAATGTCTTCTGAGCAAGATAATCGTGGATTCCGAGATCATTTTAAAGGTCAAATAAGGTTTGAAGTTTCGGAGAAGAGAGAAACTGAAAATCACAGCATATAGATCTAGTTTGTAATTTTCTAGGACTGTTTGTATAAATAAGCGTGAGTGCGTACATGCATGTGTTAGAGAACCATCACAAACACTTACACACTACAACACTGAAAGTGTTGGTAATAAGATATTTAAACAAGAGTTGACGTAAAGACTGGAACAAAGTGAAAGTTAGCAAACTGGGAGAACCAAATTAACAATCAGAACTGCAAAAAAGTTAGAAGGACACCAGTGGGTACATTCTTAAACTTGTATAGAATTGATTTGTGTGCATGTGTGTTATATAGTTTGTAACTGATATATTTTATTTTAGTGGATTTTTCTTTTTACTCCGTAGAGGGAGTCGTGGATGTTTCCTTAGTTGGGTGAGATTTTACCACGTTAAAAATATCTTGTCATTAATCTTTCTACATCTCCTCATCTCATTCTTGCCGGTGTGCTGATTTAAACTGTTTATGTGTTGTTTTTCAAAACTTGTTAACAAATCTTGAACTGATCTCGTGCATATTTTATTAAACACATCTTGTCATTAAAACTGATTTGATTTAAAGAAAAGAGTTTCCTCAAAAAATAGTTCGGAGTTACGTAAATAGTTTAATAATGTATTAAACGGCTTTAGTAACAGTTTTTCAATTGGTATCAGAGCTTTGGAAATCTTTTTAAAAGATCTTATGTTTCTGAAATTATTTTCTTAAAATCAAAATAATGGACGAGAAAAATGAAATGTTTGGCAACTTGACCAGACCCCCTCTCTTTGATGGAAACAACTTTGCTGACTAGAAGGTAAGAATGGTTGCTTTCATACAAGGAACCTTGGGAGATGATGTCTGGGACATTGTTGAAAATGGATACACTTATCCTACTAAACCATCCATCGAAGGAAGTAATGAGAGGATTAAGAAAGAATTAAGTGAATTTACTCAAGAAGAGAAGCAAACTTCTCGAAACAATAATAAAGGCAAGAATGCCATCTTTATGTTCATAAATGAACATGAGTTCAAAAAGATCTCATCTTGTGCCTATTCTAAGGAAGATTGGGATACACTGATCACTGCACATGAAGGTAACACTAGAGTTAAGGCTGCTAAAACTCAAATGCTTATCCAATAGTATAAATCCCTAATTATGTCAGATTCTGAATCCTTTGATGATTTTTACATGAAATTGACTGACATTGTGACCAAATTGCATGCTAATGGGATAACATATGACATACATGAAATTATATCTAAAATTATAAGATCATTACCACAAAAATTTGATAACAAAAGATATGCTATTGAGGAAATGTGTGATCAAAATCTCACTCCTGAATTACTCAGTAGTAAACTACGAACTCTGGAAATGGAATTAGAATTTAAGAAACAAATGACCCAGTCCCATAGGAAACAGACTAGTTCCAACTTGAGTTTTTCCTCTAAGTTGATAAAACCTGAGTTCACTATTCCCACTGATGATTCTGATGAAGAATGTGATATAAATAGTTTGGATAATCAAATTGCCTTGATGTCAAAATAATTTAAGAAAATTATCAAATTTAGAAATAAATTGGCAAACAGACAAGGCAAGCTAAATTATCCAACTCAGTCTAACTACAAACCTCATGAGAAAGGTAAAGATAAACATCAGAAGGACATGAGACCCAACAAAGACTTCAAAAGCATTGAATGTTTTAGATGTCAAAAACTAGGACACATAGCACAAGACTGTAGAGTGAAACTGAACACTGCCAATACACATACTAGGGCCAACATTTGCAAAACATGGGATGATTCAAGTGATTTTGAAAATGAGGAACCTGAATCTTCTGATGGTTTTGATCCTTGCATGTCTTTCTTTGCTAAGATAATCTATAATGTTTGAGAATGATGATAATAGCTCTACTTCTGATGTTATGAATCATGCTGCTGCTGGTTTAGATGCTTTAATTTCTGAGAATATTGCTAGTTGTACCACGGGGTGTGTGAGTCAAAGGGAATGTGATAATGATGATGTCAATGGGTACGTGAGTTCAAGAGTTGAATCCTTAGGGGTCACTTCACACACTACACTTAGTGACTCCGACACTAAAGACCTCCCTGACATTCACACACTTTATGCGAAAACTCTCAAGAAAATCACTAGACTAGAGAAAATAGTGAAGGATCTCACTAAGAAACTAAAAGACCTAAGTCTGATGGTTAAACTTAACGCTGAAGAGTATACTACCCAATCTCTAACTTATGAAAATGAAGTCAAAATGTTTTATCAAAAATTGAAGAATTTGATTGAAGAAAATGAATCTTTGGAGAAAAAATATAAATGGACATTATTAGAATTGGAACAATCCAAAGAGAAGACAACAACGATTTTCAAAAAAATTGTAAAATTTGAAAAAAATTCAAACTGTTTTGATGGTTTTATTGCTGACTCAAAAACCAATTCTGATGATCGAACTGGAATAAGATTTTGCCCAAATTTGAAGACAAAAACTAAAAACCTTAAACCAATCAAGTTTGTGTCAGGAGGCAAAAGACTTATAGAAACTTGTCCATATTTTCATTCTCTAAAAAATGAGTTTGATAAAAAATAATCAAAGTTTAATATTGGGGAATCTAGTTACTCTAAGTGTGAAAGTCCACCTAAGGCTAAATATGTCTGGTCCCTGATAAGGAAAAGTGATTCTGCCTTTCAAATTGTACTCCCTAGGAATAAGGTTCAACTCCAAAATGTCATGAAGCCTATGTTTAGAGAGTTTCCTAAGGAGATACCATTCTCGAGCAATTTATATTGCTCTTAATGTGACCTATATGGTCAATCCTTTGAATGTTGCTACTCTAGACACTTAGTCAAACCTGTCTACAGTACTCTTGTGTACCAAAACTTTAACTATTCTAGGAGAAGCCGTAATAATTATGTTCTTCCTAGATAACCAGACAAAAACTCGAACTATAGAAAGAGAAAGACCAAACCTAAAAGATCATTTCCAAGAAGGATTCCTAAACACTTTCCTAAGCCAAATGCTCATGTTGATCATAAAATTCAACCTCATGCGCAAAACATCTTTCAACAGAAATCTAATACTTGCAAATTTTATCAAATGAGATCAAATAAGCGCAAAATGAAAACAAGAGTTGTTTGGGTTAGAAAAGATGAACTATTACCCCAGATGAAGTGTAATATTTTGATTACTGCTTTAAAAGCTGAACACACTCCCTCTGGTTGGTATTTAGACTCTGGATGTTTAAAGCACATGACTGGGGATGATACCAAACTTTTAAACAAAACTAGCTCTGCTAGAGGAAAAGTTATGTTTGGTGATAGTGTATTATCTCAAATCATTGGTAAAGGAACTCTACAAGAAGAAGGATTACCTTTACTTAAAAATGTTCTTCTAGTAAAAGGTCTTAAGGCCAACCTACTTAGTATCTCGCAATTTTGTGACTCAAATCATACTGTCACCTTTTTAAAGAATAATTGCAAAATTTTAAATGAAAAAGGTGAGTGCATAATTACAAGACTTAGGACTCCAGACAATTGTTATACTGTCCAGAACAGTACTGAGGTCTCTAACATTGCCAGAATGGATGACAATAAGATATGGCACGAAAATCTTAGTAGATTGTCTTCACAAGAAATAGTTAGAGGTATTCCTAAGATCAAACCTATTTCTAATATTGTTTGTGGATCTTATCAAGAAGGAAATTTTTTTAAGGCCCCTCATAAGAAAGTCAAAGATATCCTTACTTCTAAACACTTGGAGCTCATCCAAATGGACCTAATGGGTCCTTCTCGAACTGTTAGTCTCTGCGGACATAGTTACATTCTTTTATGGTTGATGACTTCACCAGATTTACTTGGGTAGCTTTCTTAAAACAAAAGTCTGACACTTTTCAAAACCTTTTTGAAGATTTTACTTCAAATTGAAAATGAGAAAGAGACTCAAGTAAATAGAATTCGTAGTGATAAAGGTAGAGAATTCTTAGATACATGTGTTATAGAGTATTGTGACTACAATGGTTACAAACATGAATTTAGTTCTCCTAAGACTCCTCAACATAATGGTATTACTGAGAGAAAGAATCGTACCCTTTAAGAGATGGCATGAGTTATGATTAGGGGTGCAACCGGTACGGGTTTTTACCGTACCGTACCATTTTGGCCCGGGAAAAAATGGTTTTGTTTCATATTATGAAATACCGAAAACCGATTTTACCGAAACCCAAAATACCGTAAAAAATTTGGTTGGTTTTGGTTTTTAGATACAAAAAACCGATTTACCGAATTTACCGTACATATATCGTACCAAAATTATCGTACCGAAATACCGTACCAAACTTTTTTGTGCAGTGTCAAATTATTTTGGCTATCATACTACTTCTATTTATTTTATTTCTCATGAGTGAGTTTTTATATTCTCCTTGAATTTAAATTTATTTATTTGAGTATTTGGTTTAAGTGTTAAATAATCATGTTAATTAAACATATATTTTGTTTAATTAATCAAACATTTAACACAAAATGAATTAGGTAGCATTTTGTTAAAATAAAAAGAACCGTTTGTTTTGTTGGCTATATTTCTCGGTACGAATTTTTATCGTATCGTATCGTTTTGATCCAAAAAAAATGATTTTGATTTTATATTATGAAATATTGAATATCGATTTTATCGAAATCGAAAATACCATAAAAAATTTGGTTGGTTTTGATTTTTAGATACAAAAAATCGATTTACCAAATTTATCGTACCGATATCGTACCAAAATTACCGTACCGAAATATCGTACCAAACTTTTTGTGCAGTGTCAAATTATTTTGGGTATCATACTACTTCTATTTATTTTATTTCTCATGACTGAGTTTTTATATTCTCTTTGAATTTAAATTTATTTATTTGAGTATTTGGTTTAAGTGTTAAATAATCATGTTAATTAAACATATATTTTGTTTAATTAATCAAACATTTAACACAAAATGAATTAGGTGGCATTTTGTTAAAATAAAAAGAGTCGTTTGTTTTGTTGGCTATATTTCCGTTTTGCACTTATTTCATTTGGGCTTTATATTGTGGTTTGTGTAGAGATCTTTTTTTAGGGTTTCCATTTCATTTTTTTACCTCTTTCTCCCTCAAAAAGTGTGGTCGTCATTTTTGTTTGAGCTCTCTCTCTCTCTCGTTTATTTTTCTTCTTCAACCTTGGGTTGATTTTGAGAAATAATTTTTTAGGGACTTTTATTTGAGAACACCATTTTTTTGTTTTGAGATTTGGCTTTCGATTTGGTGTGGTGGTTACTTTGTTTTGAGATCGGGTTTTCGGTGACAATTTTTTTGGCGCCAGCTGTATTCGGATGTGAGTTCCCTCCGTGTTTTTTGGTGATTTTTTTTCTGGTGAGTTGGCTTTTTCGACGAAGGTTTGTTTTTCCGGTGTTGGAGGTGTGGATGATTTTGACTTTTCGATGAACATTTTTTGAGGTAACAGCTCCCTCATTTTTTAGGCTCATCATCTTGGCTTACTCTCCTTAGGCACCATCTCCCTCATCTCATCACACTCTACTCCGGCTTCGGTAGAGGCAAACTAGTCAATTTGATCTCGTCTCACTCTCATCCATCTCTGACGGAGGTAAGTCGGTCATTTTGGTCTCGTCTCACTCTCCTACGGCTCCGATAAAAGCAAATCGGTTAGTTTGGTCTCGTATCTATTTAAATTTATTGTTCCAAATGCTAGAAATTGTACATGTTTGTGTATGTTTCTAATTGTTCCAAACAACTAGAAATGCTAGAAATTATAATAGCTAGAAATGATAGAAATTGTAACAGATAGAAATGGGTATATTGAAATATATACCAGATTTACTGAATGCATAAACCGATTTGAAATTCTGGTATTTAACGGGAAAAAAACAAATTGAAACTGAAATTATCGAAACCAAAAAAACCCGAAAGTACCAAAAAAATCGAAAAACCGGTCGGTTTGGTTTTGGTTTTTGCTTTGATGTACCGGTCGGTAAATTGGTACGGTACGATTTTACCATGTAGAATGTGGTTTTGGTATTGGTAAGGGGTCGCTACCGACCATACCGTACCGGTTGCACCCCTAGTTATGATTCATGCCAAGACTCTACCTAAGTATATTTTAGTAGAATCTATTCTAACTACGTGTCACATTATCAATAGGGTCTATCTTAGAAATAATTCTAAACAAACTCCATATGAACTATGGTATGGGAAGAATCCCAATCTTAAGTATCTTAGAACCTTTGGTAGTACGTGTTATGTCTGCAAAGACAGAGAACACTTATCCAAATTTGAGACTCGTGGAGATAAAGCCATTTTTCTATGATATTCTCCTAATAGTAGAGCATACCGTGTCTATAATCTTTCCACTAAGAACTTAATGGAATCCATAAACGTTATTGTAAGTGACACTACTATAGAGAGTAAGACTAGAGAACCAACTATTGTGGAAGAGTCTGAAAATGTTTTAGAAAATGACTCTCCAGAAATAGATGATTCTTTACCAATTGAGAGACCGGAAGTAGCTAATTGGGTTTCTAAAGACCATCCTATAGATAACGTTGTTGGTAACCCTAGTAAGCCTGTACATACAAGATCTCAATTAAGAAACTATGCTCATTATGCATATTTTGTTTCTCTTGTGGAACCAAATAATGTAAATGACGCATTGAATGATCCTCATGGGATTTCTGCAATGCAGGAAGAACTTCTTCAATTTGTCATTCATGATGTTTGGTATCTTGTACCTAGGCCTGATCAGAAAAAGGTTATTAGCACACGTTGGATATTTAAAAATAAATCTGATGAAAGTGGGATAGTCATTAGAAACAAAGCCAGATTAGTTGCTCAAGGATACTCTCAAATTAAAGGAATAGATTTTAACGAGACTTTTGCTCCTTTTACTCGCTTCGAATCTGTTCGTCTTCTCTTTTCCATAGCTTGCTACTTACATTTTATGCTTTACCAAATGGATGTCAAATCTGCCTTCCTTAATGGAATATTGACTGAGGAGACCTATGTAGAACAACCAAAAGGGTTCATTGACCCTAAATATCCAAATCATGTCTTTCGTCTTAAAAAGGCTTTGTATGGCCTAAAACAAGCGCCAAGAGCCTGGTATGAGTGACTTTCCAATTTCTCTTAGACAAAGGTTTTAAGAGAGGAGGAAATTATCAAACCCTTTTTGTCAAACATATCATTATAGCTCAAGTTTATGTTGACGATATCATCTTTGGATCAACTTCCCCTTTAGAAGTTAAATCTTTTTCTGAAGTTATGCATAAAGAATTTCAAATGTCTCTTGTGGGGGAGTTACAATTTTTCTTGGGACTTCAAGTCAAACAAAATTCAGAAAGATTATTTGTTTCGCAATCAAAATATGCTTTAGAGATCATTAAAAAATTCGGCCTTGAAAGTGCAAAAGATGCTAAAACTCCCATGAGTACTAGTGTCAAACTGTCTAAGGATGAAACTGGGAAATCTGTAGATCCAACCTTGTATCGTAGTATGATAGGAACCTTATTATACCTTACTGCCTCGCGTCCTGATATTATGTAAGTTGTTTGCGTGTGTGACCGTTATCAGAAGAACCCTAAAGAGAGCCATTTAGTTTGTGTTAAAAGAATTATAAAATACATTAAAGGCACTCTTAATTTAGGACTTTGGTACACCAATGATACTCCTAGCACTATAATAGGATACACTGATGTCGATTGGGCAGGGTGTACTGATGATCGTAAAAGCACATCAGGCGCATGTTACAATATTAGTAATAATTTGGTAGGTTGGAGTAGTAAGAAACAAAATTGCACTTCTTTATCAACAGCTGAATTTGAATACATAGCCGCTGGAAGCTGCTGTGCCCAATTACTTTGGCTTAAACAAATGCAAAGTGATTATGATATTAAACATGAACAATTACATCTCTATTGTGATAATTAAAGCGCGATCAATATCTCTAAAAATCCTGTTCAACACTCGCGAACTAAACACATAAAAATTAGGCATCATTTTATACGCGAATTAGTAGAGACTAAGGAATTAGAAATCAATTATCTTCCTACTGATTTGCAACTCGCAGATATGTTTACCAAACCTTTGGATTATAATAGGTTTATTTCTTTGCGTAAATCGATAGGAATGGTTTGTGCTGATTAAACTCTTTGGCTTACATATTTTTTCCCTTTGTCCATTTGAGACAAAACGGGGGAGAAATTTGAGTCTTATGAGAGTTCATTTATTTTGTACATATTCTAAAAATCTTTATCTCATTGATTATTTACACGACTCTGTACAGTTATTCTTAACAGTTGTAATAGGATATTGAATTGTAATTAGTTGAGTTATGTAATTTTCTTTTCTAGGAAATGGGTAAATAGAATTTTTGTATAGGAATAGTTTTTTTCCTTATTTCTTTGTAACTCTACGAGTCCAAGATGACTCAAAGGAGATTTTGTCTCATATTTTCAAAGGGGCAGATTGAAGCACCTTATACTCTTGACTCACTTGATTATACATTGTATAAGTGCTCATTTAGTTTGGAAATAGAGACAAAATTGATTCCCTTCCCTAGAATACCAAAGACCCTCAGATACTATAATACAATTCATTCCTCTTGTTTGATTGATCAAAGGTATACTTACAAACACTCACACACATTAGTATGGCATACATTGTTCATATATTGCATAAATTGTTTATGTGTGTGTTGTGTGTGTTAATTTCCCTTAAAACATTTTTAATAATTTTTGGGGAATTTTTAATGATTTTAAAAACAATTTTTTCCTAAATAAAATTGGAATTCAAAAGTTTTGGGGTCATTCTCTAATTTTTTATTATTAGTTTTATTCCTATAAAGTTCACTTGGGTAGGATCTTAAAGCGCTGAAGACATTAGGGTGTGCTTGTAATTATTTTTAGACGTGCGTTTGTGGTCCGTTATTTGACCTACACCTATCGCACTCCTACTGGTTGATTATGTGTTTCTATTAAGAGAGAAAACCGACATTCATTAACAGTCCTTGGATTGAATTTATCAACGCCCTGCATGCGTCCTTATCCCAATCCATGTGAACCTCTCTTAGCCGATCAGAAACTGTTTAACCAACCACTTATCTTAAACCGTTTGATGGAAGTCTATATGGAAAGACTTAATCTCAGCCATTGATTTCAAACCTCCTTCTCGATCCTTCTCAGCCCATTATAAAACGAGACCAACCCTCAGCCTTTGAGAAGTTTTTGCCACTTCGACTAATCCAATAGAGAAGAGAGAAGAGAGAGGAGAGAAAAAAAGAGAGAAACCACATAGTTAGAAACCCTAACCCTAAATCGTTCCAAACACTTTATCAAACCTTAACCCTCTTTCCAAAAACCATTTTACAGCAAACACCAACCCTGAGTGTTTGAGAGTTTTTGAGTGGTGGTTTGAAAGTTATTTCGTTATGTAACCTCTTCGTTTTAAGATCTTGTGTCCAACTTAAACATTAGGTTAGATCTCTATTTCTGTTTCATAGAAATCATAGATCTGGTAATTTTATGTTACAGTACACTTAGATCTGTATTCTTATTTTCTCGTCTTGAGAAATCTTTTGTTGATTATTTTTTGTAAATGTTTTCATCTTCAAAATCAACAAAATCATTTTATGTTTCTAGTTCTTTTGAAACAAGACATTTGACCTAGTTAGAATCACATTTGGCGGTTTTCAATTTCAAAAACATTTTCAAAACCCTGAAATTGATTAAGATCTTGAAACATCTTCTGAGAAAGATAGCCGTGGATTTCGGGATCATTTTAAAAGTCAAATAAGGTTTGAAATTTCGAAGAAGAGAGAAACTGAAAATCACAGGATATAGATCTGGTTTGTAATTTTCTAGGACTGTTTGTATTAATAAGCGTGAGTGTGTGCGTGCATGTGTTAGAGAACCATCACAAACACTTACACACTACAACACTAAAAGTGTTGGTAATAAGATCTTTAAACAAGAGTCGACGTAAAGACTGGAACAAAGTGAAAGTTAGCAAACTGAGAGAACCACATCAGCAATTAGAACTGCAAAAAAGTTATAAGGACATCAGTGGGTACATTCCTAAACTTGTATAGGACTGATTTATGTGCATTTGTGTTATATAGTTTGTAAGTGATATATTTTTATTTTAGTGGATTTTTCTTTTTACTCTGTAGAGGGAGTCGTGGATGTTTCCTTAGTTGGGTGAGGTTTTACCACGTTAAAAATCTCTTTTCATTAATATTTCTACATCTCCTCATCTTATTCTTACTGGTGAGTTGATTTAAACTGTTTATGTGTTGTTTTTCAAAACTTGTTAACAAATCTTGAACTGATCTCGTGCATATTTTATTAAACACATCTTGTGATTAAAACTGATTTTATTTATAGAAAAGAGTTTCCTCAAAAAACAGTTCGGAGTTACTTAAATAGTTTAATCTTTTATTAAACGGCTTTAATAACAGTTTTTCACTTGCCAATAGTCCTTATGGGAATCAGGTAGATTGACTACCAATACCCTGTCAAGACTCCTAGCTTTCAGATAGAGGAGACCATAGTTTGTTCAAGAGAAGGAATAGCAATAACAAATTTAAGCAAGGCCTAGATTAGTGCCATAGAAATGATTGATCCTATGTACACCATTGACAATCTTCCAAACATTTGGAGAACGCTGTGCAAGAACTATATAGAAATAAGTGAAGAAATGCAAAAATAAGCGATTTGGGGGAAAATTCAGACCCCCTGGGATAAGAGAAGAACATGAATCCAATGCCCGTCCTCAATGGCTAGAACATTACGAGGAACAGGGGCACATTCAATGTCCACCCAGTTTGGAATGTTGTAAAACTCCCTAAACTCAGCTATCGACATATTACCTATTCTTGCCATCAGAAAATAAAAACCCTAGTAGCGATAATGTAGAAATTTCAACAGAAAAGAAAGGAAGAGAAGTTTAGAAAACTTACGAAGTAGAAATCAGTTTAAGACGATGGAAGGCCACAAGCAAAGAAGATGGGAAGACAACAAAGAGCTTGAAGATGAAAAGAGAGACCTGGAAGTGAGAAAACTCAATGAGAAGATGGAGAAATCTTGAGAATGCAAGGAAGTTTGAAGTGACGTCAGAAAATGGCTTCTTCAAATAAATTAAACCCTTTCAATGATTATGCACAGAGAATGAAGTGCATCTGCCGCCTAAATCTATTTGGGAACGACGTTTCACTCCCCAAAGCTTCTTGCGATTCATAAAAATGCCATCAGGGCTATTATTTTAGATTATTGAGCCCAAATTGTGACCCAAAAATTTTAGGGACAATTATGGATACCTCATTTAATTGTCTTGGCCCAGAGAAGTAGCCCGACTAGTCCCTATCAACGATAGGGAGAGTCCGGCCCAAAATCTAAGGTATCATAAATAACTAATTCAGTAGTGACCCATTCAACCCCTAAAATCTCTCAAGAGATATTCTAGGGATTATGGACCAACGTGGAGGTTCCCAACACCCCCCTCTGAAAATTATATGTATATAGTGAACCCCCCAGCCCGGGGAAAAGAGGACATGCAATTGTAAACACTCCCCTGGAGAAAAGAGAAACATAAAATAAGAGAGCACCATCGTGGATGTAGGCCATTTTTCCGAATCATGTATATTTTATGTCATGTGTGATTAAAGCTATTTTATGTTCTTTATTTTTTCTGGTGATTGCATTTGTTTATAATTTGTGTTGAGATTTATGGTCACCACATGAACTATAGGAATAATATTGAAAGATGAATGTGCACATTTGAATGAACGTGATATACGAAGAGATAATTGATATTCAGATGATGCTGGAAAGAATAATTATGAAGGGCGTGACGTCCCTAGTGGTGAAAACCCCCAAACCAACTGGCCAGTAGCATATGGTGCACATTACCGGCGGTGAAAGGCTGTTAAAAATCGTGGTTATTGGCTAGTCCCAAAGAAACAAAGAATGTAAGGATGAATAAATCTTATTAATATTACGATGATGACATAATTGAATTAATAAGTAAAGTCCCTAGCACGAGACATGAAAATGTTTAAGTATGAGTTGGGCACATAGCCCGGGTGCATTATATGTAGCTGTCTTGACATGTAATTAAATAAAATAGTTGTTTTACAAAATACTGAAAGATATTCTGTATGTATATTATTTTGATTACAAAACTATTGCTTATTATTCCCCACTTTAGTGGGCATCCGCTCACTCCCCCTACTTTCCCCACTCACAAGTACTTTGGTTGGAGATTTTGGAAAGGATATCAATAAGGATGATGAGGGTGGAACTCGATGTTAGAAGATATGTTGATCTTTTTATCACATGTTGTAGATTTACATTCATTTCATAATGTTGGAACTTTATTTTAGATTTGAAGTCATGAAATATATTTACACAGAGAATTTTGTTTAAAATATGATATCAAATGTTTTTCATGTATTAGTTGTTAAATGGACTTTATGCACATGGAAAAGTAGTTATTTTTTTTATATTAACAACTGGTAAGTAAATCTTATTTCTAAGTAAATGTATTTTTTAAAATAATTAATTAAACTTTTCCCCCTCCCCCTAACTCCTTCACGTGGATTTTGGTTATTCCATAGGTAAGTTAAATCCGGGTCGGGGTGTTATAAGAAGTGTCTTACTGGTATAAGAAACATGACACTGCTTTCCCTCCTTCTCACATGCCAAGGCTGAGCTAACTACGTGACCTGATAATGAGAGGTAGAGGTATAAAGGATCTCCATCGTCGGGAAATTCCAGAATATTTGGTTTGCTGAGGTAAGACTTGATCTCATCAAGGTCTTTTAAATAATTATTATTCCAAGTGAGGCCTTTACCCTTCTCGAGTAGCTGAAAGAATGGTCGACAGTGCTCCGATGAATTGAAGATGAACGGGTTGAGTGCTGCGAGCATTCTAGTGAGCTTCTGGGTATCGTACAGCATCTTCGGTGGATGGACCCAGTTAATAACATCAATCTGATCTGGTTTAGCCTCAATAACTCTTTTCCTGAACAGATAACTTAGAAATTTTCCTGACTGGACACCGAATGAGCACTTGCTCGCGTTGAGCTTTATCCGGTAGTTCCTGAGGATTTCGAAGGTGTTGGCTTGGTCGCTGGGGTGGTCGCCTTTGTACTTACTTTTGACTAGCACGTCATGGATGTAAACCTCCATAGTTTCACCCATATGTTTCTTGAACATTTTGTGACCAACCTCTGATACGTGGCCCTAGCGTTCTTAAGGTCGAATAGAATGACCCTGTAGCTATACAAACCAGCTGGGGTGTTGAACTACGTTTTGTCCTGGTTGGGGCCGAATAATGGGATCTGGTGGTACCCTAAATAGGCATCCAAGAGGCTCCTCCATTCATGTACAGCCGTCGTATTGATTAGCTGATCTAGGTAGAGGAAAACTGTCCTAAGGGCATGCCTTATTAAGATCAGTTAAGTCAATGTAAACTCTCCAACTTTCGTTGCTTTTGTGTATCACCACTGGTTTTTTGATCCACTTCAAAAATTAAACTTCTCTAATGGAACTTGCCTCCAGAAGTTTCCCTACATCGTTTTCCACTGCTTTAGCCTTTTTCGGGGCTGTTAGGGGTGCCTTTTTAGTAATCGACTTGAAAGTTGGGTCTATATGAAGGCGGTGGTAAGCCAGCTAGTGACTAATCCTTGGCAGGTCATATGGTTCCCAGGAAAACATATCCAAGTTACGTTTTAATAAGGCTATGAGTTCTATCTTTTCATTCCCGCCGAGTGTTTCCCCAATTAGAAACTTTTCTGTGGCAGTTTGGTATAAATGTAACTTCCTCTAGGTTTTGAACGACCCTATCACATGGGTGGGCGCTGGCTACATCCACTCTTGGTAGGCCATACCGTAGTTGATATTTTAAAGGAGTAGCCCCATCCTAGGCTTCCTCGAGAGATAATTCCTTTTTTTTCGGGGCCAAATTGCGATAATAAAGCATTTCCTGGTGGTGGACTAATCACCCCGAATTTCCACTACTCCTCAGTTGTGACTCACTTGAGCTTCTTATGGTAGTTTGATGGTATAACTCTCATCGTATGAAGACATCCCCTACCTATAATGGCGTGGTAGGGTGAATCTATGTCTACTTCTAGGAATTTGATCAATTTAAAAATATTATATGCCCTTACTGGTAGGACCATCTTACCCAACGACATCTTGATCTCTCTCACGAAGCCGACCAATGAAACTATTGCCTCTTTAAGATAGGTCAAGTTGAGCTTTAATTTGTGGAAGATCTCTAAGTACATCACCCCAAACAAGATCCCTTAATCCACCAGCAACCTCTCAACGTCCTAGTTCGCAATCCGTAATATGATTATGAGTTCATCGTGGTGTGGGATCCTTACCCTAACCAAATCTTCCTTAGTGAAAATAATGTGTTTGTTGTAGTCGACGTCCTATGGTCACCGATGCTTGCCATCCTGGCTTTTATCGGGGTCAATATAGAATGCTTCCATAGTAGTCATGACCTTATTTAGCTACATCCGAACAACGTTCCCTTGGATCTACTTCAGGTCATACGCTCCGTAAATTACTACGATTTCTTATCCCATATCATCATCTAGGACGTTATCTGGCTTCTGGTTGTCATTTTCTACAACCTTGTCATCTTTCTTTTCTATATACTCGTCTAGATACCCAACCTGGGCCAGCTCCTACAGGTGAGATTTTAACACTTTGCAATTTTCTGTTTGGTGGCTGCCTTCTTTATGGAAAGCGCATTACAATGAATTATTACTCTTTATTGTGTCAGCCCCCATATTCATGGGTCATTTAACAAACTACAAATCCTTGATCTTTCCCACTATTTTGTAGATTGGTTTCTTAAAGACTCTGTTAATAGCATGAAAGGCTTTTGAAGGATTCGCCTTGCCCCAATTCTTGGAACCATTCTTGCCCCCATTATTATTCCCGTCCTTGGGACTGTTGTCTTTATCACTTCCCTTATTTGCCTTCGGATGACCAGTTTTAGTATGACTAGTTTGAATCACATCCATAACCTTAACGTATTTCTCAACGCATGCCATGAGGTCTTGAATGGTGCTAGACTTCTTCTTTATGAGGGATTGGTTCAACATGGAGGTGGTTTGTAAATCGATCTTAAAGGATACTACGATAACTTGCTCTGAGTAGTCCTCTATTTTATTGAAAATTTTCTAATATCTTTTGGCATACTCGCGAAGAGTTTACTGTGGATTTTTGTTCATCGTTAGCAGCAAATCCATCCTCTTCAGGTGGGAGCTGCTGATTATGAGTGAGCGATGAAGGCCTCAGTGAGGACCTTGAAGCTCATGATGGACCTATGGGGCAACCTCTCAAACCACTTTGAGGTACGTCATGTAGGCTAGAAGGGAAGATGCGACACATAAAAGAGTCTTTATGGGTCCACAGGGTCATGGCCTACCTGTACTGCCCGACGTGGTCTATGGGATCAGTTTTGACATCACATATTTTAAACTTGGGGACTGTGAACTTCTTTAAGGGCTCTTTATCCTCAATCGCCCTTGAAAATGGGGATCTCATCTGTGTGTTAAGATCCCTTCTAGCCAGCTCTTTGATAGACTTAGCCCCATTTGTGGGTTAGGTGTTGATCCATTTCTCTTCTAATCAAACTTCTTATGTCTTAATATTCATTATTTATGTGGTGCCTCTCTTGTCGGACATGTTTCGATCTGTCCAAGTCACGCCCAGAGCTCCTCCCTCGGATGCTAGTGTTGCTCGCTTGAGGACTAGGGATCCTTGCATGACGCTTCCGATTATCGATGTGGAGCTCTCTTTCCATTTTTTCTAATCGCCTCTGAAGGCGAGTGTTTTATTCCATCTAGAGGCATGTGGCCTCCTCTTGCTTTTGAAGCCTGGCTTCATAGGCGTCGAACAACCTGGAGATCCATATAAACCTAGGCGGGCCATGGCTCTCTTCAGAAAGTAGTCTCTCTTGGCGAAACCTTAGATTTGGCTCCTGAAGAATTTGATACTTGACCTTGGGTGGAACTGGGTCATCTTTTACATCGCCGGCCTAGGGTAGGTTGTTGCTGTGGTGAGGCATTGTGGCACTTTCTTTCAGTGATTACTTTTGTAGGAAAAGAGAATCGTTTTCCACAGACGACGCGAATTGTGAGTGCAAGAGTAATCACAATGAATAATCCCAAGAAAGAAAGTAAATGAACAAAGTAAATCAATCACATGCACAACACCCGATATACGTGGTTCAGCAAATTGCCTACGTCTACACATGAGTTACTGTTTTTCTTATTAGTGTAACTCTCAAGATTACAAAGTTGCATCCCCTTGATCGAGGGGTGAGTGTTTACATTTATAGTCATGTTCAAGACGTTGAGTTGTAAAAGAAACTCTTCTAGCTTGAATGCAGCTCGTGAGGTGTCCCTAAATATCTCTTCGAGATTATTGGTAATCTCTTTGAGCTTGTCGAGATGTATTTAAGCACATGTGAAATACACAGATGGAATTAATAATCTGATTTAAGCCGAACGCTTCCTATCTCTTGATGGGCTGGTTGGCATAAATCGTGGATGGACCTAATGGATTATTTTAGTCCCCAAAGATAATATCGAGGGTTGTTATACTAGTAGTAATATTAGTTTTATTTCTTGTTATATATTTATTATAAACAATATTTTGAACAAAGTTATAGTAAATTATGTTTTGAAAATTTCATATTAATATAATAATTATTATTACTATTTACATTAGTTGTTTACTTATTATAGACAGTAACTTGTATAATAAATCAGATTAGGTCTTATTTCTTTTGTATGACTGAAATTTAGTGTTTATTTTTCTCAATTAGTAGTTTGTTAACACGTATCTAATTTATAAAGAAACATATAAAATATATGGAACAAAGATTATAAGGGAGTTTAGGTACGAGATATTTGTTAATTACTTTTGATGTTTATTTGGTCTTTCAGTGCTTTTGTAGTATTTATTAAATTTTATAATAAATATTCTAAATCGACAACTCGAGTACAAAATTAGAAACATATAATATTGGTGAACAAAAGCCCATGAATGTAAAATTCATTTGATGTTCAATATAATAATAGTGATATAGTGCTAAATATATCCACAAATATTAGAATTTGGTAATGATGTTGAGTGTCGATGCCTAAGGATGGGTAGGGAAACAAAACATGCACGTTTGGATGCGTAATTGGGCTTTGTGTGCCTTGGTAGGTGCCATTCCATGATTAGTGAGTGTTTGAAGTTGGACTTTTAAGTAATGTTTTTTAGTGTCAACGTCTAAGGGTAGGGGT
Source organism: Sambucus nigra (assembly GCA_949130495.1). Lineage (NCBI taxonomy): Eukaryota > Viridiplantae > Streptophyta > Magnoliopsida > Dipsacales > Adoxaceae > Sambucus > Sambucus nigra. The sequence goes on from OX422222.1 coordinate 363,072,626, forward strand.
CCTATTAGGGAATAAGAATAAATAGTTGTGCTTAAATGCCACATCACATTATTAAATAAAAGGGGGATGATTAGGGGGAGGATAGAAAATAATAAAGAAAAAAGATAATATAATAAAAATTACCAACTAACCAAAATAATCCTTAGGGGAAGAAACTGACAAAAATCCAAGCTCTGTTTTCGAAGAAAATGAATTATAAGCGTCTAGGTTTGAAAATTAAAAAAATTAAATATATATAGAGAGATAATTCATTGGCGAACATATACGAGTGAAATGAGATAATGCATTTGTGGAAATATCAATACTATTTTGAGCATTATGCTAAATCATGTTATTTTTTTATCCATCTGAACCAAAGAAAATAGTGAAATTTTAGCAGCAAGTTGTATGTAATTATGAAATGGTTTCATCCATATTCGTGTGTGACAATTTCTTCCTCAATTAACTTTATATGCCATTGAAGCTGAAGTGGAGAAATCTATTTCAAAGGAAGAAAAATAGAATTAGTAGAAATTTTTTGACACAATATTCCTTCAATCAAATTGAAAAGAAGACAACCCACGTCTATGTATATATATATAAAATTGGAGCTTGTAATCATGTTAACTTGTCACGTGTCTTGTTATAAATGTTCAGATGTCATTTGTCTTCTTTTTTTTAATATTTCACATTTTTTCCTCTTCTCCCTTTTTATATTATTATAAGAGGAACTTTTCTACACGGACACATAATTATAGACACACAAATTAGACATATTCTTCCAAATTATAAAAATAACCTTAATATCCCAATACAATAATGGCCCTCCTGTTTTTGCACCCCCAATAAAAAATTTAATTGTTGAACCCTTATTTTTTCAAGATTTTTTTTTATTTCTTAAAAACAGTTTCTTAAAAAAACATCTTTTTTATTGACAGAAATGAAAAACTGTTTGTTAAAATAATAAATAAATTACAGTTTTTTAAGTAGCACAATATTTTGTAATAAAAAAATAGTCTACTAATGAAGAGTTGTTAACAATAAAAACAATTTCCTATAAAAAACATCTTTTATTAAAAAAAATACTTTTTAGAGGAATAATTTTTTTAATAAAAAACCTATAAAACAATGTTTTTAAATAAAAAAGCTTTTTTTTAATAATAAACATAGTTTTTTATTTATAATTTTTTTTAATTTTAATGAAAAACACTGTTAAATTTGATGTCTTAGATTCACGATTTATTAGTTCCGCTGGCGCGGACCTACATCATATTGTGAGTTCTCGCCAACGAACTCACCAATCGTGAATCTACGACATCAAATTTTCCTCCCATTTATGTAATATAATTGATAAATAAAATTTCTCCCTTAAAATGTCGGGACTTGCAAAGTAAATCATCAACATAGGGAACAAACAAGATAAAAAACCATGAATGGTTAATAACATTAACTAACTTTATAATGTTAAAAAATGATTTTTACAGCTAATAAAAACAAAAAAAAAGGTTTTAATGTTAGTAAAAAATATTTTTACATTTAATAAAAAAATTACAGTTATGCACGTTTTCTTTTATTCTATCCCTTTTGGTGAGTTAAGGAGCCTTTATTTTTTATTTTTTATAATATGGGTCTAAGGTGTGTGTCTATCTTTATGTGTCCATGTATCTTTTTTCTTATAAGAGACTAAATTCATCAATCTTCTAAAATGTTTTGTATTCTCTCTCTTCCATAATCCTTTCTTCACTCATTTTCTCTCGCTTCTTATATCCAACCTTTCCTGATTTTACAATGTAAAAGTTTTGGTTCTTTCATCCTGCAAACTTCATAATTTACTTGGTTCTCTTTGGAGGCTCTGATAATCATTATTTTTTTTATACATTCATTTGGATGATTTTCTCCATTTTATATTTTACTAATCACAATGGTTTTTATTCAGATTATAAACCTAATTTTTTATCGTTCTGATTTGTATTCTTTTTTTTTTATCACAATGGGTACTATTGTTTATTGGATATATTTTTGATATTTATGCAGATTACAAACTAATTTATTATTCCTTCGATTTCTTTTCCTTTTTTATCACAATCGGTATTGTTGTTTATTGGATATGTTTATTATATTGTTAATAATACAAATGACACTAAGATAAAGTTTTGAGGTGTCCTTTAGTTCATTAAGAATTTGATTGTAATTTTTTTAATCTTATCTCAGATTATAAAATTTCTATCCATTTCAGAGAGGTTGTGTACATGTTCAGAATATACTTACTATTTTTTATCCAATTTATGCTGATGAAAATAGGGGTAATTTCAATTGAACAACATTTGATATAATTTAACTTTAATACGCTGGGATTTTTTAAAAGGTGTTGTTAAAAGCATTGATTTTTTTTCTCACTCACCGGAATATCTTGACATCCTAATATCATATGTTTAACATAATTTATAATCACTTTATAAATGGTGCTTTAGATTATTTTTCTAATTCATTTTCCATTGTCTCACTTTATGCAGTAAATTATCAAATTTCGAGATGTCTAAAACACTATTTATGTCCTTACTGATAGTTGGAAAATTTTTTTTTAGTTCTTAATATTCCAAAATTGGAAAAAACTTGACACACCGTGTGAACAATACATGTTCTACTAGATTTGTTGGTCTATAAAAATATTTTATTTTAAGAAATACTCGTACTATGTAATTCACTTGCACTTTCCATCTTATATTTATTTTAATGATGTATTTTCAACTTTTCATAAGTTAGGGGTTGATTTTGACTTAAACCCGTGTTCTTTTAGAGATGGTTTGACCTATCCATTTGAACTTTTAAATTTAAATGCCAAAATTTAGTGTTCTTCATGTATTTAAAAATTAATTTATTGTTTTAATTATTATATTAAACTACTTTAATGATTGAAAATAATTATTTTCTTTATTTAGTGGTCATAAAACTGTGTGAAAATTGAGTTATAATGTATTCTCAAGGTTAAAAATATTGGTTGCACTTATTGAATGTCATTCATATGATTTTTGATGTTAATTTAAAATTTATTCTTCTTTCATTCGTAGAATATATTGGGTGAAACAGACTATAACAATAAAATAATACAGTTCAAATAAATTCGACCACACATCACGTGTCCTACATGCTAGTATTACTTCTAATGGAATGATAGATAATCATATTACTTCCGATGTTAAAACTTATTGTGTACTTTATCCTCACCCATCGCAAAAACGCCACCCACCTCTTCAACTTCAAAAGGATACTTTATCCGTTCACTATTATCCATATAAATAGGACTCCTCTCTAAACCCTCGGACCCTTCCTTAAGCAAGTCCTTGTAAAGTTGGTGATCCCTCTGCTATGGATATGGAATCTCTAACCAGAGATCCATCACCTAGATCAAACTACTTAATAAGACTATGCCTCCTCTTACCGTTAGTCACCTTATGAAACATCTTCGATTTACAATATCCCTCAACCTACTTAAATATGAAAAGTATCTAAACTGGTGACAATATTTAAACATATATTCTAATAATATGAAAACAACATTAAAATAAATTGAAGATCATACTAAAATCATCTTCACATATTTAAGTTAAGAGCAATTGAACTGATTTAAAGAGCCCACCAATTAGTTTTTAGTGATATGTATATATACTAGGGTGTACCCATGACGATGGTACGATGATAAATTTGTTCTCGTAATATTTTGTACCCGTGTCGATGGCAAGACAATAGATTTGTTCCCGTAATAAATTTGTTCACGTGATGAAATTCTGCATTTAAAGTGTTGGCAAAAAAAAGGAAAAAAATAAAGTCTCATGCTGAGGCTTGAAATGGTATTATAAGACCAACTTAAAACCCAACATGCATGAACAAAGTCAGTTCAGTTACAATCCTTTCTTTTAACTCTGAGAAAAAATTAATTTAAAACATGCATGAACAAAGGCCAACATGTATGAAAACAGTCCATTAAAATCACCGAATGTTCAACAAAATTTAAAAGTCGGACGTATCTATGACAAATAACCAAAATACTTTCAAAGACCCCATATTTGTCACATTAGTTACTTGAGATAAGTCAAAACATAGTTCAAAAATAACTTACAAAACTCTGCAAGCAAAAGGTTCTCCATAATAAAATTGAAACTGAACACAATAGTTTAACCCAAGAATCTCAAGAGTGTTGGGCTTATACTCAGTATCACAATGGGTGAACCCACTAAGTCATGTACGCACCATTCTCTCACCAAAAACTGGACACGCACCCACCTAATACCCATTCCCTCCTACCACTCACTGCATTACCCCACATTAATACACGTCGATACTATATGTCAAGTCTTATTAAAATTTAGTTAGTGCAACATGCCTTTGGAATCTCTTTATTCACGCAATAATACACGCCAATACCGTACGTCAAGTCTTATTAAAATTTTCGCTAACATTATAGAATGTGCAAAAGATTTGGAAAATTCATAATTCATAGTTTTGAGCATAATAAATATTATCTATATACCACTTATATTTACTTCCAAATTGTAAAAGATGAAAATATCTCAACAACAAAAATTGTGCCTAGGCCTAAATTATTTTAAAGTAGGATGAATATATTTAAATTATTTTTATTAACTACATAATAAATTAGTTTCAACAATTTAATTGATGTTTAAATGTTATAAACAAATATTAACTAATTTCATATTGTCAAAAGTTTTTTAAATAAAAATAAATTTAAATAATCAATAATATTATAAATTAATTTTTTATTTTTATTAATGTTAATGTCTTTCTATATTGCTTTCATATGTGAGGTATGTCCGTCAAAGTACCTTACCCGATTTCAAAATAAATAAAAATGATATTTATCTACATTTGAGTGTCAGCGTGTTAATTGGATTTTATCAAATCTTTGTGTGCTTTGGTTCAAGCTTTTGAAAATATATTTTTGGGGGATAAGATATTAGAGTTGATTTGGGAATCTTATCACATGTACTGTAGGAGATTTTATACTGGATTGTTAGGTAAATTACACCTAAGGTTGAATAGTACACCGAGGATTTGATTTAGTGGAGACCCATTTTATCCTCGTTGACTGCAAAACTTATATTCACAAAAAGGGCCATTGAAACAAATCCACCATCATCCCTTTTTATACAAAAGAGACCAAGTTAGAAAATAAAAAAAATGTCTAAAAATAATAAATGCTCTCTAAATTCTATTAACACTGTTGTTATTAAAGGAATCACGAAAAATATATATTATTTTACACGAAAATAAGAAAAATTAGAGACTTTAAATTTGATAATATATTGTTTTACAAAAGCAAATTCCAAAAATAAGCGAAATACTTTAATATTAAAAGTGGACACACCATTTATACCTCTATTTTTCATTTGAGATCTTTCATATCTATTATACAATTGATCATACGCCACAAAAATATATATATTTAATAAAAAAACATACAAATAAATACATCTATTTAGCTGCATGAATAAAAAAATTGAACATAGAAAAAATCAAGGAACTTTTGTTACATTAAAGTTAAAAAAAATCCCAACCTGTTATCATTGGTAGTCTTTTATTACATATTGGGTAAAAAACAACACTAATTTTATACCAATTCCCTCTCCCTGACACCGAAACAGTACCCAACTATGAAATTTCAAAAGTTTATTCATGGGAAGATATGTTAAGAAAGATAAAAACAACAATAATTAAATTAAAGTAGAAAAAAACTATAAGTAATCCTTTTTTGTTAATGTTTTTATGACAAAACTATATTTGACAGAAGCTATCACTTCTTTGTACAAATGAAATTTTTTATGGCCCTATATTATTCCTCTATATTCGGCAGGTTCAATCAAAGAGACATAATCGTAACTTAAAATAAACAAAAAGGAAGAGTAACAAAATGAGTCTTGAGCCACTAGGAAAACAAATCCACCAAGACACCAAATCTGCATAGGAAAATGAACACAAAAATCAAAACATGAGTCTTTGACATTTTACAAACACATTTCATGTAATAAAAAACATGTAAAAGCCGAAATTGTAAAACAACCTAAAAAAAAAAAATAAGCACATTGTATAAAAAGTCTACACCTTCCCCAAGCAGGGGCGAAGCCACCCCATGGCAGGGGTGGGCCATGACCCAGTCCAAAGTTTTGAAAAAAATACCCTACATATGTTATATTTCAATTTAATATCCCAAAATTCCAAGCCCAACCCATTTTATTCCTTTATTCTCTTTTTACTTAACCTAATAGAACTCATCCACTCTACTTTGGAAAGTCACGGCAGTTAGCAACAACCAAACAAAAGCGAAACCAAACTTCCTCATTTTCAAAGGTATCTCTCTTCTCTATCCATCTTATGACTCAAAGTAGTATTGATTAGTTTAATAATAATTAATAATAGTTGTAATTAATAAATGTAGTTAATTATTGGTTAATTTAGCAGATAATTTTAACTGTTCTAGTAAATTAGTTTAGTAATTAATTTCCCTACATGATTTAATTGTTCTAGTAGATTAGTTTAGTAGTTAATTTTTATTAATTGTTAAAGTAGTTAATTATTAATTGTTATTAACTGTTATTAATTAATATATGGTAATTAACTTTTCTAGGAAAAATGAATTTTTTTAATTGTTTTATTTTTGTGTTGTAGAAATATGGGGAAATCAAAGACCCTTGATTCATTTTTCAAGAGAAAACAAGTTGAAAGTGAAAATGTCGGGGAGTCTCCGGTTTTCCCCGAGTGTAATGTTCAAAATTCGGTACGTGAAACACTTGAACAAAGAACTTTAAAATCTCCAAGAATTGATATTGAGGGGTTTTATATTGACAATTTAGATCGTGATCCAAGAAAACGTATAGAAATATGGAGGTATCCCGATAAGCTAATTAATGATGTTCGGCGGGCATACATTAACTTTGGTCCATATCAATGTATTCTTCCAAACTACCCTTTATCTGTACATGAAAAACATCCTCGTCGTTTTCAAGCATCATGGTTCAACATATTTCCGTCTTGGTTAGAGTATTCCCCGACAAAGGATATGGCATTTTGTTTACCTCGTTATCTCTTTAACAAGGAAGGGGCCCATCATGGGCAATATACTTTTTCACGCGATGGGTTTAATGGTTGGAAGAGAGTAAGGAATGGGATGAATTGTGCATTTTTAAATCATGTAGGGAAAGATCCCAATTCACTACACAAAATTTCTCAAAAATCATGTGATGATTTAATGAATCAATCACAACATATTGACAAAGTTTTTGAGAAACAAAGTTGTGAAGAAATTGCAAATAATTGGATACGACTTAAACCCTCAATTACATCGGTTCGTTATCTTACACTTCAAGGTTTTTCCTTAAGAGCTCACGATGAAAGTAAAAGTTCTATCAACCGCGGTAATTTTCTTGAGTTAATTAAGGTTTTGGCGGATTATAATAAAGATGTTGCAAATGTTGTATTAGAAAAGGCACCTCAAAATGCCTCATATATATCTTCTGGTGTCCAAAAAGAGATCTTATTTGTTTATGCAATGAAAATTAGAAAGGTCATATGTGAGGAAATTGGTGATTCAAATTTTTGTATTCTTGTTGATGAATCTCGAGATATTGCAAAAAAGGAGCAAATGGCCATTGTCTTGAGATTTGTTGACAAAAATGGTATTGTTCGGGAGCGTTTCTTTGGTGTTGTACATGTATCGGATACTAGGGCATTAACTCTAAAAAATGAGATTTTTTCCATACTTTCTCGTTATGATCTTGGGAAACAAAATATTCGAGGCCAAGGGTATGATAGGTCAAGTAATATGTGAGGTGAATGGAAAGGCCTACAAGCCTTAGTTGAAAAAGATTGTCCATATGCATACTATGTCCATTGTTTTGCTCATCATTTACAATTGGCATTAGTTGCAACATCTCGAAAAAATTCTCATGTACACCAATTTTTTTCAAAATTGAGTTTCATTATTAATATGGTGGGGGATTTTCGTAAACGTAATGATGAACTGAAACTTGCACATGCCTCTGATATTGCTTATTTGATTTCCATTGAAGAGCTTGATACTGGAACAGGATTGAATCAAGTTGGTAATTTGCAAAAGGCTGGAGAAACGCGGTGGAGTTCTCATGTGAGATCTCTTCGTAGCTTGATAAATATGTTTAGTGCTACTTGTCAGGTTTTATTAAACATCATTAATGATGGAGGCGGGGAACAAAGTGGAGATGCTGATACAGCTTATAGTTTTTTGACTACTTTCGAGTTTGTTTTCATCTTTTATCTTATGAAAGACATTTTTGAAATCACCGATATGCTTTCCCAAGCACTGCAACGAAAATCTCAAGACATTTTGAATGAAATGCAACTTGTGAAGACCACAAAGACACTCATACAGAAGTTAAAAGATGCACTACACCAAAAATGACATTCTGGCACGCTTAGGGAAGGAGATTCTGGCACTGTTTAAAACCGTGCCAAAATCTGGCACGGTTTTATCATAATCTGGCACGGTTTGAAAAAGTGCCAAATTTTGGCACGGTTTTAAACAGTGCCAAATATGGGTACGCTTTGTTAAAAAAATAACACCCAAAATTTGAAGAGGGGACCAAAATTTCAAAACAATCTAACCCTAACTCACTCTCTCTCTCTCCCTCCCCACGCAGCCGGCTCCCATAATCTCCTCCTTATCTCCCCACGCAATCGTTTCTCCTTATCATCTCCTCATCATCTCCTCATCATCGTTTCTCCCTCCCCACGGTCCCGGATTCCATCGTTGCTCCGAGTCGCTGCTCCCACGCTTCTGGCTTCATCTTCGTCAGGTATTACATCTCTCTCTCTCTCTCTCTCTCTCTATATATATATATATATATATATATATATATCAGTTGTTGCGATTTTGGGGTTGGTAGCAATTTTGGGGGTATATCAGTTGTTGCGATTTCGGGGGGTTTATCAGTTGGGATTTCGGGGTTGGTAGCAATTTTGGGGGTATATATGTATATATTCGGGGGTATATATATATATATATCAGGTACTAGAAATCGGAACCCCTGAAACCGATTTAGGGGTGCGATTTCAGGGGTTCCGATTTCTAGTACCTGATATATATATCAGTTTCAATTTCAAGGGTACCATTTCAATTTCAGGGGTACCATACATATTCAATTTCAGGGGTAATTTCAGGGGTACCATTTCAATTTCAGGGTACCATACATACATACATACATACATACATACATATATATATATATATATATATATATATGTATGTATTAGTTTACTGATTTCTCAATTTCAGCGGTACCATACATATGTATTAGTTTACTGGTTTCTCAATTTCAGGGGTTCAATTTCAGGGGTACCATACATATATACATATATATATGTATTAGTTTCGATTTCAGGGGGTAATATATATATATATATATATATATATATATATATATATATATATATATATATATACATACCGGTTGGGATGTGGTATATTGGGATTACAATACCCCATTGAACTAAAAATTGGTGGTTATTATTTTTCCAATCGTGTCATAATTTTAGATGTTAGTTTAGTTTTTATTGGTGCTGATTATGTGTTATATTGGTAATACACTCGCCTGTTAACTTGAATTAATCAACATGTAAATGCAAATCGTAACCATAGTGTGACCATGAAATGATAAATCGTTGATTTATAACCATGAAAATTGATCTTGATTATGGGTTTTGGGTTTCTTTTGATATGGTATTTGGACGGTGAAGAACATCTTCGGTTTTTTAATTTCTTGGGTCAAAAAATTATTGTTTGATGAGGTCATGTGGCTTGATTATCATTGGCGTGGGTTTATAGAAGCAGGGTAGAATGTTTGGTTGTGTTTTTAGGCTAAAACATGAAGTTTTTAAAGCGATTTAGGTTGGTTTTGTCCAAGAACACGAGTTGTTGATCGTTATGTGTTCTTGACTAAAAACCTAAGGTTTGGAGGTTTTGTTTCTGTCTAATAACTAAAACGTAAGAATGGATGTTAGATCTTAGTCAACCCTTATATTGCTTTAAGTTTCTCTGATTTACTCACTGTGTCAAGATGCAGAAAGGATCCACAGTTCCTCGAAACTATTACTCCTGTTGGAGAGAGAGCCCACAGTTCCTCGAATACATATGGGACAATTTGGATAATTAGAATGTATTATATGTGATTGCTGTAATTTAGTAATTCTCCATAGTTCTTCTTGTTGAAATTTTGAAATGCTATTTTATGTGATGTGATCTTATTAACACATTCTGCATCCACATGTATATCAGGATGTAATCGATGATCAATAAAGAGTGGATAAAGGATAAAAACTTTGAGACCGATTCGTATAGAGATGGGGTGTTAGAGTTTCTGCAGTATGTGTGTAACACTATTCCCAAGGATATACATTCATGTCCGTGTAGGCATTGTCGCAATGGGAAAGGACATGTTACTTTAGATGAAATCTTTGTCCATTTGATGGACTATGGTATGGATATAAATTACACCTTATGGCATTTTCATTGGGAGACGTCAATTCTTAATCCAGTCCAGCGATCAGCACAACCCACTGCTCAGACTAATGTTGGAGAACACATTGATGTGTCTAATATTCTGACTTTGGATGACCTTGTGAATGATTCTTGTGAGATGTTCACAACTGAAGCGTGTCCTAGTGCACCTAATTGTGTAGGTGATGATGAAGGGCCCCAAACTTTTGATGTTCCGAAGGATTCTCACACACATACAGGCAAAGGCAAGAAGTATGAGCGTTTACATCAACTCGCAATGGAGCCATTGCACCCTCCTACTGGTTCGTCACGCCATACGACCATGTATGCTCTTGTGAAGTTAAATGATATAAAAACGCAATTTAATTTGTCAGATGGGGCCACAGGTGGAATTCTTAGATTGTTGAATAAGTTACTCCCTGAAGGGAACAACTTGACAACTAGTTATACCGAAATGAAGAACACAATTAGAGATCTTGGTATGGACTATGTTAAGTATGACGTGTGCATTAACAATTGCATGTTATTTTGGAAAGAGCATGAAAACTGTAATAAATGTCTAAAATGTGGTACTTTGCGATACAACTATACTTCAAGAGGAGATGATGGAGAGGAAATTGTATATCCTAAGGGCCAAAAGAAGTTTCATAAGGTTCCTACGAAGGTAATGCGATATTTTCCGTTAATCCCTAGGCTAAAGAGGTTGTATACCATTAAATGGATAGCCGAGAAAATGACTTGGCATGCTCGAGCAAGCTCTTGTATGGAATTTATGCGTCATCCCCGAGATTCAGCAGAGTGGGTAAATGCAAACATTATGTGGAGACAATTTGCGAAGGATCCGCGAAATCTTCGACTTGCAATAGCAACTGACGGTTTTAACCCTAATAACATGTTTGGCCGTAACTATAGTTGCTGGCCAGTGATTATTCAACCTCTCAACCCTCCCCCATCAATGTGTATGAAGAGTGAGTTTTCAATGTTGACTGTATTGATTACCGGGCCAAAGTCACCATCAAGTAATATTGATGTCTTCCTCCGACCCTTAGTCGACGAGTTGAAGATCTTATGGTCTGGAGTCGAGGCTTGGGATGCAAATAAAAATGAACATTTTCAGTTAAAATCCATGTTGATGTGGGGTATTCATGATTTTCCTGCTTATGGGATGTTAGCAGGTTGTTTAACTCAAGGTTATTATGGGTGTCCTGTTTGCTCTACAAACACACCTTCTGAATATCTTTGCAAGTCAACGAAATGTTGCTATAAATGATCTCGCATGTTCCTTCCCGAAAACCATCCTTATAGGTATGACACATCAAATCAAACATTTAATGGTAAAATAGATTCTGCTATGGCTCCACGAAAGTTAATAAGTGTAGAGGTTGAGCAAATTGTGTCTGTTATAGCTCGAGAAGGTGCCCAAAAAGAGGGAGAGGGAGAGGGAGTGGGGAAGGGGAAGGCTAAAGGGAAGGGGAAGGGGAAGGGGAAAGGGAAAGAAAAAGAGCCAATAGTATTGGAAGATGATGTAGATAATGATGATCATCCAAGTGAAGGTGACGACGAGGATCTCACAAGTACTGAGGGTTTTTTGAGGAGATCCATTTTGTTTGACTTGGAGTACTGGAAGGATCATGATATTCGATATAATTTAGACATTATGCATGTTGAAAAAAACGTAACAGAGACTCTTTTAGGTACCATTCTCTTAGTGAAAGGATCGTCAAATAAAGATACAGTTAGAGCCCGGGAAGAGTTGAAGGTCCCGTTGAATCTTAAGAGAAAATTATGGATGTAAGATGTTGAAGGTAGTAATAAAAGGCGAATGCCATCAACACCTTTTGCATTACGAAAGGAAGAGAAAGAATCCTTTTATCTCACCTTGAAAACATTGAAGGTACCGATTGGATTTTCATCAAATTTCAGCAATAATGTTAACCTTGACCTTCCCGGATGAACCAATCTCAAGTCTCATGATTATCACGTCATTATGCAACGATTGCTTCCTGCGTTGCTTATGCATTCATTTCCAGATCATAAGCCTTTGTTTAAAGCTATACAACGGATAAGCATATTCTTTAATGTTATTTGTGCAAAAGTGATTTTTAGGGAACATCTTTTGAAGGCAAAACAAGCATTAGTAGAGGCTCTTTGTGTCCTCGAAATTTACTTTCCACCTGCCTTTTTTGTAGTCATGATCCACCTCATGCACCATTTAGCCGATGAAGCATTGACAGCTGGGCCACCTAGATATCGTGCAATGTGGTTGTTTGAAAGAGAAATGGGAAGATACAAAAGGTGGTCACGAAACAAGAGGTACATCGAAGGGAGCATTGCTAATGCATATTTATTACATGAAGCTTCTTTATATGCCATGGAATATGTGTCGATTAGAGGTGAAGGAACTCATAAGAGGAACCTTGAGGATTTTCTCGATGATGAGTTTGATGACTCAATGTGTCAACAAGCATTGGGTAAAGGTAAGGAATTGACCCTAAATACTGTGCAGTATGAACAAGTACGAAGATGGGTCCTATTTCAATACTATGGCATTGATGAGTGGAGAAGGTAAACATGTAACCCATTACTAATTCATATTATTTTATTGTAGTTGAAAATTTCTTAATGTCGAAATTCGTTACTTGTAGCAAATTTGGGTTAACTGGGACTACATCGATGCATAGAATTGATGATTTCATCCCTTGGCTAAGGAACGAGGCAAGTCTTTTTTGTCTAGGTACTTGTTTTTTTATCATAACCTTATTTCTATAAAAATATTAAAAAAATATTGATTTCATTGTAGGCCTTAAGATCTAATGATATCGAAATTTTGCCCTATGCCGATGGCCCACTCCATAGGGTTACTATCTATGACAAGTTCCAATGCAATGGCTATACCTTTTGTACTTCTGCATATGAAGAGAATCGCAACTTTCAGAGTAGTGGTGTATCTATGAAGGAATTTAATAAGAAGGGGGTCCTCACAACTTTTTATGGAGTTATTAGACAAATACTCGACTTGAATTATATTGAGTTCACACATAGAGTCTTTTATTGTGATTGGGTGGACGTAGATGATAAGAATGCTTGCAAAGTTGACCCGACCTCAAAATTGGTGATGGTGAACCTTAGTAAGCTCATGAGTAAAAATTCAATACACGACGATCCGTTCATCCTTGCATCTCAAGCAATTCAAGTGTTTTATTATAAAGACACCAAGTTCAAGGGGTGGTCGATTGTTTTGCACTCTCCCAAGAGATTGACAAAAGAAATAGATGCGATTGAGATTGATCATACGATGTATGACTCCATTCTCGAGGAAAATGAGAAGTTATTGGAACTTTTAGACACCTAATTCATGTAATGTAATGGCTTTATGTCCGAACCTGATATGACTTTTTTACTATTTAAACTTTGGTATTTAGTTATTGTCAATCTATTGAATCTATTGAACTTGGGTATTTAGTCATTGTTAATATATTGAAACTATTGAATCTTTCATGCCTGCTATGTGTTGAATAACTCCTGAACTTGGGTATTTAGTTATTGGGGCAGTGTTAGTACTGTCTTCAAATCTTATCGCAGTTGTACGGGTATTGCAACTGCAGTACCTCTTCATTCATTTAGTAAATATGAGACTGTTTTCTCCAATGTAAGCTCTTGGGCACGCAAATAATCATAGTAACTGCTTTTCTGCATTCACTTTTGTATATAAACTGCTTTTCTGCACGCAAATAATCATATAAACTGCAGTTTGTATATATATATATATATATATATATATATATATATATATATATATATATATATATATATATATATATATATATATATATATACACAGCAGTTTATATATATAAACTGTATATATATATACAGCAGTATATAAACTATATATATATACAGCAGTTTATATATATAAGCTATATATATGTATAAATATATGTTGTATATATATATAAGCTGCATATATGTATAAATATATATATATATATATATATATATATACATATATATATATATACATATATATATATATATACAGTATATATATACAGTTTATATAAATAAATTGCTGTATATATATATGTATATATACATATATATATACATAACTGTTTATATATATATACATATATATATATATACATAATTGTTTATATATATATATACATAACAGTTTATATATATATATACATAACTGTTTATATATATATATACATAACTGTTTATATATATATATATGTTTATATATATATAAACAGTTATGTATGTATATATATAAATACATAACTGTTTATATATATATAAACAGAACAGTTTATATATATATATATATATACATAACTGTTTATATATATATATATACACACATATATATATATATACACACATATATATATATATATATACATATATATATATGTGTATATATATATATATAAACAGTTATGTATATATATATATATAAATATGTATATATATAAACTGTTTATATATGTTTATATATATATATAAACAGTTATGTTTATATATACAATATAAACAGTTATGTATTTATATATATACATACATAACTGTTTATATATATATATACATAACAGTTTATATATATATATATAAACATAACAGTTTATATATATATATACATAACAGTTTATATATATATATAAACAGTTTATATATATACATAACAGTTTATATATAAACAGAATAAGTATATTCTCATTTGTTGTTGTTTATTCTGATTATTTATGTGCCAAACAATCTCTTGTCAGAGAAATAATGTCTCAGGTGGGTGATACTTCAAATCCGTCACCAAGTGGTGCGACAGCAGGATCAAACTCCCGCTCGAAGGTTGTTTCGAGGTCTTCGACAATGGGTGATGCACTTTCCACAAAGAGATTAAAATTTAACGAGCATGGCCTTCCGATGGGGGATAATTCAGCTACACCCTCTACTAGATGGGGAGACCTCACTAGGACGCATATACCAGTTTCTTATATAACATGGAGACATGTAGACGTGCGATATAAGAATCAAATTTGGACAATGTTCAAGGTATACTATTTTTTCTCTTTGGCTACAATTGTAATTGTTACTAAATTTAATTACATAATGATAAATTTTGTTTCTTTCATATATTGTATAAAGATTTTCCCGATGTGAAAGATAATCAAAAAAGTATGTTTATGAAAAAAGCTAACGAGTCTTGGAAGAAGTTCAAGGCCAAGATAAGGGTAAATTTGAAGGGTGACGATGTTGCAAAGTGGAGGGAGAATGTTCCTAAAAATGTTAAACCTGAGGATTGGGAGGCATTTTGTGACAATGAAGCTGCACAGGCCCAAAGGGATTTGCGAAGAAAAAATAAAGAGATAAAACAAAATTGTGCGAAAACGACTACTCATAACACGGGTCGTTATGGTTATGCCCGAGCTGCAGAGAATTGGAAAAAGGAGCATGGACGTGAACCAACCCGTGCTGAATTGTGGTTGTCAACTCATAAAGTAAAAGGCGGAGATTATGCGCCTCATGATGAAGCATTTGCGGTAATTTAGCTTTAATTTTTTTCTTTTTCCTTCTTTTACCCAATATGTAATTTAAATGATAACTTTAATGTCTTTATGTACAGGATAAGGTTAAAATGCTTCTAGATGTATACCAAACGAGTGGTCAAGAGGAGACCTTGGATGCTGGGCCAATTTTTGATGTATTTGGGAAAGACACGCGAAGACGTATTCGTTGCGTTGGGTCCACGATTTATAGAACAGCTATATTGGCGTCTGCATTTGCTCGAGAAATGCTTCAAGAGGTAAATGTGGACAACGAAAGTTGGAAGGATCAAATGGATAACCTCAGAGAAGAAATGGAGGGTGCGAAGTCTACACTCTCAGATTTTGTAAAGAATTTTGAGAGTGGAAAGTTCGTATGTCTTGGACATAATTCTCATGCATTACCATCTTCAAACACTGCAACTCCTTCCAGTCCTTTTACTCCCCCCACATCCCAAGTTTCAACTTTTAGCTCGATGGTGGAATGCAAAATACTATCTCACACTGGTCAAGTCGTCAGTTATGGTAGGAAATTGTCGCCAGGAGCTGTATCTTCAGTTCACTTCCATGAGTTAGGAAAGATAGAAGTGAAGATCGTACTCGACCTTATAAAAGTGCCTGAATATCCAGTTTGGGGTGGAAAACAAGTATCTTGTGAGACGTTGGGAGATGTGGGTAACAACGAATTTTTGTATTGGCACGATGACTTTCTCCCTCCCATTGATGACACCAACGAATGATAAAGGTAATATTTATTTCAGTTTTCATGCTCTCTCATTCTTAATACATATTTTAGATTCCTCTTTATTTGATGCTTAAAATATATTTTAGTTCCCTATTGTTAATTTGAAAACATTTGGATTAAACTTAAAAACCAGTTTTCCACTTAGACTTGACTTGAAAACAGGCCGTTAAAGGGTGAAAACAGGCCGTTAAAGGGTGAAAACCAAAACCAGCCCCCAAACGACCCCGTAGGAGGCACGAACACCTCGCACGGGACCAATGTAACTTGTAGGAACTGACCGCGTAGTCCCGGGTCTCCCGGTTTGAGAGTATGACGATAATTTGCAAAAATCACACCTAGACTTGAAAACAAGCCGTTAAAGAGTGAAAACCCAAACCAGCCCCAAAACGACCCCGTAGGAGGCACGAACACCTCGCACGGGACCAATGTAACTTGTAGGAACTGACCGCGTAGTTCCGGGTCTCCCGGTTTGAGAGTATGACGATAATTTGCAAAAATCACACTTAGACTTGAAACACAGGCCGTTAAAGGGTGAAAACCCAAACCAGCCCCCAAACGACCCCGTAGGAGGCACGAACACCTCGCACGGGACCAATGTAACTTGTAAGAACTGACCGCGTAGTCCCGGGTCTCCCGGTTTGAGAATATGACGATAATTTGAAAAAATCACACTTAGACTTGAAAATAGGCCGTTAAAGGGTGAAAACCCAAACCAGCCCCAAACGACCCCGTAGGAGG
Organism: Sambucus nigra; assembly: GCA_949130495.1. Classification (NCBI taxonomy): domain Eukaryota; kingdom Viridiplantae; phylum Streptophyta; class Magnoliopsida; order Dipsacales; family Adoxaceae; genus Sambucus; species Sambucus nigra. The sequence continues at coordinate 363,090,180 of OX422222.1, forward strand.
CACGAACACCTCACACGGGACCAATGTAACTTGTGGGAACTGACCGCGTAGTCCCGGGTCTCCCGGTTTGAGAGTATGACGATAATTTGCAAAAATCACACATAGACTTGAAAACAGGCCGTTAAAGGGTGAAAACCCAAACCAACCCCCAAACGACCCCGTAGGAGGCATGAACACGTCGCACGGGACCAATGTAACTTATAGGAACTGACCGCGTAGTCCCGGGTCTCCCGGTTTGAGAGTATGACGATAATTTTCAAAAATCACACTTAGACTTGAAAACAGGCCGTTAAAGGGTGAAAACCAAAACTAGCCCCCAAACGACCCCGTAGGAGGCACGAACACCTCGCACGGGACCAATATAACTTGTAGGAACTGACCGCGTAGTCCCGGGTCTCCCGGTTTGAGAGTATGCCGATAATTTGCAAAAATCACACTTAGACTTCAAAACAGGCCGTTAAAGGGTGAAAACCCAAACCAGCCCCCAAACGACCCCGTAGGAGGCACGAACACCTCGCACGGGACCAATGTAACTTGTAGGAACTGACCGCGTAGTCCCGGGTCTCCCGGTTTGAGAGTATGACGATAATTTGCAAAAATCACACCTAGACTTGAAAACAGGCCGTTAAAGGGTGAAAACCCAAACCAGCCGCCAAACGACCCCGTAGGAGGCACATACACCTCGCACGGGACCAATGTAACTTGTAAGAATGGACCGCGTAGTCCCGGGTCTCCCGGTTTGAGAGTATGATGATAATTTACAAAAATCACACTTAGACTTGAAACTAGGCCATTAAAGGGTGAAAACCCAAACCAGCCACCAAACGACCCCGTAGGAGGCACGAACACCTCGCACGGGACCAATGTAACTTGTAGGAACTGACCGCGTAGTCCCGGGTCTCCCGGTTTGAGAGTATGACGATAATTTGCAAAAATCACACTTAGACTTGAAAACAGGCCGTTAAAGGGTGAAAACCTAAACCAGCCCCCAAACGACCCCGTAGGAGGCACGAACACCTCGCACGGGACCAATGTAACTTATAGGAACTGACCGAGTAGTCCCGGGTTTCCCGGTTTGAGAGTATGACGATAATTTGCAAAAATCACACTTAGACTTGAAAACAGGACGTTAAAGGGTGAAAACCTAAACCAGCCCCCAAACGACCCCGTAGGAGGCACGAACACCTCGCACGGGACCAATGTAACTTGTAGGAACTGACCGCGTAGTCCCGGGTTTCCCGGTTTGAGAGTATGACGATAATTTGTAAAAATCACACTTAAACTTGAAAAACAGGCCGTTAAAGGGTGAAAACCCAAACCAGCCCCCAAACGGCCCCGTAGGAGGCACGAATACCTCGTACGGGACCAATATAACTTTTAGGAACTGACCGCGTAGTCCCGGGTCTCCCGGTTTGAGAGTATGACGATAATTTCCAAAAATCACACTTAGACTTGAAAACAGGCCGTTAAAGGGTGAAAACCAAAACCAGCCCCCAAACGACCCCGTAGGAGGCACGAAAAGCTCGCACGGGACTAATGTAACTTGTAGGAACTGACCGCGTAGTCCCGGGTCTCCCGGTTTCAGAGTATGACGATAATTTGCAAAAATCACACTTAGACTTGAAAACAGGCCGTTAAAGGGTGAAAACCAAAACTAGCCCCCAAACGACCCCGTTGGAGGCACGAACGCCTCGCACGGGACCAATGTAACTTGTAGGAACTGACCGCGTAGTCCCGGGTCTCCCGGTTTGAGAGTATGCCGATAATTTGCAAAAATCACACTTAGACTTGAAAACAGGCCGTTAACGGGTGAAAACCCAAACCAGTCCCCAAACGACCCCGTAGGAGGCACGAACACCTCGCACGGGACCAATGTAACTTGTAGGAACTGACCGCGTAGTCCCGGGTCTCCCGATTTGAGAGTATGACGAGAATTTGCAAAAATCACACCTAGACTTGAAAACAGGCCGTTAAAGGGTGAAAACCCAAACCAGCCGCCAAACGACCCCGTAGGAGGCACGGACACCTCGCACGGGACCAATGTAACTTGTAGGAACTGACCGCGTAGTCCCGGGTCTCCCGGTTTGAGAGTATGATGATAATTTGCAAAAATCACACCTAGACTTGAAAACAGGCCGTTAAAGGGTGAAAACCCAAACCAGCCGCCAAACGACCCCGTAGGAGGCACAGACACCTCGCACGGGACCAATGTAATTTGTAGGAACTGACCGCGTTGTCCCGGGTCTCCCGGTTTGAGAGTATGACGATAATTTTCAAAAATCACACTTAGACTTGAAAACAGGCCGTTAAAGGGTGAAAACCCAAACCAGCCCCCAAACGACCCCGTAGGAGGCACGAACACCTCGCACGGGACCAATGTAACTTGTAGGAACTGACCGCGTAGTCCCGGGTCTCCCGGTTTGAGAGTATGACGATAATTTGCAAAAATCACACTTAGACTTGAAAACAGGCCGTTAAAGGGTGAAAACCTAAACCAGCCCCCAAACGACCCCGTAGGAGGCACGAACACCTCGCACGGGACCAATGTAACTTATAGGAACTGACCGAGTAGTCCCGGGTTTCCCGGTTTGAGAGTATGACGATAATTTGCAAAAATCACACTTAGACTTGAAAACAGGCCGTTAAAGGGTGAAAACCTAAACCAGCCCCCAAACGACCCCGTAGGAGGCACGAACACCTCGCACGGGACCAATGTAACTTGTAGGAACTGACCGCGTAGTCCCGGGTTTCCCGGTTTGAGAGTATGACGATAATTTGTAAAAATCACACTTAGACTTGAAAAACAGGCCGTTAAAGGGTGAAAACCCAAACCAACCCCCAAACGGCCCCGTAGGAGGCACGAATACCTCGTACGGGACCAATGTAACTTTTAGGAACTGACCGCGTAGTCCCGGGTCTCCCGGTTTGAGAGTATGACGATAATTTCCAAAAATCACACTTAGACTTGAAAACAGGCCGTTAAAGGGTGAAAACCAAAACCAGCCCCCAAACGACCCCGTAGGAGGCACGAACAGCTCGCACGGGACCAATGTAACTTGTAGGAACTGACCGCGTAGTCCCGGGTCTCCCGATTTCAGAGTATGACGATAATTTGCAAAAATCACACTTAGACTTGAAAACAGGCCGTTAAAGGGTGAAAACCAAAACTAGCCCCCAAACGACCCCGTTGGAGGCACGAACGCCTCGCACGGGGCCAATGTAACTTGTAGGAACTGACCGCGTAGTCCCGGGTCTCCCGGTTTGAGAGTATGCCGATAATTTGCAAAAATCACACTTAGACTTGAAAACAGGCCGTTAACGGGTGAAAACCCAAACCAGTCCCCAAACGACTCCGTAGGAGGCACGAACACCTCGCACGGGACCAATGTAACTTGTAGGAACTGACCGCGTAGTCCCGGGTCTCCCGATTTGAGAGTATGACGAGAATTTGCAAAAATCACACCTAGACTTGAAAACAGGCCGTTAAAGGGTGAAAACCCAAACTAGCCGCCAAACGAGCCCGTAGGAGGCACGGACACCTCGCACGGGACCAATGTAACTTGTAGGAACTGACCGCGTAGTCCCGGGTCTCCCTGTTTGAGAGTATGACGATAATTTGCAAAAATCACACTTAGACTTGAAAACAGGCCGTTAAAGGGTGGAAACCCAAACCAGCCCCCAAACGACCCCGTAGGAGGCACGAACACCTCGCACGGGACCAATGTAATTTGTAGGAACTGACCGCGTTGTCCCGGGTCTCCCGGTTTGAGAGTATGACGATAATTTTCAAAAATCACACTTAGACTTGAAAACAGGCCGTTAAAGGGTGAAAACCAAAACCAGCCCCCAAACGACCCTGTAGGAGGCACGAACACCTCGTACGGGACCAATATAACTTGTAGGAACTGACCGCGTAGTCCCGGGTCTCCCGGTTTGAGAGTATGCCGATAATTTGCAAAAATCACACTTAGACTTGAAAACAGGCCGTTAAAGGGTGAAAACCCAAACCAGCCCCCAAACGACCCCGTAGGAGGCACTAACACCTCGCACGGGACCAATGTAACTTGTAGGAACTGACCGCGTAGTCCCGGGTCTCCCGATTTGAGAGTATGACGATAATTTGCAAAAATCACACCTAGACTTGAAAACAGGCCGTTAAAGGGTGAAAACCCAAACCAGCCGCCAAACGACCCCGTAGGAGGTACGAACACCTCGAACGGGACCAATGTAACTTGTAAGATTGGACCGCGTAGTCCCGGGTCTATCGATTTGAGAGTATGACGATAATTTGCAAAAATCACACTTAGACTTGAAAACAGGTCGTTAAAGGGTGAAAACCCTAACCAGCCCCCAAACGACCCCATAGGAGGCACGAACACCTCGCACGGGACCAATGTAACTTGTAGGAACTGACCGCGTAGTCCCGGGTCTCCCGGTTTGAGAGTACGACGATAATTTTCAAAAATCACACTTAGACTTGAAAACAGGCCGTTAAAGGGTGAAAACCAAAACTAGCCGCCAAACGACCCCGTAGGCGGCACGAACACCTCGCACGGGACCAATGTAACTTATAGAAACTGACCGCGTAGTCTCGGGTTTCCCGGTTTGAGAGTATGACGATAATTTGCAAAAATCACACTTAGACTTGAAAACAGGCCGTTAAAGGGTGAAAACCCAAACCAGCCCCCAAACGACCCCGTAGGAGGCACGAACACCTCGCACGGGACCAATGTAACTTCTAGGAACTGACCGCGTAGTCCCGGGTCTCCCGGTTTGAGAGTATGACGATAATTTGCAAAAATCACACCTAGACTTGAAAACAGGCCGTTAAAGGGTGAAAACCCAAACCAGCCGCCAAACGACCCCGTAGGAGGCACGGACACCTCGCACGGGACCAATGTAACTTCTAAGAACGGACCGCGTAGTCCCGGGTCTCCTGGTTTGAGAGTATGACGATAATTTGCAAAAATCACACTTAGACTTGAAAACAGGCCGTTAAAGGGTGAAAACCCAAACCAGCCCCCAAACGACCCCGTAGGAGGCACGAACAGCTCGCACGGGACCAATGTAACTTATAGGAACTGACCGCGTAGTCTCGGGTCTCCCGGTTTGAGAGTATGACGCTAATTTTCAAAAATCACACTTAGACTTGAAACACAGGCCGTTAAAGGGTGAAAACCCAAACCAGCCCCCAAACGACCCCGTAGGAGGCACGAACACCTCGCACGGGACCAATGTAACTTGTAGGAACTGACCGCGTAGTCCCGGGTCTCCCGGTTTGAGAGTATGATGATAATTTGCAAAAATCACACTTAGACTTGAAAACAGGCCGTTAAAGGGTGAAAACCAAAACCAGCCCCCAAACGACCCTGTAGGAGGCACGAACACCTCGTACGGGACCAATATAACTTGTAGGAACTGACCGCGTAGTCCCGGGTCTCCCGGTTTGAGAGTATGCCGATAATTTGTAAAAATCACACTTAGACTTGAAAAGAGGCCGTTAAAGGGTGAAAACCCAAACCAGCCCCCAAACGACCCCGTAGGAGGCACGAACACCTCGCACGGGACCAATGTAACTTGTAGGAACTGACCGCGTAGTCCCGGGTCTCCCGGTTTGAGAGTATGACGATAATTTGCAAAAATCACACCTAGACTTGAAAACAGGCCGTTAAAGGTTGAAAACCCAAACCAGCCGCCAAACGACCCCGTAGGAGGTACGAACACCTCGGACGGGACCAATGTAACTTGTAAGATTGGACCGCGTAGTCCCGGGTCTCCCGATTTGAGAGTATGAAGATAATTTGCAAAAATCACACTTAGACTTGAAAACAGGTCGTTAAAGGGTGAAAACCCTAACCAGCCCCCAAACGACCCCATAGGAGGCACGAACACCTCGCACGGGACCAATGTAACTTGTAGGAACTGACCGCGTAGTCCCGGGTCTCCCGGTTTGAGAGTATGACGATAATTTGCAAAAATCACTCTTAGACTTGAAAACAGGCCGTTAAAGGGTGAAAACCTAAACCCGCCCCCAAACGACCCCGTAGGAGGCACGAACACCTCGCACGGGACCAATGTAACTTATAGAAACTGACCGCGTAGTCTCGGGTTTCCCGGTTTGAGAGTATGACGATAATTTGCAAAAATCACACTTAGACTTGAAAACAGGCCGTTAAAGGGTGAAAACCCAAACCAGCCCCAAAACGACCCCGTAGGAGGCACGAACACCTCGCACGGGACCAATGTAACTTGTAGGAACTGACCGCATAGTCCCGGGTCTCCCGATTTGAGAGTATGACGATAATTTGCAAAAATCACACTTAGACTTGAAAACAGGCCGTTAAAGGGTGAAAACCCAAACCAGCCCCCAAACGACCCCGTAGGAGGCACGAACACCTCGTACGGGACCAATGTAACTTGTAGGAACTGACCGCGTAGTCCCGGGTCTCCCGGTTTGAGAGTATGATGATAATTTGCAAAAATCACACTTAGACTTGAAAACAGGTCGTTAAAGGGTGAAAACCCAAACCAGCCCCCAAATGACCCCGTAGGAGGCACGAACACCTCGCACGGGACCAATGTAACTTGTAGGAACTGACCGCGTAGTCCCGGGTCTCCCGGTTTGAGAGTATGACGATAATTTTCAAAAATCACACCTAGACTTAAAAATAGGCCGTTAAAGGGTGAAAACCCAAACCAGCCCCCAAACGACCCCGTAGGAGGCACGAACACCTCGCACGGGACCAATGTAACTTGTAGGAACTGACCGCGTAGTCTCGGGTCTCCCGGTTTGAGAGTATGAAGATAGTTTGCAAAAATCACACTTACTTGAAAACAGGCCGTTAAAGGGTGAAAACCCAAACCAGCCCCCAAACGACCCCGTAGGAGGCACGAACACCTCGCACGGGACCAATGTAACTTGTAGGAACTGACCGCGTAGTCCCGTGTCTCCCGGTTTGAGAGTATGACGATAATTTGCAAAAATAATACTTAGACTTGAAAACATGCCGTTAAAGGGTGAAAACCCAAACCAGCCCCCAAACGACCCCGTTGGAGGCACGAACACCTCGCACGAGACCAATGTAACTTGTAGGACCAATGTAACTTGTAGTCGTATATGCAATTTTTCTGCTTGAATACGATTTTTTTAAAAATGACTTGGTTACTAATATTGTATCTTTTTTTTGTAGGATGACATTCAATCGCTAGCTTTTATCCACTTGGAACGCACGAAGAAGTCAATGCTTTACAACAGGGGGGTTGTTTATTTAGTGTCGTTAATATTCAGGATTCTATTTTTTGTGTTATGGCCGAGCAGGCTTCAGTAGTTTTATGGTTTATTTTTATGGCCGTGCTCACAGTAGTAGTTTTATTGTTGACATTTATGGCCGTGCGGGCTTTATATGGGCAGATTTTATGTTTAGCAGGTTTTGGAATGCTAAAAAAATAGGGGAAACTCTGCCCAATTTTTTTTTGATATGGGAACTATTAACTCTTGTAACTTTTTAAAGTTATTGTCGACTTTTATGGTCATGTGCGGCTTTATATTGGTAATAATTCTTGTAATTTTTTGAAGTTTGTATGCACATTAGTTTATCAACAACCTGCGATATTCATAATTTGTGAATTTTCTTGATTTTTTTTGCAAATAATAAATATTTTTCCTACCGAATTTGGAATCTGCAGATTTTCCAGATTTGTTTCCTATTATTATTTTTTTTAATCAACCGAAAAATCTGGCACGGTTTTAAACCGTGCCAAAACCGTTCCAATGTATAAAAATGAGAACGCTTATTAAACATTCTGGCACGCTTTAAAACCGTGCCAAAAGCGTGCTAGAAAATAGACAATTTGGCACGGTTTCGATGTGTGCCAAAAGCGTGCCAGATTTAACATCTAACACGGTTTAAAAGCGTGTCAAAAGCGTGCCAGATAAAAAACTGGCACAGTTTAAAAGCGTGCCAAAAGCGTGCCAGTTTGGGAAATCTGGCACGGTTTTAAACCGCGCCAGAAAATCTGGCACGGCTGATTCTGGCACGGTTTTGAACCATGCCAGATTGCGTCTGGCGCTGTTTTAAACCGTGCCAGTTTCCTGTTTTTGGTGTAGTGATGATGGGTGTGACACTTTGATTGGGAAAGTGAAGTATTTTTGTGAAAAACATGCAATCGAGGTACCAGATATGAATACTTTATATATTGATAGACGAGGCCGAGCTCGACATCAACAAGATAATTTTACAATTACTGAGTGTTATCAGATTGACATATTTAATGCTACAATTGATTCTCAATTGCATGAGCTAAATTACAGATTTAATGATCATACAGTGAGGTTACTTGTTCTTAGTTCTTCATTAGATCCTCAAAATGGGCATACTACTTTTAATGTTGATGATATCTGCAAGCTTGTTGATGAGTTTTATCCTGGAGACTTCAGTGAGCATGAAAGAGATGACTTAAAAATACAATTGTGACATTATGAGGTTGATGTTCTCCCACATTTGGAATTCAAAAGTTATCCACTCTTTCCGATCTATGTTAGTTGTTGGTAAAAATAAGAAAGTCAAGTTTTTATCCACTAGTTGATAGATTGATTAGGATTGTGTTAACTCTTCCGGTATCAACCGTAACTACCGAATGTGCATTTTTGGTAATGAGTCATGTCAAATACGAGCTTTGAAATAATATGGAGAATGATTATCTCACAAATTCTCTTATTATCTACATTGTAAATCATATTGCGACACAGTTTAGTGCGGAATCAATCATAGATGAATTTCGCGATTTGAATGAACGTCGTGTGCGATTCTGATACATCTCAACATGTGATTTTCTAGAATTTTGTATTATGTTCCAACAATTACTTTATAACGTTGGATCTTAGTTATGGAGAAAATATGTGTTCTGTATGTGGTGCAACTTTTGTATTTTGATGGTGTATATATAAGATATTGTTGGAAAAAATGCTTATGGTTAATATATTTTTAGTGCTAAAATATTGCATAAAAGTGTAAATAACTCTAAAAGAAATCGCCTTGAGGGCTCTCACCCCCGAACCACTGGTAAATTGGGGTCCCCCCAACTTATAATCCTGGCCGCGCCCTTGTCTCCAAGGATCGATTTCCTCCTAGCATTACTAAAAAAAACATTACAAACATAAGTTACAAAAAGTTTACACCCTTTAACTTTTTCAAGCTATTAAAAAGCTAGTTTCAACAATCATGTTTCTTACAGGTCTGAGAGTTCAACAATCATGTTTCTTACAAAAAATAATAAAAAGTAAATAAAGTAAAAATAAAAAAAGCAAAAACAAATCTAGAGATGAAAACAACAAAAGAATATGATTTACATTCATAAAAAAAACCTTCGATCCACCCCCTTATGTTGATGAGATTCGCATAAAAATAGAGACCCATTGCATGCGTTCTCAAGCTAAGAAACGAACTCACCAAAGCTGCTGAAAAAATAGATAAAGCATGTTTGCTTTTGGTTTCAACCCCAACTCGTTCAACTTTGTTGAACACTCTAGAACACCATGTTTTTAACATCTAAACATAAAGACCATAGGGTATTTGAGTTGTTGATATTTTTAACGTCAAAACATCAGCCATCAGTCCCCTCTCTCATTCCCATATGATCTATTACCTTATGATCTTTATGTTTGAGGAGGGACTTTTGGTCCTCAACAAAGTTGAACAGTGTATTTGAGGTGTATATGAAATAGAGAGAGAGAGAGAGAGAGAGAGAGAGAGAGAGAGAGAGAGAGAGAGAGAGAGAGAGACTTTGTAAGCTTAAAAAAGCATAAATCTCGATAAAACAAATAGGAGAAAAAAAGTAAGGATAAAGAAAACGGTGGTGAGAGAGAAGGGGAACCTTCGTGGGTGAGAGCCTAAGAAGAAACAAAGCTGAAATAAAGAGGCGATTTTTTAGCCGAGGTGTTCATCCCTTTATCTCCATTTCTGAAACTACCTAAGAACAATGGAAAAAAGTTTAGATAATGAAAAAAGTTAGGTTGTAAGAGTATCCACAATGGAGATACAAAATTCCATGAAAATTTGTAAGTTTACAAACTGGGACGCTTACAGTGGTGGATATAACTGATCAAATTTTGTATCTCGATTTGTAGTAGTTCCGCAAAGATACAAATTGCTTGCTGAATCTGTAAAGGGTTCCTACGAACTTCATTTGTTCGTAGGAATTACTATGAAGAAATAAAGTTCGTAAGAAGTATAAATAATCATTTTAATTATATATTTGGGTTCCTACGAAAAACATTAGTTCGTACTATTTCTTATGAACAAATGTTGTTCGTAAGAAATTTGGTCTTCATTTCCACGAACATGTATTGTTCGTTGGAACATTGATTTGAAAATTATGTCCATCCCCCATTGTGAGCCTTTACTTCCCATGAAAGGTAATGAACTGTTTCAATTTGTAAAATACCTATCGTTACCATCCCTATAGTACAGATGCTCTAAGGAAAGTATGTATGAAAGTTTAGATCTTATGTGTCTATTGCTTTCTTGGTTGGTGGTTGCTACTCTGAGAAAGAGATATGGTTTTTCCGTGTATGAATGAATGGGTTTGCATCTTTCAAGGATCTTGCGTGTGTGCAGTGTTTACGTCTCAAGGAGCGTATACTATTGCGTTAGTTTTGAGACTCAATTTGACAGATTTCATTTTGACACGTAGCACCTTATTTAACCATTAAATTCAAACCTCCTGCATTCAGTATCAACCACCAGCAAGTCGTTTGCCCTGTCATTAGCCTCCTTATTATATAGATACAAAACTTGTTTATATAGGTTTTGTATACAAAGGTTTATGATGCGATAAAAACTCCCTCATCCTTTATTATGTGTGTTTCTATGGGCATCATATTTTTTTCTTCAAAATACTACAAGCTTTTTTTTACTACAAAATACCAGTTAAATCTAATAATTACTTCTCAATATCACATAGAGGGCCACCACATATTTAAAGTTTCAAAAATCATTTGCACACTTTCCCTCTATCTCTCTACACATTCAAACCTCTAAACCTTTCATCTTTAACTTCCAAACCTTTCATCTTCAAATTCATTCTACTTCAACTAAAGATTAAAGTACATTAAACAAAATACCCATATGATTCCCAAAAGTTTTCAAAGTTACGAACAAAATACCCATTTCATCTTTATACCCATTTCATCTTTGTACCCTTTTCATATTTATTACTTGACCCTTGAAAAACATGTTAAACATATTAAAAACATGATGAACAATAACAATGTGTTAATTTTTTGTGCAAAGAACGTTTAATACCCCCATATGTTGAGAAAACACCACATAAATAATAAACCCTAGATGATAACCTAGTGGCTCGGTACAAAGACCCCGAATAAAGATCCAACATTCGTCATGTTCGCCCCAAACCAAATATGGTATGAAAAATTGGATTCAAACTTCATTCGGTATATTTACCCCAAATATATACATTTAATTCGGCATAAACACCCCGAATATATACATTCCATTCGGGATAATCATGCCGAATGAAAATTTTTCTTCAAAAAAAATATATATACATTCCATTTGGCATAATCATCCCGAATATATGCATTTAATTCGGCATAATCATCCCTAATGAAAAGCTTTCTTCAATTTTTTTTAAGTCTGATTTGAGATAATCACCCCGAAAATAATCATCTTTTTGGGGGGCCGGACCCCAAACCACTGGACGATTCCTGCGATTTGTCATATTTTTAATCCCTATATATATATATATATATATAATGGGACCCAAAGTTCAGAAGAAAAATATGATTTGGGGAGTTTTCATTTGCTTTGGAGGTGTTGTCATTGGCTTTTGGGGGAATAGCCATTAATATTTGAATATTTAAATAATAAACCCTAGTTATTTAATAATGTTGAAGATGATTTATTGAAGAAGATAAAGGAAGAGTTTGGAGTATAGTGTAGAGAGAGAAAATATGTAGTATTTTGTGTTGAAAATAGTGTGTAAAAAATATATATATGATGTAATGGCCCTTAGCAAATAATTTTTTTTTTCTTGTGGTATTTTGAAGTTAAAGTTATGGTACCCTTAGAAATACCCTTTATTATATATATATATATATGTGTGTGTGTGTGTGTGTGTAGAAACCCCATTCTAATACCCCCTAACTTTTCCTAAGGTCCCTAGGCTCCTAGGCTCCGTTTCACCAAAAGTCAAACTCTTCAGCTCAAATGAGACTGAATGAATCTTCGAATGGCACTGAAATCCCTTTCCAATAGTCCATCACGTGCGCGATTCTGACTTACCATGCGAACGAACGACCTGTTTTCCCCCAAAACATGATCAGGAGGTCACCGGACGCTCTCAGGCTCCATTTGACCAAAGTCAACTCTTTCGCTCAATCGAGACTGAATGAATCTTCAAAGGGCACTGAAACCCCTTTCCAACGGTCCAACCCGTGCGCAATTCTGACTTACGGTACGGACGATCGATTCCTTTTGCTCCAAAAGGTCACCGAATGCTTCTAGGCCCCTGTTAACCAAAGTCAACTCCCCGAACTGAGTCAAACTCTTAGAAATATCTAAGTACATCTCCTAAACTTTCCAACGGTCCACCCAGTGCGCGATTTTGACTTACCATGCAGACGAACGATCCTTTTGCGTTCGATAATTCCCCATCCAAATGACCGACTAACGCTTCCGAGCCACATTTGACCCAAAGTCATCTCCCGGAACAGGGAGCAGTCGAAATACTTTCGAAGGTCTTTGAAGTACCTTTCCAAAGGTTCATCTTGTGCATGATTTGGATCAACGGTTCGTGCTCTGCAATCAATTTTCTGAAAGAACCTGAAAGAGACGGCCAAACGACAGGTTCCAAACCCTACCTATTGCCAGTGTGCCTAAACACACCTGCCGATTGGCAAGACCAGGTCTATGCCGATTGGCAATGCCCTCGGCCTATAAAAAGGAGGGCCTAACCTCATTTCAGAAAAAGAACAAGATCTGAAACCTATCAGTCTCAACAAGCTTAGAAACCCCTCTCGAAGTCAGTGTGATTTCCACATCCAAATCCCTTTCCAACCTCACTTTTCATCAAACTTGGTTATTTAAGTACCCTACATCATCACCCAAGTGCAAGGGCTGCTCTCCAACATTCACGATCAAGCTCAAGATCTTCAAGAAGGTCCAACTTTCTCAACTCTCTCTTTAAATTCCCTTAAATACGCATTAATATGTTTTATTACTTAGCACTTTTATCCTCTCATCTCTCATCTCACATATCCTAATATACTTCTTATTTAGTATTATTGAACATCTCTTATTTTCATATAAATAAAACCCAAAAAATAAGAAAAAGAGGATTTGCTCATAAACTATAAATGGGAATTCTCACACTTTCCTCACACTTTTCTCACAACTAAAACACTCTTTTTTACACACACACACACATATATATGAGATGTCCCCGATTGGATTTATAAGATAAATCCCACCCCTCATTTTGCATACGAACTATGTGGACTTTGATGCTTCTATAGGCTACGTAGGCATCTCGGGTAAAATCGAGACTGGAGTCCTTTTCCTACTTTTTTTCTATATTTCCTATATTCTTTAAACTTAACTCTCTTGGACTCTCTATGTACATTTATTTGTTCTTAGTGGCGTATTATCCCGCATGCGTTATCATTCCCTTATAATGATCAACGCTAGGATAATCGCGTAAATTCTATTTTTCTAATATTACTTTTAAACATTCCTATGGATGACTCGCTTTATCTCTTTCGCGATACAAGTCGATGATTCCTATATCCACTACATATAGACATGCACACATATCATGGGAAAATAAATGAAAATAGAAATAACCCATGAGAGACCGTAAGGTCGGAATGGGTGTTTAAAACCTTCACATTTCGTAACTTAGCCTCCGAACCCTTTTCGAATCATTTTTTGGTTTTGTATGTATCAGTATGTCTTTGGATGCTGTCTTTCGGGACGTCTCTCTTTTCTTTTGTCTGTTTTGAGTAAAATAGACTGGCAACTCTATCTCTCTACATTTTTCACCTCATCACCAACTCCGATCGAAGTGCTCCTGAGAGGGATACGCGGGACCAAGATCCTCTCGAGACAAAAGGGGACAACCCCCACCCCCTCTTCTTCGTCTCTCGCATCGCGAGGATCGGAAGGGATGGCCATAGTGGCGACTCTGCTGGGAACTATTTATTTAGAGGGCTAGACTCTATTTACATGGGTGTTATATCTGTTTATATTTTCCCTATTTTGCATGTCCCCCTTTTCTATTCATGCGTACCTCATGCCTATGCTTCTATTCACACACTTGTAGAAAATTCTCCTTGAACACTTCACACCACGTGCACCTAGGATCACATATATCCCCATGTTTCACGCATCACCCATCCATATTTGCTATACCATCGATACTCATACTTTACTCCCTATTGGGCATGATCAAGAAAGATACTCTCATAAGATACTAATAATACAATCATGCATGATTCACACGATATCACCAAAGAGCATTGTGATTGACCAAATTTTGTCCAGTAATTGGAGGGTCACTTCGTGATGGGCGCTGGTCCAGCGGGACAATTAGCCTAAGCGATATGACTCTCACTTCCATTGGCCAAGTACCTTCGACGTATATCGAACGGTTCCCCCGCATTGTACCTCTTGACCAAAGTCATGACTAGAGGTATATCGCAGGGAACTCGTTCACGTACGCCGAGTATATCGAATTCGCTCTCACGCGTACCGTCCCCACGAGGTATATAGTGAGGCAATTCACATACACTCAGGTATATCAAATGGCTTGTCCACACGTACCGATTGCCCTCTAAAGCAAGACGTATATCGTGGAAGCCACGCCAAAGGAGGGAACCCTTTTCGATTCACTCAACCAACTGCATACCCACATATAGGTGTCAAGCCTAGGACACACATGTTAGATTGACGGTTTCAACCCCAAACTCTGCAAAAATTATGGGTCGGCCTACCGCCCAAATTTTTGTGCACTTTTAAAATGGGACCCTGCCCGTGAGCCTGGTCACAAGTCCAGCTATAGCTTTGCATATGTTACAAACCCAAATTTTCCAGGCTCGGGTCCCGTCCGGCATTTCATTTTGCATTTAGGAGAATTTAATACAAGTGAAAATATAATAATAATAATAATAATAATCATGCTGAGACGTGTCTCCCAAATATTTTTCCTTCCTTTATAAAAAATCCAAAAATACTTTTCCCTTCTTTATCAAAAATCTAAAAATATTTCTCTTCTCTTTATCAAAAATCCAAAAATATTTTGGCTTTCAATCTCAAAAAGAAAAAAAAATGTTAAGAATATTTTCATTCTTTCTTTTCAAAACTAAATCCCATTCTATGCCTTCTCAGGTCGATCGCATGCCCTTGGCCTGGTTGCTTATTGGCTTCGATCTTCAGTCAAATCACTCTGGAGTTCTGTCCATTCCCCTGCTACCTCTTTCGAGTCCAGTATCCATCCAATTTCCATGGATAACACAGATCAAGTACCAGTTCTTCAGCCAGATCTGACGGCAGTTTTAGCTTAGCTCATGTCCAAGATTGACAACCTTCAGACTAAGGTCCAGGAGATGCAATAAAACCAGGTTCCTATTCCTCAAGAGGTCGAGGCCCTATTTTCTCGTGCTATGGGTCCACCCGAGCCCATATAGGTTACTAAAGAGTACCAGCACGCTCCGCGTGCCCCTTCTGCTAATGGGATGTCGCCTTCCCAGCTTCCTATACCGAACCTTGCCCAGCCTTAGGCTAACTTGCCTATGATCATTGATCCGAAAGAGGAAGAATTGAACAAGGTCAAAGAAGATCTCAAGATGCTGACTAAGAAGTTTGACCAAGTCCGAATCTCTGGAAATTACATGGACTACACTCACATGTCTCCTAATCCTAAGGCAAGGTTACCCGAGAAGTTTAAGATGCCAAATATCGAGAAATTCAGAGGAAGTGGACCCCCCGATTGTTGATCTTCGCAGTTATTATCATTCCATGACTCTCCAAGGGCCTTCTAAAGAAGTGATGGCCCAATTATTTCAGCAAACTTTGAAGGATAACGTCCTATGATGGTTTTTATCTCTCGAGGAGTCCAGAATCCATAGCTGGGAGGATGTAGCCCGTGAATTCATGTCACAGTACAAATACAACGAAGAGCTTGAGGTCACCCGACGTGACTAAGAACTACTCAAACAGAACTCTGGGGACTCAGTCATTAACTTCATAGCCCGATGGAGGGAAAAGGAAGACACTATGACCAATTGGCCATCCGAGGACGAATAAGTCAACATAGTGAAGAAGAACTTCTTACCCCATGTTCGAGCAACCATTGGAGGATAATACTATACCCGCTTCCGAGCCCTCAGAGAAGCAGGAGTAGAAATCGAGAAAGGTCTTGCTAAAACAGAGGTTGAACCAAAGAAGGTGTCCAGACAGTTCACCACCATAAAATATGATAAGCGTGTCAGTTCTACAATCTCAACCATCAACAACATCTCTCAACCAACCACCTAGTGGGCACTAGAAAGCCACGCTGTCCCTATTCGAAAAGAATACACTGAGCTTCATGCTCCCCTCTCTAAAGTTTATCAAGCACTGTTAAGCCGAAACCTCATTAAACCCTTGGACCCCCATTCATTCCCAAATCCACTTCCACAAAACTTTAAGGCATATGCCCATTGCGCCTTTCACCAAACTGCTGGTTATACCACCGACCAATGCTTTCACCTTTGAAACATAATCCAAAGTCTAATTGACCGGGATACCATTTCCCCACCAGCCAATCCTAAGCCAAACACTACTCATAACCCACTCCCAAATCATTCTAATGACATCTACTTAGAAGAGAACCCAAAATTTGATCCCTCAACTCAAATCACACCCATACACTCTCCCAAACCTCTCCAAGCTTGCCCATATTTCCTCCTACACCCTGTTAACCTCGCTGATCAGTCACTGTCACTCCTTACCAGATCATGCATCACTGTCCGTACCCGTTATAAAAATTAAAGTATGAAATTATTAGAAGTGTTAAACCAACTCTTAGAGTTTAGGATGAAATTTCCCTCACAGATGATCATTCATTACCAGAGGTTCAGCACGCTGTTCTTGGAAGCACAAAAATGGTATTGAGAGTCTGATAGTTGGGTAGTACTGACCGATGAAGTCATCCTAGATGACGTTGTCCAGATCATGGAAGAATCATTCAGGCAAACTAATGATATTTGAAATATGACTGCGTTACTTGATACTCTAAAGTTACGAGGGCCCCTGGTCCCTTCACCTTTACTTATCCCCACAGAATGGGAAGACATGTAAGAAGAAGGCATTAAAGTTGTGGAATGCATTGACTTTACATGGAAAGACAAAATTGTTGCCACCGGATGGGGGGGGGGGGGGGGGGGGGGAAAGAATTCGAAGATTCAAATAAAGGGAAAGGTTTAGAGAAAAATTGCCCAATAGACAACATGTATGGGATAATATCATTTGAGGAGCTCCTCAGAGAAATAAACAAAGTGACAGAACAACCCAAGATTGATGAAGAAATACGGTTTATGTACTTCCCTTATTTAGTAAATCACATGACCAGATCGGGGAGGCATTATCAAATCCCAAGCCCACTACCAACCACTAACAAAGGGAAGGGCATTGAAAACCTTCCTATGCCAGAAATGACCCCCGAGGAAAGCAAGGTCCTCGATCAACTGAAGAAAGCTCATGCTAACATCACTCTATGGGGGCTTTTCATGTCTTCCTAGCTGCACATAAATGTTTTGATCAAATTTCCCACTGGACCCACAGTTCCTCCTTCTACCACACCAGAAGAAGCAATAAATTTAGTTGGATCCTTGACCTATACTCGAATGCTATCCTTTTTCGAAGAAGAAATCCCCAGAATTGGGCCAGACCACAATCATACACTCAACATCTTCGTCGAAGTTATGGGGAAGATTGTACAACTATCTCTTGTCTATAATGGATTCGCCTTGAATGTCTGCCCATTAAGAACCTTCAAATGGTTAGGCCTACAAGAAAGTGACCTTGCTCCAACCTCCACTGCTGTACGTGCCTACGATAATACTCGTCGAGAAGTGATGGTATCCATAAAACTTGTAATAGGGGCTTGCCCTATAAACCATGTCATTGAATTCCAAGTTATTGACATCCCAGTTTGTTTCAACCTGTTACTCGGACGACCTTGGCTCCATAGTATCAAGGGTGTGTCTTCCTCACTCCATCATAAATTGAAATTCTTCGCTGACGAATGAGTCATTACCATTTTAGCTGATGACGATAATTCCGAGGGTGCATGCACCAGCAGCAGAATCCTTGAGATACAACACGGGCAAATGATATGCTCCTATTAGGATTTCGAGTTAAGCCACTTCTACTCCCGACAGGGGATAATTTCAAAAAAAGGGTATGTCCAGAATACGACCCTCATGGCAATGTCAATGTGATTCAGATGTTCAGAAACATGCACTTCATGCCTGGGCTGGGGTTAGGGCAAAGATAACAAGGGATAATTGAGCCCATTGAACTGAAGAAAGCTTTCCCCCTTGTGGTTTGGGGTATTAACCATCAGAACAGGAGCTCAAAATGATCCTCTAGTCTCGACCAAAGAGAAGAATAGACTGTATCCAGACTATCCCAGGTGACTCCCTGAATGGACGATTCATTAAAGAGGGAAAAGACTTCCCCTTTTGTGGATTTTCGAAACCATGGTATGACCATACAGACAAGAAGATGAAACCCGGAATGGATATCTTTTTCTAGGACATCTACCCATGGGCTGAGAGTTCCCAAAACCATATACAACCGCTCATCAAAGATACCGATGAGACTGAGGAAAGTGACTCCGAAGACTCCTTCAACTTACAAACACTGGGCTGACACTCTGCATGGTTCACTCAAGCACTACATCACTGGATCCATCCCACTTGATTAAAGTTGTTGATACACCTCTCCTCAACTGGCATGCTATGCCATTTTACCTGTTGAAATCCCACCTAACCCCAATATTTACCCCATTTCTTATTCTATTTTTTATCCTTGCTTAAATGTAAACGAGACCTCCTTTGATGAGGTTCTCAATGCTATTTTTCCTATCAATGAAATAAACAAAGATTTTGAGTATCTTGTTGTGCCTTACATTAATTGTTTAGATTCTAATCACACCTTTTATGATGATGATTTTGCAAATCAATAATTCTTAAGTGATCTAAATAAGGTTAATAACAAACAACATAACTGCATTTAAGTTAATGAAGAAGAAACTTTTATTGTTAACCTCGGTTCCAGTAGCCAACTGTGCGAGATTAGGATAGGGGCTACCCTCGACGAGCATGAGGGCACGCAACCTGAAGAATTACTAAAGGAATTCATGGATGTCTTCACATGGTCCTACGATGATATGCCCAGTATTGATCCTAAAATAGCTCAGTATGAGATCCCCACTCTTCCAGATTACAAGCCGGTTAAACAAGAGCTGAGAAAGCTCCGCACCGAATGGTCACTCAAATTCAAAGAAGATGTGGTCAAATAGTTGAATGTGGGCTTCATTCGTGTGATCGAATACCCCACATGGCTAGCCAACATAGTGTTGTGCCAAAATCAGGAGGGAAAGTTCGGATGTGTGTAGACTACCGGGACTTGAGCAAAGCCTCTCTAAAGGATGACTACCCGCTACCCAATATCGACCTGATCATGGACGACACAGCTAGTCTTGCTCTCAAGTCATTCGTCGACGGGTTTTTTGGATACAAACAATTCAAAATGCACCTAAATCATCAAGAAGAAATCGCGTTCATCATCATGTAGGGAACCTTTTGCTACACTGTTATGCCATTTGGTCTCGTGAATGGTGGGGCTACCTACCAGAGGACTGCCACGACCATCCTACACGATATTTTTCATAAAGAAGTCGAGGTCTATGTGGATGATATGATTATCAAGTCCAAAACTAGAGAAGGTCATGTTCCGGCTCTCCGAAAGTTCTTCGAACGACTGTGACGATATCAGATGAGACTCAATCCATAAAAATGTGTCTTCAGCGTTACAAAGGGAAAACTCTTGGGATTCATAGTCAGTAAAAAAGGGATAGTTACAGATCCTGCTAAGCTAAAAGCCATACTTAAGATGCCACCTCCCCGAACAGAGAAAGAAGTCCGTGGCTTCCTTAGGAAATTGCAATACATAATCTGATTCATCAGCCAGTTAACCTCCATCTGTGAACTAATTTTTAAACTCCTCCAAAAGGATTCAACCAAAGTTTGGAACGAGGCATGCCAAGAAGATTTTGAACGAATCAAACAATACCTGACTCAACCTCTGATACTCATGCCACCACAGCCTAGTCTCCCCTTGCTTCTATACCTAACCATAACCGACACTACATCGGGGGCGTTACTAGCCCAATACCTTGAGGATTCTCGTAAAAAATAGCCATATATTATGCCAGTCACAAACTGGCTAGGTACGAAATCAACTACACTGCTTTGGAAAAAGCATGCATCGCGCTTATTTGGGTCACCCAAAAGTTGTGACATTACATGCTCGCCTTCCCCATTAAGCTTGTGTTCCGAATGGACCCCATCACGTACATTCTTGAGAAACCCGCCTTATTCAACCAAATGGCTAGATGGTTGACGCTCTTAGTTGAGTTTGATATCATGTATGTCACGTAGAAAGCCATGAAAGGAATAGCCATCTCTGACTACCTCACTGACTACCCCATGGAAGAAGCCGACAACTGGATCTCCGAATTCCTAGATGAAAACATCCTCTACACTGCTCAAGACGACCTGCGATGGAAAATGTTCTTTGACGGCGCTGCCAATAAAAAGGTATATGGCATTGGGATACTTTTGATTATCCCATATGATTCCCACACTACCATCGCCATCAAATTGGATTTCCCCTGCACCAATAACATGACTAAAAATGAGGCGTGTACGGTAGGCCTCAAAGTTACTCTCCAGAAAGGTATCCAATGCCTAAATGTCTATGGGGATTCTGCCCTCATCATTGGTCAAGTGCTCAAAAAATGGAAAGTCAAGGACGAGAAACTCCAACACTTCCATGACCACTTAGAAGAACTAGCCTTCCAGTTACAAGACATTACCTTCCACTACCTACCTAGAGCAAAGAATAACCTAGCCAATGCCCTTCCTACCTCGGCCTCCATGGTCGACATGCCCGAAGGAATAATAATGGCCCCCTTCCTGGTCCAAAAGCAAAACAAACCAACCCACTGCTACCACATTGAGCTTATCACCAAAGAAGATCCCAAGCTAGCCAATTGTTGGTATTATGATATCTGGCACCTCCTCAAGCATGGTAAGTATCCCGAGGATTCCAACAAGAAAGACCGGGAGACCCTCCGAAGATTGGCCGCCCAGTACATCATCTATCATATAGCACTATTCAAGAGAAACTTTGATGGAATCCATCTACACTGCATCGTAGGGGCTGACATTGAAGAGATAATGCAGAAAATCCACAGCAGGGAATGTGGGACCCACATGAATGGTCACATTATTTCCAAGAAAATCATCCGACTAGGCTACTACTGGACCATGATCTAGGATTGCACCACCCATGTCCGGAGATACCTCAAATGCCAACAATTATCCAACCTTCAACACCTGCCTCCGCACGAATTGTACAACATGACTTCTCCCTGGCCGTTCTCCACCTGGGGCATCGACATCATAGGGAAAATTACACCCAAGTCCTCCAACGGTCATGAGTTCATCCTAGTTACCATTGATTACTTCACAAAATTGGTTGAAGCCGAGTCTTACGCAGTCCTGAACGCTAAGAAAATGGCCAAGTTCATCAAGAAAAATGTCATCTGTCGATATGGGGTCCCGCACGAGCTAGTGTAAGATAACAGGTTGCATTTCGAGGCAAAGGTCACAGAAGTAGTCAATGAGTATGGGATTCAGAGACAAAAATCTTTTCCCCACCATCCTCAGACCAACGGTGCAGTCAAAGCCACCAATAAAAACCTCAAAGCCATCATTAGTAAGATGATCGAAAGCTATTGAGATTGGGCCGACCGGATCCCATATGCCCTATGGGGCTACTGAACCTCTACTAGGGATACCGAAACTCTACTGGGGCTACCCCTTACTCTCTAGTATACGTCATGGAAGAAGTCCTACCCGTGGAGCTAGAAATAACCTCATTACACGTCATGCTTGAAAGCAAGGTTAGTGAGGAGGACTGGCATCAAAGCCCCCTCGATGAACTGTCACCATTGGATGAAAGGAGATTAAAAGAGATGTATCACATACAAGGGTACCATCAACGAATAGTGCATTCATTTAATAAGAGAGTCAAGTACCACGTTGTTCGAGAAGTGAATTTTGCCCTCAAAGGAATAGTAGAGCCCATCTGGGGCCCTAAAGGGAAATTCAAGCCCAATTGGAGCGGCTTATACATCATCAAGAAAATATTGTCCGACGGTGCCGCCATGCTCACCGACCTAGATGGAGAAAAGATGACTCGTCCAGTCAACCTGGACCGTCTCAAAACGTTCTACCCCTAGTCTGAAATCTCGATGGGCTACGACTCTTCTCATATCCCTTCTATTCTAAAAAAAAATTAAAAAAAAATCATCATTTCCCACTACCCAAACTACGTGGGCCTAATCCTCTGCAAAAATCATTCTCGGAAAAATTTAAATTTTCAAAAACACCCAGAGGTACATAGGCAGCTCATACATCTTACATGAACACGACCCTTTCTTTTTCACAAAAACTATTATTTTCTTATCTCCGAGAACGACAACTCATTCTAACATATATTTGAACAAAAGGATTATGCATGCCTTAGCGATCGGTATAGATAATTCAAAATACAAAATTCATCAAAAGGCACAACTGGATGATAAAAAACTTGTTTATTTCACTAATAAGAATTACAGTGCAATTACATAAAGGGACGGATAACTCCCTTCCCATACCTTCTTAAAAAGCAAAATAAATTCCCAAATTTATTCCCCATTACAAAAAAAACTCTCCAAGATCCCTACCCACATCTACCAGAGGAGCCCGCTCCGTCATCATCATCTATATCCTGGGGTCCCCAAGCTTCCCCTGCCTGAATGGAATGCCGCAGACGCTGCATGGACTGATAAGCTTGAACCAGTCTCGGAAAAACTACCACACCTCACTCCATGGTATCAGATAAAATAAACCACATTTGTCCAGTCTTCACTACCAACATCTTGCTAACTACTCTTGTCCATAACCATTTCATATAATCTCCAGGGATGTGCCAAACTCTCCCAGCAGACTGAGAGGGACGGATCGACGAACGCCGAATCTCCCACAAAGAGCCAAGTCGCATGCGCAGACGCTCCGTTAAATTTTCTACGGGAAAGAAGTCCAGTGTCCGAGGTGGAACGATCTGCTCCAAGCCAAATTGGCACAGAAGCCGAAAAAGGAAATAAAAAGAGGTCTGTCTGAGACCAACCAGTCGGATATACGGGTATTCTCCCAGTTCCAGAATAGGCAGCAGTTGCCCCTACCAAGGCACTGAACAATATAGATTTAGAGATCTATGCTCCATAAACCATTTCTCCAAGCTCTCAATATCCAAACCCACACTGATGAAATGGAGATAAAAGAATTTGGGTACAGTCGATAAAGGGTATTCCAGAGGAGTCACCATGCGGAATCTTTCAGACAACCACATGATCAACATCACAAGGCTACCCCTCAGAAATTCAGAACGACTTTCTCGCCAGGCATCCAGGTCATTTAGAGTCTCCGCCAGTATCACCGCCGTAGGATTCTTATGGTAGGACATCCATGAAGTAATAAATGAAAGTTTTGGGTCCACCAGCATCTCCCCGGTCACCAGCAGCAACTTTGAAACCAAGCCCAGAACAACGGCTCCGGCTCCAACATTACCAACCTCCTATAAATGCATGGATCGCAGCACCGCGGGAAAGGAGATTATACCTCCAGCCACCAGTGATCTTGCCACCGAGGACGAAATACAAAGAAACCAGGCCAATAAATCCCTGGGAGAAAGGAAAAACTCAGGTAGAGCTGCAATAACACTAGGATTTATCCCAAGCATGGTAGAAAATGCCTAAATTAAAGAATACCTCAAGAAGATACATGGCTCCAGTGAAAGTCTACCGGCAGCACCGGCTGAATGAATCCAAGGAAAAATAAAGGTTCGCCAAAGTCAGGTTCCCCCATTCATAGAGAGGGATGTTAAAAAACATCCTCAGATATGGTAAAAACCATAAATGGACGACGTCGCCACTCGACGCCACAAGAAATACCCCCAGCACCAGAAAAATAAACAATCGGGCCATCTGCCTCACTTGCAGCCCGTCCTCCACATCAATCGCACTGCCCAATAAAACATCCTTCAGCAGCGACAGGCAAATGGAGTCCCTAGACACTATCCTCCCCATATCACCAAGCGTCGCGCGCACCGACTCTGGCCTCACCCGCAAAGAGCGATCCACCTCTATCTGCTCTCCATCGCAATCCATCCCCAGTAGCTGCTGCACATCCATGGGAATCACAGTCATCTCCCCGAAACTAAAATGAAAGGTGTGGGTAGTGTCCCACCACCTCTCCCCCAGAGCGCATAAGACCGTCGTCGAACGAGGCGTCTCGTCCAGCACAGACGCCAACTTCCCAAATCCTGCTGAGGATACCACCCAACGTACCATAGGTGGAAGATGCTCCTAGACATCCTTAAGCCCCATCGTCCCATAGGCCCGCATAGTCGACAAAGAAACATCAGACTGCCAAAAGAAAAAAACCTTGTCGAAATCCAAGAAAAAAGGAAAAATCACAAAAAAGGAATGCCAAAAGTCATTTTATTTACATAACCACCAGGGTTCACCACCCTCGAAGAGCGATGATGCGACGGCTCCCGCGGTAAAGTATGCTCATCCGCAACCGGCTCGAATGCATCAAAAGATTTATCACTCACTATTGATGTAAAAAACTAGACTTGATCTAATTAATTAATCACAGATAAAATAAAAAATAGGACAAACGGGTTTTTAAAGTGGTTCAGCCTTATGGAAATGGCATGCGTCCACTATTTTGTATCGCTGGGTCTTTTCCTTAATCTTTATGATGATCGTAGAAATGATCAAGTATCAATATCCCCTTTATAGAGGGAATTACAATGCATTTATAGCATTTGGGCTATTAATATGAATAGACAATATGCCATTAATAGACATATACATATGTACATAATGAGAATGTTCATTGAATCCGATGTTCATTGAATCTGTTATCATCGCTTGATCTTCTTGACTAGATGCTCTGCACGTTGAGTAGCTCAGTACGATGAGTAGCTCGCGGTGATGAGTAGCTCGGCATCATAAGTTATTCGGTGAATATATATTTTGCCACGTAAGATGACACATGTTGTCATATACTTGGTACATGTCATTTGACTAATTTTTGTATCAACAAAACCCCCAATGTTTCATAGTTGAGGTTGAATATGAGAGTGTGGAACATTATGCCCAGAAGTTGCTTGGATGTGTTTTACCCACTCTGGTTAGATTATAAATCTCCAATACTTAGGAAATTGTTTCTTTAGTCTAGTCATTTGAGCGCGAAATGGTAAACTTGTAAATATTTTGAATCGTCAGGAGACGCTTGGATATTTGCATCTTTTTCATCATTTAGTCGCCGAAAACATAATCGTCTTTTCTAGTAATCATTTCTTTTCTTATTTTCCAATGCAGGGCATTTATTCGTGATAGAATCAGATCGTCTTCTACTTTTTACTTCTATATTTTTGAACTCTTTGTCTTCTCACTCTATCTTTGTACTGTCGTTCTTTATATCATCCACCTTAGCAAATTTCCCATTTTTTCAGTAAGAATTTCTTCCTTCTTCTTTCTTTGCTTTATCCACCATGGTTTATCTTGTTGAGTCATTAGATAAGTTCCGGGTTGATTTAGAAATTTCCTCTTGGGTTATTCTATAGGATCCTCCTTTCCCTTCTGATTTATTTTCTTTAGTTGAGGGACACTGGTTTCCCTCCCTTTTTTTGCGAAGTGTGGTTTTTCTTTTCCGCCGAATCCCCTATGTTTGGAGTTTTGCCAATATTTTGATATTGTTCCTGCAAGAGTAGCTCCAAATACATGGAGGATAGTTAATGGTATATATAGGTTAAATCAAGTACATGGAACCTGCTTAGGGATTCCTGAAATTATGTATTGTTATAAATAGGTTACCGGTGACACCACATTTGATTTAAAAACTAGGTTTTCCAATAGAGCTTTAGTGATCAATCTTCTTGATGCTAATAGGGACTATTTTGATCATGGAGTTGTGCTGAAAAATTGACAACACCCCTCATTAAAAGAAAATGATGTTTACCAAGGTCCCAGATGTCCACTTTATGGCAATGGGATAGATTGTTTTGAATTTCCTCAATTTAGCTCTGTTTATGTTTGATGAAATGTGTCACTGACACTCATTTTTTGTTGTTGCAGTTGATACCAAAAGGAAACCTCCAAAAGAGAGTGACATAAACTTAAAAAATTTGACACTTATCTGGGGTTTGCACCAGTCCATGAATGGGGAGCATGTGAGGTCTGGTTTTTATTTGCTGAGATATAAGAATACCACTTCATCTTTGATTTCCCAACCTCTTGTGCCTCCAGTGGTGATTGATCTTGATCAAGCACCGACTTATCCAATAATTGTAGGAGAATATTCTTCTGATTTGGGTACATCTATTGTTGATTTGATGACGAAGAAGAGGAGGTTACCCGAGTTCTTTACCAAGCCCGCTCCTGATGCTGAAGGAGCGAAGAAGAGAAAAAGCGACATTATAGATGATGGAACCAAGAAGAAGGATGTTATTCCTCCTACCAAAAATATCAGCAAGGAGCCCCCTGTTGCCCCTAAAGAGTCAGAACCTTTGATTGAAGTTGTTGTCCCAAAAGAGACAACAACTTTGATTGAAGATGCTCCTTTAATGAGGTTGAAGAGGGTTCATGCTGAGAGGCCTGTAGATACTGTTTCCCAAGTTTCTGGAGTTGGGATTTCTTCTCTAAGGGCTAGTTTTCTAGTGGTCCTCACCCTTGACTTGGCCAAGAAATTGATCAAGTCAGGGAATTTTCCCGACTGCCTAGCTGCTGAAACTACAACTCCTTGGGATAAGGTGATCGATGTGGCAGCCCAACTTCTTACATCAGTAAGTGGTCGTTATACTTATCCTTCTGATTTTTCATTGCTGTGTTCAGTCTCTGATTTGCGGCTTTCTTCTTCTTCTTATAGTTGTTGGTGTGCTTCGACAATATCGTCGAGAAGGATGAAGCCATGAAAGCTCCAACCTCATCTAGTGGTGTTGAGGAAGATCTTGCTGGGTTGTCAAAGTCTTTATGAGAATCCCGACGGAAGTATGAAGAGGACAAAGCTGCTTGGGAGAACAAAATTAAATCGGTTGAGTCATCTTTTCAACTTACTGATATAGCTCGGAAGCAGGATGTGAATGCCTCCAAATAAGCTAACGCCAAGCTTGAAGTGGCTGAACGGCATAAGAAATATCTTGAAGAGATGGTGAAGTTTACTGAAGAGCTTCTCAAGGAGAAAACCTCATCGGAGAGAACGGAGAGGAAAGATGCTGTGAAGGAGTTCTTTAGCTCTGGTTGGTACAAAGGATGGAATAAGGCCTTAACTTCTATCATTTCCCAAATGGAGTATGCAAGTGTGAAATACTTTAGAGATGGATGGGTAGCAACTTTGAAGAGGTTGAACGTAGCCAAGGATTCTGAACTATTTTAGGAATATACCCATGGCCCTCCTCTTTTGTTGAAGAAGAATATGAAATTGCAACTGATGAATCTTCTTTGGTATCAATAGAACTAGCAACTGCTACTACCCTTCCTCAATCTTTCGAGCAAGTTGAGCAGGCGATAACTTCTACCAAGAAACCTCCATTTCCATCTGAACAACAAGATCCTTCATCCAAATCGGCTGAAGATGTTGTAAGAAATAAGGAGAAGGTGTAGAGTCATTCGGTTATTTAATTATGTTGTTCTTATATTTTTCCCTTTCATTGTAACCTCGGTCATACTTTCTCCTCCTATGATTAATAAAATGGAATTTGTTTTTTATTCTGAGTTTTTTTTACTTTACTTGCTCGACATATAGTGGCACTGTTATTGATTAATTCCTATTTGCCTTGCTAGTTTATTGCCAGGATGGAACTCTTTTCAGCTCATGATACGGAGTTGATGACGAAATGTAACGATTACTTCAAAGCTGGTCATACAGATTTTACTGAAGTTGAAATTATTATTATCCTTGGTCCTGATGCCTTTGATCTAGCAATTGAGGCCTATCAATATTTAAAATGCCTGCTTGATCGGGCTATAGCCAATAATGTTGCTTACTATGAGATGATTGAAGATCTTCAAGGGACAATCGAAGAGCTTCATATTTAACATAAAAAACTACTTCACTTATGCATGAAGGGTATGAGAAGAAGTATCAATAGTTGAATGCTGATTGGGGTTATGACAAGTTTCTTTCAGACCGTAAAAAGAGAGAGAGTGTTATCAAACTTGAAATTAAGGAACATAGGAGTATTGCCAATTTGTTAGAGGAAGAGAATATTACCCTATGAGAAGTAGTAAAACAACTTAAAGCTACCGCCTCTTCCTCTGCGGGAGGTCTGGTCCCAGTCAATAACGAGGACTTTTCATTTTAAGAAACTGAAAATGTTGCTTTGAGAGAGGAACTAGAAACTTTGAAATAAACCAGACCTACATCCTCCTCGCGAGGTAGAGCTACAGATGGTCGAAGAAGTGTTGAAGAAACTAGGACTCAGCAAGCCTCAGCAAATGAGGTTGATCAGATGAAAGCAAAAAATCAATCCTTGGGTGAAATGTCCTAGAAAATTCAAACTCTTACCGACCAACTGGCCAACCCGAATTCTGCACTAGAAAGTAAAGAAAATTTGGTAAAGAAATTTCATGAGCAGCTTGAGAGATTGACTTATCAATTTCATAATCATCCTAAAGAGTTTTGGATGGGGGGATATAATGAAGCTCTATGCCATCTCGATGCTCGACTGAAATAAGCGAATAATAAAGGATACATACAAGGATAGCTGAACGCCTTAACTGTGATGAAGCTTGAAGAAGGTAATTCCTTATGGGATTGGTATGAGCCTGGAGCACTTGATCTGCCTAAACCTCCCTTTAAACTGGATGTCAGCTGGATTCCAGCCCGTTCCATTCCTAGATGTTTGATTTCCAGGCATCTTGGTGATTACCAGCTTTATGAAGAATTTGAGATATCCTGACCTCGGCATCTTCATGATCGACCGAGTTCCAATAACATCAGAATGCTAGGAGATATAAACTTCATCAATTCTCCTTATGCTTTAGATGATCCTCCAGCTGGAATGGAACCTGCACCAAAATCTGAGGGAATAAGGCCAATAGAATAGGAAATTTGTATTGAATGAAGAAAACTTCATCTTTTGTAATTTTCTTTCCTTGGAAATAATTGTATTGAATGAAGAGAAATTCATCTTTATTCAGTGTTCTTTCCTTAGAAATAATTTATAAGATGTTTGGTTTATTATATGAGTTTTTAATGAGTGTTTATCAAGGGACAAATTGTCCTATTATATTTTAATTGCCTAGACAATGGAACTTTGCCCCATTTGCTGCCTAGTTGTAGTGACTTGTCACCCATAAGTTTTTAAGCAATGGAATGATTTTCCCATGGTCCTGCTTAGTTATAGAAATCTTATCTATATTACCTTGGTGCCTAGACAGTGGATGCCCTATGAGGTCACCCATCTTCTTGCCTAGTTTTGGATGCCCCTTGAGTTCACCCATAATCAAACAGGCATTGCCTTGTATAATTGTGATGCCAACATTATTGGTTTAGGTTATTGAGGCCGACCAACCTTAGTTGGTGGTTGCTGATATGCCGACCAACCGTAGTTGGTGGTTGTTGATATGCCGACCAACCGTAGTTGGTGGTGTAGTGTGTATCACGAGTACTCCGAAAAAAATGAACAAAAAAGAATATTGGGAAAATATCATTTTTATTCAAATTGATAGAAATGGGGTACATGTGAATCTATATTACTGATAATATTTGCGCAGGTGCTCCTCATTCCATGCATTTTTGAATTCTTTTCCCTCTAAGGTTTCTATTCTGTAGGTCCCAGGTCGAACAATCGCTGTATCACGATAAGGTCCATGCCATTTGGCCTCCAGCTTATTGTTCTTCTGAATCACTTTCTTGAGGATATAGTCTCCCTCTTTAAGATCACATTTCTTGACTCTTTTGTTGTTAAACATGGCAGTTCTTTGCTGGTAAGATGCGTTCCTGATTACCACATCTTCTCTCACTTCCTCGAGCATGTCCAAGTCTAAACGTCTCATCAAATTACTTATGGGAGAGTTAAAATTAAGCACCCTGTGAGTGGGTAGGCCTAATTCAGCTAGTATGACTGCTGCACTTCCAAAGGCTAGCATGTAAGGAGATTCCCCAGTTGCTGTTCGGGGAGTTGTTCAGTAAGCCCATAACACAGAATATATCTCATTAATCCAATTTCCTTTCGCATCATCTGACCGTTTCTTTAACCCGTTATGCAGAGTCCTGTTGTCACTTCAGTTTGCCCATTGCTCTGGGGATAACCTGGTGCAAAATGGATCTTCTGGATGTCCGACTGGTGACAATATTCAGCAAACTCCTCATTATCGAATTGGGTACCATGGTCAGTGATGAAAGCATGTGGCAGACCATATCTTTAAATAATATTCTTCCAAATAAATTGGTAGACCCTTTCATAGGCCATGTCAATAAGAGGTTCAGCTTCCACCCATTTGGTGAAATAATTAAGAGTGAGCACTAAGTACTTGAATCATCCTCTAGTAGTTGGCAGAGGCCCAACCAAGTTTATGCCCCACATGGAAAATATCCAAGGGGAAGTGATAGGTGTTAATAATGCCTGGGAGTTCTTCATACGGTAGAAAACCATAGACATTTACTGCATTTCTTAGCGTAATCTGTACAATCAGCACGCATCATTGGCCAATAATATCCATGTGTCGTTATCCTCTGCAAGAGAGTCCGGCTTGCTACATGAGCACCACAAGACCCCTCGTGAATTTCTTCTATCAGATCTTTAACTTTTGATGGATGAACACATCTCTGTAGACCCGCTATTATACCCCTTCTGTACAAAACTTCATTATTTAATACGTACTGTGCAGCTTTATACTTCAAACTCTTGGCTACAAGTTAGTCGGGTGGTAGAATTCCTTCTATGATATATGCCCTAATGGGATCCATCCAGGAACGTTCCATATCTAAAGTGATGAATCTCACCATTAAATATTCATCAGTGCTTCGGTCTACTAATATCTCAATAGGAATCGTTAATCATAGCTCGGTGCGAGTAGCTGAGGCTAACCGAGCTAGTGCGTCAGCCTTCACATTCTCCAATCTTGGTATTTGGATCATTTGTACCGCTGCAAAACTTGATACAATATCCATAGCTTTGGCATGATACCTAGACATAAAGTCTCCCTTCGCTGCATATAACCCAAGCATTTGATTTACAATTACTTGTGAATCACTAAACACCGTAATTTGCTCAGCATTAAGTGTTTTGGCTAAACTGAGGCCCATAATCATAGCTTTATATTCGGCTTCATTGTTGGAAGCTTTGAATCGAAAACGCAGAGCATATTCTATATCCAACCCATGTGGGCTAGTAAGAATTTTTTCGGCTTCGCTGCCTGTGGTGCAAGAAGAGCCATCAACATACAAATTCTATATAGGTATACAATTATCAAACTCTTGGTCTGACAAAGTCCCTTGATGGAATATTTGGGAATTTCTTTTATTTTCTTCCCACACTAGGTTTTGATTGGGGGATTCTTGGTGCCCGGTCACTATCCCCTCCGAAAAATCTTCTAGTAGACGTTGATCAAGGAAAATCTTTGATGTTTCGCTAATATCCATGGGTTGCTCTTCATTAGACCCCTGTTGGTCGGAGGTATCTGGACAAGTGAACTCTGTAATGAAATCTACCACTATCTGCCCTTTGAACGAAGACCTTGGCTCCTAAACAATATCATACTCTCCTAGTTCCAACACCCAATACATTAATCTATCAAATTTCTACGATTTGTGCAAAGCCTGTCTGAGTGACATATCAGTGTATACCACTATAGTATGTGCCTGGAAATACGGTTTCATCCTCCTTCTTGCCTCGATCAATGCTAGTTCCAGCTTCTCCATTCTTGGATACCTATTCTCTGCACCTCGGTCTCGTATAATACACTGATTTTTTCACTCCATCCTCTACTCTTATCAATGCTGAACTGACTTCACTTTTTGAAATAACCAATTACAAATATAACTTTTCCCCCATCACCAGCCTGAATAGTAATGGCGGTGTCCCCAAATATCGTTTCAACTCTTGGAATGCACTTTCACATTCATTATTCCATTCAAAAGTTTTTATGAGTATTTTGAAGAATGGAAGACATCTGCCCATTGCTCGTGAGACAAGCCTATTGAGAGTTGCGACATGCCCCGTGAGGTTTTGCACCTCCTTTTCGTAGTTGTAGATCGTAGTTCCAGCAAAGCTTTAATCTTCTCAGGATTTGCCTCAATGCCTCACTGATTCATAATATACCCGAGGAACATGCCTTCTCGTACGCCAAACATGCACTTAGTCAGGTTCAACTTCATCTGATATTTCTCCAGCTGATCAAAAGATTGGCTCAGATCAGCTATGTGATCTGCAACTTTCTTGCTCTTAGTCAACATATCGTCAACATAAACTTCCATGTTGTTGCCGATTTGTTCTACGAACACCTTGTTCATCAATCGCCAATATGTTGCGCCTCCATTTTTAAGACCAAACAGCATAACATTATAGCAGTATGTCCCCCTTGGGGTGATAAAAAAGTACTCTCCTAGTCTTCTGGTTTCATCTTAATCTGGTTGTAGACGGAATATGAATCCATGAAGCTTAATAACTCATGCCCCAAGGTCGCATCTACCAGCTTGTCTATTCGAGGCAGTGGGAAATAATTTTTTGTGCAGGCTTTGTTGAGATCTGTGAAATCTACGTACATTCTCCACTTATTATTATTCTTTTTTACCATCACCACATGTCCTAACCAATCAGGATATTTGACATCCTCAGTAAAAGAAGCATTTTCAGCTTCTCGACTTCCTCCTGATTAGCTTGGTTCTTCTCCAGGCTGAAGACCATTCGCTATTGTTTTATCGGTTTGATCTCCCTATTAACATTGAGCTCGTGACAGACGAAAGTTGGATCTATTCCTGGCATATCTTCGTGACTCCATGAAAAAGTTTGCTTTTTGTGCCTTAGAAATGTCATTATCTCTCGATTTATTGACGGATCTAGTGAAGCACCAATTTGAGTTGTTCGTTCTGGTTATTCATCATCTAGAATAACGTTCTCCATGGCTTCCATGACCTGACCCTTCACGAGCTCTAACTCATCTCTTGGGTCCAATACCTCAATCTATGCATCTTCAGACTCATCCACTTGGTAGGTGGTGGTCTTCTTCCTAGCTTCATCTATTTTTTCTTTTTCGGCAGATGAATAATAGCATTCCTGGGCCACTTTCTGGTCTCCCTTCACAATTCTGACTCCAAAATTGGTCGAAAACTTCAGGCATTAATGTACGATTGATGGCACTGCTTCGAACTTTTTCAAGCCTACCCTTATCATAATTCTGTTGTAGGCTTATTGGACATTTTTGTCCATTACGAAAAACGTACTTTTTCTATTCAGCAAGCGGGCCAGGTATTAATAAGCATGTCTAACTTGATCGTCCCAAGTTTAAAGACTTTTTCGCTGGTGAAACCGAGGAGGGGTCGGTGATACTGTTCCAACTGGGATAATTTCAAGTTTAAACTGTCAAAGCAAGGGTAGAACATAATGGCTGCCGAACTACCATTATCTACCAATACTCTTCAGATGATCACATCCTTCATCTTCATCTTGATCACCAAGGGGTCGTCGTGAGGATACAAGACACCTTCCAAATCATTCTTGGAAAAACCAATAACCAGGTTATCCTTGTTAACCTTCCTTGGGCGATCCTCTTACGCTAGATTTATTCATTATATATAGGAGCAATCTTGGGCCTCATTGAGGTCAACTTTTTATTCAGCAGTATGATCCCCACCTCCTGCATCTCCACCTGTAATCACATTACATTCGAATGAGCCAAAATGGATTGAATATACCTCGCTCTCTGGTTGCCTTGGCTTTTTGGGGAGGTCGGGGTCACCCTCCGAATCATCTTTATGGTCCCTCTTCTTATCATATCTTGTTTGGTGACTCTGTTGTTGGTCTTCCCATTATTCTGGCGATCAACAAACCTGCTCAATTTCTCCCGTCGAATGAGTGCCTTGATTTCATTCTAGAGAGCTATGCATCGCTTGGTCGTGTGGCCATGGTCTTTGTGAAATTTGCAATACTTGGACTTATCCTTCCTTTCGGGGGTTGTCCTCAACTTCTCCGGCTAATTTAATTCTTCTCTATTCTTTATCGCCTCCAGAATATAGTTTATATCCACCTTTAAAGGAGTATAATTCCCATATTTCCTCAAGTGCTGTGTCGTCTTTTTTCCTTTCGAGTTATTATTACTCCCATTATGCTTCTGATCTTTCTTCTCTGACCTACCCTTAGCTTTAGTGTCCACTTTGGTCTCACCATTCTTCTTTGTAGACATATCTTCTTCGGCGTTTATAATTTTTGCTACCTTAGCCATCAATTCCTCCATGGATTTTGGGGATCTTTAACTAGAGTATAATACTTCTTTTTTGGTAAAAGACCACTCAATAGAGACTTGATTGATATCTTCTCTTCGTAGTCAATGACCTCAAGTTTCTGTTTATTAAAATGGGTGATGTAATCCCTAGTGCTCTCTCCTGCTTTCTGCCTTACACTCAACAAATGTGCTACTCTCTTGACTGGTTTCGCACCAAAACATAAATTTCCTATAAAGATCTCTGCCAGTTGATGGAAAGTAGCAATCTTCCCCCGAGAAATATTGTCTTACCATATTTGAGCTTATCTAGTGATGGTTCCTGAGAATGACCTGCATCTCATCTCATCAGGAACTGCATAGATATCGGCAGCAGCTTGGTACTGCTCTATGTTGAGGACAGGAGAAGTTTTTCCATCATACTTCGGCATAACTACATGAGCTTTAAACTTTGATGGTGTGGGAAAATCCACAATTGTCTGTACAAAGGGTGACCCCTTGACAAAAGTTATTTGGAGACGGTTCGTGGCCTTAGCCATTTCCCCTAGCCTATCCTCCAACCTTTGTATAGAGCCTTTCCAAGTGTCATTTCTATCCTCTGATCCATTTGCTCGAGCAACCAATCACGCAAAATGCTCCTCTTGGGATCTCTCTATTCAAGCGGCGGGGCGTGATTGGGCAGAACCTTCCCTTAGATCATTGGTCGTTAAGAATTTCCCAACGTAATCCGAGAAGGGTTTATATTCCTCCTGGGCCCAAACGATCAAAGGGGGAGGCTCTGCTCAATCTCTCCAGGGATCTGGTTCGCTCTGGGGTTAGAGTGACATTTTCTTGAGAGTCTATGACTCTTATGGGAGATGTCCGCCCAAGTTGATAAGACGGGTTGGTGGACATCTCAGTGTGGCGCAATTCGGTGTGCCTGAATAAGGACACTTGAGGGAAAAAAGTACGTCGGGATCTCAAAGATGGTAGATGAGTGTTTTTATGAACACTTCGCTGGCCTGACTGGGAAGGCGTTGCATTTTGAACAGTTTGAATGAGTTGCCGCATGGTATCCTGCATAGCTATTTTCCCCTAGCTAAACTGACCATTATTCCAGTGAGTTCATTGATAGTTGGAGGAATGGACGGATTAGGATTGATTCCATCATTGTTCCTATTGCTAGATTCTGGGAGCTCAGCCATGTTTGATGAATATTATAGTGAAAAATGCTACGTAAAGTCGATTTTCCACAGATGTCACCAATCTGTTGATGTAAAAAACTAGACTTGATCTAATTAATTAATCACGGATAAAATAAAAAATAGGACAAACGGGTTTTTAAAGTGGTTCAGCCTTATGGAAATGGCCTACTTCCACTATTTTATTTTGGTGGGTCTTTTCCTTAATCTTGATGATGATCGTAGAAATGATGAAGTATCCATCGCCCTTTTAGGGAGGGAATTACAATGCATTTATAGCCTTTGGGCTATTAATATGAATAGACAATACGCCGTTAATAGACATATACATCTGTACATAATGAGAATGTTCATTGAATCCGATGTTCATTGAATCTGTTATCGTTGCTTGATCTTATTGACTAGATGCTATGCACGTTGAGTAGCTCGGTACGCTGAGTAGGTCGAGGTGCTGAGCAGCTCGGTATCGTAAGTTGTTCGATGAATAAATGTTTTTGCCACGTAAGACGAAACGTGTTGTTATATACTTGGTCCATGTCATCTGACTAGTTTTTGTGTCAACACTCCCCAAAGCAAGAGGCGTCGTGGCCCTCCACTCCACGTTTGCCTAGTCATCAATAGCTAACCACTACCTGTGTACTGTAGTGCTCACAAAACAGGCCATTTTTTAGAGATCGAAATGCTAGAATGATTTGCAGAAGAAAATCACAGAAAGAGAGAAGGCAATAAGCTGTGAAAAATGAGGGGAACCTGCCCCTTTATATAGGATGCCAAGGGTCAAGCCGATCGGCACTGCACCCCCACCTACTGATTGGCACTTACCATTTGCCTTCTCAAGGCAACTCAAAAGTTTGTGCCACTGCCGAATGTCACCCTCCACACCATGCCGACCGGCACCCCCTTTAATTTTTCGTTCAGAAATTCCCAAAAAAATAACATAAAACCCTGAAAAATCCTCAGAAAATTCCTAAAAATCCCGAAAAGGATTTAGAGCACTTTCACTAAGAAAATTTCGCACTTCCTCAAGTGGAATCCCTATTTCATCAGCGGAACTCTAAAAAACCAAGTGAATCTCTCCCCGGTAACGTCCCCAGAGGACCTCCAAAATATCTTAAACTTCAGGATCATCTCCTATTCCCCAAAGGTCTCAAATTTCCTTGAGAAATACGTCCAAACCCTGGACCACTTAATCACTTCCCCAGCATCAGATTGGATGTTCCCCCGATGAAGTCTTTAAAAGACATGAGGATTTCCCCACCAATCATATCCCCAGCTCGAATCAAAATCACGAGGTAACTTTCTCGATAAAGTTCCCCGAGAACATCACACTTAAGCCCGTAGAATTCTTCATTTCAAACTTAAGCCCGCAGAATTGGTTGTTTCAAACTTAAGCCCGTAGAATTGGCTTCGACCTGCAGAATTGATCATCCCAACTTAAGCGCACAGAATTGGCTTCGACCCGCAGAATTGGTCATCTCAAACTTAAGCCTGCAGAATTGGCTTCGACCCACAGAATTGGTCATCTCAAACTTAAGCCCGCAGAACTGGCTTCGACCCACAGAATTGGTCATCTCAAACTTAAGCTTGCAGAATTGGCTTCGACCTGTAGAATTGGTCATTTCAAACTTAGTACCGCAGAATTCTCTTCAACCCCCAGAATTGGTCATCTCAATTTAATCCCTCAGAATTGGCTTCGACCCGCAGAATTGGTCATCTCATCCCTAAGCCAGCAGAATTGGATTCAACCTGCAAAATTGGTCATCCCAACTTAAGCCTGCAGAATAGGCTTCTACCTGTAGAATTGGTCATCTCAAATTTAATCCTGCAGAATTGGTCATTTCAAACTTAAGCCCGTAGAATTGGTTTCGGCCCGCAGAATTGGTCATCTCAATTTAATCCCTCAGAATTGGCTTCGACCCGCAGAATTAGTCATCTCATCCGTAAGCCCACAGAATTGGCTTCGACCCGCAGAATTGGTCGTTTCAAACTTAAGCTTGCAGAATTGGTTTCGACCTGCAGAATTGGTCATCCCAACTTAAGCTCGCAGAATTGGCTTTGACCCGCAGAATTGGTAATCTCAAACTTAATCCCACAGAATTGGCTTCGACCCGCAGAATTGGTCATCCCAACTTAAGCCCTCAGAATTAGCTTCGACCCACATAATTGGTCACCCTCATCCCTAAGCCCTCAGAATTGGCTTCGACCCGAAGAATCGGTCACCCTCATCCCTAAGCCCTCAAAATTGGCTTCAACTTGCAAAATTGGTCACTCTCATCCCTAAGCCCATAAAATTGGTTTTTACCCACAGAATCGGTCACCCTCATCCCTAAGCCCTAAGAATTGGCTTCGACTCATAGAATCGGTCACCCTTATCCTATAAAATTGGCTTCGACCCACAGAATCGATCACCCTCATCCCTAATCCCTCAAAATTGGCTTTGACCCACAGAATCGGTCACCCTGTTCAAGCCCTCAAAATTGGCTTCGACCCACACAATCGGTTATCCTCATCCTTAGGTCCTCATAATCGACCTCGATCCTCTGGGCATCCTCTTTCAATGGCATCATGTGGTGTTTATTCGACGAATATTATTTGTTCCAAACTCACCCGTCGAGGGAATCTATAGACACCCCATTCTAATACCCCATAACTTCTCCTAGGGTCCCTAGCACTTCCCTTCATCATCATTTCAAACCTAAGTCACACCCCAGGTACTGACCTAAAGGCCATCGGGTGCTCCCAGGCTCTGTTTGACTAAAATTCAAACTCTTCAGCTCGAATGAGACTGAATGAATCTTTAAAGGAAACTGAAACCCCTTTCCAACAGTCCATCTCGTGCGCGATTTTGACTTACTATGCGGACGAACGACCCATTTTCCCCTGAAACTTGATCAGGAGGTCACCGGACGCTCCCAAGCTCCGTTTAACCAAAGTCAAATCTTCATCTCAATCGATACTAAATGAATCTTCTAAGGGAACTGAAACCTCATTTCAAAGGTCCACCCCATGTGCGATTTTGACTTACGATACAGATGAACAATCCGTTTTACTCCAAAAGGTAATCGAACGCTTCTAGGCCCCGGTTGACCAAAGTCAACTCCCCGAACCGAGTCAAACTCTTTGTAATATTGAATTACATGTACTAACCTTTCCAATGGTCAACCTCGTGCGCGATTCTGACTTACCATGCGGACGAACGATCCATTTGCGTTCGATAATTCTCCATCCAAAGGATCGGTGAACGCTTTCGAGCCATATTTGACCCAAAGTCATCTCCCGGAATAGGGAGAAGCCCAAAGAATTTTGAAGGTCTCTGAAGTACCTTTCCAATGGTTCATCATGATTCAGATCAACGTTTCGTGCTCTGCGATCAATTTTTCGAAAGAACCTGAAAAAGAGTGCCAAACGGAAGGTTCCAAACCCTACCTATCGCCAGTTTGCCTAAACACACGTGTCTATTCGCAGGAACAAGTCTATGTCGATCGGCAATGCCCTGTGCCTATAAAAAGGAAGGCCTAACGTCATTTCAAAAAAAGAACAAGATCTGAAACCTATCACTCTCAGCAAGCTCAGAAAATCCCTCTCGAAGTCAGCATGATTTCCACATCCAAATTTCTTTCCATCCTTCAATTTTTGTCATCCTTTTCATCAAACTTGGTTAATTAAGTACGCTCCATTATAACCCAAGTGTAAGGGCTGCTCTCCAACATCCAAGATCAAGCTCAAGATATTTAAGAAGGTCCAACTTTGTCAACTCTCTCTTTAAATTCCCCTAAATTTGCATTAATTTGTTTTATTACTTATCACTTTTATTCTCTCATCTCACATATCCTAATACAATTTTTATTTAGTATTATTGCACATCTTTTATTTTCATATAAATAAAACCAAAAAAATAAGAAAATGAGGGTTGGCTCATAAATTCCAAACGGGAATTCTCACACTTTTCTCGCAATTAAAACACTTTTTTTTATACACACACACATATATAAGAGAAGTGCCCGATTGGATTTATAGGATAAATCCCACCCCTCATTTTGCATACAAACTACGTGGACTTTGATGCATCTATAGGCTACGTAGGCGTCTCGGGGTAAAACCCGAGACTCGAGTCCTTTTCCTACTTTTTTTCTATTTTTCCTATATTCTTTAAACTTAACTCTCTTAGACCCTCTATATACATATATTTGTTCTTACTGGCGTATTATTCCGCATGCGTTATCATTCCCTTATAATGATCAACGCTAGGATAATCATGTAAATCCTATTTTTCTAATATTACTTTTAAACATTCCTACGGATGACTCGCTTTATCTCTTCCATGATACAAGTCGATGATTCATATCTCCACTACATATATACATGCACACATATCACGGGGAAATAAAGGAAAATAACAATAACCTATGAGAGACCGTAAGGACGGAATGGGTGCCTAACACCTTCCCATTTCGTAACTTAGCCTTCAAATCCTTTTTGAATCATTTTTTGGTTTTGTATGTATCATTATGTCTTTGGATGCTGTCTTTCGGGGCGGCTCCCTTTTCTTTTGTCTGTTTTGAGTAAAATAGACTGGCGACTCTATATCTCTACATTTTTCACCTCATCACCAAAGCCGGTCGAAGCTCTCCCGAGAGGGATGTGCGGGACCAAGATCCTCTTGAGACGAAAGGGTACACCCCCCACCCCCTCTTCTTCGTCTATCCCGCCGCAAGGATCGGAATGGATGGACACAATGTGTGTGTGTGTGTGTGTGTCTATATAAGAATTTGTTTGTGGTTCTTCAAGCACAAATACATGTTCCCATTGCCATAAGTCATGGATTGCAATAAGTTGTGTAAAGCAAAACAAATCAACGATCACTTTAAACCTCAGGTTACAAAAAATAGTGAAAAGATTCAAAATAGGTCGGAGAAAATAAATAAAACATTATGAGAATGAAATACTGTAAAAAAAATGAAATAACAACCCTTGGCGAGCTGCAAAGTAAGTAGGTTTAACAATGTAAAACGACCACCAATATGATTTTCCATGATCAGTGGCAGATCCAAGATTTTTGTTCAACCGGGGCGAAAGTTTCGAGTGGTGCCGGGGGTTTGGGTACGAGAGCCCCCGAGGTGATTTTTTTAAGTTATTTCAAATTTTATACAAATTATAGCTTTATAATGCCCAAAAAACTACAAATTATGGCAGACCTTGTTTTTATATTTATTATTTTAATGTCTAAACAACTACAACTATAAATTATAGCTTTATAAAGCCCAAACAACTACAACTACAAAGGGATAGCAAACCTTGCTTTTATGTTTATTATTTTAATTAATTACAATCTTTTTTACACCCTCAGTATACCTTGAAGTTTGAAGTTTTACCAAAACACCCCTATTTTTTAAAAAAAAATTGAGCCGGGGCCGCCACCTTTCTTGGGCCCTATGTCCATCCGCCCCTGGCCGTGATAAAATTTATTATTAGGAAATTCACATACAATATGAAAACTAGGCTCGATTTAAAAGGTTTCACGAGATATGTGGTTAAACAAAACAAAATCTGAGAAACTGAAAGGGACCATATCAATTAATAATACAAATACCGAAAACAAATGTTGTGCAATAGCTAAATTATAATGCCCACGCCCACTCATATATAGAAAAAGCATCGATTACATAACACAACTAATATAGAATCTACGGACAATGAATTCATAGACAGTTTTAAAACCCACATTCTAATAGATCTTTAAAACCCATTCCCAAAGTCAATCTTGTTACAGAGTTTCTTTAAGTCATGCCAAATAACAAAGCATTACTTAAGCTATACTCTGAGAATTAACATATATCTTTTTTTTCAAAATAAAAACAATTTATTTATTGGGAGGAAAAGAAGCCTCTCCTAGGGCACTCACAAGCGATAAAGCAAATAAACTTAAGAAAAATTACAAAAACTAGAACGAGTAACGACCCGGCTTAAATTGCGTTTCAGACCTAATTTCTCCTCGGCACTTAAGTACAGAAATGAATCATTTTTCTCTTTTCTCTTTTGATTAATTTCGACAGCTTCAGAATTATTTGAATCTTCCAAAGTCCCTAAAACCTCAGAAGAATTTCCAATAGGAGTTTGGGATATTTGGTTTCCACATTTTCTTCTAAACGAGTCTTCATGCATGAGCTTTTGCAGAATTAGTTGACATTTCGAGATCCAATTTAGGAATTTCCACGTATAAATTAATTTCATTATCTTCCTTTCAT
Source organism: Sambucus nigra (assembly GCA_949130495.1). Classification (NCBI taxonomy): domain Eukaryota; kingdom Viridiplantae; phylum Streptophyta; class Magnoliopsida; order Dipsacales; family Adoxaceae; genus Sambucus; species Sambucus nigra. Next base: position 363,132,451 of record OX422222.1, read on the forward strand.
CGAAAATAATCGTTTGTGAGATTAAACGATTTTGGAATTTCCTCAAGGGGCGACATATCTCCATAAGAATCTTCATTATCGGATATATCCTCAGATGAGATATTTTGAATATTTATTAGCTCCATATGATTGGGTTCTTTTTCTGTTTCATTAACTAAAATCGGATCCTTTAGGATAAGCATCATCTCATTAGAATTCATCACAGTTGATTCGGTCACCAAATTGGTTAACTTCTGAACAGTAAGATCGGAAACTCCCTGGTAAGTAGGGATTCCAATCTCATTTTGAAAACAACGGCTTAAATTTCTGCCACCGTCCGGGAGAATTCCATCAATCGCTTTACTCCCATTCTCTTTTAGGAAACGAACTTGATTTGGGGGTAAAAATCCAGTGGGACTAGCTTCTGTCCCAACCAATTTATGCACATTAATCGTTGTTGTGATAGCAGGCCCATTAAGAGGAGCAGTGGTTGCGGCCGAGCTAGTGTCCTTAATCACAATAGGTATGTCACTGTTAACTGATGTACCTGATGTGATTTCAGGTTCACGTCTAACATTTATGGAAGCTGCAGCCATCCCATCTGTTTTATCACTTTCTTTTGCAACAAAAGATATGTTGGCCTGGGGGTTTTGGGAAGAGGAACTTTTTTAACAACTATGGTGCTATGATGCTCCATTTCTTTTTGAAGTTTTCTACACTCATTTAGAGAGTGTCCTACATTTTTACAAAAGTGACAAACTAGTGGTAGGGACTCATACATAACATTAACAAAAAATGAGCCATCGTTTAGTTCAACTAGAATGCGTTCTTGAGGATTTATTGTGAGAACCATTTCAATAAGAACCCTAGCATAATTTCCCAAAGACCTGTCCAACGTTCCTTTATCAATACGCAATGGAAGACCCACACCTCTAGATATTTGAAGGAGAAATAGAGGGTCCCAATAATCTTGACACAATCCCATTAATCGAACCCAAACGCAAGCACCGGTGATAGTGTGCATTTCTGGTTTGAAATCAGTGACCCAAGGCAATAATTTAAACAAACCTGTGGAGAGTTTTATATTACAGGAGGATCATTAGGACAAGAAAAATAAACGTTGAAAAATCCTTTACCAATGGGTGTGAGGAACTAATTCTGCATAGGCTTCTAAATAGAAGATATCTCCATTTTTAGGTCTGAAATATTCCAAGGCTTACTTCCTTTTGAAAGGAAAATACATTCTATGATTGTAGATGCGCTATAGTCTTGAAGAACATCTTGATAGGCTTCATCTAATAGCTTAACAACAATTGTATCACCCCTCACATATGGCGGAGAGAGAGGAGGAAGATATGATGTTTCATTTGTTCCATTTTCATTTTTCTTTTTGAGAATATCAGCAAAAGATGCAGGTGTAAGGACATTTTTTTCCATTATCAATTTGTATGTCATTCGTCGTTACATCGTTGAAGAAATTCAAGATCGTATCTTCATCAACGTATTCGAATATCAAAGAGGAAAGGATTCATATTTTTTTGTCAGAGGACCGGTCCGACTGTTTTAAAAAAGGAACCGGTCCGCCACGAACCAATCCTCCTATTTGTAAAAAGAACCGATACGCCCCCAGATAGATCCACCCTCTACCTAGACTGATTCGCTTTGCACCAAACCAGTATACCTCGGACTGATAGAAAACCGAAGAAGCTCCTTTCAAAAAGTAACCGGTCCAACCCTGGACCGATCCGCATCCATACCGGACTGGTTCTCCTAGGATAGAATCGAGCAGATTTTCTTGAGATTTTTTAGGGACAGATTTCGTTATTTAAACCAACTTCGGGGAGTTGTTTTCCAAGACTTTTCAAGACAATTTTAAGAGTCCTAAATACTCTAAGTCTGTACCTTTTTAAGTCCCAAGACTCATGTTTTGATTCACACAACTTTGCCAATCCTTTGTGAATCTTTTTGCAACCCAAGAACACATCCTTGTATTTGTTCAACCCTTGTGGAGAAGCCGTCTCTCTTCTTCATTGCTGACCATCTGGATTTCCTGCGGGAGATTCCAGCCGACACTGTTTCTAGCCGTTGCTTTGAAGGTTTGATGAAGACACCGTGCATTACACTTGTGGGCGATTATCAGGTTGTATGTAAGTCTATGGTCTTGTAAATTCTTCAAAGTTCTAGAAATAAAAGGTTTTGCCCTTCGGGGATTTTTCCTTAACTTTGTGTTGCTTGTTTTATTTGTTTAGGGATTGACACTTGCACTTTAGATGCATGATTAGGGGCTGAAATTAAATAAGTGTGCTAAATTAGAAATTTGAGAAGTTAATCAATTATCACACGTTATTCGCATTTTTCAAATTGGTATCAGAGCAGGTTACGCTAATTTATCGCGTATTCCTATTTTTTGCAAAATCGTGTGATATTAATTAAAAAAAAAAAATCAGTTTTGTGAAAAATCGTATTTTTTTCCTATGGAGCACTTATATAATCAGATGCCTATTTTTACGGGTCTAATTATGCCTACTGGAAAGCTCATATGGAATCAATTTTAAAATCTATTGACGACCGTGTTTGGTTGCTTTGCGAAAATGGTTGGACTCCTCCTACGGTCACTGTTAATAACATCACCACTTTAAAACCCGTGTCAACCTGGACTGAAGATGATTATAAATTGTCCAATTTTAATTCCCGTGGTCTGAGTGCTATTTCTAGAGCTGTCACTCCGGATGAGTTTCGTCGAATTATGACGTGCACCACATCTAAAGAGGCCTAGGATGTTTTCAAATTGACACATGAGGGTACGAACGCGGTCAAAGACTCAAAAATTACAAAATTTGGCCACCCAATTTGAGACTATTACCATGTCTGAGTCTGAATGCTTTGATGAGTTTTATGCATGTTTGTCGGACATTGTTAACACTTGTTTTAATTTGGGTGAGGTGATTTATAACACGCGTGTCGTTAAAAAGATTTTGAGATCTCTTCCAAAATGCTTTATTCCTAAAGTCATTGTTTTGAACTCTTTGGGAAATTTGAAATCACTTAAGTTGGAAGAACTTGTAGGAGGTCTTCAAACCTATGAGATAGACATGTTTCCCAAAACCATTAAGGCTAAGGATAATGGCATTGCTTTAAAGACTCATTTTAAGAAAAAGTTTGTGAGTCCAACTCTGAGGGAGATTTTGATTTTAAAGAAATGGCCTTGTTTGCGAAATTTTTTAAAAAGTTTCTCAAAATGAATAAAGAAAATTCTTCCAATAAAAAGAGATCTTTTGAGTCAAATAAAAAGAAAGAGGATGCCAAATATAGTGACAAGGAGGATGAGATCAGGTGCTTTGAGTGTGAAGGGAAATAGCACATAGCTAGAGAGTGTCCTACTAGGATAAGGAGAAAGGGAAAAGAGACTGCTATGCCCTCCACTCTTAGTGATAGTGAGGGTGATGAGGGTGATGAGGGAGATGAGTCTGATAAAGGTTTGGGACATGGGATGGTTGTCGCCTTTTCTAGTCGTGTGAGCACACCCACTTTGTCTCACAAGATTGCACACGAGAGCGATGATAGTGATTTGTGTTCGTCAAGTGAGGGAGAAATCGAGGAGGATAGTGGAGATGAAAGTGATCTCCAAAAAGATTTTAGAGATTTGTACATCGAGACTTTGAAAACAAAGAAGTACAATCGAGATTTAGGTCATCGAGTTTTAGATTTGGAGAGAGAGAAGGAGTTTTTGAGAAAGGAGAAGTGTGATTTGACCAACACGTTGTCTAATCTGATGACACGTGTATCCCAACTCGAGAGTGATATCGAACGTGACCGGGAGGTCAAAGTCAAGTTTGAGAACGTACCTAAGAAGGTTAAAAAGGTGGTTCTTAAGGGTAAAGGTGATAAGTTTGGAATAAGTCATGACGGTGATTCTTCTTCCTAATTAGCACCTGAGCCGGTTCCCACTTTAGTGTTAGATTCACGTAAGTCTCACCCTAACCCACCTAGGCGTCCCATTCCTATTAGGAGAGCACGTCCTAGAGTTTTTGAGAGAGGTGTTCCTAGGCATATTTATGTTTGTTCACATTGCAAGAGGAGAGGTCACCTTAAGAATTTTGTTTTAAGTTGGGTTATGTGTCACGTTTTTCTTCTACACGTATTTCTTGCACACATGCACCCACACATGATACTTTCCATGCTCCCGGTGACTACATAAGAGAGTTTGCACATTTAGGGGAGCAAGTTAAGTTTTTGATCAAAACTTCACAAGAATTGATGGAGGTTTTTCATAAGTTGTCACCACCTTTGGAAAACCCCTCGGCACCTAATGATTGAGGTTTTGACTTGTTTACTAGCATAGGGCGATTTTCATGATGACATTGTTTGCTTATTGCTAGTATGTATCATTTTTGTATGTTTTATTTTTTTAGAAAAATTTTAAAAAATACAAAAAGATTTTATTTTGATCAAATTTGAAAATCCAAAAAGATTTTTGTATTTTGTTTGCACCATTAATGGATAAACACTTAGGATGACCGAGTCACAACATCATTCCATTATTTTCATGTGACTATTTGATAGTGTTTTGAGACAATAGGTCAATTCATCCTTGTGCTTTATAATGTTTGGAGTCATTAAGATGTAATTAAGTGTTACTTCCTACATGTTTGACTCATGTTTCCTTTATTGCACACATGCACGGATTTGTTTGATTATTGTGCTTGTCTTATCACATGTTAGTTGGGTGTTTTCACTTCAATCCTGTCCTTAAAACGAACCAAGCGCGATAATTTTTATAAGAAAATTGTGCATATAAGAACCATTTTGTGAGTATGTGTGCTTTGTTTTAAAACGGGGAAGGGCTGCGAAAGGTTCATTTTGCCTTTCCGAATACTAAGCCACCGTTAAATTGGACCTAAAAAATGGAGGAATTTTTATTATCCGAGGTCCAAAAAGGTTTAAGAGAGCCCGAAAAATTTAAAGGCAATAAAAAGAAATTCATGCCAAATTATGGGCCATTTAGGTTTTTGCACCAATTCTCCAAAGTTTGAGAATTTAGATTACCTCTTAAAGAAAATATATATGAGGGAGTTTGGTTCAAGAATTTAAAACCAAGTCCTTGAAATGCTTGAAAATGCGCTAAATAGTTTTGGACGTTATTGGGAGGGGGGGGGAATCATTTTGACTTTGATTTGTTGATTTGCATAAGACGATGTAATCTAAATTCAATAATCTTTACACCTAAGGATACTTTTGATGTTCATTCGTTAGAGGTACACATATTCATCGTGCACATATGATTGATTGAGTTGATTTACCTATTGAATGTGTTCACACCCATTCGTTTCATTTCCATGACTTGGTTGTTTTAGTATAAATCCATGGTGTGATTTTTGTAGCATTTTTTTTAAATGTATCTTATTTTTGTATGAAAAATTGAAAAATCAAAAATAGTTTGTGCATTTGTTTGAGCATCTCCTTGCAAGAGCACATTTGCCATATTGTTTGATGCCCTGTTTTGTGTACCGTGACACCCCAATTTTGCTTATTCGATTCATTCTTCTCATTTGTCTATTTAGGGACATCATAAAAAGGGGGAGAAAGAATTATCATTTTTTGGGGGAGTTTATGAGATTTGATAAAGTATGATTTCATCATAATTTGGTATCTTATTTCAAACTCGATACGTCACTTGGTATTTTTCTTTGTCTCATGTGTGTAGGTACTTCTTTGATGATCTCTGAATTGCACACCCTGATGAGAAAAGCGTTGAGATTCCTGAAGATTCGAAGAGCAAACGATGAAGTCTTATTCATTTGTATCATTCCAGTTTTGGGTTCATGGAAGGGTAGATTTGTATAGGCATTTTGATATTTGATAATTCGGATGTTTGTTTTTATGTATGCACTGGCATAGACATAGGGGGAGATTTGTAAGGACATTTTTGTCCATTATCAATTTGTATGTCATTCGTCGTTACATCGTTGAAGAAATTCAAGATCGTATCTTCATCAACGTATTCGAATATCAAAGAGGAAAGGATTCATATTTTTTTGTCAGAGGACCGGTCCGACTGTTTTAAAAAAGGAACCGGTCCGCCACGAACCAATCCTCCTATTTGTAAAAAGAACCGATACGCCCCCAGATAGATCCACCCTCTACCTAGACTGATTCGCTTTGCACCAAACCAGTATACCTCGGACCGATAGAAAACCGAAGAAGCTCCTTTCAAAAAGTAACCGGTCCAACCCTGGACCGATCCGCATCCATACCGGACTGGTTCTCCTAGGATAGAATCGAGCAGATTTTCTTGAGATTTTTTAGGGACAGATTTCGTTATTTAAACCAACTTCGGGGAGTTGTTTTCCAAGACTTTTCAAGACAATTTTAAGAGTCCTAAATACTCTAAGTCTGTACCTTTTTAAGTCCCAAGACTCATGTTTTGATTCACACAACTTTGCCAATCCTTTGTGAATCTTTTTGCAACCCAAGAACACATCCTTGTATTTGTTCAACCCTTGTGGAGAAGCCGTCTCTCTTCTTCATTGCTGACCATCTGGATTTCCTGCGGGAGATTCCAGCCGACACTGTTTCTAGCCATTGCTTTGAAGGTTTGATGAAGACACCGTGCATTACACTTGTGGGCGATTATCAGGTTGTATGTAAGTCAATGGTCTTGTAAATTCTTCAAAGTTATAGAAATAAAAGGTTTTGCCCTTCGGGGATTTTTCCTTAACTTTCTGTCGCTTATTTTATTTGTTTATGGGATTGACACTTGCACTTTAGATGCATGATTAGGGACTGAAATTAAATAAGTGTGCTAAATTAGAAATTTGCGAAGTTAATCAATTATCACACGTTATTCGCACTTTTCGGTAGGGTTAGTAGGAATTTGATTAGAAGAGAATGAAATGAATAATTATCAAAAGGTTTTGGATCAAAATCTAAACAAAAGGTCGGATTTGAATCCATAGAGAGAGAGAGGACAATTTTAAATTCAAAGGAAATATTTTAGAGAGAAGATAGAGTTTCTCTCACAAGAACCCATCTTCGAATGTCCTGAATTAACATATATCAATTGGGATATAATCTATAAAAAGTACAGACAATAAAACTAAAATAAACATTAGTTCCTCTTGTGTTGTGGATGTAAATTAGCATTGATACCGTTGAAATATAGATTTGAGCACTCATATTTGGGACTCTCTTATGTTATGTACATTGTCTAGTTTCAGGCATACACCATATAACTAACGAACTTCCATGATTTGGAAATTGGTACTCTGTAATCACATGTAATCGAGATTATACAAAATTCTTATTCCAAATTTCAAAACCTAACTGTTTTTTTTTCCATTTTGATGAATTGAACAAATTTCATTGAAGATTGGAATAATGTGTACTCAACCTCTACGCCCCAAACAAGTGGTGAAAGTTTCATCTAGAAGGCTATTTTAGGAAGTTAAAAATATGACATAACCCCATTAGTGTTGGATTTTTTGCATTATATATAAGATGGATAATTGGGTAACTGTATAGACCAACTTATAAAATGTCACTTAAACTGCATTGACATGTCTTTCTATACAGTTTCAAAGAATTCGCTCTTATATTTCTCACACCCTTCTTGAAATTAACTTCTCCACCAAACCAATAATACTCTTCCTTATAATATATTCCTTCGCCCAATTAAGATGGTGTTATTTTGTAACCAAAATCAAAAAATCTTTAAATTCATTAAATGTGTGAGTTAGAGTTATGATTTTTCTTTACTGGTAGGATTTACTTTTTTGGTGTGAGATTATGAAATTTGTGCATTTGATATCCCATGTATTATGAAATTTATTTGATTTCTCTATTCCATTTTATTTGTTAGTTATATGAAAAATATATATCCCCTGTATTATGCATTTTTTTTAAAAAGGTAAGCGTAATCATAATTGAACATAAATATAAAGATAGTAAATTAATCAAGTAAAACTGCATGAAGTTAAACAAAAACAAATACTCATCATTGATTAATTTTGAAACATAACACTGAGATTCTTTAAACATGAATTTCACTCTAGAAATTAATACTTGTAAAGTAACTATAATGACAAAAAATGAAAGAAGTGATAAACTTCACACAATTGTAGATGGAAGAAACATAATATATATAAAATAAATGCACAACATAAATGATGACTAAATAAAGAAAAAGGATCAAAATTCAACATCTCTCCTACATCTTCATGCCAAAAAACTTGATCTGGGGGCTTGATTGGATGGTAGATACAAGTTTAATCTATTCTTAGATCACATATTGATTATAGTTTTAACTCAGCAATAAGTTGTATTACCATTTGGAATAGTCACAACTGAATACTTATATTGTTGTTTAGAATATTTGTTCATAAAACACTAAGATATATTAGTGCAATATAGTATAGAAATTCCAATGCATAAGCACGTGGTTGCTATATACCTTCATAAAAAGAACTTTTATTGGCCTGTAATTTTTTAATTCTTTTTTAATAGTTAGTGTAAATTTTAATGATCTTTGCGATGGTATGAGAAAATATTCACTGCATTTTAAATCATTATGATAATACATGAAACTCAAACTTATCAATTGTTAAACATGACTCATTTGAATGTTTTGGTGGTATGGGTACTTGATTTCCTGATTAGTTTATTATGAATGTGCTTTGAATAGCTGTTGTCTCTTAAAATTTTAAGTAATTTAATATTGTTTTGAGATTGAAATTGAGTAAATATTACGAGGACATAATCTCAAACTGTTGGGGTATAATTTAGGGAATTATCTTTAAAATGTGATTTTCGAATGTATTTATTTGGGTAAATGATGTTCATCTTTTTGACAGCATGAAACATTAAAAAACTTCCAAAATTGATAATGATAGGAGTTGGATAAATTTTTCAAGGAGTATTGACCTTATATGAGAGGCGTTGATTCATTTATCAATTACGCATATGCAAATAATGTTGTGGCAGCAGCTAATTAAAATGCAGAATTAAACAGGAACGAAATTACCCAATTAGGAGCAGATAAACCGAGACAGAAAAATATAAGAAATCCGGAACTGGAACTGGTCAGGCTGAGTCGCGTACAATATCGCTCTCTTTAAGGTGTTTCGCGGCTCTGCCTCTTCAATTGGTGCTGACAGATAACAGCCTCATCACCCTAGAATAAAATAGCCTCGAAAAAAACCAATATAAACCAACAACAACACCCATTCTAAAATATATATATATTGCTCAATTATGTGTGGTATAATTAATCTAGAACGAGATAAATCATTTCATGTAATAATTATTTGTGTTGAACAAATATTATTCTGGTGGGGACAGTAGCAGATCAGAGAGAAAGATTTTTGTTTCTGTGTAGAGAACTTGCAGAACTGTATATGTAAAAAAATGGAGGCTTAAGACCTCTTTTATGGGACAACCAAAAGAGACGTTGGTAAAAAAACATGGAGAGTAATCTGAAAAAACATGGGCAAGTGGAAGACTATTTCAACTATTAATAAAGTCATTTTCGGAATTAAAAAACCATTAAAAATAATTTTTTAAGCCCAAAAAATAATTTTGTATTTGTCCAAAAAATTATTTCTTAATGAACCCAAGACCATGACCCGGACCTGGGCACAGGCTGGGTCGAACAGACGGCAGCGGCAACTTGAGCGCGTGTGTAAGTTGGCCCAATAATTCCTCCACCCATATACATAAAACATCTAATGCCCAAAAGGCTTGCCCATTAGTCCCAAATAAATTGTAAATATACCACACCATTTATTAGTCCCTTATAGATGTGGGACAAAGGTGTGGGTATTGGCTAAAGGATTTTGTTCTTTTCATGTTTTGCATTACAGTTGTAGCCAACTGTTCCAACAATCCCCCACTTGCAAAATTTAAACACATTTTATCGAGCAATTATCCATAGAATTGTGCATAAGAAAAGGTGTCTTTCGACTTGAACTTTTACGTAGTAAAAATGATTCAGAATATACTAGAATAATCGTAGTTTTGAACTCTATCTCTGAAAACATCCCACACATAACCCTACTTGGATGTAGTTCTAATAGCCAGCACGTTACGACTATGTGCTTCTATCCCAGTATAGTGAATGCTCTAAGAATTTGCCCAAAATATCCATAGGAAGCGGTGGCCACACTTCCACATTCACATAGGTGAGTCTATCAAGAATAATCTTGTAGCTAAGTACCCCACTCAAAATAGAGCTATAGATCTCATTAAGAGTTAAAATAATTCATCCTTAACTCTCTTCAGGATATCATGCTCCATAGGGATGGAGAAGTAAAAGTCCATTTTATATTAATTAATAATAGCATGATTCAGCCCATATCACTTGTGACTTGTTATTAACCTTTGAACATATTTCTTGGGATCTACAGTTTATATGTTGGGTTACCATCATAAATGACTCATGTATCCAAGGGCTTTAGTCACATCCCTTTCGAGGTGTTTCACACCTTCTCCCTAGCTAGTCCTTTCGTCAAAGGTTCAGCTAAGTTCTGTTCAGACCATATATGATCCACCCTCACAGCACCCGTAGAGATTAATTCTTTAACAGTACTATATTTACGACATATTTGTCATCTCTTACCATTATAGTAACAGTTCTCAACTTTTGCGATAGCCGCGATATTATCATAATGAATCAACACGGTTGGTATCGGTCTTTCCCATAACAGGATAATCGACAACCTACCTCTTCAGTAGAAGTAGCTAGCGCTATCATCTCAGACTCCATAGTGGATTGAGCCAAAATAGTTTGTTTCTTAGATTTCCAAGAAACTACACCACCAGCGATGCTAAATATATATCCACTAGTAGCCTTATAATCATCATATAGGGTGTTCCAATCAGCTTCACTAAATCCTTCAAGGACAGCGGGATGCTTATTATAGTGTAATATGAGGTTCATCGTAGCATGTCAATGCTCCATACTAGGTCTACTAGTAAATCTACATAGTAATCCCACATCATAAGCTATGTAAGGTCTAGAGCAATCTGTAGCATAACGTAAGCTACCTATGATGCTTGTATAAGCATTTTGATTTACACTGTCGTCAGTGTTCTTAAATAACTTTACACTAGGGTCAAATGGATTACTAGCAGGTTTACAGTCAAAGTAATTTTATTTCTTTAGAACTTTCTCAATGTAATGATATTGATCCAAATAAAGTCCCTTTTCTGACCTAGTAATATCAATTCCTAATATTACACTAGCTTCACCCAAATCCTTCATATCAAAATTAGCACACAATAATGATTTAACATTTTCTATGAAATGAATATTGGAACCAAATGTAAGCAAGTTGTAAGGACACAAATTTCCAATTGATTCCTTTGTAGTTTTGGCTCAATTCCGGACAAAAACGTTTGAGTCATAGGATAGAGTTAATTGATCATCCTTCAAGCCTGTGACGTGTTTGTTGAAGACATAGCGGCCAAGGGAATAAAGGTTCATCAAATTGTCGAGTTTAATGTGCCTCGTTTCTATGTCATCAACATTGGTTCCATTGCTCCTAAGGTATGAATGCATTTTGAATATATATCTAGGAGCTTGGAACATTTTATATTAGGTGAACGTTTATTTTAAAACTGTTGTTTAATTTCAGAAAGATTTTATTAAAACTTTAAAATATAAAGTATATAAAGTTTCTGGGCTAAAAACAGAATTTTCAAACTTTTTGGAAGTTCGTTCGAAATGTCGTTCGAACGATTTTGTCGTTTGAACAATATGTCGTTCGAACGAGTTTGTCAACGAGTTCCCATATAGGCTACTGGAATGTAGTTCGAAGTGTTGTTCGAACGAACATGATGTCAAACGAGATTTCCAATGAGCTTTCTAACGAGTTCACACTGGAACTTCGTTAGAAGCCTTGTTCGAACGAGATTTCATTCGAACGAGATTTGGCGGAAACAGGTAATTGGGAGTTTTGAGCAGTTTTTGACCCACTTTCCCAGTTCTTTGCCCACTAACTTTTGACAGAACTTCTTAAGTGCGGAAATGAACTTTTTCTAATTAAAATTTTCACTTCTTTCCATCTATAAGAGAGAGTTTGAGAGCTTACATTTAAAAAGAAAAAGATCATGTTTTGAGTGTTCATCTTTCAAAGAAGAAAATCATTTAACACTCTAGTTTACACCCATAATTGTTTAATCCAAGTTTCATATATATATATATATATATATATATATATATATATATATATATATCATTGCTTGGAGTGTTTGGCACCGGGTATTACTCTAACGTTGAAGAGTTGTTTGGATTTGCTTCTACATCCCACAAAGAAGAAGAAGTTTGCGTTGATTTACCCATTTGGAGAAAGGCTCCTTGTTCGGGTGACGGTGACCATATAAAGTCCGATCGGTGGATTTTGAGATCGCGGTGGAGCTCCGTGGTTATTCGCTAAGCAGAGGTATCTGCAAGAAGACGCGTCGGCGCTTGAAGGAGTCGAGTCGAGTGTTGTAAGTCATCTTGCTTGTAATTGTAATTCCGTGCTTAGTGGATTTAAGGCTAGGGTCGTCCGAGATTTTTTCCCGTTGTGGATTTTTCCTCGTACATCGCGGCGTAGTAATTCATTGTTTATTTTATCTTGCAAAATCACCTAGAAAGCATGCTTAGTTTTAAAGATAAAATTTGGTTTAACCACTACATGTTTAATTTGGTGCAAATTAACGATTGGGTAATGTGTAGTTAATTCAATTCATTTAATTTAATTTGATAAAATTGGTTTGGCCTAATTTGGTAAAATTGAAAAACATGACTTAGGCAAATTTCTAGGAAGTGAGTTAATTAATTGGTTTGAGTAAAATCAACATAAGTGTGAGTTTAATCTTATTTCACTTTGTTTCATTTTAATTTGAGAAGAAATTAAAATTTGTAAATTCGTGTTAATTGAACCATCATCTTACGCTTTCGCATATCCATAACAAGGAAATTCGTATTTTCAAATTGGTATCAGAGCTTTGATTGAGAAAAGTTCTCGCTTTCAAGTAGTATCAGAGCCAAAACAATAAATTATTTCGTTAAGATCCTTTAAAATATTTTGGCTAAAATGGAATTTTCCCCATTTTCAAAATTTCCTATTTTCGATGGTTCTAATTACGCATACTGGAAAGCACGTATGAAATCGGCACTTAAATCTATCGACGAGAAGGTTTGGTTATCTGTAGTTAACGGGTGGTCTCAACCAACTCATTTAGTAGATAATGAACGTGTTCCCAAACCGGCCGATAGATATAGTGAGAATGAGTTTGAACTTTCTAATTTTAATTCCCGAGGTTTAAACACCTTGTTTAGCGCTGTCACACCGGATGAATTCTGACGCATTATGATGTGTGATACCGCTAAAGAAGAGTGGGATATTTTACAACTGACTCATGAAGGTACAAGTGTTGTAAAAGCTTCGAAACTCCAAAACCTCTCCACTCAATTAGAAACCATCAAAATGAACGAAAAAGAAACTTTTGATGAATTTTATGCTAGACATTCTGATATTATTAATTCATCTTTTAACTTGGGAGAGAAAATACCTGACAACCGAGTTGTAAAGAAAATTTTAAGGTCCCTTCCCGATAGATTTATTCCAAAAGTGACCGTTTTAAATTCTTTACCAACTTTAGCCTCTACAAAATTAGAAGAGCTTATAGGTGATTTACAAACCTATGAACTAGATATGTTTCCCTCTAAAACTGAAAGGAAAATTGAAAAGGGAATTGCTTTAAAAGCTCGAAAAGAGGAAAAATAAGTAGTCGAGAGTGAGAGTGATAGTGACTCGGAAGATATGGCCTTGTTTGCTCAGAAATTTTGAAAATTTCTTAAATTTAACAAAGATAAATTTAAAAATGATTTTAAGAAATTTGAAACCTCTAAGCATGCCAAAGCCGAAAGGATCCCTAAAACTCCTAAAGAAAATTTAAATAGGGACGAGTCAGAAAAATGTTTTGGTTGTAAAGGGTATGGCCATAGGGCTTTTGAATGCCCCACTAAACTAAGGAGAGAGGGTAAGAAACCAATTTCTTTTAATGAAACTCTTAGTGATAGTGATTATGAAGAAGGACCCGATGCCCCAACTAAGACCAACTTTCTGGCTTTTATGGCTAGAGAGATAGTGATAACTCGTCTATTGATGAATTTTTAACACATGACCCTTCCAAGGTCATAGTTTATGATTCCTTTTATTTTGATGGTAGTGAGAGTGAAGAAGAAAGAGAGAGTGAAAATTAAGAAGAGGTTGATGTGAGTGAACTTCAAAATCCTTTTCAAGAACTTTATGAAGAATCAATTAAATTAAAAAGACCTAATTTGAAGTTAGACGAAAGTTTAAGAGAGCGTGTCAAGGTCGTTGATGATAGTGTGTTGGTAGAAGACGTTAGGACACAGGAGAGGACTCTTTGAGAGAAGCTAGAATATGTAGAAGGCGAGAGAGATAGCCTTAGAGGCTTAATGGAATCCTTGAAAAAGGAGCTTCTTGAGTTTGAATAGAGAAATGTTTTGTTAGAGTCTAAAATTTTAGGATTAGAAAATAAATTAAAAGACTCTAATAAAGTGAAATTTGATTTGGAGTATAGGTCCGAAAAACTTGATATAATCTTAGGCACGGTCCAAATAAAAAATGACACTTGTGGTTTAGGCTTCGATACTTGTAATGAATTTACTGAAAAAGCCAAAACCAACGTTTTAGGAGAATCGCTTAGGAAAGCCTTTAGAAATCACTCCTTAGGTAAATTTTTTCGTCGTGAGTTCAAGTGTTCACATTGTGGTAGAAAAGGTCATCTTAGGAAATTTTGTTTTGATCTTAAACGTGTTCCTAGAAAATCCAAAGGTAAGGCAACCGAGGTAGCCAAGATTCCTACACCCTGAGATTGTCATTCGTCATTAGTTTGGGTTAGGAGATCCGACTTGGTAACTTTACAAGATAGGGTTTTTGATTCTCATTTACTTTCACATGCTTCCTCCCTTGCAAAACCTAAAGGTTGAATGTGTTAGTTTTATTTGCACACTTTAGCTTCTGTACTTCATGCTATATTATCATGCTAAATGTATGATTGTTTGTCATTTTCTAATCATTTCTTTATTTCATATCCTATGCTAGAAATCATGACTTGTTTATCTTTTGTATTATATTTATTTCATTTTTGTTTTCTTTAAATGAAAAATACAAAAATATTTTTGTTTATCATTTGGATTTTTATCTCTTGGTAATTTAAGCTTAATAAAAAATTCAAATGATTTTTGTTTGTCTTTTGAGTATATATTTTTATTTTTGGTTAAAAATTTCAAAAACTCAAAAAGATTTTATTTTGTGTGTATTTTGGTTTTACACACATTTTGTGGCATATGTTTGTGTTTGAATCCTCATTTCGTTTCCATGTGACTAGAACTTTTTGTTAGAATTTTAATCCTTAAAATGTTCTTTATCATGTTTACATGTAGATTAAGTTTGACTTGCTTAATGGATTCACTTTTATATGCCTTTACACACATGCACGAGCTTACTGAACCTTAACGTCACATGTTATATTTGAGCTTTGTGAGGTGTTCTCCTACCAATCTTGTCATCTACATGTTATGTGACTTAGGAGGACTAGTGCATGTCAAAATTCGCTGCATCAAAATAAAGCTTCATCAAATTGTCGAGTTTAATGTGCCTCGTTTCTACATCATCAACATTGGTTCCATTGCTCCTAAGGTATGAATGAATTTTGAATATATATACAAGAGCTTGGAACATTTTATATTGGGTGGACATTTATTTTAAAATTGTTGTTTAATTCAGAAAGATTTTATTAAAACTTTAAAATATAAAGTATATAAAGTTTCTGGGCTAATAATATAATTTTCAAGCTTTCTGGAAGTTCGTTCGAAATCTCGTTCGAACGATTTTGTCGTTCGAACAATATGTCGTTCGAACGAGTTTGTCAACGAGTTCCCATATAGGCTACTGGAATGTCGTTCGAACGAACATGATGTTCGAATGAGATTTCCAACGAGCTTTGTAACGAGTTCACACTGGAACTTCGTTAGAAGCCTCGTTCGAACGAGATTTCATTCGAACGAAAATGTCGTTCGAACGATTTGGCAGGAATAGGTATTTGGCAGTTTTGAGTAGTTTTTTATCCACTTTCCCACTTCTTTCCCCACTAACTTTTGACAGAACTTCTTAATTGCGGAAAAGAACTTTTTCTAATTATCTTTTTCACTTCTTTCCATCTCTAAGAGAGAGTTTGAGAGCTTCCATTTAAAAAGAAAAAGTTCATGTTTTGAGTGTTCATCTTTTAAAGAAGAAAATCATTTAACACTCTAGTTTACACCCATAATTGTTTAATCCAAGTTTCATATATATATATATATATATATATATATATATATATATATATATATATATATATATATCATTGCTTGGAGTGTTTGGCACCGGGTATTACTCTAACGTTGAAGAGTTTTTTGGGTTTGCTTCCACATCCCACAAAGAAGAAGAAGTTTGCGTTGATTTACCCACTTGGAGAAAGTCTCCTTGTTCGGGTGACGGTGATCATATAATGTCCGATCGGTGGATTCCGAGATCGCGGTGGAGATCCGTGGTTATTTGCTAAGCAGAGGTATTTGCAAGAAGACGCGTTGGGGCTTGAAGGAGTCGAGTCGAGTTTTGTAAGCCATCTTGCTTGTAATTGTAATTCCGTGCTTAGTGGATTTAAGGCTAGGGCCGTCCGAGGTTTTTTCCCGTTGTGGATTTTTCCTCGTACATCGCGACGTAGTAATTCATTGTTTATTTTATCTTGCAAAATCACCTAGAAAGCATGCTTAGTTTTAAAGATAAAATTTGGTTTAACCACTACATGTTTAATTTGGTGCAAATTAACGATTGGGTAATGTGTAGTTAATTCAAGTCATTTAATTTAATTTGATAAAATTGGTTTGGCCTAATTTGGTAAAATTGAAAAAATGACTTAGGCAAATTTCTAGGAAGTGAGTTAATTCATTGGTTTAAGTGAAATCAACATAAGTGTGAGTTTAATCTTATTTCACTTTGTTTCATTTTAATTTGAGAAAAAATTAAAATTTGTAAATTCGTGTTAATTGAACCATCATCTTACGCTTCCGCATATCCATAACAAGGAAATTCCCGTTTTCAAATTGGTATCAGAGCTTTTATTGAGAAAAGCTCTCGCTTTCACAATTCATCAACATAAAGGCATATGATAGTGCAAATGTCCATAACATATTTATAATAAATGCATTTGTCACTTTCATTAATTTTAAACCCATTAGAGATGACTAAACTATCAAATTTATCATGCCATTGCTTAGGTGCCTTTTTGAGTCCATAAAGAGATTTATCTAATTTACGTACTTTATTTTCTTGGTCGTGTACAATAAAACCTTTAAGTTGATCCACGTAAATATCTTCTTCTCATTCTCCATTTAAAAATGAAGTTTTAACATCCATTTGGTGTACAATTAAATCATTTATAGACATTATTCTAGTCACGGGTGAAAATGTATAAAAAAAGTATATGTTATCTCTTTGTCTAAAACCTTTAGCAACAAGACGTGCCTTATATTTTTCAACAGTGACATCAGGTTTTAATTTCTTTTTAAGAATCCATTAACACCCAATTGTTTTACACCCATGAGGAACGTCCAATAAATGCTAAGTTTTATTTGTTTCCAAATAAACCATTTCATCATTAATAGCCTCTTGCCATAAATCGGCATCTAAAGATGATAAAGACTTTTCAATAGTGTCAGGATCCTCCTCTAAAGTGTAAGCATAAAAGTCGGGGCCAAAATCTTTTTCAACACGGGCCCTTTTTCTTTTTCGAAGTTCTAAAATGGATTCATTATTTTCTTTATTTTTATTTAAAGAAATATTAGTGGATGACTCGCCCCCATTATTCCTCAATTTAAAAGGGGATTTATCTTCATAAAAATCGGCGTCATTTGATTCAATAATTACTTGATTTTTCAAATCATAAAAACGATATGATTTGCTATTAATAGCATAGATTGTAAAAATGAACTCATATGCTCTACTCGCCAATTTAGACCTCTTTTGGTCAGGTATATGTACATATGCTAGGCACCCTCACATTCTAAAGTATGACACATTGGGCTTAATATTTTTCAAATTTCATAAGGAGATATTTTCATTTTAGTCTTAGGAATTCTATTAAGTACGTGACATATCGTTAAAGTAATTTCACCCCACCAATGTGAGGCAGCCCCTGAATTTATTAAAATAACAACCACCAATTCAGTTAATGTTCTATTTTTTCTTTCGGCTTTACCATTCATTTCGAGCGAATAAGGGGAAATTTTTTCGTGAATAATATCGTGGGTTTTATAAAATTCAATAAATGGTGCAGAATCATATTCGCCTCTATCACTACGTAGCCTTTCAATTTTTCGATTAAATTGATTTTTAATTTTATTTAGGAAAATTTTAAACATGTCAAACGCTTCACTTTTATTTTTCATTAAATATACAAATGAATAATAAGAACAATCATCAATAAAAATTATAAAATATTGTTTGCCATTTCTAGTTGTGACACCATCTAATTCACAAATATCCAAATGAATTAAATCAAGTGGTTCAGATTCTCTAAAAACAGATTTATGTGGCGTCTTAGTGATTTTTGCTTGACTACACCATTCACATTTTTCAAAAGCATTTAATGATAATTCTGGAATTAATCCTAGAGTTCTCATATTTTTAACAAGTCGTTTATTAACATGACAAAGCCTAGCATGCCGAACATTACATGAACAAGCAATATAAGCATAAGGAGTAATTTTATTAGCATCAATATTCAACTTAAACATCCCATCAGTGGCATAACCCTTGCCTACAAAAATTCCATTTTTGATCAAAGTAAATAAATCAACACCAATAGTTTGAGTAAAGCCAACTTTGTTGTGTAGATAACCCGAAACCAAATTTTTCCTTATCTCAGGAAAGTGAAGAACATTTTTTAGGATAACCGTTTTTCCCGAAGTGAACTTTAATTCCACATTTCAAGTATCAGTAACCTCAGTGGAGTGACAATCATCCAACAACACCTTCTTATCTGCAGTATCAGAATAAGTCATAAAAAGAGCACAACCATAATGGATATAGCGGGTAGTGCTAGTATCCACCCACCACCCTTAGGCACCGCTAACCATGTTGATTTAAGAATTCATAGCACATAGGCCCTCTTCGGTCAAATTCTCTTGTGCGTGTGGCACATTGAGATATTTGCGAGCCATATGTCCAGGCATGCAACACTTGAAACAGAAAAACTATCCCGAGGTTCTAGACTATACATTTTCAGGGTTCTTATTCAGATTCTGAGTCTGAGTCTGATTTTAAAAATTCTGGTTGTGGCTCTTTTTCTAAAATTTCATATTTTTCCGTTTGCCTTTAAAATAACTAGAGAGTGGTTCTTTTTTTTATTTTTGTTATTAGACACAACAATAATTTCATCTTTGTAGTCCTATTTTAGGGATTCCTCCTCAATTCTCAATTTAGTAATGAGTGACTCTAGTGAAAATTCTTTAGACTTATGCCTCAAAATATTTTTAAACTCTTTGTATAGTGCAGGCAATTTATCAATAATTACAGCCATCTGAAATTGCTCATCTAAAGCCATTCCATGCCCTCGAAAATAATTTCATGGGTAATCATTTGCAAATCATGGGTTTGAGCAACAAAAGATTTGTCATCCGTCATTTGAAATTTCAAATAACGGCTGACGGCATATTTTTTAGCACCCACCTCCTCCGTGTCATATTTTTTAAAAAGTGTATCCCAAACATCTTTCGCAGTTTTATAATTGGCATAATAGTCATAAAGTTCGTCGCTTAGAGCATTCAAAATATAGTTCTTGCACAAAAAAATCATTTTCCTCCCAATTTCGAATAGTTTTGCTTTCCTCAACTGTAGGTGGATTATTTACTACATGTTTGTCAAATTGAACACATGATGCAACATTTTTCGCAGTTAAATAAAATAGGAGTTTTTTTACATATTTGAAAGGCTTTTTAAGAATGGAAGAGTTAATTTCATCAATGGTAGATTTGGAGTCACCTTAAAATTTTTGTGGCAATACAGAATTAAATAGGAACGAAATTACCCAATTAGGAGCTGATAAACCGAGACAGAAAAATATAAGAAATCCAGAACTAGAAATGGTTAGGCTAGGTCGCGGACAATGTCACTCTCTTTAAGGTGTTTCGCGACTCTGCCTCTTCAATTATTGCTGATAGATAACAACCTCACCACCCCCAGGATAAAATAGCCTCGAGAAAACCTAATACAAACCAACAACACGAGTCTGATTCGTTCAATAAACACCCATTCTGAAATATATATATATATATATATATATATATATATATATATATATATATTGCTCGATTCTGTGAGATATAATTAATCCGGAACGAGATTAATCATTTCCTGTAATAATTATTTGTGCTGGACAAATATTATTCTGGTGGGAACAGTAGCAGATCTGAGAGAAAGATTTTTTTTTTGGTGTAGAGAACTTGCAGAACTGTATATGTAAAAAAATGGAGGCTTAAGACCTCTATTATGGTACAATTAAAAGAGACGTTGGTAAAAAACATGGAGAGTAATCTAGAAAAATATGGGCAAGTGGAAGACTTTTTCACCTATTAAGAAAGTCACGTTTTTTAATTTTTTTGAAATTAAAAAACCGTTAAAAATAATTTTTGAAGCCCAAAAACTAATTACGTATTTGTCCAAAATATTATTTCTTAATGAGCCCAAGCCCAAACCCCGGACACGGCCATGGGCCGGGCGGACGATGGCAGCGGCGTGCGCGCGTGTGACTTGGCCCAACAAGTCCCCAACTCATACACACAAAACATTTAATGCCCAAAGGACTTGCCCATTAGTCCCAAATAAATTGTAAATATACCACACCATTTTTTAGTCCCTTACCGATGTGGGACAAAGGTGTGGGCATTGGCTAAAGGTTTTTGTTCTTTTCATATTTTGCATTACGGCTGTAGCACAGCTGTTCCAAAAAATAAGCGCCCCAAGTTAAAGATCTAGTGCCCATGTAAGAAATGTCGTAATAGTATTAACTAAAAACATAAATTATTTTGGAGCATCTTGTTATGCATGGGTTTATTAAGACTTACACCATGGACGGAGTTATAGACGGACACCTTGGACGGAGCTATAGACGGACGAGTGGAGGCGGCAACCCCCACAAATTTAAGAAAAATAGATTTTTATACTTATATAAATACTGGGCATAAATGATATTTTAAAAAACTTAACTCTTTCTAACATAAAAGTAAATACACCACCAACACGCACCACACTCCTCATCTACTCCATCCCCACATCGCAACTCATCCCTCCGCTCCCTCCTCATCTGCTCTATCCTTGTCGCTGCCCCGACATTTCCTTTGGCGCCACTGCTGCTCCCTCCAGCCGACCCCTACTAGGCTGCCTAACCTTCTTCCTCCCTTCGGGCCCCTACTTCTCCCCTCTCGTCCTGTTCTTCAGTACAAAAGTAAGTAACACTGATTATTATTATTTTTTTTGTTTATAAAAGTAAATGATTTAGTTGATAATGAGTTTCAATTTTTATTAATTTATAGTGAGTGTCAATTTGGGTTTTGAATTGAAATAAATTTGGGGTCTGAAATATATTTGGAGTTTGTATGAATCAATTTTTGATATAAATTTGGAGTCTAAATTTGGGGTATTGTTTCACTTTTTACATCTTATGATTTAAATGCCTTGGAAATACTCCTAATGTTAATGGTTGTTAGAGTTTGCTTTAATGTTATTCTTGATTTTTATTTTAGGGCTAATTTTAGGGGTTAATTAGGGATATTATTGGTTTAAATTTAGGACCAAAATGCAGATTTAAACATTTGTTTCCCTTTCCATTAGATTAAATAAATTACGTTATTTTTGTCAAATAGTAAAAAATAACCTCAAAAAATTCAACTTGGGGGATCCTACCCCTGAACCCTCGAAAATCCCTGTTAAATTATCCCCCACTAACTCAAATTCCTGGCTACGTCACACCAAGTGAATTTATCATGTTGAATATGTGTCATATCAAAAGTGGGTAGTGAATAAGTAAATATACATTAATCATAAGAGGGAGATGATATGCATGGACTAATATACGATACATTTGGAATTCTAAGTGAAGATGGAATGTGTAAGAATCAACCACATGAATACGAGGAGATAGATAAAAATGCATCATTTTTTTAAGTTGTTAAAACATGGGAACACGAGTTGTGCCCCCATTGAAAGACTTTCTATATTATTTAATTTATTGTTTGTTTTCCTTGTATGTAGAGCCACATGTCTTTCACATCATTACTTTAATTCTTAAAAGAGGCATTTCAGGATAATGAAAATTTACATAATTCATACTCGAAAGTAAGAAAAATTATATGAGATTTGGGTTTCGATTATCAGAATATTCACGCTTTCCCAAATAGTTATGCGTTTTAATAGAAAGAAAATAAATATCATAATGATCATATAGTATGGCGTACATCAAGGTGGAAGCAATTTTTAGGTGATTTAGATGATAAAGAGAGTAAATGTAAAAAAATTCATGATAAGATTCTTAGTTACTGCCCACTTAAATCGAAACTCCAAATATTGTCTACGTCGTCAAAGACGTCCTCCCTTATGACAAGGCATGTGGATGGACGAACTGATGATGGAATATTAAGTCACCCTGCATATTCTAAAGCATGTAAAACCTTCGATAATCAAAGTCCTTAATTCTCTAATTATTATTGCAATGTTAGGCTCGGAGTAGAAATTGTTGGCTTTAATTCATTTAAAATTATGAGCATTTCCCATAGCACATGTCTGGTTATGTTGGTTGTGTACAAATTTCAACTGTGGCTATGTATGAAACAACCTTATCTCGTATGTTTATGTTGACCGATGGTCCATGTGGTCCTGGAAATAAAATCTATGTTTACTTGGAACCTCTAATCGATGAGTTGAAGGAATTATGGCATGGTGGTGTGACTTCATATGCCGCAACGACTGAAAAATGTTTTGTGTGCGTTCATCATTGATGTGGACAATTAGTGACTTTCCAACATATATAAACTTGTCAAGTTGGATTACTAAAGGTATATTGGTTTTCCCTTTTTGCAACAAAACTGCTCACTCACAATGGTTAAAGAATGGAAAAAAATTATTATATAGGTCATCATAGTTGGTTGGATCCTCACCATAAATTTAGAGTGATAAGGATTCATTTAACGAAAATGTTAAAAGTAAATTCATTCTTATTCAAGTAACCAAATATGTTGTTTTGAAATAATAGGAGGTAATGGAGGAAATCTACAAGATGTGCGAGTCTTCTGTGTCAAGAAAGAAAAAAAAAGTTTAGTTCGCGAGAATAATAATGATGGTTTTTTCACTTAACTGGTAAAAAAAGTGTATTTTCCCACTACCATATGGGAAGGGTCACTTAATTCATCATAATCTCGATGTTATGCATGTTGAGAAGAATGTGTACGATAACACACTTAGGATATTATTAAATATTAATAGAAAATCAAAAAGATAATTTAAATGTTCACCCTGACCTTGAAGATATGGGTATTCAAAAAGCATTACATCCTCAAAATATGAAAAATAAAAAAGTCTATTTACCACTAACATGCTTCATAATGAGTAAAAGTGATAAAGACATATTTTTTCAGTACTGAAGAGTGTCAAAGTTCCAAATGGTTATGCGTTAATTACTTCACAACATGTAAATGCCAAAGATCATAATATTTATGGACTAAAGAGCCATGAAAATCTCATAATAATGCATAAACTACTTCTATTACCTATTTGAAAAGAATATTCTAAGGACGTGATGAAGTCTTTGATTGAATTGTGCAATTTCTATTAATAATTGCATTCAATGACAAGGAGAGCAATAACTTTTGAATTTTTGCAAGATCATGTTGCACTTGTACTTGACCAACTGGAAAAAATATTTCTTTTCCAAAATTATTTGATATTATGGAGCATTTAATAATTCATTTATCCGAAAAGAAATCATTGTTGGGCCAGTTCAATTTTGATGGATGCATCACATTGAGACGTGCGTTATTTTGCGCAATTCATTTATTTTTTTCCTGCAAATAGTCCATGTTACAACATGTTATTATTCACACTCAAAGAATATGTTCTCAATCCTAGTCATCTAGAAGGTTCAATTGTTAAAGGGTACTTGGATGGAGAATGCACGACATTTTGTGCTAGGTACTTGCATCATATTGAGACCAAGTTGAATTGACCAATCTGGAACAATGAGCTGATGGCATGTCAAGTGGAGTAGGTCTCCACGCATTAAGGAAAGGATAAGCATTCAATAGTGATGATATTTCATTTATACAAGCACATCAGTATGTGTTGGCCAACTCTCCTGCACTCACCCCAGGTCGCGAGTAAGATAGCTATCTATTGAAATTTAAGTTTTATTTTATAAACTAACATGCAATAACGTCAATTTGCTAAACCATTTTTAGATAACACATATCAATGCTAATAAGGGAGAGGCCTCACATAGGTAAATATGAAATCAAATATGTTCACATTGAAACATTTCACAATTGGTTTGGTAATCATGTTCGTAACCATATATACCACCACACCTGTTAAAATATGTTAAGAACACATATTCTTTGTTTCCATGTCTAACTTTAAATATTCAAAATATGAAAATTATAGGTCCGGAATAGAGATGGGGGCGATGCATTTAAGGATGTTTTAATATTAGTTGCAAGGTATTATCAATGGGTAAGGCGATACAAAGGGTATATTATAAATAACTTTCGGTTCTGCATAAAGTAGAGTGAGAGAAATAGAAATACTCAAAATTGTGGAGTTATACTTGATACCTCCATATAAAGTTATGCATGTACAAGTATTAGGCGATGCCACTTATTATGGAGTTTAAATGAAATGTTTGAATTTTCATACTCAATTAAGTTTACGTTTACATTGTTTATTTATGATTGGATTGATAACAATTGAGGTATGATAAATGATGCCTTTGAGTTCACATTAGTTAATTTCAAACATATACTATATAGTTATAACAGACCATCAGATTAACCATTGATATTAACATCTTAGCCCAAACACGTTTGGTACTTTAAAGATGCATTGAAAAAAGATTGTCATATTATTGTGAGGATGACACCTAGAGACCTGTATGATATGTTTAATGAAAATTATAATTCACAACACCAAATTTTGCGAATGGTCACGGTAAAGGGGTCACGGCTCCCAATCGTGACCAGCTAGTCACGACCCAAAACCGTGACCATAGCCAAAATGGGCATGACCAAATCCATGACTCAGTGTGGTCATGGGTCGTCTTATAGGTGGTTATGGCTATAGAACCTAACTCCTTCAAGTCATGACTCTAAGCTGTGATCCAGTCATGACCATTATGGCGCCAAGTTTCCCTCCAATTTTGGTGAGGGATGAGTCACGACCCTTAGCCGTGACCACAAACTCCAATATACAAGGAGATGGTCACGGATTAAGTCCGTGACCCTTAAATTATATGAGTCATGGATTTAGGCCGTGACCATGGCCTTATTTCCACGTTGACGTGTTAAAAATAAATGGGTCACGTCATATGGTCACGTCCCTAAACAATGACCATGGTCTTTATACTTAAAAAATGCAGAACATTTTTTATTTCCCACGAAAATTTCTAAACCCTCATTTTCCCTCCCTCTCTTCGGCGATTTCGAATCTCTCCTTCTCTTAATATCAAGCTCTCTCTCAATCTCAATCTCAAAGGGAATCTCAATATTCTCCTTATTATGTATCTATGTGCGTGTGTATTTCTTTATGTGCGCATATTTCTGTGTGTGTGTATTTCTCCATGAGTGTGTATTTCTCTGTGTGTATACATGTGTATATATGTGTGTGTATCTGTATACATGTGTGTATTGTGTATATGTATGTAGGTATGTATACATTGTCATTGTCTGTATTATGTATATGTATGTGTGTATACTGTAAACGTCTATGTGTGTCTGTATTCTAGAAAAAATTATATATATATATATATATATATATATATAATGTTGGTTTAAGTTTTAAATTAGGGAAAATTTTAGTTTAATGGATATTGTTGGTTTACGCTTCAGACAGGAAATTTTTTAATTTAATGGATATTGTTGGTTTAAGTTTGGGGCTGAAATATAAAAATATACATTTCCATTAATATTGATGCTAAATTTGGGATTAATTTTAGGGGCAAAATACATAATATATTAATTGTAGGGATAATATTTGTAAGGGATTAATTTTATGACAAATGTTTGTAAGGGTTAATTTTAAGGTTGATTTTAGTGATTGTTGGCTTAAATGATAAAAGTAGGTATTCAAAACCTAATAAATTAAAATTTGATGATTCATTATAGACATAATTTATAGGAATCATATTCACTCCCTCGTACATAATAACTTGTTAATGATTCGTTAGAGCCAT
This sequence comes from Sambucus nigra, assembly GCA_949130495.1. Classification (NCBI taxonomy): domain Eukaryota; kingdom Viridiplantae; phylum Streptophyta; class Magnoliopsida; order Dipsacales; family Adoxaceae; genus Sambucus; species Sambucus nigra. The sequence continues at coordinate 363,158,977 of OX422222.1, forward strand.
TATTTATAGGAATTATAAGCACGCCCTCATTCATTTGTCTCAGGAAAAATGAGTCACGGTGCTAATAAATGGCAACAAGGGTGGGAAAGGTTACAATTGAACCGCATGCGTACATCTTTCATTAATGGGGCTCATAAAGTGGGTACTCCGGTTTATTGGTATGGGAATAGGAAGATCGAATAATTTAACTACCTTGTAAACCGTGGAGTTCATCTCCAGCAAGAGTACTTATTCGATCGTATTCTATTTTTCCTGCCAAAATGTTTGGATGAAGTTATACAATATACATTTGGCATACATAATATCGATAGACCAGTGACCTTGCTTATGTTGTTAGAGAAGACATAAATTTTTTTTAGCCATTATGGATAGAATTACGTACAAAGAGCATTGGCGAAGACTGTGATGTCTCACGACATATACACGTCAAACTCAATCTTGCCAATAAGCTGAAGAGGATGATATTTTGAGTTCATGTCGCTGACATATATGAATCCATTATACATATGCTTCCTCCTAATTGGGCACGTGCAAAAATCCATAGGTTTTTAAAAACAAATCCAGACTGAATGGAGATCAAACACATTGAAATTTTGTTAAAGTCTTACTATGAAAAGGTGAATTATAATATATGGTCAAAAAATTTATTTTGTTTTTCATATTGAAATTTGAAATTATACATATATTATTATAGATACACATTTAACTTTTATTATTTTTGTAGATAATGTTGGGCGGTAATGGAAGCAACGCTCCATCCAACAACGTGACACAACCACAAGGATAATTCTCATCACCAATTGGTGAGCAATACTCAAATTCATAAACGGTTCACTCCCTTACTCCACAAACTGTTCACTCCCCTACTCCGAGCTGCAGTAGGCAAGGTACTCGCAATAATCCAACAAACACACCCAACGCTTCTGAAACTACCGGTTCAGTTGAGATGAAGCCCATTAGGTTCTCTTTATTGGAAAATAACCCCATGAGGGATAAGAACCATGTTCAACATTTTAAAGACCAGTGTTTATCCTTGGAAAAAAATGAATGTGGGAGTGGGAGGAGCTGACAATTGGAACCTCGTAGATAAAGATATTAAAGATGACATCTACGAGCAACTCAGGAAACGATTTTCATTTTCCCCAAACTCAAAAAATAAGATGCTTTCTCCAGTTGATGAACAACTTTAAACATATCGGAGAAACCTTAGGCATTATCATTTATCTCAGGAAGCATCGAGCCCCGACATTTTGGTGCTCAAAGATAAAGTCCCTTCAAACGTTGAGATGCCAGTCTCTCAATGGAATGATTTTCTCGAGAATGAGGCGAAGGATTCCAAAATGCTGTAAAGGGAGAAAAACAAGCAGAATAGGGTCAAAAATTGATGTCCATCAGCTTAGCTTGAAATCTTATGAAGATTTGAAGAACGAGTGGTCGGCCATTACGAAAGGTAGCCCAGATTAAGGAAAGACACCGAATAAGGCCAACTTATACGTGCATGATAGATGATACAAAGATAATAAATTCCCCCCTCACTTGGCCAAGACTCTAGAATCAATAGAGTCTATCAGTAATCAGTCAGATTCAAGCTCGTTCGACGACATTGACAATAATGCCATCGCATAAACCTTCGGGAAGGACTATAGAGGGAGGACGAGAGGTTTAGGATCTCATATGTCAAAAATAAGATTCAAACACACCGCACCTCTCATGGATGAGCTTTCTTCGGTTAATAAGCATTTTGCATCCAATAATGAACATACATCTAGGACTGAAGGGGATATAATGGGGCTTCGAAATTAATTGGGATGTGTGAATGATAAACTTGCACAGATTGTGTCCCTTTTAATCGGTCGTATGCCCCTGCAGCCCCCAATGCATCCCGATTTCCCTCCAGATGCTGGTTCCTCCTCAAAATTTTCCTCATTCTCCATTCCCCCCATAGATTCTGGTTCTTCCTTAAACATTCTCTTTTTTAGCACCTCTGCATGGCACAGGTCTTGGATCATCATCAACAACTCATGCTGACTATGGCAAGAAATACTATATACATGACCTGAGTAGTAAATTTTTCGTTGGGATTTGCACGCTCATGTCCACTATCGTAGGAACTTTAGTACATAATCGACCTTTGCAAGAGCATGAGTGTTAGATCATGGTTGATACAGTATATGATGACTGTGAAACTATTCTAGCGCACATCAACAGTGGAGAAGGGAATTTTTTGAAAAATTATGTAGACTTTGTTACAACTTGTCTAGTTTATCTCTTGATGAAGATGTAGTAATATTTTTCTTATGTTGTAATAATCTCAATAGACAAATTTATTTAGTTTGAGTTTAAGTGGTTGTGTAGTATCTTTGATTGGCTTATTCTTGTATTTAATTTATTGCATAGTTTGATTAATTGGTGCATTGTTGACTATATTAGTGCTTTACTATGAAATATGATATTTATGCAATGTGATATTTATTTTATCATGTTAACACAGGACCGTAATTTGAAGATTATTAAATATATTTTCCACAATACAAAGAGTGGATGGAGGAGATTGACCAAATAGCAAATAGTTATGTTAAAGACGTTCAAGAATTTATTAGATACGGTTTTAAGAACCTTAAAAGTGAGAAGATTCCGTGTCCGTGCACCCATTGTATAAACGAAAAATGTAAATCTTTAGAAGATGTTGAGTTACATTTAATAATGTGGGGAATATGTCAAGATTATAACAAGTGGATATACCAGGGTGAAAAACATGTACCTTATGTTCCTGAAGAATTACTGGTAACCGACCACATAATAGAACACCAACGACTGGAAGTGGTAAATGATTCGCCAACACATCGTCCTTTAACCGACCTAATTGATGATGCTTACTGAGGTTCAATCCTTGTAGAGGAGTGGTCGAGGAACCTGATGAGTTTGAGGATGAATTACCATCTAGGAACCCTAAAGAGGAGAAATACACAAATATACAATACGAGCAAGTAGCTCATTATGTCTTCGAATCGCAAGATGAAGTCTAAGAATGGAGAGAGTGAGTATCAATTGAATTCTTCTTCTTTGATTATATGTATTTTATATTTTACGATCTAAACTCTATAATTTACCCATATGAAGTATGAGAATGAAATTGCTCAAAATCAAAAGAGAAATTGCACGACAACTAATTTTAGGGCATGATTATCAAAAGAGGTAAATTTCACATCTTATGTGCGCGATTATTTATTTGTGTGTGATAAAAACATGCCTTAATACAAATTCATAATTAATGAAGCTTTTAAAAAAAGGGTGATATCTCTTCAAGGCTTGCTCACCTAGTAAAAGGCCCTAATTTTCGCGCGAAAGAGTTTATTTCATATCCATATGAGGAAAAACTTTTAACGCAAAATAGTGGAATATCAATTTCTACCTTGACCACCTGTGTCGCTAGAAAAAGTGATAAAAATCCAAAGAATACGGTGTTAACCTATTATGGGATAGTTCAAAAAATCCTAGAACTTGATTTCTTAGATTTCACAGAAACATATTTTTATTGTGGTTGGGTAAAGGTTGAGGATACTACGAAATATTGCAAATTTTATCCTGACTCTAAACTTATTATAGTAGACTTATCAAAGCTGAAGAGTAAAGATCGCATATTCGACGAGACTTTTATTTGTGCCTTTCAGGTCATAAAGAATGTATTCTACTCGAAGTGCATAAATGATGGAAATTGGTCTATTGTTGTGTATGTACCAAAGGGTATAACTACTGAAGTGGATGCATTTAAGGCTCCAAAAGAGTTCCAGTCAGCTCTTGATGACAATCCAAATTTGAAGGTTCTTTTAGTTGATTTAAAGGAAGATTGAGTATCAAAATATTATGTCAACCTCGTCAATCTTATTTGTATCCTATTTTGATATTGACATTGTATTAGCTCTTTACTTTGATGTATGAATGTTTAGTTACTTTTACTAATGTTCAATATGATTTATGTAAGTTAACTCTTGATAATATGTTATGCTCAATCGAATATTTAGTTACTTTCACAAGACGCTTGGTCTGAGAATAGAGTGATTTAAGTTTGTGATTGGATCAAATTGACCCAACTCAATTTCCACATGTTCCTATACATATACATTTGTTGGTCAATTTCATTAAATGAAGTTAAACTAGCTTGATTTTATGAAGATTGTATTAAAGAAACTAGTCACCAAATGTACATGTAAAAGAATACGTTGGGGGATCCAGGATACATTTGGTCCAATCACACATTCATAAAACTCTATTTAATGGCCTTCTTGGATTGCAGGAATCAGATAATCTTTACTTTGACTGAAGTAGTTATATAATTGATATGCACTATATTTAAAATTTTTTAGATGATAGGAGTACGGAATAATTATTAGTTTTGTTTGGTTTGGCTGTTGGATAATTATTGGTTATTATATTGTTATTGGATAGTATGTTAGAAGGAGTACGAGATAATCATTGGTTTCGTTTGGTTTGGATGTTGGATAATTATTGGTTATTGGCTTGTTGTTGGATAGTATGTTAGAAGGAGTACGAGATAATGCTTTGGGTTTTCTCCCTATAACGGCATGTTTTTAAACCTAATTCTAGATATTTTTAAATTATCGTCATATTCTCAAATTGGGTACCCCTTGGCCATGCGTTCAGTTCTTGCAAGTTGTGACACCTCGCCTAATAAAATACCGGGTGATCAGTCCTATATCAAATTAAAACAGGAATCCCAATTGGTTCATCCTTAGCGTCACTGTCAAAAACTTTTTAAAACTTACTAACCACCTAGTATACCAAAAGTTGGTGCCAAATTTTAACTTTTTAATTAAACAAAATAGTACATGCGGAAATAAATATAAACCATTCACACAACTGAATAAAACTCTACTGAATAATTAATTAAACAAATTTGCCGAATAAACCATCGGCCACCAAAGTGAAATCCAATACAAATATTCAACACCTGAATAATACATCTGAAAACTGTATTGAGAAGTCTGGGAAACAAGCCCTAAATGAAACTGAAACTTATACATGATTCCTGCTCTAGGAATAAATGAACGATGCGTCTAATCCAAACTCCTGCTAGCATCCACATATGCCGCAGCTCCGTGTCCTTGGAATAGAATATCAATCCTGGCGTCCTTGTGGCAAGACACCTAAAAGGTTTTGAAAATAGTTTTATAGCAAGGGTTAGACCCAAAACATTTTGACTGCAGTAATTTAAAATGCATGAATGCGCATCATATTTAAGTTAGTGTCGCACTCCCTTGTGGACATTCTCAGCCCTCCACTATTGTGCACACCAAACGGTTACCTTGACCCCCACCTAGTTGTGCTACCCCGTCCAACTAGTCCTGGTATAACCTTCCCTTGCCATACTACTCTAACCCGAGTATAATCATTCTTGAATTATAAGTTATCTCATAATTAACTTAATTAATTCCTTCTTAAATATTAGCATATAACCGTATCACAAGTTATACAAAATAAATACATCACGCACTGTATTATTACCCTCATATAATATTGAATACCATTATATACGTACCTTTACTAAACATCCACATATATAACATACGTATATCCATCCCTCCGGGTATACCCTCGCAGGATGATTCCCTATAAAGTGCTATCTCACTAGGTGTGCTCACATAGCCTAGTTACCCAAGTTGGAATCGCTCACCAACCTGGCCTAAAACATAAAGGAAGTGGAGGCGGTCATATTCCTTCCCTGAAAGTGAGATAATCCCCTCACCCATATACCGGATGCTATGATCTGGGGATATACTAACCCTACTCCTCAAGCTAGGGGATTCACCCACATCGCGCAACTTCCCTTGATAGCACTAGAGTATATAAATTAAGTAAATATCTAATCACTGATATTTAATAGCACACAAAATATATACACACATATATATATATACTATCACTACTCCGTATATATATATATATATATATAATATAAACCTTGGCTTTACCGTGTACTCAAAAATCCGTAACACTAGCCTGTAATTTCCCGAGTCTGTGGCCCGACTCAACTCAATTAATTTTCTCACTTAATAATTTTCATCTTCCTGAGTCTGTGGTCCGACTCTAAATAATAATACTCTACACAATAATTTATATGAAATTTACCCGAGTCTGTAGTCCGACCCTCATTTAATTAATTTGCACATTAATTAATTAACACCAAACCGAGTCTGTAGTCCGACCCCTATTTAATTAATTTGCACATTAATTAATTAACACAAATATGAGTGTGTGGTCCGACTCTAATATAATTAATTCACACCTCAATTAATATACTATTTTCCCCGAGTCTATGGTCCGACTCTAATTAAATAAATTAACACACCTATTAATTTAATACTGATCCGAGTCTATCGTCCGACTCTAATTAAATTAATTGACACACCTATTAATTTAATACCAATCTGAGTCTATCGTCCGACTCTCATTAAATTAATTAACACACCTATTAATTTAATACCGATCCGAGTCTGTGGTCCGACTCCCAATTAATTAATTAACACATTAATTAATTCATACTAAACCGAGTCTGTGGTACGACTCTCATTTAATTAATTTACAGATTAATTAATTTATACCAATCCGAGTCTGTGGTCCGACTCTCATTTAATTAATTAACTCATCAATTAATAAATACCCTTCCCGAGTCTACAATCCGACTCTAAATTAAATAATTACAACATCAATTAATTTAATACTTTTTCGAGTCTATCTTCCAACTCTACTTCCATTAATTAATACATCCATTAATTTAATAACTTGGTGTCACCCAACCATTATCCCCTGACTCGCTCATTTGGCCCATACCTTAATATTTCCCGAGTCTATGTTCCGACTCCAAATTAATTTACTCTCTCGATAATTAATTTAATACTTTGGTGTCACTTAACCAACATACCCGGACTCGCCCACTTGGTCCATTTTTACATCTCATAATTTATTTCCCACATATTCACCCACAATGTGTCACACATTCATCTCCATCAAATCTCCCAATTATATTTACCTATAATTACCAACATACCCGGACTCGCCCACTTGGTCCATATTTAAATATTTCACCTCAATCCCTTTAATAATGTAGCGTCACCCAAATACAATACCCGAATATTATTCATCGGCCCAATATCACTACTTATGAATCATTTCCCCAAATTCGTTCATCTCATGACATACCGTTCACACCCTCCTAAACCCAATTATATCACCCTATAATTGTTAAGGGAATATATGCCACATATGGATTTATCACTAAATAAAAGTAAGGGATTCAATCTTTAATAAAATTCCCTTTGTATAAAAACTGGCCGAACTGCCAAGTTTCTGGGACCGTTGATCAATCGATCCCCCTGGGTCGATCGATCCATCGAGCAAGGGATCGTCTTCCCCGGCTTATTGTTTCAGCCATTAACGAACCCTTAAGCTTTTGGTTTCTCCCAAACCTTTACCCATTTCACAACCAACTTATTCTCCACACCAGAAAAGGTTCTAAACACCATAGAGACCTTAATCCATCAACAAATTTAAACAAAACCCTAAGTATATTCGATTTGGGTTTTTCACCCGGGTTTCGTTCTACCCAATCCGACCCTACCGTATTCAGTCCATGTAATCCCTATACATATTGTAATCCACTCTACAATTTAATCTTAACATACCCAAATCATAACTTAACATCCCTTGAGTAATTAAATATGCCCATTACTCTAAATTCATAAAAACCCAATTTTAATTTTGGTTACAGACCCAAAATGAATTTTGATTTACACATCACTATGATATGAATTGATTATCATCAATTTAGAAATCACAACAGTTAACCACTTGCCTGGAATTGTTCGTAGAGTCTGATCCGTTGGTGTAGTCCCATAATTTGGCTCCAAAATCACCATATTGGCTCTTGATTTGCTTTCCCCCAATTTCCCTCTCAATCCCTAGGCTTAGAATATGTGTTTTCTGCCATTTAACACTTCTCCCTTTAGGTTAAAAACCTAAATCCCGTTTTTGGCCATCTGGGCCTAATTAAAATGGCCCAACTCACCCCGTGTGGGCCCGGTTATGCCCAAAAATTCCCTGAGACCCAATTACTACCCCCGCGTACTCTTTTCTGACTATCTTGACCCATCCGGACGCAACCGCACACTCATAATTTCCATCCGAAATACTTTTCGACATTTCCAAATTTCGACCTCAAAATGCGACACACGAGATTTTGAACAATTAAACTTAAAAGTCGCCAATTATAAATAATTCGGTTCACTCAAATAAATTCTCCAACTCATGAATTTAAGTTTCTCCAATTTAAATATTTTTATAACTCCCAAAAACAATTAAATATTAAATTCTCAAAATTACGAGGCGTTACATACTCCCCCCCTACAAATGAATTTCGTCCTCGAAATTAAGATGAGCGTAATGTTCCAAGCTCCGCATATCAGTCTCTAGTCATGTGCCTCTAAGCCCGCTATATCTATCCCATCCGCTTCTAAGCATAAGTTACACAAGTATGCATTTAAATTAACCAGGGAGCCCATACGCCCTATACCCATGCTTAACCGTATGAAATTTGCCTTAATTAACCCGGGTGCCCATTCACCCTATCCCCGCGCTTTACTGCACGAAAGTTACCCAACTATGCTAGTCGTAACTCGTAATATAACTTCGAACCCGTAGTCATATCACACACACACACACACACACACATATATATATATATATATATATATATATATACACACACACACACACACACACATATATATATATATATATATATATATATATATATATCTACTGCCCGGGTAGCCAACCCATGTATATATATATATATATATATATCTACTGCCCGGGTAGCCAACCCATGTACTAACGTCCAAACATCTCCCCACAAAATACTTGTCTCTCAACACAAAAGTATATACACTTACTCTCATGTTACCAAAGACGACATAAAGTACTGCGCCCTTACCATCACTAGTCCTTGCGCAAAATAAACCCCGAGCTATCTATCTTTGCTCGAACATAAATCTAACCACCCTGATTCACATCAGTAAACACCTCTACTTACCGGGATAAAATGTGAGAACACAAGACCTCACTATGTGCCTATCGCATCACGCAATACAACATATACATAGGCTATACACCCTCTCAGGTGATACCTAGTACCAAACATATCCTGGTGTCGTGAACACCAAAACTTAACACCACTATCCACAATAGTTAAATTCCATCGCTATTCAGCCGATATTTAGAAAATATTATCAACCCTACTTCCATAATTCTCGAAAGAAGTAACTCCTCGCATAATTCAACCCTTCACTCAGTGTACACCTCCACTCTCCCGTGAAAACACCAAAGAAACTTCGTTGCCTTATGCAAAGTTTATCCACATACCATGGCTACTACAGCCAACGCACCCACTAAATTCGACTCACCTGCGAACTCTAGTGAAAATATAAGTCTTATATTATGACATCCTCTTTGTCACTCAAAAATATACCCCACTCTCATAGGGTAAAAATAATTACCTCCATACTCCAGCTGCAACGGCTGATCCTCGGGTTCCGGAGCATCTTCTCCCTGCCCGAATGCGCCCATGACTTGCTTTAGTGGTTGTACATCCAGGACCTCATCCTGTAGTTGACCCCTACCTCGCTTAAGACAATCTCTCTTCATGTGTCTCGCTTCCCCCACAAACGAAACACCTTCTAATACATTAACCCTGCCACTGATCCCTTCCATGCCGACCTTGTTGGAATTCCTGGCCATCTTGCCGATCGCCCCTAAATCTAAATCGTTTGGCATGATTTCCCTGTCGGAATCCTGCCCCTGGTCTCCCCCTATCTGCTGCTGGGATACCCCACTGGTAATGTTCCCTCCAACTTTATCCGACTGGCTGGTTTCCACTCCCTTCTTACTTCTTTTCACGTGGAAGCAATCTTCATAACAGTGCAGGAGTGTTACGTTAACAACATCAGTATAAGCTACTAATGCGTAATTCCCAATTAAATGTTTTCTGATTCTCCAGACTAACCCATCCATAAACCTTGCGTTATTTCTCTCTTCATCGCTTACCTCATCCGGTACCAACTTTGCCAATCGAGTAAATTCTTCCTCGTAATCGACCACTGAACGGTCTCCTCGAGTCACCTCTTTAAATTTTCTCCTCATTTCGGTCTCAACCACTTGAGGAAAATACTTGCGATCGAACCATACCAAAAACTCTGCAATAGCTAGCGTATCCCTTTCCTCCACTGTGGTGATCGACTCCCACCACTGTAGCGCTGCTCCCACTAAACTAAAAGTGGCTAGCATTTTCTTCCGTACCTCATCGCAGTCTCCCATGTGTAGTTGACCATGGATATCTCTCTTCTTTGAAACGCTATCACTACACCTGAACCCCTCACAACTCTGGTGGATGCTCACTCTTGAAAAAAATCTCTCATGCTTGCTGCCACCCCGACGACCCCGCGTGAGTCTGAACATCCGGCGCCACTAACACTTGTGGTTGATCCCGTGAAAAGTACCCTGCCATTGCGACCACCGTCGCTTTAACTACATGTGCCACTAGTTTAGTTACCTGTGCTGCCAAAATCATCTCTAGTCGTTGCTGTGGTAACTCTTGCTCCTCACGAGCCTCCCTAGTCTCATCTCCCCCTGCTGCCCTCGCTACTCTCTCTCTCCTGGGCGGCATCTGAATGAGAATCGAATCGTATGAGTTCACCCTCAAATATAAATTTGGCAGAAGAACGTAATTGCGCATCCGTATTGAGAATACAATAATCCTATGATAGGGCTCTATATCAAAGATTGCTAAGCTGAAACATGAAAATCCGCATAGATCCTAAGGACATTAGAACCTGATGCTCTGATACCATCTATGACACCCCGCCTAATAAAATACCGGGTGATAAGTCCTATACCAAATTAAAATAGGAATCCCAATTGGTTCATCCTTAGCGTCACTGTCGAAAACTTTTTAAAACTTACTAACCAACTAGTATTCCAAAAGCTGGTGCCAAATTTTAACTTTTTAAATAAACAAAATAGTACATGTGGAAATAAATATAAACCATTCACACAACTGAATAAAACTCAACTAAATAATTAATTAAACAAATTTTGCCGAATAAACCATCGGCCACCAAAGTGAAATCCAATACAAATATTCAACACTTGAATAAAACATCTGAAAACTGTACTGAGAAGTCTGGGCGGCAAGCCCTAAATGAAACTGAAACTAATACATGATTCCTACTCTATGAATAAATGAATGATGCGTCTAATCCAAACTCCTGCTAGCATCCACATATGCCGCATCTCCGTGTCCCTGGAATAGAATATCAATCCTGGTGTCCCTGTGGATTGACACCTAAAAGGTTTTGAAAATAGTTTTATAGAAAGGGTTAGAACCCAAAACATTTTGAAAATATTTAGCAAGTGAATTAACTGCAGTAATTTAAAATGTATGAATGCGCTTCATATTTAAGTTAGTGTCGCACTCCCTTGTGGACATTCTCACCCCTCCACTATTATGCACACCGAACGGTTACCTTGACCCCCACCTAGTTGTACTACCCCGTCCAACTAGTCCTGGTATAACCTTCCCTTGCCATACTACTCTAACCCGAGTATAATAATTCTTGAATTATAAGTTATCTCATAATTAACTTAATTAATTCCTTCTTAAATATTAGCATATAACCGTATCACAAGTTATATAAAGTAAATACATCACACACTGTATTATTACCCGCATATAATATTGAATACCATTATATACGTACCTTTACTAAACATCCACACATATAACATACGTATATCCATCCCTCCGAGTATACCCTCGCCGGATGATCCCCTCTAAAGTGCTATCTCACTAGGTGTGATCACGTAACCTAGTTACCCAAGTTGGAATCGCTCACCAACCTGGCCTAAAACATAAACGAAGTGGAGGCAGTCATATTCCTTCCCTGAAAGTGAGATAATCCCCTCACCCATATACCGGACGCTATGACCTGGGGATATACTCACCCTACTCCTCAAGCTAGGGGATTCACCCACATCGCACTACCTCCTTTGATAGCACTAGAGTATATAAATTAAGTAAATATATAATCACTGATATTTAATAGCACACACAATATATACACACATCTATATATATACTATCACTACTCCGTATATATATAATATAAACCTCGGCTTTACCATGTAATCAAAAACCCGTAACACTAGCCTGTAATTTCCCGAGTCTCTGGCCCGATTCAACTTAATTAATTTTCTCACTTAATAATTTTCATCTTCCCGAGTCTTTGGTTTGACTCTAAATAATAATACTCTACACATTAGTTTATACGAAATTTGCCCGAGTCTGTAGTCCGACCCTCATTCAATTAATTTACACATTAATTAATTAACACCAAACCGAGTCTGTAGTCCGACCCCTATTTAATTAATTTACACATTAATTAATTAACACAAATCCGAGTCTGTGGTCCGATCTAATATAATTAATTCACACCTCAATTAATATACTATTTTGCCCGAGTATATGGTTTGACTATAATTAAATCAATTAACACACCTATTAATTTAATACCGATCCGAGTCTATCGTCCGACTCTAATTAAATTAATTAACACACCTATTAATTTAATACCAATGCGAGTTTATCATCCGACTATAATTAAATTAATTAACACACCTATTAATTTAATACCGATCCGTGTCTATGGTCCGACTCCCAGTTAATTAATTTACACATTAACTAATTCATACTAAACCGAGTCTGTGGTACGACTCTCATTTAATTAATTTACACATTAATTAATTTATACCAATCCGAGTCTGTGGTCCGACTCTCGTTTAATTAATTTACTCATTAATTAATTAATTAATACCCTTCCCGAGTCTACAATCCGACTCTAAATTAATTAATTACAACATCAATTAATTTAATACTTTTCCTAGTCTACCTTCTGATACTACTTCCATTAATTATTACATCCATTAATTTAATAACTTGGTGTCACCCAATCATTATCCCCGGACTCGCTCACTTGGCCCATACCTTAATATTTCCCGAGTCTATGTTCCGAATCCAAATTAATTTACTCTCTCAGTAATTAATTTAATACTTTGGTGTCACTTAACCAACATACCCGGACTCGCCCACTTGGTCCATTTTTATATCTCATAATTTCATTCCCACATATTGACCCACAATGTGTCACACATTCATCTCCATCAAATCTCCCAATTATATTTACCTATAATTACCAGCGTACCCGGACTTACCCACTTGGTCCATATTTAAATATTTCACCACAATCCCTTTAATAATGTAGCGTCACCCAACTACAATACCCGGATATTATTCATCGGCCCAATATCACTACTTATGAATCATTTCCCCAAATTCGTTCATCTCGTGACATACTGTTCACACCCTCCTAAACCCAATTATATCACCCTATAATTGTTAAGGGAATATATGCCACATATGTATTTGTCACTAAATAAAAGTAAGCGATTAAATCTTTGATAAAATCCTCTTTATATAAAAACTGGCCGAACTGCTAAGTTTCTGGGACCGTTGATCGATCGATCCCCCTGGGTCGATCGATCCATCGAGCAGGTGATCGTCTTCTACGGCTTGCTATTTCATCCATTAACGAACCCTTAAGCTTTTGGTTTCTCCCAAACCTTTACCCATTTCACAATCAACATATTCTCCACACCAGAAAAGGTTCTAAACATCCTAGAGACCTTAATCCATCAATAAATTTATACAAAAACCCTAAGTATATCCGATTGAGGTTTTTCACCCGGGTCTCGTTCTACCCAATCCGACCCTACCGTATTCAGTCCATGTAATCCCTATACATATTGTAATCCACTCTACAATTTAATCTTAACATACCCAAATCATAACTTAACATCCCTTGAGTAATTAAATATGCCCATTACTCTAAATTCATAAAAACCCAATTTTAATTTTGGTTACACACGTAAAACGAATTTTGATTTACACATCACTATGATATGAATTGATTATCATCAATTTATAAATCACAACAGTTAACCACTTGCTTGGAATTGTTCGTAGAGTCTGATCCGTTGGTGTAGTCCCATAATTTGGCTCCAAAATCACCAAATTGGCTCTTGATTTGCTTTCCCCCAATTTCCCTCTCAAGCCCTAGACTTAGAATATGTGTTTTCTGTCGTTTAACACTTCTCCCTTTATGTTAAAAACCTAAATCCCGTTTTTGGCCATCTAGGCCTAATTAAAATGGCCCAACTCACCCCGTGTGGGCCTGGCTATGCCCAAAAATACCCCAAGACCCAATTACTACCCCCGGGTACTCTTTTCTGACTATCTCGACCCATCCGGACGCAACCACGCACTCAGAATTTCCATCCGAAATACTTTTCGACATTTCCAAATTTCGACCTCAAAATGCGACACACGATATTTTAAACAATTAAACTTAAAAGTCGCCAATTATTAATAATTCGGCTCACTCAAATAAATTCTCCAACTCATGAATTTAAGTTTCTCCAATTTAAATATTTTTATAACTCCCAAAAATAATTAAATACTAAATCCTCAAAATTACGGGGTGTTACACAAGTTACATTGGTTATGTCCGAGGTGTTCAAACTTATATAGGGGTTGTAGGGTGGACACAAAGGGGTTTCCCCTCTAACGACATGTTTTCAAGCCTAAGTGTGGATTTTCTTAAATTATCGTCATATTCTCAAACTGGGGGTCCCATGACCACGCGATTGGTTTTTGCGAGCTATAGTGGTGATCGCTCCCCTGAAGGTGCTATTTGGGGGGACGTTAAGGGGTTTCACACTCTAACGGCACATTTTCAAGCCTAAGTGTGGATTTTCTCGAATTGTCATCATATTATCAAACTGGGGGTTCCATGACCACGCGATCGGGTCCTGCGAGTTTCATTGATCCCGTGCGAGGTGTTTGCACCTCTCACAGGGCCGTTTGGGAGGTGCTTGTGGTTTTCACCCTCAAAAGACATGCTTGGCAAGAAAATCTGCATTTTCTGGCCTTGCCAAATACAACATGTTGTAGAGTTCATTGAAATTGTTTTGGAAAGGAGTCCCGGATAATATGATGCGTTTTTTAGTTTGGAGTTTGATAGAGTATTCCAAATATGCCTCCTCTAATTATGAGGAGTGTGGCCTTCATCAAGAACCACCAATATAGAAAACTTCAGGGAACTCAAGGTGGCCTCACAAGGAACTGAACTTATGCTCAGGAGATGAAGGATGGGGAAGCAGTTTTTGCTGAGCTGGATCGACAATAGCCCCAATGTTTTGAACAAATTGTAGTAGCATCCCGACTCCACCTTTATGAACAAAATAGGTGGCCTCACAGGAAGATTAATATTCCTATGAGACCACCTTGTAATGTTGAGTTCCCCGCACCTTGTAATCTTCGTCACGGCCTAAATCCATGACAAAGATTAATCATAAGAAAAATGGTCATGGCTTAAAGCCGTGACCATGTTTAATTGTACACAAAACATGGTCATGGATATGGGACATGACTATATGGTTTTTAAATTAGGTGATGGTCACGGATTTGGGCCATGCCCATGCTTGTAAATCAGGTCAGGGCTATTGACCATGACCATGACCATGTCCGTGACTATCAAAGGTCCATGACCAGGGTAGTGGGTTAGGGATTTGGGCCATAACCACCGAAATTTTCATGCCCGATTTGGTCATGGACCAAATTTGCGACCCCCACTGCCTGGTCAGGGATAAAGTCCATGACCAATCACCTAGTTTTGTGTAGTGATTGAGATGACACAATAAATCAACAAGTTGATCCATATAATAATCAACAACTAAATGGTATTGTAGTCAAGAATATAAGGATGTTGAATGGGTCAGGCTTGGTATGGATGGAACAACAATTGACAATGTAGTTGTAGTAGATGTTGTTATACTAATGAAGATCTGAGTGATGAGGATTTTGATGAGGTAGATGCTAGTGAACAATTTAGGGAAATTGATTTAAATAATAACGAAGAAGCTAAGGAGAATAGTTGTAAAGATGATAGTGTTAGTGATAATTCTTTTGATGAAGATAGCAATTAACATGCATTTTTATGATCATGGATGATTACTCTTTAATTTTTTTACTTTATTTACGGGTGTTATTTTAAAATACTCAATTGATATACTCTGTTTTCTTATATCGTTTAGTCTACATTATCGTTTAATTACAATTGATTGTTGTTATTAGTACTCATTTCGTATTTCATATAATCTTCAATTAAACTAGGTCGAATACTATTAAATATACCCTAGCTTTACTCTCCCTAATATTTCAGTTTCAATCCTTATCAATTATGTAGTAAAATTTTATTTGTGTTAAAGGCAACATTTTTTCCTATTTTTAAAGCATATTATCATGTACTACAGTAACCACATACTATTTTGTAAAGTTCGAGACTGAAATGTTCGAAATGATCATGTTAGCTAACCTAACACGGTGTAGATAGGAAAATGCATTATACATATACGGCTAGTTCACTTTTATTCAAAGTGAAGCAATAATAGACCTGTTATCTAACAAAATTGTTCTTTTGTTTACATATGTATGCCACCCGTGGTTAGATCTTTGGATATGCTCATTTACCACATTTTAATGTGTTGTCATGACTTAGATCATCAGATTGGATGATGTGTCAAGCTCTCAACGGTCCAGATCAAAACGTTGGATAAAGGCTTGATGGACCATTGGGTAAAAGGTTAAGTTTGGTGGGCATTTATATGATTTGACCCATATAGTTTAGGGGGTATGTAAAGGATTTTTTAAATCATTTAATTCATTCCAATAAGACTTGGCCTCTCTCCCTCTAGATCTTGGAACTCCTCCTCCACCAACCACCACACACCACCCTATCACCACCATCGATCCACTTGAAACCACTATAGTTTAACCATCATATTTCATATTTAAACTCATAAAACCCAAATAAATCACACATTCAAGCAATATCTATTTCGTGGAGATGTTGTTAGGGGAGGGGGGGGGTCAAGAAGAAGAAGAAGTATGGAGTTCAAAGGTTTTTTTTTAGGATTCAAGGAGGCAATCTTAGTGGAGCAAGAAAACCTCTTTAAGGCCACCTTAGGATGTGGGAGGTTGTCATCTTCTTCTACATTCATCCTATAATATTTGGAGCTTGTTTGAGCTGGACAACTCTACTCAAAGCTTAAGAACTCCATTTTCTATAACATTAGTTTGTAGTTTGAGTTTGTAAGAGTAGGATGCATAAAATGATAATTTTACATAAAATGGAATATTTTTATGAAATAAAAAAATTGAAAATGATGCTACACAAATAGTCCTAAAACAAAGTTATTTTTGGGATAAAATCAACACAATTGTGTAAAGGACAGGAAATGTGATTTTTAAAATGTAACACAAGGTTGGGTGAAGTCCCCGGGTTTTGGTTTCGGCTGGTAAAAAGTGGAATAATGTGGATATTTGATCAATGTTAAAACATATTAATACGGACTCGAATGACACTAGGAATAATTAAGAAGGGCCTGGAGCCCTTGGGTGAAAGACCACAAATCACTGGCCAGAGCATATGGTAGCATAGCCAACGGTGTGAAAGTCGTTAAAATATGCCAATATTTAGAAGATTCCGAGACAAAGATAATGAAAAGTGGAATGTGTCAAGAAATGAATTGTATGGCGAATACATTGTTCTAAAAGGAGCGACTAGACTCCTCTTAGGTATACCTAGGCTTGAGGCTTGGGAAAAACTCCCCGCCTTAATCCTTTTACGCCTTATTCTTAGTAAAAGCCTTGAGGCGCACTTTTTTAACAAACAAAAATGATTTAGTGAAACGATATCGCCTTTTAAAGACTTTTTTATAGACCAGACCAATATTACGTCCAAAACAATCAAATGGTTTTTTAATTTGCATATATTCAAATATGTTTTTAATGTATGTATAATTTTAATATTTTTAATAGACTTGTTATGGTTAAAAATATTAATATATATATTAAAAAAGTCCTAAACACCTTTTTACACCTAAGGCCCGCCTAGGATTCTAAGTCTTAAGGCTTGGCCTCCACGCCTCAGTCACACCCCGCATTTTTTAGAACCTTGGGCGATTATAAGAAAAGACGACCTAAGTTGAATGAACTTAATACACATTTTGGTTGTAAGATAATGTGGACAAGTAATACGAGAAATCGACTAATGTCCATGATGTAAACGGAATCGTAAAGTGAAGTGATTAAATGGGTAATTAAGAAACCTAAAGAGGTTTAACCAATAAGTAACACAAGACTATGTTTATGATAGGTTTTCAATGAAAAATAAGTATTTTCCAACACCGTGCTTGCGTGTGTTGAAAGATGAATTTCAAGGAAAATACTACATTAAATTTGGTATGAGTAAGGGCAAATTCGATACAAGAAGCTATTTTCTCGAAACAAAGGGTGTTTGTCTATAGTATTTAACCGGGAGTGTTAAATTGAGAAATAAATGTCAAGACAAGGAAAAATGGTACTTTTATGAGATTATGGTAAATTAATCGGAGTATGTAAAACAATTTCATGCATTGGGAATAAAAAGATCAAATTAATATAAAGCTTACACGTAAATTAAAAAAAATATTAAAAAGATCAAATTAACGTTTATGAGATTATGGTAAATTAACATTTTGGAATAAAAAGATAAAATTAAAATAAAACTTACACCTCAATAAAAAAAATATTAAAAAATTAGCTGACACAAATAAATCCTAAAAATATATACAAATTTCTAAACAAAATATAAAATAAATCATAAGAATTAAAAATGACTCAAATAAAAATCTAAAAAATTAATAAAAAAATAAAAATTAAGTAAAGGGTACAAATTAAACATGCAAGGATTGGGAATGGGTTAAGGTTCGGGATAGGGTAATTGGGTTACACAACTGGGTATAGGTCAGGGGATTATGACTAAGCATCTTTTAACGCAAACTTGTCTCTAAAGATAGCTTTTTTAAATCTGGAAGTGGCGTTTGACCTACAAAATAGACATGAATGCATATAAGACCCATTTTTGCCGAGAATTAGCAATTAAAAATCGTCCATTTGAGGTATTATTTAAGTAATTTTGGGTGCTTATCACTTCGATGAAAAGTTCTCCATTGGAGGTGGCTTCAGTTTAGGGCGGGTAATAAGAATGGATATCATTCCACGAAAGATTGATATCTTCTTAGAGGATAATCGGGTCATCAACATATTCTCTCATATTTTTCATAACTTATTTCTCACCAGATATTCGGTTAGTTAATACAAGTTATTTTACAGCAGGACTAGAGTTTTCCGATTACCAGCTACTTCTCGAGCCATGGTGCTGAGTTTAAGAAATGGATGTTCCTTCACAGTATCTTCCCATCTATTTATCGGAGCTATGTCGAAGTTAATAAAGTTAAGAATACCAGATATTCATTCTGTAAAACGATTTAGTATATGATGAGAGTAAAGAAGTTACAAAAAATATAAAATAATTAATATCTTATATTGTTCCCATATAGGAGTCTAACTCGATCACTTTTGGAGTCATGCTCTGCTACCAACTTGTCACACCTAATTTTTGGTATGAATATACAAGATAGTAGTAAAGAAATGAAACTAAAGTTCAGGCGGAAAATTGAGCCTTATTTATTATAAAGATAACTAACCTCATATTACATATATTGCACCATCAACACAGGGGTGAATTATACGTGTTACATTGTATCCCCAAAATGAAAGATGGAAGTCATGGAGAAATTACATTCTTTGCTCCAATATTTCTTAATCTCCTTCCATATAGTTATATAAGCATACAAGTGATCCTTGCGTATCACAAAAAGGGAGGGGGTACGACTTATTTATCCTGAAACATTTGGTGGTAAAAAGGAATTAGAATAAGTATGCTAAGTAGATTTTAACTAATTTTATAAAAAACTATATTTATATAGAGGTTTTGAGGCGTGTATGCATTTAACTATTTACTAAAGAAACATTACAAATTAAGTAAAAGCAATAATTTTTATAGATAGAGAAGAAAGTCAAGGATTTTTAAATGGATAAAGCCATAATTACCACTTTACTAGTAGGTATAGACAAACCAAGCATATCAGTATAGCCAAATAATAATCCAAAATCTTTGGATTTCAAATAACTAGGCTACACATGTTTTTCCGAAACGACATATATATATATATATATATATATATATATATATATATATATATATATATATATATATATATATAGAGAGAGAGAGAGAGAGAGAGAGAGAGAGAGAGAGAGAGAGAGGAAGGCTATAGTACATAATGCTCTATACATCATCCATGCATCACACCTAATTACAGGCCCCAAATTTTATTTTTTTCAAATTTTATATTTTTCCCTTAAAATTAACCTTCCAATCAACCCATATGAAAAAAATTAGGTTAAAATACATTTTGTAGCTATTTTTAAAAAATGCACAAAAAACTGTTGGCGCAGACCCTTATAAATAAGATATTTTTAGCAATTTTTGTGGATTTTTTAAAAATAGCTACAAAATGTATTTTGAGCTAATTTTTTGCATATGGGTTGCTTGGAAGGTTAATTTAAAGGGAAAAATATAAAATTTGAAAAAAAAAGTTTTTTAGGGCCTAAAATTAGGTGTGATGCACGGGTGATGTATATAGCATGATGTATTATAGCCTGACTCTCTCTCTCTCTCTCTCTCTCTCTCTCTATATATATATATATATATATATATATATATAGGACTAAGCTCTCAAAACATCATGAATTCTATAGGCGAAGTAGAAAATTTTCGTGGGATAACACGTCAGTCTACTTCCTAAGTTATACGAATGATTGTAACAAAGAAACTTAGCACATAAATGTGTGGGTAAACTCATTCAATCATTTGCAGTAACCTCTTGAAATTAATTATTAGAGAGAAGGGTTTAAATTGATCAAAATTATCCATATTTAGCTATCAATGATACTTAACAACATATGTATCTGGCAATATTATAACATGCATACACTAATAGTATTTATGGCTATCACAATGTGATATCAGTAGAAATTTTATCTAATATGCTAACATTACTATTAAAAGGGAAAAATCTACTTGCTATCTATGGTGAGCGTGTTTAAAACTATTGGAGTCAGGATTGGGAGGGTCAGGTGCTTGATTATCTATCCATTATCATGTGTGTGAGTGTATATTATTGGGACAAAATTTAATTGGAACGAAAAAAAAAAAAAACTATATTCTTTAAAATTGAGGAGTTATTTTACAATTATTTGTAGAGTTTTAAATGTAAAGTTTAAGGTCCTGTTTGGAAAATGGTGTATAAGACTTTTTGTCTTAAAATTTATCGAACAATATGTGGAAACAGTTGGGGTAAAGATTTAAAAAATAAAAAATGGTCAGGTCAGTTTGTAATTTTATGAAAATATTTTAAACCAAAAACTTGGTGTTCTGTAATTTGAGATAGGTTTGATAAAACACTGGCATAGCTTATAATGTTTTGACTAGAAAAATTTAATAAAAATTAAGGTAAAAAATTCAAAAAATTTTATTGGACACCTCCCTCTCACGCTCTTGCTCAAGGTTTCAAGTTGAAAAGTTCAACTCCAACCTCTCGACAATTGAGTTAAGTTTTGACAAAAATTTGACCTTAGATATATCTTGATTTCCTAAACCATTTAAGATGATTTATGAACCATTCTAAACTAATTTTTCATAAGGAATACAAATATATATGTTTGATGGATTGAGGTTCACAAATGATCGAGTTTCAACTATTATGTTTTTTCAAAAGACTTTGACCAAACATTGGTGGAGTTAAAAAATTGTTGATGTAAAGAACTAGACTAGGCCTAATTATTTAATCACATATAATATTTTTAAGTAAAAGAAAGATACATAAAGGTTTTTTAAGTGGTTCGTCTTATAGAGAAAAACCTACGTCCACTGTGCCTATTATTGCCTTGTGTTTTCCTTTCAATCACTTGCCCTTGACGAAGGGATTACAATGTAGTTATAGACCAGTAGGGAGACAAAGAGATGTAATGTTAAAGGATGGAATGCCTTTATAAATTAGGCATTTTTATCTATACATAATGTCCATAATGTTTATGGTTGTTGGCATTTTGATGATACCATTGGTCGGCCTCCATACTGTTGGTCAGGCTTCCTGGTGTTGATCGGGCTTCTGGTACACTGGTTGGCATTCTAATATGCTGGTCGGCATTCCAGGCCTTAGTCGGTGGTTATGCCTTGTTGACTAGGATTATTGCCATAATGGATGATACATGTCTATTTTTTATTGGTCCACATAAGTGGATTATTTTTGGTATCAACAAAAGCCCCCAATGTTCCATGCTTGACTCTTGCTTGAAAGTATGGAGCATTTAGTTTTGGTAATAGCCCAGGCGACATTTCTGATGTTTGGTCAGTTGTCGACTTCCCACTCTTATAAATTTTTTAGATTTGCTGATAGCGTACACTTCTGATGGCATTTTAACAAATATCCAGAATTATAATGAACCTTCTTAGGGAAAATACATCTTTTTCTGCTTAGCCATCAAAATTTCAATCGTTGTTTCACTTTAATCATTACGTTCGTCGGTTTTCAAGTCAATCTACAAAAGGCAATAAAATTTTCGGTTGTCTCTTACCTCAAACATTCTAAGGTTTTGTTGTAAATTATTGAGCT
The DNA here is from genome assembly GCA_949130495.1 of Sambucus nigra. Taxonomy (NCBI): domain Eukaryota; kingdom Viridiplantae; phylum Streptophyta; class Magnoliopsida; order Dipsacales; family Adoxaceae; genus Sambucus; species Sambucus nigra. Next base: position 363,181,786 of record OX422222.1, read on the forward strand.
TTCGTGCGATCATTCTTCTTGTCATCTAGTTCTTACTAAATCCTTAAGCTTCTGTAAGAATTCTTTGTCTTTCTTCTTTTCTCCATATTGAATCATAGTTTACTCTATTGTTTCTCTAGATGAATTTAGGAACAAATGGAATATACATATTTGGGTGGATTTAGAACTCCTCAATCCTCCTGTAAATCTTTTTTATTTGTCTGAGAGTCACTGGATTCCCTTCTTGTTTATTACTGAGTTTGGGTTTAATTTTCTCCCAAACCCGTTTTGTCTGGAATTTTATCAATATTTCAATATTGTACCTGCTAGGGTAGCCCCCAATACTTGGAGAGTTATCAATGGTGTTCATAGGCTCAATCAACTCCATAGGACCCACATATACATTCCCGAAATCATGTTTTATTATAAGTGGGCCATCAGTGACATCACTTACTATTGGTTGCCAATAGAGCTTTAGTTGTTAGCCTTCCTAACTCCAATAGAGATTACTTCAACCATGGAGTGATTGCTAAAAATTGGAAATATGCACCCCTAACAGGGGGTGAAGTGTACAATGGGACAAAGTTCCCTCAGGAGGGTCATGGGATAGGTTGTTTTAATTTTCATGTGACTTTATTAACAATTTTGCTGCTGAAATAATAATTGAGATTGTTTTTTCTTTATTTTTTTTTATTATAGTTGATCGGAAGATAAAGTGTCCCAAGGAGAGTGACGTTAAGCTTACTAAGATTAAATTTCGATGGGGTATTCACCAAAATATTAGGGAAGATCATACTAGATCAGTCTCTTACTTATTAAATTACAAGAATTCCACAACTTACTTTGTTGCTCATCCTACCCCTGTTGTTCCTTCTCTTCTCATCAACCTAGATCAAGACCCATTTTCCACTTCCTCGACCACTGCATCTAACAATGGTGAACTTTCTCCATGACCTTCTTCATCCCTGAACTTTGACCTTCCTCTTGCTACTGCTATGGGAAAGAGAAAATTCCCCAATATAATGGGAGATGTTGCTGCTCATAGCTCCACCAAATCTACTGCTGATGCGATCATTAATAAAGACGATGCTGGGAAGAAGTCACCTAGCTAAGAAGGGTGAGGAGTCCCTTATCAAACGTATAAAAAAGTATTCATTTTTGACTTGCTGAAGGGACTGCTGCTACTGCCGATGAATAAAACTTGGACGATTTTCTAGTTGTTGCTCCTGGCTCTCCTGTACCCATAGGTCATCTGGTACTTTGCTAGATGATAGGGATGATGCCTTTTCAATGCCTCATTTGAATTTTTTTTAAATGGATGCTCAAAGTCTTGCCTTGGTAAGAACTCTTACTTTTTCATACTTGACCTTTTCATTGAATTCTTGTACTAATTTGGCATCTCTTTTTTATAGTTCCTTGTTGATTTCAACTAGATGTTGGAGAAGGACGATGAACTTCATTTTTCTTCAAATAACAAAGAATAGCCTTTTGAATGCCTGAAAAAGTCCTTTCTTGACTCCCAAAAAGCATTAGCAAATAAGAATCAATCTATGGAGAATAAAATAAAAATTGTTGAGGAAGCTCGGAAGAATGTTGAAGATGAGGCTGTTGCAACTTGGGGACAAGTCTTCGAGTTGAAGAAGAGCTTTGATTGCTAATAAAGAAAAGAGGGTGAAGGATAGTGAGGACTATTTTAATAAGTGATGGGATAAATTCATTGTAACTACTTCTATTCGGATTGAATATGTGAAGAAGAAGTGAAACAAGGATGGTTGGTCGGCTACAGTTGAGGTTGGTACTCCTCAAGATTTTGAACTCTTCCTCAGACATGACCATGGTTCCCCACCAAACTTGGATGAGGAAGTTAAAGATGACGTGGGGTCAGGGGATTCCACCCTTGTTCTGGAGTCTGTTGTCGACAAACTATTGACAGTTGTTGAGTCTTCTCTCCCACCTACCTCTGAGCAAATCACTCCACCTATTCCTACCCCCAATCAAGCTGGAGTTACTACTGATAAGGAGAAGGTGTAGATTTATTCGGCAATCATCTTTTTCCATTTTGTCTTTACTTTTTTTGTATTACAATGTACTTCTAACTTTGCTTTGTATCAATGAAAATTAATATTTACTTCACATGTGTTTATCACCTTTTGATTGCTGCTTATGTTCTTCGTTCTATTATTGATTGGATATCTCTTTATTCTTATAGTTCATGGACAAAATGGAACAACTATCTTCCCATGACTCTGATCTACTCAAACGCTGTAATAGTTTGTTCAAGGCTGGTCATATGACCTTGTCCGAGGAAGAGTTATCAAATTTACTCGAGGCTGATGTTACTGATCAAGCTAAAAATGCATACATTTATCTCAAGTTTTTCTTGAACGGCCTGTGGCCAATAATGTGGCTTACTTTGAGTTGATGGAAGAAATTTAATAAGAGCATAAGGATCTCCTTCATGTTGATTATGAGGCCAAGTACAAGGCCTTAGTGGAGCTCGGGGATTTGAGAAGAAGTTAGAGAAACACCTTTCTCTTTTAGGAAGAAAGAATTCCTTCTTAAGTGTGAAGTTGATGAAGCTAGATCCATTGGAAAGCTAGTAGAGGAGGAAAACAATAGTTTGAGAGATAAACTAAATTCTTTGAAGGTTCCTTTTACAACAACTGCTACTAATGAAGGAGTTTCATTTTATGAAACTGAAAATGCAAATATGAGGGAGGAACTGGAGACTTTGAAAAAATCTAAAGAAGAAAGAGAGTTGAACTCGACCAAGTGCATATTCGGTGTCCATGAAGGCATGTTTCTCGGGTATATAGTGAATCAGTGGGGAATTAAGTCTAACCCTGACAAAATCAAGATGTTGATTGAAATGTAGTCCTCGACCTACAAAAAGGAGGTGCAAAAGCTCACTGTGCGAGTAGCAGCACTGAACATATTTATATCATGAGCTACAGACAAGTATTTACCATTCTTTAAAGTGACGAGGAAGACTTTTGAATGGAACGATGAATGCGAGAACACTTTTCTGGAGTTAAAAAAGTATCTTGGGTCACCCTCGTTGATCTCTCGACCAATTTTGGGAGAAAAGTGTATTTATACTTAGTCGTCTCTGAGTTAGTTGTAAGTTCTTATTTTATACGAGAAGATAATGGAGTTCTGAAGCCAGTCTACGACACCAGCAAAGCCTTTCGAGGATCAGAAATCAGATATCCATGATTGGAGAAATTATATTTGGCAATGATTGAGGGATCCATACAGAAGAAACCTTACTTACAATCACATACCATTATGGTATACACTGACATGCCTCTTCGACAAGCTTTCGACAAACCTAAGAAGTCAGGTAGATTAATGTATTGGGCTGTAGATCTAGGGGAGTACGATATGGTTTATGAGTCAAGTTCCTCATTAAAGGGTCAAGATGTGCAAGACTTCATTGCCAAATTCACCTATCCAAAAGTTCCCTAGCAACAAAGAATACGGGAAGAACAAACCTCAATAGGGGAAAACTCAACTGAGGTCATTACCGACCAACATCCCAAAAAGACCCCTGCGGGGGAGAGTTCAGAAGAAGTTTCTACTGACTTACCGAAACAATCAACCAAGATGTAGGAGATGGCTAAAAGATACGAGGAGGCAAGGAATAAATTATTCCATCATAGGATATTGTTAGACCAAGGGTTTGACTATCAGATCCTAATATCGACCTTGTATGTAGATGGATCATCATGTGCAGAAGAAAGTGGAGAAGGTATTATACTCAACACTCGTGATGGAATTTGAGTATACATTGAGATTCCAATTTCAGGCCTCAAATAATGAAGCAGAATATGAATCTCTCATTGTGAGATTGAGTTTGGCTCAATCATTGAATGCCGAGCAAGTTGTGGCACATAGTGATTCTCAGTTGGTGGTAAATCAAATATTTAGTTTGTATGGAGCCAAAGGTGAATTGATAACAAGATACCTAACTAAGGCCTTAGAGATTATAGTAAATTATCCTCTGTTCAGATGAGCAGAATTCTAAGATTGGAGAATGCCCGAGCTGATGCACTTACTCGGCTATCATGAGTAGCCAAAATTGAGCACAGGAGAACCATTCCCATCAAAATTTTGGCCAATCGAAGTATTAATGAAGATTTGATGATTAGTTTCATTATAGTAGACATAGGACCATCCTGGATGGATCCCATCAGATCTTATATTAAAGAAGGAATACTGCTATAAGACTCAATTGAGGCCAAAAATCTTAAGTACAACATAGCAATGTACGTGTTAAACAAAGGAGTGATATATAAGAGAGGGTTAATAGCTACTCTTCAGCGCCATATTCACTTAACAGAGGTTAAAGATATAGTAGAATAAGTTCATGAAGGATCTTATGGAGCTCATGTGGCAGGAAAATCATTACTAGAGTGAATGAATACTCAAGTGTATTACTGGCCGACCATGAGGGCCGCTTGTACAACCTTTACCAAAAAGTGTGATAAGTGCTAGAAGTTCTCCAATATTCGTAAAACTCCACATACAACTTTGACTCCCATTACTTCACCTTGGACATTTGATATTTGGGGGATAGACTTGGTCAGACCATTACCGATCACTCGAGGAAGATTTAAATACTTGATCATAGCTTTTGATTATTTCACAAAATGGGTTGAAGCAGAACCATTAGTGGATATGTCCTATGAGAAGGTATACCGGTTCATATTATCTAGAAAAAATCATTTGTAGATATGGTTTGCCATATGCCTTCATTACTGACCATAGTACCCAGTTCGACAATAAGGAGTTCGCAACATACTGTGCCCAATCCAAGATTCAAAAGTTACACTCTGCTCCAGGTCATCCTCAAAGAAATGGGCAAACTGAGGTAACGAACATAACTTTACTTAATGGGTTGAAGAAAAAACTTGATGATGCTAAAGGGAATAATATAAATGAATTACACTCAGTTTTGTGGGCATACCGAACAACTCCAAGAGCTTCTACTGGAGAGACACCATACATGCCGGCAATTGGGACGAAAGCAGTCATGCAGCTGAAATAGGTTAGCCAACTCATATAGTGTTGAACTTTGATTATCCTCTTAGTGATTTGATGAGAATCCTAGACCTGGACAGGCTAGAATAGGTGCGCAAAAATGCAGCCTTGAGGAATGCTTCCTATCAACAACAAATATCACGTTTTTATAATAAGAGGGTGAAGCTAACCAACTTAAAAGAGGGGGATTATGTACTTAAAAAGGTGATCCAGAAGACCAACAATCTTGAAGCCAATTGGCATGGGCCTTATCGTGTCTCAGCCGTTGTTCGACCAGGAACTTATCGAATTGAAACTTTGGAGGGGAAAGAATTAAAAAGTCCCTGGAATGCCAAGCATATTAGGAAGTACCACCAGTAATGTAGCAAGCAATATCTTTTGTAATCAATTTGCTCCAGTATAAATAAAAAGTTTTTTTTTTCCTTTTTTTGATTTTTTGGGAATATTTTTGATATGCATCCCCCCATAAATACTTGGTCTGCAAAGGCAATACTTGATCAGTAAGATATCAGAAATTATGTACTTGATCTGCAAAACTCAAACCTAAGTCAAAACAGTATTTTAAGTCCTCAGTACTTGGTCAACAAAAATCAAGGATAAAACTTTGTATAAAAATCAAGAAGTTTTATCCAAACCGAGCAAAATTGAGGAAAAACGTTTTAAAGATTCCTAAATAGGAATGTAGACACATATTCCACATACGCTTGGTCATGATGGTAATTAATGCTAAACCTAAAAATTTAGGTGCATTAGTAGAACCTATGGCAATACCACAGGTAACTATTAGTAAACTTAGATTTTAATCTAGGTGCATTTGTGGAACCTATGGACACATCAATGGTAACTGGTATTAAACTTAGAAATCTAAGTATATTAGTAGAACATAAGATAATCTCATTGGTAACTGATACAAAATTTAGGTAAATGTCCAAGTGTATTAGTAGAACTAATGAAACAACAAAGTCATTCAGGTATCTAGAAATTAACAAGATAATTTAATAAATTGCATTTTATTTATATTAATGATGATTACATGCAAATATTGTTTACAAATGTAATACATGAATAAATTATCCTAATGTGAGATTTCCTTCATCTTTCGAGGAGCTCGATGCTGGTTCCATGCCTACTGGAGGATCATCCAATGTGTATGGAGAATTAATGAAGTTGAAATCTTCAAGCATTCTCCTATTGCTGCTGCTCAAAACATTTAAAAGATAAGGAGGTTGAACTATCTCTAGCTCATCATGCAGGACATAATCCCCTAAGTATTTGGAGATCAAGCATTGGGAATCATATTAATGGGGATCAAGGTGACATCTAGTTTAAAGGGAGGATCTTGACACTACAAAATCCCTAGATCAGCCCAGTATGATAGTTTGATGTCTTGGCCAACCTTCATAACCGTTAAGTAATTAATCCAACCCCACTTATAACCTTCACATTGAGCCTGACTAAAGCGATCATAAAAAGGACCAATAGCTTCGTTACATTCTTCCAGCTAGATCTCCCTAATCTATTTATGAAATTGAAAAGTTAATCTCTCAACTTGATGTTGCAGCTTCTTCAATACTCCCTCTTTAGCCTACAATTGAGAAGCATGGGTTAAAAGTTACTCATCCTGGGTTTGGATCTTTTGAGACATCTCAGCAATGGATAAATTCTTGTCCTTTATTTTTGCGGTCTGATTTGTAAGAATTTGTTGATTCCTTCCCTCATCAGTCGTAACTCGACCAGATTTGGCTCTTGATCAGGAGGAGGAAGCATGTTTAGATTTTTTAAAGCCTGCAGTTCCTCCCTTAGACTAGTATTTTCAGTTTTTAAAAATAAAACTCCTTCATCAGTAGTTATAGAAGGAACCTTCAAAGAATTTAGTTCATCCCTCAAAACGTTGTTTTCTTCCTCTAGTAGCTTGGAAATGGATCTAGCTTCATAAACTTCACACTTAAGAACGAATTCTTTTTTTAAAGATAGAACGGTGATTCTCCAACTTCTCCTCAAATCCCCGAGCTCCACTTAATGCCTTGTACTTAGCCTCATAATCAATGTGAAGGGGAGAGTCAAATTCATTATGCTCTTGTGGATGTTCTTCAATAATCTCAAAGTAAGCCACATTATTAACTACAGACCGATAAAGAAAAAACTTGAGATAAATGTACGCATCTTTAGCTTGATTAGTAGCATCAGCCCCAAACAAATTTAATAATTATTCCTCGAACAAAGTCATATGACCAATTGATTTGTGCTAAATATTGCATTTTATTCCCTTTCTTTTTGCACAATAAAGTAGTCTCACGCTCGTTAAACTCACTCTTTATACTCATTTAATGTATAACCTCAATTATTCATCGTTAATCGCTTGTGCAATGTTTATTTGAGTATTTGCAGGTTTTTTGATGCTAAGGATGAAGACTAGATGCATTTCGGATGAAGAACGGAAACAAACGCACCTTCAGGGGCAAAATCATAATTTTAGATGACTCGTTTTGGACTCGAACCAAACATGTAAAATTGAAGGCCTTGAATCAAGGGACGTCTGGGTTCAAACGACGTATCAATCGGAGTTGAAACGAAGAAGTTATGGCCGTGTAAAGTTCGGATTCGAAAAAAGTCAAAGTCAACGCCCGAAGTCAACACCCATGACCCAAACATCATGAAAATATTATCGGCCTCCGAAGGAGGGTCACGTGGAGTTTTGCGGATTGTCAATCGGAGCCCGTATACAGAAGTTACGATTTTTGGAAGAATAAAATGTAAATATTTAATTTAGGATTTTATTAGTGCTTCTATATTTTTGTGCACTTTTTGTAATGTAATCCCATGTGGGCTCAGCTGATTAAGGTTGCTTTAGCTAACCAACAAGTCACGAGTTCGAGCCTAGGCATAGGCAAATTTTGCTCAATTTTCTGGGCTCGCCACGTGTCGCCATTAGGAGTACCACGTGGCTGACCCAGAACTAACCTGACCAACCCAAAATTTGACCCAGACCCGTCCGCGACCCTATCCGACCCGCGTGGACTGCCACTCCTCCTTTTCCACTTTCCAGCCCACCAGTTTTAACTTTTACACTTTCCACCCAATATTCTTATTTCTTTAATAACTTTTTCATTTTAAATCCTTTTCTCCCCATTCTTTTTTCTAAATTCTTCTGAAAATAAATCCTATAAGATTTTGCAGCCCAAGCCAACTTTCATCAGCACCTCATTCTTTATTAAACAAATTAATCCCATGTCATTCTTTATTTAAAAAATAAAATATGTATAATACCAAAAATACCCCAAAGCCCTTATTTCCCCTATTTAAAGCCCTTCACCCACACACCAAAAAAAGACCGTGATAAACCATCCCTCTGATCATTTTAGTGTAGTTTCATCTTTAGGAGTAGTGTAATTTAGTTTTTTTCTTTTTTTTTTATAATTTCTTTACCTTTCTTCTCTAAATTTCCTCCGTTTCTTCACGTATTCTTATGCAATTTTTTTCATGATCTCATATTTATTTCTCATGCTTTAAAATCAGTGTACTTCTTCTCTTAGTTAAATTCTTCTTATACACACAAAGCACAGTCAATTAGTATTAATTATTTTTCCTTAAATAATATAAGTTGTAATTTTTGGACGCGTTTCAGACGTGTAGATGCTTCGCTATGATATGATAGTTTAAGACTGGATCTTGACGGATTAATTAGTATCGAGAGCATACCGAGGGACTTTAACAGTGTATATCAAGTATATACCGTATTTAATACCAAAAGTCCGGTTCCGGGACTATCTTTGACGTCGAACTCTTAGCGGACTTTTATAACATTCCGGAAGTGACATTCTGGACTTGATAATTGTTTAAAAAGAGTATTAATCCTGTTTGATTCTCATTTTATCTATGTAATCATTTATGCTACACGCGCCGAAGCGCCGAAGATAATTTATAACTTTTGTTTTACTTCTTTTAACGTAGTTTACATACTTGCCTAGATTAATCACAGTATAATTCTTTCAACTCTCCCATCATCTTTTACGCTTTTTTTAGAAGTAATAAATTAATTAAAGTATTTAAACATCATTCCCTGTGGATTCGATACCCGAACTCGCCGCTATACATATAAAACATGTGTAGTTAAAGTTTAGGTTTTTTACATTGGGTCGAAAATCGTTTACAACGACAGGCGGTTCACACGCGCTCGGTTTTTGCTAATCAAAATGGCGTCATTGCCGTGGAATGATTTGCTTTGAATCTTAATTGATTTATTGCTTTGATCCCGACAACTTGCTTAATCAAAATGGCGCCATTGCCGGGGAGTGTTTTCTTTTAAACTTTGATTTATTTATTTATTTGTACATATTTTTTTTACTATTTGTATCGGTCTTGTACAACTAAGCTTCAAGGACTATCAATCGCTCGACCCCTCATAACTTTTTGGAAATTTCATCTACGAATCACTTGAGGTAAATATGTCTTATTCTAGTATTTTTTTTTGTGATTCTAATGGTATTATGGGTGCACAATTTTGTCATAAAAATAATTTCCAAATTCCCCCCAAACCTATGTCTTTTGGCGAATGCTTGCAAAATGAAAAAAATGAAAATTGCCAAATAACTTTAGGTGAGTATTTAAATAAGCATGGAAATGGTTTGGGGACATATGAAAATTATTCTAATGAAAAAATTACTCAATATTATTATAATAATAATAATATTAATAACTATTGTGATAATTTTTCTATGAACTATTATAATAATAGTTCTTACAATTGTTATTCTAATAATTTGAAAATAGTTATGATAATACTTCTCAAAATTTTGTTTTTGGTGCGTATTTGAAAAATCAAAAAAATAAAAAATTTGATAATTATTATCGTGAAGAAAATTATTATTGGGAAAAAGAATTAGATGATTTATTTGAGTCCAATAATAATTTTCCTCTTAATACCTTAGAAGATGAAGAATGTTTTGAACTAAATGAGAAATCCGAAAATTTTGAAGAAATTTCTACTTTAGAACAAACCATTTCTCATCTCACCCAATTGATAATGGAAAGTGAAAATGTAAAGGATAAAATTCAACCCACACTTATTAATAATGAATATATTGATGTTGAATTTTTATCTTCGCCATTTTCATTTACCATTATCGAACCATTACAAGTACCGCAAGAATCGAATGAAAGTCTTGATGATTTTGACCCGATTCTTGTCAATGAATGCTTATTTGAATTGATTTCCATGATGGGATTTTCACTTGATCGTGCCCCACCTCCCATTCCAATCGAATAATCTTTTGGAAAAATTTTTGATTTCCTTGGAATCGATCTATACTTGTCCCCCATGAAATCCAAACTACCCATCACTCAAAAATATTTTTATATTGTGATGGTTCAATTTTTCCGCCCAATTCATGCCCCCGTTATATAAACAGAACTCTTATTTTTTGGGAGGCATGAAAAATTGTGGGAGTCCACCATTAATCCCACAAAGTCAACATATTTTCTGGGGGGACCCCCCAAAATTTCGTCTTCTAGTTTATGGTAAATTAGAAGACAATATTTGTTTTTGTATATATTTTATTAAAAAATTATTTTTATTTATTTTCTATTACTATTTTTTTTGGTGGATAATTGAACTTGATATCCGGGGACTGCCCCAAAACATCTCTTCATAACTTGAATTTAATATTGTTCTTAATTTACATTGAGGACAATGTAACGTTTTAGTTAGGGGTGTCATAATGTGTTGCACACATCATGTTCTTTTTTTCCCTTTATCATAAAAATTAAAACATTCTTTAAGTGATAATTGGCGGAAGTTTCTCGGTGAAACCAACTCTAATCATTTATAAAAAAAATGAAAATTTTGAAAAATTCAAAAAATATTTTCTTTCTTTTTAGGCCTTTTGCCTAAATTTTTACTGTTTTCTTATATTTTACTCTCTAAAATTTACCTCATTCTTTTAAACCAGAAGCATTAAACTTATCTAAGTATTAACCTGTCTAAATAGCTCATTAGTTTATTTACCATTGTTATTATGCTTTAGTAATTCATATGATTCATGTATTGACAACCTCATTCACATCACGAATTATAGTTGCGTAATTATTAAAAGCTAAATTGTCTCGGTAAATATAAAAGATGCATAGGTAAACCCACCTTGTGAGCTTCGTGTTCTCTTTCGTATTCTGAGTGATGTAAACACTTATTCATTATTCTTTTGAAATTTCTTTAAAGTCGTTGGTAATCTCAATATTCTTGTTTTGACTGTAGACTAAAGAATGGTGATATAATCTATTTTCGAAACAACAAAATTCAAAAATTATGTTTGTAAGGACATTTTTGTCCATTATCAATTTGTTATGTCGCACGCCGTTACACCGTTGAAGAAATTCAAGATTCATTCAGTCATCAACGGATCCGAATATCAAAAGAAGAAGAGGAATCAAAGTCTGACAGGCCGGATCGATCCGCCCAGAATAAAAGAACCGATCCGCCTGTGGAGCGATCCGCCTCAGACCCGGACCGGTCCGCCTGCTGAAAAGAGAGTACACCCCGGACCGCAAGCGAACCGAAGAAGCCTAAAATAAAAAGAACCGATCCGCCTACCCGGACCGGTCTGCCTGGGATAAACTTCAACAGATCGTGTTCAGATTTTTAAGGCCCAAGACTTCTTATTTAATCCCACTACGGGAAGTGGTTTTGTAAGACTTCTATACACAATGTTCAGAGTACAAAAAACTCTAAGTCTTCACCTATTGAGTACCAAGACTCTAGGTTTTTTTTATTCACAAATTTCCAAACACTTGTGAACCACTTTGCAACCCATGAACGCATTTTTGCTGTTCATACCCTTGTGGAGAAGACCGTTCTTCTTCTTCATTGCAGCCCTATTGGAAAGGGATAACTCCAGCCGCCGACTATAGAATCCGACACCTGAGGGTAATTCTTAGTCACTTGTATTTTCATTGTAATCCGAAATTGTACAGTTACAATATTATAATGAAAATAAATGGTTTTGCCCCTTTGGGGGATTTTTCCTCATAAGCATGTGTTTGAATGTTCTTGCTTAGTTCATTATCTTATTTAATCACATATTGTTGCATGTTTAGGGTTTGTTTGAGTTAAAAGGTGTTTAATATATAATTTGCTCATTTGAACGCAAGCGCATACGTTCTCAAATTGGTATCAGAGCGGGCTACGCTAATCTATCGCGTATTCCTATTTTCCGTAAAAATTTTCTAATATATCAATTTTCTGAAAAAAATTGATTTTTTAAAAAAGTGCGTGTTCAAATGGAGAAGTTATATAATAAAATGCCAGTTTTTTGACGGGACAAACTATGCCTATTGGAAAGCCCATATGAGATCTGCATTAAAAGCCATTGATGAGCGTGTCTGGATTTTGGTTGAAAGAGGGTGGACACCTCCCTCCGTGACTATTGATAATGTGATTAACTCTAAACCCGTCACTTCTTGGACTGAAGAAGAATTTAAATGGTCATCTTTTAATTCTAAGGGTCTAAGTGCTATTTCTGGGTCTGTCACACCTGATGAGTTCAAACGCATAATGACGTGCACCACGTCAAAAGAGGCATGGGATGTTTTACAACTCACCCATGAAGGAACTAATGCTGTGAAGGAGTCTAAGTTGCAAAATTTGACAACTCAATTTGAAACCATCACCATGCATGAATCTGAATGTTTTGATGAATTTTACGCTAGACTTTCTGACATTGTGAATACTAGCTTTAATCTTGGTGAACATATTCCTAATGCTAGAGTTGTTAAAAAGATTCTTCGTTCTTTGCCTAAGCGTTTTATCCCTAAAGTCACTGTGCTAAATTCTATGGGTAATTTAAATACTCTAAAATTGGAAGAACTTGTAGGTGATTTGCAAACATATGAAATTGATATGTTCCCTAAAACTGCTAAATCTAAAGATAAGGGAATTGCACTTAATGCCCAAGAAAGAAGGAGTGAGGGGTCGGTTAGAAAGAGGGTAGAGTCATCTAGAAAGAGAGAGACTGACACGTCAGATTCTGAGTGGGATTTTGACTAGATGATTTGGCTCTTTTTGCAAAAAATTTCAAGAGGATTCTCAAATTTAAGAAAAATGGCAATTTTAAAGATAAAAAGAAATTTGAGAAAAATAAGTTTGAAAAGAAAAATGAAAAAGAATCCAAAAATCCTCCTAAGAAAGAAAGTGAGAGATGCTTTGAGTGCGATGGTAGGGGTCATAGAGCCTTTGAGTGTGCCACTCGTCGGAATAGAGAGAAAGGGAAAGCTGTCCTTAATGCTACTCTTAGCGACGACAGTGAGGTCGAGACGGTGGATTCAGGAGATGAGTCACCGCATGAGTGTAACTTCACCGCATTCATGGCCAGTCAAGTGAGGACTCCTAGTTCTCTTCACGACGATGAGGATGATGCTTCACAGGGACACCTCGATAGTGAGATCGATGTGAGTGAGGGGGACGATGACTCAAGTGAGAGCGAAAGTGATATTCAGCGCGCCTACGCTGAGTTATATTCTGAGTCTTTTAAAACTAAAAAACGTAACAAAGCGCTAGTTCTTAAGATCACCGACTTAGAGGAAGATTTAAGAAAGGCGAGAGAGAGAGAGTCCTCCACCTTCACCGCCCTGAGAGAGAGAGAATCTGCATGTGTCGAGAAAGAGAGTTTGTTTAGAGAGAGAGTGTGTTTTAGAGAAAGAGAGAGGGGACTTGGCTAAACAAGTGGCTAGTCTTACGAGTCAGCTCCATTCCTCCGTGGAGACTCGGAAGAAACTTGAAGCCCTGGTTGCCCAGCTGACTCATGATCTTGAGAAAGCACGGGAAGTCAAGGTACAAATCGAGGACAGATCTGGGAAGATGGGAAAGATGCTCCTTGGCCCCGCTTTAGGTTTTGGTGATCGGCAAGGAATTGGTTATGATGGTGCCTCCACGTCCCAAATTGCACCTGGACCAGTTCCTGCGTTTACTACGACTCCTTATGGCCACCGTAAAAAACCTCGAAGGAGATTTCGACCAAGAAAGGCAAACTAAGGTCTGCCTTTGACTGTGTCCTTTTGTACTTATTACAAAAGAAAAGGCCACCTTAGGGAGTTTTGCTATAACATGGGTCGGACACGACGTACTAATGCTCCACCACGTCATACTTATGAGTTTGAGAGGTTGAGAGAGCAAGTTGAGTTCTTAGCTGCCATGTCCCAGAGTTTAATGGAAGAATTCCGACGGATGTCTTTGCCGTTAGTGAATGCTTCTCACATTCCAGCTAAAACCAACAACAACAAAAGCAAACAAAAGGTCATCTCGACTTGGGTACCTAAGAAAGATAAAAAGGCTTTTGTTGTTCATGTTGCTCTCAAAGCACATAATACCTCACAGTGGTATTTTGATAGTGGGTGCTCCAGACATATGACAGGTGATGCCTCATTTTTTACGACTCTTGAGGACTATCAGGATGGCAGAGTCACCTTTGGAGATGGGAGCAAGTCTAGCATTGTAGGACGAGGTACTGTCGAGTTACCTGGATCTCCTAAGCTAGAAAATGTTTTGTACGTTAAAGGTTTGAAAGCAAACCTTCTCAGCATTAGCCAGCTGTGAGACGCTGACTTTGCAGTAAAGTTTGACCGGGATACTTGTAAAGTCTATAATCAAGCCGGTAAACTATTAGTGCAAGGGGTAAGGACAAAGGATAACTGCTATGGGACTGAGCCCACGTCCTCACTTATCTGCAACAACGCCACGATCACTCCTATGGATCTGTGGCACCAACGTCTAGGTCACGTGAACTTTAAAGAACTCAACCTCTTAGCTAAAAATGACCTAGTACGTGGCTTACCATCTCTTGGAAAGTCAACTTCGACCGTTTGTGGACCCTGTCAGATGGGAAAACAAATTCGTAGTCCTCATAGGAAGTTGCATTCCATTACGACCTCTCGTATTCTTGAGTTGATTCACATGGATCTTATGGGTCCCACTCGTACTGAGAACCTAGGTGGTAAGAGGTACATCCTCGTGATGGTAGATGATTTCTCCAGGTACTCCATTGTAGGTTTTCTGAGAGAGAAATCCGATGCTGTAGAATTTTTAACGACCAAGTGCCGTATCCTACAAAATCAACACGGTGTCACTATTAACAGGATGCGTAGTGACAATGGCACTGAATTCACAGAAGAAAAGGTAGATCTTTACTGTGATAGCCTCGGGATCAAACATGAGTTTTCTGCTGTGAGAACTCCTCGGCAAAATGGGATTGTTGAGAGAAAGAATAGAACGATCCAAGAGATGGCTAGATCTATGCTTCTAGGTCGTAAAGTTTCTAGGAGATTTTGGGTAGAGGCAGTGTCTACTGCATGCCACACGGTGAATAAGGTTAATTTGCGTCCACACACACTTCAGACCCCTTATGAGTTGTGGACTGGCAAGAAGCCCAACCTAGCATATTTCCGTGTTTTGGGGAGTAAATGCTACATCCTACGGGATAGAGAGCAATTAGGAAAGTTCGACTCCCGGAGCGACGAGGGAATATTTCTAGGATATTCATCGAATAGCAGAGCATACCGAGTTTTTAACTTGAAGAGCTCTAAGGTTATGGAATCAATAAACGTCACCGTGCAAGATGACGAACCTCCGATAGTTATTGATCCTAACCTTTAGTGTGAGGATGAGGACACATCTAACAGTGATCCACTTATCCCCCACCCACACTCTGTGGTCCCCACTCCTGTGTTAGGGGACACACCTGCTTGGGAGTCATGACCCGTCTGCCATTGTTGGTGATCCCACTCTAGGGGTCAAGACTCGTGCTCAGATAGAGAACATTGTTAGCCATCTTTGCTACACGTCCAAAGTCGAGCCCAAGAACCATAAAGAAGCACTCAAGGATGAACACTGGATATCTTCTATGCAGTATGAGTTACTTCAGTTTAAAAAGAAAAATGTCTGGGAACTTGTCCCCCGACCTAGTGAGACTAATGTGATAGGTACCCGGTGGATTTTTAAGAATAAAATGGATGAAAATGGTACCATAATCAGAAATAAGGCTAGGTTGGTCACTCAAGGCTACACACAGATAGAGGGTGTAGACTTTGGGGAGACATTTGCTCCTGTTGCGAGGCTTGAGTCCATCCGTCTTCTGCTCGCCATCGCATGTCATCTACGCTTCAAGTTATATCAGATGGATGTCAAAAGTTCCTTTCTGAATGGCATTCTACAGGAGGAGGTTTATGTGGAACAACCAAAAGGGTTTGAAGACCCTCAGCATCCGGAGCACATCTACTATCTGAGGAAAGCCCTGTATGGTTTGAAGCAAGCACCCCGTGCTTGGTACGAGAGGCTTACTTCCTATCTCTTAGCTCGTGGCTTCAAGAGAGGGGGAGTAGATATGACGTTGTTCGTCAGGAGAGATGACGGTGCTATTTTGGTTGCCCAGGTCTATGTGGACGACATAGTCTTTGGATCCACATGCTCCCAGCATGCTCACCACTTTGAGGAGGAGATGAAAAATGAGTTTGAGATGAGCATGGTTGGTGAGATTACATTCTTCCTTGGTCTCCAGGTTCGTCAGCTAAAGGATGGGATGTTCATCTCCCAATCTAAGTATGCTAGAGACCTAGTGAAGAAATTTGGTTTAGACTCCGCTAAGCATGCACGTACACCTATGAGTACCACTACCAAGCTTAGTAAGGACACTTCAGGCAAGGACGTAAAGCAAACCTTATATCGGAGTATGATAGGTAGTCTTCTCTACTTGACTGCCAGTCGTCCCGACATCTCCCGTAGTATTGGAGTCTGTGCGCGATATCAGGCGTCCCTTAAAGAGTCACACTTACTTGCTTTAAAATTTATTATTAAATACATAAGTGGGACTCTCTCATACGGTATTTGGTATTCCTTTGATACCGATGACCGTTTGCCCGCCTATTCGGATGCCGATTTGGCCGGGGATGTAGATGGTTATAGGAGCACTTCTGGTGGTTGTTTCTATTTTGGTTCTGCTCTTGTCTCCTGGCTGAGCAAGAAACAAAATTCCATCTCTTTGTCCACTGCGGAGGCTGAGTACATAGCCTCTGGGAGTTGTTGCACACAACTCTTGTGGATGAAGCAAATGTTGGAGGATTATGGGATTTCACAGGACACCATGATCATTTCTTGTGATAACACGAGCGCGATTCACATATCCCGCAATCCCGTCCAGCATTCGCGCACAAAGCATATCAGGATACGTGAGCACTTTATTCTTCAGTTAGTTGAGGAGAACACCGTATCCCTGAGTTTCGTTCCCACCGACCGTCAGTTAGCCGACATTTTCACGAAACCTTTAGATGCCCTTAGATTTGAGAGTCTTAGGAAGTCTTTGGGGATTTTCACAGTTGACTGAGGGGTTGGTCTATGTCTAGAATCGGATGCTTCTTCATGTTCATATCATATGCTTCCTATTGCTAGTCTGTTTTATATGTACCATTGCTTAGTTGTACAGCTATTTATTTTTTTTTTTTTTTTATATTTCTTTTGAAAAATACAAAAAGATTTTCTTTTATAGTTTTTAAGAAAAGCACAAAAAGATTTTATTTTGATAAAATTTTTGAAAAAGCCCAAAAAGTTTTTTGTATTTTTATGCACCTTTTATGGATGAACATTTAAGATAGCCAAGTCACACCTTCATTCCATTTATCCATGTGACTGTTTGATAGAGATTTGAGACGCTACATCATTTCATCCATGTGCTTTACTTAGTATGGAGTCTTTGAGATGTAATTAGTGATATCTTCCTACATGTTTGACTCCTATATCCTTTATTGCACACATGCACGGCTATATCTGCTTATTGCACTTGTCTATCTCATATTGGCTTGAGTGTTTCCATCTCAATCCTGTCTATACAATGTACAATATGCGATAAAACTTGACAAGATTGGAATGCATGTAAAAACAGTTTTGGTGAGACTGTGTGTTTTTGTATAACGGGGAGGGGCTGCGAAAGGTAATCATCTATCCTTTGCGCAAAAGCCACCGTTAAAAAGGACCTAAAAAATGGAGGAATTTTAATATCCGAGGTCCAAAGAGGTTAAAAGAGCCCGAAAAAATTTAAAGGCAATAACAAGCACTTCATGCCAAATATGGGCCACTTAGGTTTCACCATCAATTCTCCAAAGTTTGAGAATTTAGAATACCTCTATTCAAAATATATATCTGAGGGAGTTTGGTTGGAGAATCTTTAAACGGGTTTGCACTTCCTTGAAAGTTCTGAAAAAGCATAAAATCGTTTTGGACGTTATTGGTGTGAAAATCACTTTGAGCTTTGATTTGTTGATTTGATTGAGTCAATATCTTATATTGTCATTCTTTTCCACCAAAGGACGCATTTGAGTTCATTCGCTAGGAGTATCCAATATTCATCGTGCACATATGTCATGTTTGTATGCATTAATTTTCCTATCGAATTTGATCACACCACTTCATTTACGCTATCATCGACTTGGTTGTTTTTGTGTTCATTCATGGTGTGATTTTATCCTAGTGACACCCCGCACTTGCTTTGTTTGTCTGATTTATTCTTCTCATTTGTCTATTTGGGGACATCATAAAAAGGGGGAGAAAGAACCGGTCCGCCCAGAATAAAAGAACCGATCCGCCTACGGAGCGGTCCGCCTCAGACCCGGACCGGTCCGCCTGCTGAAAAACCAGTACACCCCGGACCGCAAGTGAACCGAAGAAGCCTAAAATAAAAAGAATCGATCCGCCTACCCGGACCGATCCGCCTCAGACCCAGACCGGTTCGCCTGGGATAAACTTCAACAGATCGTGTTCAGATTTTTAAGGCCCAAGAATTCTTATTTAATCCCACTACGGGAAGTGGTTTTGTAACACTTCTATACACGATTTTTAGAGTACAAAAAACTCTAAGTCTTCACCTATTGAGTACCAAGACTCTAGGTTTTTTTGATTCACAAATTTCCAAACACTTGTGAACCACTTTGCAACCCAGGAACGCATTTTTGCTGTTCATACCCTTGTGGAGAAGACCGTTCTTCTTTTTCATTGCAGCCCTACTGGAAAGGGATAACTCCAGTCGCCGACTACAGAATCCGACACCTGAGGGTAATTCTTAGTCACTTGTATTTTCATTGTAATCCGAAATTGTACAGTTACAATATTATAATGAAAATAAATGGTTTTTCCCCTTTGGGGGATTTTTCCTCACAAGCATGTGTTTGAATGTTCTTGCTTAGTTCATTATCTTATTCAATCACATATTGTTGATTGTTTAGGGTTTGTTTGAGTTAAAAGGTGTTTAATATATAATTTGCTCATTTGAACGCAAGCGCATACGTTCTCAATGTTTTAACCTCACTTTTGATCAAAGGCAATTCATTTCATTATCTCATTCCTTTCACTAACACCTTCAAAATTGATTAAAAAAGAAATGCAAAGGAAGTAGGGACTGAACACAAACAAAAGAAGAGAACAAAATAGAAAAAAAAGACAGAACAAAATAGAGAAAATAAAAAAAAAAAAAAAGAAAATAGAGAAAAGAAAAAAAAAGAAAAGAAAGAAAAGAAAAAAAAAGAGAAAAGCAAAGAAAATAATTTACTCTTCAAAAGTTCACCCTTTCTTCAAATATACAAAATCATTTAAGGTGTTGATCATTTTCATCCATGTTCACATTTTTCATCCTGAAAAGTCCTTAAAATGATCCTATAGTTAACATAATTTTTTAAACATTCAAAAGATTGCATTTTCACGTTCTTTAGAAAACAATATCCTTTCATGAGATTACACTTTATTGTTTTACATATAAACGTCTTTCATCACTGACATGTAAAAGGTTTTGTGTTCAATTACATTTACTCTTTATGCCTGCATGTCCCGAGTGACTTACCCATATTCAGAATGTTTTCATTTGTTAAGAGTAATCACCGGCGAGAATTGAATTAGTGTGCTCCATTATAAGCATCGAGTCAATATAAGCTAAAAATGAGATCGCTTGTAAATTTTGTGATGCACACACACACACTCGTCAATACATATCTATCTAATGATTTACTTTAACATAATCGTTATAGCAAATAAATTAATGGAGAAATCTGCTAGTCATTGCTATTTACTTGTTAAAACTCAAGATTATGTTTAAACGTTTTGCTTAGAAAAATGGGTAACTTTTTGGAGTAAAATCTGATGTTTGTGAGTATCATCACTGTAAACTCTCACGAGACAAAACTGGTCCACTAGAGTAACCTAGGGGTTCAACGGCTTGTTGCATAAGCTAAATGCAACCGTGCATCCTGCGAAAGTGGATCTCTATCTTTTTTATACTTATTTTCGAATAAATTGCAAAATTTATCATGAAACAAATCTTTTACTATGATGCTAGGGACTAGCAACACATTAGTTGGGGTGTGTGATTCGTGATAAATATTGCATTTTATTCTCTTTCTTTTTGCACAATAAAGTAGTCTAACGCTCATTAAACTCACACTTTATACTCATTTACTGTATAACCTCAATTATTCATCGTTAATCGCTTGCGCAAGGTTTATTTGAGTATTTGCAGGGTTTTTGATGCTAAGGATGAAGACTGGATGCATTTCGGATGAAGAACGTACATAAACGCACCTTTAGGGGAAAAATGGTAATTTCAGATGACTCATTTCGGACTCGGACCAAACATGTAAAATTTAAGGCCTTGAATCATGGGAAGCCTGAGTTCAAACGACGTATCAGTCGGAGTTAAAACGAAGAAATTATGGCCGTGTAAAGTTTTAATTCGAAAAAAATCAAAGTCAACGCCCCAAGTCAATGACTGAAGTCAACACCCGTGACCCTAACATCATGAAAATATTATCGACCTCTGAAGGAGGAACACGTGGGTTTTTGCGAATTGTCAATCGGAGTCCGTATGCACAAGTTACGATTTTTGGAAGAATAAAATGTAAATATTTAATTTAGGATTTTATTAGTTCTTATATATTTTTTGTGCACTTTATGTAATGTTCCTTGTGGGCTTAGCTGCTTAAGGTTGGTTTTGCTAACCAACAAGTCACGAGTTCGAGCCTAGGCATAGGCAGGTTTTGCTCAATTTTCTGGGCTCGCCACGTGTCGCCATTTGGGAGAGCCACGTAGCTGACCCAGAACCAACCTGGCCAGCCAAAAATTTGACTCAGCTAGTTATGGTTGGTTTTGCTAACCAATAGGTCATGAGTTCAAGCCTAGGCATAGGCAGGTTTTGCTCAATTTTTTGGGCTCGCCACGTGTTGCCATCTCGGAGCGCCACATGGCTGACCCATAACAAACCTAACCCACCCAAAATTTCACCCAGACCCGCCTGTGACCCGATCCGACCCGCGTGGACCTGCCACTTCACCTTTTCCACTTTCCAGCCCACCAGTTTTAACTTTTACACTTTTCGCCCTATATTCTTATTTCTTTAATAACCTTTTCATTTTAAATCCTTTTCTCCCCATTCTTTTTTCTAAATTCTTCTAAAAATAAATCCTCTCAGATTTTACAGCACATGCCAACTTTCATCAGTACCTCAGTCCTTATTAAACAAATCAAGCCCATGTAATTTTTTATTCAAAAAAAAAAATATGTACAATACCAAAAATACCCCAAAGCCCTTATTTCCCCTATTTAAAGCCCATCACCCACACACCAAAAAATGTCCTTGATACACCATCACTCTCATCATTTTAGTGTAGTTTCATCTTTAGGAGTAGTGTAATTTAGTTTTTCTTCTTCTTTTTTTTTGTAATTTATTTACCAAATTAATGCAAGTTTCTTCTCTAAATTTCCGTCGTTTCTTCACGTATTCTTCTGAATTTTTTTTCATGCTCACATGTTTATTTCTCATGCTTTAAAATCAGTATACTTATTCTCTTAGTTCAATTCTTCTTATACACACAAAGCACAGTCAATTAGTTTTAATTATTTTTCCTTAAATAATATAAGTTGTAATTTTTGGACGCGTTTCAGACGTGTAGCTGCTTCGCTATGATATGATAGTTTAAGATTGGATCTTGATGGATTAATTAGTACCGAGAACATACCGAGGGACTTTAACGGTGTATATCAAGTATATATTGTATTTAATACCAGAAGTGCGGTTCTGGAACTATCTTTGACACCGAACTCTTAGCGGACTTTTATAACATTCGGGAAGTGACATTCCGGACTTGATAATTGTTTAAAAAGAGTATTAATCCTGTTTGATTCTCATTTTATCTATGTAATCATTTATTCTACACGCGTCGAAGCGCCGAAGATAATTTATAACTTGTGTTTTACTTCTTTTCACGTACTTTACGTACTTGCCTGGATTAATCACAGTATAATTCTTTCAACTCTACCATCATCTTTTACACTTTTTTTAGAAGTAATAAATTAATTAAAGTATTTAAACATCATTCCCTGTGGATTCGATACCCGAACTCGCCGCTATACATATAAAACATGTGTAGTTACAGTTTAGGTTTTTTGCATTGGGTCGAAAATCGTTTACAACGACGGGCACTTCACATGCGCTTAGTTTTTGCGTAATCACCAACCTTGAACCAATTATTACAATGCTTGAGAAGATCTGAATCATGGGAAGATAGTTGTTAAATTTTGGCCATGAACTATGAGAATAAAGAGATATCCAATCAACAACAAAACAAAGAACATAAAGAAACAATTAAGAGGTGATAAGGGCATGTGAAGGAAGTAATCATTTTCATTAATATAAAGCAAATTAACAAGTACATTGGAATAAAAAAAATAAGTAAAGACAAAAAGGAAAAAGATGATTGCCGAATAAATCTACACCTTCTCCCTATCAGTAGTAACTTCAGCTTGATTGGGGGCAGGAATAGGTGGAGTGATTTTCTCGGAGGTAGGTGGGAGAGAAGACTCAACAGTTGTTTGCAGTTTGTCAACAACAGAATCTAGAACAAAGGTGGAATCCCCTGACCCCATGCTATCTTTAACTTCCTCATCCAGGTTTGGTGGGGAACTAGGGTTATGTTTGAGGAAGAGTTTAGACTCTTGAGGAGTACCAACCTCAAGTGCAACCGACCAACCATCCTTGTAGCACTTCTTCTTCACATATTCAATCTGGACATAAGTAGCTGCGATGGCTTTCTCCCATACCTTATTAAAAGAGGCCTCCCTAGCCTTCACCATTTTGGCCTTCTCAGCAACCAAGCTCTTCTTCAACTCAAAGACTTATCTCCGAGTTGTAGCAATCTTATCTTCAGCCTTCTTCTGAACTTCCTCATCAGCTTTTATTTTATTCTCGAAAGATTGCTTCTCATTTGTTAATGCTTATTGGGAGTCAAGCAAGAAATTATTTAGGCATTCAAAAGCCTCTTCTACTTCATTTGAAGAAGAACGAAGTGCATATTCCTTCTCCAATATTTTGTTGAAATCAACCAGGAACTGCAAAAATAGGGGCCAAATTAGTACAAGAAATCAATGAAAAAGTACATGTACGAAAAAGTAAGAGTTCCTACCAAGGCAAGGCTTTGAGCAGGCCTTTCAGAAATTTTCAAATAGGTCATAGAGGAGGCATCACCTCTATTATCTGGGAAAGTACTAGATCTTATCAATTGTCTAGATAAGCCAGTACTTATGGCTATAGGAGAGCCAGTAGCAACAACATGCAACTCAGCCAAGTTCTGTTGGTCGGCAGTAGTAGCAGTTCCTTCAGCAAGTCGGGAAGGAAGACCTTTTTATACATTTGAGAAGGGACTCCTCACCTTTCTTAGCTAGGTCTTCTTTCGAGCATCTTGTTTATTAATGAACCCACCAGTAGAAAATTTGGTGGAGCTAGGAGGAGCAACATCTCCCAATATATTGGGGAATTTCCTCTTTCCCATAGCAGCAACAAGAGGAAGGTTATAGTCTAGGGATGAAGATGGGCCTGAAGCAAGTTCACCACAACAAGATACAGTGGTCGAGAAAGTGAAAATTGGGTCTTAATCTAGGTCGATGAGAAGAGAAGGAAGAATAGGGGTAGGATGAGAAACAAAGGAAGTTATCGAATTCTTGTAATTCAACAAGTAAGAGGTTGATATATTATTCTCTTCACCAATGTTTTGGTGAATGCCCCAAAGAAATTTAAGCTCAGTAAGATTAACCTCGCTCTCCTTGGGACAATTTCTCTTTCGGCCAACTACAATCAAAAACAAAGAAAAAATAATCTCAATTAGTATTACATCAGTAAAATTGTTAATAAAGTCACTTGAAAATTTAAACAATCTATCCCATGACCCTCCTGAAGGAACTTTGTCCCATTGTACACTTCACCCTCTGTTTGGGGTACATATTGCCAATTTTTGGCAATCACTCTATGGTCGAAGTAATCCCTATTAGAGTCAAGAAGGTTAATAACCAAAGCTCTATTTACAACCCTAGTTTTTAAATAGTAAGTGTTGTCACTGGTGGCCCACTTATAATAAAACATGATTTCCAGAATGGCTATGTGGGTCCCATGGAGTTGATTGAGCCTATGAACACCATTGATAACCCTCCAAGTATTAGGGGCTACTCTAGCAGGTACAATATCGAAATATTGATAAAATTCCAAAAAAAATGGGTTTGGGGGAAAAGTAAACCCACACTCAACAATAAATATGAAGGGAATGCAATGACTCTCAGACAAAGAAAAAAGATTTACTAGAGCATTGGGGAGTTCTAAATCCACCCAAGTATGTATATTCCATTCGTTCCTAAATTCGTTTAGAGAAACAATAGAGTAAACCATGATACAATATGAAGAAAAGAAGAAAGAGATTTTTTTTACAGAAACTTAAGGATTCATCAAGAACTAGAAGACAAGAATAACAATCGCCCGAAAGCTCAAGAATTTGCAGCAAAAACTTAGAAGGTTTGAGGTAAGAGACAACCGAAAATTTTACCGACTTTTATAGATTTCCTCAAAAATCGGTGAACGTAATGATTTAGTGAAACAAGGATTGAAAGTTTTGCGACTAAGAAGAAAAATATATATTTTCTCCAAGAAGATTCTTTATAATTCTAGATATTTGCAAAAATGCCATCAACGGTGTACTCTATCAGTAAAGCTAATAATTTTACAATTGTGGGAAGTCGGTAATCGACCAAACATCAGAAATGTATCCCGAGCTATTACCAGAACTAAATGCTCCATGTTTTCAAGAAAACATCAAGCATGGAATATTGGGGGCTACTGTTGATACAAAACATTACCTAGTTACGTGAACCAATAAAAAATAGACATGTGTCATCCACTATGGAAATAATCCTAGTCAGCAAGGCATAACCACCTACCAAGGCCTAGAATTCCAAACAGCATACTGGAATGCCAACCAGTGTACAAGAAGCCCGACCAACACTCGAAAGCTCAACCAACAATAGGGAGGCCGACCAACAGTATCAGTTAAATGCCAACAACCAAAAACATTATGGACATTATGGACTGATGTAAATGCCTAATTTATAAAGGAATTCCATCCTTTAACATTCCATCTCTTTATATCCCTACTGGCCTATACATATGT
The DNA here is from genome assembly GCA_949130495.1 of Sambucus nigra. Taxonomy (NCBI): domain Eukaryota; kingdom Viridiplantae; phylum Streptophyta; class Magnoliopsida; order Dipsacales; family Adoxaceae; genus Sambucus; species Sambucus nigra. The sequence continues at coordinate 363,207,310 of OX422222.1, forward strand.
TGTAATGCCTTAGTCAAGGGCAAGTGATTGAAAGGCAAACACAAGGCAATAATAAGCACAATGGACGTAGGCTTTTCTCTCTAAGCTGAACCACTTTAAAAACCTTTATGTCTCTTTATTTTACTTACAAATATTATCTGTGATTAAATAATTAGACTTAGTCTAGTTTTTTACATCAACAGATTGGTCGAAAAAATGAAAAAAACTAACTTTTTATTGGTACTGAAGAAAATCGATTACAAAATATATTGCTTGCTACATTACTGGTAGTTATTCCTAAGATGCTCACATTCCAGGGATGTTTGAATTCTCCCCCTTCAAAGTTTTCCATGAACCCCACACACATTCTCCATTTGTTGTTTTTCTTTTTGACCATGACAACATTGGCTAACCAATCTCAATATTTCACATCTTAAATAAATGAGGCTTTCTGAAGCTTCTCAACCTCTGGGGATAAATACTATATGCCTTTGCTTCACTTTCTTGGCGTTCTTATTGATGTTGAGCTCATGGAAGAGGAAATGAGAATCAATCCCAGGCATGTCCTCATGACTCCAAGCAAACACGTTCTTTCTAGGTCTCCAGAACATCACTAGCTCCTATTTAAGAATAGGGTCTATTATTGATTCCACCTATGTAATTCGCTCTGGTTTGTCGTCATCTAAGATGATATTCTCCATTGCTTCCATAATTTTGTCTTTTACCAACTCTGTCTCCTCTCTTGGATCTAAAGTTTCCACATCAGATTCACTATTGGGCTCGATAATATCCACTTAGTAAGTGGTGGTTTTCTTATTTATTTCTTCCATACCCTCTTACTTGGAGAAGGAGTAATAGCATTCTCAGGATACTTTTTGATCACCCTTCACCACACCTACTCTAAAGTTGGTTGGAACTTTAAACACTAATGGATTGTTATGGGTATTACTTAAAATTTCTTCATTCCCACTCTGCCCATGATGACATTATAGGCTGACTACACATTCTTATCCATCACAAAAAAATGAACTTTCTCGGTCCGACTTTCTTTCTAGGTGCCAAGTAACACCTCCAGCTTGATTGTTCCCAAAGGATAAACTTTTTCATTGAAAAAACCTATCAAAGGCCTTTGATACGAATTTGGCTGACTGAGCTTCAAATCCAGCTTTTAAAAGCAGGAATAAAACATGATATATGTTGAGCTACCGTTGTTAATCATTACCCTGGAAATGATTGTGTCTTAGTACCTGAATTTAACCACCAAAGGGTCGTCATGGGGGTGGATAACTCCTAACAAGTCATTTTTGGAAAACCCAATTACCAACTTTTCTTTATTAACCTTCCTTGGTCTATCTTCTTCGGCTATATTGATCCTCTGGATGTAAAAACAATCCAAACCCTCATTGAGGTAAGAGTTTCTCTTAGCAGTGTGATGTCCACCTCCAACATCTCCTCCTATAATCATGTGACAATCAAAGGTACCAAAACTAAGTGTAAATACCTCACGCTATAGTTGCTTGGGTTTTTAGTGGAAGTCGGGATCATATTCAGGATCATCTTCATGATTTCTTTTCTTCTCTTCCCTGGGTTTGCATGGAGATTTAGACCTACATCGAGCTCCTCTGTCATCCTTTCGATTAATAAACTTGTTCATTTTTCCTTGTTGAATAAGGGTTTCTATCTCATTTTGTAGAGCAATACAACGATCTATAGGATGCCCATAGTCCTTATGAAATTCACAGTATTTGGATCCTTCCCTCTTTCCAGTAAGTACTCATAGCTTCTCGGGCCAACGTACCTCCTTGATGTGTTTAATTTACTCTAAAATATTGTAAATTCCCATCATTAATGGAGTGTAATTATGGTATTTCCTGAGCCTGTCATCAATCTTCTTTTTCCTTTAATCCTTCTGCTCTTTGTGTTCCTTTTGTTCCTTTTTTTCACTTTTTCCCTCAGACTTCATGCTCGATCCTTGTTTCTCTTCCATGGCTTCCTCGACATTCATTATCGTGGCTGCTTTAGCTATTAATTTAGTCATAATCTTGGGAGGATCTTTGGCAAGTGCATACTAATGTTTCTCGAGGAGCAATCCACTAATGAGGGCTGTAATCATGATTTTTTCTTCGTAATCAATGACCTCTAACTTTTAATTATTGAAGCGAGTAATGTAGTCCCTTGTACTTTCTCATATCCATTGCCTCACACTTCGCAAGTGAGATACACTTTTTGTAGGCTTGGCTCTAAAGCAGAAGTTGCTAATAAACAACTCGATAAGCTAGTTAAAACTAGAAATTTGTCCTCGAGGAAGCCTGTTGTACCAAATCTGAGTAGGACCTGTGACTATTCCTAAAATTGCCTTACATCTCATCTCATCAAGGATAACATAAATATCAGCTGTTGCTTGATGCTACTCTATATGAAGAACATGATATGTTTTCCAATCACATTTAGGAGTAACCACAAGAGCTTTGAACTTTGAAGGAGTAGGAAAATCCATAATAGTTTGGAGAAAAGGAAACCCTTTCACAAAGCTTCATTGCAAAGGGTTCTTCGCCTTTACCATCTCTCCCAACCTATCTTCCGATCGTTGAATAGAGCCCTTCCATGCATTATTGCCAAAATCATATTTATAAGTGGTAGCTTAGCTATTATGACCAACTGTTTGTGCTGAGCTCTCCTCCTGTGAGGTTTGCTCATCACGAATCGATCGTTGGGTATATGATCTGGATTGGGCTGAGCCTTCATACTGATTGGCTGGCCATCGATTATTCCTCGATAATGCCTTAGGAACATTTTTTATTCCCTCTGGGTCCCAGACGATCAAAGGGAATGCTCTGCTTAGTCTTTCTAAAGAACTTAATCTTTCAGGAGTAAAGGATTAATCATCATAAGTATTTGAAGTCCTAAGAGAATAATTATATCCTCGACAGTAGTCCTAGATTGGCTATGCCTACTAGTTCTTGGAGGCGGTGGTGGCATATTCCTATTCATGTGAATAAACAAGGTGGGAGATCCAACTTGCAGTGTTTGGGCCAATTACCTAATATATCCAAGATTCCATTTAGATCATTATTTGTTGGAGGAACAGATGGAATAAACGGATTGGCATCATTTTTGACACTGGATTCAGGAATATCAGTAATTTTTTGGATCAATGAATGAGAATGAAAACATTTAGAAATACGTTACCACAAATGATGCTAATCTGTTGATGTAAAAACTAGACTATGTCTAATTATTTAATCACAGATAATATTTGTAAGTAAAAGAAAGATACATAAAGGTTTTTAAAGTGATTCGACTTAAAGAGAAAAACCTACGTCCATTGTGCTTATTATTGCCTTGTGTTTGCCTTTCAATCACTTGACCTTGACGAAGGGATTGCAACATATATATAGACTACTAGGGAGATGAAAAGATGGAATGTTAAAGGATTGAATGCCTTTATAAATTAGGCATTTACATCTGTATATAATGTCCATAATGTTTATGGTTGTTGGCATTTTTCTGATACTGTTGGTCGGCCTCCCTACTGTTGATCGGGCTTCCTGGTGTTGGTCGGGCTACCTATATGCTAGTTAGCATTCCAGTATGTTGGTCAAAATTCCAAGATTTTATTGGTGTTTATGCTTTACTGACTATGATTATTGCCATAGTGGATGATATATGTCTATTTCTGATTGGTTCACATAAGTGGGTAATTTTGGTATCAATAATGGAAATGGATTTAAAGTTTATGGTTAGGTTTTTTCTATCCTTGGGAAGGGTTTAGATTTGGTTTGAATGGTTGTGGTATCCTGGCTAATGAGAATTTTGAATTTGAAATTTCTGAACTTTGAAAACACCTTTGAGAAATAGGGTTCAAAACTTATTTGTTTTTTTTTAAAATGGCCATTGCACTCGAGCTCCTGGGATCATAAGGAACTTGTTCCTCACTTTAAAACAGGTTCAAAGTTAAGAAATGGAGTTTCACCATTAAAGCTCAAGATTTAATAAAGGTTTCGAGCGTGTCTTCCAATACAGGCCATTCTACACGCAAAAGCTTGGGTTGTTTTGATTGGGTTACACTTTGTGATAATGAAAAAAACATTTTTGAAAATAAAAATAAATAATAGTGCATAAAATCATAGGTTACTAGTTTGGAGTGAAAAAAGAAAAGTTTGGTTCAAATAAACTGGTGAGTTTTAAGGCTTGAATTCGTGGGGTATTAATTGTGTAGAGTGAGGGAAGTTGATTGGTGTATAAGAGAGGTGGATTCTTCCTTGTTTTAAGAAGATATAATTTAAACACAAGGTTTTCACATGTGTGGAGGGTGTTATCCATGTGAAATTTGGCATTTTTCATTGATTTGGATGCTTTCTTAGCAGGGGGAAAGTGTAAATGTGTTGATTTTAAGTATGGTCCCTAAAAGAGGAGGTTTAATATTTATTTAGTATTTTATTTTGTAAATTTTCATATTTAAGGGACATTTGTGTAATTTTATGAAATCTCAGGGGTTAAGGTTGAAAAATTAAATTAGTTAAGGTCTAAAGGTTCAATTTGATATAAGGTTTGGGTCTTAGGATGAAATATAAGTCAAGTTGTGCTTCTTCAAAAATTTGTAGGGGTGTTTTGGTCATTTTATAACTTTAAGGATACCTATGTAATTAAAAGAAATAAGGTTTTATGAGTAGTTTCAACTTTATTTAGATTGGTTTTGAATTTGACTAAATTATAAGGTAGATATAAAGAAATATTTATGGTTAACGAGTCGTAGTATGATTGTTCTAGGGTTTGATACTGCATGGGTTTTACAAAAGCAATTATATATAAAGTAATAAATCTACACTTATCTAGACTACTACGATAAGCAACCTTATGCCACGGAGCCTTACACTCCATTTTATTAATTACCTCAATAGTTTTAATAATTAATTACTCTCTTAATTAATTAAAATGTAACATAAATGATCCCCTTCTCCCTGTCCATCTCAAGAACATGTAGTACACACATAAAGATCGTCATACGTATAGAACCCACTTGTTATTCACATGGAAGGAAATATCAACAAACTCATGTAATGCACAAATAAATCCTATCACACAACCGGACTCCATCTTTCTCTCACATGGCTAGAACTGTACGCTTTAATAAACCTTAAGATGTAACAAATGCACATACCATTAAAATAACATTCCTTCACGCCAATCGGACCACGACTTGTGATAACATGGTCTAGATAAGAAACATCTTGCATGGAAGACATGAGTAATCATGCTTCCTTAACACGTAAAAGTAAGAGTGTTCTCTATCGGCACACACTCACATCCACGTTCATTTAACCATCTCCTTTCAATCAATATCCCTATCCTCCTCTTACCATTCCACATTTCATCTTTAGATTATCAATTATAATACCATTATTATTTTCGATTGACCTCGGTATTTGGGATATGGTTAGACACATATTGGGCTTGGGCGGGCTCGAGTTGACTTTCTTTACATAATAAGGATCATTGTGGCTAATTAAGTCCTCCTAGGCCTGAATCGGGCCCCGTTATACCATCCTAGTTTGAATACCGAAATACTGAGGCCCGAAATGAACAAATATTTTTTTAATGTAGGTATGTTTTTTATGTATTAAGATTATATAAATTATAAAATAAAGTATAATAGAATATTAAATGTAAATTAAAACTTATCACAACTATTTTAGTCTATTATGATATTCCTCATAATAAAAATTTAACCTATAAAAGTCATAATATCTTATTATATTATGTAATTAATGATATGATGATTATTGGGCCTCGGGTCGGTCCAAGCCTATGAAGGCTTAATAATTCTTACCCGAGCCAGCCCATGAAGAAAATTTGGCCTAAAAAAATTTCCAAGCCTAATTTTTGGGCCTATTTAACCATTTCAAACACTACATTATGTCAAGTGGACTCATAGGTCTTATTGGTTGTGAGATTATGTCCACCCCTACTTTGGGAAATTCTAAACTAGTTCTTAAACCATTTGTTATCTAATTTCATTAATTTTTAAATGGATTATTTAATCTCTCATGAGGATGTATCTAACATGGGATTACTCATCAATCTAATTATTATAATAATATAGATGTTAATGATCATGTTTCTAAAATCCTCACTACTACCTGTCTATAAATTCCATGCGTGGAATGTGTCATAAATGAAATAAAAATAAGGAACCCTCAGATTAACTTCCTTCTAGATAGAGTATTTGATAAGACATTATCATTAGTTAAAAATTTATTAGTATGAATTAAATTATGTATTATTCAAATTAAACAACATATTTCCATTTTCAATTGCATTGTCCAATGTGATCCAACAACCACAAACTAATAAGACAGCAACTCTTATCTCGTACTCCTTCTAATCCAAATACACAATTATATAATTTCCCACAACATAAGTAAAGTAATGAAGGGATTAAATCATTTTAATATGTAATTAAGTTCAATTCCCAATTTCCAAGAGTACAAATAAAATAAAGGGGATTCTAATTATATTTCAAGATTATGAGCATGGTTATATTCAATATCCATGCATTTACGTAAGGAATTAAAATTTAATTATCTCATAGCATTCTTTACATCACATTAACTAGGTAAGTATTCTCAAAGGTACTACTCATAATGCTAAATGTACAACCCTATTTAGCACATGTATTTTCTATACTAATTAAATTCCAATTAAGTTTTGTAAGGACACAAATTTCCAATTGAGTCCATATATAGTTTTGGCTCAATTCCGGACAAAAACATTTATTCATAGGTTAGTGATTTATTGTAATACTCTCAAGCCTATGAAGTGTGTGTTGAAGACGTAGCGGCAAAGAATATAAAGCTTCATCAAAATGCCGGTTTGCGTGCCTCATTTCTACGTCATCATCTAAGGTTCCATGCTCCCAAGGTATGAATGTAATTATATTTATATAGGAGCTTGGAACAATATTTATTGGGTGTTAGGTGTAATAAAAACTGCGTTTTATTTTCAGAAAGAATTAATTAGAACTTTAAAATAAGTATATAAAAGTTTCTGGGCCAAAATCGAATTTTACAAACTCTCTGGTCGTTCGTTAGAAATGTCGTTCGAACGAGTTTTTTCGTTCGAACCAGGTTTCGTTCGAACGAGTTTTTCGTTCGAACCAGGTTTCGTTCGAACGAGTTTGCCAACGACCCTAAACTGGTCAGTCGTTCGATATGTCGTTCGAACGAGTTTTTCTTTCTAACGAGATATCTAACAAGTTTCTAATGAGCCCAGGCTGGTCGCTCGTTAGAAGTCTCGTTCGAACGAGAGTCAAGTTCGTTCGAACGAGACGCCAGGCGGGAACGGTTTTGAGCAGTTTTTGGCAGTTTTCACCCCATTTCCCCACTTGTTTCTTAACTGATTTTTTAAGGCTTTATCAAGGACGGGAATCACTTTGGAAGAACAATCTTTTTCATACCATACAAACTCCTAGAGAGTGTTTTGAGAGAAAATTTGTTTAAGGAAAAAGATCATGTTTTGAGTGTTATTCTTTAATGAAAAATCTTACACACTCTAGTGTTTACACCCAATAGTTGTTTATCCAAGTTCTATTTACATATCTTTACTTGGAGTTGTTTTGGCACCGGTTTATCTCTACCGAAATCAAGAAGAGACGTTTCGGGTTTGCTTCTACATCCCATCACAAAGAAGAAGACTTTTTGTTGAGATTCTATCCACACGGAGAAAGGCTCCATGCTTGGGTGACGGTGACCATATAAAGTCCCATCGGTGGATTCCAAGACCGAGGTGGTGTTCCGAGGTTGTTCGCTAGGAAGAGGTTTCTATGAGAAGAAGCGTCGAGGCTTGAGAGGGATCGAGTCAGTCGTTGTAAGTCTATATGTCTCGTAATTGTAATTCCATATCTAGTGGACTTGTGGCTAGGGCCGTCCGAGGTTGTTTCCCGTCTTGGGTTTTTCCTCGTACATCTCGGCGTAGTGTGAGATTGTTATTTTATCTTGCTGCATAATTTAGAACGCATGCTTAGAATAAATTCAAGATAAAATTGGGTTTAATTTATCACACTCAATTTAATTGGGACTTATATTATATGTTGGGAAATGTTGTTTAATTCAAGTCACGTACTAAAATTTGGTTTCGCCTAATTTACTAATATTGATAAATATGACTTAGGCAAATTATAGGACTTGGATTAATCGACTTGAGTTAATTAAAACTTGTTGTTTTTATTTTTGGAAGTTGAACCATCACCTTTATAACGCTTCTGCATTGTGAATTAAGTTTTTATAAAAGGAAATTACAAGTTTGTGATTTTAATTGAAGAAAGTTTAAAATCCGGGGATCCATAAACTTCAACCCTCTTCAAATTGGTATCAGAGCCAAAGCGATAAATTATTTCGTTAACGATCTTTTAAATAATCTTTGGCTAAAATGGATTTTTCCCCATTTTCAAAATTTCCTATTTTCGATGGTTCAAACTACGCGTATTGGAAAGCGCGAATGAGATCGGCACTAAAATCTATCGACGAGAGAGTTTGGATGTCTGTTGTTACCGGGTACTCCCCACCAACTTACTTAGTTGAAAATAAACGTGTTATCAAACCCGCCGATAGATGGACTGAAAATGAGTTTAAACTTGCTAACTTTAATTCCCGAGGTTTAAATGCCTTATTTAGCGCTGTCGCACCGGATGAATTACGACGTATTATGACGTGTGAAACCGCTAAAGAAGCTTGGGATATTTTACAATTAACTCATGAAGGAACTAGTGTCGTTAAAGCTTCAAAACTCCAAAACCTCACCACTCAATTTGAAACTATCAAAATGGATGAAAAAGAAACTTTTGATAAATTTTATGCTAGACTTTCTGATATTGTTAATTCATCTTTTAACTTGGGAGAGAAAATACCTGACGACCGTGTAGTAAAGAAAATTTTAAGGTCCCTACCCGATAGATTTATTCCAAAGGTGACCGTTTTAAATTCTTTACCCACTTTAACCTCTACGAAATTAGAAGAGCTTGTAGGTGATTTACAAACCTATGAACTAGATATGTTTCCCTCTAAAACTGAAAAGAAAATCGAAAAGGGCGTTGCTTTAAAAGCCCGAAAAGAGGTCAAACAAGTAGTAGAGAGCGATAGTGATAGTGACTCGGAAGATATGGCTTTGTTTGCTCGTAAATTTAGAAAATTTCTTAAATTTAACAAAGATAAATTTAAAAATAATTTTAAAAAATTTGATACTTCTAAACATGATAAAAGCGAGAAGTTTTCTAAAGCCGAGAAGATCCCTAAAACTAGTAATGACAATTTAGATAGGGACGAGTCTAATAAATGTTTTGGTTGTGAAGGTTATGGCCATAGGGCTTTTGAGTGCCCCACTAAACTAAGGAAAGAGGGTAAACGACCCATTTCATATAATGCGACCCTTAGTGATAGTGATAAGGAAGAGAAGCCCGATTCCCCCACTAAGAAAAATTTTGTGGCTTTTATGGCTAGTCATGTGAGTGATAGTGAGAACTCATCGAACGATGAAACAATAGCACATGCCACTTCCAAGGTCATTGTACATGATTCTCTTATTTTTGATGACAGTGACAGTGAAGAAGAAAGAGAGAGTGAAAATGAAGATGAGGTTGATATGAGTGAACTTCAAAATGCTTTTCAAGAACTTTATACAGAATCTATTAAATTGAAAAGAGCTAATTTGAAGTTAGAAGCTAGTTTAAGAGAGAGTGTCAAGGTTGTTGATGAAAATGCTTTAATAAAAGACCTTAGGACACGTGTGAGAACTCTTCAAGAGAATCTTGATTATGTAGAAGGCGAAAGAGATAGCCTTAGGGGTTTAATGGAATCCTTGAAAAAGGAGCTTCTTGCTTTTGAAGAGCGAAATGTTTTACTAGAATCTAACATTGTAGAATTGGAAAATAAATTAAAAGATTCTAGTCAGGTCAAATTTGATTTGGAATGTCGTTCAGAAAAACTAGATAAAATGTTAGGAACGGTCCAAATTAAAAATGACACTTGTGGTTTAGGCTTCAATCCTTGTAATGAATTTACTCATAATGCCCAAACCAATGTCTTAGGAGAATCACCTAGGAATACTTTTAAAGATCACTCCTTAAGTAAATCTTTTCGACATATTCTCACTTGTACACATTGTGGTCGACAAGGTCATCTTAGGAAATTTTGTTTAGATCTTAAACGAATTCCTAGAAAATCCCATAGTAACGTAACCACGGTAATTAACGATCCAACACCCCAAGATAGTAATTCTTCATTAATTTGGGTTAGGAAATCCGACTTGGTTGCCTTACAAAATAGGGATTTTGATTCTCATTTACTTTCACATGCTTCCTACCTTGCTAAATCTAAAGGATAAATGTGTTAGTGTTTGCATACTTTAGCGTTTGTACTTCATGCTATATTCATATGCTAAATGTATGCTTGTTTAGTCATTTTCTAGTAATTGTCTCATTTCATATCACATGCTAGAAATCATGACTTGTTTATCTTTTTGTATTATATGTTGTGTTTGAATTAATTGAAAAATATAAAAAGATTTTTGTTTATCATTTGTGTTTTATTTATTTCATTTAAGCTTAATGAAAAATACAAATGGTTTTTGTTTGTCCTTTTGAGTAAATATTTATTTTTGATTAAAAAATGTTAAAAACTCAAAAGATTTTATTTTGTGTGTATTTTAGTTTGACACACTTTATGTGGCATATATTTGTGTTTGAATCCCATATTTTACGCTCCCACGTGGCTAGAACTTTTGTTTTAGATTTTCAATCCTTAAAATGTTCTTTACCATATCTATATGCCTCTTTTCACACATGCACGAGCTCTTTTGAAATATTAATGTCACATGTTATATTTGAGCTTTTTGAGGTGTTCTCCTTCCAACCTAGTCATCTACATATCTTTGACCTAGGAGGACAAGTGCATGTCAAAATCCGTTGCATGTGAGATTTGTGTGAAAATGAAAACATGATAAATAAAAATGTGCACGGGGAAGGGCTCCGAAAGGATGAATTAAATCCTTTGCGATAGTAAGCCACCGTTGATTGGATCTAAAAGAAATACGTGATCCAAAGGCCTAACAACAGAATATTTGGCATTAAACAGAAAGTCATTGCCAAGGCCTATGTTTGTTTGATATATTCATTCAAAAATTAAAAGAATATATATGCCTATTGAAGGAGAATTGGATGGTATATCTACGGTTTGCACAATGTCCGTTTATCCTAGTTGTCTTTAATGTCATGACTCTATTTGGTTTGTAGAATCATCATCATGCTAGGCTTGTATGCATTGTGTATGTTTGTTCATTGAGTTCAATCTATATTGTCACATGAGGTTATATTTCAATGTGATGAAGTTTGCAAACAAATGAGAACTCCGTGAACGTTTATTAAGTGTTTGGGTCTAATTTTAATTGTTATTAGTTCACACCCCTACACTTCTGTTTCCATATGACATATTTTTGCCATACGAGTGTGCAAACTTATTGTATTTTGTGTCATGTGTGTGTTTCTATCTATATTTATATGCACGTACTTATTGGTATATTTATAGTATATATATATATATATGATATTTGTTTATCTTTGCCTTGCTTTTATTGCCCATATGCTGTCATGTCTTTTCTTTAAGCTTCAACATGCTATTTATTAGTTCTTTATCCTTTGCCTATTCCTGAACAAAAAGGGGGAGAATGATGATAGGGGGAGAAATGGTATCTAATCCTATTATTATCGTATCTTAGTTTGGGGGAGATTTATCTTAGGGGGAGACGTCTTTCTAAGTAGGTCATGTGTTTGATAAAGAGGAGAATTAATTTAGGGGGAGTAATTAATTAATTGCATTTAATATTTTGATATTCCCTATGCATTTGATGAGTTTGCTTAAGTGTGCAGGAATTATTCTAAAGCGGCATCTTTCTATGGCAAAGAGTTTAATCCTTGGGTTGAGTCAAGTTTGGGCGGGTTATGTTTTGAGTCTAGTGAGCTTGACGGCCCTTTAGGATTTTTGTTTTGGTTTTTGTCCCGGAATAGACAAAGGGGGAGATTTGCAAGGACACAAATTTCCAATTGAGTCCATATATAGTTTTGGCTCAATTCCGGACAAAAACATTTATTCATAGGTTAGTGATTTATTGTAATACTCTCAAGCCTATGAAGTGTGTGTTGAAGACGTAGCGGCAAAGAATATAAAGCTTCATCAAAATGCCGGTTTCCGTGCCTCGTTTCTACGTCATCATCTAAGGTTCCATGCTCCCAAGGTATGAATGTAATTATATTTATATAGGAGCTTGGAACAATATTTATTGGGTGTTAGGTGTAATAAAAACTGCGTTTTATTTTCAGAAAGAATTAATTAGAACTTTAAAATAAGTATATAAAAGTTTCTGGGCCAAAATCGAATTTTACAAACTCTCTGGTCGTTCGTTAGAAATGTCGTTCGAACGAGTTTTTTCGTTCGAACCAGGTTTCGTTCGAACGAGTTTTTCGTTCGAACCAGGTTTCGTTCGAACGAGTTTGCCAACGACCCTAAACTGGTCAGTCGTTCGATATGTCGTTCGAACGAGTTTTTCTTTCTAACGAGATATCTAACGAGTTTCTAACGAGCCCAGGCTGGTCGCTCGTTAGAAGTCTCGTTCGAACGAGAGTCAAGTTCGTTCGAACGAGACGCCAGGCGGGAACGGTTTTGAGCAGTTTTTGGCAGTTTTCACCCCATTTCCCCACTTGTTTCTTAACTGATTTTTTAAGGCTTTATCAAGGACGGGAATCACTTTGGAAGAACAATCTTTTTCATACCATACAAACTCCTAGAGAGTGTTTTGAGAGAAAATTTGTTTAAGGAAAAAGATCATGTTTTGAGTGTTATTCTTTAATGAAAAATCTTACACACTCTAGTGTTTACACCCAATAGTTGTTTATCCAAGTTCTATATACATATCTTTACTTGGAGTTGTTTTGGCACCGGTTTATCTCTACCGAATTCAAGAAGAGACGTTTCGGGTTTGCTTCTACATCCCATCACAAAGAAGAAGACTTTTTGTTGAGATTCTACCCACACGGAGAAAGGCTCCATGCTTGGGTGACGGTGACCATATAAAGTCCCATCGGTGGATTCCGAGACCGAGGAGGTGTTCCGAGGTTGTTCGCTAGGAAGAGGTTTCTATGAGAAGAAGCGTCGAGGCTTGAGAGGGATCGAGTCAGTCGTTGTAAGTCTATCTGTCTTGTAATTGTAATTCCATATCTAGTGGACTTGTGGCTAGGGCCGTCTGAGGTTGTTTCCCGTCTTGGGTTTTTCCTCGTACATCTCGATGTAGTGTGGTATTGTTTATTTTATCTTGCTGCATAATTTAGAACGCATGCTTAGAATAAATTCAAGATAAAATTGGGTTTAATTTATCACACTCAATTTAATTGGGACTTATATTATATGTTGGGTAATGTTGTTTAATTCAAGTCACGTACTAAAATTTGGTTTCGCCTAATTTACTAATATTGATAAATATGACTTAGGCAAATTCTAGTACTTGGATTAATGGACTTGAGTTAATTAAAACTTGTTGTTGTTATTTTTGGAAGTTGAACCATCACCTTTATAACGCTTCCGCATTGTGAATTAAGTTTTTATAAAAGGAAATTACAAGTTTGTGATTTTAATTGAAGAAAGTTTAAAATCCGGGGATCCATAAACTTCAACCCTCTTCAAGTTTTAATTATAAAATAAACATTCAAATTAAGAGGAGTCTAATATTAAATCTCAAACCATAATATCTCAGTCTATTAGTTCATGGTTCAATTTCAGTTTTTCGAATTAAATTTGGGCTAAATTCCAATCTACAAAATATTTAATAGTTCTATTTCATAAATAAACATGGGGTTACAACATAATGTATCTCTAAATACTAAGGTTACTAACCCATTTTAAACCTAAAATTAGGCTTTAGATGAAATTTAGAAAATGTATATAATAAAGGATAGGAGTAGCCTAGTAAATTACCTCTAAGATGAACCAAAAACTTGATTTATATGTGTGAGAATAAGTCCTTTAAAATTAGCCTTGAATACCCTCCTAAATCCTTTTTAAAAGTTATTTGAAAATATTTGAATCCTACCTTTAGTATCATCTTAAAATCTCCATAAAAAGCTTTTTGACTTTGTTTATGATAATAGTTGCTGGAGGAAGAGTTTAGAGAGAAATTTTGGGTTTTTTTTGTGAAGAAGGTGGGTTAAAAATGAGGTCTAATGGATTTTAATGAAGTAAAAATGTTTAAGTAATGGTCATAAGAATGATCCTCACTATAGTGTCCCTAACAACAACAACGAATGTGGCCCAGATGCGAGCTTCACAACTTGGTTGGAGGCTTCAAAAATCCTTAACATTGAAAATGAAAATCCTATCTTAATTCTCAAGCAAAGCACGAAGAATCATATACCCCTAGGGATTTATTAAAAATTTCCCATAAGTCACAATTAGCTTATGACTTATGATAATTGTTATTTTGTCCCTTAACATTATACTAATTAATGATAGGCGCATAAAACTTTAACTATTCACCAATTAATCTCAACAATTGCATTTCAATTCATTTCAAATCTAAAATCTTATAAATGATTTTGAATTCATAAATTAATTTATATAATTCATTTGGATTCTTAATTAATCAATTATAAATTCTTCTAAAAATTATGGTCTATTACAAATGGGCATGAGAGAGAGAGTTATTGTTCTCCGATTAGGTTTTGAAGAAAGACTGGGCTCCACGATTGACGGGAATTTTTTTGGACTTTATGGAAGAGTGTAAGGGTGTTAGTATTGGGTGTCTATAGAGGATATCGATGGGTGAACTTAGGATAAGAGAAAGTAAGCTGAGAGAGAGAGAGAGAGAGTCCCGATAAAAGTTATGATTATTGATTATTTTTGTGTCAGAACTATAATGAGGATCATGTAGTTGTGAAGAGGATTAGGTATTTATTGAGATCCTAATGTGTTTCATTACCATGTTGTGGTCCATGGCCAAATTATGAGGACCCAAATGTTAATGTGAGGATTGCAGCGCGATTCTAAATGCATAAGGTGTATGTGAGGATTGCAGTCTAATTCTGGGGTCAAGCTCTAATTCTGAGTGAAACCGTCCGAAAGGCCCCCAAACTTTACAAAATATTTTTACTTCAAAAAGATAATTTCCTTTTAGATATACGGAAGCGAAAGATGATTGTTCAAATTAAACAAATTAACAAATTTTAATTTCTTTTCAAATTAAAATTAAACCAACGCAAATAATATAAAACTCACACATATGTTAATTTCACTTAAACCAATTTAACCCAAGTCCTAGAAATTTGCCTAAGTCATATTTTCAATATTATCAAGTTGGGCCAAACCAATTTTAACAAATTAAATTAATGACTCGAATTAACTACACATTAACATTACCCAAATTTAATTTAACACCAAATTAAACAAGTAGTGATTAAACCAAATTTTATCTTTTTAACTAAGCATGCGTTCTAGGTGATATAGCAAGATAAAATTAAACAATGAATCACTACGCCTCGATGTACGAGGAAAAACCCACAACGGTAAAAAACCTCGGACTGCCCTAGCCTCAAATCAACTAAGTATGGTTTTACAAATACAAGACATTAAGACTTACAACACTCGAGTCGATCCCTCTCAAGCCCCGACGCTCCTTCTTGTATACACCTCTGCCTAGCGAATAACCACGGAGCTCCGCCGCGGTCTCGGAATCCATCGATCGGACTTTTTATGGTCACTGCCACCCAAACCAGGAGCCTTTCTTCAAGTGGGTAAATCAATGCAAACTTCTTCTTTTTGTGGGATGTAGAAGAAAACCCAAACGAACTATAACACCCCGCTTAAAATAATAATGGGTGGCCAGCCCTATACTACATTAAATCAGGAGTTTCAGATGGTCCAGTCTCAACATCAACTGCCAGTACTATATAATATAGGACTAACGACCCGATATCATATAAGCGAGATGTTAAAATAAATTAAAACATGCAACATACCACAACCCATCACTAAAACATTACGAATAAAGGAAAGAAAGATGCAGGAAAGAACTATAAAAAAATGAAATGCTAGAATAAAATGAAATAATTAACTAAAACTGAATATACCATAAGGAAGTAAACCCGAATAAGCTGTCGGGTCACAGCCAATACAATAACTGAAATGGAATAAATATAACATGTATATAAATATACCTTGGGTACAAACCCGATATACAACATGAGTCCTACCTAGACTTTTAAAGAAGTAGTAAGCGACTACATCGATGACCCGCAATAGTCTGCACCTGTCACAGCTCCCAAGACTCTGGATAGAAGGTCATCCGGCATCCATGCGGTGGGACACCTGTAGTAATATATATATATACAGACATGATAGAAACGTAAACGGGTCAGATCCCGAGTGCGAAAAATATTTAGCAAGTGTGTTAACCGTGCATAATAAATATCGGTGCACTTATTTCATAATTAAAAGTGGATTCGCACTTTCGTGAAATCCCAGCTCACCTCTCATCTAACAGCGTGCACTTATTTGTGTCCTGAGATTTTAGTTAAATTACCCCCATTTATAAGGACAACCTAACGTGTCATAGGCCTAACCTATACCCACGATATCTACCTTCCTATCATAACCCAAGAATCCACTCCTTCTAAACAACCTCAAGTATTTTTATAAACATTTATGCCTTATTAGGCTTAATGGATTCCGGTTTATAATTTAATTAATTATAATTCTCAATAAGTTACTCATTTATATTTGGGTTGAAACATAGATTTAATTTCTAAATAATAGGAATACAACATTTATTACTGAAAAAACTTCACTCCGATCTCAACGCTGCGCTGCGTTTCGTGCGTGGGGTGTCTCGCAGAGCGAAATCTAAACAAGGAACCACCCCGGTACACTACTCCTTGTCAACGTCGATCCTGGAGATCCATCATGCCATAACTAATTATTGACAGAACTTCTCTCTAATCTCAACAATGCACTACGTTTCGTGCGTGGGGTGTCTCGCAAAGCGAAATCCAAACAAGGAACCACCCCGTTACACTACTCCTTGACAATGTCGATCCTAGAGATCCATAATGCCATACATACCAAAATACTACTACTAATAAATTTTAGGCTACAATATGAAAACAACTAAAAATCTCCAATAATATTCTTGGGATGATGTAACCAAAATATTCCTTAAATGCGATACATCAACCCCATCAATCTAGTACACCATAATCATCCAAGATGTACTCCACAAAGATACCATATCCTTTCATCTATATGATATATATATAAATATATATATAGGTATTTTATTCTAACCATATATATATATATATATATATATTTATATATATACCATCATCCATACCCATGACCATGTATACATACCATATATGATGTATAATGTCCATGCACATATAATACCCGGCTATGTATATATCTCCGATAAACTGCATCATGCATCATCTTACCAGTGCCCGGCTCACGTAGCAATACTGGGGCCACCATGGTGGGACTAAACGACAGCCATCTCGTGGTAAACTCACACACACGACGTCCCGGGAAGCGGTCATATCTCCAAACCGGCAATGAGACGAAACATACCCACCACGTCTCATCCAAAAAATATAAATCATATAATAACACACGGGACGACTATGACCCGGGGAATATCCACACCCTGCTTTTCTAGCCAGGATGCTCACCCTCTGCGCGAAAACTTCCCAATGATAGCATGAGCGGGGTATGCTTAACCACATAAGTAAATATATCATTCACATGCACAATATATACACATCCATACGATACCATCATAGGATCAAATATTAAACCATCACATAAGGTTTAAATATCCATATCATGTATATCCACAACATAAATATATCCATATATTCATATCATACAGATATATATACATATATTCACATATCCATATCTACATTTATAAACTAACCCTTGTTCATATTTATAAGATATATCATCTCGGCTATGAGTATACATAATTCTCAATATACAAGCCGTCACCACAACCTCATTTACTTTACCTCGATATGTGAATACCATTCCTTACTTGAAACATATTCATCCATTTTTCCTATGAAGAATAGTCACCCAAAATCATATATATCAATTCAACATTAGGGTTATCGCCCAAAGTTTAGTGTAGGAACCCATCACTCCACATCTCATCTATATTCAAAAGTACATCAATATTTCTAGTACTATTTCGTTTATTGGTATGCTCCTAACTAATAGTCTACAAACCTCAAGTCTTGAACTTCAATTCATTTTATGATCCCATCGCTCTCAATTTTGTCTACGGTTCAATCACTCTTATGAGCTCCTATTTCCTATTGCTCTTGCAATCTATTTCTTAAGTTAAACATTACTAAGGATACGCGACCACTCTCTCTCGTCGGTCCCCAAATCTAAATCTCAGTAGAATCCTAATTACTAAAAGAATTCTGCACTACACTCGGCCTACAATCCCGAGCCTTGCCTTCAAGACTCTCTCTAAGAGTTCTTAACCTCCTAACGTATCTATGATTCCTTTTAATCCAAAATTGGGATTCTCATCCCCAATGAGGTTTCCCACTATCTCCTTAAACACACACATCTCCAATGTATGCATGTCAACATATACCCTCCTTAAACTATTTAAAGAAGTCCCCATAATCACAATAAGTGAGAAACCCCCTTATAAGTCTCCAAAGTAGATCTCTTACATCATAAGAGAGGGCCCCAAATCAAATAAACCCAACCCAATAAGGTTAGAATCACTATAGAGAAAATCACTCCAAATCCCCTGTTTTCGAATCAATTCGGCCCTATTCCGAATCAATTCGGCCCAGCGAATCGATTCGGCCTCCCAGGCGAATCGATTCGGGTCCAAAGACCTGGGCTTCTGTTTCAGGCCGAATCGATTTGGCTTGGGTCCGAATTGATTCGGTCACACAGACCTGGGACTCTACAACATTCCGAATCGATTCGAAAGGAGGCCGAATCAATTCGGCCTATTCAGCAGGCTACGAAATGGCTACTTTTCTACAAAAACCTAATTTCCCAAAAATTCCAATTCAACAATTTCTAAGTATAAATTGTAACCCAATCATGTTTCCAACATTAAAAGACATCCCATAATTTCCTCCCATCAATTTATACCCTTTAAACCCATGTTTAAACATTGATTTCAAGATTTAAACCCAAAATATAGGTTTTGATATTTACACCCAAAATCCATTTCTTTAACCCACAAATTATGAAATAAAATACACAAATGACTTATTTATCAGGATTAAACACTTGCCTTGATTTTGTAGAGGTTGGATCGTCCCCAAGATCGCATTTGGGCCGGAATCTCCAAGCTTTTCTTCCTCTCTCTCTTCCTTTCTTCTTCTTTTCTCTCTTATTTCTCTCTTCTTTTCTCTAATGAGAAGGCTTCATCCGTGAGCCTTAAATCCTTTAAAACAATAAGCCCAATTTTAAATGTTAATACACACTTTAAATGGTTCGTTTACTCCAATTCGAGTCAAACTGAATTAAAAATATTCCGGAGCCGAAATAAAACCCAATGATAGTCATTTTAACTATCTCGACCCTTCCGGGATCGATGGCCCACTCAAAATCATCATCCGGAATACTTCAAAACGTCCTCTATTTTTGGACTTCAATTCCCAAATTTTCAAAATCCTCCAATTCAATTAAATTTTATTTTCCCAAAAATTTAATTTATCAGTCTAAAAAATCATGGGGTGTTACAATCTTCCCCCCTACAAAAATTTCATCCGTGAAATTTAGATATACCTAGGACCTCAATATCATCTAGTCCTTACATCAATTCTCAGGATTACTATACCGATCCTTACTAGTTCTCACGTCGAACCCTACAGGTTTTAAAACAAACTACTACCCAGGGTGCCCATACACCCCGTACCCGAGTTTCCAGTCGTAGAATTATAATCAAGCTCCATTAGCCTCAATTCTTAATATAACCCTCAGCAATATAATCTATAACAATATATTAAATGTATAAAAGTTTGAAAATTCCCAATGGTTGAACTCTCCTCAATTCCTGACACTAGCCACCTTCGTGCGGGGGAGGTCTCGCAAGCGAAATCCAAACAAGGAACCCTCCCAATACACTACTGTGTAGCTAGGTCGAGGATTGAGATTAGTTGAACCAGGGTTAAGGTTTTATAAAAAGTTTTCATATATTAGATATTTCCCGAAGGCCTATACAACAATATAATATAAATAAATCCCGCGTCTTTCGACACGCCAAACAAATACCTTATGTTTAGAACACAAGGCCTCAACAAATACAACACTCCTAACCACTATTTGTTCTCAAATTAGCATAACTATGAGCTATATTATCCGCTCAACATAATCTACCAACTTTGAACCTCTCAAGTAAAAATTTTGTACATTACATCAACACCTATCCATAAACTAAGTTCTTCCCTCAATGGAGCACTACCATTACATGCCCTACCGTATCCATAAGACAATTAACCTCATAACCATAACTCAACAAACCTCGACATTCCGCAACTCCGAAATTCAACAACAAAACTCCCTACTATCTCCTCACGAGATGATTTATTTTCTCAAAAGATGCCATACCAAGGCCATACTTACTCACTCCTTCTTCCAAGGAAATTTTATACATCCTAATGGTGTAGTGGCTACTACTCATCATACCTTACGCGCGACGTTCCCACTATTGTAAAATCGTGACTTAAACCCAAAGAAAGGTATTCTACCTTATACTTCCATAATCCAATTGCTTTACTTCATCCTTGGACCCTTATTTGAAGTCCTCTACTTCTTCCAGAACAATCATTATTCCTAAGCCTATTTCTCCACAAGAGAAATATCTTCCTCAAAATCCTTCCTAACCATTTTGAAGGACAAAACGCGATTGCGACCAACGAAAATTTCCTCAGTCCTACGCATCGAACCGGAGTCTCTAATTTCTTAGTCCCTCTTCCCAGAAGGCAATACTCCCACTATTGGGATAACTCCATACACCTCACGTCGGGAAGAGTCACCAATACCAGGTTTCCTAACACAGGTTGACGGGTTTCTCAAACTAAATCTCCCAAGGACTACAATATACACCTCTCCTCAGACTTACCTTATTAAGTCCAAGACTCGCCATTCAAGAAATTTCATTTCTTACTCAACCACCTATAGGTTACCCTGAACCACTGCTAGAGTTCTCTAATCTGGTCCTGTCCTAGACGACATAATCTATGCGACGTCTGAAATGAAACAAGAGCAACTGTTATCAGGATGTCAATCAAGTGAGTACACTTCACAGAAGAAAACAACGCAATGAACACAACAGTCCTAATAGTAGGGCTTTATATCAAGAACGCCAACGGAAGAACGGAGAAAATCCGCACAGATCCTAAAGACTCTAGAACCTGATGCTCTGATACCATCTATAACACCCCGCTTAAAATAATAACGGGTGGCCAGCCCTATACTACATTAAATCAGGAGTTTCAGATGGTCCAGTCTCAACATCAACTACCAGTACTATATAATATAGGACTAACGACCCGATACCATATAAGCGAGATGTTAAAATAAATTAAAACATGCAACATACCACAACCCATCAATAAAACATTACGAATAAAGGAAAGAAAGATGTAGGAAAGAACTATAAAAAAAATGCTAGAATAAAGTGAAATAATTAACAAAAACTGAATATACCACAAGGAAGTAAACCCAAATAAGCTGTCGGGTCACAGCCAATACAATAACTGAAATGGAATAAATATAACATGTATATAAATATCCCTTGGGTACAAACCCGATATACAACATGAGTCCTACCTAGCCTTTTAAAGAAGTAGAAAGCGACTACATCGATGACCCGCAACAGTCCTCACCTGTCACAGCTCCCAAGACTCTGGATAGAAGGTCATCCGGCATCCATGCGGTAGGACACCTGTAATAATATATAAATATACAGATAGGAGAGCAAAGTAAACGGGTCAGAGCCCGAGTGTGAAAAATATTTAGCAAGTGTGTTAACCGTGCATAATAAATATCGGTGCACTTATTTCATAATTAAAAGTGGATTCGCACTCTCGTGAAATCCCAGCTCACCTCTCATCTAATAGCGCACACTTATTCGCATCCTGAGATTTTAGTTAAATTACCCCCATTTATAAGGACATCCTAACTTGTCATAGGCCTAGACTATACCCACGAGATCTACCTTCCTATCATAACCCAAGAATCCACTCCTTCTAAACACACTCAAGTATTTTATAAACATTTATTCCTTATTAGGCTTAATGGATTCTGGTTTATAATTTAATTAATTATAATTCTCAATAAGTTACCCATTTATATTTGGGTTGAAACATAGGATTTAATTTCTAAATAATAGGCATACAACATTTATTACTGAAAAAACTTCTCTCCGATCTCAACGCTGCGTTGCGTTTCGTGCGTGGGGTGTCTCGCAGAGCGAAATCCAAATAAGGAACCACCCCGGTACACTACTCCTTGTCAATGTTGATCCTGGAGATCCATGATGCCATAACTAATTATTGACAGAACTTCTCTCTAATCTCAACAATGCACTACGATTCGTGCGTGGGGTGTCTCGCAAAGCGAAATCCAAACAAGGTACCACCCCGTTACACTACTCCTTGACAATATCGGTCCTAGAGATCCATAATGCCATACATACCATAATACTACTACTACTAAATTTTAGGCTACAATATGAAAACAACTAAAAATCTCCAATAATATTCTTGGGATGATGTAACCGAAATATTCCTTAAATACTATACATCAACCCCCATCAATCTAGTACACCATAATCATCCAAGATGTACTCCACAAAGATACCATATCCTTTCATCTATAGGATATATATATAAATATATATATAGGTATTTTATTCTAACCATATATATATATATATATATATATATATATACCATCATCCATACCCATGATCATGTATACATACCATATATGATGTATAATGGCCATTCACATATAATACCCGACTATGTATATATCGCCGATAAACTGCATCATGCATCATCTTCCCAGTGCCCGGCTCACGTAGCAATACTGGGGCCACCATGTTGGGACTAAACGACACCCATCTAATGGTAAAACTCACACACACGACGTCCCGAGAAGCGGTCATAGCTCCAAACCGGCAATGAGACGAAACATACCCACCACGTCTCATCCCAAAAATATAAATCATATAATAACACACGGGACGACTATGACCTGGGGAATATCCACACCCTGCTTTTCTAGCCAGGATGCTCACCCTCTGCGCGGAAACTTCCCAATGATAGCATGCGTGGGGTATGCTTAACCAAAGTATATATATCATTCAAGTGCACAATATATACACATCCATACGATCCCATCATATGATCAAATATTAAATCATCACATAAGGTTTAAATATCCATATAATGTATATCCACAACATAAATATATCCATATATTCAAATCATATAGAGATATATACATATATTCACATATACATATCTACATTTATAAACTAACCCTTGTTCATATTTATAAGATATATCATCTCGGCTATGGGTATACATAATCCTCAATATACAAGTCGTCACCACAACCTCATTTACTTTACCTCGATATGTGAATGCCATTCCTTACTTGAAACATATTCATCCATTTTTCCTATGAAGAATAGTCACCCAAAATCAAATATATCAATTCAACATTAGGGTTATCGCCCAAAGTTTAGTGTCGGAACCCATCACTACACATCTCATCTATATTCAAAAGTACATCAATATTTCTAGTACTATTTCGACTATTGGTATGCTCCTAACTAATAGTCTACAAACCTCAAGTCTTGAACTTCAATTCATTTTATGATCCCATCGCTCTCAATTTTGTCTATGGTTCAATCACTCTTATGAACTCCAATTTCCTATTGCTCTTGCAATCTATTTCTTAAGTTAAACATTACTAAAGACACGCGACCACTCTCTCTCGTCGGTCCCCAAATCTAAATCTCAATAGAATCCTAATTACTATAAGGATTCTGCACTACACTCGGCCTACAATCCCGAGCCTTGCCTTCGAAACTCTCTCTAAGAGTTCTTAACCTCCTAACGTATTTATACTTACTTTTAATCCATAATTGGGATTCTCAGCCCCAATGAGGTTTCCCACTATCTCCTTAAACACACACATCTCTAATGTATACATGTCAAAATATACCCTCCTTAAACTATTTAAAGAAGTCCCCACAATTACAATAAGTGGGAAACCCCCTTATAAGTCTCCAAAGTATATCTCTTACATCATAAGAGAGGGCCCCAAATCAAATAAACCCAATCCAATAGGGTTAGAATCACTATAGAGAAAATCACTCCAAATCCCCTGCTTTCGAATCGATTCGGCCCTATTCCGAATCGATTCGGCGTAGTGAATCGATTTGGCCTCCCAGGCGAATCGATTCAGGTCCAAAGACATGGGCTTCTGTTTTAGGCCGAATCGATTCGTCTTGGGTCCAAATCGATTCGGTCACACAGACCTGGGACTCTGCAACATTCCGAATTGATTCGGAAGGAGGCCGAATCGATTCGGCCTGTTCAGCAGGCTACGAAATGGCTACTTTTCTACAAAAACCTAATTTTCCAAAAATTCCAATTCAACAATTTCTAAGTATAAATTGTAACCCAATCATGTTTCCAACATTAAAACATATCCCATAATTTCCTCCCATCAATTTATACCCTTTAAGCCCATGTTTAAACATTGATTTCAAGATTTAAACCCAAAATCTAGGTTTTGATATTTACACCCAAAATCCATTTCTTTAACCCACAAATTATGAAATAAAATACACAAATGACTTATTTAGCAAGATTAAACACTTGCCTTGATTTTGTAGAGGTTGGATCGTCCCCGAGATTGCATTTGGGCCGGAATATCCAAGCTTTTCTTCCTCTCTCTCTTCCTTTCTTCTTCTTCTCTCTCTTCTTTCTCTCTTCTTTTCTCTAATAAGAAGGCTTCATCCGTAAGCCTTAAATTCTTTAAAACAATAAACCCAATTTTAAATGTTAATACACACTTTAAATGACTCGTTTACTCCAATTCGAGTCAAACTAAATTAAAAATATTCCGAAGCCGAAATAAAACCTAATGACAGTCATTTTGACTATCTCGACCCTTCCGGGATCAATGGCACACTCAAAATCATCATCCGGAATACTTCGAAACGTCCTCTATTTTTGGACTTCAATTCCCAAATTTTAAAATTCTCCAATTCAATTAAATTTTATTTTTCCAAAAATTTAATTTCTCAGTCTCAAAAATCATGGGGTGTTACACGAACTCTTCAAACGGTAGAGTAATACCCGTTGGCAAATACTCCAAGCAATGATTTATATATTTAAACTTGGAATAAACAATATGGGTCTAAACTAGAGTGTTAAATGATTTTTTCTTAAAATATTAGACACTCAAAACATTAACTTTTTCTATGTAAATTGAAGCTCTCAAACTCTCTCTTAGAGATGGAAAGATGTGAAAAAGTTAAGTTAAAAAACTTGGTTCCTGCACTTACATATTCAGGTAAAACGTTAGTGGGAAAAGAAGTGGGAAAAAAACTTCTCACAACTGCCAATTAGCTATCCCCGCCAAAACTCGTTCGAACGAAGTCTCGTTCGAACGAGCCGAAGTTCCAGTGTGAACTCGTTAGAAATCTCGTTGGAAATTTTGTTCGAACATAATTTTTGTTCGAATGACATTTCGAACGACACTCAAGTGGCCAATATGGGAACTCGTTGGCAAACTCGTTCGAACGACATTCTCATTCGAACGAAAAACTCGTTCAAACGAAAATTCGAACGAACTTCCAGAAAGTTGAAAATTTTTATTTTAGCCCAGAAACATTATATACTTTATTTTAAAGTTTTAATAAAATATTTCTGAAAATAGATAACGTTTTAAATGAAACGTTCACCCAATGAAAATGTTCCAAGCTCCTATACATATATTCAAAAGCATTCATACCTTAGGAGCAAACGGAACATTGTTGATGACGTAGAAATGAGGCACAATAAACTCGGCATTTTGATGAAGCTTTAAACTTGGCCGCTACGTCTTCAACTTTAGCATGTCATAGGCTTGAGACTCTATCCTATGACTCAAGCGTTTTTGTCCAGAATTGAGCCAAAACTACAAAGGACACAATTGGAAATTTGTGTCCATACAAATCTCCCCCTTTGGATATTCCGAGACAAAAACCAACAAAAATCCTAAAGGGCCGTCAAGCTCTATTAGACTGAGAAAAATTTTCCACCCAAAATAAAAATACAATGCTTGACCCAAATAACCCAAAGGATCAATATCTTTGCCGGTGAAAGTTATCGCTTAGAATAATTCCTGCACGCTTAAGCAAACACATTAAACGCATATGGAATATCAAAATATTAAATGCAATATAAATAAAGACTCCCCCTTAATTAATTCTCCCCCTTATCAACTATGATCTACCTAAGAACGTCGAGACTCTCCCCCTAAGTTAAATCTCCTAAACTAAGATATGATTACAATAGGATTAGATACCATTTCTCCCCCTATCATTCTCCCCCTTTTTGTTTAGGAATAGACAAAGGTTAAAGAATCAAAACATTAACTTATCTTTACCAATTAAAGCATAAACCCCCCTTAAACTAACCAAGGGATAAATAGAATGGGATAACAAGCTAAACATGCAATTGTTCGTAAAATGATGAGAACATTAAAGGACATGGGCAACAAAATCACAACTAATCCAACAAATGATAACGTATACCAACTACGATGCAAGAAAATGATACCAATAGGATACATAAAGTATTAAGCATGTTATATCAACAAAGAATGCAACAAGATAGATACCAATTATGAATTAAAGCTTAGATGGACTAGAAAGCAAGGCAAAGACAAAAAAAATATATCATATATATACATACTCTAGATATACCAAAGATGAACACGCATATATATATATATATATATATATATATATATATATATATATATATATATATATATATATATATATATATATAGAGAGAGAGAGAGAGAGAGAGATAGATAGATAGATAGATAGATAGATAGATAGATAGATAGATATAAACTCACAAATGACACAAAATAAGATAAGCTTTTCACACACGTATGGCAAAAATGTGTCATATGGAAACGGAATTGTTGGGGTGTGAACTAGCAACAATTAAATTTAGACCCAATAACTTAAAACATGTTCACAGAGTTCTCAATTGATTGCAAACTTCATCACATTTTAATATAACCTCATGTGACAATACAGATTGAACTCAATGAACAAACATACACAATGCATACAAGCCTAGCAGGTTCATGATTCTACAAACCAATAGAGTCATGATATTAAAAGTGCAACTATGATAAACACACATTGTGTAAACCGTCGATATATCATCCAATCTCCCTTAATAAGCATACATATTATTCTTTTGAATGAATATATCAAACAAACAAAATAGGCCTTGGCAAATATTTTCTTTTAATGCCATTATTATATTTTTTAGGCCTTTGGACCATGTATTTCTTTTAGGTACAAACAAACGGTGGATTACTATTCGCAAAGGATAATAAATCATTTCGGAGCCCTTCCCCATGCCCATTTATATATAATATTTTTATTTCTCACAAATCTCACGTGCAACAGATTTTGACATGCACTAGTCCTCCTAGGTCACAAATATGTAGGTGACTAGATTGGTAGGAGAACACCTCACAAAGCTCAAATATACATATGAAGTTAAATATCAAAAGAGCTCATGCACGTGTGAATTGAGGCATATAAAATAGAATCCATTATATCAACACAAAATCTAACTACTCCATGTATGCATGATAAAGAACATAATAAGGATTGACAATCTAAGACAAAAGTTCTAGCAACATGGGAGCGAAAAAAATGAGATTCGAACACAAGTTTATGCCACATAAAGTGTGTCAAACTAAGATACACACAAAAAATCGTTTTGAGTTTTTGAAATTTTTAACCAAAAAAAAAAATATATACTCAAAAGACAAACAAAAATCATTTGAATTTTTTATTAAGCTTAAATTTCCAAGAGATAAAAACCTAAATGATAAACAAAAATCTTTTTGTATTTTTTCATTTAAAGCAAACTCAACTGAAAGAATAAAATACAAAAGATAAACAAGTCATGATTTCTAGCATAAGATATGAAATAAAGCAAAGACTAGAAAATGACGAAACATGCATACACCTAGCAATGATATATAATATGAAGCACAAAAAGCTAGAGTATGCAAAGAAAAACTAACACATTCAGCCTTTAAATTTAGCAAGGGAGGTTTCATGTGAAAGCAATGAGAATCAACAAATCTAATATCTAGTGCATCTAAAAATGATTTCCAAACCCATATAGATGTATATTTAAAATGATGGGATTTGGAAACAAATGGAATGATAGACATAGACTTCCTGGGACTTTTTTAAGATAAAAAAATGACCTAAGGTGACATTTCCTACCACAATGCAATCATGTGAAAACAGGAGGAATGATACCTAAGGTGTGACCTTTTCTAAAATCCTTGGATAAAGTTGACCCTCTAAAACAAACAATGGGTTTCGCTTTAGCAATGGAAGCATTTGAAATAGAAGAGCTAGAACCATTACAACTATTACTCGAGTCTTGTAAATCATTTTCCATTTTTAAAATTTTGGACTCAAGAAATAAATTAGACTCCTCAATTTTACGGGACTCCTTCTTGAAATTTTCTGTAAATCCTAGAAAGTTATCACGCTCCCCCTCAATGTGAGCAAACGTGTCCCTAAGAGTCTTTTCTCCACAATCACTCTCTTTCTTGGACAAATTATCATTAAGACGTCCCATCGAGAGATACAAAAAAATGAGAGTGACTATAAAAAAATTGAACCACCTAAAAATGCAAGGAGCACAAAAATTATAAAAGTCAAAAAACGGATCTTTGACGCAATAAATTAGCGCTCCGGCTCTGATACCAATTTGAAACCGTTCGAAAGGCCCCCAAATTCTACAAAATCTTTTTACTTAAAAAATATAATTTCCTTTTAGATATGCGGAACCGAAAGCTGATGGTTCAAATTAAACAAATTAACAAATTTTAATTTCTTTTTAAATTAAAATTAAACCAACTGAAATAAGATAAAACTCACACATATGTTAATTTCACTTAAACCAATTTAACCCAAGTCCTAGAAATTTTCCTAAGTCATATTTTCAATATTACCAAGTTAGGCCAAACCAATTTTAACAAATTAAATTAATGACTTGAATTAACTACACATTAACATTACCCAAATTTAATTTAGCATCAAATTAAACAAGTAGTGATTAAACCAAATTTTATCTTTTCACCTAAGAATGCGTTCTAGGTGATATAGTAAGTTAAAATTAAATAATGAATCACTACGCCGTGATATACGAGGAAAAATCCACAACGGAAAAAAATCTCGGATGACCCTAGCCTCAAATCCACTAAGTATGGTTTTATAAATTCAAGACAGTAAGACTTACAACAGTAGACTCGATCCCTCTCAAGCACCGGCGCTCCTTCTTGTATATACCTCTGCCTAGCGAATAACCACGGAGCTCCACCTCGGTCTCGGAATCCACCGATAGAACTTTTTATGGTCATCGCCACCCAAACTACGAGCCTTTCTCCAAGTGGGTAAATCAACGCAAACTTCTTCTTCTTTGTGGGATGTAGAAGCAAACCCAAACGAACTCTTCAAACGGTAGAGTAATACCATGTGCCAAATAATCCAAGCAATGATATATATATTGAAACTTGGAATAAACAATATGGGTGTAAACTAGAGTGTTGAATGATTTTTTTTTGAAAAATTAGACACTCAAAACATGAACTTTTTGTATGTAAATTGAAGCTCTTAAACTCTCTCTTGGAGATGGAAAGATGTGAAAAAGTTAAGTTAAAAAACTTGGTTCCCGCACTTACATATTCAGGTAAAAAGTTAGTGGAAAAAGAAGTTGGAAAGTGGGAAAAAAACTGATCAAAACTACCAATTAACTGTTCTCGCCAAAACTCATTCGAACGAAATTTTTTTTCGAACGAAGTGTCGTTCGAACGAGCCTTCTTACGAAGTTCTAGTGTGAACTTGTTAGAAATCTCATTGGAAATTTCGTTCGAACATCATTTTTCGTTCAAACGACACTCCCGTGGCCAATATAGGAACTCATTGGCAAACTCGTTCGAACAACATTCTCGTTCGAATGAAAAACTCGTTCGAATGACAATTCGAACAAACTTCCAGAAAGTTGAAAATTTTGATTTTAGCCCAGAAACTTTATATACTTTATTTTAAAGTTTTAATAAAATCTTTCTGAAAATAAATAACAATTTAAACAAAACATTCACCCAATGAAAATGTTCCAAGCTCCTATATATATATTCAAATGCATTCATACCTTAGGAGAAAACGGAACATTATTGATGACATAGAAACGAGGCACAATAAACTCGACATTTTAATGAAGCTTTAAACTTGGACGCTACCTCTTCAACTTTAGCATGTCATAGGCTTGAAACTCTATCCTATGACTCAAATGTTTTTGTCTGGAATTGAGCCAAAACTACAAAGGAATGAGTTGGAAATTTGTGGCCTTACACTGAGGTTGTAAAGTGTATGTGAGGATTGTGTCAAGATACTTAAAGTTGAAGGTGAATGTGGGTATTGTGACCTAATTATAAGGGCTAAGGTCTAATTTTGAGGAACTTATGTATATACGAGGATTTTATCTTTATCGTAAGTGTCGAAGGTTCATGTGAGGATTATGGCTTGATTTCGATGATCACATGTGCATGTAAGGATTATAGAATGATTCTAAGAGTAAAAGGCAGATATGAGGATTATAAAATGATTATAAGGTTAGAGGTATGATTTTGAGAACTTATAGGGTGTGTGTGATCAATAGAGGGATCTTGTCTATTTTAGAGTGCCAATTTCTAATTTTTAGGAACTAAAGAGTGTTTGGGATCAATAAAAGGATCATGCCCTATTTTTAGGGGTCCAAGGTCAAATTATGAGGAACTAAAGAGTGTATGCGATCAATACGAGTATCATGGCCTAATTATAGGGACTAATGTCTAATTATAGGGGCTTAAGCACTGTATGTAACCTATACGTGCATCGCCACCTAATTCTAAGGGGCATGGCCCGATTTTAAGGACCTAAAGAGTGTATGCAACCAATACAGGTATTGTATACTAATTTTAAAGGACAATGTCTAATTCTAAGGACCTAAACAGTGTATGCGACCAATATGTGGATCACGACCCATTTCTAAGGTCCAAGGTGTAATTTGAGGACGTAAAGAGTGTATGCGATGAACACGAGGATCACGACCTAATTCTTAGGGAGAAGGTTTGAGGACTTAATGAGTGTATGCGGTAATTATGGGAGGTTACAACCTAATTTCGAGGTCTAAGGTATAATTATAAGGACCTAAAGAGTGTGTGAGACTAATATAAGGATCATGGCCTAATTATGAGGGTTAAGTTCTAATTCTTAGGACATAACGAGTGCAAGGAGGGTTTATAAAATCATCGTAACGACATGATAAAATATTAAATGGTTTTGGAATTTTCTAATTTGTTTGTATGTTTTTTGTTAATTTTTGAATGTAATCTTGAATTCTAGTATTATGAGTGATTCACGTGTATTTTTAATGGGTTTTGAGATCTTATGATTTCTGGGATTGGTTTTTCATTATTTGGTAATTCGAGAGAATATTAAATAATTCTTAAAGAATTTTTAAGAATTGTTTTAACAAAATTAAAGGAGGAGTGTCTTCCGGTGGGGTTGGTCCCTTCCTATTGGTAGGCACTTGAAGTAAGTGATTACACACTATACCAATAGGCACATGACTATAGATATGCCCCAGGCCCTTTTGATCGGCATGCCCCATAACCCTTATAAATTGGGGTGAGGTAAGATGCCTATCGCCACTCCATAAATTTTTAATCTCTCTCTATGGAAAAGTCGCTCATAAGAAATTGTGTGTTATAGATGGAATGGATTTTGCAAATGTACCGTATGGCGATGAATTGACCATTATTAAATATATTACCCATGGTGCATGGATGACGGGAGACGAGAACGTGTATCACCGTGCTAGATCAGTGGAGGATACCTGTGGATGCAATTGTTATGCAACACAAATAAATACGAGAGAAGCAATTATCAAGAAAAGAATAAGGAATATAAGATGCCAATCACACAACAAAGGATGTACGTGGTTCAGCAAGGATGTGCCTACGTCCACGGTGGTGCAGTCGATATTATTTCTATACACTCCGGAGAGTAATTACAGAGAATACAACTTGTCCTTTTGCCCCGGACCTAGGGTTTAATATATACATGTACATGTAGGTAAGTGGAGGTGATGGGTTTCTCCACGTTTTCCATCTCTCGTATAACTTCCAATTTGTGGAAACGTGGGGGAGACCGGATCAATATAAGAGATGAGGGGTCCGAACTTTGGGCTGCCAGGACTGGGCTACTCGTCCGGGCCCATGGTTCTAAATTTCGGGTACCCACAATACCCAATCCTCAAAATCGAGACTATGAGTCATCACTCGAATTTTATGTAGAACACTAGCGATTACATAAGTGATTCTCTTTTTGTGTTCTTTTAATTTTATTTGGATTTTGCTTTATATATTAAAATAATTATTTTATTAACTTTTGGATTTGAGAATATTCTTGGAATTATTTAAGATGCATTTTAGAGATGGGAATTTTCTCTTTGTCCATTCGTGATACAGGTTGATTAGTGTGAAGAACGTGTGAGAGAATCTTCCCATATGGGTGAAGAGCCTTGTGCGAGGTCTAGTCTTAGCAAATTGGCAGATTTTATTGATTATAAGGCTCTATCTTGGATTAATCTATTCACTCTAGGGGAGAGGTGGTTGGATACTACACATACATCCAACTTCTTATTGGAAAAGATAACGATGACATTGGCGGATGTGCACCAGATTTTGGGTCTGGCATGTGAGGTTGTTTAAGTACAAGTGTAGTGTTCCCTACACTTTATGAGCGACGCGATAAAAGAAGGTATTGGTACTAGGGTTGTAAATGGATATTCGAAAATTCGCACCCATTCGATATCCAAATCCGAATTTGCGGATAATTATCCGAAAAAGCGAAAACGGATGCGAATATGGATATTCTATAAAAATATCTGAGAAAACGGATATGGATAAGGATAGTAGTAGTATTCGACACGGATAATCCGTATCCGACACGGAGTATCCATTTTACCGAATATTCGTTTAACCGGATATTCGTTTAACCGGATATCCGTATCCGTCTAACATACATGTAAAATATTAGTCATATAATATTTTAGATATAAACTAAAACTTAAAATAACAATTGGGCATAAATGTAATTATGAAAACTTTAAATATCTAACCTATCCTAACCTAATAAGCAAAACAAAACACGGGGGAAATGAAAAATCTAATGCAGCTGCCTTCCCCTCAGGCTTTGCACCGTTGCCTTCCCCTTTAGGCTCTGTGCCGCTGCCTTCCCCTTAGGCTCCGCTGCCGCTTCCGTCCGTTGTTATCATCTTCCGTTGTCATCGTCGGTGTACCAATCAGTTGGTTCGATATCCGGTCACTCCCCCCTGCCTGACTCATCTTCCATCTCACTTGATCGGTCCAATAACAGGTGTGTAAATGATTGTTTAAGGGATATCTTGTGTTGTTCGTTATTGGTGAGAAAATATGTAATTTTCAGAAATTTTGCTAGTATAGAAAAGAAAGTGAATTTTGAGATTGTTGGAATGAATTTTGTTCAATTTTGGAAAAGGCTCACTGGATTACTGCTCTAGTGGTTTGAATATCCTCATTTTATTTTTTATAACAAAATGAAGCTCAATTTTTATTTTATTTTTTTGTTGGGTGATCTCTTGTGCAGCTTTCATGAGCTATTGGCCACCTTATTTGTACATTTGGTTATTGGTTTTGACATATTAAGCTTATGGCAGCAAATCTTATTATCTCCATGACGTGTGAAGTGAAGGGAGAATTTTTATTATGAAAAATATTATGCTATTATCCCTTGGAATCCTTCAAACGTCCTTGATGGAGCACAGAAATGAAACACAAACTATTTGATTGAATTCTTACTAAAACCTTCCCTTTTAAATAACATACACCTGATTTCTGTCCTAGATCTGCCTTGCCAGATTATGTGAAAAGCTTCCTCATGATCTAATATATATTTATTTGGTAGAACTCATTGAAACTCAGATTGAAGAGGCTTAAAGATGTGTTAGATCATGTTTGGTTAGCTTAAAGATATGTTTAGGCACAATTTGAAGAGGCTCTAATACACCATTTTTTTTCTTATATCCGAGTACAATTTTATATTATTCAGTGTTGTTTTTACTAATTACTTTTTGTAATCAACACGATGCAGTATAATATGTCTACAAAAGCTAATCATCACTTCTTTATTGTAATATATTCTTTGTTTTCTCTGTTAATATTTTAATTGAGTTATACTTTTCAGGTAAGAGGACGCTTTACTTCAGTTTTGTTCAAACATTAGAGAAACTGGAGAGGATACAAATTTCAATAGCACACAATTGAATAAGAAAATGCACGTTAAAGGTTAGTACTTTTGCTCGAAACTTCTTATATAGTTTAATTTGATGCTTTACACATTCTCTATATCTTACATGGAATGAAAAATTATATATTTAATTGATTGAATAAATTAGTGTTTAATATGTTATGCGTATCTTAATGTATCTTAAACAATAAAAGCGGATAAGGATATTATCCGAATCCGGGAAATCCAAGAGGATACGGATATGGATAGCTAAAATTATTATCCGTATGGATACGGATACGGATACGGATAGTGTGGAGACTTAGCGAATACGGATGTGGATACTGTGGTATCCGCTCCGTATCCGTCCGTTTTACACCCCTACTTGGGACTCTAAAGAGGGTTAGTCCATGCAATTCAGTTTATGTGGCGTACACGAGTGAGGTTTTATAAAAGAGATAGGTGGACATGATGAATTCTTGATAGATGGAATGCCTATTTATCATGTACTTTCTAGGGATCTCTCCATTGACAAAAAATGGAGATGATATTCACGTGTGCTTCCTTCCCATTCTATGTGAGTTCACCTAAATCAAGAATTGTGACTCGGGGAGATTAAGGTTGGAATTGTCTATTCTTATCTTGATACTTTCAGTTGATGATGCTGGACCACTTTCATAAGGGTGTCGTATCACTTGGAGGTATTTTTATTTGTGTGATCATTTTTTCTCACATTATTTTTTAACTTTGGTTTTTATTACTGTTTTTGTATTTTTTTTTTTCATTTTACGTATAGATTTTTGAGGTAATTGGATTTAACACCTATTTGATTCGCTTATGGGAGCCAGAGGTGGGTGCGTGGGTGATGGTAAGGAAGTTGAGGAAGTATAATAGGACCTCAAAGTCCCTTCCTTCTTTTAAGGATATAGAGAATTTCTTGAATACCCTCACGAGTGATTGGGTAGGTTCCTTTTTGGATTTTATTTTAAGATTTATTATTTTTCTATTTTAGATTGTATTTTTTATGAATGTATTTCCTTTAGGTATGTGAATTTCTTCCCTTGGCGTCAGAGGATGGAGGACATGTGTGTCACCGAGATGCTTACTCAAATGCGTTGGCTACCACTACACAAGTTCGAACACAGGTGGTTCTTAACGAATATAGTTATCAAAAAGGTGATGATGGGAGATATGGTAATTCCACTAATAAGTCTTCCAATAAACATGTGGGATTCACAAAATATGCCAGAGGAGGCGCGAGAGGCATCCATAGTTAAGGAGGATTACTCGAGCTTCACAGATACGTTAGAAACATATTACTATTCAGACTTCATTACAACTTGTTTGATTCCTTCTTCGATATATTATGCAGCTACATCGCTTCCCCTCGAGGTTAGAGTAAGAGGAAGTAGGATACTCAGAGCACTACCCTCGGTCTAGGGCAATTATTACAGTGCTGTAGATCCTCACTTTCTTTGTGAGTAATGGGATTCCTTCTTGGTATTTGCTGATGAGGGGTGTAAAAAGAGTGGTTATCCCTTACATTCCTCATGATGATCTACCATGTTGTCCTCCTATGAAGAAAAAGACACATGTCTATAGTTAATAATGTACATTTTTCTTCTTGATTTTTCATTTTGAGCTCTTATGTACATCTATGGACTTATATGCCTTTTCTTTATTTTCTTTTCAAATTGTGTTGGTGCGAACATCTTGGGTGAAGGATATGCGTGACTACATGGCTTCACGGATGATCACATTCGAATTCTAACCCGTTCTTATAGCGTGCTTGTGATTTCTGAAGACTATGTCCCTTCCTCACCTATTTATCTATGCCATGGGAAGCGTGTTTGTCATCATCAGTGATTGTGCTGATTTAAGAAAAGTTTTGACTGCATACCTATAATTTTTTTTCTTTCTATTATTTTATATTTTTTCTACAATTTACCTGATATTTAAGGCAATATATATACTTATGGTGAATTTTTATTTAGCTATCATGGTTAAGTGTCTTATTTTACACGCACTTTTTACTTTTCCACTTAGGGTTTTATGATATTTGAAAAAGAATGTGATGTGTTTGAAAATTTTGGAATTTTTTTAAAGATAGATAAAACCAAAATAAGATGAGTTTATGATAAAAATCAATTATTGGGTGGGTGGGGGTGGGGATTTATTCTGATGTAGAATTAAATTATAATGGAAAAAGGGAAATTCTCTTAAATATGGGGTGTCCATCAGTAGGCCCCCTAGCCTGCCTATAGACATGTCATTTTTAAGTACTTAGTGTTAAGGCCTTTACACACACTTATGATGGTACACATGATTTCTTATGTAGGTTTATAATATTATCTTCCTTGTCATCCTGTGAGGTATTCCCAGTAAAAGGGGCCTAAATGTGGTCGTTAAGGTCACCATTCACTTTTTCAGTTTTTCTTCTTTCTCTTCAAAATTTTGATTTCAAATGGCCGGTACATTCACAAAGGGGTATTCTTCTTACCTAAATTTTTTTGGAGGATATCATCTTCTATGGAGTGGATTATGTGACTTTCAATTTGTGCCCAATCACTTTGCAGCCAAACTATAAGATTTAGAGAGGCCTCTTGAAAGTTGCCTTGCGATTTTGGTACCTAGAGGACCATATGTTTCTCTTGGGATTATATTAGATATTATAAGAACAAGTTTTATAATTGCTCTGTTTATTTTTTTATTTTTTATTTGGCTTATCCCATTACACATCACTGCACCTTCACAACTACTTCCATGTATTCAAAGAAAAGAAGTTGATGAAATTTTCAATATTGAAGATCGTTCGTGATAACGTTTCCCGAGAAGAGTTAAGAGGTAGTTTCGTAAAAGACATCAAATTTTCCACGGGCTTAATTTTTAAGAGTTTTCATTTTAAAATGCTATTAAAGAAAAAATTAAAATCTCGCTAGCTCAATAAAATAAGTTTTACATGTCATTCGAATAAGTAACGTAGTATCGTTAGAATGTGATTCCATTATTTGAGCGAAATCTGGAATCTCGCCTTTGGGTCAGTTCTAGAATGTCGTTCGAAGTCTCATTGGAAGTCATCAAAATAATATTGGGTACGTTGTTAGAATGTAGTTTTCCACAATCGAACAAGATCTAAAGAGACAAGCACTCGAGTGTCGTTCAAAATTTCATTAGAAACTTATTTGGTCGAAAAAGGGTATGTCGTTCGAACAAGGGACCATGTCATTCGAACAAACGCGCGAGTTTCTTTTAATAAAATCATATCCAAGTGAATAATGTTTATCCTTTTGCAACATACTTCCTAATAAATAGAGATATGGGATTAGAGTCTTGTAGAACTCTATTTTACCTTTTCCAAGCCATTTCAGAGTTCCTTTTGTGATAAAACTCAACCATTTTTCAACCAAACCCCTTGAAAATTTAGAGATCACTTTATCAAATCTAGAAGAACGCACTCTTGTTCAAAAACCCATGTAGAGTTCATCTTCACTGCTAATTTGTGGAGTCAAGGCTCTACTACTGAAGAAGAGGTAAATCGGTGAATATCAAGGGAAGACTGCTTCATGTAGGAAGTACTGGACTGTGTCGTTTTTGTAGAAGAATTGAAAAACTTCACATTATACTTAGTGAGCTAAGTAGTCTGTAGGTCATCTAGTGTCTATTAACTCTTGTACAATGCTAAAAAATAAAGGTTTTGCCCAAAAGGAATTTTTCCTTACGTCTTCGCATGTCTAAATCTTTATTTTGGCGTAATTAATTTGAACTTCATCATTACATGAACACTAAATTAATTCAAGATAAAATTTAAATTAGTGTGTATTTGGCTTAAGATACGAATCAATCCATAGAATTCCCTTTCTTAAATTGGTATCAAAGCAGATTACACTAAGTTTTTGTGTGATCGTTTAAAATTTGGATTTTTTGGTTAATTTGTATAATAGGATGCCTATTTTTTATGGGTCATATTTTGCGTACTACAAAGCTAGGATGAGGTCTTCTTTTAAATCCATTGATGAAAGAGTTTGTATTATTTGTGAAAGAGGGTGGACACCACCCACAGTGAACCATGGCGATGTCATAGGTCTAAAACCTATCTCTACATGGATATAAGATGATTTTAAATAGAATAACTTTAACTCATGCAATTTAAGTATCATTTCTTGAGCCGTCACCCCTGAGGAGTTATGATGCATCATGACGTGCACCTCGTTTAAGTAAGCTTGGGATACCCTACAGCTCACTCACGAGAGTACCAATGCAGTGAAAGATTTTAAGATTCAAAGCCTCACAATAAAGTTTGAGACTATATCCATGTTAGAGTCTGAGTTCTTCGACGAATTTTATGCACGATTATTTTATATCATAAACTTTAGTTTTTAACGTAGGTGAGAAAATTCGTGATATGCGTGTAGTTAAAAAGATTTTGAGTTCACTTCCAGCCCATTTTATTGCTATGGTTACTTTTCTTAATTCATTGGAGATGTTAGATATGCTTAGGTTAGAAGAACTTGTATGAGACCTTCAAACTTATGAGATAAGCATGTTTCCCAAAACTGTTAAACCTAAATAAAAGGGAATTACATTAAAAGTTGAAAATAAAAAGAAAGAGGAAGTGTCATCTGACTCCGAATATGATTTTGATATCGATGATCTTAACTTTTTTGCAAAAAAAATCAAAAAGGTTCTCAAACTTAGAAAAGAAAATAATTCCAAAGAAAATAAATTTTTTGAGAAAAGAGAATAAATATAAACCGGCTAAGAAAAATTTTGAAAAAGAAAGAAAATATGACCCTAAGAAAGATGAAGAGAGATGTTATAATTGTGAGGGTAAGTATCACAAAGCTCATGAGTGTGCTATGAGATTAAAGAGGTAAGGCAGAGGCAAAACTGCCTTCAATGCCAAACTTAGTGAGAGCGATGTCGAGTTAGGGGATTCCGAGGACGAATCACCGCATGGACATAACTTCACCATGTTTAGGGCATGTCATGTTAGTTCATCTAGTGCATTTCACGCCGATGAGGAAGTTAGTAAACATGATGACCTCGAAATTGAGTCTAGTCATTCCGAAGAGAGTAGGGAAGATGATGATTTGAGTGAGAGAGAGTGTGACCTTCAATTAAGCCAATCTTTATACTAAGTCCTTCAAAATGAAGAAATAAAATAAAAGTTTCGTGCGCAGAGTTTTATCTATAGAGAAGGAGTTGAGAAAAATAAGAGAGATCGAGTCTTCGGTGAGAGTTTCTTTGGGAAAGAGAGTCATTTTTTGGAAAGGTAAAGTGGTGATTTGACCAATAAAGTGGCTAGTCTTACAAGAGATCTTCAAGCATTTGTTGAGACTCGTGAGAAACTTAAAGACCTTGTATCTATAAGGATATATTTATGTCATTGTCTGCTAGAATCTTGGTCTTGTCTGTATCCTCCTAGATCACATGAGATATGGTGTATCTCGTTACATTGGCACGCCCACATTTCGAATCATTAACAATGTGCATCGTTAATATGCACCACTCATCTTTAAAATGCATCACGTCCTACTTCAACCAATCTCCACTACTTAAAAATCATTATAATATATTCATTATTTGTAGTTCTAATTTTTTTGCAAATACTTTCTAGGAGAATTTTATTTAATTTTATTTATCAAAACGAGGCTGGAATTTCTACAAAAAATAATTTTCTCCTTATATCGTTAGAACGACATGGGCTTGTCACTCGAACGACATTCATATGTCGTTTGATACACGGTTTGATGTCTTACATCAACTATGGATCAAATGAAGGCGTACTGTTTTAGTTTTTATAGGTCATTTGATGGGTCGTTAGAAGGTTGCTTCTAGCGAGATGCATATCTCGTTCGAACGACCTCATGACCTCGTTCAACTGACTCGACATCGCCTCAAAATTCATGTTTGCCTATTTAAACCTAATATCTAAATTTATTTTACAATACTTTTCAACCTATGTTTTCTACAGATCTGCTCCACAAAAAGTCTTCCTCTTTAAGGCCAAAACACCCTTTTGATTCACAAAAACATCCCAATAAATATTTTGTGAATCACTTTGAAATCCTCACAAATAAATATTCCATTCTTGGAGTTGCTCTTATGGAGAAGGTGTCTCCACTATTGGACTTGTAGTTCTCGTGGGAACTACTACTAAAGAAGATGGACCTAAGCCTGCGAGATTTTCTGTCGCTATCTATGTTTCTCTATGTACAGGTAAGTTGTGATTTGCGTATAATAGTGAAATAAAATAAAAGTTTTTTCCCCTTTTTGAGGATTTTTCCTGAAATTACACTTCTTATTTGTTTGGTTACATGCTTCTTGATTTACTTCTTTCAATCACGTAGTTGAATGAATTAGGGATTAAAACTAGGTTAAGTTGACATTTAATTAAATAAGTTTGAGACATTGAACCGTAGTACACTCTCAAATTGGTATTAAATCCATTTAAAAAACTTTACCGTGTAATTGATTTTTCGCAAAATTTTTCTTGATATCAATTTTTTGAAAAATTGATTTTTGAAAAAGCTAAGTTCAAATGGATAACTTATTTAATATAATGACAAATTCTGATGGATCCAATTATGCCTATTGGAAGGCTAGAATGAGATGCACTTTGAAGGCTATTAATGAACGGGTCGGGATTACATGTGAAAGAGGGTGGACACCACCCACTATAGTAGAGGGTAATGAAGTTAAACCCAAACATGTGACTTTTTGGACTGAAGAAGAATTTAAATGGAGTAACTTTAATTCACGACGCCTTAGTGCTATTTTCAAAGATGTCATACCCAACGAGTTCTGACGTATAATGGCATGCATTGTGCCAAAAGAAGCATTTGATATTCTGGAGCTTACACATAAAGGAACAAATGTTGTTGAGGCATCCAAATTGAAAATTTTGATGACACAATTTGAAAATATAACCATGGTTAAATCTAAGAGCTTTGATGAATTTTATGCTCGCCTATCGGATATTATTAATTCATGTTTTAATCTTGGTGAAAAATTCTTGACAATAGAGTAGTGATTTTTTTTAAGATCACTTCCTACCCGTCTTATCCCGAAAGTCACCTAGCTGAAGCACCTTATACACTTGACTCACCTGAGTCTACATTGTTTAAGTGGTCATCTAGTTTGGAAATAGTGACAAAATTGTGTCCATTCCCTAGAATCCAAAAAGCCTCAAACTCTACTCTACTCTTCATTCCTCTTGTTTGATTAATTAAAGGTATATTCACAATCATTCACACACATTAGGACTGTATTCATTACATTTATAGCATAAATTGATTGTGTGAGAATTGTGTGTGTTTATTCCCATTTAAAATTGGTTTTAATAATTTTTGGGAATTTTTAAATGATTTTTAATGATTTTTTAGAAATTAAAATATGAATTAAAAAGATTTTGGGGTCATTCTGTAATTTTTGGTTTTATGGTTTTAAACCTGAAAGTTGATTTGGGTAGGAATCGAAAGCGCTAAAGACTATAGGGTGCCTGTGTAATTATTTTATAACACCCGTGTGAGGCTTGATCTTAACCCTACACTTGTCACCCTTATACCGGTTGGATTTATGTTTCTTTAAAGACTCAAAACCATTGTCCATTATTAGACCTTGGATCGTTGTTATCAACGCTCTACATGCGTTTGAGGTAAATCCATGTGAAACCCTTCTCAACCCATCAGAAGCCATTTAACTCGTCGTTGGATCAAAGTCAATTTGTCCAGACTAAATCTCAGCCCTTAATTTTTAACTGCCTTCTTGAATCTTTTCCCCTCAATATAAAAGGAGGCTTAGCCTCTGCATATGAGAACTTTTGCCACTTCGTCTAACCAAAGAGAGAAGAGAGAGAAAAGAGAAAAATAAAGAGAGAGAAATCCATATGGAGAGTAAAACCCTAATCTTCCTAACCCTATCTTCAAAACCCTAACATGTTTCAAACCCTAACTCATATCTCATAAACAGTTTTACCAAACATTATTCCTGTGTGTTTGAGTGTGTTGTTGGTTGTGGTTTTGAAGGTTGTTTCAGGTTTTATTCCTATAAGTTTAAGATCTTTTTTCCAACTTAGATTTTGCGTGTTAGATATGTATTTCTCTTTAATAGAAACTATAGATCTGACTATTGTATGTCATATTACACCTAGATCTGCATATTTAGTTTCTCATCTTGATAAATCTGTTTGTTGATTTATTTTCTATAAATGTTTTTCAACTCTAGAATTAAAAAGTCATTTTTTGTTTCTAGTTCTTTTGAAACAAGACTTTTGACCTAGTTGGAATCACAATCGGTGGTTTTCAATTTCAAAAATATTTTCAAAACCCTCTGAAATTGATTAAGACCTTAAACCGTCTTCCGAGCAAGGTAACCTTGGATTTCGGGATTGATTAAATGTTCAAACAAAGTTTTTATTTCCTAAGAAGAGAGAAGCTGGAAATCACGGCATAGATATCTGATTTGTAATTTGATAGGACTGTTTGTATAAAATAAGTGTGTGTGTGTGTGTGTGTGTGTGTGTGTGTGTGCATGCATGTGATTAGTAGCATGTTCACAAACAGTTGACACACTATAACACATAAGTGTTGGTTATAAGATCTTTAATCAACAAGAGTCGACATAAATACTAGAACAAAGTGGAAGTTAGAAAACTGGGAAAGCCAGATCAACAATCAGAACTGTAGAGAAGTTAGAAGTAAAACCAGTGGGTACATTTCTAAACATGTATAGGACTAATTTGTGTGCATGTGTGTTATATAGTTTGTAACTTGAATATTTTGTTTTAGTGGATTTTTGGTTTATGACTTAGAAGTCACAATGGATGTTTCCTCAGTTGGGTGAGGTTTTACCACTTTAAAAATCTCTTGTACTTAATCTTTCTACATCTAGGACTCGTAGGGCAACAAAGAAATAAGGAAAAAACCTATTCCTAAAAAAGTTCTATCTACCCATTTCCTAGAAAAGAAAATTGATAAGCACCCAAAACTGTACATTTTATACCCCGAATAGATGTACTTTAGTTGCTAATTCTCAGCAATTTGGGTCTTATGTGCTTAAATGTTTATCTTGTAGGTCAAATGTCCGTTTGCGGTGTCAAAAGCTATATATCAAGGCAAATGCGCATTTTATGGAGCTAATTACCAACCCCGTAACCTTACCCGAGCCTAAGCCTAGCCTAAACCTACCCTAAACCATGCGTGTGTTTTTTTTTGTCTTTTTATCATTTTTTAGATTTTTAGTTTGAGTCATTTTTATTTTTAAGATTTATTTTAGATTTATTTAGTATTTTATAGGTTTTATTTTATTTTATTAGTATAATTTTATTTTGACTTTT
Organism: Sambucus nigra; assembly: GCA_949130495.1. Classification (NCBI taxonomy): domain Eukaryota; kingdom Viridiplantae; phylum Streptophyta; class Magnoliopsida; order Dipsacales; family Adoxaceae; genus Sambucus; species Sambucus nigra. The sequence continues at coordinate 363,251,357 of OX422222.1, forward strand.
ATTAGCTTTTAGTTTCGTCTTTTTTTATTAGGATTAGTTTTAGGGCTTTATTTTTAGTTTATTAGATTTTATATTTTAGGACTTTTGTTTTCATATTTTATTAGATTTTTCATTTTTTATTTGTTTTTTTATTTTAGTTTTTTATAGCTTAGGATTTTTTTTTAGTTTAATATTTTTATTTTTATTTTCTTTAGTTTGTTTTATTTTTAGTTAGATTTTATTTTTATTAATTTTAGTTGAGTCTTTATTAATTTTTGTAGGTGTCCAAATTAAACACACACACACACATAAACCCCTAACACCCTACGTCCATACACACACATAAACTCACACACACCCAACTCCCCTACACACTATCATACACCCAAACACTCTCCCTCACCCTCACCCTACTATCCTATACCTCACACACACAACTCTTCTACCCTTCATCTTCCCCCAACAACCTTTTTCTCTCTCCTCTCTCTTCCCCCATTAACAACACCTCCAACAACAAACACAAAACCACCATACCCTTATACCTCCAAACAACCACCCCTATACCACCAATACCCCTCTCTCTCTTAACCTCCGGCACCACCTGCCGACGCCGCTCTTACCTGACCCGCGAGCCACGACCTCACCCTTGAACCCGCCGGCAGAACCCTCCTGTCCCATACCCGACCCCTGCGCGACCCCCAATACCCATTTTTCTGTCCCAAACCGCCACCTGCGCCCCCCATCGTCGGCCGGACCGACCCCTTACCAGAAACTCGGTGACGCAACCCTCTTCTCTCTACGCGGATCCAACCCGACCTGCAACCCGAGCGCCGATCCATACCCGCTTCACCTCCGGCGACACGCATCCTACCCGAGCCTGTAGCATCCCAATTCTCCCAAAAGCCACCCACGACTTTCCCACCTGCATAAACCAAACAAAGACATTCCAAAAGCCAACCAAATAACAAATGCCCACATGTGCCAAATAAACCCAACTTATTCCCTTAAAACCCTTTACACAAAATACCCCCAACTACCTATTTAAGCCAACTTCCCATTATACCCTCTAACCCAAATCAGATTTTGTCACCTCATTTAACCCACATGCCCTCAAACACACTCACACCCCATGCTCCTCTCACCATTTCCGTGCACACTCAACGCATTCCCAAAAATACCCCTAACTACATGCCTACTATTTAAAGAGGATGAAGACCCCATGAGAAAAAAAGCTTGGTAAAGAGAATTGTAGAGAGAGAAATTTTAGTTTAGAAATAAATTAGGATAAACACCATTTTGTAAATAGTTTTTATTTTTCTTTTTTGAGAATATTGAGTGCTAAATGTGTGAGGATTAATTTGAGTGAAATTTTTATGTAATATTGTTTGGATCACTCAAGTTGATGGATTATGAATTTCAACTAATGGATTGAAGATCAATTAAGCATCAAGAGATTGGGGTTTGATTTTTCTTTTCTCATCTCATTTATTTTATGCCTTTGATTATTAATTTGTCATATTTCATATCATGTTAGGCTAAATCCCCTTTCAAGGGGTGGGGTAAAACCATTATTTGATGTTATTTTATTTTTATTAGTTTAGTTACTTGAAAAGTCCATTTGAATGTTAATTTTGATCCCTCACCCTTAAATTTACGCCTCGAGAGAGGGTAAATGATTTTCGAGAGATAATCGAAATTCTATTTATAATACCCATTTTAGATTCGAACCAGAGATATGGGTTTCTTAAGTGGGGGTATTATAACTTGAATTTCAACTCTAAATTTATTATCTAAGATTGACATAAATTTTAATTGATCGATCCCAGCGGGCAATTATTTAAAAGGAGTGTAGATATATTTTTCTAGAGTTGTGGGGTGTTAAACTTAATTTTCTAAAATATTACTATTATAATTACACTTGCAACGAGAGTTGGTTTGTAATTTTGATATTAATTTGGGAGAATTCAAATAATTAAATTAATTAATTAGAATAACTAAAATTTGTGGTGTAATCCCACTCCTTGATTGTTCTCACAATTATTTACCTCACTTTATCTCTTATTTTAGTTTAGACTTTATTTTTCATTTTAGTCACTTTCTAGTTAGTTATTATCATCTCTCATTTATTTTATTTTAGTATTATTTCACCTCACCTCACCCAATTGTTTTAATATTTGAAAAAGCTAAAAAAAAGTTGAAAAGTGAAAAAGAACAAAAAGAAAATAAAAAGTGAATTACAATTGAATTTGTCTCTAGCTTACCCCCTTGGAAGTGGATTGATACCCTTACTTACCTCTACACTTGAGATTGTTTTATTTTGTAGGTATTTGAGGTTTTGAGTAACTTGTCTTTCAACAACGACATATGCAAAAGTCACGTTATCAAAAATTACGTAACTCAACTAATTACAAATCAATACCTAATCACATCTGTTGAATACAACTGTACATAATCCTGCAAATAATACTAAGATCAAGCATTTTAGAAATATGTACAAAAAAATGAACTCATAAGACTCAAATATCTCCCCCATTTTGTCTCAAATGGACAAAGTGAATATTACTCAAGTCATAGGAGTTTATTCAGCACAAACCATTCCTATCAATTTACGCAAAGCAATAAACCTATTGTAATCCAAAGGTTTGGTAAACATATCTGTGAGTTGCAAATCAGTAGGAACATAATTGATTTCTAATTCCTTAGTTTCAACTAATTCTCGAATAAAGTGATGTCGCATTTTTATATATTTGGTTCGCAAGTGTTGAACAGGATTTTTAGAGATATTGATCGCCCTTTGATTATCACAATAGATATGTAATTATTCTTCTTGAATACTATAATCACTTAGCATTTTCTTAAGCCAAAGTAATTGAGCACAACAACTTCCAGCAGCTATGTATTCAGAGTCAGCTGTTGATAAGGAAGTGCAGTTTTGTTTCTTACTACTCCATCCCACCAAATTATTACCCATATAGTAACATGCTCCTGATGTGCTCTTAATATTATCAGTACACCCTGCCCAATCGACATCAGTGTATCCTATTATAGTACTAGGAGTATTATTGGTGTACCAAAGTCCTAAATTTAGAGTGCCTTTTATGTATTTTATGATTCTTTTAACACACGCTTAAATGGCTCTCTTTAGGATTGTTTTGATAACGGGCACACACACAAACAACGTACATAATGTTAGGACGCGAGGCAGTAAGGTATAGTAAGGTTCCTATCATACTATGATATAGAGTAGGATCTATGGATTTACCACTCTCATCCTTAGATAATTTTACCATAGTACTCATGGGAGTTTTAGCTTCTTTGGCACTTTCAAGGACAATTTTTTTGACAATCTCTAAAGCATACTTAGATTGCGAAACAAATAATCCTTCTGAATTCTGTTTGACTTGAAGACCCAAGAAAATTTTCAACTAAGAGAAATTTGAAATTCTTTATGCATAATTTCATAAAAGGATTTAACTTCAGAGGGAGATGTTTATCCAAAGATGATATCGTCAACATAAACTTGAGCTATAGTAATATGTTTGTTAAAATGTTTGACAAATAGGGTTTGATCATTTCCACCTCTCTTAAAACCTTTGTCTAAGAGAAAATTGGAAAGGCGCTCATACCAGGCTCTTGGCGCTTGTTTCAGGCCATACAAAGCCTTTTTAAGACGAAAGACATGATTTAGATATTGAGGGTCAATGAACCCTTTTGGTTGTTCTACATAGGTCTCCTCGGTCAATATTCCATTAAGGAAGACAAATTTGACATCCATTTGATAAAGCGTAAAATGTAAGTAACAGGATATGGTAAAGAGAAGACGAACAAATTCTAAGCGAGTAACTGGAGCAAAAGTCTCGTTAAAATATATTCCTTCAATTTGAGAGTATCCTTGAGCAACTAATCTGGCTTTTTTTCTAATGATTATCCCACTTTCATCAGATTTATTTTTAAATATCCAACGTGTGCCAATAACGTTTTTGTGATCAGGCCTAGGTACAAGATACCAAACATCATGAGTGACAAATTGAACAAGTTCTTCCTGCATGGAAGAAATCCAATGAGGATCATTAAATGCATCATTTACATTCTTTGGTTCCTCAATGGAAATAAAACATGCATAACGAGCATAGTTTCTTAATTGAGATCTTGTACGTACATGCTCACTAGGGTTACTAACAACATTATTTATGGGATGGTCTTTAGAAACTGAGTTAGGTACTTCAGGTGTCTCAATTTGTAAAGAATCATCTATTTCTGGAGATTCATTTTCTAAAACATTTTCAGACTCTTCCATAATAGTTGGTTCTCCAGTCTGGCTATCAATAGTAGTGTCACTTACAATAACGTTTATAGACTCCATTAAGGTCTTAGTGCTAAGATTATAGACATGATATGCTCTACTATCAGGAGAATAACCTAGAAAGATAGCTTTATCTCCAGGAGTCTCAATTTTGGATAAGTGTTCTCTGTCTTTACAAACATAACACGTACTACCAAAGGTTCTAAGGTACTTAAGATTGGGCTTTTTCCCATACCAAAGTTCATAAGGAGTTTGTTTAGAATTCTTCATAAGATAGACCCTATTGATAATGAGACAAGCAGTGCGAATAGATTCTACCCATAAATATTTAGGTAAAGTCTTGGCATGAATTATAACACGTGCCATCTCTTGAAGAGTACGGTTCTTTCTCTCAGTAATACCATTTTGTTGACGAGTCTTTGGAGCACTAAATTCATGTTTGTAACCATTATAGTCACAATATTCTATAATACCGGTGTCTATGAATTCTCCACCTCTATCACTACGATTTCTATTTACTTGAGTGTCCTTCTTATTTTCAATTCGAAGTAAAATTTTCAAAAAAGTTTGAAAAGTATCAGACTTTTGTTTTAAGAAGGCTACCGAAGTAAATCTGGTGAAGTCATCAACCATAACAATAAAGTAACTGTGTCCACAGAGACTAACAGTTCGAGAAGGACCCATTAGGTCCATATGGATGTGCTCTAAGGGTTTAGAGGTAAGGATATCTTTAACTTTCTTATGAGGGGCCTTAACAATTTTTCCTTCTTGACATGACCCACAAACAATATTAGAAATAGGTTTGATCTTAGGAATACCTCTAACTATTTCTTGTGCAGATAATCTACTGAGATTTTCGTAATTTATGTGACCCATTAGATTATGCCATATCTCATTTTCATCCATTCTGGCAATGTTACAGACCTCAGTACTGTTCTGGAAAGTATAATAATTGTCAGGAGTCCCGAGTCATGTAATTATGCACTCACCTTTTTCATTTAAAATATTCAATTATTCTTTGAAAAGGTGACAGTATGAGTTGAGTCACAAAATTGCGAGATACTAAGTAGATTAGCCTTAAGACCTTTTACTAGAAGAACATTTTCAAGTAAAGGTAATCCTTCTTCTTGGAGTGTCCCTTTACCAATGATTTGAGATGATACAGAATCACCGAAAATAACTTTTCCTCGAGCAAAGCTATTTTTGTTTAGAAGTTTAGTATCATCCCCAGTCATGTGCTTTAAACATCCAGAGTCTAAATACCAACCAGAGGAAGTGTGTTCAGCTTTTAAAGCAGTAATCACAATATTACACTTCATCTGGGGCAATAGCTCATATTTTCTAACCCAAATAGCTCTTGTTTTCATTTTGCGCTTATTTTCTCTCATTTAATAAAATTTGCGAGCATTAGATTTTTATTGAAAAATGTTTTGTGCATGAGTTTGAATTTTATGGAAAGTAGGAGCCTTTGGTTTAGAAAATTCCCTAGAAATCCTTCTTGGAAATGATCTTTTAGGTTTGGTCTTTCTCTTTCCATAGTTAGAGTTTTTTTCTGGTTGTCAAGGAAGAACATAATTGTTACCACTTCTGCTAGAATAGTTAAAGTTTTGATATACATGAGTGTTACAGACAGGGTTAACTAAGCGTCTAGAATAGCATCCTTCGAATGAATGACCATATAAGCAACATGATTCATAACATATTATCATCATTCTCATACATAGGCATATCATCATTATATATTATCTTAGGAAATAAAGACATGCAAGGATCAAATACATCAGATGATTCAGGTTCCTGATTTTTAGAATCACTTGAATCATCCCATGTTTTGCAAATGTTAGCCCTAGTATGTTTATTGGGCATGTTTAATTTCACTGTATAGTCTTGTGCTAAATGTCCTAATTTTCCACATCTAAAACATTCAATGTTCTTGAAGTCTTTGTTAGGTCTAGTATGAATATCTTTGTGATGTTTGTCTTGACCTCTCTCATGAGGTTTGTAATTAGATTGAGGTGGATAATTTGTCTTGCCTTGTCTGTTTGCCATTTTATTTCTAAATTTGACAATTTTCTTAAACTGTTTTGACATCAAGGTAATTTGATTATCCAAACTATCTATATCACATTCGTCATGAGAGTCATCATTAGGAATATTAAGCTCAGGTTTCATTAGCTTAGAGGAAAAGCTCAAATTGGAACTAGTCTATTTCCTACGGGACTGGGTCAATTACTTCTTAAATTCTAATTCCATTTCCACAGTTCTTAGTTTACTACTGAGTAATTCAGGAGTGATATTTTAGTCACTCATTTCCTCAATAGCATATCTTTTATTATCAAATTTATGTGGTAATGACCTTATAATTTTAAAGATAATTTAATATCTGTCATAAGTGATCCCATTAGCATGAAATTTGGTCACAATGTCAGTCAATTTCATGTAAAAGTCATCAAATGATTCAGAGTCTGACATAATTAGAGAGTTATACTGCTGGACTAGCATCTTTGTTTTAGCAGCCTTAACTCTAGTGTCACCTTCATGTGCAGTAATCAGTGTATCCCAAGCTTCCTTAGAATAAGAACAAGATGAGATCCTTTTGAACTCATGTTCATTTATGGACATAAATATGGCATTATTTTCATTTTTTATTGTTTTGAGAAGCTTTCTTCTCTTCTTGTGTGAATTCACTTAATACTTTCTTAATCCTCTCATTACTTACTCCAGTGGATGGTTTTGTAGGATAAGTATATCCATTTTCAATAATATCCCAGACATCATCTACCAAGGTTCCTTATATGAAAGCAACCATCCTTACTTTCCAGTAAGCAATGTTGTTCCCATGAAAGAGAGGAGGTCTGGTCAAGTTACCAAATCTTTCATTTTTCTCGTCCATTGTTTGATTTCAAGAAACTATTTCAGAAATACAAGATCTTTATAAAAAATTCAAAAGCTCTGATACCAATTGAAAAACCTGTTACTTAGGCCGTTTAATATACGATTAAACTATTGAAGTAACTCCCAACTGTTTTTTGGGGAAACTCTTTTCTTTAAATCAAATCAGTTTAATCACAAGATGTGTTTAATAAAATATGTACGAGATCAGTTCAAGTTTTGTTAATAGGTTTAGCAAAATAGTTTAAAACAATTAAACTCAGCACAACCACAAGAATGAAATGAGGAGATGTAGAAAAATTAAGTACAAGAGATTTTTAATGTGGTTAAACCTCACCCAACTGAGGAAACATCCACGGTGACTTCAAAGTCACAAACCAAAAATCTACTAAAACAAAATATTCAAGTTACCAACTATATAACACACATGCACACAAATCAGTCCTATACAAGTTTAGAAATGTACCCACTGGTTTTATTTCTAATATATCTGCAGTTCTAATTGTTGATGTGGCTTTCCCAGTTTGCTAACTTCCACTTTGTTCCAGTCTTTACGTTAACTCTTGTTGATTTAAGATCTTATAGCCAACACTTATGTGTTGTAGTGTGTCAAATGTTTGTTAACATGATACTAATCACATGCATGCATACACACACACACACACACACTTATTTTATACAAACAGTTCTATCAAATTACAAATCAGATCTATATGCTGTCATTTTCAGTTTCTCTCTTCTTAGGAAACAAAAACTTTCTTTGATCTTTTAATCAATCTCGGAATCCAAGGTTACCTTGCTCGGAAGACGATTCAAGGTCTTAATCATTTTCAGATGGTTTAGAATATATTTTTGAAATTGAAAACCACAGATTCCGATTCTAACTAGGTCAAAAGTCTTGTTTTAAAAGAACTAGGAACATAAAATGATTTGTTGATTCTAGAGTTGAAAAACATCTATAGAAAATAAATCAACAAATAGATTTCTCAAGATGCGAAACTAAATATGCAGATCTAGGTGTAATCTAACATGAAATAGTCACATCTACATTTTCTATTAAAGAGAAATACAGATCGAACACGCAAATTTTAAGTTGGAAATAAGGTCTTAAACTTAGAGGGATAAAACCTCAAACACCCTTCAAAACCACCACCAACAACACACTCAAACACACATGAATAGTGTTTGGTAAAACTGTTTATGAGATTTGAGTTAGGGTTTGAAACAGGTTTGGGTTTTGAATATAGGGCTAGGACGATTAGGGTTTCATTCTCTTTCTAGCTTTCTCTCTCTTTCTTTTTCTCTCTTCTCTCTTTGGTTAGACGAAGTGGCAAAAGTTCTCAAATGCAAAGGCTAAGCCTCCCTTTATACTGAGGGGCGAAGATTTGAGAAGGTAGTTCAAAATCAAGGGCTGAGATTTGGTCTAGCCAAATTGACTTTGATCCAACGGTGAGATAACAAGACGAGTTAAATGGTTTCTGATTGGTTGAGAAGGGTTTCACATGGATTGACCTCAAACGCATGCAGATCGTTGATAATAATGATCCAAGGGCTGATAATGGACAACGATTTTGAGTCTTTAAAGAAACACAAATCCAACCGGTATATGGGTGACAGGTGTAGGGTTAAGATCAAGCCTCACACGCGTGTTACAAAATAATTACATAGGCACCCTATAGTCTTTAGCGCTTTCGGTTCCTACCCAAATCAACTTTCAGGTTGAAAACCATAAAACCAAAAATTACAGAATGACCCCAAAATCTTTTTAACTAGCTTAATTCTTTAGGAATGTTAAATTCACTTAGGTTAGAAGAACTTGTAGGAGACCTTCAAACCTATAAAATTGACAAGTTTCCCAAAACTGTAAAATCAAAAGAGAAAGGGATTGTAATTAAGGCCCAGTCTAGAAAGAGTAAGGTGACGTCTAAAAAGAGAGGTGGTATTTACAAAGAGAGAGGAGGCATCGTCCAATTTTGAGTAAGACTTTGATTTAGATGGTTTATCCCTTTTTGCTAAAAAGTTTACGAAATTTCTCAAACTTATGAATAATGGAAAATCTAAAGATAAAAGGAGTTTTGAGAAAAATAACATTGGGAAGATACTTAAAAAAGACAAAAAGGACTCCCCAAAGAGAGAGGAAGAGAGGTATTACGAGTGTGATGGGAGAGGTCACAAATCATATGAGTTCCAAACTAGGTTAAAGAGTTAAGGTAAGGGTAAATTTTCCTTAAATTACACTCTTAGTGATGATAGCGAGGTTGAGTTGGTGGATTCAGGAGAAGAATCACTTCATGAATGTAACTGCATCCCATTCATGGCTAGTCATGTGAGTACGTATAGTGCATCTCATGACGATGAGGAAGATACATCACAAGGACACCTCGACAGTACAAACGACGTGAGTGAGGGTGAGTATGTAGAAAGTGAGAGTGAGGGTAACCTACATTACGCATACGCTGAGTTATATGTTGAGTACTTTAAACCAAAAATGAAAAATAAAGGGTTAACAACAAGGATCATTGCACTAGAGAAGGAGTTAAGAGAGAGAGAGAGAGAGAGAGAGAGTTTGGAGAGAGAAAGAGAGTTTTTGAGAAAGATAAATAGGACTTGACCAAACAAGTGACTAGTCTTAAAAGTGAGCTCCTTGCATCTATAGATAATCGAAAGAAACTTGAAGCCCTTATATCCTAACTCGAGAAAGATCTCGGGCGAGCCCGGGATGTCAAGGTAAACATTGAGGATACATCTAGGAAGATGGGAAATACTTTCCTCGAACCCACTTTAGGGATTGGTGAGAGGCAAGGAATAGGTTTCAATGATGCTTCCACGTCACATGTCGCACCGAACCGATTCCTAAATTCAATGTGAATCCTTATATCTCTTAACCAAAACCCCAAAGAAAAGTTAGGCCAAGAATTGCAAGCCAAGGTCGGCCTAAGATTGTTTATTTCTTCACTTATTACAAGAGAAAAGGCCACCTTAGAGTTTTTTTCCATAGTTTAGTTCGGACTCAACGTAAACATACTCTGTCTCACCACTTTAGTGATTTTGCTAGCCTTAAAGAGCAGGTTGAGTGTATAATCGCCACTTCTCATAGTTTGCTGGAAGTATTCCAATGGATGTCTTTACCGTCAGTGGATACTTCCAACATCCCCAGTAGACCCAACAACGACAAGGGTAAACAAAAGGTCACCACTACTTGGGTCCCTAAGCATGAAGAGAAAGCCCTTGTTGTCCATGTGGCTCTTAAGGCTCTTAATAACTCCTAGTGGTTGATCCAAGCATATGACTGGTGATGCCTCATTTTTTACCTACCATAAAGAATGCAAGGATGGTAAAGTCACCTTCGGAGATGGGAGTAAATCTAGAATTATAGGATAAGGTATACTATAGATTCCTTAATTTCCTAAGATAGATAATATTTTTTACATCAAAGGTTTGAAAGAAAAACTTATCAGCATTAGCCAGCTGTGTAATGTAGACTTTGCTGTAAATTTTAACCGAAACTAGTGTAACATTTTTTTTAAGCTGATAAACTTTTATTGCAAGGGGTGAGGACTAGAAAATAACTGTTATGGGATTGTACCCAAGTCCTCATTTATGAGAAACAACACCACGATCTCTTTTATGGATTTGTGGCATCAACGTCTCAGTCACGTTAATTTTAGAGATTTGGAGTGTTTAGCAAAGAAATACCTAATATGTGAATTTTCGTCACATGAAAATTCATCTTTTGCGATTTGTGGTCCTTGTCAGCAGGGAAAACAAGTCCATAGTCCCCATCGAAAGTTGAATTCCATTACCACTTCAGATGTGCTTGAAAAGATATACATGGATCATATGTGTCCTACTCGCACTGAGAATTTGGGTGGTAAGAGGTATATCCTCGTGATGGTATATGATTTCTCTCTATACTCGATAGTTAGTTTCCTAAGAGAGAAATTCGATGTTGTGGAGTTTATTACAACCAAGTGCCATGTCCTATAAAATCAACATGGTGTCACCATAAATAGTTAGCGTAGTGACAATGACACATAATTTAAAGAAGCAAAGGTGGATAATTACCGTTATAGCCTTGGAATTAAACATGAATTTTCGACCGTGAAAACGCCTTAGAAAAGTGGGATCATTGAGAGGAAGAATCGGACGATTCAAGAGATGGATAGATCCATGCTTCTTAGTCGTAGAGTGTCTAGACAATTTTGGTCAAAGGTGGTGTCTACCGCATTGCACATGGTGAATAGGGTATATCTTCGTCCACATACACTTCAGACACCATATGAGTTATGGGCAGGGAAGAAGCACAAACTTTTATATTTCCGTGTCTTTGGGAGTAAATGTTATATCCTAAGGGATAGAGAGCAATTAGGAAAGTTCGACTCCCAGAGCGACGAGAGGAATTCTGTTAGGATATTCATCTACAAGCAAAGTTTATCGGGTTTTTAACCTGAACAACTGTAAGGTTATGGAGTCAATAAACTTCACTATTAAAGTTGACGAGCCTTTAACGTTTGTTGATCTTAACCATTTGTATGAGGATGATGCACCCCTTAATGACGATCCCATTGTTACTCATGATTTAGGGGACACACCTTCTTGGGTTTGCAAGAGTTATGACCCTTCTGCCTTTTTAGGAGATCCTACTTTAGGTGTCAAGACTCACCCTCAACTAGAAAACGTTGTTATCTTTCTGTGCTACATCTCCAAAGTTGAGCCCAAGAATGTAAAAAAATCACTCAAGGATGAACATTGGATATTCCCTATGCAAGAAGAGTTACTTCAGTTTAAAGTGGATGATGTCTGGGAACTATTACCCTGACCTATTAAGACAAATGTGATTGGAACTAAGTGGATATTTAATAATAAGATGGATGATAATGGTACCATTATCTATAATAAGTTTAGGTTAGTCTCTTAGGTCTACACACAGATTGAGGGTGTAGAATTTGAGGAGACATTTTCTCCTATTGTCATATGCGCTTTAAGCTATATCAGATGGATGGTAAGATTTCCTTTCTAAATGGAATTCTATGGGAGGATGTTTAAATGGAACAAACAAAAAGGTTTGAAGATCCTAAGAACCCTCGACGTGTCTATTATCTGAGGAAAGCCTTGTATTGTTTCAAATAAGCACCCTACGCTTCGTATGAGAGGCTTACTTACTATCACATAGCCCGTGACTTCAAGAGAGGGGGAGTAAATAAGACATTATTTATTAGTAGATGAAAAGGTGCTATTTTGGTTGCCCGGGTCTATATGGATGACATAGTCTTTGGATTCATGTGCTCCCTCTATGCTCACGACTTTTAAGAGGTGATAAAGAGTGAGTTTGGGATGAGCATGGTTGGTGAGCTAACATTATTCCTTAGTCTCCAGGTTCTTCATCTAGAGGATGGGATGTTCATCTCCCAATTCAAGTAATCACGAGACCTCGTGAAAAAGTTTGAGTTAGACTCTGCTAAGCACTCATACACCCCTATAAGTACCTCGACAAAGCATAGCAAGGACACTTCAGGAAAGGATGTAGATCAAACCTTGTATCGGAGTATGATTGGTAGTCTTCTCTACTTGACTAGCAGTCGTCCCGACATAGCCTTGAGTGTTGGAGTCTCTGCGCGATATCAAGCATCCCTAAAAGAGTCACACTTACATGATCCTAAACGTATTATCAAATATGTGAGTGGGACTCTCTCATGTGTCATTTAGTATTCCTTTGATACTGACGACCATTTATCCACCTATTTAGAGGCCAATTGGGCCGGGGATGTAGATGGATGTAGGAGCACTTCGGGTGGGTGTTTCTATTTTAGGACTGCACTTGTCTCTTGGTTGAGCAAGCAGCAGAACTCTATAGTTTTTTCCACTATGGAGTCTGAGTACATCATCATCGGGAGTTGTTGCACGCAACTCTTGTGGATGAAGCAAATGCTAGGATTATGGGATTTCATAGGGAACCATGACTATTTCCTGTGATAACACGAAAGCGATTCATACATCCCAAAATCCAGTCCATCATTCACGCATGAAGGACATTAGGATACGTGAGCATTTTATCTTAAAACTAGTAGAGGATAAAGTCATGTGCTTGAGCTTTGTGACCATCGACCGCCAGTTAGCCGATATTTTAACAAAATCTTTTGATGACCTTAGATTCGAGAGTATTAGGAAGTCTTTAGGTATCTACACAGTTGACCGAGGGTTAGTTATATTGTCTCGTATATGATGGCTTTTCACGTTCATATTCTTCATTCCTATTGCTAGATTGTATTATTTGTATTATTCTTGTATTATATTTTTCGTTTTCATATATTAGAAAAATCCAAAAAGATTTTTAGTCTTTAAAAAAACACAAAAATATTTGTGTAGCTTTTTTACACCTTTATGGTTGGACATTTAGGATTGCCCAGTCACAATATCATTCCATTATTCTGTGAATTTTTTATAGTGTTTTGAGACAAAATTCATTTCATCCATGTGCCTTATAATGTTTCGAGCCATTGAGATGTGATTAGTGATTAATTTATATATGTTTGACTCATTGTCTCCTTTAATGCACACATGCACGGATTTATTTCAGCATTGCACTTGTCTATCACATGTTGGTCTAAGTGTTTTCATCTCAATCCTATCTTTAAAACGAACCAAATGCGATAAAATGAGATACTAAAAGTTGTTCTTGTAGGAACCGTTGTTCTAATTGGAAAAATTGAAATTTATATCTCAGGTAAATATATTAATTTAAAAGCAATAGCTCGGGCTATGAAAGTAAAAATATATTTTCATGAATAGCCACCACTTGCTAAAGAAAAGAGCCTAAAAGATTAAAAGCACTCAAAAGAAAAAATATAAAATGCTAGGCCAAATTTAAAAGAACATTGATGCTTCGCTACATATGAGCATTGATTTGTTCAAAACAAAAGAGTTGAGTGAAATATTCTATATGTGAGTTTTAAGGGAGTTAAATCTAAGATCAATGGGTTTGCACGTCCTGAAAAAGTCTCGTAAGATCATTACATAGTTTAGACATTATTGGTGTGAAAATCATTTTAGACTTTAATTTATTAATTAGAATGGGTTGATATCATATAAATTCAACATTTTTACACCTAAGGAGGATTTTGAGTTCATTCGTTAGGAGTATCCAAAATTCACCGTGCACATATGGTATGATTGTTTGAATTGATTTTCCTATCAAATATGTTCATACCCATTCATTTTCGCATTCACAACTTGGTTATCTTACTGTAGTTCGTGGTGTGTATTTATTTTTTCCTGGGAAAAAATTTGAAAAATTCAAAAAATAGTTGTAAATTACTTGCGACACACTTCGTATTTATTAGTTATGTTTCTTTGCCCCTTCTATTTGAGACATATTAAAAAGGGGGAGAACGAATTATGGGAGAGTGGGAAAGTTTGATGATTTTCTTGTGCTTACCTATGATTATCATCTATGCATATCATTCTATTTCTCGTCTCATGTGTGTAGGTTCATTTGAAGATCATATTCATGATACAGTTCATGAAGACAAAGAAATTTAGAGACTTGAAGATTTTTTTTGAAGATTTCAAGACTTGCATATTTTAATGTCTTTCTAGTTGAGGGTTTGGGGGGATATTAGAATATTGTACATCTTCGGATTTTTTTGGGTTGCATAATTTGGATTTTTTATGTACCTATCGACATAGCCATAGGGGGAGATTTGTAATGACATATTTATGTCATTGTCCACTAGAATGTAGGTCTTGTCTGTATCATCCTAGATCACATGAGATATGGCGTATCCCGTTACACTAGAATGTCTACACGATCATCCACGACGTCCATAATATGAATCATTACGATTTGCATCGTTAACAAGCACCACTCATCTTCAACGTCCATCACGTCTTACTTCATCCGTTCTCCATTACTCCACATCTTTATGGTATATTCTTTATTTGGAGTTATGAGTTTCTTGAAAATATTTTCTTGGAGAATTTTATATAATTTTATTTGGTTTTATTTTATAAAAAAGTGGTTGGAATTTTAATAAAAAATATTTTTCACCTTATATCGTTACAATGACATGGCCTTGTCATCATAACGGCATTCACATGTCATTTGATACATCATTTGATGGCTTACATCCAATATGGATCAAACAAAGGCACACTGTTGTAGTTATTATAGGTGGGTTAATGGGACATTAGATGGTCGCTTGTCAAAAGATGGATATCTTGTTCAAATGACCTTTTGACCTCGTTCAAACAACCAGACGTTGCCTCAAAATTCGTGTTTTCCCACTTAAACCTAATACCTATTGGTATTTTGCAAGAATTTTTTACCTCCGTTTCCTGCATACCTGTTGCCCCAAAAGTCTTCATTTTTAAGGCCAAAACACCCTTTGGATTTACACAAACCTCCTAATCAATATTTTGTGTATCACTTTGAAATCCTCATAAACACATATTCCATTCTTGGAGTTGATCTTATGGAGAAGGTGTATCCACAGCTGGACTTCTAATTCTCTTGGGAACTTCTACCGAAGAAGACGAACCGAAGCCTGTGAGATTTTCTTCTTTCGCTGTCTGTATTTTTTTATGTACATGTAAGTTGCGATTTTCATATAATAGTGAAATAAAAGAAAAGGTTTTGCCCCTTTCGGGGATTTTTTTCCATAAAATGTCCTTTGTTTTTATTTGGTTATATGCTTCATGATTTAGTTCTTTTAATCATGTAGTTGCATAGACTAGGTCTTAACACTAGGTTAAGTTGACATTTAATTAAATAAGTTTGATCCATTTAACCGTAGTGCACTCACAGTATCCAAACTCGAGAAAGATCTCGAACGTGCTCGAGATATGAAGGTTACTATAGAGGATATATCTAAGAATGTTGAAAATATTCTCCTGGGTAGTGCTTTAGGTCTTTGGGGGACGAGGAATAGGTTACGACGGTGCCTCCACTTCTCACACTGCATCAAAGCTAGTTCCTAAATTTGTGGTAGATCCTTATGGGCTAGGATCGAAATAGCAAAAGAGAGTTCAACCTAACAAAGTGAACCAAAGGAGAACTAAAACAAGTCAATGTTTTCACATTTTTCAAGAGGAAAGGTCACCTTTGAGATTTTTTCTACAAGTTAGGAAGAACTCGTCATACACATACTCCCGCGCACCACTATAGTGACTTTGCTAGTCTTAGAGAGAAACTTGAATTCCTAATCGCGACTTCATAAAGCTTAATGGAATAATTTCAACGGATGTCTATACTGTTTGAGAACATTTCTAATGTGCGACTAGAGACAACTACAATAAGAGAAAACAAAAAGTAACATCAACTTGAGTACCTAAGTAAGAGAATAATGCCCTTATTTCTCATGTTGCTCTCAAGATTCAAAATACTTCCCAATGGTATTTCGATAATGCGTGATCGAGGCACATGACCAGTGACATAGAATTTTTTACCAACCTTGAGGATTACAGGGAATGCAAAGTCGACTTTAAAGATGACAGTAGGTCTAGTATTTTAGGACTTGGATGTGTTGAGATACCTAGATTTCCTAAACTAGACAATGTGTTGTACGTAAAAGGATTGAAAGCAAACCTAATTATCACAAGACAACTGTGCGATGCAAACATTGTGGTAAGGTTTGATCGGTCCGAATATAATCTATATGATCAATCCGATGGACTTTTACTACAAGGAGTGAGGATCGAATTTAATTTCTATGGGATTGTGACCAAGTCCTCTTTTGTGTGCAACAGTGCCCCGCTCTCCTCTATGGACCTTTGTCATCAACGGCGAGGTCATGCGAACTTTAGAGATCTTAAGAAATTAGTGAAAATGGACTTAGTTTGTGACTTTCCATTACATGGAAACTAACTTCATCAATTTGTGGACCTTGCTAACAAGGAAAAAAAATTTGAAATCCCCATCAAAGGTGTAGGCCTTTTTTTCTTTAAATGTGCTTTAAGGATGTCAAGAACAATTTTCTTTCAAAAAATCTTTTTAATTTTAACACGCGCCTAGTTTGTGAACCAATTTTAATTAAGTCCAATTTCATCTTGTTTAATCCTAAACATGCATCTAGGTAATTAAAGCAAGTAAACTAAATAAGTTCACAATGGCGGATGTACGGGGAAACCACAAAGGGAAAAAACATCAGATGACCCAAGCTAGACAATCACTATGATGCGGAGTTTTACAAAGGAAGACATACAGACTAACCTAACGACTTGATCCCCCAAAGCCTTGATGCTTTACTTCTCTTTAATCTCTCCTTCATAGTGCCCATGAAAAAGTCCTTCTACGATACCTGTCCACAACACATGCATCCACGAATGCCTCAGTGTCCACCGATATAGCTTAGAAACCGTCTACGATTCGAAACACAGACTCCTCAGTTTCTTCACTACAAACCCAACGATCAATGTTCAAAGTGATAAACAAACCCTGATGATGCAAATAAGATCTCTGTAGAAATAGAATATGAAAGATCGGATATTTTTTAAACTCTAAGGCTAGTTTTTAAACTTTGAAAACCTTATAGAACTTTGTGCAGAAAAACATAACTATTTTCTGGAATATGGTTCTGCACACACACGAAAGTCTGAGACTAAAATTTTATAAATAAAAATTTTAAGTCGGCATGTCGTTCTAACGAGATGCACATGTCTTTCTAATGACTGTGACATGTCAGTCAAACGACATCTAATGTTGTTTGAACCACCAAACTACAAGGTAGTGTTTTACACGACTCTAAACAGTTTTATCTTAGAATAAACAAGGATAAAACACTTTAAAATAATTTAAAATCAAGTTTACGTCCTTTAAAACTCTTTTCAAACTTCATAAATATAATGCGTTCATACCTGAGAGATCAAAATGCAATGAAGACGTGAAATGTGCACCAATAAAACTCGGCATGATGTAATCTTTGTAGCTTGGCCGCTGCGTCTTTTAAATGAACACGTTATAGACCTTGTGGGAATCGTGACAATATAAAAATCTATCTATGACTCAAAATAAGTTTTTTTCTGGAAATAAGTTAAATACTTACAAACAAACTTAATTGGAAATTTTGTCGTTACAAATCTCCCCCTTTGACTATTCAGGGACAAAATCCAAATAGTGAAATGCCTAAGTCGGTCCGTCAAGCCGTATGACACCTAAATCCCATCCTATAAAACCCAAAATCAAAAAGTACATGACCAGGACTTGTATATGCATGTCCGACAAGTGTGAGTTGTTAGAATGTGATGTAGTCTTAAAATCTCGACTCGTTGAAGAATACCTGCACATATGAAACAGACAAATGCCCCGTGAAGTATTGAGGAACAATTGATATAGAAAATATCAATATGTAAAACAAATTATTGTTAAACATGTATGCAAATTATGATACCAATTTGTAACAAACTAATCCCCCGACATAACATATATATCTCCCCCCATTTTGTCTCGAATAGAAAATAAGTGAAAAAGATAAATAAACCACTAAATATATAGAATGAGAATAATCAATGAAGCATATCTAGATAAACATGGAAATGCCTTCTAAAAATAATCAGACGATACCAATTCGAATGTAGAAAACAGTCCCAATAAATGAAAACATCAATCTAAGGAACGATGTGGCTAACCGAATCAATGCAGCATAATAATAAACACATGAATAATCAAAATTGTCTGCATGCAAACTGTCCAAATGAACCCGGAAGTACCAAAACACAAAGATATAATATATATATGAAGCAGGTACTGAAACAGAAATAGGGCTAAAAAATCAAGGAAGGTTATCCGAACGACTAAGCCATGTCGTTTGAACGACAACGCATTTCATTTGATGTGTGCATTAAATGACCTAAAATAGTAGGTTATCGTTTGAAGCATCCTTCTAACGACCCTACAAATGACCATATCTGATGAGATTGACGCCTCGAAAAATGTATCGTTAGAACCAAACTTTGAATGACTTCGAATTACTTGGACTTGTCGTTCGAACGAAGTCTAGAATTCGTTTGATGGAATTTATCAAACTCTATATTCCAGTCCCAAAAATGTTAAAGTTTTGCCCAGTGAAAAAATTTCATGAAAACAAGTACTGGATATATGAAACCGTAGTAAAAACAGACTCAAAACTTAAAGATAAAACAAGTAAAACAATGTGAGTTTCATGCTAACATAGTATAATTGTGCTCAAACATGGATTGGAGTGAATGTGTGTGAACTACAACAAATGAAGCACAATATGAACGCATCAAAACAATCAAGAAACTCTAATTGATAGTAAAATATCATCAAACATAGTTTTAGACATTTGTGACAATTAATATATTGAGCTTAATGGACTAAACAATCAACATGCACATAAATCCAGAATTTTGACGATTCTACAAACAATTGTGTTATGATACGATTTTTAACATTAAGGATTCATGGTGCAAACCCGTTTAATCTTCCTTCTAAACACCCTCAAATATTTATATGTTCTTTTTAAAGATCTTTTGAGGTTTCTATCTTTCTCAACTTAGAGAAATCCTATTGGCCCTATTTTGACATATAATTCTTTCTATCAGCTTAATTTGTTTTTGATCTCTTTTAAAAGGCGACTTTCACAATGAGCTAATTGTACTCTAACAGTCCTTTCCCGTGAACACTCATCATATTTTTCAATTCAAGCAATATAAATCCTCACGGTAAACGGTTCATACATGCACACCTCCTCTTAGGTCTTATTACCCATAGATGACAAAATTGAGATAAGAATGTCTAACCAAACTCAAATATGCATGAGATGTCAAACATGCATATAAACTCGTGCATGTGTGCAAAGATGACATATATACAAATTTGAATCCAAATGCATATCAACTTCGAGACAAACCCATTAAAATAATAGTTAAGATCATTCAACATATCATAATTATGACCATATGTCCTAGCCACATGGATAATGAAATGACGGGGGTCCAAGCATACGAATATGCCACATCAAAGATGAAAAACACAAAAAATAAATCGAAAATATTTTTGTGTTTTTTTTTACAAAAATTGACACAAAAATAAAATCGTTTTTTATTTTCTCAAAAATATATAAAACCAAAAATCTTTTTTGTATTTTGCAAAAAAAATTATCAAAAATAAAATCTTTTGGTATCGTTCAAATAAGACTCAAATAAATGAAAAAATATAATACAAAGAGATACACATGTCATAACCATAGCAAGATATAAATCATGAAGCAAAGACTAGCGTATGACAAACCTAGCAACACAATCATCCTTTAGATTTAATGTGGGAAGAATCAAGTGCAACTAAACCATAACCATGAACTTTAATTCCTAAATCCTCTAAGTTTGATTTCCTAACCAAAGTAGGTGTGTAATGACGCATGGGGGTTTTGGGAATCAAAACGACTTTATTCCTCAATTTCCTAGGAGCATTTTTAAGGTCATAGCAAAAATGCCTAAGGTGACCGTTCCTACCATAATGAGAACAAGTGTAAACACGGTGAGGAATGTGAATTAAATGTGGACCTCCCCTGCCATTCCTAGTTGGCTCTCTCACATGATTGGTAGTGGATTTGGGAATGGGAACAACACTATGATCGTAGACTATACCAAACCTATATCCCTTGATTTATATGCTTCCTAACATTCTATTTAACTTTTTTGACTTTTCTTCCAAATCAAACTTCACCTTACTCGAGTCTCTCAATCTCTCCTCTAGCTCACTTATCCTAGACTCAAACAATTACCTAGGCTCCTCAAACTCTACAATCTCTTTCTTTAAAGCATCCACTAAACCACGAAGACTATATCTTTCTTTCTCAACGTATTCTAATTTCTCCCTAAGACTCTTCCTCCATGCCCTAAGATCATTAATCAAAACATCATTATTTTCTATGGCATGCTCATTCAACCTAGCTTGCAATTTCAAGTTTTTCATTTTCACCTTTACCGCTTTCTTATACAAATAATTAAAGGCAAAATTGCAACTCTCCTACATCAATCTTCTCATCCTCAGTCTCTTTACCCTCACTCACTTTGGATTCACACTCAATGACCTCGGAAGTGTCATTCACATGATAATCTTCATGGGAAGATTTATCATCGTTGCTTACATGACTTTCCATGAACGCTACAAAGTTACGCTCAATGGGGTAACTCTCTCCCTCTTCCGGTTCACTATCACTTAAGGTGGAATTATATGATATAGGTTTCTTTCCCTCTTTCTTAAGTCTAGTGGGACACTCGGCTACCTTGAGACCATAACCCTCACACCTAAAACACATATTCGACTGATCCCTCTTAACATTCCCACTCTTATTCTTAGGGGAGGGATCGACCTTGTTCTTCTTGGAATTCTCAATTATTTTGGCTTCTATCTATTTCTTTTGGAACTTAAGAAACTTTTTGAACTTCTTTTCCAACAAAGTTACATCCTAAAAATTTGAATCGAAATCATCATCTAAAGCTTTAGTCTCCTCCTTTCGGTCTTTTAAAGCAATGCCCTTTTCTTTATTTGGCACTTTCTTGGAGGTAAATATGTCAAGTTCATAGGTTTGTAAGTCACCTACAATATCTTCAAGTTTCATCAATTCAAGCATACCTAATTCAAAACAGTCACTTTTGCATCAAATCTACTAGGCAACGACCTTAAGCTTTTCTTTATGACTCAGTTGTCAGGTATTTTCTCCCCCAAATTAGACGAGGAGTTGACAATATTGGAAAATCTAGCATAAAACTCATCAAAAGACTTACTCTCCAACATATTAATCGTCTCAAACTATATAGTGAGGTTTTGAAGTTTAGATGCCCTACCGTGCAAGAATATCCCAATCGTCTTTCGAAGTTTGACACGTCATGATTCTATTATACTCTTTCGGTGTCACATGCGACGAAATTATGTGAAGGCATTTGAATTATAAAGTGCAAGTCTATGTTCGGCTTCGATCCATGACTCAACAAGTTTCAAATTAGTGTCCTAACCCTCTCCTATGACCGGTGCAGGCCAACCCTTTTCAACCGCTAACCACACACGCTCATCAATTGATTTTAAAGAACTTTTCATTCTCATTTTCTAATAAGCATAGTTTGTGCCATAAAAAATAGGATCTATAAAAGTTATAAAATTTTCGAAATTCATCCTTATAAACACATGGGATCAACATACACAAAAAATGTTTCTAGCTCTGATACCAATTTGTAGGCTCCTTTTTCTTCAAATGTGCTTCAAGGATGTCAAAAATAATTTTCTTTCAAAAACCTTTTCAATTTTAACACGCACCCAGTTTGTGAACCAATTTTAATTAAGTCAAATTTTAACTTGTTTAATCCAAAACATGCATCTTGGTGATTAAAGCAACTAAAACAAAGGGAAAAAAATCTCGGATGGCCCAAGCCAAACAATCACTATGATGAGGAGTTTTACAAAGGATGACAGACAGACTGACTTACACAACGACTTGATCTCCACAAGCCTTGGCGCTCTTATTCTTTTTAATCGCTCCTCCACAGTGCCCACATAGAAGTCCTTCTATGATATCTGTCCACAACACATGAATCCGTGAATGAATCGGTGTCCACCGATATACCTTGGCAACCAACTACAATTTAGAACATGAACTCCTCTGTTACTTCACCGCAAAACCCAACAATCAATGTTCAAAGTTATGAACAAACCCCAATGATGCAAACAAGGTATCTATAGTAATAGAATATCAAAGCTCAAATCTTTTTTAAACTCTATGGATGGTTTTTAAACTTTGATAACCTTAGAAAACTTTATGCAGAATAACAAAACTATTTATGGATTATGTTTCTGTAAACACACAAAATTATGAGATTAAAATTATTTAAATAAAACTTTTAAGCCAACATGTTGTTCTAACGACTGTGACATGTCGTTCGAATGACATCTAATGTCATTTGAACCACCAAACTGTAAGGCGGTGTTTTACATGACTCTAAACAGTGTTTATCTTAGAATAAACGAAGATAAAACATTTTAAAATCATTTTAAACATTTTAAATAAAGTTTCCATTTATTGAAACTCTTTTCAAATTTCATAAACATAATGTGTTCATACCTCAGAGATCAAAATGCAATAAAGACGTGAAATGTGCACCAATAAAACTCGGCATCATATAATCTTTGTAGCTTGGCCGTTGCGTCTTCTAAATAAACACGTTATAGACTTTATGGGAATTGTGATAATATAAAAATCTATTTATGACTCAAAATAAGTTATGTTCCTGGAATAAGTCAAATACTTACAAATGGACTCAATTGGAAAATTTGTCCTTACAAAATGTTTAATACCATTACCACCACACGTGTTTTGGAGTTTATTAACATGGATCTTATGGTTCGTACTCGCTCGGAGAGCTTAGGAGGTAAGAGATACATTCTCGTGATGGTCGATGACTTTTCGAGATACTCTATTATGAGATTACTTAGAGAAAAGTACGATGCGATTGAGTTCATAACAACCAAGTGTCGTATACTACTAAGACAACGTGGTGTCAATACTAATCGGATGCGTAATAACAACGTAACTAAATTTAAAAAAGCCAAATGGATATCTATTGTGATGGAGTGGGCATCAAACATGTGTTTTCTTATGTTCGTACCTCTCAACAAAATAGGATAGTTGAGAGGAAGAACTGGACGATATAATAGATGGCTAGATCCATGCTTCTTGGGAGAAAAATTCCTAGACAATTTTGGGTAGAGGTGGTGAGTACCACATACTATATGGTAAATAGGGTATATCTTTATCCACACACGCTACACGTGCTATATGAGTTGTGTACAAGGAAGAAGCTCAACCTATCGTATTTTCGTGTCTCTGGGAGTACTTGCTAGAGGAAACTTAGGAAATTTTGACTCTCGGAGAGACGGGGCGTATTTTTAGGTTATTCATATCTAGAAGGGCTTATAAGGTGTTTAACCTTGCAAGTTCTAACGTTATGGAGTCAATAAACATCATAATTAGAGACAACGAGCCACCGATGTCTATTGACTTTAACCCCAAGCATGTGGATAATGCACACACTGGTGACGATCCCATCCTTCCTCATACTACCCCGATGGATCCTACACTCAATTTAGAGGATCCGATCACGTGGGTTTAAAATAGTCATGATCCTTCGCTATACTTGGTGATCCCACACTAGGTGTTAAGACTCCCTCTTAAGTTGAGAACATGGTTGGATACCTTTTTTTATACCTCCTCAGTCGAGCCCAAGGATGTCAAAGAAGCACTCAAGAATGAACATTGGATATCCTCTATGTAATATGACTTGCCCCAGTTTCGTAAGAACGTTATCTGAGAGTTGGTCCCCCGACCTAGAAAGACTAATGTGATATGTACCAAGTGGATTCATAAGAATTACATGGCTGAGAAGGGTAACATAGTTCTCAATAAGGATATGTTGGTTGATTAAGGATACACAAAGATTAAGGGTGTATAATTTGACAAGACATTAACTCCTATTTATAGGATTGAGTCTGTCTGCTTACTACTCACCATAGTATGTCATATGTGCTTCAAGTTGTATTAAATGTATGTCAAGAGTGCCTTCCTTAGCGACAATCCACCGAAGGAAGTTTACATGGATCAGCCAAATGGGTTTGAAGATCCAAATCACTCGGGACACCTTTTTATTTTTAAGAAGGCTCTATATGGTTTGAAGTAAGCACCTCGTTCTTGGTAAGATATTCTCACTTCCAATCTCTTTGCTCAGGGATTCAAGAGAGGGGGAGTGGATAAGATGTTGTTTGTGAAGATAGAGAGTGGTGCTATATTATTTGGATAAGTCTTTATGGACGATATAGTATTTGGATCCATATGCTCCCGACATGCTCAAACTTTTTAGGAGGAGATGAAGTGCGAGTTTGAGATGAGCATAGTTGGTGAGATTACATTTTTCTTAGGTCTTCTGGTGCATCAGCTAGAGGATGGAATATTCATATCTTAATCCAAATATGCCAGGGGCCTAGTGAAGAAGTTTAGTTTAGACTCCACTAAGAACTCACACCCCTATGAGTACATCGACTAAACTTAGGAAAAAAAATAGTAGGAAAAGGATGTAGATCAAACCCTTTATAGGAGCATGATAGGTAAGCTACTCTACTTGATCGCTAGCCATCCCTTAGTCGCCTTTAGTGTAGGAGTATGAGCGCGATACTAAGAATCGCCAAGAAAGTATCACTTGCTTACAGTTAAACATATCATCAAATACATGAGTGGAACGATTTCCTATGGTATTTGGTATACCTTTGATATCGATGACCATTTTTTTGCCTATTCGGATGTAGATTGAGCTAGGGATATTGATGGTTATAGGAGCACGCTGGGTGGTGTTTTTACTTTAGGAGTTCTCAAGTCTCTTAGTTGAGCAAGAAGCAAAACTATATATCTTTTTCTATAGCAGAGGCTGAGTATATTGTCACCAGCAGTTGTTACTCGTAACTCTTATGGATGAAGCAAATGTTGGAAGATTATGGAGTTTTACAAGGCACAATGACTATTTCATGTGATAATATGAGTGCGTTCCATATATCTTGTAATTCGGGACAACAATCTCGCACAAAGCACATTAGGATATGTGAGAATTTTATTCATGATCTCATTGAGGAGAAGGTCGTGCCCTTGAGCTTTCTCCGAACACCAATTAGACGATATTTTCACGTAACCTTTAGGTGCAACTGGTTTTGAAGATCTTAGGAAGTATTTGGTATTTGGTCCGCTGATTGAGTCCAAATACTTTATCTAGTATAGGATATTTATCATGATTATATCTTATATCCTTTTTGTTGGATTTTATTATCATTGTATTCATATGTTTTTCTTTTTGATATATTTTGAAAAACTCCAAAAAATATTTTTTGTTTTTAAGAAAAAATTTAAAAATTATAAAATATTTTATTTTGATAATTTTTTTTGAAAAAGATGAAAAGATTTTTGTATTTTTGTTTTTCACCATACATGGATTACCATTTAAAATATTCATATCATCCCCATCATTTCACGTGACCTTTTTCACAGTGTTTTGAGACACGACTTTGTTTCATTAGTGTGCTTAATAATGTGTGAATAACATTTCACTCATCATTGATGATTACTTTTTTCATGTTAGAATCTTTGTTACCTTTATTGCACACATGCACGAACTATTTGAACATTGTACATGCTTATAATGTGTCGAATACGAAGTTCTCATCTTAATCTTGTGTAATAACAAACCAAATGTGAAAATAGATAACTTGTGCTTGTAAGAACCATTGCCCAAATTTCTTTTCTCAGAAAATGTTGATAAATATAAGTGATAAGGCCATTATTTTATATTCAGTGAGGCTTTGCTACATATGAGCATAATGATTTCTTCAAACTATTTGCAAGTGAATTATTATATATGTGAGATTTTGAGGGATTAATAAAGTAGAAGATCAATGGGTTTGAACAACGGACTCTCTTGAAAAATGTTAAATAGTTTGGCATTATGGTTTTGAGAATCAATTAAATTGATGGCATAGTGAGAAAGTCAATTCAATTTCATTTGAGTTCAACATTTTACACTTATGGTTGAAATTGACTTCTATCTTTAGAAGTGTCGCATGACTTCGTGCACCTAAATTATGAATGTTTATATTCATTTGCCTACGAAAAATATTCACAGAATTTGTTTTTCGTTTTCACGATTAAGATATTTTAGTGTTATTACATGGTGATTATATGTTTTGTACCTATATGTACTTTTTATACCTTGTACTTGAAGATTTTGAAAAACGTCAAAATAGTAGGTGGAGATCATATTATGCCTTTTAAGATTATCATTCCATTTGCAGTATTGATTATCTTTATGATGGTATCTTTCTTTTTCATGTGATGCTTATTATTCCTGTTTAGATTCTACTCCTTTTTCTATTATGATTACAAATGGGGAGAAACAAATTGAGGGAGAGTATATTTATCTTTTAAAACACGTACGCATCACGGTATTTACTTTGTCTCATATGTGTAGGTCATTTCGCCTTGATGATGATTTCATGGACCACACAAGATGAAGACTTTGTAGTTTAAGACTTACAAATTTTTGCATCTCCGTTTCTTGATTTGGTAGGGAATTATTTGTATTAATATCGCCCCTGATGAGTTATGATGCATCATGACGTGCACCTAGTTTAAGTAAGCTTGGGATACCCTCCAACTCACTCACGAGGGTACCAACTATGTGAAAGCTTTGAAGCCTCAAAACCTCACTACATAGTTTGAGACATTTACCATGCTAAAGTGTGAGTTCTTTGATGAATTTTATGCACGATTATCTGATATCATCAACTCTAATTTTAACTTAAGTGAGAAAATTCCTAAGATGCATGTAGTTAAAAATATTTTAAGATCACTTTTATCCCGTTTTATTCCTAAGGTTACTTTGCTTAATTCATTGGATATAGTAGATATGCTTATGTTAGAATAACTCGTACGAGACCTTCAAACTTATGAGATAGACATGTTTCCCAAAACTATTAAACCTAAGGAAAAGGGAATCGCAGAAAAAGTTCTAAATAAAAATAAAGAGGGAGTGTCGTCTGACTCCGAATATGATTTTGATCTCAATGATTTTTACGTATTTGTAAAAAAATTCAAAAAGTTTCTTAAACATAGAAAAGAAAATACTTCCAAAAAACAATTTTTTGAGAAAAGATAAAAAATCTAAATCGGCTAAGAAAAGTTTAGAAAAAGAAAGAAAAGACCACCCTAAGATAGATGAAGAGAGATTTTATGATTGAGGGTAAGGGTCACAAAGCTCACGTGTGTGCTACGAGATGAAAGAGACAAGGTAAAGGCAAAGATGACTTCAATGCCACACTTAGTACGACCGATGTCGAGTTGGTGGATGTTAGGGATGAATCCAAAGATTGGACATCTTGTACAATACTGAAAAATAAAGTTTTTGTTCGAAAGTGGTTTTTCCTTACTTCTTTGCCTGTTTTCCTGTTTAGTTTGGCTTAATTAATTTGGACTATATCATTGCATGCACACAATATTAATTCAAGATAAAATTTTGGTAAAATTTAAATTTGTGTGTGTTTGGAATAAGATACAAATCAATCCACGGAATCCTCTTTCTCAAGTATGTCCAACCTATTAAGAATTTTCTATCATTTGGAGTGTGTACTTATATATCCCAGCTATGATGTCAAATTTTTCTTGGTCTCCATGGTATGTACTAGGCCAATTACTTTATATTACCCTTTTTTGCAAAAACCTTAGTGCATGGGGGAGGAATTTACCTCGCATTATTGCTTGGTTTAATGATTGGGATATGGTGGAGCCGTTGCATTTAGCTTACCTACCAAATTACTTCTAGTGATGGGTGGCATGAGTTTGGATTCCTAGGTTGTCACCATTGTTTTATGGACGGGTTGTACTTTCAACCCTCTGACCATGATTCTAGAAAAAGGACCTAAATGATCCTCATGACGGATAGAGAAGTTTCCTGTGATGTTGTACATGTGGATGCAGACAAGTTCTCATTAGTTATGCCCCATCCCTTTCCATCTTCCAGTACTGGAAACTTCTTCAGTCGTGTTGCATATTTGAGTGACTGATATGACTGTATATGGAAAATGGAGTCATTTATCTACATTATCACTATGCTATGGTGGGTAGAATTAACACTCATGCTATAGTTAAAGGACTATCGCTATGTTTCTCTTGGGGGTCATTGTCAGGGTTCTTTTTATTTCTCCTAGATATTCTTATTGCAGGTGAGTTAGGAATAAATCAGCCATCCATGTATAAGAAACTTCTTCACTATAGATTATCTTACTAAATCATTCAGGATATCCTTAGGGAGTTTTTGGCAACGATGAAAGCGTGCTCGACGTACGACCCTTTTTGTGGGTGAGGCCTCACTAGTGCCCACTTGACATTTAAAGCTTCTATGGGGGACCTAGTTTTGGAGGTGGGTGTAGAGGAAGCTGGTCAAGGGTGGGTCGTTGGGATGGAGATAGTTGAAAGTGGATCGGTTGACCCTGTTAATATTTTAAAGAGTGTCAGCCCATTGAGTGTCTATGGGTATGAACCCATGGTGGAGATTACTAGGATCTGTAATGATGAGGAGGAGTGTCCTTCTGTCTCTTAGTAGTGGTGTCCGATTAGGGGTTTTGTGTAATTTTTGGAAAATAATAATTATTTGATGATTTTGGTTTTAATTGTGGTTTGGGGTAGGTTTGATGTTTTATTGGTTTCAATAATGTTGGTGTAGTAAAGGCATTCCATGATTATGATGTTCTACTTTTATTTTAAATACAATATGTTTTGGGGGAATAAAATTTTGACTGTTAGCATATACTTACTATGCATTCATTGACATAATAATTTATGTTTGGATTGTCCATATTATTCGCTAAGGCACACATAATCCTTTTGTCTGATTTAAAAATGATGAGAGAAAAAAAAGTTCATTTTGTGAAAAAGAAAGGACCACACCCAAAATCACTTTATGGGTTTCCTACACACCTCTGTGGGGGGATACAAAGGATTTTGTTAGTAAAAATGTTTTGAGAGGATCAACTCCTATGTAATTCTTTTAAAGAAAGAAAATAAGATTTTTAACAAATGGAAAAGGGGTGAGAAGTGTGTAGCACAATGAGAATCAGGTTAAGGAAAAAAATTCTTGAGACAATATAAATTGAGTGGTCGTATCATCTCTTCCCCATCGTGGTCAGTTAGTATGGTTGGGCCACCTGATAATCTTTTCTTTACAAGGTACGATCCACTTGAATTGGGATTAATTTTTTTATGGGGTCCCAAATGGGTTCTATAATCTCTTTGAGAGAGAGGTTGCCTTATCATACACTATGATCTTTGAATTTTTTGTTGAATAATTGTGTGATGCAACAGTGAACCCTTGTGTGTGGTATAATTACCTTAGTTTTTCTCATCCAAAAATGCTAAATCCTCGTAACGGTTATGGTCACAATCGACTTATCCTGCATGTCATACTAGAATGTCTCATAGGGAAAGTGTTTCAAAATTCACATGAAGAACAACCTCCATGGCATAGATTAAAGAGTATGTAATAGCCCAATATCGATAAGTCATAATACTAATGATTTCTTTAGGGATCTTACTCGCGACTTCAATGACACTATTTTTTGCAATGTGTTTGATGAGAAATTGCATTTTTAATTCCCATACTCTTCAATTACTATTGTGACTTCTACTTCCAAATGGAGTCCATTTAAGGTACCGCAACACCCTGCTCGCCCGGGGAGAGAGAGCGGAGAGCTACTATCGATAAAACTAATCAAATCCATAAATAACAAGGTATAGATCATCTAAAACCCACAGTGTAAAGAGAAATCCACTAATCTCAATCTCTTCAAATTAAATACAACCAAACGTCTCTAGAAATAATTCAACTATCTATCTCAAAAATAAAAATGCTCTATACATAAAAAATAAATACAATCTTCTCATCTTGTATTCTCGAATATTCTTCCCAAAATAATCCACGCTAAAATAAATCTCCAAATCAAATCCAAATTGCCCAAATCCGTGCAAACCTGCCACTAAAAGAAAATATAGGGAAGTACACAATACGACAGGAAAGATGCTCAACAAATATATTAGCAGTGAATAAGAGGTACAATACGAGTACGAATATTCAAATCAAATGCGAATCTCATAAGAATTTTCATCAATATAATTTCTCAACAACACATTAACCGAGTCAACAGGCCTCACCATACCGCGCCATACTTTATCAAGTAGCCGGAACAGGAATGTTGGCAGGTGCCCAACATTAGTGCCATATTAAAATCTCATGACAACATGACCAACACAAATATAATACCACATGAATCAAAAATAGATTCCAACAATAATTTTCATATTTCCAATTGAATTTAGCAATTCAAATACGAGTCAATAATCAGAAGAAAACAAAGGGAATGACACTTGCGAGATTAAGGAGAAGATTGTGTAAAACCCCATACCTCAAAACCACCAAAAGGATACCAACAAGGATCTTCCCAGAAAATCAGATCGCACCATCAAAAACCAGTTCGCAAAGATCCACAAAAATCCTCCAAGATCAACCTCAAAACAGCCCTAAGAACACCTCCAAAAACCTAAGGTTGAAAGAATAAATTAAAGGGGCTTTGTGTACATAAAAAGGAGAGGAATAAAAATATGTTTGCTGCCAAAAAATTATACCAAAAAGGGTCACCCACGACCTTATTTTATAAGGTAAAAAGAATAGAGTTGGAAACAATCTAAAAATCCTTGAGAAACATGCTATGCATGGAAACTGAAGGGATCGACCGATTGATCCCTGGCGTCGATCGATCGATCACCCAGTTTTCTCGACAGCTCCCCTTAAAAATGATATAAGGGATAATTATTTAAAAATCAATATAAAATCCGTTTTATCTCCGATTTCGAAACTGTTTGAAAATCTCATATTTAAAAATAAAATCCAACATATTTGAGCAAGAGAAAATAATTTTATCAAAAACTTTATTTTTCCTCAATTTTTGAAAAATTCTAGAAAAATTACGCGGGTTGTTATAGGTACGAGGTCATGAGGAGCCCCGTAGCGGTAGATGATATTCTTTTGAATGAACTTTGCTACTTCCTTGGCATTTATTACAACATATTACTCGAATTTTACCCATTTGGTAAAGTAATCAATAGAGACCAAGATGAATTCATGCCCAGTAAATGATTTTCAAGGAGTTTTACAAATGATGTAGCTTCAAATTGATAAAGGTCATTATTGAGGGTTACACTGTCCTTTTTATTATGCTGTTAAGGGTATCAACCATACTTAAGGATGCACTAGATGTCATAATACTAGAGCCCGACCTTGTTCGAGCCGTTACTAGTTGCAAGATATGTGTGGTAGCAATGGGTCTAATTAGACTACTTTTGAACTTCTAATTGGGAAATTATTATTCCCTAAAGCATGTCAACGATATAAGCTAGTGTCATTAATGCATAGAAAAATCTATTTCTAGAATAATAGAGATATTGGAACATCATATTTGAATTCTAATGCGAGTTCCTTGAGATGAGTGTGGAAGGGTAGATGTTTTCCATCTTTTACTTTTCATTTCTTGAGAGTTTATCCTATGATGAAGGTTGAATATTCATATACATTGAGGTACTTCATTACTATTTTGAAGTAAATTTTGAGTCTAATTATGCATGCCTCACATTTTGTCATGTTGTTAGTAGTGTAGGGGGAAGTATAACTTGATGGCGATGTGATTATGCAAATCATCAGGCACAATCAAAATTATATCGATGCCATATCCTTTATTTTTAGTTGATTTGTTAAAGAAAAAATTCCATTATAAATATTTAGGGTTAGTGAAGATAATATCTTCATTGGGAATTCCATAATACATAGATTAGTTATTCTATGGGGGGTGATATATTAAGTAGTCGGAGATTGATCTTACCTTGATGGCCTTTTGCATGTCATAAACAATGTTGAATTAAGATAATAGAAGTAACCATTAAGCCATACATCTTGACAAGGAGGGATTCTCCAAAACATATATCATGTGATCCATTGAGGACATCAGTTTGATGGGTAATGCAAGCATGAAGTAACGAAGTTTCTGGGTGACTCAGAACAAGGAAGCACATGATTTTCCAATTAAGTATAATTCATTCCATATATTTCTAGATTAGTGATTACATATTAAATTTATCTTTCTTTGCATAAATCTTTTATGTATTGGGCTAGCATAGTTCCATCACCAGTATCAGTGGCAATTAGGTTTAGGAGAATAAGTAATTTAGGTTATGATGACATGTGCATCAGTTGTTGGGTAAGATACCATTTGATTTTTCAAATGGTTCTTGACATTGTTGATTCCATACCTTTCTAGATTCCTTTTAGAGGATTTTGAACATTAGTTCACAAATGGAAGTGAGGTGAATGAAAAACTTATTGATGTATTGGATCTTTCCCTAGAAACTGTGTATTTCATTCTCGGTTCTGGGTGGTAACAAATCAAGGATTATATTAATTTTGGTAGGATATGCTTTAATTACCTTTTTCTAACACGAAAGCCTCAGATATTCTTCTAGTGACACTGTAGACACACTTTTATAAGTTAAGGGGAATTTACTATTGTCATAGTTATTCGAAGAATTTTCTCAAAGTTAGGAGGTGACCTCCTCCAGTTTTGGACTTAATGATCATATCATATACGTATATCTCGACTTCTTTATTAACAATATCATGTAATATGGTTGTGTCTTTGCTTTGGTATGTAGCCCTAACATTCGTTTGACAAAAAAGCATGACAGTATAGCAGAAAGTTTCCCATAAAGTAGTCTGACATTATCTCTGGTAAGCCTTAATACTTTGGTCGAACCTTTAACTTATAAAATTTTCTTTTATATTAATATATGATCGTCCTCATATTTGAAGTTCATGGCGAATTTTTTTTATTTCCTCGATAGGAGGGCCAACCAGGCAAAAGCCAGTGCCGACATTGATCGCGCATTGCAAGAATATATAAAGGCTTTCTTATCCTCCCAGAAAGTCTATGAGGCTGAGAAAAAGTCCACCGAGCTCAACATGACCAAGTGGGCATTTGAGAATGACCATATGAAGAAGGATGTCTAAGTGAATACTCGGATCTTGTTTGAGTCTTTATGACCAAGGGTTTTGCGATGCCTTTGGTAAAGCCAAGAAGCTTTTGGATTTTATTCGCAATTCAGATTTAAAAAAACTTAAGATGTGGCATTAGGCAATGATGAGCCCCCCTATGTCCAATCTCTATGGTGAGCATGATCTAGGTTCCCCACCAAAGGACAAGGAAGAGGGCGAGCCCTCCAACTTTAAAAAAGGTCAGGATGAGGCATAAGTTAAGACCGGTGTATTCCCCTGAGTCCTAACTCTATGGTGATCATGATCATGGTTCCCCACCAAAGGGAAAGGAATAGGGAAAGACCTCAGTCAGTGGTATGGGGTAATTTGTCCTTTTATTGGGCTCCCTACTTTTAGGAGTGAGAAATCATGGATATCTTTAGATGCCATCCCCATCCAATTAATAAAGAATTACATCCTTAATAACAATAGCGATGATGAGTTTTGTTCTAGTACAGGCAATGATAGTCATCATGCTAGAGTGACTGTTAAGTTAGAGCATTAGAGATGAAGTGATAGTGGAAGATGTGTATTTGTTTTTTTATGTAACGATCCAGCCACTTCGTAAAAAACCTTGACTCTTAATGATTTTTTTTTTAATAATCCCATATTTGACATATTCCCATGTTTCACCTCAGGAAGGTTCTTGTTATTTTCCTTACCTTTTAGAAAGTGTCATCACGTAATCTTAGGACTAGAATAAAATATGGTGGAAATGCACATGGTAGCAGCACCATCCACCCGTTTAGGATTTTAGCTGACCAAGGTCAGTACACTTAGTGCCTATGGATACCCTATTGGTCTTTTTCTTTCCTCGACAATTATTGATGTTCTAGTGTTTCATAGTGACAAAAATAGGGGACCTTGAGATTTCATAGAGTGTAATATTACAAAGGTATTCAAATTTTCATTTAGAGTTTGATCCGGTATTTACACTAACAATCAGAAAGGGATAATACAAACTTGAGAAAATTTAGAACAAAGATAGCATTGCTATAATAATTTGTGATAAACCAAATTGTACTATAATTTAGAACACTAAGAAAGATAATTGTATTAATTAAACTTCAAATTATTCGAGAGAAATATATTAAAACATTGAATAAAGCTAAAAATAAAATTTCCTAACATTGGCTGTATTTCAAACCCTAGGGATCTTCCTTCCCCGCATTGTGTCTAAATGGTAGGCCCATAGAGGTTATATCGGGTAATTTTAAAGGTCCTTCCCAGTTAATACCTAACTTTCCATCTCATTCCTTATTCACACTATTGATCACTTTTAAGAGGATGTACTCTCTAACCCGGAACTTCCCCAAATTAACACTTTTGTTGCACTTCTTAGCCAACTATTTTTGGTAAGAATCAAACGTGATCAAGTCTTGTTCCTATCTTACCCTATCCATGTTGAGCCCAGTCCATATGATTTCTTCATTCAGGCTTTGGTTGGCAATGGTTGTCTTCAAACTAGCTTCCAAAAAAATTATGGCTTCCATTCCATAAGTTAATGTCAAAGGTGTTTTCCCGATCGATAACATAGGTGTTATTTGATAAGCCAAAAGAGAATTGGGAAGCTCATCAACCCAACTGCGTTAGGAATTTTCCATCCTCTTGCTCATCTCATCGATCACCGTTTCATTAGAAGCCTTAGATTTCCCATTGCTTGGCTGTATGCTATCGAACTATATTAGTTCTTGATGGCATGGTTGTAGTAGAAGTATTAAAAATGGTCCGTTCTCAAATTTTCTCCCATTATTAGTGATAATTTTTCTAGTCACACCTATGCGGGTCACTATGTTTCTCTAAATAAATTTAATCATATTGGTATCACGGTGTTCTCTAAAGGTTCAATATTTATCCACTTGGTGAAATAGTTCGTTCTAACCACAAGATACGTCTAATTCCCTAAATGACTGATCCCGATTGAGTGAGGGTCCAAAAATTAGTTAATGACTTGAGGTCGCTGGATGGATGGTGATGCATAAGAGAGAACTATTGGAACTTCTTTCATTCACTAATGTATGAGACTGTGTATTTCTACTTGTAAGGCCACTAATATCCCTCTTTGATGGCTTTGAATGCCAAAGACATTCCCTCAGCATGACTCCTAAAGATCTTATTGTGTATCTCGTAAAGTACTTGGTCGATGTCATTTGGGTTCACACAATGGAGGAATGGACCTATAAATGATCTTTTGTACAGTTTTCTTTCAAGTGATAGGTATAATTGAGCATATTTTACCCTGATTTAATGGTCTTACTTCTTGTCAGTTAGTAGAATGTCATCTTTTAGATATGCCATAGTCGGGTCCATCCAGATAGGAGATTTTTGGATGACGTGGACTTATTTAAAGACCTTTGGTCTCATGATGCTAGTTTGGGCAAGGTATTCCACCTCAATTGTACTTTTGAGGTATGAATTAACGGCTGAGCCAAGTGTGGCCAAAGCATTTGCATAATTTCTATTCCCTAGAGAAACTGCTGAATATGAACCTTCTCGAATTGGTCAACTAAGTTCTGAATGACCAATAAGCATGATTAAATAGGTTAGCCTATGGAATTAAAATCTCATATTACTTTATTAGATACTAGAATTAAGTTGCAAAAGACTTTAAGGTGACTTGCACCAAGAGATCAGGCTTTGTTTAATCCTATTATATGAGCTTCATGTTCGGACTCATCATTAGATTCTTTAAAGCTAAGTCTGATCCCTTTTCTCGATCATGGTTGATTCAGGGGTAATTCATCGTCCTATCGCTTTTGAGTTAGAGGCCCCATCAGCACAAATCATCAACTTGGTGAGTTGTTTAAACTCTTCATTAGTTATTTGGTCAGTGACTTCCTTATCTCCAGGATCCTTCCCCCAGTGAACTTAGAGATGAAATGTACTAATACCTTCTCCTTGGCTGAAAATATAGGTCAAACCTCCCAAATTCCACCAACTATTTAGCCATCCTTCTAGATAGATTAGTCTTTATAATGCTTTAAGCAAAAGCAAGTTGATGATCGTGATGGAGTGGGATTCAAAGTAATGTATTAACATTCATGAAGAGATGACCAGAGAGTAAGCTAGATTATCAAAAAGAAGGCAGCATTTTTAGGCATCTAGGAGAAATTTTCTAACATAGAAAACTGGGTGTGACACCCCGCCTAATTAAATATCCTCCTTTATTAAATTAAATCAGATTATCCAGTTGGTTCAGATTATGCATCACTGTCGAAAACTTTATTATTAAATACTAACCACCTAATATTTAAAAAGGTTGATGTCAAAATTTTATCTTTTATTAATATAAACTAAGTTAACGAATAATTAAGTATTCACCATTCACAGCAATCTCATATGATAGGAAATAACTCCGATAATAAATGTAACTGGAGTAAACACTTGCAATCTA
This sequence comes from Sambucus nigra, assembly GCA_949130495.1. NCBI lineage: Eukaryota > Viridiplantae > Streptophyta > Magnoliopsida > Dipsacales > Adoxaceae > Sambucus > Sambucus nigra. The sequence continues at coordinate 363,288,598 of OX422222.1, forward strand.
AGTACCAAATACAATAATCCAATAGAAATAAACCAACAATTGAAAGAATTAAATAACTAAGTCCAAAACTTTTGAATAAAAAAGAGAAAACATGCCTTAACTGATGAAATAACTCAACAGGAAGAAATGATGTACATATAGGCGTCTACTACCAAGATCCTGAGCTTCCACGATAGCTATAGCTCATCGAGTGAATGGAACTCCTATGCTTGGTGTCCTCGTGGATGGGCACGTAAAATAATTTGACAAGAAAAGAGATTTGCAAAAAACGGGTCAGATCCCGAGTTGAAAACAGTTTAAAAATCAGCAAGTGCTTAAAATGAGTTAATAGCACATATATTATTCATGTTAGATTATCGTACTCACTTGAGATGCTCACCTCTCATCTAATGTGAACGCCTAACATATCTTCAAACCCTATTAGTTTCTCTTCCCATGCTAACTAGTTCTTTCCAACCTAACATCTAATCGTATCCCAATGTCATTCCCAAGTATTTCTCTCGCAATATACGTAATGCATATATATATATATATATATATATATATATATATATATTCAATTTCTCTTTAATGTAGATAAACCTTTTTTTTTCAATTTAATATAACTAAGTGTTCACTAACTTAATTCATTTCATCTTTCATTATCAATCAGGTCCACTTAATTCACACAGTAGATAGTATCACAAGTATAGATATGCATTCACTATATATATATATACAATACTTCACCCTGAGACATAGCTGTGGTGCATGCATACTCTGCTATCATGTCCTGGAGCATCGCTCATTGCATAAAGGACTATAGTTTTAATTTTTTTATAAACCATCAAAACAAACACAAATATTGGAGGTGAACATAGTCCCAAGTCGATGGGCTACGCACATACCTACGCACTCATATGGCCATCATCATTATCATTCTCACAGATAGCCCATACCTAGGTTCTATGCTCTAGTGGTACAAATAAATATCCCACCCGAAGGCTCCTCAAGGAATAATCGTCCACAATGAGCTACCTCCGCTCGTTAGCAAGTAGCGTAGGTATGTGATACACATAATAGTTCAATAAATAAGTATACAAACAACTTATTACATTCATTAGGTATTCACGCCACCTAAATCCCCGAATTTATATGTAGTATTATCGCCTTTACTAGTCAAAATACTTTAAACATACGATTTATCTCTCTATCGTATATACTATTTAAGTCTCTCTCACTCCAACACATTACCTTAGTAGTTGCATAAATGATCTCACTACTAGATTATGAAATGAAGCTACTCCATAATAGCGTGGGTACTATTCTCTCACTTGAACTAACCTAGAAGGATTTTAACTCGTCCGGGAAAAATGTTCATTTCTGAAATCTCGTTAGATCCTGGGAATTCTCGTTCGAACAAGAATCTCACTTCGAATGAACTATAACCAAAATATCTTTAGTAAACTCGTTGGAATTATTGTTCGAACGACCTGGGCATGTCTTCGAACGAGAATCCAGAGTTCGTCCCTAACTGCCCAAAATTACATTTTTCGAATTCATTCAACAACAAAATCACTTAAAACTCATCCTAATTCAAATTCAACAACTCTAAACTAAATCACCTAGTATTAGAACACTTTCCCATCTATTTTTAACATCAAATCCCTATAAATTTCAACATAAATTTTGATAAATTTCCCAAATCTTCAACAATCCCTAATTTCATATAATCACCATTAATGACCCACTAAACTCATATATAATTTTGTGGTTTCAACATATAACATTTAGGTTTATAATCCCCAATACAATAGTTATTCAACTACATGCAGTTCTTATACCACAATCATGAATGCATTCCAAATTTTAGTCCCATTTACATGATATTAATGATTAATCGATCAACTAAATTAACATGAATCATATATGCTCTAAAATCCAGCAATATAAACACTTTCCTTTTCGTGAACTTATGATTCGTTGAATGAAATTTGTATAGGGGTGATCCTCTCTTCACGATCTATGCGTTGGTGTGATTTTTGGTGTGAGAGTTCGAGTCTTTATCCTAGGGTATCTATAGAGTTCTTTTTCTCCCTCTTTGGTTTTCTCTCTCTCTCACTTAGGTTTGGAAACTGACAGATAACCTATTACCCATGTACAATTCCCTTTTAACTATCTATTTTCGTCCATTTTAATTCTTCAAAATCTCAAAAGACCAAAACACCCCCTCCGGGGAGTCGATTTGGCCCAAATTGCCCCAAAATCCAAATAAAACACTCGAGTTGAGTTTTCTGACTATCTCGACCCTTCCGGACTCATGGGCGCACTCAAAACGATCATACGAGTTACTTCAAAATAAATTATCTTTTAACCCAATTCAGTAATACCGATATGACACAAACGCGCGTCCCAACTAAGTGTATTGCAACTGTCGTATTTTTCACTCTCGGTCATAATAATATTTTTGTAATCATATATTACTTTACTCGCTAAGTAATATTCAACATAATTATCACCAATATATACTAAATCTCGTCACGCTAGTAATTATTAAAATTAAATTCGGATTAATTATAAATAAATTTTCTCCATTTGAATTAATTAATCCTACTTCCATAATTAAAATAAAATTCCTTAAAAATACGGGGTGTTACACTGGGGTCTTGTGAGCTTCCTTCTCGTACATTAACGTTGATCTAATTGTGTTCTCAAATACTATGAGGTATAGATAGACTGGTGTTGATACCAAAAATTATCCATCTACGTGGACCAATCAAAAATAAACATTTGTTCTCCTATGAGGACTTAATCCTAGTCAGCTGATAATAACCTAACAAGGAACGCCGACCAATACACGGAATGCCGACCAAGTACTGAGAAGGCCGACCAATAAGATTAGTAAAGGTTCAACATATCAAAAGTCATATTACTCATAGTTTCTGCAGCTAATCCTCACAGAAAATATGTAAGGATGTAAATGCTTAATATATAAATGCATTCCATCCCTTGACATTCCAACCCTTGGACTCCAGGTCATTATAAATACATTGTATCCCTGCCATCAGAGGGGTAGAGACACAAGCAAGAAAGATATTTCAATAACTAATACCATAACAGTGGACGTAAGCCTTAATACATAGCTGACCCACTTTAAAATCTTGTGTTGTTCTCTTTTTATTTACATATTTTATCTGTGATTAAAGAATTAAATCTAGTCTAGTTTTTTACATTAATAGATTGACGTGGTCCGTGGGAACGAGTGTCTAATCACTGTACACCCTTGTTCAAACCAGATGAATGATCTTGAGCGTAGTATCGGGAATGAAGGAAACCCACCTTCTCCACTTGCTCCACCCCTAAACAATGATCTAAATGGAATTCTCGCCAGTCTCACCAGAGGACAGAAGGCCATGCAAGATACAAGGAGACAACCGACCCAATCATTACAAGTCAGACAGAGAGAAATGTCACCTCCACCTCCAAGATTCAGCAGACACAGTTATTCCAGAATTTCCCACGATACTTAATATCATCCAGTAGCGAGTTCATCACTCAGGTCTACAGAACCATATGACGTTCATTATTTTTCTCCTGAAAGGCCAAGTGTCTTAGAAAGGCTAAGAAGAGCTTTGACCTTTGATCGTATGGGACCTAGAGGAAATACAAACCCTCCCAATGCATTATTTAGGAGCACTCAACGTCCAGCCAACCAACATGAGGCTTCAATCCGATCAAAATCAAGCGTCTGACGATCTGTACGCACCGAGCAGACCTCTCAGGAGGAGAGTTTAATGCAGACAAATGGTCGGAACAATCGAGCTACTTTGCATAGATTTGATGCAGGTAATCCTTTGTGGAAAGTATCAATCCATAAGTTGGAAGATAGGTTGGGTGAAATGGCAAAAATGAAGAATCCTTTGCAACGAAGCTGTGTTAAAAGGGTCTTCTTTTATTCAGACAATTCTGGGCTTTCCTACTTCTTTTAAGTTTAATGCTCCGGTGGTTACCCCAAAATACGATGGTAAAACCGACATTTTTCTCCATATTTAGCAATATAAAGTTCAGTAGATATTTATGCAGTACTAGATGAGATGAGATGTAGAGCATTTTCTAGCACCATTACGGGCTCAGCCCAAATATGGTATAATAATTTCCTCCTAGGAAAAATCACCAACTTTAATCAGTTGGTCGAGCTATTTATTAGTAACTTTTTCTTTAGAGCTAAACCAGTAAAAATAGTGGCTCATCTTATGAGGATAAGACACCAAGTGGGTGAAAGCACCAGGGACAACATTACTCGATTAAACAATGAAAAGTTGGAGGTAATTAATTACGAGGAAAAAATAGCCATCACTGCTCTTACGAGTGGTTTGCTTCTCAAGAAGCTGTATTACTCTTTGTCTAAAGATCCTCCCAAGATGATGGATGAACTCATGGTAAAGGAAGGAAAGATAATGAACGCCGAGGAAGCAATGGTTGCCAAATAGAGTCCAACCACAAAGTCTGATGTGAAGTCTGAGAAAAAGGAACAAAAGGACCATAAGGAATCGAAGGAACAGAGGGAAAAAAAGGGAAAAAAACTTAAGAGATATGGGAAATACACCGCATTGATTGTTGGCATTCACCATATCCTAGAAGAAATTAGGCATAGTAAGGAATTGCGATGGAGTGGGAAGCTGAGATCCCCTCCTAACAAAAGAGATAGATCCAAGTACTGTGATTTCCACAAGGATCATGGTCACACAATTGATGGTTGCATTGCTTTGTAGAATAAGATAGAATCTATTATCTACCGAGTAAAACTCAATAAATTTATTGATAGTCATGATAGTAGAGAGTCTAAAAGAATATCAAATTCTCCATGAAAATATCGAGAAGATAGTAAGTGAAATCAAGATGATGATTACGAGGATGATCCAGACCTGCCCAAAAAGCCCAAACAATCCGAACATGAGGTATTTATGATCAACTTTGGTTTATTTGATTTCCATAAGCTAATAGATGGCGACGCAGGAGGGGGGTATCACATGGATGAAAGAAAAGCTTACCTGAATGAGGCCCAAACTTGTTCTTATATCTAAAGGATCAATTTATCCGAGGAAGATCAGCCGAGGAAGGTCAATACAGATAAGATGGTGATTGGCTTCTCTAAAAGTGACCTCTCTGGGGTACTTTATCCTCATGACGATAGGTTGGTTATCAAATTAAGAATCCAAGATATAGTCATCGCCAAAACATTAATTGATAATGGGAGCTCGACAGATATAATGTTTTATCACTATTTTCAAAGTCTGGACTTGAAGCTTAGCCAGTTAAAACCATATCACAAGGCACTAATAGGCTTTTATTGTGAAAATATATATCCTTTGGGAACAACCAAGTTAAAAATTGTTGTTCGACACCTGGCCCGTAAGCCGTACAGAGAAAATACGCTTCTTCATAATAAATAAAAATGTTTAATCATCTTACAATGTGATCCTCGGTAGGGTAGGGGTCAAGAAGTTTGAGTCTGTCCTATCAAAAATTCATCAATGCTTGAAGTTACGTACTCATTTTGGGGTAGGTTTGGTGAAAGGTGACCGAAAGGTAGCTAGAGAATGTTACTACTCCTCAACCAAATAAGAAGACCTCATTGAATTAAAAAAAAAGTCTACAACTTATTAGGTGGATAGCGCTGAGCCTAATAGTGAATATGAGGTTGAAACCTAATATCCATGAGATGAAATAGAGTTGGTCAAAGGATAAATTTTGGAAGCAACCGAAAGCATCATTCTGGATGACGACAACCCAGAAATGACTATGCAGATCGGCTCAACACTGGATACTATCCTCAAACAGGAGTTGATTATGTTCCTGAGGTAGCGGAGAAATGTATTTTCTTGGAGTCATGACTATATGCCTCACATTGATCCCCGTTTCCTTTGTCATGAATTCAAAGACAGCAAAGATGCCAAGCCAATCAAGCAAAGACATAGAGTTTTTAGTCCTGAGAAGAATCAAGCTATCCAATAGGAGGTAAAGAAGATTTAAAAAGCCCAATTTATTGAAGATGTGAAGTATCCACACTGGTGGGCCAACTTTATTATGGTAAAAAAAAGAATGATAAATGGAGGATATGCGTAGATTTTGCGGATCTAAATAAAGCTTACCCAAAAGATCATTTTCCTTTGCCAAGGATTAATCAACTGGTAGACGCTACGTCAGGACACGAGCATTTAAGCTTTATAGATACCTATTCTGGTTATAACCAGATGAAAATGAAGCCTGAAGATAGGGAAATTATATCTTTCATCACTCCCTGAGGAACTTATTAATATAATGTGATGCCTTTTGGTCTTAAAAATGCATGGGCAATGTACCAGAGGCTGGTAAACAATGTTTTTGAAGAGTAGATAAGCAAAAATATGGAGGTTTATGTGGATGGCATGCTGACAAAAAGTAGAAAATCATGTGATCATATTGCCTACCTAACTCAAACTTTTGACTAGTTGGAGAAGCATTAGATGAAGCTGAACCCGACCAAGTGTGTGTTCAGAGTTTGAGAAGGGATGTTCCTCGGCTTCATTATCAACCAAAGGGGAACTGAAGCTAACCCCACGAAGATAAAATGTATGATTTAGATGCAATCACCAGAATGTACGAATATTATATAGAGGCTAATTGGAAGAGTGGCATCTTTCAATCGATTTGTTGCTCGAGTAACAGATAAGTGTCTCCCTTTCTTTAAAGTATTGAGGAAGACTTTTGAGTGGAAAAAATAATGTGAACAAGCGTTCTAGGACCTAAAGAAAAACTTGGGATCACCACCCCTGCTCTCCCGACTAGTTTTAGGGGAAAAATTGCACTTAAACCCAGCCGTTTCTGAATAAACTATGAGCTCGGCTTTAGCTAGACAGACAATGAAGTGTAAAAGCCAGTACACTACATTAGCAAATCCTTCAGGGGAGCTGAGATTTGGTACCCACGTTTGGAGAAATTATTTGTATCCCTTATTAAGGCCTCAAGGTGAATGAAACCTTATTTCCAAGAACATACCATAGTAGTATATACAGATCTGCCTCTTCGGTAGGCACTCTACAGACCTGAGAAGTCGGGAAGATTGATGTATTAGGTAGTGGAGTTAGGAGAATATGATATTATTTATGAGCCCAGATCTTCGTTGAAAAGTCAAGCTTTGGCAAATTTTATTACCGAATTCACATACCCAAAAGTGTTTGACTAACTGAATTTTCCCACCGAGCAGAACTCAGAAGAGGAAAGTTCATCTCAAAAGCAAGATAAAGTTATTGCCGAGTAGATTGAATTCCCCAAAAGCCAAGAAATGGCACAAAAGTATATCGAGGAAATTTAGAAGATCTTCAAGGATGGGTTATTGACTAATAAAAATTTCAGTAGTGATATCCCTATATGGAAATTATATGTTGATGGCTCTTCATGCACTACTAGATGTGGAACAAGTATAATTCTTAACACTCATAATGATATTGATATTGAATATGCCGTCAGGTTTCAATTCAAAGTGTCAAATAATGAGGAAGAATGCGAAGCCTTAATAGTTGGGTTAAATCTAGCCCAATCACTAGGTGTCGAGAAAGTAGTGGCCCATAGTGACTCACAGTTGATATTGAATTAAGTTCTTCATATATATGGGGTCAATGAAGATTTGATGACAAGATACCTTGATAAAGCTATAGAAGTGATAGTCGAGTTACCTGTTGTCAAAATACAAAGAATTCTAAGAATAGGGATGCCCGAGAAGACACACTTGCTTGACTGACATCAATAACAAGGATCGAGTTTATAAGGACGATCCCGATAGAGATTTTGGCTAATCGAAGCATCGAGGAAGACCTAATGGTCAATTTCATTGCAGTAGATTTGGGACCCTCCTGGATGGATCCCATCAAAAGTTATATTAAAGACGAAACCTTACGCGCATATCCTATGGAAGCTAAAAAGATCAATTACAAGGCTACAAAATATGTACTAGACAAAGGAGTACTATATGCAAAAGGGCTTTTGACCTCCATATAAAGATTTGTTCACCCAATAGAAGTTAAATATTTGATACAAGAAGTCCACGAAGGTACATGTGGGGCTCATTCATAAGGGAGAGCATTTCTTCAATTAATTAACACACGGGGATATTACTGGTTGACTATGAGGGAAAATTTCACAACCTTTGCAAAGAAATGTGATAAGTGATAGGGGCTCCATAACATTAGAAAAACACATAATTTTTCTTTAACTCCAATCAGTTCACCTTGGTCGTTCGCTATCTGGGAAATAGACTTGGTCGGCCCATTATCAACAACCAAAGGCAGGTGTAGATACCTGGTTGTTGCTGTTGATTATTTTACCAAATGGGTTGAGGGAGAGCCACTAGTCAACATGCCTTATGAAAAGGTATACTAGTTCATATAGAAGAGCATAATTTGCAGATATAGTTTGCCATATGCTTTCATTATAGATCATGGTACTAAGTTTGACACTGAGTAGTTTAAAGCTTACTGTGTCCAATCTAAAATTCAGAAGCTGAATTCTGAACCATGCCCTCTTCAAAGTAATAGTCAAACATAATTAACAAATAGAACTTTGTTTAATGAACTGAAAAATGGCTTGAGGCAGCTAAGGTAAATTGGATCAGTGAGGTGAACTTTGTTTACAGAACAACGTCGAGAACAGCAATAGGGGAAATGCCATATATGTTTGTGTTGTAACTGAAGTAATATACCAGCTGATCTCAGCTTACCAACCCACGGGGTATTGAACTTTAATTCCCCAGTTAGTGATCTAATGGGGCGACTAGATCTTGATATGCTAGAAGAAGTAAGGGATGATGTTCCCATGCGAAATTCTACCTACCAATAGAAAACTACTCACTTCTACAATAAAATGGTCAAGCCGACCAGCTTGAAAGAAGGCGATTATGTTCTTAAGAAGGTAGCACAAAAGAGAAAAAAAATTGAAGCTAGTTCTTATGGTCCCAATTATATTTTTGTTGTCATCCGACTGGGCACATACCAGATAGAAACATTGGAGGGTAAAGATTTTAAGAATCCCAGGAAGGCCGGGAACTTTAAAAAGTATTATCAGCATATTACAAGCTTTGTATTTCAATTTTTTTCAAGATGACTGTGAATAAAATTATTGGTTTCCATTATTTTAGTTTAGTTTTTGATTTTTTTCGGAGTAGAGGTACATATACATATATCCCTCAGATCACAAATCTTAGTTTCGACCAAAGATATTAATAATACTTGGTCAGCTATGAAAAATCCAAGACAAAATAGGATTAAAATCCTTAGCACTTGGCAAAAAAATTTAGTGGTAAAGATTCATTTTTCACGAACCAAGTCAAATGAAGGAAGGCATGTAAAAATTTCTAGATATAGGAATATAAACATATATTCCACATACGCTTGGTCACCATTAATAACTAATGCTAAATTTATGTCAACAAATCTAAGTGCATTAGTAAAACCTATGGCAACACCGCTGGTAACTAATGTTAAACTTAGGTTAATAAATCTAAGTGCATTTGTAGAACCTATGACAACACCACTGGTAACTGATGCTAAACTTAGGTCGATAGATCTAACTGCATTAGTAAAATATGGCAACTTTACTGGTAACTAATACTAAATTTGGATAAATATATCTAAATTTATTAGTCGAACCAATGGCACAATAATTGCAAGTTAACTGATTGATTATATAGTCATAAATTTAACATATTTCATTCATATAAATTTTATTACAATCAGATGTATTTCAAATGAATTACAAGACAATTATTTCATTGGACACTTTCCTTCAGCTTTTGAAGATGGATGCACTTTTTCCATGCCAGCAAGAGGATCATCCAGCGTATAAGGTGAATTGATGAAGTTGAAATCTTGAAGCATCCTTCTATTACTGCTACTCTGTGTGTTGGTCAGATTCAAACTATTTCAAGATAACCATGTAACTCATAATCCCCTAAGTATTTTGATATCAAGCATTAGGGAATTAATTCAACAGGAATCCAGTTGACATCCAACTTGAATGAAGGTTGTTGGTTGTCTAAGAAACTGGGATCATTCCAATACTAGAGTTTGTTATCTTCACCAACCTTCATCACGGTTAATCAATTATTCCAACCCCATTTATAACATTCACGATTAGATTGAGCACAGTGATCATCTATATGGACCAAAGCTTCATTATAGCCATCTATCCATACTTCTTTGGATTAATTGTGAAATTAGAAGGTTAATCTTTCAACTTGATGTTGAAGTCTCTTTAAAATCTCATCCTTCGTCTCCAACTGGGAGAATTGGTCGATAAGGGTTTGGTCTTTAACTTCTAACTTTATAGACAAATCAGAAATATCTCGGTTCTTGGTCTTCAATTGGGCAAGCTGATGAGTCAAAGTCTTCTTTGTATTGGCCTCTTCTACATTTGGTCGGCCAACTCTTTATTTGGAAGATTGTGTAGGTTTGTACTTTTTCAAAGCTTCAAGTTCTTCTCTTAATTTGGCATTCTCATTCTCTAGTAAAGAAGCACCTTTGTCGTCAACAACAGTGGAATAACTCTTCAAAGACCTAAGTCCATTTCTCAACTTATTATTCTCTTCCTATAAGAGTTTAGCAATTTTTCCAGCCTCATCAACTTCACGATTCAGCAAAAATTCCTTCTTCCTAAAAGTAGAAGCATATTTCTCCAATTTTTCCTCAAATCCTCAGGCTTCCCTCAATACTTGGTATTTGGCCTCATAGTAGGTGTAAGATGTGGGTTCTTCAAATATAGTTAGTATTAAGTGAGGTGTAACCCCTTATCAAGATCGGGATTAACACCGTTAAGTACGTAACACAAACAGTAGTCATAGGTAAATCAGGGAAAAAGATATTCAATATTCAGGCTTGCATTAAAGAGCATATTAACACAAGATACATATAGAAAGCAAAATAAATTAATAGAACCAGCAGGTGACATGGTCGGAGGGAGAAAGAACAAGCACTTCAACCAGAATAAAGGCAAGGAAGAACTTCAAGCTCAGTTAATGCTCAATGATGGGTGCAATAAATGTGTATGGGAGTTAATTCTCTCGTAAGGGTTCTCTGGTATAAGGAAATTTGGGTAGAAATTCTGGGCTCAGGATGCCCTTTCTCTGATTTGTTTGTTTGGTCTATTTATATGGGAGATAGGCTGCTCGAGTCAGGATGCCCTCGATCCCTTCGGTAGGGTGCATTAAATGCATGAGATATTTTATTCAATGCATGGGATCTTGTAGGAGGGTAGTGAGACTGGGTCTATGAATAACTGGAAAGGGTGAGGCGTGACCCACTCCAATGGACGCTGTCTGAAAGGTTCTCAAGAACTTCTGGAGCAACTTCCGGTAAACCTTCTCCTTTTGGTAAAAATGGAGCTCAAGATGGAACTCCCTCCCTGAAATAAGAAGAACTTACACATAAATAATAGTAATATTTCTCAAGAGGAGCTCCTGAGAATGATGGCTGTCAGTGGGGAGTGAAGAATAAGTCACTTAGAACTTAGAGATAGAGCAGGGAGGGAATACTAGAGAGGTTCTGGTGTGATTTTGACAGAGTAACAGTGCTATTGAGTTTTTTCTCTATCTTTCTTGACATTGGCCAGGGGTCCTATTTATACTTGGGCACTAGGGCTGGGTTGACACTTTTGGTGCCAAAACTTAGAGGGTTGGTGAGGGAAAAGGTCTGTAGTGTACCATTTGTCCCTACTTGTGTGCAGCAGCCTGTCCCCTCAGACAGGTGCCACCTGGTGCAAGCCAAATTCAAAAAGATAATATGTCTCCTAATGGAGACAAAATATCTGATTTGTTAAATATCTTTTGAAACGGTAACTTGTGGTGCAAAACTTTTGCAAATTTTGATAGGGGAGGCATTAGGGACACATCTCATCTAAAATCCTTGTTTTTTCTTGAGAGGGACCTTGAGGACCCCCTCTTGTGAGAAAATCATTTTTTGTAAAGAGTTTATTCCTTTTGAGCAGCCAGCTCTTTGGCTGCCCACTTCACTTATGACCAAGTGTGCGATGTGGGTAGTCTTGAGTGACTTCTGGGTCTTCCTACTAGTATTATATCAATTCTATAATGCTAAGTGGTTGAGCTTGCTCAACATACCTTGTCCCTCACCTGCCAAGCCAAAACTCCCAAGAGATCCCAACCGGCCTATTTGAGCCCTGCTTTCTCAACCATGCAACATGTAAAAGAAAGTAAATGTTAGTACTTTTATTCATTTTTCATGATGAGGCGTTGCTTGTGGTCGAAACCCATCATCCTAACTTAGTTTTCTGGGAGTTAAGGGAGGAGGACCTTGCGGGTCTCTCCTCTCATGTAAGTTTTTGCCCTAGGGGGTTCCTTCTCAAACATCATTTTTGCTGTTGAGGAAGCCTTGGGGGGTTCCTTCTCAAATGTCATTTTTGCTGTTGTGGAAGCCTTGGGGGGAGTCCTTCTCAACCCGGGCCTCTGTCGCCATCAAAGTGAAGTTCATTCTCAACGTGAGTTTTTGTAGGGACCTTTTTGGGGGCCCTCTCAATGTAGGGTTCTACATCCACCTTGGTGGGGTTCCTCTCATCATGAGTTTCTGTGGAGACTTTGGGGGAAGTCCCTCTTAACAACGGTTACTTCACAACTTGAGTTCCTACAGGGACCCTTACGGGGGCCCTCTCAACTTGGGCATCTATTGATACCTAGGTGGGTTACCTCTCAACTTCAGTTTCTGTAGGGACCCTTGCTACGGCCCCTCTCAACATGAGTTTCTGCAGGGACCCTTGTGGTGGACCCTATTAACTTGGGCTTCTACTGCTACCTAGGTGGGTTCCCTCTCAACTTGGGGTTCTGCCGTGACCCTTGTGGGGGACCTTCTCAACATAGGCTTTTGCTGCTACCTAGGTGGGTTCCCTCTCAACATGAGTTTCTACAGGGACCTTTAAAGGGTCCCCTCTCAACTTGGGCTTTTGTAGTGACCCTTGTGAGGGCCCTTCTCAATATAGGCTTCTGTTGCTACCTAGGTGGGTTCCCTCTAAACTTGAGTTTCTGCAGCGCCCTTTTGGGGACCCCTCTTAACTTGGGCTTCTGTTGCTACCTAGGTGGGTTCCCTCTCAACTTGGGTTTCTGCAGTGAACCTTACGGGGTCCACTCTTAACATGGGCTTCTGCCACTACCTAGGTGCAGTTTCTTCTCAACTTGGGTTTCTGCAGGGACCCCCCCACAAAAAAGTATTTTGGGAAGACACCCTTCTACATTATAATATAGAAGGGTGTCTTCCCAAAATACATTTTTGGGGGGTCCCTGTAGAAACCCAAGTGGATAAAAAAACTCACCTAGGTAGCGGCAGAAGCCCATGTTAAGAGGGGATCCTTCCAAGGTCCCTGCAGACACCCAAGTTGAGAAGAAACCTCACCTAGGTGACGGTAGAAGTCCTTATCGAGAGGGTCTCCTTCCAGGGTCCCTGCAGAAACTCAAGTTGAGAAGAAACCTCACTTTGGTGGTGGCAGAAGCCCATGTCGACAGGGGATCCTTCCAGGGTCCCTCCAGAAAACCAAGTTGAGAAGAAACCTCTCTTGGGCGGCGACAGAAGCCCATATCGAGAGGGTCTCCTTCCAGGGTCCCTGTAGAAACCCAAGTTGAGAAGAAACCTCACCAAGGTGGAAGCAGAAGCCTATATTGAGAGGGACCACCACAAGGGTCCCTACAGAAACTCAAGTTGAGGAGGAATCGATGTTGAAAGGTACTTCTAGCAACATCTCTGTAGAAACTCACGACGAGAAGGAACCCCGCCAAGGTGGAATACGAATCCCAAGTTAAGAGGGTCCCTATAGAAACTCAAGTTAAAAAAGAACCACTTAGGTAGCAGTAGAAATCTATGTTAAGAAGGTCCCTCGTAAACGTCACCACAGAAGCTCAAGTTGAGAGGGGCCCGCGCAAGGGTCCCTGCAGAAACTCAAGTTGAGAGGGAAACCACCTAGGTAGCCGCAGAAGCCTATGTTGAGAAGGGCCCCCCAATGGTCACTGAAGAAGCCCAAGTTAAGAGAGGCCCCCGTAAGTGTCCCAGCATAAACTCAAGTTTAGAGGGAACCCACATAGATAAAAGAAAAAGCTTATATTGAGAAGGTACCCTACAAGGGTCACTGCAGAAACACAAGTTGAGAGTGAATCCACCTAGGTAGCAGCAGAAGACCAAGTTAAAAGGTGCCACCGCAAGGGTCCCTACAGAAACTCAAGTTGAGAGGGAACCCACCTAGGTAGAAGCAAAAACCCAAGTTAAAAGGTCCCCCACAAGGGTCCATGCAGGAACTCAAGTTGAGAAGGAACTTTTGTCAAGAGGGACTTCCCCTAATGTCTCCACAGAAACTCACGATGGGAGGAACCCCACCAAGGTGGCAGCAGAAGCCTACGTTGAAAGGGCCCCCGTAAGGCTCCTTGTAGATACTCACGTTGAGAAGGAACTTTTCTTAGATGGCGACAGAAGACCAGGTTGAGAAGGTCTCCCGCCAGGGTCCCTGCAGAAATGACATTTGAGAAGGAACCCCCCAAGGCTTCCCCAACAGCAAAAATGATGTTTGAGAAAGAACCTCACCACCAGGGTTCCTCAACATCAGAAACTTATATGGGAGGAGGGACCGCATGGTCCTCCGCCCTTAACTCCTAGAAAACTAAGTTAGGATGATGGGGGTCTACAAAAAGCAACCCCTCATCATGAAAAGAAAATAGAAGTACTAACATTTATTTTCTTGTACAGGTTGCCTGGTTGAGCAAGAAGGTCTCAAGTAGGCCAATTGGGATCTCTTGGGAGTTTTAGCTTGGTGGCTAAGGGACAAGGTATGTTGAGCAAGCTCAACCACTTATCACTATAGTATTGAGATAATACTAGTAGGAAAACCCATAAGTCACTCAAGACTACACACACCGCACACTTGGTCACAAGTGAAGTGGGCAGCCAAAGAGTTGGCTGCTCATAAGGAATAAACTCTTTACAAAAAATGACTTTCTCATAAGAGGGGGTCCTAAACGTCCCTCTAAAAAAAAAAGGATTTTAGAGGAGAGGGGTCCTTAAGGCCTCCCCTCTCAAGATTTGCAAAAAAATTTCAACACAAGTTATCGTTTCAAAAGATATTTACCAAATCAGATATTTATCTCCATTAGGAGACATATTTTCTTTTTGAATTTGGCTTGCACCTGGTGGCACCTATCTGAGGGGATAGGCTTCTACACATAGGTAGGAACAAATGGTACAGTGCAGACCTTGTCCCTCACTAACCCGCTAAGTTTTGGTGCCAAAAGTGCCAACCTAACCCTAGTGCCCAAGTATAAATAGGACCCATGGGCAAGGTCAAGAAAGAGAGAAAAAACTCAATAACACTGTTACTCTATCAAAATCACACCCGAACCTCTCCAGTATTCTCTCCATTTTATCTCTCTAAGTGCTAAGTGCCTTATTCTTTCACTCCCCACTGACAGCCATCATTATCAGGAGCTCCTCTTGAGAAAAAATACTATTATTGTTGTGGAAGTTCTTCTTCTTGCAGGGAGGGAGTTCCAGCTTGAGCTCCATTTTTACCAAAAAGAGAAGGTTTTACCAGATATTTCTCCAAAAGTTATTGAGAACCTTGGAGACAGCGTCCATTGGAGTGGTTCACGCATTACCCTTTCCAGTTATCCATATACTCCAGTCTCACTACCCTCTTACATTTGGCGAATCCTCTAGGGAGGTATCCTCACTTCCATGGACAAAGAAGGTTTTAATATTTCTAAGCAGCTAGTGTTTGAAGACATTCCATCTAGGAATGGAGCTCAAAGAGACCATACCACTCAGAAGGATGTGGTGGTGACCGGAGCTAGAGTACTTTATCCTCAGGGAGGGTAGACCAGTTCACCGACAGCGGCTCTGGTAGCGGCTTCGGCAATAGGTATCAACCTTATGAGCATGTTTTCGAGTTTTTTTTAAACAAAATAAAGTAGACTTGGCAAGTTTGGGTCAAGATTGTGTAACAGCAGCAGCAGCTCCCTCTGGAGAGACAGTTGCTCCTATAGCAATTCCAGTAAAAGTAGCTCTGTCGCGGAGGGTGATGCCGGAGTAAGTCATGACACCATCAGGCACCCTCAGCAGAAATGGGGTGCTAGGAATCCTTTATTGGGTGCAAGCCCTTGATGGAAAAAATAAGGGTGAATAATTTATAGTTGGGGAGGAACCCACCAAGAAGGTGGGTCTTGCGAGGAACCCTCGACTCGCAGCGCACTCCTCATGATAACCACAATCATTGAAGAACCCCTGGAAATATTAGTCATCGTCGGGGTCCCCATAACTGACGACGATGAAAGACCCATGTTCTTCTAAAAAATGGAAGCCTATAACTAGAGTCATAAATGAAAAATCCCCACCAACTGTAAGAGATCGCGAGGAATCCCTAGTATTACCGGCTACTAATGAGGAACCCTATGAAACTATGGTGGCAGTAGCTCTTGGCGAGAGATCGCTGATCGTGGGTCCTAAAATTGAAATCTCATGGGACGAGAAAACCCGATGTCCCAAATCATCAACATGCAAGGAACTCCGTGGTAGGAAATCAACAGACGAGGAACCCTCGCTAGTAGCAAAACCAAGATCAATAAATTGAGACATGGTAGAACCCACTGCCACAAATTACGAGGAACCCACCTCTAGAAATTGCAAGGAACCCTCTCTAGCAGTAACAATAGTTGAAGGGGAGCCCTGGGCCAAACTCATCATCAATGACATACACGTATCTATTGAAGGGGCAGATAAGGCACACTCGTTTAAAAAAAAACTCGCTCAAAAATCCAACAAGCGAGGAACCTTTACAATGAAATCCAACCAACGAGGAACTCTCGTTCAAAAATATAATGTGCAAGGAACCCCTGGCAGCGATGATATCAAACACAGAATCCAAAGTCATGAGAAAAATCTCAGATGCCATCGATGAAGAAATCACTGGAAAATAAGGGTGTGACCCAATTTCTGGTGAGGAAGTCCCGGTAGAAAAAAGTAAGTGAGGAGCCGTCATTCTAAAGGTTTGTCAACCCCATACATTTGGGAGCAAAATCCATTCCTCTAGATGAGGTACCCCGGTCGAGGAACTCGTAAATAACAAAGCCCAAAATTCTGGCAAAATCAGAACTGTGACGAGGAACCCTCTCCTGTCATGATCCTCAATGAGGAACCCAGTACATGTGGAATAGCAAATGAGGATCATAAGAGAGAAACCCTCATATGTGAAACTAACGTACGAGGGAGTCTCAGATATGAAATCAGTGCACGAGGAACTCACCAACAAGGGGGTCGAGAGGAACCCTCAGCTGGCAGTGCGCCCCCATAGTAAGAACAGTTGGCGAGGCGAGGAACCCCCAAAAATATTTTCGATCGGGGAAGAACTCAAAGTTGTCGGGCAAACCCCTGTTTGTAATGGAAGTCACGAGTAACCAACCTTGATTAAGGGTGATGGAAAGGAACCCTTCTTGGGTAGGCGTTCTCGTGAGTAACCCTTGTCAATATTACGTGGCGACAAGGAACCCTTCTTAGGTAGGCGTTCTCGCGAGGAACCCTCAGTGGCAAAAGCCCCTGGTAAGGAATCCCTCATGGTTGAAAAAGTTGTTGAGGAACAAAAAGTGGTCGAGACACCCAAAAAGGAACCCCCCTCATTCACAGTGACAAGTGACGAACCCAGAAGCGAGGAGAACTCCTCAATAACCTGTGGGTGTGAGGAACCCACAATAAATTCAGTTCCAAGAAGGGTACTTGTAAGCAAGGAACCCCCCGCCATTACAGGCAGTGGCGAGGGAACCGTACAAGTCCTCGCCCAAAATTCAATCTGTCGTCGATAGACATCCTCACCACTACAACTAAGAAGGTACTATGCCTAACTCCTCCAAGTTTCATTTTCTTTAAAAGTTTGAATAACCTACTCTAGTGCAAAAAGTTTTTTTTGCGTAAAGCAATTTTATGAGTACACTTCTTGTAAGAAATATAAACTTTGATTGCAATGAAGAAAAGGAACACTAGCTATTTTTTATGGCACTTGAAATTTTGTGCATGACTCATTTACTTACATTGGTCTATATGTACACCAGTTTTTTATGTTTTCTTTTCTTAAAAGAATAGTAGAACCTCTACTAGACTAGAAGAGGGTCCATGATACAAGGAACTTTCCTCATTATATTTAGGGGGAACATCCATCACAAGGGAAAAATATATTGAGCAAAGCCTTTATAAACACAACAGACACATTGCTTTACTCCAAACCAACAGGAGGTTATCCTCCAAGTAATAATAATAATAATAATAATAATAATAATAATAATAATAATAATAATAATAATAATAATAATAATAATAATAATAATAATAATAAATTATGCCCATTTATTTATTATTGTTCCATACAGATTTATAACCTAGAGAATAAGTCCTAACCTCTGTTCTTAAGAAAAACTAGAAAGTCCATTTTTCAGAAAATAGGGAGAAGCGGGTCTACCCCCCTAACCCCCCAAAAAAATTGTTATTTTTTTCTAAGACGAAAAAGTTCCTAAGAAAAGTTTGGAACAAGGACCCTGCAGACCAAGGGAAATTTATGGCGTACAAAGCCTTTTGGTTTGCCCAACACAAAAGACTTTGCACGAGGGGCTAATGTCGAAGGGTGTCTTCCCAAAATACTTTTTTTGGGGGGTCCCTACAGAAACCCAAGTTGATAAGAAACCTCACCTAGGTGGCGGCAGAAGCCCATGTTAAGAGGGGCTCCTTCTAGGGTCCCTGTAGAACCCCAAGTTGAGAAGAAACCTCACCTAGGTGGAGAAAGAAGCCCATGTCGAGAGGGGCTCCTTCCAGGGTCCTTGTAGAAACTCAAGTTGAGAAGAAACCTCACCGAGGTGGCGGAAGAAGCCCATGTCAAGAGGGCCTCCTTCCAGGGTTCTTGCAGAAAACCAAGTTGAGAAGAAACCTCACCTGGGCGGAGGAAGAAGCCCATGTCGAAAGGGGATCCTTCCAACGTCCCTGCAGAAACCCAAGTTGAGAAGAAACCTCACTAAGGTGGCAGCAGAAGCCTATGTTGAGAGGGACCGCCGCAAGGGTCCCTGCAGAAACTCAAGTTGAGAAGGAACAGTTGTTGAGAGGGACTTCCCCCAAGGTTTACATAGAAACTCACGATTAGAAGGAACCCCGCCAAGGTGGCAGAAGGATCCCAAGTTGAGAGGTCCCTCCGCAAGGGTTCCTGTAGAAACTCAAGTTGAGAGGGAACCCACTTAGGTAGTAGCAGAAGCCTATATTGAGAAGGGTCTTCGCAAGGTTCACTGCAAAAGCCCAAGTTGAGAACGGCCCTCGCAAGGGTCCCTGTAAAAACTCAAGTTGAGAGTGAACCCACCAAGGTAGCAGCAGAAGACTATGTTTATAAGGGCCCCCGCAAGCGTCACTATAGAAGTCCAAGTTGAGAGGGGGCCCCGCAAGTGTCCTGGCAAAAACTCAAGTTGAGAGGGAAGCCACCTAGGTAGCAGCAAAAGCTTATGTTGAGAAGGTCCCCCGCAAGGGTCACTGCAAAAACACAAGTTGAGAGTGAAACCACCTAGGTAGCAGCAAAAGCCCAAGTTAATAGGGGCCACCGCAAGGGTCCTACAGAAACTCAAGTTGAGAGGGAACCCACCTAGGTTGCAGTGGAAGCCCAAGTTGAGGGGCCCCCCGCAAGGGTACCTGCAGGAACTCAAGTTGAGAAGGACCCGTTGTTAAGAGGGACTTCCACCAAGGTCTCCGCGGAAACTCACGATGAGAGGAACCCCACCAAGGTGGAAACAAAAGCCTACGTTAAGAGGTCCCCCACAAGGCTCCCTGTAGAAATGCACGTTGAGAAAGAACTTCGCTTAGATGGCGACAGAAACCCAGGTTAGGAAGGACTCCCCCCAGGTTCCGTACAAAAAGGACATTTGAGAAGGAACACCCCAAGGCTTCCTCGAGAGAAAAAATTATGTTTGAGAAAGAAACCCACCGTCAGGGTTCATCAACTGTAGAAACTTACATAGGACGAGGGGGCGCAAGGTCCTCCGCCCTCAACTCCCATAAAACTAAGTTAGGATGATGGAGTGTCTACCACAAGCAACCTCTCATCATGAAAAAATGAACATAAGTACTAACATTTTGTTTCTTATACAGGTTCCCTGGTTGAGCAAGCAGGGCTCAAGTAGGCCAGTTAGGATATCTTGGGAGTTGTGGCTTGGAGGCTGAGGAACAAGGTATGTTGAGCAAGGTTAACTACTTAGCAGTATAGGATTGAGATAATACTAATAGGAAGACCCAGAAGTCACTTAAGACTACACACACCGCACACTTGGTCACAAGTGAAGTGGGCAGCCAAAGAGCTGACTGCTCATAAGGAATAAACTCTTTACAAAAAATGACTTTCTCATAAGAGGGGGTCCTGAAGGTCCTTATCAAGAAAAAAATAATGATTTAAGAGGAGAGGGATCCTTAATGCCTCCCCTCTCAAGATTTACAAACGTTTTGCACCACAAGTTACCGTTTCAAAAGATATTTACCAAATTATATATTTTTGTCTTCATTACGAGACATATTTGCTTTTTGAATTTGTCTTGCACTAGGTGGAAGCTGTCTGAGGGGACAGACTGCTATAAATAGGTTGGGACAAATGGTACACTGCAGACCTTGTCCCTCACCAACCCTCTAAGTTTTGGCGCCAAAAGTTCCAACCCAGCCCTAGTGCCCAAGTATAAATAGGACCCTTGGGCAAGGTCAAGAAAGAGAGAAAAAACTCAAAAGCACTATTACTCTGTCAAAATCGTACCAGAACGTCTTTAGTATTCTCTCTCTGCTCTCTCTAAGTGCTAAGTGCCTTGTTCTTTCACTCCCCACTAACAGCCATCATTCTCAGGAGCTCCTCTTGAGAAAAACTACTATTATTTATGTGTAAGTTCTTCTTATTGTAGGGAGGGAGTTCCATCTTGAGCTCTATTTTTACCAAAAGGAGAAGGTTTCATCAAAAGTTGCTCCAGAAGTTATTAAGAACCTTACAGACAGCGTCTATTGGAGTGGGTCACGCCTCACCCTTTCCAGTTATTCATAGACCCCAGTCTCACTACCCTCCTACAGATCTAATAGTTTTGGCGGAAAACCATTCGATTGGCTGGAGGTATTATGGGCGTTAATGAGGGATATGACTCTTCACCTTGAGGCATGCTCTTGGGTGGCTTGATGGTCAGGTTTTTTGAACTAGACCTGCCATCCTAAGGATAAAGCCACTTGAATGATACATTCTTGAGTCCCTAAATGTCATATATTATGATGTCAGAAAGTGGTTCAAACAGTGACTATTGTTAGGTATTTTGTCACATCAGTCAGACGGGCTGGCACCCATGGTATCTCGAGGTGGCAAGTATTGGGGGAGATAGGGTACCTCGAGGAGGTTCACTCAAATAGGTAAGCAATGAGTAGGCTCGAGTGACATTTGTCCTCTATGAAGTTTTACTCAAGTGTTCCAAGAGGATTGGTAATAATTCTCAAGGTTGCCTTGTTCTCAATCCTCAAAACCATGTCCCTACGAAGTTCCCAAGATGAGGTTGCTTGATAGAGCATGAAAGCTCTCCAATGCCCTTCCAGGCATGGTCACTCGTGGGTACCAAACAACCTCACTCGACATGTATATTCATAAGATAAAATACATAATACAACATTATATTTCTTGTTACAAACTATTGTTATCTAGGTGACATTTTTCTTCAAATTGGATCCTTCGAGCCAGGTCCGTTGGAGACTCTTCGAGTGGGTCCTGCGAACCATTTCTATGGAGGACATTCGAAGTGTGTTTGTGAGACATCCTTCTTTGTGAACGATCAATCTTCCTGGCTAAATTAATCACTCCTCGAGGAGGACACCCCCTATATTGGCCCCTTCGTAGAGATATTTATTTATTGCATGAAGAAATATTTGTACGAAACCTTTATTATCCTCAATTTTCTTTTCTTGGGGAAAATGAAGAGATTTATTCACATTTCCCCCAAAGATCTTCGTTCCCCAAGGTAGACAAGACCCCAAGCGTGCCCTATTAAATGTAGTTGTTGTTTGCATTTTTGTGCATCACACGTGGCAGCGCCAAGGCGCGCGCATGTGATCACTACTTCTAATTTATGCGTCACCTTCCAAAATGTCATCATTACGACCTTTGCCTTTTTGTGTTCACGTGTGCTTTGGAGCCATGCTAGCTAAATTAATCCAAAACAACATCATTACGCTTTTCCAAAGTGTCACTTTTTGTCGTATTTTGGAGTTCATGTTGCCCCTATAAAAGAGAAGATATCCTCAATTCAAACTTCACCTTTGGGTTGTCACTTTCTGAGTTTGAGATTTTCTGTGAGAGTTGGAAAAGGAAACCATTTCTTTCTTTAACTTTCTTACTTTTTTCTAGTTACTCTCCATTCTTCCTTTTCTTATCTCTTATGGAAACGACCACTTATAGGCAACGACGGAGCGATTTCTTGGTGCCGACTGAAAATCCCATCCTATTGATGGAGGAAGGCGAGTACACTGAAGAATTCTCTTACATCTCCACTTCCACTGTTACCCTCTTTTGAATTAAGCGTGGTGATTTTCCCTACTCAAAGGTGGAATTTGAATCTTCTTTGGGTGCTAGCGAGGGGTTGGGCCCTCGGAGTGAGTATATCCATTCAAAATATTTCGTTCAGTTAGCCCTTGTAGGTTTATCTTGCTCTATTTGGCCAGGTGACCTTACTCTTGCCAAGATCAATACTTGCGTTGCAATTTTTGGTTTCTCGTTGGAGCCACAGGTCACACACCTTCATGGCCGCTTGGGGTGAGTTTGCTGTCACCTTGGAAGATGTATGTAAACTTTTGGGGTTAGAGGCTGCTCGATTTGTCACCTTCTTTTAGGAGGCTGTCTCCAGCGAGGAGAAAGATTTGAGAAGTGAACTGGAGGCAATAGTGAAGGACTATATAGTCACTTAAAATAAGTGAACATACTCTTAATTAATTCGTTACTTTTATATTATTGAGGAGAAGGTCGTTCTAAGAGACCACGAGGCATCCAGGGAGAACCCTCGGGGGAAGGAGGTATTTGAACAACCTCTAACTGGAGAAGGCTATGGATCTAAGATTGAGTTGGAGGGTACATCTAGGTGATGCTATAGAAGGTTTATCTTTCGAGCAAGCCCCGCGACTGTCCTCAAAAGGACTTGACCAACATGGTCGTTCTCATGGCCAATGGTGTAAAAATCCCCCTTGCTGCCATTGTTCTTGGCTCCTCACATACCTGGCTGGACCATGTAGCAGCGAACATTTCTCTAAGCATCAGAAGGTTTGATGTTTCTCATTATGCAAAAAATGTTATCTTGAAAACTTTTCTCTATGACCACTTTCCTTATTACGCCCCCGCCGGTAATTACCCTAGTTCACAGCCTATGAAGATCCACCGAATCTATTATTGGAAAAATAATAGTGTCAAGAAGCCCCTAATTGCCATGATAGATTGAGCCGAGAGGTTCATACCTCACCCCTATGTTGGGGTGAGTCAGTTTTTTACTAATGATTTCTTTGCTGAAGAGGAGCATCCCAATGGTCCTATTGATGATGCCCTTGACAAAAAAATTTCAGAGAACAGTGTCCCCCTTCTGTTAATCCACTCATATCTTCCTTCTTATACCAAATGGTCGTCTTTCTATTTTATGTATAGCCCATACTGGGCATCCCCGCGATTTGGTTACGACGAAAGCCCCCCTTGTTGAGTCATTTTACTCGAGAAAAACCCACTAATTTTTCTTTATTCTGTTCGAATTATTGTACCTCCACTGTTGTTAGTTTGTGTGCCAACTACCCAGCCAATGCCATGATCCCGAGTAAAGAAGCTTGAGGAGGAAGGTCAGCTATGTACATCAATGTGTTTTGGAAGAATCAGTTGGTTCGCTTTCAAACTAACCTCTTGAAGGAGCCCAGGTATCCTGAAGTTGAAAGGTTTCCACCCACTAAGTTGGGTTTAAGGAATTGCACCACCCAGTTCTCCATTTTTCCTCTTAGTATCGACAACACCAATGCCCCCCCCCCCCGAGTTGCCTCAGATAGCACATGTGGATCAGGCAGTTGTAAAAAGAAACAAAGCCTCCCAAACCTCTCTTCAAGCCGATGTTGACCCTGGTCCTTCGAGGCCAGTTTGAAGGACTGAGTCTCCTCGTGTTGCCTACTCAGGAGTGGCAGTTAGGTCCACTCTAAAGGCGCCTTTGAAGAAACTCAAAACTGTTCCATGACCTCCAGTAGCCTCTCCTGACCCAAAGATTACCAAAGCAGTGAGCCAGATGGTGGATCGTCTTCTCCAGACATGGGAGCATTGTAGTGAACAAGATTGAGTTTTCATGTCAGTCGAGATGTCTTATCGTGGCAATTCTTATGACCCTCAATCTGTTGGGGGTAGTAAAAGGAGAAAAACGATTAGCCCCCTCAAGCTTGTGATGGAGGAATCGAGTACGTCCAGTGAGGAGGATTTTCCTGAGGAGCATGTGTCTTGTGGTGATGTTGGTGGTGATGATGATGAAGACGAGGAAGAAGAGGAGAAATACGAAGTACAAGAAGAATAGGAAGAATAAGAAGAAGAGGAAGAAGAAGAGACTATGTTGGTGAGGAGGCGTAAATTAAGGATGATGGTTTCTCCTTCAAAACCTGCCTCGCCTCCTTAAGATTATGATATTTTAAAGCATGTGTTGGAGGAAGAGGTAAGTCCCTTAATCTCTCTTACTCTAAGTATCTTCTTTCGTTCTTTTCTTCTCATTTTAATGGATACATTCTTCTATAACTTGCTCTCTTCTTCTCTTTTTTAGGTTGATACGCGAGGTAGTGCACATGATGATGTTAGAGAGGATCTTCCTCTCAAAGTATCTACCCCTACTACTTTATAGGTAATCTCCCATTTTCCCCTAGGGGAAGTTATATATGATTCCTCGTTTGTGTGTAGTAGCGGATATTCCCCTGATCCCTCTTTTTTACGTGAGCAGGCCGACCTTGAGAGGGATGTCTTTGATGTGAGAGCTAATGAGGATATACCAATGTCCCCTCTGCCTGTTTCTTCGTTACATGTGGTAAGTTTAGTTTCCTTATTTGTTTGAGTTGTCGTTTCTTTTTCAACTTGTTACCCTACCGTTTAACTTCTATGTTGTAGGATCCCGTACATGTTCAAACTATAACTTCAGCCCACCTTCCTTCGATTGACCAAATGCTTGTATTTGTGTTCGGGCCTTCCATTCTAAACCAAGAAGGTGTTGAGCCTGCTGCATCTTCCCAAGGGGAGGGCAAACAAGAACGTGTGTTTGAGGCAGTGGACGATAGTAGGCAATAGCAAGTTGCTGAAGTCGGGGGGGGGGGGGGTATGATTGCCCCCCAAAGTCAGCATCTATTGATAACTATGGGTCCTATTGAGAAAGAAGATGTGGTTCAAATGGCCACTCGCGAATTTGCTGGTGAGCGACTTCCAGAGGTAATTTCACTCTTCCATCTATCTACTGCATATAAATTTGTTAATTTTGCCAAGTAATATTAGGCTTTAAGCTCAAAATCTCCCATAACCGAGGGTCAGGCGGGCCTAGTCTTATAGGCATAATCTCCTATAACTAAGGGTCAGGCGGGCCTAGTAATTTAGGACTTTAAAAATTAAAATCTCCCATAACCGAGGGTCAGGCAGGCCTAGTCTTATGGGCATAATCTCCCATAATCGAGAGTCAGGTGGGCCTAGTCTTATAGGCATAATCTCCCATAACCAAGGGTCAGGAAGGCCTAGTAATGTAGGACTTTTAAAATTAAAATCTCCCATGACCAAGGGTCAGGTGGCCCTAGTCTTATAGACATAATCTCCCATAACCGATTATCAGGCAGGCCAAGTCTTATTGGAATAAAATCTCCCATAACCGAGGGTCAAGCGGGCCTAGTCTTGTAGGAACAATCTCTATGTTAGCAAGATATTTTGTACATGCTTTCCTCACTTTTATTTATTACTTCAGTTGTTTGCCATATTTCAGGTGGAGGTCGATTAGCCTACGGCCTGTAGGCCCGAAGTTGAACCTATTGCTCAGGGATTAATTCAAGTGAGAGTGGCCATCCTCAATCCTCGCGGCGGGAGAGGATCCTAGACCCGCACATCCCTCTCGGGATTGCTTCGACCGGCGTCATTGATGAGGTGAAAAATGTAGAGAGATGGAGTCGTCAGTGTATTTTACTCAAGACAGACAAAAGAAAAGGGAGCCATCCCGAAGGACAACGTCCAAAGACATACTGATACATATGAAACCAAAATGATTAGAAAAGGGTCCGGAGGCTAAGTTACGAAATAGGAAGGTGTTAGGCACCCAGTCTACCCTTATGGTCTCTCATGAGTTATTGCTATTTTCCTTTATTTCCCCGTGATATGTGTGCATGTGTATACGTGGTGGAGATAGGAATAATTGACTTGTATCATGGAAGATATAAGTGAGTCATCCGTAGGAATGTTCCTAAAAATAATATTAGAAAATAGGATTTACGGGATTATCCTCGAGTTGATCGCTATAACGGAACGATAATGCACATGAAATAATACGCCACTAAGAACAAATATATGTATATGTAAATATATAGAATTGAAGAGAATTGAGTTTAAAGAATATAGAGAACATAAAATTTGAGAGAAAAGTAGGAATAGGTCTCGAGTCACTGGTTTTACCCCGACACGCCTACGTAGCCTATAGAAGCATCAAAGTCCACATAGTTTGCATGAAAAATGAGGGGTGGGGTTTATCCCATAAATCCAATGGGTGACTTCTCTTATGTGTGTGTGTGTGTACAAAAGTGTTTTAGTTGTGAGAAAAGTGTAAGAAAAGTTTGAGAATTCCCGTTTGGAATTTATTAGGTAACCCTCTTTTTCTTATTTTTTTGGGTTTTATTTATATGAAAATAAGAGGTGTGCAATAATACTAAATACAAATTATATTAGGGTATGTGAGATGAGAAAATAAAAGTGCTAAGTAATAAAACAAGTTAATGGGAATTTAGAGGAATTTTAAAGAGAGTTGAGAAAGTTGGACCTTCTTGATGATCTTGAGCTTAATCTTGGATGTTGGAGAACAACCCTTGTACTTGGGTGATGATGGAGGATACTTAATTCACCAAATTTGATGAAGAAAGTGATGAAATGTGAAGGTTGGAAAGGGATTTGGATGTGGAAATCATGCTGACTTCGAGAGGGGTTTTCTGAGCTTGTTGAGAGTGATGGATCTCTGATCTTCTCCTTTTTTCTGGAATGATGCTAGTCCCTCCTTTTTATAGGCCTAGGGAATTACCGAGCGGCATAGCCCTAGTCCTTCCAATCGGTAGGTGTGTTTAGGCACACTGGCGATAGGTAGGGTCTGGACCTATCGCTTGACAGTCTCTTTCAGGTTCCTTCGGAAAATAGGTTGTAGAGCGTAAACTGCGATCTGAATCATGCACGGGGTGAACTGTTGGAAAGGTAAGGAGATGTAATTCAAAATTCCTTGAGACTTCTCCCGAGTTTGGGAGTTGACTTCGGGTCAAATGTGGCTCGGAAGCGCTCGATGGTCCTTTGGGCAGGGAAAATTCAGATGCAAATGGATCGTTCATTTGCATGGTAAGTCAGAATCATGTATGGGGCAGATTGTTGGAAAGGTTAGGAGATGTACTTCGACATTCTAAAGAGTTTGACCTGGTTCGGGGATTTGACTCTAGTCAACCGGGGCCTGGACGTGTTCGGTCACCTTTTGAAGTAAAATGGATTGTTCATTCGTACCGTATGTTAGAATTGCGCACAGGATGGACCATTGGAAAGGGTTTTCAGTGCCTTTAGAATATTCATTCAGTTTCGGTGGAGCTGAACAGTTGACTTTGGTCAAACGAATCCTGGGAGCGTCCGCTGACCTCCTGATCGAGTTTCGGAGGAAAATGGGTCGTTCGTCTGCACCGTAAGTCAGAATTGCACACGAGACAGACCATTAAAAAGGCATTCAGTTCCCATTAAAGATTCATTCAGTCTCATTCGAGATGAAGAGTTTACTTTTGGTCAAACAAAGCCTGGGAGTGCTCGATGGCCTTGAGGTCAGTACTCTGGGTATGACTTGGGTTTACAATGATGAAGGGAGGCGCTATGGGCCTAAGGAGAGGTTGGGAGTATTATAATGGGGTGTCTATAGAGCCCCTCGACGGGTGAGTTTGGAACAAACGATAGCCGCCGAATAGACACCACATGATGTCTTTGAAAGAGGATGACCAGACGGTCGAGGTCAATTATGTGGACCTAAGGATGAAGATGACCAATTATGTGGCCAATTTTGAGGTATTGAAGATGAGGGTAACCAATTCTGTGGGTCGAAGCTAATTCTGAGGGCTTAAGGATGAGGGTGACCGATTCTGCGGGTCGAAGCCAATTCTACGGGCTTTAAGATGGGAGTGACTGATTTTGCGGGTCGAGGTAAATTTTATGGGCTTAAGGAACATGCTGGGGATGGTCTTAAAGAAAGTGATGACCAAAGTAATGATGGGGGTGACCAATTCTGTGGGTCGAAGACAATTCTGAGGGCTTAGGTTGTGATGACCAATTTTGCGGGTCAAAGCCGATTCTACGGGCTTAAGTTGAGATGAACAATTCTACGGGTTGAAGCTAATTATGCGGGCTTAAAGTTGAGATGACCAATTCTGCGGGTCAAAGCCAATTCTACGGGATTGAGGTGAGATGGACAATTCTGTGGGTCGAAGCCAATTCTTCGCATTTAAGGTTGAGATGATCAATTTTGCGGGTTGAAGACAATTCTACGGGCTTAAGGTGAGATGACCAATTCTACGGGTTGAAGACAATTCTTCGGGCTTTGGTTGTGATGACAAATTCTGCGGGTTGAATCCAATTCTACAGTCTTAAGGTTGAGATGACCAATTCTGTGGGCTTAAGGTGAGATGATACAATTCTACGAGTCGAAGCCAATTCTGCGGGCTTACGTTGGA
Organism: Sambucus nigra; assembly: GCA_949130495.1. Taxonomy (NCBI): domain Eukaryota; kingdom Viridiplantae; phylum Streptophyta; class Magnoliopsida; order Dipsacales; family Adoxaceae; genus Sambucus; species Sambucus nigra. The sequence goes on from OX422222.1 coordinate 363,317,592, forward strand.
GATGACCAATTCTATGGGCTTTGGTTATGATGACCAATTCTGCGGGTCGAATCCAATTCTACGGGCTTAAGTTGGGGATGACCAATTTTATGGGCTTAAGTTCAAATGACAAATTTCGCGGGTCGAAGCCAATTCTGTAGGCTTAAGTTGAGATGACCAATTCTGCGAGCTTAAGTTGGGGATGACCAATTCTGCGAGTCGAAGCCAATTCTACGGGCTTACCAATTCTGTGGGCTTAGGTTGTAATGACCAATTCTGCGGGCTTAAGTTGAGATGACCAATTCTGTGGGTTGAAGCAAATTCTGCGGGCTTAAGATGAGATGACCAATTCTACGGTTTGAAGCCAATTCTACGGGCTTAAGTTGGGGATGACCAATTCTATGGGTCGAAGTCAATTTTACGGGCTTAGGTTATGATGACCAATTCTGCGGGTCGAAGCCAATTTTGCAGGCTTTGGTTGTGATGACCAATTCTGCGGGTCAAAGCCAATTCTACGGGCTTAAGTTGGGGATGACCAATTCTGCAGCCTTAAGTTCAGATGACAAATTCCACGGGTCGAAGCAAATTCTGCGAGCTTAAGTTGAGATGACCAATTCTGCGAGCTTAAGTTGGGGATGACCAATTCTGTGGGTCGAAGCCAATTCTACGGGCTTACCAATTCTGCGGGCTTAGGTTGTGATGACCAATTCTGCATGCTTAAGTTGAGATGGCCAATTCTGCGAGTTGAAACCAATTATGCGAGCTTAAGTTGAGATGACCAATTCTGCGGGTTGAATCCAATTCTGCGGGCTTAAGTTGGGGATGACCAATTCTACGAGTCGAAGTTGATTATATGGTCTTAGGTTGTGATGACCAATTCTGCGGGTCGAAGCCAATTCTGCAGGCTTTCGTTGTGATGACTGTTGATGTAAAAAACTAGATCACTCTAATTCTTCAATCACAGATAAATAAATAAGACAAAGATTTTTAAAGTGGTTCGGCTAGGAATAAAGCCTACGTCCACTGTTATGTTATTGCCGAGTGTTTGTGGAATTCTTGATTACAAGTTCTCTCAAGAAATTCCGGTCCCTTTGAATGGGATTGATACAAGGTATTTATAGCCTCAAGGCTGTACATGAAAGGTTTAATACATTAAATGATATACATATGAATGGGTAATACATTTAATGCGGCGTGTGCGTCAAGAATCTAATGAATAGTTGAACAGTTGAAATCTGTTGATGTAAAAAACTAGATCACTCTAATTCTTCAATCACAGATAAATAAATAAGACAAAGATTTTTAAAGTGGTTCGGCTAGGAATAAAGCCTACGTCCACTGTTATGTTATTGCCGAGTGTTTGTGGAATTCTTGATTACAAGTTCTCTCAAGAAATTCCGGTCCCTTTGAATGGGATTGATACAAGGTATTTATAGCCTCAAGGCTGTACATGAAAGGTTTAATACATTAAATGATATACATATGAATGGGTAATACATTTAATGCGGCGTGTGCGTCAAGAATCTAATGAATAGTTGAACAGTTGTCCGTCTGATAATTGATGACACGGCCGAGGTGCAGTTCGGACCGCCTTAGTTGCTCGTTGATCAAGAGTTCCTCGAAGTGATTAGAGTATCTCGGGATGAAAGAGTTCCTCGGATGGAGTTCCTCGGCATGATAGAGCTCCTCGGTGTATTCTCGTTGCTCGGTACCAACCATAGTTGTTCAGTAAATGATCTTCCTCGCTGTTATTGTGCCACGTAGATCGACACGTGTCTTCATACTATTCGTCCACATCAGCATATTAATTTTGGTATCAACAATGACCAATTCTTCGGGTCGAAGCCAATTCTGCGAGCTTAAGGTGAGATGACCTCGGGGAACTCTGCCGGGGAAATTACCTTGTGATTTTGATTTGAGCTGGGGAGCTAATTGCTGGAGAAGTGATTAGGTGGTCTAGGGTTTGGACGTATTTCTCAGGGAAAATTGAGACCTTTGGGGAATAGGAGATGATCCTGAAGTTTTGGATATTTTAGAGGTCCTCTTGGAACGTTACCGGGAGGAGATTCTCTTGGCTTTTGAGAGTTTCGCTGGGGAAATAGGAATTTCGCTTAGGGGAGTGTGAAATTTTCTTGGTGAAAATGTTCTAAATCCTTTTCGGGATTTTTAGGAATTTTCTGAGCATTTTCAGGGTTTCGGTATTTTTTGGGAATTTCTGTATGAAAATTAAAGGGGGTGCCGGTCGGCTTGGTGTGGAGGATGCCATTCGGCAGTGGCATGGACTTTTGGGTTGCCTCGAGAAGGTAAAGGGTTAGTGCTGATCGGTAGGTGGGGGTGTAGTGACGATCGCCATAAACCCTCACATCCTATATAAAGGGGGTGAGTTCCCCTCATTTTTCACAACTTCTTGCCTTTTCTCTTTTTGTAATTTTCTTCTGCGAATCATTCCAGCATTTCATAATCTAAAAAATGGTCGCTTTTGTCAGCATTACAGTACACCGGGAATGGTTGGTTGTTGATGACTGGGCTAACGTGGATTGAAGGCTAAGGCACCTCTTGCTTTGGGGAGCGAGAACTCTTGTGATGCATTCGAGCCGGTTGCGGATGAGCGGACCTTGCTGCGGGAACCTTCGCATCATCGCTCTTCGAGGGTGGTTAATCCCGGCAGTTATCTAAGTAAAAAATGACTTTTGGCATTCTTTGGTGATTTTCCTTTTTTCTTGGATTTTGACAAGGATTTCTTCTTTTTGACAGTCCTACGTTTCTCTGTCGAATATGCATTCCCGCAGGACAACGGGGCTTAAGGATGTTTGGGAGCATCTCCCACCTGTGGTGCGTTGGGTGGTATCCTCAGTAGGCTTTGGGAGGTTAGTGTCTATGCTGGATGAGACACCTCGTTCGACGACGGTCTTATTCTGGGGGAGAAGTGGTGGGACACTACCCAAACCTTCCATTTTGGTTTCGGGGAGATGACTGTGACTCCCATAGATGGGCAGCAGCTGCTCGGGCTGGATTACGATGGGGAGCAAATAGAGGTGGATCGTTTTTTGCGGGTGAGGCTGGAGGCGGTGCGCGCGGCGCTTGGTGATGTGGGGAGGATAGTGTCTGGGGACTTTATTCGCCTATCGCTGCTGAAGGATGTTTTATTGGGCAGGGTGATTGATATGGAAGATGGGATGCAGGTGAGTCAGATGGACCGGTTGTTCATTTTTCTGGTGTTGGGGGGATTTCTGGTGGTGTCGAACGACGACGTTGTCCACTTATGGTTTTTACCATATCTGAGGATGTTTTCGAACATCCCTCTATATGATTGGGGGAGCCTGACTTTGGCGACCCTCTATTTTTCTCTCGATGCATTCAACCGGTGCTCCCGACAGTCTTTCACTAGAGCCGTATATCTTCTTGAGGTATTCTTTAATTTGCGCATTTTTCTTTCATGCATTTTCATTTTCCTTATGCACCTCTTTTGATTGCGAATTCTTGTCTTTGGTAGACGTGGTTCTATGAGGTGATTGGGTGTAATACTCGACTGATCGGTTTGAAGGACGAGACTATTAGGGATTTTTTACGGTTGTATCAATGGCACAAGGCCAATCGACAGTCGAGGAGGTCTCTCTCTCTAGAGGAGGTGTGTCAGGTCTTGAATGGCCTGACCAATGATAGGGTAAGACTTTTTCTTCTTCATTCTAAGACCTTTAGGTGCTCTGATTCCATATTTCTTTATATTTTGCTAGTGATTTTTCAGCTGACCTTGTACCCTTGGGGGACGACCGTTTAGGACACGGGGTTTACTGGAGTAAATGCGTAGATGAGGCGTTTGCTAGCGAACCTGTAAGGCCCCCTATTTCTATGAGGAGGAAGCGACTACTGCTAGAGGATGCAAGGATCGTAGCGATGATTGGTGAGTCCTACCTATTGTACACTGATACGGTTGTGCCGTATGATTATATGGACTTTGTGACGAGCTGTCTCATGGCGCCCAGCATATATGATGCACTGCCCTTACCTCCTGCGCTTTCGAGTCGGCCAGTGGGGTCCTCCCACAGAGGTGGCGGTCTGTCGACATCTTTGGCGGCGGCGACCTCGGAGGTCCCCTTTGTACTGTTGCAGACTCCTTCATACAATATCCGACGGGGCTGATGGAGGGATAGTGCCTATGTTGCATCGTCCTCATGCGGTGGACCCAGAGGATTTGGGCTTGAGAGAGGAGGTTCTTCGTCCTGTAGTATATCTTTTCTATTCTTCTCCTTTGGTTTCTTTTGATCTTTTCTTCTTTGATAATGATTCTTCCTTTTCTTGCAGCACGTCTGGGTATCCACCACCTGGCTGAGGGATATTAGGGACTGGATATCTTAGGTGAATTCCCATATTCGGGACGCGGTTCCTGATCCTTCTTGCTTGGTGTTGTCTGCCTCATCCGGGGAAGAGTCTGGTTGAGGTAGCAATGGTGCGTCATCTCAACGTCGGGGAAAGAGAGCGCGTAGTAGGGGTGGAAGCTCTTAGGAGAGAGGGGAAAGGGAAAGTGTGTGTGAGAGAGAGAGAGAGAGAGAGAATATGTGGGTTCAGGCTGAGTACCGTTGTTTTTTGTTTTTCTTTATTTTCGTGCAAAAATTATGTAACACAGAAACATATCTATGCAATGCAATGAAGTTTTTTGTATTATCTTCTATTAATGACGATTGAATGAATGCATGCACATGAGCTTTTTACTTTGCTGCTGAGACCGTAAAAAGAAATATTTTTGGGATTTTGAAAGAAAGTTTTATTCATAATGAGGATTTATATAAAAATGAAAAGGGGATTTTTGGAATTCCGTTGAGAATATCAATTTATTTTGATTTTTTCGATTTTTGACAAAAGAGGAAAAAGGAAAATTTCCAGAAGTAGGGCGTTGCCGATGGGCAAGCACCTTATCCTGCCTATCAGCGGGTCAATCCAGTCCCATCCATCAAAGCTTTGATTGGTACCCTCTTCAGCCTTTGGTACCTTATGGGGCAGGATTTCCTCCGATTTCTGCAGGGGTTATGTCTTTTGTGGGGGTTTTCAAGTATAAAAGAGGGGTAAGAGTGGAGTGTTTTCCTTACACCCTCACATTCCTACTTTCTTGTTCTATGAGATGTCTTTCCCTGGTAGTGTTGAGTTTGCCAACTACCTCGAGACTTTGGAGGCGAAGTGCTCCTATAACATTGATTACGATGCTTACAACATGCGTCGAGTTTTTTTATGGCGTAATCGGCCCATAAAGTGGAACATGTTGATGGAGACAATACAATTCTGGTACCCTGAAGACCATGTATTCCGCTTTGGCTTGGAATAAGTCTGTCCGACTTATGAGGAATTTTTTGCCTAAGTTTTCCCATTCTCCCCAGGAGTTATTGGTTGGGCTTCTTTGTGTTTCGTCCGCGGCGGACAGATCACTGGTGGTTGGAGGTATGATTTCTCTTCCAACGGTGTTGCAGTCTGTGTATTTACAGGAGGTTGGTGATGATGGATATGCCGGAGCTATCATTTTGGGCTTGGTTTTAAAATTATTACTGGTGATCGGGGAGCTACTGGTGGACCCACAACTTGCAACTGTTACTTCATGGATGTCTTACCATCGTAACTTGCGACGGTGATACTGGAGGATACTCTGAATGGCCAGGATACATGATGAGAAGGTCGTTCTGACTTTCTGAGGAGTAGCCATGTGATGCTGTTCATGTGGTTGTCTGAAAGATTTCACCTGGTGACTCCTCTGGAATACCCTTTGTTGACTGTACCCAACTTTTTTTTGCGCCATTTCATCAGTGTTGGTCTGGATATTGAGAGCTGGGAGAACTCGTTCGTGGAGCATGGGGCTCTAAATTTGTACTGTTCAGTACCTTGGTGGGGATAGCTTCTGCCTATTCTGCAACTGGGGGAATACCCATATGTCCAGATGGTTGGTCTCAGACAGACCTCTTTTTATTTCCCTTCGCGGCTTCTGCGCTAATTTGGCTGGGAGCAGATCGTGCCACCTCGAACACTAGACTTATTTCTGGTAGAATATTTGACAGAGCGTCTACGCATGCGTCTTGGCTTTTTGTGGAAGAGTCGGCGTCCGTCGACCCGTCCCCCTCAATCTGCTGGGAGAGTTTTGTATATCCCTGGGGATTATATGAAGTGGTTGTGGAGAAAATTTGTTAGCAAGATGTTGGCAGTGGATACTGGACAAAGATGGCTTGCCTTATCTGATACCATGGAGGGAGGTGTGGTAGTTTTTTCTAGGCTGGTTTGAGCCTATTGATCCATGGAGCGTCTGCGGCACTCCATTTAGGCAGGGGAAGCTTGGGGACCCCAGGATGTAGATGATGATAATGGAGCGGGCTCCTCTGGTAGCTGTGGGTAGGGCTCTTGGAGAGTTTGTTTTTGTAATGGGGAATAAATTTGGGAATTTATTTGGCTTTTTTAGGAAGGTAGGGGGAAGGGAGTTATCCGTTCCTTTATGTAATTGTACTGTAATTTCTTATTAGTGAAATAAATATTTTTTTGATCATCCAGCTGTGCCTTTTGATGAATTTTGTATTTTGAATTATCTATACCGATCGCTAAGGCATACGTAATCCTTTTATTCAAGTATATGTTAGAATAAATTGTTGTTCTCAGAGATAAGAAAAGAATAGTTTTTTGTGAAAAAGAAAGGGGCGTGCTCATATAAGATGTATGAGATGCCTATGTACCTCTGGGGGGTTTTGAAAATTTTCAATTTTTTCGAGAATGAGTTTTACAGATGATTAGGCCCACATAGTTCTGGGTAGAGGTAAATGAAAATATTTTTTTTTTCTTTTTTTAGAATAGAAGGGAGATGAGAAGAGTCGTAGCGCACCGAGATTTCGGACTAGGGGTAAAGTTTCTTGAGATGGTCTAGGTTGACTGGACGAGCCATCTCTTCTCCATCTAAGTCGATGAGCATGGCGGCATCTCCGAAAAAGATCTTCTTGACAATGTATGGGCCGCTCCAATTGGGCTTGAATTTCCTTGTGGAGTCCCAGATGGGCTCTACTATTTCTTTTAGGGCTAAATCCCCTTCCCGAACACTGCGGTCCTTGACTCTCTTATTAAATGAACGTACTATTTGGCGATGGTACCCTTGTATGTGATACAGTGCTTTTAGTTTACTTTCATCCAAGAGTGATATCTCGTTGAGGCGTCTTTGATGCCAATCCTCCTTACTGACCTTGCTTTCAATAATGACGCGTAACGAGGGTGTTTCTAGCTCCACGGGTAGGACGGATTCCATGCCATAGACTAGAGAGTAATGGGTAGCCCCAGTAGAGGTTCAGATTGAGGTTCGGTAGCCCCAAAGGGTGTATGGGATTCGATCGCCCCAATCTCGACAGCTTTCGATCATCTTACTGATGATGGATTTTAGGTTCTTATTGGCGGCTTCGATTGCACCAGTGGTTTGAGGTCGTAGGAAGAATATTTGTGTCTCTGGATCCTATAATTGTTAACCACTTCTGTGACTTCTTCCTTGAAATGCAACCCGTTATCTGACACTAGCTCATGCGGGACCCTATATTGACAGATGATGTTTTTCTTGATGAATTGGGCCACTTTCTTGGCATTCAGGACTGCGTATGACTCGACTTCCACCCATTTGGTGAAGTAATCAATGGAAACTAGGATAAACTCATGCCCGTTGGAAGCCTTGGGTGTAACCTTCCCTATGATGTCGATGCCCTAGTGGAGAAGGGCCAAGGAGAAGTTATGTTGTATAATTCTCGCAGAGGCATGTGTTGAAGGTTGGATAAATGTTGGCATTTAAGGCATCTTCGGAGATAGGCGGTGCAATCTTGGATCATGGTGGTCCAGTAGTAGCCTTGTTGAATGATCTTCTTGGAAAAAATTCAGGTGGGGTCCACATTCCACACTGTGGATTCTTTGCATTACCTCTTCAATGTCAGCCCCTGCGATGCAGTGTAGAAGGGTTCAATCGAAGTTTCTCTTGAACAGTGCTTTGTGACAGATGATGTATTGGGCGTCCAGTCTTCGGAGGGTTGCCTAATATTTCTTTTTGGAACCCTTGGGATACTTACCATGCTTGAGATCTTCTTTGGTGATGAGCTTAATGTGGTAGCAGTGGGTTAGTTTGTCTTGCTTTTGGACTAGGAAGGGGGGCATTGTTATTTCTTCGGGCATGTCGACCATGGAGGGCAAGGTAGTAAGGGCATCGAATAGGTTATTTTTTTCTCGAGGTAGGTAATGGAAGGTGATGTATTGGAATTGGGAGGAGGTGGGCATGTAATGGCTGGAGTTTCTCATCCTTGACTTTCCATTTTCTGAGCACTTGACCAATGATGAGGGCATAATCCCCGTAGACATCTAGGCATTGAATTCCTTTCTTAAGGGAAACTTTGAGGCCTACCCTACACGCCTCGTATTCAGTCATGTTATTGGTGCAGGGGAAATCCAATTTGATGGCTATGGGAGTGTGGGAATCATCTGGGGCGATCATAAGTATCCCAATGCCATATCCCTTTTTATTGGATGCACCATCAAAGAACATTTTCCATCGAAGGTCATCATAAGCAGCATAGAAGATGTTTTCATCTGAGAATTCAGAGATCCAGTCATCAGCCTCTTCCATGGGATACTCAACGAGGTAGTCAGAGATAGCTCTTCCTTTCATGGATTTCTGTGTGACGTACATGATATCAAACTCGTCTAAGAGCATCAACCATCGAGTTATTCGGCTAGATAAGGCGGGTTTCTCAAGCAGGTAATTGATGGGGTCCATTCGCGATACAAGTTTAATGGGGAAGGCGAGCATGTAGTGTCGTAACTTTTGGGTAACCCAAACAAGCGCAACGCATGCTTTTTCCAAAGTAGTGTAGTTGACTTCGTACTCGTCCAGTTTGCGATTTACATAATAAATGGCTCTTTTTTTGCTGGAATCTTCAAGGTATTGAGCTATCAAAGCCCCAGCTGAAGTGTTAGTTATGGTTAGGTACAGGAGCAAGGGCAGACCAGGTTGTGGTGGCATGAGTACCGTAGGTTGAGTTAGGTGTTATTTGATTCGGTCAAAATCTTCTTGGCAGGCCTCATTCCAAACTTTGGTTAAATCCTTTCGAAGGAGTTTAAAAATCGATTCACAGATGGAGATGAGTTGGCTAACGAACTGGCTGATGTATTGCAACTTCCTAAGGAAACCTCAGACCTATTTCTTCGTTCGGGGAGGTGGCATCTCAAGTATGGCTTTTATCTTGGCAGGATCTGCTTCTATCCCTTTTCACTGACTATGAATCCCAAAAGTTTTCCCTTTGTAATGTTGAAGACACATTTCTATGGATTGAGTCTCATATGATACCGTCATAATCGTTCGAAGAATTTTCGAAGAACGTGAACATGACCTTCTCTAGTTTTGGATTTAATAATCATATGATCCACATAAACCTCGACTTCTTTGTGAATCGGATCATGCAGGATGGTTGTGGCAGCCTTATGGTAGGTAGCTCCAGCATTCTTGAGACCAAATGGCATAACAATGTAGCAAAAGGTTCCCCATGGGGTGATGAACACTATTTTCTCTTGATGATCTGGGTGCATTTTGATTTGGTTTTATCCGGAAAACCCATCGACGAATGACTTGAGAGCATGACTGTCATTATTATACACGATCATGTCGATATTGGGTAATGGGTAATCATCCTTTGGACAGGCTTTATTCAAGTCCCGGTAGTCTACTCACATTTGAACTTTACCTCCTGATTTCGGTGGAGGCACTATGTTAGCTAACCATATGGGATATTCAATCACAAAAATAAAACCCACGTTCAGCTGTTTGACCACCTCTTCTTTGACTTTGAGCGACCATTCGGTGCGGAGCTTTCTCAGTTTTTGTTTAATTGGATTGTAATCAGGAAGAGTAGGGATCTCATGCTGATCAATTTCAGGATCAATGTCGGGCATATTGATTAAGCGAAAATCGAGCGCATGTGAAGCGTCTGTCGTTGTAAACGATTTTTGACCAAATGCAAAAAACCTAAAATTTAACTACACATGTTTTATATATATATAGCGGCGATTTCGGGTATCGAATCCACGGGGAATGATGTTTAAATACTTTAATTAATTTATTAGTTCTAAAAAAAGTGTAAAAGATGATGGGAGAGTTGAAAGAATTATACTATGATTAATCTAGACAAGTATGTAAACTATGTTAAAAGAAGTAAAAAAAAAGTTATAAATTATCTTCGGTGCTTCGGCGCGTGTAGCATAAATGATTACATAGATAAAATGAGAACCAAACAGGATTAATACTCTTTTTTAAACAATTATTAAGTCCGTAATGTCACTTCCTGAATGTTCTAAAAGTCCGATAAGAGTTCGGCGTAAAAGATAGTCCTGGAACCGCACTTTTGGTATTAAATACGGTAGATACTTGATATACACCGTTAAAGTCCCTCCGTATGTTCTCAATACTAATTAATGCATCAAGACCCGGTTTTAAAATATCATATCATAGCGAAGCATCTACACGTCTGAAATGTGACCAAAAATTACAACTTATATTATTTAAGGAAAAATAATTAAAACTAATTAACCATGCTTTGTGTGTATGAGAAGAATTGAATTTAGAGAAGAAGTATACAGATTTTAAAGCATGAGAAATAAATATGAGATCATGTAAATAATTGCATAAGAATACGTGAAGAAACGGAGGAAATTTAGAGAAGAAACTTGCATTAATTCGGTAAAGAAATTACAAAAAAGGAAGAAAAAACTAAATTACTGATGATACAGGAAATCGGCCATAGGGCGTTCTCGTATCAGCAGATCAAAAGCTATATTTGTGTGTTAAACAAGTAAAGCAAGCAAACAGAGAGAAGACAAGGTATAGAGTGGTTCAGCCTCTAAAATAGGCCTACGTCCACTGTGTTGCTCCGTTCTCATTATGTGCATTGCATTGTACAATGTAATCATGTCTATAGAGGCGTACAAATATGAGAATAAAGGAGAGTACATGGCAGTACTGAGGATTCCGGAGTGTCGGATAGGTGGCTGTGATGCAGATTCTATGCCTCCAAAGCTTATGTTGGGGTGGTGTAGAGAGAATCTGTGTTGTAGTACCTCGGCTGTGTCCGGAACCGATCCCTCTTTTCCAGGTGTGGTCCTCTATTTATGAGGAAGTGAGTTGAGTCACGTGCCCTGAGCACATGGCGTATACCAAGTCTGCAGTAGATGTGGATGAGGGCGTGCGGCCCATAGAGTAGCAGCGCTGAGCTATTGGAGGGGGACCGCGAACCCTTAGCTGGGGTGCCGCGGCCTCTGATGGAGAGGGCCGCACCCTATAGGAGTTCTGACCGCTCCCTATAGGTGTTCTGGCCGCGCCTTGAGTGTGGTACCGGCCGCGGCCTATATGGCCTGAATGCGATTGTAGAAGTACTGCCACGGCAGGGCGCTATACTTGTACTATCAATAAGCCCCCAAGCCGTAGTGCCAAGGGAGATATATTGGGACTGCGGCTAAGTAGCCCAGGTGCCGCGGTGCTTCCAAAGCGACGATTCGTCTTCCGTGCTCCCTTATATAAATTGTTTCTGGCCGTGGACTTCATTACGTTTCTAAAACTTTTGAGAGCAAATCGAGAGAAAATCTTGTTCTTCCTTTCTCAAGCATTTTCCGGCAGCCCTCCAAGGTGGTTTGAAGCTGCGTGTGGCGTTTCCAAGGTGGTGTGAGGCTGAGCATCGCAGATTTCTTCATTTCTAGGTAATCTTTCGATCAATAGACTTCGTAGTTTTCATTTCTTTCCAATTTTTAATAATCGAACACCTGAATCGTACACCAAACCTATTTCTAATCTTCATGAACAAACTCTAGCTGTTTGATAGGAATCTAGGGCTTCAATTTAAAATCTTCTTATTCCCTCAGAATCGAACACATGAATGCTGAGTACCTCAATAATTGCTAGGATAAATCTCCATATGCTGAACTGAGACCTAAGTTTGATAATTGTTAGGATCCTTGATATGCCATGGGAATTATATAACTGTTCTTGCTGTTCTTGATGCTTTTCACCAAGTTCTTCATATTTTGCGAATTTTGATCTTTAAAATGATTAAACGTTATATACATACTGTTTTAAGAGTAAAGCCGCAGCATGATGCCCCAACTTTAATCTATTCCCATTTTGGTCCTTGTGGCATACCGTGGTCGTCGGCCGCGGTCCCTTAAAATCTGAGATTTCCCTTTTCAAAACAAGAGTAGATAACTGCAGACATCTTAAAAATGACAGTAGACATTTATTTGTTGGAGGGAGAGGCCGCGGATTTATAAAAAATACCAATAATGTTGAACCCCGTTCTAGAACCAAATCGCGGCGTTTAGTAGGCTGGCTTAGGACCCTTAGGCTGATTTATCCTCCTTGGTTAGATGAGGGCTGCGCCCTTTGATATGGAGGGTTAGATGGTCACCCTTTTAGGTTCAATCAATAGTTGGCAATTCATGTAAATAATCTTTCCGCGGCTTCTTATTCTTTTCCAAACCATCATGGCTGCGACGCCTAACTGCGGACTCTGCTTTTTAGGTATCGCTGTAGCCATATGAACTTTGACCCAGACGAGTTTTTGAGAGGCTTTTGGGAGAAGCATTTTGGGGCCTCTCCTCCTGAAATTTCTTTCGTGCATCCTCTAAGGTCAATAGGCCCTTGCAAATTAAAAGATTGCCCGAACTGCATCAGACTCGACTCAGACTCCGCGGACTCCGTATCTGGGAAGGCCTTCCAATCTCCGCTGATGGAATAGGAAGCCAACTCAAGTACCCATCCCATGGGTGAAGGAGATATTGCCGCGGCTGCTAGAAATAAGCCTGGAGGTACATCAGGGAGGGCTGAGAGACCCTTGGCCGCACTTGGTATCCGCAGCTTAATGACCCAAAATTGGGTTGATCAGGTGGCTGAGGCCTTCGAATTTCCAGAAAATTTGACGTGTTCAGCCCCTGCCGCGAACCAAAGATCGTGCACGGTTCTATCTGATGATGGAATTTGCTTCCCCCTGCACGCGTTCATTTACGGGCTGTGGCTACTTGTCCCAGTTCCTATCCGTCGTCTTTTCCTGATAATGAAACTGGCCCCAGCCCAGTTAGATCCCAACGGTTGGAGGGATGTTCTTACCGCGGTCGTGCTTTGGGAGAACTTGTTCAAAAAGGACATTACTCCCGTGGAGTTCTTTCATTTCTACCGTCCAAAAGAGAACTCCGTAAAGTTCGCAGGATACTACTACTTTTCACTCCACGACATGAATGAAACCCTTTACACTGGGAGGCCGACCAGTGTAAAAAATTGGAAAGGAAAGTACTTATACATTTCTGGAGAAGGGTGGGAGTTCCACCCTGAAGAGAATGAGAGGGAAAAGTCGTTTCAAATGCCGCGGAAATGGGGAACTCCCTCCAAACTAGGTAATTTTTAAATGTCCGCGTCCCTTCCGCATATTTTGTTAAATATCTGCTAACCTTTGGATTTATTCTTCTTTAGTCCTTGATAACTTGACTTTAAACAAAAGGCAAGAAAAGAGGGTTGCTGAGGCATCGACGGTACCTGCTGAACACAAGAAGTTCAGCACACTAGTTACATCAGCAAGCATATTCGAAGCAGGTTTCTTTCCCAATAAGTCAATTCCCCAGCAAATGGCCGCGGAAGGTAACACTAATATTCCGCGGAGTATAAAATGTTTCTGCAATTTTTGTTCAAATACTTGTGTTTATAGTTGCTTCTCTTTTTTAGGTGAGGAAGTTGATAGGGAGCTGCTGGCTACGCAGCTGGCAGAGATGGATGAGGATGAGGTCGTCCTGAATAATACTGCGCAAAGCAGAAAGAGGAAGAGGTCCAGAGCCAATGGATCTGTCGCGGCCACCTCTGGAGATAAGGCCACTGATCCTGCCGCGGATCAGGTGGTTAATGATGAAAACCCTGCGTAGCATGAACACTTCGATGACAAAATAGGGGCAAATTTGGCCGCGGCTGGCCTGATGTCAGTTGAAGTCCCCCTCCAATCGTCCTCTCCTCCATCGCCAACTGTAGTGGCCATTAACGCAAACTTGCCCCCTCCCCAATTCCGTGGAGAGTCCGGGCCAGACGGTAGACCAAGGCCTCAATTAAGGCAGCCTGACCCCAATTCTTCCTGGGACACTACCGCGAAGGCTGCGCGGAGAATGAAGCGAGCCTTGGATGCCGTGGACCTTGACAGGCTGGTTAGAGAAGATCATGAAGATCTGGAGGACTGTGGCCTCCACAGCCTTCTGAGGGTACGTACTAGTCATTTAACTTTGCATCTCGTACTTTTCTTTACTTTTGCTAACGCCTTTTATTTCATACAGGCCGCTGATGTGATTGTGGTCCAGAAGAGGAAGTATGAGGCTTTGTACAGGCTGAAAGAGGCCGAGAAGAGTGCTCATGCCGCGGACTTGCAGTCCGCACGAACCTCTTCTTTTGAGGCAGGTAAAGAGTCCGCTACCGCGGCCCTCCAGGCAGCCCATATGGACTTAGAGAAGGCCAACAAGGCCAGAGAGGAAGCGGAGGAGAATTTTAATCAAGTCGTGGAATCTCTGAAATCCTCACAGGCCCAGACAGCCGAAGCCGCCCGTTTTACAGAGATTGCAAATACCAAGCTCGCCCTCCTCCAGCAGAAATATCAAGAGTTAGAAGCCAAGTCTGCTCAGAAGGATGAAGCTCACGCCGCGGCAATACAAAAGTTGGAAGTTGATCATGGCGACGCCCTCTACTAGCCATAGATCATGCCGTGAAGTCATTCAAAGGCTCCAAGGATTTCTTCCTCACCAATAACAGGGCATACCTCCTCGGCTACCAGGAGTTGCGGCAGAGAATTATTAAGCACTTCCCTGATACCAAGGAGATGGTCCTCGCTTGGAAATTAAGTGATGTAGAACATCAAGAGTGCATTGCTGAGCTGAAGGCCGCGGCTGAAGAAAGAGCAAGCCTGATAGCCCAAGCAGAGGCAGAGGCAGCGGCTGAGGACGGAGAGACAGAGACTTCCGCGGGCGAAGAAGAGGCTGATGATGATGATGACGCAGCCTCTTAAATTCTTAATTTCTGTTGCATCATCAACTTTTTGTAATCTTAAATTCTTAAATTCTTGATATAGGGATGCGTCCCTCCTTTTTGTAATCTTAAACTTCTGTTGTGGCTGTGGCCTCCATTCTGTAATCTATGGCTATTAATACAAAGGTTGCGGCCATATTTTTATCACTGATTGACTGCTTAATATTCCTTGATTTTCTATATTGCATGTTTTACATTGCCTGCTATAATGAATGGTTGCACGTTACTGCCACATTATTGAAAATGCGTCCGCGTCTCGATGACATCTCATTTCAAGTCCGCGGAAAGGGATCGATTTTGTCTGATTTTCTGTCAATGTCTACGCCCAAACAAATTGTGTTGAATCATCTAAGGCAGCTGCGTACAAGCCGCGACCCTTCATCATGCCGCGTCATGCAAATATCTTCACTTGATTGCCGCAGCCTTGATTTCAAGGATGGGACTTCCTGATTGCATGGGGTTAGGCTGCCTTCATCGCACCCGGTTGTCTGAACCGTTTATCTTTTGTCATCCCAAAACCCACATGGAACATGTAGCGAGCTTCAAGATATTAGTGCCTTAGCATTTTCATGAATGAATGGCTCCTGGAGCTCTACAACCGTATCGGTGGTCTGCGGCGCACTTCAGGTTCATCTGAACAAGGTACCTACGTAGACATATGTTAGTGTTTCCAAGTCTTCTCGAGCTGGGTCATGTCACCAAGCCCTAATATGCGAGGAGCTATCAAGCCTCTCCAGGCTGGGTTATGTTATTAAGCCACCCACAGCTAATATGCGACACACTATCAAGCCTCTCCAGGCTGGGTTATGTTATTAAGCCACCCAAAGCTAATATGCGAGACACTATCAAGCCTCTCCAGGCTGGGTTATGTTATCAAGCCACCCACAGCTAATATGCGAGACACTATCAAGCCTCTCTAGGCTGGGTTATGTTATTAAGCCACCCACAGCTACTATGCGAGACACTATCAAGCCTCTCCAGAATGGGTTAAGTTATTAAGCCATCCACAGCTAATGATATATATAAAGACATCCCTGGCTAGATATTGTAAGCCTCCCGGCTCGATGACGCGTCCCAAAAAGCTAAGAACGGGCATTATAAGCCCCCGTGGCTAATGTCGCACTCCGAGAGCAGAGAATTGGCATTGTAAGCCCTTGTGGCTAATAAAAGCTCCTTGAATCCTCAGATGCTTTTGCGGATACGGTCATCATATGATAAGATGTAGTTGCACATTGCGAGGAGGACTTCTGGGCTAATGAAGGTCGTAACCCCTCCATAAGTGCATCCCGAAGTAGAATAATCCTTCGAGATAATTTTGTTATATTTTCTCTGGAATCTGTTTAAGACAAAAAGCCTTTTTGTGAGATAACAGGTTATGAAACCAAGAGAAATATCAGATATAGCTAAACTTGATAGTTCATATATTTATATAGGTATGTTGCAGCTAATGACTTTGTTAACAAAACATAAAGTCTTGAGTATTAAGGCTACAATGAGCTTCATAAAACATAAACAGAAATAGTTGAAATTAGAAAGACAAAGGATGAGATGCGGCATGCAGCCTCTTCCAGGTCTGGATGAATCCTTTATGCATTCTTCAGGAATCGCTGCAGCATCCCTTGCCCAATTAGCCTTTCAACTTCATCCTTCAGAGCATAACATTGCTCTGTGTCATGGCCATGGTCCTGATGGAATTTGCACCAGGTAGCTTTGTTCCTCTTGTGGGGTGGAGCTCTCAATTTTTCTGGCCACCTCAAAATCTTGTCCCCTTTGATGAATTCCAAGATCTCTTCCATCGGGAGGCTCAACTGGGTATAGACACCCGACTTCTTCTGCCTTTTTTGACCTCTGACGGTTGATTCCGCGGTTTCATTTACTGCCGCGGCATGCATAGCTGGCTTTGCTATTTCCTCCACTTCCGCACCTATGTTTTTAGATGCCGCGGCCTCCAGCATTAGCACCCTCTGAGTGAGAAAATTGACCTGGGTCTGAAGTGAGGCGTGGCTGTCATAGAGGTGATTAAGGTGATTGTATAGTTGCACAATCTCATCCTTGACTTCTGCACTCCGGCTGGATTCTCCTTCCATCTCTGTTTTTGTTAGTCTTTACAAAGTATATATATAATCTGAGAACAAACTAACAAAAGTGAGCAATCTCATAGATACTGAAGTAATCAAGTAGGAAATGGGGATGCAGCATTTTCACTGCTACGGGGCACCACAGCCGCGGCCATAAGGCACGTAGTAAGATGCAATGCCGCGGCCTCATATGATACACCATGGTAGAGCTAGATCCCAACTGATTACGCTCCTCAACGTTTGAAGCTTTTGTAACAGCTACCCTAGTGGAGGCCACGGCCATAAGACATATTTACTGTCTGGCCGCATCCCCTCCTAGGTAGCAAGGAGCAATCCCAAACCTGAAGCTCGGGAACTAAGTTTCTCTCCCGAAACTTATGGAGAGTGCACCTACTAGGGTTTCTCCATGAGTAAATAACCTCTTGGTGCACAACACGACACAGTTTCAATGATAAACCCTAGATCATAGTCCAAGGACAGCAAAAAAGGAGTAGATACAATCCCTCCCTAATCATTCATCTTTTTTAAGCAAAAGCCCGTCATGCTTTTCAATACTAGCTAGATAGAATGATATCACAGGGGTATGCAAAATAGATCTAAAGCCATAAGATGGAGTATATCTGGATATAAGAAATACCCACTTAAGGGTGTGAATATGATTCAATAACCAATAACCAGTAACCGACCCGTGAGGAGATGATCCAAAGGACCCCCAGGGATTGAATAAGGTGTTTAAAGAACTCATATATGCAAAGAAACAAGATTGAAGTATCTCGTTCCCACAGACGGCGCCAAACTGATGATACGGGAAATCGGCCATAGGGCGTTCTCGTATCAGCAGATCAAAAGCTATATGTGTGTGTTAAACAAGTAAAGCAAGCAAACAGAGAGAAGACAATGTATAGAGTGGTTCAGCCTCTAAAATAGGCCTACGTCCATTGTGTTGCTCCGTTCTCATTATGTGCGTTGCATTGTACAACATAATCGTGCCTATAGAGGTGTACAAGTACGAGAATAAAGGAGAGTACATGATAGTATTAGAGATTCCGGTGATCCCGTGAGGCGGGTATGATGCAGATTCTAGGCCTCCAAAGCTTATGTTCGGGTGGTGTAGAGAGAATCTGTGTTGTAGTACCTCGGGTGTGTCCGGAACCGATCCCTCTTTTCCAGGTCTGGTCCTCTATTTATGAGGAAGTGAGTTGAGTCACGTGCCCTGAGCACATAGCGTATACCAAGTCTGCAGTAGATGTGGATGAGGGCGTGCGGCCCATAGAGTAGCAGCGCTGAGCTGTTGGAGGGGGACCGCGGACCCTAAGCTGGGGTGCCGCGGCCTCTGATGGAGAGGGCCGCACCCTATAGGAGTTCTGACCGCTCCCTATAGGTGTTCTGGCCGCGCCTTGAGTGTGGTACCGGCCGCGGCCTGTATTGCCTGAATGCGATTATAGAAGTACTGCCACGGCAGGGCGCTATACTTGTACTATCAATTACACTACTCCTAAAGATGAAACTACACTAAAATGATCAGAGTGATGGTGTATCTAGGTCTTTCTTTTCTTGGTGTGTGGGTCATGAACTTTAAATAGGGGGAATAAGATATTTTTGGTATTTTACATGTTTTATTTTTTTAAATAAAGAATAACATGGGCTCGATTTGTTTAATAAGGTGTGAGGGGGTGATGAAAGTTGACACGGGCTGCAAAATATGATAGGATTTATTTTTAGAAGAATTTAGAAAAAAGAATGGGGAGAAAAGGATTTAAAATGAAAAGTTATTAAAGAAATAAGAATATGGGGTGGAAAGTGAAAAAGGAAAAATTTAGAGCTGGAAAGTGGGAGAGGAGAAGTGGCAGGTCTGCGCGGGTTGGGTCGGATCGTAGGAGGGTCAAATTTGGGCGGTTCTGGGTCAGGTTGGTTCTAGGTCAGCCACGTGGCGCTCCCAGATGGCGACACGTGGCGAGCCCAGAAAATTGAGCAAAACCTTCCTTTGACCAGGCTCGAACTCGTGACCTGTTGGTTAGCAAAATTGCCCTTAGCCAGCTGAGCCCACAAGTGAACATTACAAAAAGTGCACAAAAAATATATAAGCATAAAAAATATATAAGCAAAAAAAGGGCATTGACTTTGACTTTTTCTAAATCCGAACTTTACACGGCCATAACTTCTTCGTTTCAACTCTGATTGATACGCCATTTGAACCTAGGCATCCCTTGATTCAAGGCCTTCAGTTTTACATGTTTGGTCTAAGTAAAAAATGAGTCATCTGAAATTACCATTTTTCCCCTGAAGGTGCGTTTATGTCCGTTCTTCATTAGAAATGCATTCAGTCTTCATCCTTAGCATCAAAAACCTTGCAAATACTCAAATAAACCTTGCTCAAGCGATTAACAGTGAATAATTGAGGTTATAAAGTAAATGAGTATAAAGTGTGAGTTTAACTAGTGTCATACTACTTTATTGTGCAAAAAGAAAGGGAATAAAATGCAATATTTAACACGAATCACCCCCCCTAACTAACGTGTTGCTAGTCCCTAACATCATAGTAAAAGATTTGTTTCGTGCTAAATTTTGAAATTTATTCAAAAATAAGTATAAAAATATAGAGATCCACTTTCGCGGGATGCACGGTTGCATTTAGCTTATGCAACAAGCCATTAAAATCCTAGGTTACCCTAGTGGACGAGTTTTGTCTCGTAAGAGTTTACAGTGATGATACTCACAAACATCGAATTCTACTCCAAAAAGTTACCCATTTTTCTAAGCAAAACGTTTAAACATAATCTTAAGTTTTAACAAGTAAATAGCAATGACTAGCAGATTTCTCCATTAATTTATTTGCTATAACGATTATGTTAAAATAAATCATTAGATAATTATGTGTTGACGAGTGTGTGTATGCGTCACAAAATTTACAAGCGATCTCATTTTTAGCTTATATTGACTCGATGCTTATAATTGTGCATACTAATTCAATTCTCGCCAGTGATTACGCTCAACAAATGAAAACACTTTGAATATGGGTAAGTCACTCGGGACATGCAGGAGTAAAGAGTAAATGTAATTGAAAATAAAACCTTTTACATGTCAGTGATGAAAGACGTTTATATAGAAAACATTAAAATGTAATCTCATGAAATGATACTGTTTTCTAAAGGACGTGAAAATGTAATCTTTTCAATGTTTAAAAAAAATATGTTAACCCTGGGATCATTTAAGGACTTTTCAGGATGGAAATTGTGAAAATGGATGAAAATGATCAACACCTCAAAATGATTTTGTATATTTAAAAAAAGGGTGAACTTTTGAAGAGTAAATTATTTTTCTTTTCTTTTATCTTTTTTTTTTCTCTGTTTTCTACTTTTTTTTTTCTTTTCTCTATTTTCTTCTCCTTTTTTTTCTTTTCTCTAATTTCTTCTTTTTTCTTTTCTTTTCTCTATTTTCTTCTCTTCTTTTGTTTGTGTTCAGTCCCTACTTCCTTTGCATTTATTTTTTAATCAATTTTGAAGGTGTTAGTGAAAGGAATGAGATAATGAAATGAATTTCCTTTGATCAAAAGTGAGGTTAAAACATAACTTTCGAATTTTGTTTTTTCGAAAAATATCATATCACCATTCTTTAGTCTACAGCCAAAACAAGAATATTGAGATTACTAAGGACTTTACAACAATTTCAAACGAATAATGAATAAGTGTTTACATCACTCAGAATACCAAAGAGAACACAAAGCTCACAAGGT
Source organism: Sambucus nigra (assembly GCA_949130495.1). Classification (NCBI taxonomy): domain Eukaryota; kingdom Viridiplantae; phylum Streptophyta; class Magnoliopsida; order Dipsacales; family Adoxaceae; genus Sambucus; species Sambucus nigra. Next base: position 363,338,458 of record OX422222.1, read on the forward strand.
GGGTTTACTTATGCATCTTTTATTTTTACCGAGTCAATTTAGCTTTTAACAATTACGCAAGTATAATTCATGATGTGAATGAGGTTGTCAATACATAAATCATATGAATTACTAAAGCATAATAGCAATGGTAAATAAACTAATGAGCTATTTAGACAGGTTTATACTTAGATAAGTTTAATGCTTCTGGTTTAAAAGAATGAGGTGAATTTTAGAGAGTAAAATATAAGAAAACAATAAAAACTTAGGCAAAAGGCCTAAAAAGAAAGAAAATATTTTTTTAATTTTTCAAATTTTTATTTTTTTTTATAAATGATTAGAATTGGTTTCACCGAGAAACTTCCTCCAATAATCACTTAAAGAATTTTTTAAATTTTTATGATAAAGGAAAAATGAGATCATGATGTGTGTAACACATTATGACACCCCCTAACAAAAACATTACATTGTCCTCAATGTAAATTAAGAACAATATTAAATTCAAGTTATAAAGAGATGTTATGGGGCAGTCCCCAGATATCAAGTTCAATTATCCTGCAAAAAAACAAAATTAGTAATTGAAAATAAACAAAAACAATTTTTTTTTTAATAAGATATATACAAAAACAAATATTGTCTTCTAATTTACAATAAACTAGAAGACGAAATTTTTGGGTGTCCACCCAGAAAATATGTTGACTTTGTGGGATTAATGGTGGACTCCCACAATTTTTTATGCCTCCCAAAAAATAAGAGTTTCGTTTATATAACGGGGGGCCTGAATTGGGCGGAAAAATTGAACCATCACAATTTTTTGAATAAAAATATGTTTGAGTGATGGGTGGTTTGGATTACCATTAGAATCCAAAAAAATACTAGGAAAAGACATATTTACCTCGAGTGATTCATTAGATGAAATTTCCAAAAAGTTATGAGCGACCGAGAGGTTGATAGTCCTTGAAGCTTTGTTGTTAGTAAAAAAAATATATACAAAGAAATAAATAAATCAAAGTTTAAAACAAAACACTCCCCGGCAATGACGCCATTTTGATTAAGCGAAAATCGAGCGCGTGTGAAGCGCCTGTCGTTGTAAACGATTTTCGACCCAATGAAAAAAACCTAAACTTTAACTACACATGTTTTATATGTATAACGGAAAGTTCGGGTATCGAATCCACATGGAATGATGTTTAAATACTTTAATTAATTTATTACTTCTAAAAAAAAGTGTAAAAGATTATGGGAGAGTTGAAAGAATTATACTATGATTAATCTAGACAAGTATGTAAACTACATTAAAAGAAGTAAAACAAAAGTTATAAATTATCTTCGGCACTTCGGCGCGTGTAGTATAAATGATTACATATATAAAATGAGAACAAAATAGGATTCATACTCTTTTTAAACAATTATTAAGTCCGCAATCTCACTTCCTGAATGTTATAAAAGTCCGCTAAGAGTTCGGTGTCAAAGATAGTCCCGAAACCGCACTTTTGGTATTAAATGCGGTATATACTTGATATACACCGTTAAAGTCCCTCTCTATGTTATCGATACTAATTAATCCGTCAAGATCCCGTCTTAAACTATCATATTATAGCCAAGCATCTACACGTCCGAAACGCGTCCAAAAATTACAACTTATATTATTTAAGGAAAAATAATTAAAACTAATTAACCGTGCTTTTTGTGTATGAGAAGAATTGAATTTAGAGAAGAAGTATACTGATTTTAAAGCATGAGAAATAAATATGAGAGGATGTAATCAATTGCATAAGAATACATGAAGAAACAGAGGAAATTTAGAGAAAAAATTGCATTAATTCGGTAAAGAAATTACAAAAAGGAAGAAAAAACTAAATTACACTACTACTAAAGATGAAACTACAATAAAGTGATGAGAGTGATGGTGTATCAAGGTCTTTCTTTTTTTGGTGTGTGGGTGATGAGCTTTAAATAGGGGGAATAAGGTATTTTTGGTATTTTACATGTTTTATTTTTTTAAATAAAGAATAACATGGTCTTGATTTGTTTAATAAGGAGTGAGGGGATGATGAAAGTTGGCATGGGTTGAAAAATATGATAGGACTTATTTTTAGAAGAATTTAGAAAAAAGAATGGGGAGAAAAGGATTTAAAATGAAAAAGTTATTAAAGAAATAAGAATATAGGGTGGAAAGTGAAAAAGGAAAAACTTTAGAGCTGGAAAGTGGGAGAGGGGAAATGGCAGGTCTGCGCGGGTCGGATCGGATCATAGGCTGGTCAAATCTGGGCGGTTTTGGGTCAGCCACGTGGCGCTCCCAAATGGTGACATGTGGTGAGCCCATAAAATTGAGCAAAACCTGCCTATACCTAGGGTCGAACTCGTGACCTGTTGGTTAGGAAAACTGCCATTAACGAGCTGAACTCTCATGGGACTCCATTAGAGTAAGTGCATAAAAAATATATAAGCAGTAATAAAATCTTAAATTAAATATTTACATTTTATTCTTCCAAAAATCGTAACTTGTGCATACGGACTCCGATTGACAATCCGAAAAAAGCCACATGACCCTCCTTCTGAGGCCAATAATATTTTCATGATGTGCGGGTCACGGGTGTTGACATCGTCCGTTGACCCGGGGCATTGACTTTGACTTTTTCTAAATTCGAACTTTGCACGACCATAACTTCTTCGTTTTAACTTCGATTGATACGCCGTTTGAACCTAGCGTCCCTTGATTCAAGGCCTTAAATTTTACATGTTTGGTCTGAGTCAGAAATGAGTCATCTGAAATTACCATTTTCCCCTGAAGGTGCGTTTATGTCCGTTCTTCATTCGAAATGCATCCAGTCTTCATCCTTAGCATAAAAAACCTTGAAAATACTCAAATAAACCTTGCCCAAGCGATTAACGATGAATAATTGAGGTTATACTTTAAATGAGTATAAAGAGTGAGTTTAACTAGCGTCAGACTACTTTATTGTACAAAAAAAAAGGGAATAAAATGCAATATTTAGTACGAATCACATATCGTCATAGGGCCATGCGAAGACATCTAAGAATTCCGTCAATAATTCTTCGAGTTGTGCGCGCTCATGCTCGTCAAGGGTTGCCCCTATCCTAATCTCACGTAGTTGGCTACTAGAATCGAGGTTAATAATAAGAGTCTCTTCTTCATTGACTTTAACGCGAATATGTTATTTGTTATTGACCTTATTTAGATCAGTTAAGAATTGTTCATTCACAAAATCATCATCATCAAAAGTTTGATTAAAATCTAAACAATTAATGTAAGGCACAACAAGATACTCAAAATCTTTGTTTATTTCATTGATGGGAAAAACAACATTGAGAACCTCATCAAAGGAGGCCTCGATTACATTTGATCAAGGATAGACAACAAAAGAAGAAATGGGGTAAACATTGGGGTTAGGTGGGATTTCGACAGGTAGAATCGGCGCAGCAGGCCATTTGAGGAGACGTGTATTAGTAGTTTTAATCAAGTGCAATGGATCTAGTGATGTAGTGCCTGAATGGACTGTGCAGAGTGTCAGCCCAGTGTCTGTAAGTTGAACGAGTCCTCGGAGTCATTTTCCTCATAATCTTTGGTATCTTTGATGAGCAGTTGTACATGGTGTTGGTAATTTTCGGCCAATGGGTAGCTGTATTGGAAATAAATATCCATTCTAGGATTCCTCTTCTTGTCTGTATGGTCATACCACAGTTCTGAAAAGTCACAAAAAGGGAAGTCTTCGTCCTTTTTGATGAATCGCCCATTCAAGGAGTCACCTGAGATGGTTTGGATGCAGTCTAGTCTTCTCTTTGGTTGAGACTAGCGGATCATTCTGATCTCTTGTTCTAATGGTTGATACCCCAAACCACAAGGGGGAAAGCTTTTTTCAGTTCAATGGGATCAAGTATCCCTTGCTGTCTTTATCTTAGCCCCAGTTCGGGCATGAAATGCATGTTTCTGAACTTCTGAATCACATTGACATTGCCATGAGGGTTTTATTTTGGACAAAATCGTTCTTTAAAATCGTCCCCTGTCGGGAGTAAAAGTGGTTCAACTCGAAATCCCAATAGGAGCATATCATTTGACCCATACTGTATCTCAAGGATTAGATTTCTTGTACTTGCACCCTCGGTATTGTCGTCATCACCCAAGATGGTGATGGCTCATCCGTCGGTGAAGAACTTCATTTTCTAATGGAGTGAGGAAGACACACCCTTGATATTGTGGAGCCAAGGTCATCCGAGTAACAGGTTAAAACAAGCTGGGATGTTAATAACTTGGAATTCAACGACAGGGTTTATAGGGCCAGCTCCTATTATAAGTTTTATGGATCCCATCACCTACCGACGGGTATTATCGTAGGCATGTATGATAGCGGATGTTGGAGTGAGGTCACTTTCCTTCAGTCCTAATCATTTGAAGGTTCTTAATGGGCACACATTCAAGGTGGATCCATTATTGATAAGAGAGAGTGGTACGATCTTCCCCATAACTTCGACAGAGATGTTGAGTGCATGATTGTGGTTTGGCCCGATTCTGGGGATTTCTTCTTCGGAAAAGGATAGCATTTGGGTAGAGGTCAAGGATCCGACTAAATTTATCGCTTCTTATGGTGTAGTAGAAGGAGGAACTGTGGGTCCAGTGAGAAATTTGATCAAAGAATTTATGTGCAGCGGGGAAGATTGAGGATCTTGCTCTCCTTAAGGGTCGTTTATGGCATAGGAAGGTTTTTAACACCCTTCCCCTTGTCATTGGCTGGTAGTGAGCTTGGGATCTGGTAATGCCTCCCTGATCTGGTCATGTGATTTACTGAAGAAGGGAAGAACATGAACCCTATTTCTTCATCAATCTCGGGTTATTCTACCACTTTGTTTATTTCTTCGAGGAGCTCCTGAAATGATAAAATCCCACACATGTCGGCTACCAGGACAGTTTTCTCAAAAGCTTGTTCTTCATTCGAATCTTCGAATTCTTCCCCCCATCCGGTGGCAACAATTCCGTCTTTCCATGTAAAGTTAATTCATTCCACAACTTTAATGGCTTCTTCATACAAGTCTTCCCATTCTGTGGGGATATATAAGGTGAGGGGACCAGGTGCCCTTGCAATCTCAGAGTATCAAGTAACTCGATTATATTACATATGTCGTTGGTTTTCCTGAATAATTCTGCCATGATCTGGACGACGTCATCTAGGATGACTTCATCGGTGGGTACTACCCAATTGTCTGACTCTCGGGCTCATTTTCTTGCTTTCAAGAAAAACGTGTTGAACCTCTGGCAATCAATGATCATCTGTGAGGGCAATTTTAGCCCGAACTCTAGGAGTTAGTTTAACACCTTTGATAATTCCATACGTCCACTTTCAGAATGGATACGGACAATGATGCATGCTCTGGTAAGGAGTGACAGTGCCTTATTAGTGAGGCTAACAGGGTATAAGAGGAAATATGGGCAAGTTTGGAGAAGTTTGGGAGAGTTTATGGGTGTGATTTGAGTTAAGGGATCAAATTCTGGGTTCATTTCTAGGAAGGTAGCATTGGTATGATTTGGGAGTGGGTTGTGAGTAGTCTTTCGCTTAGGATTGGCTGGTGGGGCAATAGTACCCCGGTCAATTAGACCTTGGATTACGTTTCGAAGGTGAAAGCATTGGTCAGTGGTATGACCAACAGTTTGGTGAAAGGCGCAATCGACAGCTGCCTTGAAGTTTCTTAGGAGTGGATTTGGCAATGGACGGGGATCCAAGGGCGTGATGAGGTTTCGGCTTAACAGGGCTTGATAAAATTTGGAGAGGGGATCATGGAGCTCGTTGTATTCCTTTTGGACTGGGACAGGGAGGCTTTTTGGTGCCCACAAAGTGGTCGGTTGAGATATGTTATTGATGGTTGATACTATAGCACTGGCAGGTTTGTCATATTTTCTGGGGGTGAACTATCCGGACACTTTCTTTGGTTCAACCTCGATTTTAGAAATACCTTACTCAATTTTTACTCCTACTTCTCTGAGAGCTCGGAAGTGGGGATAGTATTGTTCTCCCATGGTTGCTCAGACATGGGGCAAGAAGTTCTTCTTCACTATGTTGACTTGTTATTCCTCGGATGGCCGATTGGTCATAGTGGCTGCCTTTTCCCTCCATCAGGCTATGAAATTACTGACTGATTCTCTAAAGTTATTTTTGAGCAAATCTAAATCACGGCGGGTGACCTCAAGCTCTTCATTTTATTTATACTGCGATATGAATTCTCGGGCTACATCCTCCCAGCTACGGATTCTAAACTCCTCGAGAGATAAAAACCATCGGAGAGCGCTATTTGCAAAGTTTGCTGAAATCATTAGGCCATCACTTCTTCAGAAGCCCCTAGGAGAGTCATGGAATGGTAATAAATGTGAAGATGAATAATCAGTGGTCCACTTCCTCCGAATTTCTCAATATTCGGCATCTTTAACTTCTAGGGTAACCTCACCTTTGGATAAGAAGACATGTGGGTGTAGTCCATGTAATTTCAGGAGATTATGACTTGGTCGAACTTATTAGTTAGCATCTTGAGATCTTCTTTGACCTTGTTCAATTCTTCGTCTTTCGGATCAACGATCGCAGGGAAGTTAGCCCCAGTCTGGGCAAGGTTTGAGGAAGTTGGGCAGGCAACGACCCATTAGAAGGAGGGGCACGTGGAGTGTGATGATACTCTTCGAGAACCCAGATAGGCTCGAGTGGACCCATAGAACAAGGGAATAAGGCCTCGAGATCTTGAGGAATAGGGACCTGGTTTCATTGCATCTCTCGAACTTCAGTCTGAAGGTCGTCAATCTTGGACACGAGCTGAGCTAAAACTTTTGTCAGATCTGGCTGCGCAATTGGCACTTGATATGTGTTCTCCATGGAAAGTGGATAGATATCGGACTCGAAAGATGTAACAGGGGAACAGACGGAGCTCCGGGGTGACTTGACTGAAGATCGAAGCCAATAAGGAGCCAGGCCAAGGGCGTGCGATCGACCTGAGAAAGCATAAAATGGAATTTATCTTTGACAAAAAAGGATGAAATATATGTATATATATATATATGTATATATATATATATGTATATATATATATATTGAGATTGAAAGACAATATTTTTTTATTTTTGATAAAGAAAGGAGAAATATTTCTGGATTTTTGATAAAGAAAAGATAAATGTTTTTGGATTTTTGATAAAGAAAGGATAAATATTTTTGGATTTTTGATAGAGAAAAGAGAAATGTTTTTGGATTTTTTAATTAAGAAGGGAGAAATACTTTGGAGACGGGTCTCAACATGATTATTATTATTATGTTCTCACTTGTATTAAATTATCCTAAACGCAAAAAATGAAATGTTGGACGAGACCCGAGCCTGGAAAAGTTGGGTTTGTAACATATGCAAAGCTATGGCTAGACTTGTAACCAGGCTCATGAGCAGGATCCCATTTTAAAAATGAGCAAAATTTTTGGCGGAAGGCCGACCCGGAATTTCGACAGAGTTTCGGGTTGAAATCGGCAATCTAAATTGTGTGTCCTAGGCTTGACACCTATATGCAAGTATGAAGCTTGGTTGGGTGAATTGAAAAGGGTTCCCCCCCTTTGGCGTGGCTTCCACGATATGCGTCTTGCTTTTGAGGGTAATCGGTACGTGTGGATAAGCCATTTGATATACCCGAGTGTACGTGAATTGCCTCACTATATACCTCGTGGGGACGGTACGTGTGAGAGTGAATTTGATATACTCGGCGTACGTGAATGAGTTCCCTGCTATATACCTCCCATCATGACTTCGGTCAAGCAGTACGATACAGGGGAACCGTTCGATATACGTCGAAGGTACTTAGCCAATGGAAGTTGAGAGTCATATCGCTTGGTCAATCATAATGCTCTTTGGTGATATCGTGTGAATCATGCATGATTATCTTATTAATATCTTATGATAGTATCTTTCTTGATCATGCTCAACAGGGAGCAAAGTACAAGAACCAATGGTATATCATGTATGGGTGATTTATGAAACATGGGGATACATGTGATCCTAGGTGCACGTGTTGTGATGTCTACATGGAGAATTTTCTACAAGTGTGTGAATAGAAGCATAAGCATGAGGTACACATGAATAGTAAAGGGGAACATAAAAATAGGGGGATATATAAGAAAATAAAACACCCATGTAAATACAGTCTAGCCCTCAAAAAGAAGTAGTCCCTAACGGAGTCGCCATTATGGCCATCCCCGATCCTTGCGGCGGGAGAGGATCCTGGTCCCGCGCGTTCCTCTCGGGCGCGCTTTGGCCGACGTCATTGATGAGGTGAAAAAATATAGAGAGATGGAGTCTCCAGTCTATTTTACTCAAAATAGATGAAAGAAAAGGGAGCCATCCCTAAGTACAACATCCAAAGACATACTGATACATACGAAACCAAAATGATTCAAAAACGGTCTAGAGGCTAAGCTACAAAATGAGAAGGTGTTAGGCACCCATTCCGCCCTTATGGTCTCTCATGGGTTGTTGCTATTTTCCTTTATTTCCCCGTGATATGTGTGCATGTGTATAGGAATCATCGACTTGTATCATGGAAGAGATAAAGCGAGTCATCCATAGGAATGTTCCTAAAAATAATATTAGAAAATATGATCTACGCGGTTATCCTCTCGTTGATCGTTATAACGGAACGATAACACACATGGAATAATACACCACTAAGAACAAATATATGTATATGTAAATATATAGAATTTAGGAGAATTGAGTTTAAAAAATATAGAGAAAATAGAAAATAAGAGAAAAGTAAGAATAGGACTCGAGTCACGGGTTTTGCCCCGAGACGCCTATGTAGCTTATAGCGGCATCAAACTCCACGTAGTTCACATGTAAAATGAGGTTTATCCCATAAATCCAACCGGGGACTTCTCTTATATGTGTGTGTGTGTACAAAAGTGTTTTAGTTATGAGAAAGGTGTAAGAAAAGTGTGAGAATTCCCGTTTGGAATTTATGAGCAAACCCTCTTTTTCTTGTTTTTTGGGTTTTATTTATATGAAAATAAGAGGTGTGAAATAATACTAAATAAAAATTATATTAGGGTATGTGAGATGAGAAAATAAAAGTGCTAAGTAATAAAACAAGTTAATGAGAATTTAGGGGAATTTCAAAGAGAGAGTTGAGAAAGTTGGAACTTCTTGAAGATCTTGGGCTTGATCTTGGATGTTGGAGAAAAACCATTGCACTTGGGTGATGATGGAAGATACGTAATTTACCAAGTTTTATGAAGAAGGTGATGAAAGGTGAAGGTTGGAAAGGTATTTGGATGTGGAAATCACGCTGACTTCGAGAGGGGTTTTCTAAGCTTGCTGAGAGTGATGGATCTTTGATCTTCTCCTGTTTTCTAGAATGAGGTTAGGCCCTCCTTTTTATAGGCCCAGGGCACTACCGAGTGTCATAGCCCTAGTCCTACCAATTGACAGGTGTGTTTAGGCACACTTCCGATAGGCAGGGTCTGGAACTTATCGTTTGGCAGTCTCTTTCAGGTTCCTTCGGAAAATCGATCATAGAGCGCAAATCATTGATCCGAATCAAGCACGGGGTGAACCGATGGAAAGGAAGGAGATGTACTTTGAAATTCCTTTGGACTGCTCCCGAGTTTGGGATTTGACTTTGGGTCAAATGTGGCTCGTAAGTGCTCGTCTATCCTTTGGACAGGGAAACTTCAAACGCAAATGGATCATTCGTCCGCATGGTAAGTTATACTCGCACATGGGGTGGACCGTTGGAAAGGTTAGGATATTTAATTCAACGTTCCAAAGAGTTTGACTTGGTTCGGGAGTTGAATTTGGTCAACCGGGGCCTGGAAATGTTCCGTGACCTTTCAGAGTAAAACGAATCGTTCTTCCGTATCATAAGTCAGAATCATGCACGGGGTGGACCATTGGAAAGGGGTTTTAGTTCCCCTCGAAGATTTATTCAGTCTCAGTTGAGATAAAGAGTTGAATTTTGTCAAACGGTGCCTGGGAGCGTTCGGTGACCTCCTGATCGAGTTTTGGGGGAAAACGGGTTGTTCGTCTACATCGTAAGTCAGAATTTTACACAGGATGGACTGTTGGAAAGGGGATCCAGTTACCTTCGAAGATTCATTCAGTCTCATTCAAGCTGAAGAGTTTGACTTTTGGTCAAACGGAGCCTGGGAGTTCCCGATGTCCTTTAGGTTAGTACCTGGGGTGTGACTTGGGTTTGGAATGATGAAGGGAGGTGCTAGGGACCTAAGGAGAGGTTAGGGGGTATTATAATGGGCTGCCTATAATGGGGAACTTAATTGGAGTTTCTTCTTTGGGCGAGGCCCCTAGGATTGGTGATTCCATGCATTGATTTCTCCTCAGATTTAAGCGAGTGATAGCGCCTCACATACCCAGCATCCCTCTGCCAGTGATAGTATTTTAAGCATGCATCCCCTTAAGGAAGGCCCCAAAGTGGTTATGAGGCAGACATTAGCCAACTTACCTTCTGTTTTAACTGAGGGTCCTCGCCTATTAATCGAGCAGTTGGTGGCTTTTTTTCCGACCATTACCGCTTTCTTCCTTCAGTCAATTCCTGTGATGATGGCGTGTCATTTGCTTGGGCTCATGATGGTGTTAGAGTAAATCCTCAACACTCCTCTTTTGTTCCTTAGCCCTAACACGATCAACACTTTACTGGTAATGATTAATGTGCTCACTAATAATGGATTTTCTATGACCTGGAAGGTGGAGTTACTGCATAATTTTAAGAGGGATGATCTTCCTATTCTCCATCATAGCCTCCAAAGTTCACATTATTCGCAAGTGGCAATCTCAAAAGGGCTTGCAAGTCTGGAGTCCAAATCGGTGGTATCTGAGCAAGGAGTTTAGGAGTCCCGTGAGGTCATCGCTCGTTCGGAGGCCAAGCTATTTGAGAGGGAGCAAGAGGTGGAGTCCCTCTAGTAGGCCATTGAGATTCGTCAAAAGGATTCAGCTGACCTTATTTCAGACCAAAGAAACCTTGAACATGTTCTTCCTTAATATCATCACAGGCTTATTAGATCGACAAACCTTCATTTTATCATGGACGACCCCTAAATCCTTCATTCCATGTTGTTATAATCTTCTGTTTCTACCTTTTGGATTTTGGATTTTTCATGCTTGTAACCACAACTGTTTCTTTTTTATGAAATAAAGAAACATTAATGACTTTTAGTGTGTTCTTTCCTTTCTGTTGTTTCGATTGAATATTGACTAAACTTACTATGTCAAAACTAATTATGTTGTGCATGATGACGAAAACAAACAGTCAACTTATAAAAGTAAAGTATTGATCTAGCATATACCACAGGAATATTGCTTCCAACTATATTAAACGAGCAAGCCCAATTGCTTTAAAGCATACATCCACCATTTTTTTTTAAAAACAAGTCAATAAACAAGAGTGGCAGAACATACATTCAGACGTAATAAATCTTGAGCCACTTGTTTTTCAATTTGAAAGTCACATTATCTTCTAGCTTAGATATCTCGCAGTAACCCGAATCGTGAGCTACTCGAACAATATAAGGCCCTTCCCAGTTTGCTTTGAACTTTGGTAATGACAAGCCTCTTATGTTTCTCGTGCATGCTTTTGGAATCAAGTCCCCCTCCTTGAACTTCCTTGGCCTTACCAACCGATCATAAGATCTCGATAACTGCTTCATGTATATCTCAAAATTCCTCGCTGCATTATCCATGTGCTTTTCCAAGGCTTCGAGTTATATATGGCGGCTGTGAGGGAGCATAGCACTTCGTAGGTTGTAGCGAGCAGAAGGTTCCTTGAGTTCGACTGGTAACACAACTTTTTCCCTAAATACTAAGGAGAATGGTGTGTACCCTATTGGCTTTCTTTTATTCATTCGATAAGCCTATAGAACCTCGTGGACCTTGTCATCCCATGAGCTTGGAAAATCTTCTAACATTTTTGCCAAAACGTTCAATAAAGTTTTATTGGTGGCCTCTGCCTGTCCATTGAACTTCGGGTATGCTACTATTGATTTGTGATGGATGATGGAATACTTTTCTATGAGTAGGCGCACTTTGCTGTTTACAAAGGGGGTTCCACTATCCGACAAAAACACCTTCGTGATGCCAAAGTGGAAAATAATGTATTCCTTCATAAATCGAGCTACTACCCCCGTAGTGGATTTCTTGAGCGGTATGACCTCCGCCCACTTTGTGAAACATTATGTGGCTACTAAAATCCATATATTTCCTTGTGACGAAGGGTCGATGGCTCCTATTAGGTCAAAGTCCCAAATATAAAATGGCAATGGTGTAGATAGAGAGTATAGGTCCACCGAAGGGACGTGAATCATATTCCCATGCAGCTAACATGCTTTGCACTTTCAAAAAACATTGGCTGAGTATTTATCCATCGAAGGACAGTAATAACCTAAAGTCATTAGTTGATCATAAAGCTTGGCTCCTACGATGTGCCCTGGTTCGTGAGCTTTCTTCAACACCTTTTTGTCCTCTTCTCCTCTTATGCACCTTAGAGGCTTGTCGTGATAGCCTCGTCGGTACAGCTGCTCATCTTGCATGAAGTACCTCGGTGCTCGCCTCTTTATCTTCGTAGAGTCCTCTTTATCTATTGACATCACTCCATCTATTAAAAAATCCATGTAGGGATGTCTCCAGTCTTGTGGTTGGTCAATGAAGTTTCATTCTACCGCTTGATAGAAAATACAGCACTTCGAACACTCTCTTTGTAATGCAGTGGCTTCTTATCTCATCGAAGGCCAGTAGTACCTTGCCCGCTATATCCTCCTGTATATAGGATCTCGGTAGTCTCATAGCTATCTTCATTAACTTTAATCAATCTTCTTTTAACTTCTTCGGGGTCCACACACCTGGACAACCAACCTCCCTTATTCTTTTAGTATAAGTTTCTCCTGGCAATAAAATGTTGTGCTAAGTCGACCAATCTAAGTGTCCCTTACCCTCTCTCTAACTGCTTTCCAATTCCATCCCTCCAATCATCTTTGTCCTCTGAGGGAAGCATCTCAGACACCATCGAGGGGCCCGTTCTCTTTGTGATTTGGACCACACTTGATTCTCTATCAAAGGAAATCTTTTGTGCTATGGTGTCGTAGGCATCCACATATTTGTTCATCATTCGGGGGTGCCTCTTTATTTTTACCACCTTAAACTGTCCAAGAAGTCGTTGGATGATCGTGCAGCAAGGCACCAAACTCATGTGTTTCATATCAAACTCCCCTATCACCTATTTCACAACCAAGTTAGAATCGCCTTTAATTATCAGGACTTGGATGCCCCTTCTCAGTTCTTCGAGTAACCCTAGGACCAGTGCCTCTTATTCGAATTCATTATTTGAGCATTTGAACTCCAATTTTAAACACAAGAAAATTTCTTCACTACCTCTTCGCAGAATGACTCTCGTTCCTCTTTTTTTCTCGACTGAAGATTCGTCCAACTCCATACTCCAATCATCTAGTCTGGCTGCTACAAAATTGGCCAGGAGGTCATCACCTGGGAGATCTTTAATAGGCAACTCGAACGTCCCTGACGAGAATATGGCCAATAAATCTACATAGGCCTGACTTTTGATGGCTCGAGGGATCATGCACTTGAGATCATACTCCGAAAGGATTAGAAACCATCTAGCTGCCCTGCCTATCAATACAGTTCTAGCAAGAAAAATATTTATGGGATCGCACCTAGTTACAATATAAACCTTGAATGGTAACAAGTAATGTCTTAACTTTTGTGCTAAAAATACAAGGGCCAAACAATACCTCTCAATGCTAGTATATTTGGCCTTAGTCCCGTATATAATCCTACTAAAATAATAAATAGGTTTTTTAATGCCTTCGCTCTCTTGGACCAACAAAGCCCTAATAAACTGTTCTGTTGACGTAAGATATAAGCGTAAAGGGGTACCTGCCTCCGGGGGAATCATTATCTGAGGAGAAGTAAGGAGTGCTTTCACCTTGTCCATGGCTTCTTAGTGTATTACTTCCGATGCAAACTTCACGCCATTTCTCGGCAGCACCATCAAGGGGTACGTTACCTCATCCAATCCCGGGATAAACCTCTTTAGGTAGGAGACCTTGCCAAGAAAACTCTTTCACTAATTTTGGCCTTGGCATATCAAGGATGTCTCATCATTTATCCAAGTCCATTTTTACCCTCTGGCGATTTACCATGAACCCCGAGAATTTCTCACTCGTTACCCCGAAGGCACATTTGAGAGGGTTCATCGTTAGCCTATATTTCCTGCAGCGAGTGAACACTCCCCTCAAATCATCCAGGTGGGATCCCTCCTTCTTGGATTTAATCACCAAATCATCGACATAAAACTCCAAGATCTTGTGAAAAAGGTCATGGAAAATGGCCATCATCATCCTATGGTAGTGGCTCCTGCATTCTTCAATCCGAAAGGCATGACTGTGCACATGAAGTTGCCCAAAGGCGTCCGAAAAGCAGTTTTCTCTACATTGGCCGGATCCATTTTTATCTAATTATATCCTATATATCCATCCATGAATTTTTACATCTCATGGCCTGTTGTTTCATTGATGAGGCAATCAATTGAAGTCAATGGGAATTCATCCTTCGAGCACGCCCGATTTAGGTCTCTGAAGTCTACATATATTCTGATTTACCTCTTGTCCTTCTTTCCCACAAGCACGATGCTAGAGATATAGATCGGTTGTTGGATCGAGACTATGAAACTAGCTATGAGCAAACTCTAGACCTCCTCCTTAATCTTTAGGTCCAACTCTTTCTTATACTTTTGAGTTGCCTATTTTATCGAAACAGCTGAGGGAAAAACGTTCAACTTATGGAAAATCACCTCCTGGTCTACTTCGGGCATCTCAGTGTACTTTCACGTGATGACGTGTTTGAACTCCGATAGAATCTTGATCAATTCCCCTAGAGGAGTTCCATCCAAGTCCTTCAATAAAAAAATAGGGTTTGGATCTTCGCCCTCTCTAGCCAAGTCGATCTTTACTAACTCTTGGATCTTCGGTCGAGGGATATCCCTCATGCATTCTGGTTCTTCTTCTAGTTCCTCCATAAACTCTTGTAACCCAGAGTTATCGATTACCAAGAATTTCCCCTAGTTATCCTGTAGGAAGAATTCATATATCGGGTCAGCTTCATCATCCAGACTCTCGGCTACCCGCTCACACCTTCATAATTTGTAGATAATTATGTCGCTAGGCAAAACGACCCGCTTGCATTGCCAGTCCACTTGCTTCTGGAAAGGACTCTTCCTATGATTCTCATCCACCTCTCTCACCGTTCGTCTGCTAAGAACAAACTGCGTTCGACTTGGTGCTCAATAGGGTCTATGTGTGCGGTCATTCGATCACGAAGCTCATTGCTCCCAGTTCGCATTCTTCTTCATAAGTTACAATCATTGGAGCCGGTGCTCGCACTCACTCTCGAGTTTACGGGATCCTTATCCCACAGGTGTATCTTTTTACCATGGTAGCTTCTTCCAAAAGCTTAGTATAAAAAGATCAGTCCACCATGTGGGCCTCCTCCTTTGCAAAAGGTTTCTTAGTAGCTCGAATGACCACCTCTTTAGCCTTTATGTTTTCTTTCGCACATTGACGATAAGTGGAGGGTACCAACCCGTGATTGTGGATCCATAACCTACCTACCAACATCTGGTATGATGGCCAGCAATTCATGATGTGGAATATAATATGGGAAGTGATGTTCTCCATTATGATGCCCACGTTATCATAACCCACTGACGTGGAGAATTTATTATCATAACATGATATTGCCAACGAATGGGGCACTATCCTTGTCTCTGATAACCCGGTGGCATAAAAGGATCCAACGGGCATTATATTAATGGATGCCCCTCCATCCAACATGAATTTTCAGAAAACACAATCATTTACTGATGCACTAACATACAAGGGTCTTTTGTGCAGATACCTGATCAGCCTATCATCCTCTGAGAATGTGACTTCCGAGAGATATTTACTCACCAGTTTATCCATACGTCCCTTCCATTTTAAGTGTGGAGCCATGTTTTTCTTTGCGATCTCCAAAATAGCTCGTGTGACTTCCAATCGAGAATCTGTAGGCAGACCGACTTGATAAAATAACCATCCAAACTTTGGCGAGCGAGACACAACGGCGCATTCGATCCATGGATCTGTCCATTCATCTTTTATCTTATAAACTTATTCCACGTCTCTATATGTGGCCTCATCATATGTTATCACTATATTAATTTCTTACAGAGAATAGGCTCCCAACTACCTGTTGAGTCCCTCAATGGGATCGTATACTTCTTCCCTTTAGTATTCTACCCCTTTAATCCTGCCCTCCAAATGGAGTTGAACCAATTCTAAGGTTCATTATTCTAAACACACTTTGAATCCATAATCGGTCGATTCTTCGACGTCACTTCCTTCAAGCCATTTTCCCATCGTTAATTGCTAAGCCTCCTTATCAAAAGCGCTATCCATATGGGCCATATGAGGTGAAAGAGGGTTCTTATTTACATTAGTTTGTGTCAATAATATGTCACGATTCTTTATATGATGGTCAATGAACCTCCTGAGTGACAAACACACTTTAGTAGGATGATTTACCTTATTATGTAATGCGCAATAATGAGGCTTCTCTCTATCTTCTCGCGTGAGTGGTGCAGTGTTGAAATTAACCAGCCTAGATACTTTATCGCAAACCATGAGATCATAAATATTTAAGGCGTGTTCCATCGTGCAAGGTGGCTCGGGGGGATCCTCTTCATCTTCTAACTTTATCTTGTTGTCTCTTACCCTTTTACCTCCTCGACCGCTATTATTTTCTTTAGTCCCCCCATTCGCGTAATTGATCCTTGAGGGTATTCCCCTCCATGAAGTGAGTGTTGGCCTCATCAGTAAGTTTGGAAAAGCGAGCGGGGGTACTATAGGTTTTACCACTAAGGCAATATTCCTTGTTGCTTTTAAAAATTCTGCAAATGACCCTTCCTTTGTTTCGTTAATCAGGTGACATATATACTTGGGCAGCAAGCCTTCTGCACATACTTGTAAAAAAATTCTTCTCGCGTCTCCTTTCTCACGTCCAAGGAGCATTCACTAAACCTCCTAATATAGTACAAGACATCCTCTTCCGACTTTTATTTCTCACACGCGAGATGTGTGAGTGTGAACTCATCCTCAGCCAAAAATAACTTTTGTACGAACAAGACATGCGATTCTTCCCAAGAGCTTATACTACCTGGGACTAGGTGGGAATACCATGTGTAGGCTTTCTCCGTTAGGGATTTTGAAAACTCCCTTAGCCTTAACCTATTGTCATTGCAGTGGGACCCTAGACTCTTATTGAATCTCTTCACGTGCTCTTTGGGGTTAGCGCCTTTCCCCGTATACTGTTTGAAAATTAGAGGAATATAACCCACTGGGTAGGGTTCATTGTTATACGCCTATGGGTATAGGGAGTACGAAAGTCATCGTACACCGATGAACTATCTCCTTTAGACATATCTATAAACTTTAGCAGTTATTTGTTCATATCCTCCAAGCTGGCCGGCTAGGGGATGGCTGGCTGCGGCCTTATTATCACCGGGGTCATTGAGGCTGGTGCACTTTCTCCTTGGCCTACTGTTATAGCTCGAGCTGCTAAAGTTGCTCCTCCATTCTACAGTGTCGACCCCGTTGTCACTAGTGGGACCGTGGTAGGATACGCATCGCCTGAGGGTGGTGAAATAATTGGGAAGGTGTTGTTATAAGTAGGCGTTTCCACTCCTCCTATAATAGCGGGAGCCGGTATAGCCGCTGGCGGTGTAGTAAAGGAATTCGTTCCCACGAGATCCCCCAACATTACTTGGGCTGCCGAGGTTTTGATCAACTCTACGAATAAACCCATTAGCCCCTGTATTTGTGCATGACCTATTCCTCCTTGCGTGGCCATCATCTTTGCAATACCAACACTAGGCATGCTAGGCTCTGTCCTTGCCATTCTCGCTCCCTCAAGCAGTGTGGCGTTGTTTATTTCTTCTTCACATTGTATGGAATTGAATTCAATGACTCTAATGGTGTTATCCTATGGCATCTTTTCAAAAGAGAATACCTCCCCAGCAGAGTCGCAAAATGTAAGATGTGGGTTCTTCAAATATAGTTAGTATTAAGTTAGGCGTAACCCCTTATTAAGATCGGGATGAACACCGTTAAGCGTGCAACACAGACAATAGCCATAGGTAAATCAAAGACAAAGAAATTCAATATTCAGGCTTGCGTTAAAGATCATATTAACACAGGATACATATGGCAAGCATAATAAATGAATAGAACCAGCAGGTGACGTTGTCGGAGGGAGAAAGAATAAGAACTCCAGGCACAACAAAGACAAGGCGGGAACTTCAAGCTCAGTTAATGCCTAATGATGGGTGCATTAAATGTGTATGGGAGTTAATGATCTTGCAAGAGTTCTCCGGTATAAGGATATTTGGGCAGTAATTCTAGGCTAAGGATGCTCTTTCTCTAATTTATTTATTTGGTCTATTTATATGGGGGAGAGGCTTCTCGAGTCAGCATGCCATCGATCCCTCTGGTAGGGTGCATTAAGTGCACGAGATGTTTCATTAAATGCATGGGATCTGATAGTTTTGGAAGGAAGCCATTCTATTGGCTGGAAGTTTTATGGGCATTAACGAGGGATATGACTCGTCAGCTTGAGTCCTACTCTAGGGTGACTAGATGGTCAGGTTTGGTGAACTAAACCTACAACCCTAAGGATAGAGCCACTTCAGTGCTACGTTCTTGAGTCCCTAAATGTAAGGCATTAAAATGTCAGAAAGTGGTTCAAACAGTGACTATTGTTATGTATTTGGTCATATCAGTCAGGCTGGCTGGCACCCAAGGTACCTCAAGGAGGTAATCTCAAGGGGGCAAGTATTAAGGGAGATAGAGTACCTTGAGGAGGTTCACTCGAATATGTAAGCAATGAGTAGGCACAAGTGACATTTATGCTGGATGAATTTTTGCCCAAGTGTGCCAAGAGGGTTGGTAATGATTCCCAATGATGCATATCCTCCTAATCATGTCCTTACGAAGTTCTCAAGAGGAAGTTGCGTGATAGGGCATGAAATCTCTCCAATGACCTGCTAGGCATGGTCCCTCGTGGGTACCAAATATCCTCAGTTGACATGTATATTCATAAGATAAAATGCATGATACAATATTCTATTTATTATTACAAACTATTGTCATCCATGTGACATTTTTCTTCTAATTGGATCCTTCGAGCCAGGTCCATTGGTGACTCTTCGAGATAGGGCGCTTTAATCCACTTGCTGTGAAGAATCCTCGAGGTGGGTCCTGCGAACCACTTGTATGGAGGATCTTCGAAGTGTGTTTGTGGGACATCCTTCTTTGTGAATGATCAATCTTCCTAGCAAAATTAATCACTAATCGGGGAGGACACCCCCATACAGTAGGCATGAAGTAAAGCTTTGTCTTTATTATTTCTGCTTGAAATTATTCGATCATTTTATAGTATGCAACATTATTGGCCACGACCCAAATAAGAAGAAACTTGAGATAAATATATGCATCTTTAACTTAATGAGAAGCGTCTGTGCCAAACAAGTCTGTTAATTCTTCATTAGTCAAAATCAAGTGACCAACTTTGAACATGATATTACATCGCTTGAGTAAATCAGAATCAGTGGAGGAAATTTGTTCCATCTTTGCCATGAACTAGAAAGAGAAAGTTACAATTGATCAATAACAGAAAAAAACATAGTAACAGCTGCGCGATAACAATCAACATGAAGAAAGGGTTCTCTCTTTATTAAATAAAGGAAAATTACAAGTTCATTAGAGAAAAAATAGAAAGAAAATAAAATAATGGTTCAAAATACAAAGATAAAATGCCAAACAAGTCTACACCTTCTTCTTTTCCTTTTTAACATTAGGATTTACACCCTGGTCAGCAGAAAAGAGAGCTATATCAATAAGGGTTTTATCTTACTCGGATGGAGGGATAGATGAATCAACAACATTCTTGTATTAGTTGGAAGAGGGATAGAAGACTCAACCATTAAAGATGATTACCCATAACCAACATCATCCTTAACTTTATCGTTAAGATTAGGGGTAGAGCCAGGTTTATGCATCAGAAAAAGTTTAGAATCCTCAGAAGTGTCAACTTCCTTCAATGTTATCGAACAACCTTCCTTAAAGAATTTCTTCTTTACGTATTCAATTTGGTCAGAGGAGGAAGAAATGTCTTTGTACCAACCCTTGTTTAAGGATGCTTCCCTAACCCTATTTCTCTTGACCCTTTCAGAAGAAAGGTCTTTATATAGTTTATCCACTTGTCCTTCAGCAGCCTTTTCCTTGCGCTCAGCTTGTGCAACAATTGAGTCAGCCTTTTATCTAACTTCTTTAGTAGTCTTGATCTTATCTTCCTAAGTCTTCTTCTCTTACTCCAAGGCTTTTTGGGAATCCAACAAAGATTTTCTAAGACTTGTAAAGGCCTCCTCTTCATCATTCAAAGAAGAACGAAGAAGATCATCCTTCTCTAACATTTAGTTGTAGTCGATCAAGAACTGCAAGAAAAATCCAAGTTAGTACAAGTCAAGAAAGACATGAATAATATCCGATCAACTTTGAAGATAAAAACTTACCAATGTTAAGCTCTGAGTATCCCTCTCTGATAGTTTTAATCGGGGCAAAGAGGCAACAATAACTCTATGGTTTAGGAGGCTTCTAGACTTAATCAATTTCCTACCCAAGCTAGGAATCAAGGCTACAGATAAGCCAGCAACAGATGGGGAAATACCAACCAAGCCCTATTGGTCAACATCAATAACTTTCTAAACCTTCTTGTTAGCAGGACCACTCCTCAGTCGTTTCAAAGGAGATTCAGCACCGTTATTAGATGGAGGCTTCTTCCCAACATCAGTCTTCTTCTTTAAGGCACTAATATCAACAAGCTTATTTATGCCAGCAGTAGAGTCATCCCCCAAGAGATTGGGAAACTTGCTTTTACTCGTACTCACAAAAAGGGTAAGGTTGGAATCAAAAGAGGAGGAATTACCAATAGCAAGTTCACCACCACCAAATGGAGTGGTAGAGGAGGTAGAGATGGGATCTCTCTCTCCAAGTCTATGATGTTAGACAGAGTGTCAGTTGTTGGTTGAGCAATAAAAGAAGTTATCGAACTTTTTTACTTCAGCAAGTATGAACCTGACCTAGTACGATCCTCGCATATCTTTTGATTAATGCCGCACAAAAATTTGAGCTCGTCAAGATTGATGTCGCTTTCTTTCGAAATCTTCTTCTTCTTATCAACTACAAGTAAATAAACAACAAATATTAATGGACACTATCAACAGGTATTTCATCCGGATGAATACACAAAATATGTTTCTTACAACCTATGCCATGGCCCTCTTGAGGGCATTTGGGTACATAATATACTTCACCTCCTTGAAGAGGAATGTATTGCCAGTTCTTTGTAATAACCCCTTGATCAAAATAATCTTTATTGGAGTTAGAAAAATTGACAACTATGGATATGTTGGCAAAACCTAGTCTTCAAATAATATAACTGTCATTGGTGACCCATTTGTAACAGAACAAAATTTTAGGGATTCCGATATGGGTCCCATGGATTTGGTTAAGCCTATGGATTCCATTAACCATCCTCCAAGTATTGGGGAGTACTCTAGAAGGTACAATATCAAAATATTGACAGAACTCTAAGCAAAAATGATTTGGGGGAAAAGTAAATCTGCACTCAGCTATGAATAAGGAGGGAATCCAACGACCCTCAGATAAAGAGCATACATCAACAGGAGGACTAGGAAACTCTAAATCTACCTAATCTGGTACATTCCACTCCCTCCCAATTTTGTCTAAAGAAACAATAATGAACTATGTAAACCATAATTCAAGGAGAACAAAAGAAGTAAAAGGAATGAACTCTTACAGAAACTTGAGAATTCAGAAAGAAATGTCAAAAGAGATGAAGAACAACGACAAACAGGCACTTAAGAGTTCAAAGATAGCTTCTCCAGTTCAAAAGTTTGAGGGTAAAGCAAACTCGGAAAAGTTCACCACCTTTTATAGGTTGCCTTAAAAATAATGAACATAATGATTAAACGTACCAACGATTGACGTTTCGACGGCTTTGAAAATCAAATGATGAAAAATACTCATTTACCCTTAGGCAGTTCGTCAAATTTCAAATTATTTGCAAAAATGACATCTTCGAAATGCTCCAGTTATATTTTACAAGTGTGGTAAGTCGGTTGCCAGCAAAGTATTATGAATATAGCCCGAGCTATTCCCTGGAGCAAATGCTCTATACTTTCATGCAAGAATTAAGCATAGAACATTGGGGTTTCTGTTGATACCAAAAATTATCCATCTACGTGGACCAATCAGAAATAAACATTTTTTTCCTACATGGCCTTAATCCTAGTCAGCTGATAATAACTTAACAAGGAATGACGACCAACACAAGGAATGTCGACCAAGTACGGAGAAGGCCAATCAATAAGATCAGTAAAGGGTCAACATATCAAGAGTCATATTACTCATATTTTGTACAACTAATCATCACATACAGTATATAAGTATGTAAATGCTTAATATATAAATGCATTTCATTCCTTGACGTTCCAACCCTTGGCCTCTAGGTAATTATAAATACATTGTAACCCTACCATCAAATAGGGAGAGACACAAGCAAGCAAGTTATTGCAATGACTAGTACCATAACAATGGATGTAAGATCTAATAGAGCCGAACCACTTTATAATCTTGTCTTGTTATCTTTCTATTTACATATTTTAACCAGGATTAAAGAATTAGATCTAGTCTAGTTTTTTACATCAACAACTGGATATCCTAGATTTTGGACTGCAATCATAGGTGGTCAGCTTATGTATGACTGGATCTCATCAAGTGCTTTTGAACATTCATCATCTCAAGTTAGGCCCTTATCTCTCTTTAATGGTTGAAAGAATGGTCGTCACTTCACCAAAGATTTGGAGATGAATCATTGGAGTGGTGATAACATTATGATTAACTTTTGAGTATCATAAATTCTTTTTTGGTGGTTGAACATTGTTAATCACCTCAATCTAGTGAGTGTTTTCCTTGATACCCCATTTGACTGAACAAATATCTTAGGAATTTCTGGAATGAACTCCAAAAGAGCACTTGTATACATTAAGTTTTACTATATAGTACTTGAGGACCTAAAAAAAATTCGGGTCCTATAGGTGGTTGGCTTTATATTTGATCTTCATGAGTATATCATCTAGATAAACTTCCATAGTGTAATTCAGTTTATGTTTGAACATATTTGTAACAAGTATTTGGTATGTTTCTCCCTCTTTCTTGAGCCCAAATGGAATAATTATGTAAAAATACAAGACATGAATTGTAATGAATGAGGTATTCTCCTAGTTGGGGATGAATAGAGGAATTTGGTGGTACCCTGAGTATGCATCCAAAAAACTCATCCTTTCACGGATGGTTATAGTGTCGACCAATTTGTCAATCATTGGCAGGAAAAAATTGTCTTTGGGACACACTTTATGAGGTTAGTAAAGTCTATGAAGACTCTCCACTTTTCGTTAATTATCTTATCGACCAATGGGTTCGACAGACATTTATAAAATTGAACATCTTTAATGGAACTTACCTTTAAAAGTCTCCCCACTTCTTCTTACATGGTCTATGCCCTTTTTAAAGATGTTTGGCTCACCTTTTGTGTAATCGACAATAATGTTGGGTCCACATGGAGTCGATGAAAAATGACTTTGGGATATCCTAGTCATTTCATAAGCCACGTCTTGATTCTCTTTGAAAAATTAGATCAATTCTTCCTTTTCCTTATAGGTAAGTGAGTTGTCGATCAAATTTTTCTTTCCTCAGTGTGAGTCATCGAATACTACTCCTTGTAATGGTTCCATGAATTTTTCTATGGGGGCCACCCTAGTTTCTTCCAGCCTTGGTCTACCATACTTTGATTTCTACTTGTACGGAGTAGCCTCATTCTTAGTCGGCTCATCTATGATCGCTTTTTCATTCATTTTCTCTTATTTAACAGCATTAAAGCATTATCGAGCAAGGACTTAGTTTCCCCTTATCTCCAACAGCCCCCGTTCAATAATGCATTGGAGCTTCTAGTGATAAGTTGATGGGAGGATCTTCATAATGTGAATCCATCCTCGTTTGAGGATGGCATTGTAAGGAAAATAAATGTCCATAACTTAGAATTTTTATTAGTTTTGATATATTCTTAGTTCGAATAGGCAGATCCAATTTTCTTGGTGGCATGGACATCTTTCCCGCAAAAATAGAGAAAAATGATGGTCACTTCCTTTAGATATTCTATTGTGAGATTGATCTTATTAAATAATTCTAGCTACATAACCTGTGAGGAGATCCCTAGTCAACTTGTAACTTATCAACGTCCTAGTTATCAATTCTAAGAGTGATTATAAATACGTCCTGATGTGGAGTTCTGACTTTGACTAGGCCTTCCTAGGTAAAGACTATATTTTTATTATATTCGATATCTTCTAAACGTAAGTATTTTTATGTTGGAGTTTTAGCGAGGTCTATATGGAAGGCATCCATCAGACCATTATCGCACTATTTTTTTTCAATTCCATTCAAAATCATTGCCATTAATCTAATTCGTATTTTACGCATTGCGGATGACTGTGAACTCATGTCCTATTTCGTCATCCTCTGTTCGTCTTCATGTCATTCTTCATGATGGGAGTTACACCATTTTCCTCCATGTAGTCATCTAGGTGGCCAGCCTAGGCATACTCTTCCTGGTGAGATGTGATATCCTTAAATTTTTCTCTCTTATCGCCATGATCTCTGTGATAGGCACATCTTAGTGCGGTGTTCCTCTTTGATGGATCTCCCACGATCTTCCTCGGACACTTGATCAACGACAAATCTTTAATAATGTTCAAAATCCAGTAGATATGCTATTTAAAAACAATCTTGATCTCTTAGTAGGCTTTTGTAGGGTTTGCCTTTTCATTATTTTTTCCAACCATCATTGTGCTTCTTACCTCTCTTCCTTGTTACATTCTCTTTGTCGCTATTTTTAGGCATCTTTGATCGATCGTTGTCACATGTGGTACCAATAACCACATCTTCAACCCTATCATATTTATTTATTATGGATGTAAGGTCGTTAATAGTGAGAATGTGTGTTCTTTACAAAAGTATTTAACCTAAAACAAAATAGAGGGGTGAATAGGTTTTATTGCATCTCATGATTTATTTTTCCAATTTAATTATTTTTCTTGCAAATTCAAATTTCTTAACACATGTTTTCACAAAGTGATTGGTCATTGTCTGAATTAACTCACACGATAACCTAATCAGACAAATTTAGATGAGAAAATTAAATCTAACACACCTAAGTCAATTTTATGCCAATTCACTAGATTCAAGAATGACTAAAGTGATGTGTGTGATCAAATGTGTGCATATGAATACAAAGCAATCACAATTATTCACAAGACAGTGTTTATGAGGAAAAAAACCCACCAAGAAGTAAAAATACCTCTATGCACTCCAATTTTTATTTCTACTTGAAAAGATGTTTTACACAAGGCAAGAAGACACCTCTCAAACGAGCTCTCTCATGTAGTTACTTACGGGCCTTACAACTATACCCCGTATATAATGAAAATCCACATTGAGCTTCATGATATGAATAAGTAACTTCACTCTCCTACTTGGAACTAATGCCACACCCAACTTCTCCAACAAATCATAGTGCCGCCGATTTTAGATCTAGGAGTATGCGATCATAGAAATTCAAAGCTAGTTTAATGAATTTTAATAGTTTAGTAATTATATGATAAAAACACTGTAAATTTAGTCGCAAAACACTAAGATCAAACTATATATATAAGTTTGAAAAAGTTCATAAGGAACAAGTTAAATTTGAATAAGAAAGAAAAAAACTCTCAAGTTGAAAATATGCTCAAAGAGGTTTTTGAATTGTGTGAATTTCATATCATAACTAATAGGATGGAAATGGTTTATTTATATAAAATTTTCAAAACCTGTCTCCGTCGTGTGCACGGTTGACATTTTTTGAGTACACGAAGTCAGGTAGTGGAGACTTCGATCCAAGGACATGTGCGCCGTCACAAAACAAAGTCATGAGAACGGGGGTGTGCGCACGGGAATAAAACAATGTCGTACGAATGATTAAGGCTAAAGAATTCAAAAACCTTAACGTTGCACAAAAAATAAAGACCAACCCCCCAAAAGTCATTTTCTTAAAAGTCTGAGATAGTTTTAACACATGTTCCATCAAAATTTTTAATATCCCCACATGTTTTAAAACATTGTGTACGTGTGTGTGCATGCTTAGACATGGATAATTCACAATGACTACAAAAAGAATACAATCTTCAATCCTCATGAACATATAGAAACAAAACTATTCAATGAGCGGCTTGAAAAACATTCATTCTTCAAAGGTCTATCTAATATAAATGATTGTACCTCGCTCAATCGTATCAAGTCTATGTGACTTTAATGATTCAACGACTCAATTTTTTATCACGTAATGTAGCCAACTTATATTAACTGCAAAATTACATTTTTAGATATGGTTGGACTTACTTTTGGTGAGGGATTGATGCGATATAAAGTTTCTAGGCATGCCAATTTTTAAATGAGGCCATGGTAATATGCTTCGAGCAATCTTCCACTTCATCTTAGGTCTCCTAGTATCACCTAACTAATTTTGCAAGGTTTATTGGGGATTTTCATCACGGTGAAGAGAAAGTCCATCCTTTTTGGATGAGCTCTACTAGTGATAAACCTAGCAATAAAAGCTTATGTGAAATGCTTGAAGTTGTTGATCGACCAATGTGGAATCTTCTCGAAACACTTTTGTGCGATATCCTACAACTGGAAGAGAATATACAACACGTGATAGATTCATTGTTCTTGCAAAGTGTCCTTTTCTAATGGTATTGGAAAACACAATTGATGGGATCAATCTTACCATCATAAATCTTGAATCTGGGTGTGGAGAACTTTTGGGGAGGACCTATCTCCTCAATTACTCTTAATAATGAATACCTCATTTGACTTATAATGGCCCTCCTGGATAATTCCATAGTGGACCTAGTCCCCCAACGAGAGGGGAACTCATCCATCTCTCTATAGATGAGGTCACAAAGAGCTTTTTATGATGTCATCCTCCATGTTTACTTTTTTCTGACAAACTTATGTGCCTTAAGTTCTCCTCAGTACGACACAAACTCCTCGTCAACTGCGAGTCCTTCTCGTCTGGGGGGCTAGGGTCTAGGGAATGATATTTATGCTTGTCTCCATCCTCTCTATACAACATTAAAAATAGAAATTTTCATCTTCTTAGATGAGTGTGGCCTCCTCCTCTTGATGGAGACACCATTCATATGTGTCCACAAATCAGAAAATCTTGGTTGATTTTGTTTGCTCACTACTATCCACAGTTTTCTCCTCTTGAGGACAATAGCGTGAGTTTAGGAGTCTTGTACCTCCTGTTGGAATGGACTCATACCTGATTCTAAGCACCAGGGTCTCATTTTTCTCACCCTGTTTATCATAGTTAAACCCTAGACGTGCGCTGTGTGGGTGAGATATAACTACTCATTTGCTATAATTGGTTGAGAAAAGGAAAACATTTCCCACATATGGTGCCAATTTTTGGTGGTAAAATCCTACTTAAGATTAATTCTAAGAAAATAAAGACGAACGACAAAGGAAAATCCCATAGTACAACATAAAATATATGTGTTTCGGCAATGTGCCTACATCCACAAGGTGTTTCTCTCCCTTTGTATTTGTTGATTCACAATAACATTAATTACATGCCCTTTCCCCAGGTGTGAGGGTTACATTTATAGAGAACATAAAAGGAATGAGTCATGTAGGACTCTGGGACCTTTCGATGCAATTGTGATATGATCAAGAAGATCCAACCTTGACATACCCATTTAATGGATCCCCTGTTTGTACTCTATCTTCGAGCTATGAACGTTTATTTGAGATGCCAAACACATGTCAATTCCTCTGAGTTGTTCGGATAAGTCAAATAATGTCCCCACAATAACCATGATTAACAACAATAGTTTCCTCGTGATTAGTTTGAACAATGTTATGTTGTTTTGTTTTTTCCTTATTGAGATCATTTAATAATGGTTACTAAATCATCTTCATCAACTTTTTGATTAATATAATTAATGTGATCAATATAAAGAATGCATAGATAATTAAAATAAGGGTTATATTTCATTAACATCAATGTTGATGTAAAAAATTAGATCATCTCTAATTATTCAATCACAGATAAAATAAATGAAACAAAGAGTTTTTAAAGTGGTTCAGCCTTATAAGAATGGCCTACGTCCACTGTTATGTTATTGTTGAGTGTTTGGGAATTCTCGATTACAAGTTCTATCCAGAAATTTCGATCCCCTTACAATGAGGATTGTACAATGTATTTATAGCCCTCAGGCTGTAATGTGAAAGGGTAATACATTAAATGATGTACATATGAAAGGTTAATACATTCAATGCCCTTTAAGCGTATGCGTTTGAATGATAAGCATTTAATGAACAGTCAAACTGTTGGTTATCCAGCTATTAACGCTTTGTTCGAGGTGCAGATCGGACCGCCTGAGTTGCTCGGACCGCCTAAGCTTCTCGTTACTCAAGAGTTCCTCGGAGAGTTCTTGTTCCTCGGAGCGTGTGAGTTCCTCGGGGAAGCAGCGTTCCTCGTTGTAGTATGGTTCCTCGGAGCGTGTTTGTTGTTGCCACGTGTCTTAACTTTATTGAGCCATGTCAGCAGACTAAATTTGGTATCAACAGAAGCCCCCAATGTTTCATAGTTCAAACTTTGAGGAGTGTGGAACATTCTTTCTCGGAATATGGCAGTTTTAAATGGTCATCCTGAAATTTAGGAGTCTTTTGTATTTATTTCTCCTTCCAAATTCGTAGAATCAGCCTTTTTTTAATTTTTATAACCACTTCGATTGCCGCACCCTTTTTGTCCTTCTAGCCGCCGATAGCGTAATCGTTTCTTTTTGTAATCATTACTTTTCCTTTTCCCAAGGCAAGGTATTTAAGCATCACAGACAATCCCATCGTCTTCTACTTTTTCAAATTTGTATCTTCGAGTTTTCCATCGTCTCTTTCTCTCATGTGTATTCATCTCTTCCATCGTTCGTTGTCAACAGAGCCACTCTTTTTCTGTAAGATCTTCTTCCTTCTTCTTCATTTCCTTTATTCATCTTGGTTTACCCTGTTGAATCTCTTGATAAGTTTCGCTCTGATTTTTTTATTCCCTCCTGGGTTGTTTTGGAAGAGCTTTCTGAGCCTTCTGACTATTTTCGTTTGGCTGAGGGACATTGGTTCCCCAGTCTCTTTGTTGTTGAGTGTGGATTTTCTTTTCCACCCAATCCCTTATGTCTTGAATTCTGTCAATACTTTGATGTTGTTCCTGCAAAAATAGCCCCCAATACGTGGAGAATAGTTAATGGGGTTCATATATTAAATCAAATCCATGGAACTCGCATAGGAATTCCAGAAATCATGTATTGTTATAGATGGGCATTTAGTGATAACACTTTTTATTTAAAAACTAGATTTTTAAATAGGGCTTTAGTGGTCAATCTCCCGGATGCCAATAGGGACTATTTTGAGCATGGGATTGTTATAAAAAATTAGCAACATGCTCCTTTATCTGGAGATGAAGTGTATCAGGGTCCCAGATGCCCTCCCTATGACAATGGGATAGGTTATTTTTATTTCATTTTCTTTATTTTGAAATTATGCTTCTTCTATGTTTGATAAAATGTGCCACTGATATTGTAATTCTGATTTATTTGCAGTTGATAGCAAAAGAAAGTGTCCAAAAGAAGCAGACGTTAATACAAGGCACTTAAAACTTATCTGGAGTTTGCATCAGAGTGTTGCCGACGAGCACATTAGGTCAGCCTCATATCTACTGCAGTACAAGAGTTACACTACTTCTTTCACTGCTCGTCCAGTGATAAGTGAAGTAGAACCATTACCAGCTTCTACCAGTTCCTCTCCTGAGTCACACGTTCCTTTAAGTGAAAGGATGAAGAAGATAAGACCTCCCACCCTTTTTGAGAAGCCTGCCTCTGGTGCTGGAGAGGCAAAAAGAAGTAAGGTTGATGTCCCAGGGGAGGGGACAAAGAAAACTGATGCACCTTCTTCGGCTGCTGCTGTGAAGGTTGTCGAGAAGCCCCAAGTGGCTCCGAGCAGGTCTGCTACTCTAGGAGAAGTGATTGTAATATCACCGACCAAGAGTTCTTCCTTGGTCGAAACTGTTCCTGTTCCCCCGAGGAGGCTGAAGAAGAGATCCTCGGTCAATTTGGCTGAAACCATCTCCCAGCCCCCAACCACTGGAACTGGGGTTCCTAATTTTGTTTCTCCGAGCTCTGCCATGAGCTCGGTAAAGTCTTCAATCATTCCTGAGGTCCAAGGTGCTGAGAAAAACCTTTCTCGGGACATGGTTACCTCATTGGCTGCTCGCCACCTTGCTTCTGTAAGTCTTATTATTTTGAACTTTTCATCTTTCCCTTGTCATTTTTGTTTCTGACTTGCTTTCATTTTCTTTTTACAGTTGGTGAGCTGCTTTAATATAATTGTGAAGAAAGATGAAGCTATTAAAGCTTCAAGCTCCTCGTCAGGTGTAGAGGAGGCTCTGATTGGCCTGAGGCAATCTTTGGAAGATTCTTGTCTGAAGTACGATGCTGACAAGGCTGTTTGGGAGAAGAAATTTACCTCCACCGAGCAGGAAAAAGCTCAGGTTATTAAGGTCTCCAAGGAGTTGGAGAAAAAATTAACTAGTCTAGAGGAGAAGAATAAAGAGCTTGAAGGGAAGCTCAAGAATACTGAGGAGCTTGAAGATAAACTCAAGGCTGCTGAGGAAAAGTTGGATCAGCTTCAAGAAGTAAGTCGGCAGAAGGAGGAGGTTGAGAATAAAATGAAGACTGCTGAAAACCTTATGTCTGAGAAGCTTTCCTCGGAGAAGTTAAAGAGAAAATCGGCTGTGAAGAAGTCTTTCAGCGCTGGCTGGGACAAGGGGTGGAACAAGGGCTTGGCTGCAATGATGTCTCAAGTAGAATATGGCAGCCTCAAGTACTTCAGAGATGGGTGGGTCGCTTCTCTTCAGGAGATGAAGGTGGATGAAAATTCCGAACTCTTCCAGCGACACATCCCTAGTCCCCCTCCAACTCCTAAAGATGAAGAAGAGGACGAAGCTGCCTCCGAAGAGTCTTCTATGGTGATGGGAGATCATCCCCCAGCCATCCAGCCTACTACCGAGGAACTTCAGCAGCTCGTTACTTCCTCTGAGCAACCTCCACCACTTCCCCAGCTACTATCTGCTCCATCCGAGCAACCTACCTCCTCGTCCCAGCCTCCAGAGAAACTTTTGGGAGACAAGGAAAAGGTGTAGAGTTGTTCGGATTTATCTCTATTTTATTTTTCCTTTGTCAAATGTAACCATGAACATGTAACTCTGAATTTTGTGATGTAATAAAACTTGAACTTTTGTTTTTGCATACTGTTGTCACTTCTTCATGCTCTGTTTTGATTCTTATTGATTACTGCTTTTTTCTTCCTCTGCTAGTTTCTGGCCAGGATGGAATTATTATCTGCTCACGATACAAAGCTGCTGAGGCAATGAAATGATTATTTTAAGGCTGGTCACATAGATCTGAGTGCAGCACAAATCGTCGACATCCTTGGCCAAGATGCTTCTGAACAGGCAGTTGAAGCTTACCAATACTTTAAGTGTCTGCTTGATCGGGCGGTGGCCAATAATGTGGCCTATTATGATATGATCGAGGATCTCCAAGGAACCCTCGAAGACCTTCAACATCAATATAAGGAATCCACTGCCCTCTTGCACGAGGGTTACGAGAAGAAGTACCAGCAGATCATTGCCGACAAGGGTTATGAGAAACTTTTTACTGGCTATGATGTGAGGGAGAGAACTCTGAGGGGTGAGGTCGAGGAGTGCAGACAAATAGCTGAATTATTAGAGCAAGAGAATAACAACCTACAAAGAGAATTGTCACAGTTGAAGTCTGCAGCTTCCACTTCAAAATCCTTAATCCCAGTGACTGATGAGGGATTCTCGTTCTTGGAGGTCGAGAACGCCAACTTGAGGGACGAACTGGAGACCTTGAAGAGAGCTGGCCCCTCTACATCTTCTCGTGGATGAGAAAGAGCTCCTCGGGGATGAGCAAGATCTTCTCGGGTTCCTGTCGAGGAACAGAGGACTCAATCTACTTTAGAGAACCAGGCCTTCCAATTAATGGCGAAGAACCAGGCGTTGGCTGAAATGTCAAAGAAGATCAGGGACCTAGAAGAGAAACTTTCTGCGTAGAAGTCTATCTTGGAGAACAAGGAACTCTTCATCAAAAATCTCCACGAGCAGCTGGAAAGATTGACATATCAATTCCACAAACAGCCCAGGGAGTTCTGGATGGCTGGGTACAATGAGGCTCTCTATCACTTGGACGATCGTATCCAGAATGCCAATAATGAGGGCTATAAGCAAGGCTGGTTGAATGCCTTAGGTGTGCTGCAACTCGAACAGGGTCATTACCTGTGGGACTACCACGATCCTGGGCTGCTCAACCTACCCATGCCACCATTCAAACTGGATATGAGTTGGATCCCTGCTCGGGCCATTCCTCAATGCTTGATTTACAAATATCTCGGTGACTACAATATCCATTCAAGTGTCGAGATATCTCGTCCCGAGCACCTCCTAGATCGACCATCCGTGATGAATATCAGGATGTTAAAAGATTTGAACTTTATAAATTCTCATCTTGCTTTAAATGATCCGCCTGCTGGCGAGGAACCTGTTTCAAAAGAAGGGGGGAAAAGACCAGTAGAATAGGAATATTAATGTAATAAATTTGTATACATTTCATTATCAATGTAATTTGTTTTGGATTTAATGAAAGACTTTCATTTTTGTTCGAAATCTTAATTGCCATTGTCTTGTAATTATATAACACTTTACATTTGTGCATGCATATCTGTTAAAAAGATAATAATATTGTGTTATTTGTCGACCAACTTATTGTCGAGTAGCTTGAATTTGTGGTAATCATTTGGCAAAAATAATGTTTTGTTTCTCGACCAACTTAGTAAAAAGCTACGGGTATAAAAATGTTGCTCGATCACTTTCTCGTCTTCATAAAATGTTTCCGACCAACCAAGGTCGGTAAATTTTCCTTGTCGACCAACTATAGTTAGTGGGTTTTTATCCCCGAGCAACCATAGTTAGTAGATTTTTTTCTTAAATGTTTCCGACCAACCAAGGTCGGTAAATTTTCCTTGTCGACCAACTACAGTTAGTGGGTTTTTATCCCCGACCAGCCATAGTTAGTAGATTTTTTTCTTAATGAGCAACTTTGGCACTTTTTGGAATAATTTTTCCTCTCGACCAACTCAAGTTGGCATTTTCGAGAATATATTTACTTCCTAACCGACATAATTTGGCATTTATAGGAATACTTTTATTTCCCGAGGAACATATAGTTTTACTTCCCGTAGGAATACAAGTAGTTTTACTTCCCGGAGGAATACAGGTAGCTTTACTTCCCGGAGGAATACATGTAGCTTTACTTCCCGGAGGAATATAGGTAGCTTTACTTCCCGGAGGAATATTGGTAGCTTTACTTCCCGGAGGAATATTGGTAGCTTTACTTCCCAGAGGAATGTTGGTAGCTTTACTTCCCGGAGGAATATTGGTTTCTCGACCAACCTTAGTTGGCGTTTTCGAGAAAAAAATTGAGTAGTCTAAGCTTTGCCGAGTTTTGCCGAGTAGTGTGTAGCACTAGTATTCCCCGAAAAACATTCAATGCAAAGAAAGAATTCGGCAGAATATCTTCACTTTATTCATCACTGATAATACTTGCGTAGGTGCTCTGCGTTCCATGCATTCTTAAACTCCTCCCCTTCTAAAGTTGCTATTCGGTAAGTTCCTGGTCAAACAACTTCTGTAACTCAGTATGGTCCATGCCAGTTTGCCTCCAGCTTATTGTGCTTTTGAATTAATTTCTTCACCACATAGTCTCCTTCTTTCAGGTCGCACTTCTTCACTCTCTTGTTGTAGAACAAAGATGTTCGTTGTTGGTATGCAGCATTCCTGATGGCTTCTTCTTCTCTAACTTCCTCGAGCATGTCTAAATCCAATCTTCTCATTAAGTCGCTGACAGGGGAATTGAAATTCAGTACCCTATGTGTTGGGAGGCCCAACTCGGCAGGTATAACAACTTCACTTCCAAACGCCAACATATATGGTGATTCTCCTGTTGCTACTCGGGGAGTAGTTCGGTAAGCCCACAGTACTGACTGTAACTCGTTGATCCAGTTTGCTTTTGCATTATCCAGTCTTTTCTTCAAGCCATTTAACAGCATTCTATTTGTCACTTCAGTTTGTCCATTGCTTTGAGGATGGCCTGGTGCTGAGTGGACCTTCAAAATATTTGACTGATGACAATAGGCAGCGAACTCCTCATTATCAAATTGTGTTCCATGGTCTGTGATGAAAGCATGAGGAAGACCATATCGACAAATGATGTTCTTCCAAACAAATTGGTACACCTTCTCGTACGTCATATCAATGAGAGGCTCAGCTTCTACCCACTTAGTAAAATAATCCACTACGACGACGAGGTATTTGAACCTTCCTCTGGTCATTGGCAGTGGCCCAACCAAATCTATTCTCCACATGGAAAATGGCCAAGGGGAAGTTATGGGTGTCAACAATGCTTATGGAGTTCTTCGGATGGAGGAAAAGCGCTGGCACTTGTCACATTTCTTGGCATAGGCTATACAATCAGCCCTCATCGTCAGCCAGTAGTATCCCTGCGTCATCACCCTTTGCAAAAGCGTCCGACCTCCTACATGGGCTCCACAGGACCCTTCATGGACCTCTTCAATTAAATCTTTCACCTCGTTGGGATGCACACATCTATGCAAACCTGCCATAAGTCCTCGTCTATATAGAATACCGTTAGTTAATACATACCGAGCAGCTTTAAACTTCAATTTCTTGGCTGCGAGCTTGTCAATTGGTAATTCTCCCTCCTCAATATACGCCCTGATGCGATCTATCCAAGATGGTCCTAAATCAAGGGTGATAAAGTTCATCGTCAGATCTTCATCTATACTCCGACCAGCTAAAACTTCAATTGGGATTGTTCTTCGTAGCTCGGTACGAGTAGCTGATGCTAGTCGAGTTAGGGCGTCTGCTCTCGCATTCTCCATTCTTGGTATTCTGACCAGCTGAATAGCAGCAAATTATGACACCAGCTCCTTTGCCTTTGCGTGATATCTGATCATTAATTCTCCTTTGACTGCATATACTCCCAACATTTGATTTACAATTAATTGAGAATCACTGAAGACAATAACCTGCTGCGCCTCCATAATTTTTGCCAAATTAAGACCTGCAATCATGGCCTCATACTCAGCCTCATTATTATAAGCTTTGAATTAGAATCGTAGGGCGTATTCCATGTAGACCTCGTCTGGGTTGTTCCAAACTATTCCCGCCCCACATCCTGTTGTGCAAGATGAGCCATCTACATATAGCCTCCATATAGGTAACTCGTCTTCAAATTTTTGATCTGTCAGAGTTCCTCGGTGAAATATTTGTTACTTCCTTTCATCCTCCCCTGATATTTCTTGCTCTTCGTCGATCATCTTTTCTTGCCCTTTTACCAACCGGAGTTGGTCTGAGCTCGAATTTGATGATCCTATAACATCCACTTTCCCTTTTACCAACCGGAGTTGGTCTGAGCTTGTGTTTGATGATCCTATAACATCCACAGGTTGATCAGCGAGCAACTTTTGCTCCTCGGGGGTATCAGGATAGGTGAACTCTGCTATAAAATCTTCTACAGCCTGCCCTTTTAGCGATGATCTGGGTTCATAAACTATATCATATTCACCGAGCTCTATTGCCCAGTACATCAATCTCCCTGATTTTTCTGGTTTATGAAGGGCTTGCCTCAATAGCATATCAGTATATACTACTATGGTATGAGCCTGGAAGTATGGCCTCATTCTTCTACTCGCCTCAATCAGCGCCAGTGCTAACTTTTCCAGCCTTGGATATCTGATCTTTTCTCCTCGAAAGGCCTTACTCGTATAATAAATTAGTTTTTGAACTCCATTCTCCACTCTGATCAACGCCGAGCTAACTGCATTCTTGGACACTGCAAGATATAAGTATAATTTTTCTCCCATCACTGGCCTGGATAACAGTGGAGGTGCTCCCAAGTATTTTTTCAAGTCTTAAAAATCCTTCTCACATTCATCATTCCACTCAAAAGTCTTTCAGAGTGTCTTGAAGAATGGGAGACATCTATCAGTTGCTCGTGACACAAATCTGTTGAGTGCTGCTACTCGTCTTGTGAGACTCTGTACTTCCTTCT
Source organism: Sambucus nigra (assembly GCA_949130495.1). Taxonomy (NCBI): domain Eukaryota; kingdom Viridiplantae; phylum Streptophyta; class Magnoliopsida; order Dipsacales; family Adoxaceae; genus Sambucus; species Sambucus nigra. The sequence goes on from OX422222.1 coordinate 363,374,963, forward strand.
TCGTCGTTGGAGATCGCAGCCCTAATAGAGCTTTGATCTTTTCACGATTTGCCTCAATGCCTCGTTGATTGGCAATGTACCCGAGAATCATGCCTTCTCGTACTCCAAATATGTACTTCGTCGGGTTCAGCTTCATTTGATATTTATCCAGTTGATCAAAATTCTGGCTTAAGTCAACTAGATGATCGGCAGCTTTCTTGCTCTTTGTCAGCATGTCGTCAACATAGACTTCCATATTGTCACTGATTTGTTCAGCAAAGACCTTGTTCATCAGTCGCTGATATGTCGCACCTGCATTTTTCAAACCAAAAGGCATAACATTATAACAATAAGTTCCCCTAGGGGTAATAACAGAAGTACTTTCCCTGTCTTCAGGTTTTATTTTAATTTGGTTGTAACCAGAATAAGCATCCATGAAGCTCAGCAGCTCGTGTCCCGAGGTAGCATCCACCAGTTAATCAATTAGGGGCAATGGAAAGTGATCCTTTTGGCATGCTTTGTTGAGGTCGGTGAAGTCTACACACATCCTCCATTTGTTGTTTTTCTTCTTTACCATCACCACATTGGCTAACCAGTCTGGATATTTAACATCTTCAATGAAACAAGCTTTCTGGAGCTTCTCGACTTCCTCCTGTATAGCTTGGTTCTTCTCGGGGTTGAACACTCTTCTTCTCTGCTTCACTGGCTTGATCTCCTTATTCACATTGAGCTCGTGACATAAGAAATTTGGGTCTATCCCAGGCATATCCTCATGACTCCACGCAAAAGTTTGCTTTCTGCTTCTTAGGAAAGTTATCAATTCCTGTTTTAGTGAGGCTTCCAACGACGAGCCTACTTGAGTAGTACGTTCAGGGTGCTCATCGTCCAGAATGATGTTTTCAGTAGCTTCCACCACTTGACCCTTCACGAGTTGCGACTCATCTCTAGGATCCAATGTTTTAATTTCTGCACCTTCATCCACTTGATAGGTAGTAGTCTTTTTCCTTGATTCCTCCAGTTCTTCTTGCTCGACGGATGAATAATAGCATTCCCGAGCTACTTTCTGATCACCTTTCACAATTCCTACTCCAAAATTTGTTGTAAATTTTAGGCATTGATGTACTGTAGATGGTACAACCTCAAACTTCTTCAATCCTACTCTTCCCATGATGATATTGTATGATGATTGAACATTCTTATCCATCACAAAGAAGCGTATTCTTTCTGTTCGACAAGCAGGCCACGTACCAATGATTATATCCAACTTGATCGTCCCAAGTGGAAATACTTTCTCGCCAGCAAAACCGAGGAGGGGTCTGTGATAAGGCTCCAGTTGAGATAGCTTTAGATTTAAACTATCGAAGCATGAGTAGAACATGATGTCTGCCGATCTACCATTGTCGACCAATACTCTTGAAATCATAACCTCCTTCATCCTCATTTTGATCACCAATGGGTCATCATGAGGATATAGAATACCTGAGAGGTCATTCTTTGAGAAACCAATGTCCAATTTCTCTTTGTTCACCTTTCTCGGGTGATCCTCCTCAACTAGATTTATTCGCTGAATGTACGAGCAAGCTTGAGCCTCACAGAGGTAAGATTTTATTTCTGCAGTAAGGTCTCCTCCTCCTGCATCTCCACCTGTTATAACATTACAGTCAAATGACCCAAAGCGTATTGAAAATACCTCTCGTTCTGGCTGCCTTGGTCTCTTGGGAAGATCGGGGTCGTCTTCTGGATCAACTTCATGGTTTCTTTTCTTGTTCTCCTCTACTCGACGAGGAGATCTAGAACTCTCTATTTCTCGGTCTTTGTTTCTTCTTTCGCTTCCTCGATCAACATACTTTGCCAGTTTTCCTCGTCTGATGAGTGTTTCAATCTCATTCTGAAGAGCTATGAAGTTCTTGGTCATATGGCCATGATCTTTATGAAACTCGCAATACTTCGCCTTATTCCTCTTGTCAGGGTCTGCCTTCATTTTCTCTGGCCAGTTTAACTCCTCGTTGTTCTTGATTTCTTCTAGAACATGGTTGATATCCTTCTTCAAATGAGTATAATTATCAAATTTCTTCATTATGTCCCATACCGACCTAGTTTTTGAATGTTTGTCATTACCATTGTTCTTATGCTCTTTCTTCTTAGCTTTATCACCTTCCACCTTGGTTTCTTTAGCATCCATATTATTCTTCGCAGCCATAGCCTCCTCGGCATTCATAATCTTGGACGCTTTTCCCATCAGGTCTGATATGGTTCTAAGTGGATCTTTGGCCAAAGTGTAGTACAACTTATTCGGCAGTAGTCCACTCATCAAGGCAGTAATAACTGTCTTCTCCTCATAATCAATGACTTCCAGTTTCTCGTTATTAAAACGAGTTATATAATCTCTGGTACTCTCACCAGCCTTGTGTCTAACACTTAACAAATGTGCTACTCGTTTAACTGGATTTGCCCCAAAATAGAAATTCCCAATGAATAACTCGGCCAGTTAAAGAAAAGTTAAGAACTTACCCCGAGGAAGATTATTATACCATATTTGAGCAGATCCGGTAAGAGTTCCCGAGAATGCCCTGCATCTCATCTCATCTGAAACAGCGTAGATGTCAGCTGCAGCTTGGTATTATTCTATATGAAGGACAGGGTCAGTCTTTCCATCATATTTGGGGGTCACAACAGGTGCTTTGAACTTTGATGGTGTTGGAAAATCTACAATGGACTGGACAAAAGGTGTTCCTCGAACAAAGGTTCGTTGTAGAGGGTTCTTGGCCTTAGCCATTTCCCCTAATCTATCCTCCAGCCTCTGAATAGAGCCTTTCCATGCATCATTCCTTTCCTCGGGCCTATTGGTTCGAGAAACTGATCACGTTGAAGTGGCTTCTTGGGATCTATCTTGACGAGCAGCTGGTCGCTCCTGGGATCTATCTTGACGAGCAGCTGGTCGCGTCTGGGCAGATCCTTCCCTTAAATCTAATGGTCATCGAAAACTCCTCAATACAACTTTAGGAGGACTTCTACTCCTTCTAAGTCCTAATCGATCAAAACGTGATACCATGCTTAACCTTTCTAGCGCACTAGTCCTTTCTGGAGAGAGAGTGATACGTGGTTCAGTATCTGTGGCTCGCACTGACGAAGATCGTCCAGGTTGATAAGAAAAATATTCAGACTCCTCACTGCGATATGAATTGGTACGCCTAGTATGCGAAGAAGGTACACGGGTATTTCTTTGAATACTTAGCAGTCCTGAATGGGTTGGTGCACCGCCATGGAGGGTTTGTATGAGTTGTCGCATAGTTTCTTGCATGACGATTTGGCCCTGAGCTAGATTTGTCATTATTCCAGCCAGATCTGGAATATTTGGCGGAGCATATGGATTTGGAGGGCTTCCAGCGTTTCGATTGCTGGATTCTGGAATATCAGCCATTTGTGATGAATTGTTTTGATGAAAAACGATATTAGCAGTCGTTTCCCACAGACGGCGCCAATCTGTTGATGTAAAAAATTAGATCATATCTAATTATTCAATCACAGATAAAATAAATGAAACAAAGAGTTTTTAAAGTGGTTCAGCCTTATAAGAATGGCCTACGTCCATTGTTATGTTATTGCTGAGTGTTTGGGAATTCTCGATTACAAGTTCTATCCAGAAATTTCGGTCCCCTTACAATGAGGATTGTACAATGTATTTATAGCCCTCAGGCTGTAATGTGAAAGGGTAATACATTAAATGATGTACATATGAAAGGGTAATACATTCAATGCCCCTTAAGCGTATGCGTTTGAATGATAAGCATTTAATGAACAGTCAAACTGTTGGTTATCCAGCTTTTAATGCTTTGTTCGAGGTGCAGCTCGGACCGCCTGAATTGCTCGGACCGCCTAAGCTTCTAGGTACTCAAGAGTTCCTCGGAGAGTTCTTATTCCTCGGAGCGTGTGAGTTCCTCGGGGAAGCAGCGTTCCTCGTTGTAGTATGGTTCCTCGGAGCGTGTTTGTTGTTGCCACGTGTCTTCACTTTATTGAGCCATGTCAGCAGACTAAATTTGGTATCAACAATCATTATTTGACAAAAAATATTAGTGAGAACCTCCTTAAAATAGGTCTCGTTTACATCAACATTAGAAACCTAATATTCATGAGTGGGTTCAGTCTCGAGTTTCTAGGTAGTAAGTTTGTTTGATGGTAGGGTTGGACTCGTAGAGATGCTCCACTAGTTACACAGAGTAGATTTGATCCTCTTAGTTAGATACCATACACTCGATTCGGCGCATATAATGTAAACATCCCTTTTCCAATTTAGGAAGGGCAAAACTCTTTATTATCAGTTCTCTTAGTATTTTCGTTATTAAAAGAGGTTGAATTAGAGGATTTGATGGTTAATGGATTCACTTTATGTTTAGAACCTTTAGTCTAATTCATATTATCATCAATGAATATTTCAAACCCTAACTTCATATTCTTCTTTATTGAGTCATACACCTGCTCAGGGAACCGTAGTAGGGAAAATATTCATCATTTCTCATGAACCGACCGTTAAGGGAGTCTCCATAGATGACGAACTTTCTCTTTAGTACCAATTTCGTATGAGATTGGCAGATATCCATAACTTTCATTAGTAAAGGTTGGTATCTCAAACCATGAGTTGGATAATAAGTCTTTAGAGAAATTAGTTCAATAATTTTTTTATCTATATCCAAGCCCTATTCTACTCATGAAGTGTTGGAGTGGAAGCACCAGGGTCTATCAAATATGCGTTTAAATCAAACTACAAAAAAATTACACATACAAGAAACCCTATAAGGAAAAATCATGGTTTACCTTTGAGATATCTTTGGTTTGATCTTGTTTTAACACGAACGGTATGTGATGATCGTTGATATAGAACACATGCTCAATGCACCTCAAGATTTTCTATCGTATTCCTGATAAGAACAGTTTTGAGTAAAGTGTGGGATCTTCCTTCATGACCACCTTCTCTTCTCACTTTTTTTCTTTGCTGGCTCTCTTTATCACAAATCCAAATTAGGGTTTTTGAGTCATAAGAGTCTAATTGGTTGAGAAAAAAGGAGCCTTATGTGCATATATATAGGCTACGATAGGGACCCTAAGTAGAGATAAGGATGTGGTTCCTAATGGCCCTGAGAAAACCTAATCCAATTCGAATTCTAATCCCATTCCATTAATTTTAATTAATACCACTACATAATTATAATTTCAACTCCATTCCTTAAGAAAAATTATATTTTAAGATCCTTATTATTAATTACTTAAGTGTTCTCACGTTAAGGTTACAGATACTTATTGATAAAATAAATTACTTATAATTTATTTGATTAACTTCATTCATTACTTAAGTGGTCCATCTTAACTTATTGCCGGATTAAAAAAGTCAACCTATAGGGTTTAACACATACAAAGCTTATAAACATGTCAATGGAGTATCACCAGTATCTATATCGAGATGTGGATTCCACCCATAAAATATTTTTACTATTCATTAATCACCATCACCCAAATTCTCAATGTTATTGATCTAATAATGATTCTCACCCGATAGGTCAAAGAAATGAATAACTAATGCATATGTCCATAAATCATATCTGGATTAAGATACTTAACTAAAACTAATTATCATTAGGTGTACACTGTCTTATAAAATCAGTATAAAGACAATGACCTCTAAGTGGTCACTTTCAATACACACAAACTGTACTAGCACAATAAGTTGATATTATATTGTTTCCCGTAATGAAGATAAACCTAATAAAATATTGTTCTATAGCCCTACAAATGGTGTGTCCAGTTCCATCTAAGATTGTGAGTGATAAAACTTATATTTAATAGGAATCGGTGACCTAATCTTTTGTGTGTAAGACATACATTACACAACAAAACACCTAGTGAGTAGAATAAAAGACACCAGCAATATATAAAATAATGCAAACATTATGTCCATACATGTTTCTCATTAAAATAGAAAAACTAATTTTATATTACTAATAAATTCATAATTAAAACTATTACATAAATTATGGTTTAAATCTACTTCTCTAACAATCTTCCACATAGACTAAAGGCCATGTTGCAATGCGTACTATCAAAAATCTTAGCTGGTAAGCTCTTTGTGAAAGGGTCTTCCAGGTTGTTCTCTAATTCAATCTTAGTAACCATGACATCACCCCGCTACATAAATTCTCGAATCAGATGATACTTGTGCTCGATGTGTTTACCTGTCTTATGTCTCCTATGTTCTTTTGAGTTAGGAATCAGACCACTATTGTCACAAAAAAGTGTAGTCGTCGATCGAACTAAATTTACCACTCCTAGATCCATTAGGAAGTTTATAATCAATATGTCTTCCTTGGTTACCTTAGAGACTACACATATTCAACTTCTATGGTGGAATCAGCAATGCATGATTGTTTGACACTCGTCCAACTAATGGCTCAATCTCCTAGGATAAAAACATATCTTGAGGTATACTTTATGGAATCTCGATTAGTTTGAAACTCTGAGTCAATGTACCCAATAGGTAATAAACTCTGCCTGGTAAACTAGCATATAATCTTATGTCCTTTTCAGATACTTTAGTATATTATTTACTGCAATCTAGTGTTCTTTCATAGGGCTAAACTAGTATCTAATAACAATGCCAATGACAAAGTAGATATCACGTCTAGTGCATAGCCCAACAATTATAAGGCTCCCAACTGCCAAAGCACAAGGGATTCCTTTCATCTTCTCTATCTCACTAATGTCTTAGGACATTGATCCTTGGAAAAACATTTTCCATGTCTGAAAGTGAGAAACCATTTCTTGTAATCTTTCATGTTAAACCTGAAAAGAAGGTGATCGATATAAGTCTCATGTTATAAGCCCAACATCCTATTTTTGTGATCTATTATAAGATTAGTCCCAAGGATGTTAGTAGATTCTCCCAAATCCTTAATATCGAATTTATTGTACATCCACACTCTTACCGAAGAAAACACTCCAACATTATTACCAATGAGGAGAATGTCATCCACATATAGTATTAAAAACACCACTATATTTACATTGCACTTCTTATACATACAAGACTCATTCAAACATTGATCAAAACAAAAATATTGGAATACGTGATCAAAAGGAATGTTCCAAGTTTTAGATTATTCCTTAAGTCCATAAATGAACTTCTTAAGCTTACATAATTTATGCTCCTGGCCTTGAGCTATAAAACTATTTGGTTTCACCATATATATACACTCGTTTATATTCTCGCTAATAAATTCATACTTGATGTCCATTTGCCCAATTTCATAAAAGAAATGAGTTGCAATCGATAAGAGAATCTGGATGACTTCATGTTAGCTTCTGGTGAGAAGGTTTCCTCATAATTAATGCCCTCGTTCTGAGTGAAAGCAACAAGTTGTGACTTGAAGGTCTACACCTTCTTTTCCACCCCTACCTTCCTCTTATATACCCGCTTGCATCATATAGATCTACAAGATTCCAAACCTGATTGGAATACATAGATTTAATCTTAGAATTCATAGTTTTAAGGCAAAATTATGCATCTTTGTCTTGGGTAGTCTCGTTGTAGCTACAGGGATCGACTTTGAGTTCATCTTGGACCTTATCATAAAACTCTCCCAAGAACATATATTGTTAATGTTGATATACAACCCTCCCACTATTATGAGGTAGTCCATATGATGGTGCACTAATTTCATCACATTATGTTGTTTCATCCTATACTAGTGATGTTGAAGAATCTTGTTAGTTCCCTCATATCTCTTCAAGAACAACTTTACTTCTGGGTTTATTATCAATCATATAATTATCTGCCAAGAATCGAGAATTTATGCTAACAATGACCTTCTGATCCATAGGATCATAGAATAAGTAACCCTTCGTTTCCTTAGGATATCCTACAAAGAAACACACTTCTAATCTTGTTTATAATATACAGTAATATCTCTTCCGCACATGTGATGGACTACCCTAGATCCAGATATGTTTCAAACTAGGCTTTCACCTAATCAACAGTTCCTTAGGTGTAATAGATACCACATTTAAAGGTACGAAGTTCAGTAAATAAGTGGCCATATCTAAAGCATGTCCCTAAAAGTAACGTGGGAGATTTGTATAACTGATCATGGACCTAATCATATCCAAAAGATTCATATTCCTCCTTTCTACTACACTGTTTTGTTGAGGCATACCATGTGCACACAATTGGGGCGTGATCCCTTAATCTTATAGATACTACCAAAACTCCCCTAAGAGGTACTCGCCACCATGATTAGATCGTAGTGTCTTAATACTTTAACTTGATGTTTCTCCACTTCTGCACTATAAACTTTGAATTTCTCAAAGGCTTCATAATTTTGGTGCATTAGGTAAACATAACCGAACCTTAAGTAGTTATCTATAAAAGTCATAAAATACTCCAATCCCCCTCTTGGCCGGATTGTCATCGTTCCACGTAGATCAGAATGAACCAATTCTAATGGTTCTTCGACTTTATAGCCCTTGGTCGAGAAAGGCATCTTGGCCATTTTACCTTCAAAATGGGATTAAAAAACTAGAAGTTCCTCCACTTCTAATCAGATCAATTTCCCACTTTCTACAGTCTTCGAATCCTTTATAGATTAATATAACCTAGGAGTAAGTGCCAAATATTTGTTTGGTTCACTAAGGAGGGTTCCTTTCTCTTTAAATTTAGTCCAATTGAATTATGTAATATAATCATTTGTTGTGTGGTACAGATAGGATTTACAATATAAATATTATCAACCAATGTTTTGGAACAAATAATAGATTTATTTTTCTTAATTACCATGAGTGTATTAAAAGAAACTGAATATCCACAAAAAGATATGAAAGAAATTTAAATCCAATTCTTCTAATGGAAGTTATATAAAGAAAATATTATAAAAACAAACTCCTATCACTAGTAAAGCTTAAGTGAACGTCTCCCACAAGAACTTCCGCTACTCTCGTAGCATCTCCCATAGTCAGATAAATATCTCCATCACTAACTCACTTGATTTTTTGGACGGGAAAGAATCGCATACATTATTAGTTTCTCTCATATTTAAACACTAGGAACTAGTAGTATGAACCACAAAACATGATTCAACGACAAGTGAATGGAATTTATCAGCGTTGTTATGTTTGTTGCAAAAAATCGGACAATTTTTCTTCTAGTGTCTTGACTGCTTTTAGTGGAAACACTTTCTCTTAGGCTTTTTCACACCTCTATCAGAACCATGAGACGCCTGAGGAACCGTAACCTATTTCTGAGACTTCTTCTACTTCTTATTTCCCATAGGATTAGAATTAGAGCCTTTCTCAGAAACAGAAAACTTCTGACTTCTTGATGAGAACCTCAGCCACATGTAGATTTTTAAGTTGTTCCGCCTAAGAGTGAGAAAGTTTGTACATGTTGTAATTTAGGTAAATTTCTTAAAGGACTCGAGAAGCGACTTGAGAATAATATCGACATGGGTTTCCCCATTGATTTCCCCTTCAATGATTTCAAGCTCACCAAGAAGAAACATCATCCTTAAAACATGTTCATTCACTAGGGTCGCTTCATTCATGTTTGTGTTCATGAGTTCTGTCATGGCAACTTGCTTAAGCATGACTCTAATACCCAAACATATCTTTGAGCTTTATCATCATGTCATAGACATGGTTCATCTACTAATGTTGATGTTGAAAAATATTTGACATAAATGCCAAAATATAACACCGCGCCATCTCATTAACCTTTATCAATTTCTGATAAACTAGGGTTTCCATTTCGATCGTACCCTCACCAGGTTTTTTTAGGACATATCTCACAGAGCACAAACTTGTACTCTCCAGTAGTTAACACTATATCCAAATTCCTTTTCCAGTTAATGTAATTAGGTCAATTTAATTTGTTTTCCATGAGAATGACAGCTAGTGGATTGAAAGAGCTTCTCATCTTAATAGTGATAATCAAATAAAAAAAAATTATTTTAGGTCATAAAATTTTTTGAATTTTAAATTAAAATTTTGGTTCCCGCCCAAAAATTTAAAAGAATTCATCGGCATCCCAATTACCATCTGAATAATATTCCTCTTTGGAAAACCAAAATTCCAGAACAAATTAGGGAGACTAATTCATTTTAATTTTATTGTATAGACAAAGACTCAATCAAAGGCGATAATGATAGGCCTTTGTTATGTACGGGCTTACGAGTAGCCCATTTATTTGTACAAGCGAGTGATCATTGGAGGCGATAGAGATTGTATTGATATTTCCTTATGTTATTATATATTATGAACTTGAAATAGTTGTACCCATTTATGTTCTATACTAGATGTGTATATGACTTATAGTAGGGATGCCTACCTATATACTTGTGACTCGGTTTTGTTTAATACATATACTAGAGATGTTGATATTGCATTATTGGCATGAGATAGCCTAATATGGATAGACTTGAGACATTAACTTGATATTCTACTGAGACGCACCTTAGGTTTAAGACCTTATTACATCATGTGATTTATAATGAAACTGACTAAACTAATATTTTAATGGTAAAGATTAAAGAACAAAGAGGTAAAACTTTAATCACATGTGCTAGATATGGGTTTGGTATATATAAACGCATGTTACTAAAATTTTTTGGGTTGGGTGACTAATAACTCAAAATTCACAAAAGACAAGATGAAAGTGTGTAGCTATAATATGTCCCATATTCATTCATAATTTTATTATACATACACTTGTTGTGTATGTTGTTATTATATATGATTTCATTGGTCTTAGGTTATGGTTGTTCTTGTAGATACGATTTTGAAGAGGTCCCTATCTAGCAATGTTCTATTCATTACTCCTTGGTTGTAGGAGTCGAGAAATTGTATTCCATCCTCTACTTATAGTTTTTAGTTTTAGTAATATTTTTATATGTGGTACTTATATTCATAGTTGGAAATTTGTATGAGTTACATTTTGTATTCCAATGTTCGTTTACTTGTAGTGGCGGTGATTGGTATCAGACTTAGTTTTGTGCTATTTAGTTTTGTGTTATCTCATTTCGTTACTTGTTCAAATTTTATTTGTTTTCTTAATCGGGGATGTTACCAAATGTTTTTTACTCCCTTAATTTTAATACCACGTCAATCTATTTATGAATTTTATGAGCTATCACCGATGATTTCATAATTTGAAAAGAATTTGATCTTATGATGGAGGGATGAAGAAACACATCGGAAATTATGCAGCCACCGGCGACCAAGAAATCAATTAAAATAAGCTAGAATGTCAATTACTTGGAATTCAACTTGTGTCGATATTCGAACAACCCCTAACGTGAGAAGGTGACCCGTTACATTCCAATGAACATCGTAAGCACGCACAATAAAAAATGTAGTAGTGAAATACCTAATTTACATAACCAAGCATTGGAGCGTTCAAAGAGGAAAATCATTAAGGAAATAACCATTATCCTCTAAAACCAAAGGAATAACCTTCTAGAGTAGATAAACTGATATGTTAAGGGCATAGTTATAATCAGGACCAAATTTGGGGATATCTTTATCAACAAAAATAATAAGCCTCTTAGAAAGCAGGGTGATGACTATATGAATCGCCTCATTCGAAAACATAGTGGGAGGAACTTTGTCTTACTTGAAAAATACAATGGGGAGTCTATATGGACTTGGGAGGACATGAATACCTCATATGGTGTGATATTTGACTTGGTTTTCTTCAATTATTCGAGGATCTTGCTCTTTCTACTATTATCTCTGGCATTGAAAATTCTTCAGTGTCTTTTTCCTCTTGTAAAAAGCCATAATGTTTGTAGTATGAGTTGGGTCCTTATAGTATTGGCCTGAATGGGTCATATAATTCACTAACGGTGGATAGAATAGGCATGAAACACCATAAAATTTAAGCTAGATTCACTAAGGGTAAAGTAAATAAAATAGGTCTTTAAAAACAATTTTGTAACATTCTAAGCGTAACTGTAACTAAAAGTGAATGCATATATTAATAAATCATCATAAAATTACCAAACCAATAACAGTATTTGAATCATCGCATACTACAGTGTCTTAAAATAAATCCAAATCCAAAGTTAATATTAATAATATTGACTTGAAAAAAAAGTAAATGGAATAAAAGAGTGAGCATGCTGTCTCGACACCTGCATCCTAGAAGATCAGCAATTCAAAAGAAGATCACAATTGGGTTAGGGGTGGGGTTGCACTAGTGGCTTATATCTTAAGAAATGTTAATATGGTAATGTTAACAAGAAGCCTATTTAATGTAACCATAAAACTAAGTTGGTATATAATATAATTATACACTTTCATCTCTTCCTTTATCGTCCTTCAAATTATCAGAACCCAAAAAACTCAATATCATATGCGTATAATCCCAAACCCAAGTGTACCCCATTATTACATATTATTCGTTTCGATTGAATATTCGTAAGTAATTCTTTTATACATCTCAAGTATATTCATCTAAACAAAAAACACTTATTTACATGTATCTACACATATATAACATTCATACCAATTATTATATCATTAAGTACTCGAGTAGTGAACTGGTATCATCGCACATCTCAGGGTAAGCCCGTCTCCCTCTCTTGAGATACCAAAGTGGAGAAATCATCCGGCCCAGAGTACAACCCATGTTTATCTACCGGGATATTGATTGTCTTCATCGCATCACCTAGGGTAATCCCAGCTCACTTTCCCAGGATACTGAAGTGGATTCATCGATCAACCGAGGGTACAACTCATGTTTATCTACCGAGGTACCAAAATTATGTCGTCACATATCCTAGGGTTATCCCATCTCGCCCTCTCGAGATACCGTAGTGGCATCGTCGATTGGTCCATGGTACATACAAACACTTCCAACCATAATACTATATTAATCATTATCTTACGATCCATAAATATTCACCATCTAGTACAAAATTCTCAAGCATGCATATTCGATGTTTTGCTAATAAATTAATTAATTCTACTCATATAAGATTTCAAATCTTAATCTAAAAGTTATAACTTAATTAGCATCTATTAATTAAGATCTTTAATCAAGTCATAACTCTCACTGTACTGATTTAAACCCCCTAAAGAAAGTTCCATCCTAAGATATCCCACCTCAAAATCCATCATAAACACCCATACTCCAAACTGCATAGGTTTTGATGTGTTTCGAGAAAGTTTGAACATATGTTTCATTTTTAAGAGAAATTAATTCATTTCATACTCTATTATTTGGATGGTATAGTAATACCAAAATCTTGAGCATCAAATTATGATCTTGGATTTGAACATTCTAAATAATATAAACATATGAGACATTACCATTACTACCAATACTAGTCGAGTCTTTTAAATCATCTTTTAACTTCAAAATATAAGACTTAATCAAAGAATCTTACTCTTCCAATTTGAGGGACTCCTTCTTCATATTTCCAATCATTCATTGAAAGTTATCTCTCTCCCCCTCGATGAAATCAAACTTATCCCTAAGAGTGTTTTCTCGTGCCTTAAAATCACTAATCAAAACAATATCCTCAATGGCACAAACATTAAGTTTAGAATTTTTCAAGTCCTCTAATTTTTTCTCAAAAAATTGGACTCTCTCATCACTCTCTTTCTTGGAAAATTCTAAAATTTAAAATCACGATCCATGTCCACAAGCTTCTCACGAAAGAAATCTCTCTGATTTTAAACCGTTTGAAAAATATCCATAGTGAATTTAAAATAAGAATTTTCTTTTTCAAGAATTTCAATTCTTTTAGAAAACTTTAAATTCAAACGATTGAAGTCATCAAAATTAGGAAAATGCATCGAGAGAAATACTGAAACACCTAAAAATCACTAAACAAGTATATAACACAGCAACTTAGTGCAATTGACTCTGATAATCATTTGTAAAAAATGGTACTAGTTGGAAAAACTAAAAAAAATCAGGATCACACGAAAACTTTGGGAAATCCGGTCTGATACCAATTTGTAGAAGTAAATAATCCCAGAGTGGTTCCATAAAGACAAAAATTATACCTTTGCAAATTTCATCAATTTTATTTACAAGCATACAAAACCAAATTTTACCTTTTTATCCTAAACTAAGCATTCAACAAAGGTAAAGTTTCAGAAAAAATCCTGAAGAGAAAAACTTTTAATTCACTGTATAAAATTTACAAACCGAAACTTAAATTTTTTAGAAAGGAATCTTCAATGAATTCCTGCAAGAACTCACAAAGACCGTAGTCTCTCTTCTTCAGCCTCAGCCTTTGTCTTTAGGAGTGAATCCCCTTAGTTATTACAAGTTCAGCCATGGAGTACCTCTCCACAATGTGTATGAAAGTATACAAAACTTCCAAGGTTTTAAATGAATTCACAAAACTATATATTCGGGATGTTTGTTTGTGAATTCAACAGTGTTTTTCCAACACAAAATGTGTAGGACTTTCACAAAAGTTATGCAAAAATGAATCTAGCAAAAGTCTTAATAAAACTGAATACGAAACATGTATTTATACAAACTTTAAGTCGACGAAACGATATCACAAGTTTGTTCTGACGAGATAAGCATCACGCTCGAACGAGATATGTCTCGTTTCTAATGACATTAAAAAATCTTAGGCGGTAAGCCCTCATTTGAACCTCGTTTGAAAAAATTATAAAGCAACCTTCTAACGACATGCAATCTCATTTGAACAAGATGTTAATCTCATTTGAACGAGAAACAAATATTTTTCTTTTTTAAAATAAAAATCCATGTTCGTTTTTGATAAAAAATAAACATCCCAAAAGTTAATTTTGTAAATTAATATATAATATAAATTGTTTCATACGTTTATGGGATGTCGATAAGTCTTCAAACTTGCAGATCTTAGAATTCGGTTTGTCTTAACGGTTCGTGATGATTTGTAACGGGATACGCCAAACTAGTCTAAAGCTCTGCTATGATCAATGTTAGAAAAATTATTCTTACGTAGAAGAATGTAATCTTCTTGGAGTAGAAAAGTCTTTGGGGATATTTTCAGGAAGCTAGTATGGCACAAGATAACCTTTTAACTCTGGAGATTGCCTTTGATAGAGATTCGAGAAAAATAAATAGGGAGAATCTTTCTTTTGCTTAATCATGGAGTATTAAGAAACTTGAAGTTGAAAACTTATATTGTAGACAAAAACCTCATGACAAATGTTTTAAGGAAGGGAACAAAAATGCCTCTTCTTTCCACAATTCAGTTAAATCTAAAATAAGGAACCTTGTGATCTCAGAATTGATAAAACTCTAAGGTAATCTTAGGAAATGAGATAAGGATATTCAATTGGCAATTGCTCCATTTTTTGAAGATCAATTTATTCAAAATAATAACCCTATCATTTCTATGAATGATCCATTCTTGGATGATATACCTAGTTTAATCTCAACTGGAGCTAGCTTTAGATTATCCTTTGTCTCTGATAGTGGTGAAATCAAATAATTTATAAATCAATTGAAGTCAAACAGTTGTCATGGCTCAGGTGGATTCATGGGTGTTTCTTTGTGAATTTTTGGAGTATTATTGAAAAAGAAGTGGTTGCTACTCTACAAAGTTTCTTTCCAGGAGACCTTTTTCTCAGAAGAATTTCTTGCACTATGATAGCTTTGATCGCTAAAGTTCAATCTCATAAAAACTTCTCTGAGTTTATGCCTATTAGTTTGGTGAATTTTTTAAACAAAGTTATCTCCAAAATCCTATCTAATATATTGAGTTTGGAATTGCCTATGATTATCTCTTCAAATCAGCGTGGATTCATATAAGGTAGATACATTATTGAAAATTAATCACACTATATATATGACTTAGTTGAGTCTAATAAATATTATCTTGTCTAGTTTGTAAATAGAGACAAAATTTGTGTCATCTTTACTTTTTCCTAAGGCCTCATTGCCTCTTCAAAGATTCCAATATATCTACAACAACACGAAAATTGTCATACAGGTAGTATACCCACATCACAACACACTCTAAGATGACATTTAGCATATTTTTATACATATATGAGGTGTGTGTGGTAATGTGGGCTAAAAGGAATTTTCTATAATTTTTTTAAGAATTATTTGGAATTTTTAAATATTTAAAAATCATTTTCTAAAAATTAAATTTAGGATTTTTAAAATGTTTGGGGTTCTTGTTGAATTTCCAAAACTTCCTAAAATTTGGGTTGGGTAGAATTCGAAAGTCCTAGAGACATTTGTGGATATGAATTGTATTTTTTAAAACATTATAAACATGCATCTGTTAATCCATTACAGCCATACACATGTTCATCATTTACCCATTGCGTAAGAGGGTAGTTTAGTTTAGATGGAGGCGTAACCCCTTTTGAGTACAGTAATAATAAGTTAACTAGCAACACTATTGATTAATTGTAGGACATGCAAACACAACTCAGTGAAGATAAACTCAGTTTGAACTCGCAAATCTCTTGTGTATAACTCGGAAGATGATAATGAACTCAGAAGCGACTTATTTAGAGGGAGAGAGAAAATGCGCCCCCTAGATACACCTTGGCAGGCAGCCAAACACCCCAACCACCTTCAATGATCTCTGTCAAGTATTAAAGCTTCGTAATGAATGACAATAGTGGGAGAGTAAACTCCCTGATTCATAATAAATCTCTCTCTGATGTATATTCTCTCTAGTAATGACTTCTGAACTCTCAAAAAGAACCTCTCTCTCCCCAGAGGTGGTTGGGGTCCATAAATATCCCCCACACCACTACCGAGGTAACTCAGTCATTAATAACTATGAAATACATCCCTCATACTTTATGTCACAAAAAATAAATTCCTAATGCCCTAGTTAGCTCCACTTCATAAACATTAAATGCCAAGACATGCCTTTTGCCTAACCACTGTGTGTCAGGTGGCTATCGTCACAGAGGTGGCTCACTAATTGTCTGACAACCCCAAATACCACTGTGGTTTACTCAAGTGAGGATTTGATATTATCTAGTTGGCTAGTTATATCACGTACAGTATATATGACATTTAGTAGAGGGTTGTTTGGTCCACAACTCAACGCCTGATGGAACTCAAAGCTACTCCGCCCAGGATTCCCTGGTCGGGATCTTTTGGTATTTTTCCAGGTGTATTTAATATGGTCAGGACAAGCACCAATGGTGCCTCACTTCTCAATCCTCCAAACCAAGTCCCTCTAAAGTTCCCACATCGAGGTCGTTCGATAGAGCATGAAAGCTCTCCCAGGCGCTGCTAAGCATAGTCTCTCGCGAGTACCGTTCGATGTCACACTAAAAAACATTATACTCATTACATCATTACAATCATTATAACCCACAACCAATATAAACAAAGATACAATATGACTAAGTAATATAACAAGCTAAGGTATGATCTGCCACGCTAAGCTGCCTCGCTTGAGCTGCCACGCTGAGCTTTCGTGCTTGAGTTGCCTCGCTGAGTTTCCACGCTTGAGCTGCCATGCTGAGCTACCTCATTGAGTTTCCATGCTGAGTTGCCATACTGAGTTGCCTCTCTACCTTAATCCCAAACATTGTTGTTAGTGGGGGGATTATCTATAATCTCAGGATTACCTTAATGCCCCCTCTACATTTGCCCCTTCGTGGAGAGATTTTTTATGGAAATAAGAAATGTCTGCATGAAAACTTCTTAATCTGATGATCCTTCTCTGTGTGAAAAAATTCTGGCATCTTTTCCTTCATTGCAACCAGCTGCAGTTAACGCCTCCAGGAAAAAGTAAAATTCTCCCTGATGTACCTGAGTCAAAGCGCTGCGGCGTACTGGTGTTTTGTCAAAGGGACATCGTAAATTTTTTAGGTTACTGAGTTTCAACCGTTCTGGCATGACTATTTAAAATTCTCTCGATAGACCTACTAACTTTCTTAAATACTCATTTTGACTTTAGGGAAGTGAAATTCTCCCATTTGTGCTGTTGTGGAGTATAGTTGTAGGAAGTAAGTTTTTTATTAGGACTGCCCCAATCATTGAGACTTGTGAAATTATCCCTTTTAATGTTTTGCCATGTTAAAAAGAGAAGTAATTCTCCCCGATGTAGCTGAGTCATAATTAAATAATATTTGGACATCACAACTTTTTTGAACCATTGGTACAGCTTCTTCATTGGGAGTTATTGGATATGTCTGACAAAAATTCTGGCGCCAAAACTCAAACTTTCCTAGGAAGGAATTCCTTTTTATTCCCCATGTGTCACTTGATTAATGATGTGGCGCTGTCTTTTCAACTGTCGGGACACTTCTCGAAGTACCACGTGTCTGTTTGAAATGATTATAGGCGGCTTTGCACGTGTGGTGGTGGGAAACTCAAAAGACGGGTTAAAAGAATTCAAATGTCTATTTTTCAAAACCATTCTCTTTTCTCCGCCTTCTTCAAACTTTCGTCTACTCTATAGAGAGAAACTCTGCCAAAACTCCATTATTGCCAAGCTTTTCTCCTAATTCCTTTCCTCTTCTATCATCCTTGCTTTCTAAACACTCCATTGTTACTTCTCTGGTGCATTTCCTAAGCTTTTCTTTGTACTTCATTGTTATATTTAATGACCTCCTCAAGCAATCCTACCACGTCTTCCATCAATACTCCACCGTCCACCCCTGCTGCCACCATTAGTTCCACCGCCCTGGATGTTGCTCGTCAAGAGAAGCTAAGTTTTTACTATCGGTCACCCATCTTTGGAAAGGATAATGAGTTCTCTGATGCATGCAAGACCTGCCATTTTTTATCCAAGTACGACCCTTTACTGCTGGGTGATGAAGATGTAGATTCATCAAAGTGGGGATTTCTTCCTCTATAGGGGACTCTACGCTTCCGGTTGGATCGTGGTGACTTCCTTTACTCCCAGATCAATTTCGAAGAACCTGGGGGATCGCCAGCTCATTTTTCTGCCAGGCATGCACACATGAAGAGTTATCACGATGCAGATCTTGCCAAGGTTAGTCTTCACCGCTCCAGGTAGTTTGGGGAGTTCACTCTTTCTAAGAACAACGCTACACTCCAAGTGTTGATTTCCATATGGAACATTACAACTCACACATTCTTCGCTTCCTGGGGGAGTTCACCATGTCATTGGAGGATGTTTATGAGCTACTTGAGTTCAAGCCCATGGGTGAGTTTACTTATCATGATGAGGCATTGGATGCCAAAAATATCGCTGACCGAGCTGAGCTAGATCGAATTTGTCCTCATTGCACTAAGTCTTCCAATAAGTCTACTTTTACTCCCCTTATTAGCTTTTTTTTCGAAACTCCTACTACGAAGGATGTCATTATTGTTACAGGCCAAGGTAAAGGTACATCTTTGGAACTACCAACCTATATTCTTGTGCTGATTTCGCATTTCTTCTTGACTGGGAAACCCAATGACCAGCTGAGGAGGGACCTTATAAAAATTTCTATACGTTTGGCCATGGGTTTCAACCTTCCTCCGGCTGCCATTGCTTTGGGGTCCCTCTATACTTGGCTCGATCGAACCCACCTTGACATGGCACGGTCCCTTGGTCGTTACAACTTGGCCAATTTTGCCATACAGTTATCTTAACGGGTTTCCTCTATACCCATTTTCCTCCCATTGCTACCAAGTCTGTCTCTTATCCCGTGAGCCAAGGCATTAAACCCCCACGCCTCTTATGCTTCATAAAAAACAGAGTCAAAAGGAAATAATGGGAGTTTTTTACCGTTATGATTCCTTTATCATGAGGCCATATGGAGAACCTACCTTTTCCCATACTGGGAATTTTTTTCCTTCTGTAGCTACAACGGTCACTTTTGTTCCAGTTGTAGAAGATCTTTCGCAGGCCGTGGTACTTTTGTTCACTCCTGGGTTTCTTCCTTCATTCACTAAATGGGGATATAGTTCTGAACCATATAACCCCGATAGGTGTAGCAGGAAGTTCGGGTTTGATCAGGGGGCTCCTCAACCTTTGTTTCAGTTAACGAATAGGAGGGCTACTTTTATTGAGGCTTGCATCTTCTATCTTTCTGCAGCGGTACTTGGTGTGACCTCTACTATGGATGGTCGAGTCACCCTCCGTAGTGCTACTAGGAAAGGGGATGTATCTACCTCTTATGCGACCAAATTTCGTTTGATGCAACTGACCATGATTCGTGAGTTCATACAAATTCACCCCCAGTTCTTTCTTTCTCTGCCTTGGATTTGGGCCTCAAAGGAAACTCTATTCTTGGAGTTGAGTTCCCTCTAAGTAAAACTTTTGAAGATCCTCTCCTTGAGCTACCCCCTTATTGCCCAATGATCCCTACTACCACACCCAAATCCAAGACCGTTGCCACACCCAAATAGCCTTCCCCTACAACCGAAGAAGCTTATAGCGAAGGGCCCTCCCAGCCACCATTCAAAAAAACTAGTTCTTCCTTATTCTGTACTTGTTCCCCATTTCCAACACTTAGCTTCATTTTTGTAGTTTTCTCCAGATCTTGCCCCACCCTCTTCTTTTAGTGTTCTGCATATTCCTAAGGCCGGGGTTGATGTTTCTGCCCAGCGTGGTGGTTCTTCTACATCCATCTATGTTGGGGCATCACTTGGAGGTCAAACGTCCTCCACCAGTGGGAGTCCTATGTTGGCCTTGGTACCTTTCAATGGTGAAGGAGCTTTATCGGACGTTGAGGATTCTTTAGATGAGGGTGGTGTTGAGGCTTCTGAAGAGGTAAGCCTGACCTCAACAGTTCCCACCGTTGTGGCCTCATTGGTGACTTTCGTTCTTGCTCCATCCATTCTGAGGTACTTCACTAGTTTCTTTTCGTTTCTTGTTGTATGTCCTTTATTCTTGACAATGTAAAATCTAGAAGAGTCTCATTCCTTAAACTTTTTGCAAACTCCACCTATAACAGTGACTTAACAATGAAAACACTTGGTAAGATTTTTCGTAAACTCCACCTATAATGGTAACTTAATAATGAAAACACTTGTTAAGATTTTTCGCAAACTCCTCCTATAACGGTGACTTAATAGTGAAAACACTTGTTAGGATTTTTCCCAAACTCCACCTATAACGGTGACTTAATAATGAAAATACTTGTTAAGGTTTTTCACAAACTCCACCTATAACGGTGACTTAACAATGAAAACACTTGTTAAGATTTTTCACAAACTAAACCTATAACGGTGACTTAACAATGAAAACACTTATTAAGATTTTTCACAAACTCCACCTATAACGGTGAATTAACAATGAAAACACTTGTTAAGATTTTTCACTAACTCCACCTATAACGGTGACTTAACAATGAAAACACTTGTTAAGATTTTTCACTTAATCATTGTTTCTTCTACCTGTTCTTAGGTTGCTCGTGAATCTTTTTCTGCGGGAGAAAGATCTCCACCAGTTCTTTTGCCCATCGCTTCACCCCATCAGGAACCCGCTATTTTAGAATATTATAGTCACGACGACCATGGTTCCACGACTGGTGCTGCTGCTGATAGAGAATCTGGTTGTGAGCTTCCTCTGCCCAACTTAGCTCGTCATGACTTTTTCCTCATGGTCCTTTAGCATTCTCCTCAAATTCCTGCCATCCATCGTTTGGTGATTGAGCAGCTTGCAAGCCACCATCCTGAGACTTTCTGTGTGGATTGCTTGTGTTCTAACATCCCCGTAATGAGCCTTAGGCTTCAGGGCATGGCGATCATTCTTGCTGATATCGTTAGCACTCCTACCGTAAACTTTACCAGACCTCTTCTCAACTAATTCCTGGGCTATCTAAGGGAGTTGGGTCTATATGGATTCCGTTTTGATTGGATGATTGCGCACTTAAAGACTTTGAAGAGCCAATGAATGGATAGTCAGAGGGAACTGCTATAGAAATATCGGGAGGATCAATGAGTTGAGGAAGCTAGGTTGACTGATCTATCACCTCTACTTAAAGCTTCTAATATGGAGGGTAAAAGACATCGAAGAAGATCGGCTTCTGGCAAAGTTAAAACGAGATAAACTCCTTATCGAGCGTACACAAGCACAAACAAGATTGGAGGTTTCTATTAATGCCCAACCGTCTTACCTAGAATCTTTTTTGGGCCTGCTCAGAGATTTTTTCTCTGCTCCAGATCTGTAGTTCCTGTTAGGCCAATGAACTCTTGTATACATTTTTTCTTTTTCTTCTTCTTCTTCTTATGTAATTCTTGGGTAGTAGCTCCCAATTTTATAATTCCCTAAAGTTTGTGAATGAATGAAAAAGATATATGTTTTCCCATGCCATTTCTTTGTGCTGTCACTGTTTGCGTATATTATGGGGTTCTATAATTCTTTCATCTCCACTGAAGTTGTAATAAAAAATGGCTTGTATATTCATAACTATAGCTAGATACAACGAAGGTCTAAACTTAATTTCTTACACATAATAGACTTTCAACCATTTATTATTAATCTTGAATGGATTGTCTTCTTCTATCTTAGAAATTAAGAATTAACATCAATCATGAGCTTCTTTTACGATGAAAGGTCCCTCCCAATTCGCTGTAAACTTAGGTAGAGGAAGTCCCCTGATGTGCTTCATTGCTGCCTTCAAAACGAGGTCTCCCTCCACAAACTTCCTTGGTCTCACCAAGTTATCATATTCCCTGGAGAGCTTCTTCGTATACATTTGAAAGTGTTGCATCGCATTATCTCTGTGTTCGTCCAATGCTTTCAACTGCACATGTCTGTTCTGAGCGAGCATGCTACTTCGCAAGACATATCAAGCAGAGGGAACTTCCAACTCTAGTGGGAGAATCGCTTCAGCCACATAAATAAGGGAGAACGGAGTATATCCTGTGGTCTTCCTCTTGGTTGTTCGATAAGCCCATAATACAGCTGGTATCTTGTCATCCCACGATCCTGGGAAATCCTCCATCATTTTAGTCAAAATATTAACCAAGGTTTTGTTAGTTGATTTGGCTTGACCGTTTCCCTTTGCGTATGCCACTGTTGAAGTATGATGAATAATGGAGTACTTGTTTATTAGCATTGTTACCTCTGAATTAACAAAGGGGGTTCCGTTATCTGAGAGAATAACCTTTGGAATCCCAAAATAGAAAATGATGTATTCTCTCTCACCATCCCCGCTGTTTCCCTTCTTAGTGGTATCACTTCAGCCCATTTTGTAAAGCACTTCGTTTCTATTAGTATCTAGATTTTCCCTCTCGAAGAAGGATGTATTTCCCCTACTAAGTCAAACGCCCAAGTGTGAAAAGGATAAGTCGTTGCTAGGGAGTGTAGGTCCACCGATGGGGCATGGATCATATTTCCATGAAGTTGGGAAGCCTTACATTTTTTAATGAACTCAGCAGAGTCATTCTCCATCATTGGCCAATAAGACCCCAACGTCATAAATTGTTCACACAACTTGGCCCCTCCTATGTGAGCTGGATCGTGCAGTTGTTTGAGGACTTCGGTTGCTTCTTCCTTTGTAATGCAACGCAATGGTCTGTTGAAGTAACCCCTTTGATAAAGTTATCCCTCCTCAACGTAGAACCTCAGGGATCTTCGCTTAAGTCCCATCACATCAATTTTCTCTATAGGGACAACTCCATCTTTAATTAAGTCAATATTGGGCTGCCTCCAGTCTAATTAAGCTTCAACGAAATGACATTTTGCTTCCTCGAAAAATAGTTGGCACCTATGGCACTTTCGCTGTAGCTCTGATGCGTCCTTCTTCATTCTAGTCCAGAAATATCCCTCCCTTTGAATCCTTCTGTAAAAAGGTATCTCAGTTGTTTCGGAATGCTCTTCATGTGTTTTCTTCAACCTTCGCTCTGCTTCTTCTGGGCCAATGCATCTTGATAACCATCCTCCTGTGTTTTTTAAATAAAGGTTTCCCTGATTTCTAAAGTATTGGGCTAATTCCCTCAGCTCCATGATAACTATGCTTTTTGTGTGTCATTGTTGAAAGCCAAGTAAGTCAAAACCTTAAAATACCTACAAAATGTAACAACTCAAGTGTAGCGGTAAGTAAGGGTACCAATACACTTCCAAGGGGGTAAGCTAGAGACAAATTCAATTATAATTCACTTTTTATTTTCTTTTTGTGTTTTTTCACTTTTCTAATTTTTTTAGCTTTTTCAATATTTTAAAACAATTGGGTGAGGTGAGGTGAAATAAGACTAAACTAAATTATGAGATGAAAATAACTAACTAGAAAGTGACTAAAATGAAAAATAAATTCTAGACTAAAATAAGAGATAAAGTGAGGTAAATAATTGGGAGAACAATCAAGGAATGGGATTACACCACAAATTTGAGCTATTCTAACTAATTAATTTAATTAATTGAATTCTCCCAAATTAATATCAAAATTACAAATCAACTCTCGTTACAAATGTAATTTTAATAGTAAACTTTTAGAAAATTAAGTTTAACACCCCACAACTCTAGAAAATAGATCCACACTCCTTTTAATTAATCACCCGCTACGATCGATCAATTAAAATTTATGTCAATCTTCGAAAATAAATTTAGAGTTGAAATTCAAGTTATAATACCCCACTTAAGAAAGCCCTATCTCTAGTTCGAATCTAAAATGGGTATTATAACTAGAATTTTGATTTTCTCTCGAAAATCATTTACCCTCTCTTGAGGCGTAAATTTAAGGGTGAGGGATCAAAATTAATATTCAAAGGGAATTTTCAATTAATCAAATTAATTAAACTAAAATAACATCAAATAAGGGTTCCCCCCCACCCCTTGAAAGGGGATTTAGCCTAACATGGTATTAAACATGATGAACAAATAATCAAAGGAATATATAATAAAAGAGTAGAGAAAGAGAACAAATCTTCAACAAGTCTCCTTGAAATTGGCAATTTGAACTCTATCATCTTCCATACAATTCAATTACTCACAATTAAATCTCACCAAATCTCTAAAAAAATAAAAGGACAAACTATTTACAAAATAGTGTTTATCTCTCTACAATTCTCTCTCTAAAAATTTCCATCTAAAAAGCTCTTTTCTTCAAATGGGGTCTTCATCTTCATTTATAGTAGGCACATGGAGCATGGGGGTATTTTTGTGACTTGTCTTAAGTGAGCATGAAAATGGTGAGTGTGAGGGCATGTGGGTTAAATGGGGTGACACAATCAGATTTGGTTTAGAGGGTATAATGGGTATTGGGGTTAAAGTTGGTAGTTGGGGGTATAAGGGGTAAAAGAAATTAAAGGGTTTTAATACACATGTGGGATATGTTGGTTTGTTTGCTTTGGTTGTTGAGATTGGCTTTTGGCAGGTGATTTAAAATCGTGGGGATTGGCTTTAGGGTTTTTATGGGTTTGAACATGGGTTGGTTGATTGGGTTGGCTAACAGGGGCTCGCCGGAGAGGACGAGGGAGTCGGCGTTAGACTTGGGCTGTGTGGCTGGAAAGGGGCTGCTGCCGGCGGGTTAGCTGTTGGGAAGCGTGGCTGGCCACGCCGTGACAGTGGTCGGAAGGTTTGTGAAGTGTTGAGCGGGTATAGCGCCCCGGGTGGAGATCGACTGGAGGTACGGGTTGATCGGAGCTAGGTCGTCGGTTTAAGACGGGAGGTAGGGTGAGGGGTCCATCGACGGTGGTAGGGGGATGGTTTCAGGCGGGGAGGATCACCGCCGGGAGTTTGGGTTGCTGGCCGAAAGGCAGTTTGGTATCGGTTTTATTGTGGACCAAGGGTATTAAGAGGGAGAGAAAGATGGTTGTAGTTGGGTTAAGGGAGGTGAGGTTGTTAATGGGGGAAAGAGAGGACAGAGAGTGTGAGGTTGGGAAGAAGATGATGTGTGATGATGCTGGAAATAGCACAACCCTTCAAGGTGTTTGTGAGCTCAATTCAATGTTAACAATGGCAGCATAAGGGTAATAGTGTATATAATAGAATGTGTGAGGAGAAGAGGATGAACACAGTCATATAAGTGGTTCAGCTAATCAGGCCTACGTCAACTGTGAAGGTGTGTGGTTAATATCACTGTATGAGGGCTCTAATGGCCATGAATACAAATCTCTCAATCTTTCTCTCTCTACTGTGTATTTGGACAGAGTTCCATCTAGGGTTGCCAATTTTGGATCCCTCTCCAAGAAGGAGAATACAAGTATATATAGTATGTGGGGAGTGTAATGCACCCCCTATGATTGCAATGAGCATATGTGTGCAGATATAACCAATCTGATAAAGACATCTGTCACTGTCACATGTAGAGAATGATGATGAAATATTCCCCCCACGTGAGGGGAATGATTTGTTATAACTGACTTGTGTACACGTGTTCCCAGTCACACATTCAAATGAAGGCTCGGCTATCTGCGATTGGTCCCAACCTCGGCCTGGAAGAGTACGAGGTTGGTGAAGTCTGGCGGTTATCCCATCCGAGATTTAATCATGGTGGCATCGCTTTGTGTGAAGCTGAGGTAAGGTAAGTGAAGTATTAAGGTCGGCCTAGGCCGAGGTTAAGTAGGTATGGACTAGGAATATCGGATGATTCTCTGTCGGGGTTGGTTATAATGGTGTAACTCTTGTGATCTCGGCTTGAACCCGTCCGAGGTTGTCAACCCTGGATGGTTTGATGAATAACTGTCCCCATGGACCATGAAGACCTCAACTATTGTCTGACTATGAGGCAACTAGTAACGTCGGCCATGGGCGACCTTGCTTAGGACGAGACCGCTGGTTGCTAATCTAAGTCCCTTCTAACCTCAGCCGTCTCCCTGGACGAGGTTGATGTCTCTGAGTTGTGGGGTACATTTAGGGCATATCAATCACCCCATAGCCCTTAGTTACATGTGGGAACAGGTGACTATGGGGTGTACAACTCCGAGGTCTCTCTTTGTGCTAATATTCCTTTGACACTTGTCAATTGTTGAAGTAGATGGCATGCCAGGCAAACATAATGATGTCAGTTGTCCTTTGGGATCCCAAGGAAATGATGGTCCTTGGGATGCGTGTGGGGCTATTTTAGGGTTAAACCCTCATTTCCTTTCTTTCTTCCTCACTTCTTCATTCTATTGCCTGCAATTCTCTATTTTCTCTCTCTACAAGAGCTTGGTTAGAGGTGCATTGGGTGGATTTTCCTTGCAATCCCTTCCTTTTTTCTCATTGCCTTCCATCAGGTATCATTTACCATCTCTTCTTCTTCATTTTTCCTGCCTTGTTCCTATTTTTGCATTTTTCGGTGAGCTTTAAGAGGTTTTTGGTTAGTTTATTAGTTTTTCGGATAGTTAATGTATTTTCTGGTGAACTGTTCTTGGTCGTTCTTCATTCAAAACCCTAGTTTGATCCTTAGCTAAGCCAAGTCAAGTTGTTTGTTCCTGGTTTAACAAGTGTTAGGTCGTCCTCCTATGCTCAGACCTCTTTATCAACTTTTAGAAGAATTCCCCTCTCTTAGAGAGAAGACTTTGGAAAAGATTAGGCAAATAGAGAGGGCCCGAGAGGAAGCTCCTACGGCTGAGGCCTTCCCCCTCAGACCTATCTTTCCACCCCCTCTGAAGGTCATATACCCTCAGCCAACCGAACCAGTAACCCAAGTAGAGGTCCCAATTGAACCTACTCCCATGTGTGAGTCTGAGTCATCTACCTCAGACCCTATGTCTTGTGTATTCTTTTCAAGAGGCCATGGACTTTTCCATTCGGCAGGATCAGGTCCCTGATCAAGCCGAGGTTTCGAGTCGCGTCTCGTCCCATAACGAGTCTAGCACATCCCAGACTTCTTCAGATGTTGAAGTTGTCAAACTGAGTGTGGATTTTCCTCCTCCCCTTAATGTTGTCCCCCTGTCAGCTGCCACAGGGGCTGAGTTCACTCAGAGATTTCCTGGTGGAAATCACTTATCTACTCCGGCCGACGTTGAAGAGGACGGGGATGATGATAGTGGGAGTGATGTTGACACCTCAGAGGCAGCCGAGATAGAAAGTACTATTCCCGAGCTCGGCCTTCTTTCCTTCAGGCATCTATATTCCATTATCCCCTCCATAAAACTCGGGAGACCTCTGAGGGAAGAGAGGGATTTCGACGACCGAGATGGTGAGATCTGCCTGTACGAGAAGATGTTCAGGTTAGGATTTTGTCTACCCATTCATCCCATCATTAGGGATATACTTTCTTACATCAACTTATCTCCTTCCCAGTTATCCCACAATGCCTGGAGGGTGATAATTGGAGCTATAGTTCTATGAAAGGCAGTCCAATATTCAGACCTTCCTGTCCAAGTCTTCACCGGATGCTACATCCCTTCCTCTTCCAGGAATCATCAGAGCTATTACCATTTCTTAGCTCGGAAGTCAACTAAGAAGATGTTGCAGGTCACCCAAACTAGTAATCATAATTAGAAATCGCGGTATTTCTTTGCCTCAGGGGCATGGGAATTTGGCCCTTGTGTCCCCTCTTCAAATTTAGAGCCGAGGATACCCCTGAGGTGTGGCAAGGTGTCAATAGCTGCCAGGGCCGACCCTGGGCTGAGCCAAAATAATCTTCAAAAAGTAAAAGACCTTTAAAATCAGGGGGAACATGGTCTGTTGGTCAGGTTTGAACACCTGATGACCCCCTATTATCTCTTTGAGACTGGGCTTAGGGGTATTCCTCTAACAGAGCTCCGTAAGTGCTCATTTTATTATTTCAGCAAGTTAAACATGCGACTTTTATGTATCTGATCTTCTAACTCATACCTTTCCATTTTCAGAATGCCTTAAAGGCATCTCAGACGATATCTGGGAGATGTCTTCCCCAATTCTCACTAAGATGGTGAAGAAGGCATGCCTGAATGCACCCCCTCCTCCTCCATCGAAGAAGAGTGTCGGCACATCCAAGGCTGATTCTACAAGAAAAAGGAAAACCACAACCACTTCTCCTGAGGATTAGAGGAAAGGTAAGGCCCAAAAGGCCATCCCCATATCCTTTGAAGATGTACTGGCTGCTCGTATGGAGCAGCTGAAAATTAATGATAGTATTATAAGCCATAGCGTGCAGGCGTTAGATTCCATCGGCTCTTCTATGACCGATGCTGACAAATGCTTCTATCGCTCTATGGATACTCCTCTGCTGGTTGGGTTTGGCCTTCACAGGACTATCCAGGTAAGACTTGAATTTCAACTTTATTCTAAAGTGTAACCTATGCTTTTGAATTTGAACTTACACATTTTCCTCTTGACTTGCAGGGCATCGTGGCTATGCATCATATTGCCAACTAGACTCTGAAGAGGCTGCCCCTCATCGAAAAAGGCCAAGAGGCCGAGAAGGTGAAAAGCTCTCTGAATGCAGAGGTGGATCGTCTGAAATCTACCTTTGAAGGGTCTGACAAGAAGGTCAAGCAGTTAGAGAAAGAGGTCTCCAAGCTTAAGAAGGAACACACCTCTACCCTGAAGGAGAAGGACGACGTTCTTCGGCAGAAGGTTGATGCTGCAGTCAAAACTTCCCTTGAGGATGCTTCTGAGGGGATCCTGGCTAATTACAAAGTCTGTGATGAATTCATCAGCTTTGGCTTTGTATACCTCGAAAGAGGTATTAAGGCAACTGGAAAATGGGCAGCTGCTAAAGAGAAGGAGTCAGGGAGCTTGACAGCCTCTGACTTCATTGGTCTGGGCTTTGCCAACCCTCAATTTGCCCAGGCCCTTCAAGAGGTTGAAGACGAAGATGCTGCTCCTGCAGATACTTCACCCTTAGATGTTACAAAGAATGAAGGTGCCAACCTCCAAAATGATGGGACCGAGGTGACCAACATCCGCCAGGGAAATGAGGCCGAGGATGCCAACATTGTAGCTGCAAACCGTTAGGCCATTTTTATGAAGCCTTTTGTCATTTTTTATTATGCATTTCAAACTGTAACCTCTGATTGCAAACTCAACTAGCATGTAACTCTTAGTCTATATTAACCTTTCATACATGCTTCGTTTCTTTATTTGCTTAATGTTCTTCGAATGACTTTCTTTGCCATGAAATGTGTATTCAGGTCTGAAGTCTCAATACAATGGTGTCTTTATAAACCAAATAAATGGTGTCTAAGGTCTGAGATCATCCAAATATGGTGTCTCACCTTAGACCTTTTCACCGAATTATGATGTTTAAGGTCTGAGGTCAAATAAGTATGATGTCTTACCTCAGACCTTGTCACCAAATTATGATGTTATAAGGTCTGAGGTTATCCAAGTATGATGTCTCACCTCAGACCTTTTCACTAAATTATGATGTTTAAGGTCTGAGGTCATCCAAGTATGATGTCTTACCGCAGACCTTGTCACCAAATTATGATGTTGTAAGGTCTGATGTCATCATTAAGATGTTATCCCCATGAATAACTATTCACCAAATTAATGATGTCTAAGGGTCTGGGGTCATCCAAGCATGATGTCTTAACTCAGACCCTGTCACCAAATCATGATGTTTTAAGGTCTGAGGTCATCACTAAGATGTTATCCCAAGAATAATTTTTCACCAAATGAATGATGTATAAGGGTCTGGGGTCATCCAAATATGATGTCTTATCTCAGACCTTGTCACCAAATCATGATATTTTAAGGTATGAGGTCATCACTAAGATGTTATCCCCAAGAATAATTTTTCACCAAATTAATGATGTTAAGGGTCTGAGGTCATCCAACCAAGATGTCTCACCTCAGACCTTGTCACCAAATTATGATGTTGTAAGGTCTGAGGTCATCACTAAGATGTTATCCCCAAGAATAATTTTTCACTAAATTAATAATGTTAAGGGTTTGAGGTCATCCAAGCATGATGTCTCACCTCAGACCTTGTCACCAAATTATAATGTTGTAAGGTCTGAGGTCATCACTAAGATGTTATCCCCAAGAATAATTTTTCACCAAATTAATGATATTAAGGGTCTGAGGTCATCCAAGCATGATGTCTCACCTCAGACCTTGTCACCAAATTATGATGTTGTAAGGTCTGAGATCATCACTAAGATGTTATCCCCAAGAATAATTTTCACCAAATTAATGATGTTAAGGGTCTGAGGTCATCCAAGCAGGATGTCTCACCTCAGACCTTATCACCAAATCATGATGTTTTAAGGTCTGAGGTCATCACTAAGATGTTATCCCCAAGAATAATTTTTCACCAAATTAATGATGTTAAGGGTGTGAGGTCATCCAAGCATTATGTCTCACCTCAGACCTTGTCACCAAATTATGATGTTGTAAGGTCTGAGGTCATCACTAAGATGTTATCCCCAAGAATAATTTTTCACCAAATTAATGATGTTAAGGGTCTGAGGTCATCCAAGCATGATGTCTCACCTCAGACCTTGTCACCAAATTACAATGTTGTAAGGTTTGAGGTAATCACTAAGATGTTATCCCCAAGAATAATTTTTCACTAAATTAATGATGTTAAGGGTCTGAGGTCATCCAAGCATGATATCTCACCTCAGACCTTGTCACCAAATTATAATGTTGTAAGGTCGGAGGTCATCACTAAGATGTTATCCCCATAATTTCTACCACTAGAGCATAATGAATAAATAATTGCTATGGGAACTTATCTTCTCATTAATAATCTCTTCATAAGATAATACATTTACATGAAAGCCCGTATAACATCATATGTAATACTTTTTTAGATGATCAGCATTCCAAGGATTTGAGAAAGGTTCTCCTTCGAGGTTTTCTAGCCTGTAGGTCCCGGGTACAAACTCCTCAATTACTTTGTAAGGACCATGCCAATTTGAGTGAATCTTGTTTGCCTTTTGTAACGTCTTCTTCAGCACTAGGTCTCCCACAGCTATGGGTCTTGATTTTACCCTCTAATTGTAAAACTTTATCGTTCTCTGCTGGTAAGCTGCTTACCTGATTTCTACGTCTTCCCTTTTCTCTTCAATCAAATATAGGTCGAGCCTTCTCTCCTCCCCATTCTTTTCAGGGTCATAGGTCTGGACCTAATGAGTAGGGAGTCCCACCTCTGTTGGTATGACGGCCTTGGAACCATGTGCTAACATAAATGGGGTTTCCCCCGTCGGTGTCTTAGTCGTTGTTCTGTAGGCCCATAGCACAACATAAACCTCTTCAATCCATCTTCCCTTAGATTCTTCTAACCTCTTCTTGATCCCATAAAGGATTGTTCTGTTTGTGATTTCAGTTTGACCGTTTGCTTGAGGTCGGCCAGGAGAAGAGAAAAATTGCTTTATCCCAACTCTTTCGCAGTATTTTTCTAAGAGTTCTTGAACTGGGTTCCGTTGTCCGAGATGAGGGTGTTTGGGAGGCCATGTATGCATATGATGTTCTTCCAAATAAATTGGAAAGTCTTTTTCTCTGTAATCATTATCATTGGCTCTGCCTCTACCCACTTGGAGAAGTAATCAATAACAACTATCACAAACTGGTAATTATTTGTAGCCCTTGGCAGAGGACCCACTAAGTCAATTCCCCATACTGCGAAGGGACAAGGTGAACTGATTGACGTCATAGGATGATGAGGTTGATAGGGAATAGTGGAGAATCTCTGACATTTGTCTCACCTCTTTACCTCGGTTGCAGCATCCTTGGCCAAGGTCGGCTACCAGTATCCTTGCGTAATAATCCTCTTAACCAAAGATCTTCCTCTTATATAACTGGAGCAAGAACCCTCGTGTACCTCCTATAGGGCGTATGGAACTTCTGTGGGATGAACGCATCTGAGGAGAGGTAGTAGGAATCCCTTCTTATATAGGACGTCTCCTACTATTGAGAACTTTTCATCTCTGTACCTCAGTTTTCTCTTCTTTAACTTTAATTCTGGTAGCTCTCCCTCTCTGATATATCTGATAAGGGGATCCATCCATGAGTCCCCTAGGTTTAAATTGAGGCAAGGGTTACCGACCTATTCTTCTTCAATGGTCACCTTGGGCAAGATCTCAACTGGAACTATCCTTCTAATACCTGTCCTTGTTGCCGAAGCCAACCTTGGTAATGCGTCTGCGTGGCTGTTGTTTTGCCGAGGTATTCTCTTCATATTTACCTCTTCGAAACCTTAGAGTATCGTTCTCGCCCTCTCTAGGTATTTATCCATCCTTTCATCCTTGGCCTCATAAACCCCCAATACTTGATTAATAACCAACCTTGAGTCATTATAAAGCAGGAGTCGTCTAACCCTAAGGGTCTTTGCTAGCGAGAGGCCTGCTATCATGGCCTCATATTCTGACTCGTTATTTTATACCTTAAAGTTAAACCTCAAGGCGTATTCAACATTGGTACCATTCGAAGCTGAAAGTATTAGCCCTGCACCGCTTCCACTATCGCAAGAAGACCCATCAACAAAGAGGTTCCAGATGTCTTTATCTGATGAGAAGCCCCCTTCTGAAATGATTCCTTTCTTGAAGAGGTATCGGTCTTCCTCATTCTCGGCTATTCCGTTTCTAGTTTTCTTGGGTACAACCTCTTTCGGATCTCAAAAGACATTTCTGTTTGACCCCTCTGCAGTCTCTAAGTTATTCTCAACCTCAGCCTCTTCCCATGTGAACTCAGCAACAAAATCTGTAAGTGCCTGCCCTTTGATGGCCACCCTGGGCTGATAAGTAAGGTCATACTCTCCCAACTCAATGGCCCATGTCATCAATCTACCTGACTTCTCAGTCTTGTGGAGAACCTGTCTTAGTGGGGAATCGACGAGGATGACCATGGAATGGGCTTGAAAGTAAGGCTTCATCTTCCTAGAAGCATGTATCAGGGCATAGGCCAACTTTTCCATCCGAGGATAATTCTGTTCTGACCTTTGAAGGGCCTTACTGTTGAAGTATACAGGCCTTTGCACCCCAACGTCTTCCCGTACTATGGATGCGCTTATAGCTGATTCAGAGATCGCTAGATAAACATACAACTTCTCTCCTACTATGGGTCGAGATAGGAGTAAAGGGGATCCGAGGTAAGACTTGATTTAGTTAAAAGCCTCATCACACTATTTGTCCCATTCGAAGGCCTTTCTAAGCACCTTAAAGAACGTAATACACTTGTCCGTCGCTCTGGAAACAAATCTGTTGAGTGCAACTACCCTTCCACTGAGACTCTAAACGTCCTTGATACTCCTTGGTGTCTTCATGTCGAGCAAAGCCTTCATTTTCTCAAGGTTCGCCTCTATCCCCCTCTGATGGACAATGAATTCGAGAAATTTCCCAGCTCCTACCCCGAAGACACACTTCGCTGGGTTGAGTTTCATTTTGTACAAGTCCATGGTATCGAAGGTCTTTTCTAGGTCTGCCACATGCGTGCAGGCCTTTAAGCTCTTCATCAACATATCATCTACATACACCTCCATAGTCTTGCCTATTTGGTCTTCGAACATCTTATTCATAAGAGGTTGATACGTTGCCCCCACATTTTTCAGCCCCAAGGGCATAACCTTGTAGCAGTATGTCCCTTTGTTCGTGATGAACGCAGTCTTCTCCGAGTCTTCAGCATCCATGAAGATCTGGTTGTATCCTGAATACGCGTCCATGAAGCTCATGAGCTCGTTCCCTGCAGTGGCATCTACCATCTGGTCTATTTGAGGTAAGGGATAGCTGTCTTTTGGGCAAGACTTGTTCATATCGGTGAAGTCTACACATATCCTCCATTTCCCATTGGCCTTAGGCACTATGACTATGTTTGACAATCACTCCGGGTTTAAGACTTCCCTAATGAACTCAGCTTCTTCTAACTTCCTAACTTCTTCTCGAATGATGTCATACTTCTCCCTCGAATAAACTCTTTGTCTTTGCTCGATTGGTTTAGCATCCTCAGATTCGTTGAGTTTATGGCACATAACCTCAGGGTCGAAGCCAGGCATTTCTGCATGGCTCTAAACGAAGACACTCTGCCTCTTCTTCAATAAACATATCAACTCTTCCTTGATCTCCTCTTTTAAGGATTTGCCGACCTGGACGGTTTTTTCCGGTTCATCCTTATTGAGGACAATGGACTCTACCTCTTCCGCGGCCTCTCCTTTCTTCAACTTTGTTTCATCTCTGGAGTCAAGTGTATCAATGTTATAAGTGGTAGTTTCTCTCTTATGAGGCTCTCTCTCTTCAGTCGAGTTGAAGTAGAATTCTCATGCTATGGTCTGGTCACCCTATACTTCCCCTACCCGATAGGGGGTCGGGAATTTTAGCATCTGGTGGACCGTCGATGGCACGACCTCAAACTCCTTAAGGGCTACTCTTCTTATGATGAGGTTATAGGCCGAGAAGACATTTTCGTTAATAATGAAAAAATTAATCTTTCGGGTTAACCTCTTAGTCCATTCATCGCCCATTCGCACGTCCATCTCATACGTGCCCAACTGATGGACCTTTTCACCACTGAACCCCATTAAAGGATGATGATAGGGTACCAGCCTAGCTGTGCTAAGGCCTAGGCTTTTGAAGCAGGGCCAGAACATCACATCTGCTGAACTTCCTCCATCTATAAGAATTATCTATACCTCACATCCATGAACTCTTGTTGTGATTACTAAAGGGTCATCATGTGGAGCTAAGATACATTTGAAGTCGAGTCGGGTGAACCCGACTATGAGAGTGTCCATGTCCACCTTCTTTCTCTTATGCGTTGCCTCGGAAGACGTCAAATTTTCTATTTCAATTTTGTCCACTGACTTGGTCTCTGCGACATGAGCTTTTTGGTCATCCACTTCAGAACCACCCCCCGCAAGTCCTCCGCATATGATGTTAACAGCAAAGGAGATTATGCCCACCCTCTTCACTGGGGTGTTGTCATCCTTTGGTGGGAGGTCTGGATCATCCTCATCATTACCATCTAAGTCATCATCTCTTCTTGTTGGGGTATCATCACGACACCTATCGTTTCTCTTCTTTTTGAGGTCATCGCTTCCCCTCTTAGGAGCCTTGCCATCAATATATTTCCTCAACTTTCCTAACTTCAACATCTTCTCGATCTCATCCTTCAAGGCAAAGCACTTATCTGTAATATGGCCATGGTCTTGGTGGAATTCGCACCATAAGTTCTGGTTCCTCTTATATGGAGGAACCTTCAGCTTCTTTGGCCATCTTAGGGACCAATCATTCTTTATCTCATTGAGGATGTGTTCGTAGCTTACAGTAAGAGGGGTATAACGTGCAAACTTTTCATCAATTGACCTCTTCTTTCCATCCTTCTTTATTTGTAACTTCCCGCTACTACCGCCGTTCTCGTCCTTATATTTTGCAGCCATGGCCTCTTCAGCGTTCATGACCCTCCCCGCTGTTGCCAATAGCTCTTCCATGGACTTGGGAGGGTCTTTCGCAAGTTTCCATAACAACTTCCCCTTCTGAAGACCTCCTATGAGTGCGGTCATGGATATATTCTCTTCATAATCTTCAACCTCAAGTTTTTCTTTGTTGAACTTGGCGATGTAGTCTCTTAGGCTCTCGTGCTTACCTTGTTTGACATACAACACATGGGTAGTCTTCTTTTGAGGCATTACCCCAAAACAGAAGGTGTGAATGAACCGTTCGGCTAAACCCTTAAAGTTCTCTATCGAGTTCTTCGGGAGAGATGTAAACCAGATGTGTGCAGCTCCCGTCAAAGTCCCGAAGAAGGCTCGACACTTCATCTCATCCGGTATTGAATAAATATCCGCCGCTGACTGGTACATCTCAATGTGATGTACAGGTTTGGTGCTACCGTCATACTTGGGAGTCACTATAGGTGGCTTGAACTTGGCTGGGGTAGGGAAGCTCACTATCTTAGCCACGAACCGGGAGCCTTCTGAGAAACCTCTTTGTAGTGGATCCCAACTTTTGATGAGGTCTCCTATCTTTTCCTCAAGACGTTGGATGGAGTCATTCCATGGTCTTGCAATGTCGGCTTGGCCGAGGTTGTCCCCAGCAACCTCCAAAGGGTGGACTGAGGGTTCCCCAATCGAAGCACAACGTCTCCTGTTGACCTCTTCTTGGTCTCTTACTCATCTCGAATGAGGCCGACGTTGCCTCTCTTCCCTTTGTGAGCCGGCTACACTTCTCGACCTTGATAACCTTTATCTTAGGTCATTTACGGGGCCGAGCCTTTCAAAGGACGACCCTCTGCTTAATCGATCAAAAGTTGATCCTCGTTGTTGGGCTTCTCCACCCCTTCGGCCTCCACAACCTTGGCTACACTAGATAGGATGAACTGTGTTATTCGAAACCTCATATGGCTCCCAACAATCTTTTGGGACGTCTTTTGCCTCTAGATCATCATACATATCCTCAGGGCAAGGGTGTCCTTGCCTCCCCAGGTGCAAGTGCCTAGGGTCATCAATGTCCCTCCTCCGTTATTACATAGGGTGATCCTTGTGCGGTGCCTGGGGTGGTCCCCTGGCTTCAGGGTGAGCTTGGACAGCCGTCAGAGTAATCATCTCCGGTGAGACTCCAAGTGGCCTCATCATATTTTGACTTAGCTGTGCGAATTGCTCATGCATTGCTTGTTTCATTACAGCCAAAGACCTCAAGGCTGTGGCCACCTCCGCCATTTCGGATTGAGGTGGCGCTTGGCTGGAGCTAGGTCCACCAGCCCCAGGCGGTGGAAGAGGTGGTGGTAATTCCATTTCCATGTGTTAGCACTATAGATCTAGTGTAGTAGATTAGCCTCTTTCAATGGTGAAACAGCTCCACCCAAGGGGTGAGGCCTGGTTCACCACCAGAGTCTCCGGTGAGGTTAAGCAAGAGATGAGGAAGAGATAGCTTCTGGATTGCCAAAGACGGCGCCAAAATGATGATGCTGGAAACATCACCACCCTTCAAGGTGTTTGTGAGCTCAATTTAATGTTAACAATGGCAGCATAAGGGTAAGAGTGTATATAATAGAAGGTGGTGAGGAGAAGAGGATGAATACAGTCATATATGTGGTTCAACCGATTAGGCCTATGTCCACTGTGAAGGTGTGGTTAATATCACTGTATGAGGTCTCTAATGGCCATGAATACAAATCTCTCAAGATTTCTCTCTCTACTGTGTATTTGGATAGAGTTTCAGCTAGGGTTGCCAATTTCGGATCCCTCTCCAAGAAGGAGAAGACAAGTATATACATATGTGGGGGCTGTAATGCATCCCCTATGCATGCAATGAGAATATGTGTGCTGATATAGCCAATCTGATAAAGACATCTTTCACTATCACATGTAGAGAATGATGATGAATTATCCCCCCCACGCGAGGGGAATGATTTGTTATAACTGACTTGTGTACACGTGTTCCCAGTCACACACATGCGAATGAAGGCTCGACTATCTGCGATTGGTCCCAACCTCGGCCTGGAAGAGTACGAGGTTGGTGAAGTCTGGTTGTTGTCCCATCCGAGATTTAATCATGGTGGCATCGCCTTGTGTGAAGCCGAGGTAAGGTAAGTGAAGTCTTAAGGTCAGCTTGGGACGAGGTTAAGAAGGTATGGACTAGGAACATCGGATGATTCTATGCCGGGGTTGGTTATGATGGTGTAACTCTTATGACCTCTTCTTGAATCCAGCCGAGGTTGTCAACCCTGGATGGCTTGATGAATAACTGTCCCCATGGACCATGAAGACCTGAACTGTTGTCTGACTATGAGGCAACTAGTAACGTCGGCCATGGCCGACCTTGCTCAGGACGAGACCGCTGGATGCTAATCTAAGGCCCTTCTAACCTCGACCGTCTCCCTGGCCGAGGTTGATGTCTCTGAGCTGTGGGGTACGTTTAGGTCATATCAATGTGGGGTAGATAGGGTGTATGCGGGTGTAGGGTAAGTGGGGTGTGTGTGTGGGGGTTTAGGGTGTATGTGTTTAAATTATGACCCTTAAAAGAATAAAATAAAACTAACTAAAATGAATAAAAACCTAAAAAAAACAAAATCCTATTCTAAAATAAAACAAAGACTCAAATAAACATTGAAACTAAAAATAAATAAAAAATTAAAAAATTAAAAAAATAGAAAACTATTAAACTAAAAACTAAAATCTTGAAAAAGTAAAATTTAATAAAACTAATAAATAAATGAAATCCTAAAAATTTTTAATCCTAATATTACTAAAAACTAATAAAAATAAAGATGAAATAAAAATATACTAATAAAATATAAAAATAGTAAATAAAACCTAAAAATCCTAAATAAATAAAAAATAAATCCTAAAAATAAAAATGGCTCAAACTAAAAATCTAAAAAATATAAAAAGACACAAACTAAACACACACAGGCTTGGGGTGATGCTTTGGGCTAGGTTTAGGATAGGTTTAGGCTCGGGTTTGGTTACGGGCGAGGGAATTAGCTCGATAAAATGCGCATTTGCCTTGATATATAGCTTTTGACACCGTAAACGGACGTTTGACCTACAAGATAAACATTTAAGCGCATAAGATCCAAATTAGCGAGAATTAGCAACTAAAGTACGTCTATTCGGGGTATAAAATGTACAGTTTTGGGTGCTTATCACACCACCCCCAAATAGAGCATTGCTAGTCCTCGAGCAAGAAGATAGAGAGAAAGAGAAATATAAGAAACCAAAAGTGTACCACTTTCGCGGGCACTTGCGATTGCACTTAGCATGTGCACCAAACCTTTAAACCTATAGGTTGCCCTATAGGACGAGTTATGTCTCGTGAGGGTTTGTAGGGAATATACCCACAAAATTCTTATTTTGCAAAAATTTATTGAAGGGAAGTCTATCTCTTATTAGACATAGAATAATCGCACAATCCGTCATGAGATAAATGATTTCAGAAATGCAAGATAGAATGTGTAAAGATATTAAGCTAAGTAAATACTCAAGGAACATCCTTCCTAGAACTCAATGTGCGTAGTGTGAATCAATCAAAACGGGTCGAGTATCTCAAAAGTAATTCCTAGATTGCCTTTTCGGAATCAATGCTTCAACTTCAAATCTAACGGATATATCTCTCTCAAATGAACTCTAGAGATTAGGGTTAGTGTATCGCTCTTATGTGTGAGGAGGTGAGTAAATTTAAGCAAGTTCAAACCTCTCACACACACGTAAGAAAGAATGAACAATAAGAAAGAAAAATGATCTCATGAAAGAATGCTAATCACTATAGTGAGAACGTCGAGTTATTCACCACGTTGACATTCATTTGCCCGAACACCTAGGGAAATAAATGAATGTTTTATGGGTGAGGGGGAAATGAAATTAGAAGTATGGGATATGAGGTTGGATGGTGATGTATGGATGAATGACGAGTGATGGATGTGTGATATGATGGATGTGATAGAAGAGTATCCTATACTTGAAGAAACAAATGTCTTTATTACAATAAAATAAACTACAAACTCTTTCTTTTCTTTTCCTTTTCTTTTCTCGCTTTTTTTTCTTTTCTTTTTCTTGCTATTTTTCTAATTTTCTATTATTTTCTCTCATTTTTTTTTATACTCTCAACACTGAAGACATTTTACATTAGAAATCACACTCTTTTTCTAAAAAATGATGATGGACGATATTTGAATGGAGTGGGGAATGTATGATGTGGGGAATATGGAAAAACATGGGAATGTAATGGGTGAAGTGAATGAGTGAAAATCTAGTGAGTGTATGGATGAAAGTGTGGTGCATGTGAAAAATTTCAAGACACGCGTTTCTTACAACTCGAAAAAGATGTCATTCTCAGTGATCAAGCCAAAAAATGAAGAATAATGAGATCATATAACAATTAAAATGTGGACCCAAAAGAAGTGGAATCAACTTGGGACTCGGAAATTGGGTAAAACACTCTAAAAGGGTGAAAGGCACAAATCTCACGGGCTAAAGTCTCCACTAGTGATTCTTAAGGTTCTCTTTAGAATTGTAGTACTCCTCAACTCTAAACCGTAGTGACGTGATAAGTGCGCAAATTTTGTTGAGTCTAGAAATTCATGGTGCAAAATGCCTTACTACGTATTACATAAGCTATTTAGAAAAAGATAAATCCTCTAGATCGATTCCTAGACTTAAAAGGATGGATGATTGAAAATTCACATCATTGATTGAGGTGAAAGAAACTGCACGAAATTTTAAAAATCAGGTTCAAAAATCAAAATTTTTCAAAAGAGGCACGATTTTGATAAAATTCCCCACCCCCAAGCAAAAAGGAACATCGTCCTCGATGTTAAGTAAAATGAGTTTTAAAATTGAGAGCATAAGGTAGGAAAGAGATTACCAGAATGAACCGCTAATGAAGTGGAAATATGTAGCCAATAATAAACCTGAATAAATGATAAGAGAATAAAATTTTACAAGTCTATAAACATGATAAAGCATTGGGTTATGCGAAACACCACCCCCAAACAGGATCAGACTCATACCAGAAACGTGGGCTGCCTCCCGATAGCGCTAAGTTTAACGTCTTCAGCCAGACTGATGAAATCTCACCCTAAGGATATGATCTATGAAAGTGCGGGGGGCAGAAAAATTGGGTGATGAGAATGACCCCCAAACAAGACTGAAGCGTCAGTCTGTTGGAAAGAGGCTAAAACGGGTCAATGCACATGTATGGAAAAGTGCATCACGCGAAGCAAAGCATCGGTGGACCATGGGCGGGTGGGATAAATGGTAAAGGTGAGGGTGGAAAGGGTGAAGAGGTATCGTCCACGGGCCTTGTTGAGCTTAAAAGTGAGGGCAACTAGGGCCCTATAAGCATAGTGCTCAAGTTGGTGAGGGAGGAGGAATGGTGTAGAAAGTGGAATGGGGTGAGCCTTATAAAAATCACATGACCATTCTATAAATGGGCGATGGTAATGGTCGCGTCGTGACACGCCAGGGAGCTGTTGAGAAAAATCAACGCCACAAGAGATTGGCGGGTATGGAGGAACAAGCTCGGTGTCACGGTGGAGAGTAGCACCAAAAATACTCTCATGGAAAGTGGAAGATGGTTTCAGGTGAGGATCTAAAAATGTTTATGGAAACTTGAAATACGTAAAATCAAGATCCAAACCAGGTGGTGGGGTGTAAAGAACAATGGGTGGGTCGGGTGGGATAAATGATGGAGGAAGATGATCCAACTCACGCGTGGGAGATACACACTCATTAGGAGGAGTAAAGGAATACTCACATGGGAGTGTAGTTTCTAAAGATGGAGTGGTCAATTTCTCCACAAGAGTAGCATCAGTGAATGTGGTGGTTGGGTAAAACAAGGCACCAATCTCAGAGATAGATGAATCACTAGAAATATCAGGCTCAAAGGGACCCATGAATTGTGGTACATCATCCATATCCGGATAGTTAGGAACTATCACGGATTATATCTCGGGAAAATGATGAACACTTGTAGCCGGAGCTAACCTAGAATGAAGTGGTTCCTTGGGAACACAAGGGTGAAGCTCGATAGGTGTAGACTCAGGCATTTTTTTGGATTCAGCGGGAGTGGAAATGTGAACCTCAAGTGGGGGTTCAGGTGGACATAGTAGGATTTGATCAGACTCACTATAGAAAGGTAAGTCAACACAATTGTCAACTTGGGGCCCGAACCATGTGATGGTCTCAACTTCGAGATTCTCGGGAGGATAGGGTTGGTCACACTCAAAATTTGTGTCACATGAGGACACAACATCATCA
Source organism: Sambucus nigra (assembly GCA_949130495.1). Classification (NCBI taxonomy): domain Eukaryota; kingdom Viridiplantae; phylum Streptophyta; class Magnoliopsida; order Dipsacales; family Adoxaceae; genus Sambucus; species Sambucus nigra. Next base: position 363,417,368 of record OX422222.1, read on the forward strand.
CACTCTGGTGCAACAATAGGTGGATCCATGGGAATGTACGGCTCTCTTGCACACTCCAATAAAGTTAACCTTTGTTCAAGCCTTTGGAGATCTTCATTTTGAATTTTAGTGGATTTCTCTTTCTCAAGTATGAACTTTTGCAAGAGGATTTCGAGAGCGGATGTGCATGGAGGTAGTGGAGTTACGGGTGGTTGTGGTGGAGTGACGGGTAGTGGAGGTGGGTGAGGTGGACACAACTCGATATGGACAGGACTATACGGAGAATACTTGTATGAAGTGTGTGGAGTGGGGCCAAGTTCATCATACACGAAAGGATCACTTTCGTGATACACAAATGGTTGATATTCAGGTGGTGCATAGTGGGAACTGGCCGTGAACAGGTGCACAAGATTCCCATGACAACTGGTGGAACGTGTGAGGATCCATAACATCAGGTTGGGAATCGTATTGCATGGAAGGGTGATCAGGCCTCCACGAATAGCTCGGGTGCTCACACAACTCGGGATTAGGTATAGAGGGTAGTAGGCCGAGGTGGGTTCCGAAATAGTGTCAAATGGATACACATGTTCCAGGGTGGGTTCAAATGGATATGGAATGTAAGGGAACTCATGGGACATGTGATCAGCATAATAACAATGCGTGCACAAAAAAGTATGAGACAAGTCGACACTTGTGTAAGGACATTTTTTCTCAGGTCCAACATGTTGCATTTGTGTATGTCGTACGCCGCTACATTTGGCACGTCACCTCACGATCTCACATGACGGCCTCTATCCGAATTTTGGGAATCAAGCATTCAACATCTCCATTAATATGTCCCACATCTGCCTCAACGACTTCACGGTCCAAGATTTTAGGGACTTAATGCAAGTGGTACGCAAGGGAAGTCAAAACAGTGAAAAAAGGCACTATAGGAGAGTTCAAGGGAATTTTCGTAATTTTACATCCATAGTTCGGAGGTCTTGTCAACTAGAAAGTTGAAGAGCTCGCCGCAACGGAGATACTGGAAAAAACGGCACCTCAATCCGAGCTACGGTGAAGGAGTTATGGCCTTTTGAAGATAGAGAAAATTCCTTAAAGAATGCTATTTTTTTTGTACGCTGGATAGAATTTTAGAGTTTTAAGAACATGGGGCTCTTCATATTTTTTCCTATAAATACCAACTTCAGGGGAGTTGTTTTTCAAGACTTTAGAAGACGTTGTTTAGAGTTCAAATACCTCTAGTCTTCATATTTTTTGAGTCCCAAGACTCATGTTTTGATTCACACAATTGTCAATCCTTTGTGAATCTTTTTGGTAACCCAAGAACACAACCTTGTGTTTGTTCAAACCTTTGTGGAGAGATCTTGGCAACCGAGGGCTGCGTGTCATTGCTGAGAGAGTCTCTACAAAGTTTCATGGCTGCGTGTCATTGAGGAGTGCTGCGGTTCTTCCTTTGTTGATTGGACTGAGGTTCATGTGGGTTCGCTGCGTGTGGATTCATTGCTGCCCTCCTGGAAAGGGATATTTCCAGCCGCCGACTACAGAATCCGATACCTGAGGGTAATTCTTAGTCACTGTATTTTCATTGTAATCCGAAATTGTATGTTACAATATTATAATGAAAATAAAAGGTTTTGCCCCTTTGGGGGATTTTTCCTGAAACTGTTTGTTTTATTCCGCATGCTATATTTTATTTGATAAATCATCTAGATGCATGTTATAAGGTTTAACTAAAATTTGGGATTAATTAAAATTGAATTTTATTTGAGAAGTCGCAATATTTCCGTTGTAGCTACTCTCTCAAATTGGTATCAGAGCCTGTTGCACTAAGTTATTGTGTTTTGATCCTGTTTTTGCACAAAAATGGCTTTTGATGGTTTTGATGATCTTCGATGTCAAATTTTTGAAAAAATTAATTGGAAAATTCACACGAACTCTTGTTTTAAATCTTCTGTTGAAAACGAATCTAAGAGGTGTCCTTGTTGTGAGGGTGTTGGTCACACGTTACATGAGTGTACCATAAATTTAAAAAAGAAATTGAATAAACCGATTTCTCATGTTACTACCCTTAGTGATTGTGATTCGGAAGAAGAAGTTTTTTATGCTTCTAGGCGAGAGTTTCCCATCCTTGTGATTAGTAATGATAGTGAAGGTGATCATAGTGTGGATTAAAGTGAGGAGGAAAGTGTAGATGAGCATGACTTGCAAACTGCTTTCAATGAACTTTATGCTGAAACTTTGAAAACAAAGAAAGAAAATTTGAAATTGAAAGAGTGTGCCATAAAAAATAATGATTTTTTAATTAAAGAACTTAGGGCACATGAAAATTTTTTGAAAGAGAAGCTTGAGTACGTCGAGGGTGAGAGAGATAGTCTTAGAGGGTTGATGGAGACTATGAAAAAGGAGATTTTAGAGTTTGAGGATTCTAAACTAGTACTTGAATCTAGGATAGGTGAACTTGAGGTGAAATTGAAAGATTCAAGTAAAGTGAAATTTGATTTGGAGTCTAGGTCTGAAAAACTTGATAAGATTTTAGGCACAGTCGAGATCAAAACGGATAGGGGTGGGATTGGTCTTGAAAAATATGTTGCACCCATTCCCACACGTGTGAGAGAACCTCCTAGGATCATTAGGAGAGACCCACTTAGGCAAATTAGGAGAGAGCAACCAATAAATTTGAGGAGAGGGCCACCTTTAGGGAACACAAATCGCCCGATTAACTCTTGCACACATTGTGGTAGGCAAGGTCATCTTAGGCACTTTTGTTATAAGCTTTTAAATGAACCTAAGAAGGTTAATGAAAGAATAAATTCGATTCCCAAAACCCCCACACTTCGTTACACATCAATTTGGGTTAGAAAATCGGATTTAGAGGCTTATGGTTTATTTGTCCACGATTCCCGTTTGCTTGCACGTAATTCACCCCATGTGAAATCTTTTGGTTGATTGTGATTGCATGTTTGTCATACACTAGTTGTGGTTTCATGATGTATTTTTACTAGTGTGATGACTTGTACCTTTTGTATATATTTTTTTTGAAAATTTTTGAAAAATACAAAAAAAAATTAGTTTGTTAAAATTTTGGGAAAATCCAAAAAGATTTTTGTATTTTGTTTGCACCTTTTATGGATGAACACTTAGGATGACCGAGTCACAACATCATTCCATTATTTTCATGTGACTCTTTGATAGTGTTTTGAGACAATATGTCAATTCATCCATGTGCTTTATAATATTTGGAGTCATTAAGATGTAATTAATTGTTACTTCCTACATGTTTGACTCATGTTTCCTTTATTGCACACATGCACGGATTTATTTGATTATTGTGCTTGTCTTATCACATGTTGGTTGGGTGTTTTCACTTCAATTCTGTCCTTAAAACGAACCAAGCGCGATAATTTTTTGATAACGAAATTGAGCATATAAGAATCGTTTTGTGAGTTTGTGTGCTTTATTTAAAAACGGGGAGGGGCTGCGAAAGGTAATCATCTATCCTTTGCGCAAAATCCACCGTTAAATTGGACCTAAAAAATTGAGGTATTTTATTATCCGGGGTCCAAAGAGGTTTAAAAGAGCCCAAAAAAATTTAAAGGCAATAAAAAGAGATTCATGCCAAATTATGGGCCATTTAGGTTTTTGCACCAATTCTCCAAAGTTTGAGAATTTAGATTACCTCTAAAAGAATATATATATGAGGGAGTTTGGTTGGAGAATTTAAAACGGGTTTGCACGTCCTTGAAATGCTTGAAAATGCGCTACATAGTTTTGGACGTTATTGGTGTGGAAATCACTTTGACTTTGATTTGTTGATTTGCATAAGACGATGTCATCTAAATTCAACAAAAAAATTTTACACCTAAGGATACTTTTGATGTTCATTCGTTAGGGGTACACATATGCATCGTGCACATATGATTGATTGAGTTGATTTACCTATCGAATGTGTTCACACCCATTCATTCCGTTTTCATGACTTGGTTGTTTGAGTTTAAATCCATAGTGTGATTTTTGTATCATGTTTTACATTTTTTTTCAAAATGGTATCTATTTTTTGTATAAAAAATTGAAAAAAATCATAAATAGTTTGTGTATTTTTTTTGTATACCGTGACACCCCGATTTTTTCTTATTTGATTCATTCTTCTTATTTGTCTATTTGGGGACATCATAAAAAGGGGGAGAAAGAATTATCATTTTATGGGGGAGTTTGAATTTTGGGGGAGTTTTGAGATTTGACTTATGCTTATCATATATTGGTATCTATGTTTATCTCATTTCAAACTCGATACGTCACTTGGTATTTTTTTTCTTTATCTCATGTGTGTAGGTACTATATTGATGATCTTTGAATTGCACACCCTGATGAGAAAAGATTTGAGATTCCTGAAGATTTGAAGAACAACGATGAAGACTATTCATTTGTACCTTTTCCAATTTTGGGTTCATGGGAGGGTAGATTTGTATAGGCAATTTCATATTTGATAATTCGGATTTTTTATGTATGTACCGGCATAGACATAGGGGGAGATTTGTAAGGACATTTTTTCTCATGTCCAACATGTTACATTTGTGTATGTCGTACGCCGCTACATTTGGCACGTCACCTCACGATCTCACATGACGGCCTCTATCCGAATTTTGGGAATCAAGCATTCAACATCTCCATTAATATGTCCCACATCTGCCTCAACGACTTCAGGGTCCAAGATTTTAGGGACTTAATGCAAGTGGTACGCAAGGGAAGTCAAAACAGTGAAAAAAGGCACTATAGGAGAGTTCAAGGGAATTTTCGTAATTTTACATCCATAGTTTGTAGGTCTGGTCAACTAGAAAGTTGAAGATCTCTCCGCAATGAAGATACTGGAAAAAACGGCACCTCAATCCGAGCTACGGTGAAGGAGTTATGGCCTTTTGAAGATAGAGGAAATTCCTTAAAGAATGCTATTTTTTTTGTACGCTGGATAGAATTTTAGAGTTTTAAGAACATGGGACTCTTCATATTTTTTCCTATAAATACCAACTTCGGGGGAGTTGTTTTGCAAGACTTTAGAAGACGTTTTTTAGAGTTCAAATACCTCTAGTCTTCATATTTTTTGAGTCCCAAGACTCATGTTTTGATTCACACAATTGTCAATCCTTTGTGAATCTTTTTGGTAACCCAAGAACAAAACCTTGTGTTTGTTCAAACCTTTGTGGAGAGATCTTTGCAACCGAGGGTTGCGTGTCATTGCTGAGGGAGTCTCTACAAAGTTTCATGGCTGCGTGTCATTGAGGAGTGCTGCGGTTCTTCCTTTGTTGATTGGACTGAGGTTCATGTGGGTTCGCTGCGTGTGGATTCATTGCTGCCCTCCTGGAAAGGGATATTTCCAGCCGCCGACTACAGAATCCGATACCTGAGGGTAATTCTTAGTCACTGTATTTTCATTGTAATCCGAAATTGTATGTTACAATATTATAATGAAAATAAAAGGTTTTGCCCCTTTGGGGGATTTTTCCTGAAACTGTTTGTTTTATTCCGCATGCTATATTTTATTTGATAAATCATCTAGATGCATGTTATGAGGTTTAACTAAAATTTGGGATTAATTAAAATTGAATTTTATTTGAGAAGTCGCAATATTTCCGTTGTATACCAACTTCGGGGGAGTTGTTTTGCAAGACTTTAGAAGACGTTTTTTAGAGTTCAAATACCTCTAGTCTTCATATTTTTTGAGTCCCAAGACTCATGTTTTGATTCACACAATTGTCAATCCTTTGTGAATCTTTTTGGTAACCCAAGAACACAACCTTGTGTTTGTTCAAACCTTTGTGGAGAGATCTTTGCAACCGAGGGCTGCGTGTCATTGCTGATGGAGTCTCTACAAAGTTTCATGGCTGCGTGTCATTGAGGAGTGCTGCGGTTCTTCCTTTGTTGATTGGACTGAGGTTCATGTGGGTTCGCTGCGTGTGGATTCATTGCTGCCCTCCTGGAAAGGGATATTTCCAGCCGCCGACTACAGAATCCGATACCTGAGGGTAATTCTTAGTCACTATATTTTCATTGTAATCCGAAATTGTATGTTACAATATTATAATGAAAATAAAAGGTTTTACCCTTTTGGGGGATTTTTCCTGAAACTGTTTGTTTTATTTCGCATGCTATATTTTATTTGATAAATCATCTAGATGCATGTTATAAGGTTTAACTAAAATTTGGGATTAATTAAAATTGGATTTTATTTGAGAAGTCGCAATATTTCCGTTGTAGCTACTCTCTCAACTTGACACCAAGGGTTATGGAATAGGATGTGCGTGCATAGATGGGTCAAGAGTATCAAGGGTAGTCGTGAGAGAGGTGAAACCACTAAAAATCTCATAAAGAGACGGCTCGGGATCACTCTCACATGTGTCGCGTGTCAATGAAAAATGACCAAAGTAGTCCCGTAAAGGACGTTCTTCGGCCATGTGGAGAGAATTTTTTTTTGGGAGTTTTTTTTAAAAAAATTTAAAAGGAAAGAAAATATTTTTTGATTTTCTAAAAATAATGGAAGAAAATATTTTTGGATTTTTCTAAAAAGGAAAGAAAGAAAATATTTTTGGATTTTTTGTTATTAAAATGAAAGAAAATATTTTTGGATTATTTTGGAAGAAAAGGTGGGGAAAATATGGACTCTTGATTGGATGAACTAACTAAAATCGACCACCGACCACCGAAAAATGGAATTGGACACACACACAAGTCAAGAAAATTCCTAACTAGCACATAACCAATATTTATCTTTAGATTTAGTGAAAGGGTAGTCAAATTTTAATTAAGTCCGCGGGCAATAAAAAATCACGGAATTATCTGAGTGATCGCTTTCGAAATTTTTTCTCCTAGAGGGCTACCTAGTTGATTGATTTTAAATTTAGTGATGGCTAGGGTAGCACACAATTGGTAAGCGAGTGAGTCGGTTGATGAAATCCCTTCTTTTGAGTGACCGAGTGTAGGTCTTAGTAATTTAATTCATCACACCATTCAAAAAAATCAATGCAAGAATAAAATCACACAAGAGCATACAAGAGCACACAAAAGAATTGACTTGCTAACAGGAGAGGCGCGAGAGTTTAGAAATGTACCTCCCACGATTTTTAGGCCGTGGGGTGCCGAAATTTTTTGAGTCGACCGGGGGGAGATCACGCCAATCTCAGTCGTCTCCAGGAGTTATACCGACCCAAGATAGAGAGGCTTCTAAATCCTCGCCTTTGGACGCCCTCTCTTTACCTTGTTCGATTCCTTATCATGCTTGTCTTTGATTATTACAATTTTTTAAAATGAAAAATAAATGGTGTCTCTACGCACCGCAATACAAGTCAAGAATATAATAATCCTAAATACAAGCCTTCTAAAATAAAGAAAAATGGTACTAAAATGCAACAAAAGATAGGAAATAAATGAACTACAGAATTGAATCCGCTCCGAGTGCTTCACGCTCCCAAGAATGGCAACGTCGCCATTGGATAACTATGCTTTTTAGATCCCTGGAACGGCGCCATTTGATAACTTTGCTTTTCATCTCCCCGGCAACAGCGCCATTTGATAACTTGAATTTTTTTGTGTCGTTGTTGAAAGCCAAGTTAGTCAAAACCTTAAAATACCTACAAAATGTAACAAATCAAGTGTAGCGGTAAGTAAGGGTATCAATCCACTTCCAAGGGGGTAAGCTAGAGACAAATTCAATTGTAATTCACTTTTTATTTTCTTTTTGTGCTTTTTCACTTTTATATTTTTTTAGCTTTTTCAATATTTTTAAACAATTGGGTGAGGTGAGATGAAATAAGACTAAACTAAATTATGAGATGAAAATAACTAACTAGAAAGTGACTCAAATGAAAAATAAAGTCTAAAGTAAAATAAGATATAAAGTGAGGTATATAATTATGAGAACAATCAAGGAATGAGATTACACCACAAATTTGAGCTATTCTAACTAATTAATTTAATTAATTGAATTCTCCCAAATTAATATCAAAATTACAAATCAACTCTCGTTGGAAATGTAATTATAATAGTAACCTTTTAGAAAATTAAGTTTAACACCCCACAACTCTAGAAAATAGATCCACACTCCTTTTAATTAATCACCCGCTAGCATCGATCAATTAAAATTTATGTCAATCTTAGAAAATAAATTTAAATTTGAAATTCAAGTTATAATACCCCACTTAATAAACCCCTATCTCTAGTTCGAATCTAAAATGGGTATTATAACTAGAATTTCGATTTTCTCATGAAAATCATTTACCCTCTCTCGAGGCGTAAATTTAAGGGTGAGGGATCAAAATTAATATTCAAAGGAAATTTTCAATTAATCAAATTAATTAAACTAAAATAACATCAAATAAGGGTTTCCCCCCACCCCTTGAAAGGGGATTTATCCTAACATGGTATTAAACATGATGAACAAATAATTAAAGGGATATATAATAAAAGAGTAGAGAAAGAGAACAAATATTCAACAAGTCTCCTTGGAATTGGCAATTTGAACTCTATCATCTTCCATACAATTCAATTACTCACAATTAAATCTCACCAAATCTCTAAAAAAATAAAAAGAAAAACTATTTACAAAATGGTGTTTATCTCTCTCAATTCTCTCTCTTAAAATTCCTATCTCAAAAGATCTTTTTTCAAATGGGTTCTTCATCTCCATTTATAGTCGGCACATGGATCATGGGGGTATTTTTGGGAATTGGATTGAGTGAGCATGAAAATGGTGAGTGTGAGGGCATGTGGGTTAAATGGTGTGACATAATCGGATTTGGTTTAGAGGGTATAATGGGTATTGGGGTTAAAGTTGGTAGTTGGGGGTATAAGGGGTAAAAGAAATTAAACGGGTTTAATAAACATGTGGGATATGTTGGTTTGTTTGCTTTGGTTGTTGAGATTGCCTTTTGCCAGGTGATCTAAAATCGTGGGACTTGGCTTTGGGGTTTTTGTGGGTTTGAACACGGGTTGGTTATTTGGGTTTGCGAACAGGGGTTCGCCGGAGAGGATGAGGGAGTCGGCACCGGACTTGGGCTACGTGGCTGGAAAGGGCCTGCCGCCGGCGGGTTAGCTGCTGGGCAGCTTGGCTGGCCACGCCGTGACAGTGGTTGGAAGGTTTGTGAAGTGTTGAGCTGGTTTAGCGCCCCGGGTGGAGGTCGGCTGGAGGTACGGGTTTATCGGAGTTAGGTCGTCGGTTTAAGATGGGGGGAGGGTGAGGGGTCCGTCGGCGGTGGCAAGGGGATGGTTTCAGGCGGGGAGGATCGCTTCCGGGAGTTTGGGTTGCCGGCCGGAAGGCGGTTTGAGCAGGTAGGTATCGGTTTTGTTGTGGACCAAGGGTATTAAGAGAGAGAGAGATGGTTGTAGTTGGGTTAAGGGAGGTGAGGTTGTTAATGGGGGAAAAAAGAGGAGAGAGAGTGTGAGGTTGGGAAGAAGATAATGTGGGTTAGATAACGTGTATGAGGGTGTAGGGTAAGTGGGGTGTGTGTGTATGGGTTTACGGTGTATTTGTTTAAATTGTGACCCTTAAAAGAATAAAATAAAATAACTAAAGTAGAATAAAAACCTAAAAAAAACAAAATCCTATTCTAAAATAAAACAAAGACTCAAATAAACATTGAAACTAAAAAGAAATAAATAAATAAATAAAATAGAAAACTATTAAACTAAAAACTAAAATCCTGAAAAAGTAAAATTTAATAAAACTAATAAATAAATGAAATCCTAAAAATTTCTAATCCTAAATAAAACTAAAAACTAATAAAAATAAAGATGAAATGAAAATATACTAATAAAATATAAAAATAGTAAATAAAACCTAAAAATCCTAAATCAATAAAAAATAAATCCTAAAAATAAAAATGACTCAAACTAAACATCTAAAAAAATATAAAAGACACAAACTAAACACACACAGGCTTGGGGTGATGCTTTGGGCTAGGTTTAGGATACGTTTAGGCTCGGGTTTGGTTACGGGAGAGGGAATTAGCTCCATAAAATGCGCATTTGCCTTGATATATAGTTTTTGACACCGTACACGGATGTTTGACCTACAAGATAAACATGAGCCTGGCCCCATTATATGCTATCTTTTACATTTGACTCCATTCACTTGCTAAATTTAGACATTATATGCTATCTTTTACAAGATAAAGATGAATGAATTCCCCTTCGGAGAGACTCCAGCAATCCCAATACCAATGGTTCATACTCTTCTTCATTGTTGGAACACAGGAAATCTAACATGTAAGAAAGACAAATTTCCTCCATTCCTATTGAGAGGATAACCCCTGCTCCTCCTTTCTTTTCTGCCGAGGATCCATCAAACTACATAGTCCATTCTTCCTCGCTTGCATCTAAGTGGTTGGCTTGCAAGTCATCTCCTGTAATACTTTCTTTAGGTGGCTCAAACGTCCCCTAGGGAAGATTGCCAAAAGATCTACGTACGTCTGGCTCTTAATTGCACGAGGAACCACGTACTTTAAGTCATATTCTGAGAGGATGAGGAACCACCTAGCTAACCTACGAATGAATATAGTTCTTGCCAGCAAAAACTTAATAGGATTAAATCTAGTTACAATATGAATTGTAAAAGATAGCATATAATGTCTAAATTTTTATGCTATAAAGACTAAGGCTAAACAGTGCCTTTCCAAGATACTATACCTAACCTCTAGCCCATGTATGATTCTACTGAGATAGTAAATTGGTCGTTCTTACCCGTCAATCTCTTGCACCAACAGAGCTCCAACGGACCTCGTGGTGGATGTGAGGTATAACTGCAACGATATTCCTGCCTTTGGGGGAACCATGGTCTGTGGTGAAATAATCAGCTTCTTCAGCCCAGTGAGGGACTCCTGGGGAAGCTCCTCCCACCTGAATTTTTTGTTCTTTCGCAAAAGCTGCATCAATTGGTGTGTTATTTTAGCCAATCCAGTCACAAATCTCCTAAGGTAGGAAACCTTGCTGAGGAAACTCTCCAGATCCTTCGCTGTTCTTGGACTTGGCATCTTCAAGATCGCTCGTTGTTTGTCCTGGTCCATCTGCATCCCCTGTCGACCAACCATAAAACCTAGAAATTTTCCACTCGTTACTCCGAAGACGCACTTCAGTGGGTTCATTTTTATCTTATACTTCCTTCATCGGGCAAACACCTTCCTCAAATCGATCAGATGGGACTCCTCTTTCCTTGATTTGATGACCAAATCATCCACATAAAATTCCATAAACTTGTGAAAAAAGTCAAGGAAAATGGCCATTATTGTTCTTTGGTAAGTATCCCCAGCGTTCTTGAGTCCAAATGACATTACTTTGTACATGAAGTTGCCCAACGGGGTTCTAAACATCGTTTTCTCTGCATTCGTGGGGTCCATCTTGATCTGGTTGTACCCTACTTACCCATCCATGAAGCTATACATCTCATGACCAGCCATTGCATCTATCAAGCTATGAATGGAGGGTAGAGGGAACTCATCCTTGGGGTAAGCCCTATTCAGGTCTCTGAAATCCACACAGATACTTATTTGATTTTTATCCTTCTTTCCTACTGGGACAATGCTAGACAACTAGAGTGGGTGATGTATCGGTTTGATGAACCTAGCCATCAATTAGCGTTGGACCTCTTCCTTGATCTTCAAGTCCAGCTCAGGCTAGTATGTCCTTATTTCTTGCTTCACTGGAACGGCTAAAGACATCATATTAAACTTATGGAAACTCACTTACTCATCTAGCCCTTCCATCTCTGTGTACTTCCATGCAAAAATGTCTATGAACTCCCTAATCAACTCAACCAAGGACTCTCATTTCTTCTTACCGAGATCCTTCGAGATGAAGATGGTTCTTCGATCCTCTCCTTCTCTCGCTTGGTTAAACTGTTCCAACACTTGTGCCTGTGGCTTCGATTAATCTGCCATGTAGTCTGGCTCTTTGGTGACATCTTCCACGAACTCCTATATGTTGGAGTTATCTATCACCATACATTGCCCCCGTTGATCCACCATAAAACACTCATATATCGGGTTAGCCTCATTATCAGTTCCCTCGACCACCCGTTCACACCATTATAACCGATAAACTACCTTTGCTTCTTAGGTAATAACCTTTTCGCACTATTTACTGACAGTTGCAACTGCCTTTCTCTTTTTCTCTCTAGGAGCCTTAGCAACTATGCCTCTTGAACATCCACTTAGAACACTTTGTCGTTGGAACTCATGCTCCATTGGATCCATCCTGGGCCTCATTCTGTCTTTGAGCTATTTTGAGATGTTTTGAGGACGAGGGACCACCTGGTGGGCTTCTTCCACCATCACTCCTTTGCTTCTCACAACTTCATTATTCTGCTCATTCATGGGCCCCATCCTTTCTCTGATTGAGGGAACCCACGCTCCCTTCATTTTTATCGTTAGGACTCTGACGTCTCCTTCCAATTCTGTGTAAAATTCTACATCTACCAAGTGAGCTTATTCTACAGCGAAGTTCCTCTTCATATCTCTAATGGTCACCTCCGTTCCTTTGATATTCGCCTTGGCGCATTGGTGATACATCGAAGGAACTAGCCCTTGGTTTTTCATCCACACCCTTCCTATCAACAGATGGTAAGAAGTTGCACTATCTATCACGTGGAATTTGATGTGGGAACTCTGATTTCCCATCACAATCCCAACGTTCACATAACCAATGGACTTGGAAGACTAGTTGTCATAACTTGAAATCACAAACAACATGGGGACTAACCTTTCCTCCGAAATATTAGCTGCGTGGAAAGAGTTGATTGGCATGATATTGATGGAGGCTCCCCATCCATAAGAGCCCTTATAAAGCTAACTCTATTGATGCGGGGAATCTCACGATCTTATCCGCATCGCTGAAAGTTATCTCTGACAGAAACCCTTTTACCAACCTGGCCATGGGTCCCTTCCATCTCAGCGAAGGGACTGCATTCTTCCTCGTAATATCAAATATTTCCTGGGTTATTTCCAATCTACTCTCCTCTGGTATCCCTACCTGGTCGATGAACCAGACAAACTTTGGGGATTTTGAAACTACACAGTATTATATACCTTGGTCTTTTTCCTCACCTTCAACACTATATAGGTCCGCCACATCTTTAGCACTTACTTCATCGTAAGCTAACACTATGTTAACTAGTCCCCTAGTAAAATCTTCCAAAGATTCTTCAAACTCATCCTGCTCCGTCGCTAGCTCTCTTACTTCTCTCTCTGCCTCCTCGTCGTAGGCCACCACTAGATTGGCCCCATGTACCGGGAGTGGGTTGTTGTTCACATTTTGTGAAGGAATTTACAACGTTCCTTCCTTCACATATTTGTCAATGATTCTTCTTAGCATAAAATATGTCTCCATTGGATGTTGGATCTTTCGATGAATTTGGCAATATTTGGGATCCTCCCTAGTTGTAGCATCTAGTTCCCAAATGGAGATACCCTTTGGCTCATACACCGTTCCTCCTTGAACCATGGCGTGGTGTTATAACAGCTGGCAGCCTCTTCTACTGTACAAGGCAATGGGGGTGGGTCTTCCTTGTCACTCCCAAACTTCCTCTTATTATCCCTTTTCGTTACTTTGCCCCCATATATTCCTTCAGTATATCCCACCCGTGGGGGTTGACACCTCCCTCCCACATGTTGTATTGGCTGCCTGAACATCATGGAAACCACAACTTTGTTTAGTTGTACAACCAACAAGGTATTCCTTGTTGCTTTTAGGTACGCCAGAAAAGTACCCTCGCGCGTCTCGTTAATAAGATGGTATATGTACTCAGGAAGGAGTCATTTTTCACAGATCTGTAGCAGTTTGGATTCTTTGGCCTCCTCCCTCACATCGAGGGACCTTTCCCTGAACCTTTAAACGTATGCCACTACATCTTCCCCTGGTCGTTGCTTCTCTCTCCCCAGTTGGGTCAAGGTGAACTCATCTTTCACCAGAAAGAATTTTCAGATGAATAAAATGTGCATCGCCTCCCACGTGGAAACACTCTTAGGAGCTAAGTGAGAATATCATGTATATGCCTTATCGGTTGAGGATTTAGAAAATTCCCTCAACCTTAGTTTCTTATTATTGCAGTGTGCCCCCAAATGTTCCACGAAGCGTTTAATGTGTTATTTCGGGTTACCATCCTTTCCTGTATATTTTTCAAAGATAGGAGGAATATAATCTTTTGGGTAGGGCTCATCGTTGTACTCCTGGTGGTAAGGCGTCTGAAAGTCATCATAAACTGAAACTACCTTGCCAGCAGATTGCAAGGAAGCTTTCATGAATTTCAGCATCTCATTCTGCATCTTTTTCCTCATATCTTCCATAGCCGATGTCGTTGAAGGGGTGACATGAGGGACCATAGGCTAAATGCCCATTGCAGCTGGAGAAATCATCACAGTTGGAATGGTTGATACTCCTGGAGTTCCCACTGTTGGATTTACAATAGAGGGTGTACTTGTTGGGACCGTTCCTATTAGAACTGCACTTGGTGGGGCCGTTAGGGATGCCCCTGGTGTCACAAAGGAGTTATCTTCAAACCCTCCCAACATCGTTGAAGCTACGAGAGTTTACAAGAACTCATAAAATGTATTCATGAGGAGTGCTACTTGAGCTGGTCCCAACTCAGCACTCATAGAATCTTATGTTACCCCTGGTACACCTGTCGTCGTTTAGACTGGAGGTACCTCTAGTCTAGGGGCTCCGTCCCTTGAAGCCTCCATCTCTCTCACCGTTTTTTCTTCATTGTGTTAAATGTCATCGAAGTTAAGTCTTCGATTAATGTTATCCTACGCCATACTCCTTACTTAGAAGAATGCCACCCCCGCGGAGTCGCCAAATGTAAGAGGGTAGTTTAGATTATATGGATGCATAACCCCTTTTGAGTACAGTAATGATAAGTTAACCAAAAACACTATTGATTAACTGTAGGACACGCAAACACAACTTAGTGAAGATAAACTCAGAAGATGATAATGAACTCAGAAGAACCTTATTTAGAGGAAAAGAGAAAATGATCACCCTAGATACACCTTGGCAGGAACCCAAACACCCCAACCACCCTCAATGATCTTTGTCGAGTATTAAAGCTTCGTAATGAATGACAATGGTGGGTGAGTAAACTCTGTGGTTCATAATAAATCTCTCTCTGATGTATATTCTCTCTAGTAATGACTTCTGAACTCTAAAAAATAACCTCTCTCTCCCCAGAGGTGGTTGGGGTCCTTAAATAGCCCCCACACCACTCCCTAGGTAACTCAGTCATTAATAACTGTGAAAGACATCCCTCATACTTTATGTCATAAACATTAAATGCTTGATGCCCTAGTTATCTCCACGTCATAAACATTAAATGCCAAGACATGCCTTTTACCTAACCATTGTGTGTTAGGTGGCTGTCATCACAGAGGTGGCTCACCAACTGTCTGACAGCCCCAAATACCATGGTGATTTACTCAAGTGAAGATTTGACATTGTTTAGCTAGCTAGTGACACCACCTACGGTAGATGTGACATTAAGTAGAGGGTTGTTTGGTCCATAACTCAACGCTCGATGGAACTCAAATCTGCTCTGCCTGGGGTTCCATGGACAGGGTCTTTTGGTGTTTTACCAGATGTATCTAATATGTTCAGGACAAGCCCCAATGGTGCATCACTTCTCAATCCTCTAAACCAGGTTCCTCTAAAGTTACCATAGCGAGGTCGTTCGATAAAGCATGAAAGCTCTCCCAGGCCCTACCAATCATGGTGTTTCGCGAGTACCGTTCGAAATCACACTAAAAAACATTATACTCGTTACATCATTACAATCTTTATAGCCCACATCCAATATAAACAAAGATACAATATGACTAATTAATACAACAAGCTGAGGTATGAGATGCCACGCTTGCGCTGCCTCGCTAAGCTGCCTTGCTAAGCTGCCTCACTGAGTTGCCACGCTGAGCTGACATGCTGAGCTGCTGAGATGCCTTAATCCCAAAAAATGTTGTTAATGGGGGGATTATCTCTAATCTTATGATTACCTTAATGCCTCTCTACACATTGAGATTGTGCTTTCTCTATCTCACACAAATCGGACTTAGTCCTGGATGTTCGATTACATTTATTAATGGTGTGCATGCATTTTTGTTCGATCCTTGTGATAACCAATGAGAATGATTTTAACTGCGTTCCATTATAAGCCATTGATCTTGGACTTTGAACGGTCAAGTTGATCACAACTGTTGATTTGAATAGGATTTTGAACATCCTTCCAAGTTCACTATAGATAAGACTGTTCTTCCCCTTATTTCTAATATTTGGGAGAACAGAGGTTTGAGAGAAAAAGTGAGAGCGAGAGAGAGGGGAGAGAGGGAGAGATAGATATATATATATACATATATATATATATATATATATATATAGAGAGAGAGAGAGAGAGAGAGATAGAGAGAGAGAAATCGAGACAAAATTGTGAAATCCAAACAATACTCTTGCAAAATAATTTTAGAAATTAGTTTTGAGAGTTTGGGAGTTTGAGGGTTTTCTACTTTTCTATCTCAGCCCCTCTTTGGTTCTAATCTCTCTTCTTAACACCTTAACTCTGAATTAGAACCCGTTTTGACTAATAGAAACTTGAGGATCTAATTCTAGTAAAGTGATACAGTCACGTAGTAGTTAGATTTGATTTCATTTACTAGGAATCAACCTCTCTTGTTGGATTAACTGTGTATTCGTTGCAATTTATATTCAAATTCAACAATCTCTTATTTCTGATTTACAAAACCGATTTAAAGGTTTCCAAGGTTCAGATCTAAGTTTTTCATTTTCAAAAATGCGCAGATAAATAAAGATTTAAAGAACCTCATTTTAAAAGGTTCTCAAGAGAATAGATTTGAAAATCAGTAGTTTCAAAAGAAAACCTAATATCAGTAGTGAAAATATTACATATCATACTTAGAGATATCTTATAATTTATAGGATATTGTTTGTATAAGCGTGTGTGAGTACATGCATGTGTTAGGCACTTCACTCACAACACATTTCACACAATAACACTTAAACAGTGTGTTAGTAAAGAGATTTTGACCAGATAGAGTCAACATAAAGAAAAAGCTTAAGGAGAGACAAGATGCAGAATAACAAGTTACCAAATTAGAGCCTTAACAGTTAGAGTTACCTAACGGAGATGCTATAAATTCTTAACTTATAATTAGGTTTATTTTTTTGTATTTAAGTTTCGTTGCTTGCTTGTAACCTAAACTCATTCTAGGGGATTTTTATTTTAAGGTGTATAGACCTCCATGGATGTTTCCCCGTTTGGGTGGTGTTTTACCACGTTGAAATCTTTGTCACCTGTGCTTGTTTATTAATCTCTCATAACTACTGCTCTATTACTGTATTAACAAAAATTAGTTTTGTTTTTTAAAACTTATTCACTAATATCTGAAATAACTCGTTCAAAGTTTTTAAACACATATTGTGTTCATTACTTTTTTATTTTCTAAAAGAGTTTATTCAATAAACAACTTCGGAACCTACTGGACTGTTTTAATTTGTATTAAATGACTTAGGTATTTTCAATTGTTATCAAAGCTTGGCTTTTAGTTTTCACAAAATCTTTTAGATCCTATGTTTTTAGACTTTTTCCAAAACAAACATATGGACGAGAATTTGGGAGATTAGGGAATCTGTCCAGGCATCCCCTCTTTGATGGGACTAACGTCCCTTACTGGAAAGTAAGGATAATGGCCTTCATCTAAGGGACCTTGGGAGATTAAGCATGGGATGCTATTAAAAATTGATATGTACATCCTACTAAACCTGCAACACAAGTTAGTAATGAAAAAGTTAAGAGACTACTCAGTGAGTTCACAAAGGAAGAAAAATTGGCCTCCTATAATAAAAATAAAGGAAAGAATATTATTTTTACATCAATACATGAATATGAATTAAAGATAATATCTATATGTTCAACCTGTAAGGAACCTTGGGACACTTTAGTCACTGCCCATGAAGGTGACACATGTGTTAAGGCTGGTAAGACGCAAATGCTTATACAACAGTATAACACACTCATCATGACTGGGACTGAGACTTTTGATGACTTTTATATTAGGTTGACTGATACAATTACCAAACTTCATGCTAATGGCATTCTTTATGATAAGAAAGAGATTTTATCTAAAATTCTAAGATCACCTCCACCAAAATTTGATAATGAAAGATATGCAATTGAGGAGATGGATGACCTAAATCTCACTCCATAACTCCTTAGTAGAAAACTCAAAATTATGGAAATGGAATTAGAGTTTAAGAAATAACTCTCCAATGATCAAAAGAAACATTCCAGTCCCAATCTTGTTTTCCAGTCTAAAGTGACCAAACCTAAGTTTGTTATTCCCAACATTAAGTTAGACTATAATGAGGAGTGTGATTTATACGATTTAGATTATAAGATTGCCTTAATATTTAAACATTTTAAAAAGATTTAGAAATTTAGAAATAATGTTGCTTCTAAACAAGGAAAGCCTACTTATTCAAATTTCTCTAATAATAGACCTCATGAGAGAAACATGACAAACACCAGACTGAAAACAATAATAGATCTGACAAAGATCTTAAAAATGTTGAATGCTTTAGATGTGGAATATTAGGTCACATGGCCAACAAGTGTATAATTAATCTGAATAAGAACAACACAAACAATAGGGTCGATATTTATTAGACTTGGGATATTTCAAGCGACTCAGATAATGATGATCCTGAATCACCCAAAGTGTTTGATCCTTGCATGTCATTCTTTGCTAAGATTGTATATACTGATGATAAGCTTACACTTCATGTTGAATCTGATGATAGGATGTCTAATCTTGTTACGTTGCATGATATTTTTCCCACTAGTTTGTCTGCTTTGTGCATAGAGACTGCTAATGTTATTGATACTATTAATAGTTCATCTATGGGGTATGTGAGTCAAAGGGAACGTTTGAATGACAAATTGAATGTGTGTGTGAGTCCTAAAAATGAAGCATTATGGGACAATCCACACACTACACTTAGTGACTCTAATAATGGTGAACTCCCAGACATTCACACACTCTATACCAAAACTCTTAGGAGGTGCACTAAACTTGAAAAAACAATCAAGGACCTTACTGAGAAAATAGAAGCCCTATGTCTTATGCTAAAATAGAGTGTTGAGGACTACACCGCTAAATGTCTGGATCATGAAAATAAAACTAGGTCTTTTTCTTGAAAAAATCAAAGAACTTTCAAAGTCAAAAGAGGTTTTGGAAAAGAAATATAAAGCTACTTTACTAGAATTGGAAAAATCTAAAGAGAAAGTTTCAACAATCTTCAAAAAAATATTTTAAATTTGAAAGTAATTCTAACTATTTTGAAGATTGTGTAGCGTCAAGTAAAACTAATTATGATGATAAAACTAGCATAGGATATGAACAAAAACCCAAGGCACCAAACAAACCTTTTCCAAATTTAAAATTTGTGCCTGGAGGAATGTGACCTAATGACCTATGTCTAGATTTTCAAGCATTAAAAAATGACTTTGATAATGAATATAAAGAACCAGACATTCTTATGGGAAATAGTAATAAGTCTAATGTTGAGTCTAAGGCTAAGTATGCCTGCCCCATATAAGGTAAAGAGAGCCCTTGTTTCAACCCGTTGCAGTTAGACATAAGTCTAAAGTCCAACAAATGTAGAAGTCAATTTTTAAAGATTTTCAAAATCTTAAAAAACCATCTAGCCGTCAATACTGATCTTACTGCGACGTCTATGGACACTTCCTTGAAGAATGTTTTCAAAAACTTCTGAATAAGCCCATTTTTAATTCACCGATTTATAAAAACTTTAACTATTCTAGATAACATAGAAATAACTACGTCCTTCCGAGGCAGCCTGATAAGAACTCTAACTATAGAAATAGGAAGAAATGATCAAATACTAAAAATAAGTCCAAGATAAATAGTCCTATATTAATGACTAAACCAAATTCTCAAAAAACTGTCAGAACTCATGAAAATGCGCACAAATCTTTTGAAAAACAAAAATTTTCGCAATTTTTTAATATTCGAGTAAATGCACACAAACGATTTAAAATTAGAATAATTTGGGTTAGAAAAGATGATCTAATACCTAGATGAAGTGTAACATTGTGATTAGCGCTTTAAAAGATGAACACACTTCTTCTGGATGGATTTAGACTCGGGTTGTTGCAAACAGATGACCGAAGACGATACTAAATTAACCAACAGAACTGACTTCTTAGGAGGAAATTTTTTATTTGGAGGTCGAGTATCATCTCAGATGATAGGTAAGTGGACACTTCAAGAAAAGGGACTACCTATTCTCGAAGTTGTTCCTTTAGCAAAAGGACTTAAAGCTAACTTATTAAGTATATAACAATTTTGCGACTCCAACCAAACAATCACATTCTCAAAAACAAACTGTAAAATTTTAAATGAGAATGGATACTACATCATTACAAGCCTGAGAGCTACAGATAACTATTACACAGTAATTCTAGGGACTGAGATTTGTAATATACCCAGGATGGAAGATAATGAAATCTGGCACAATAGGTTGGGTCACATAAATTACGACAACCTTAGTAAAATTAAGCTCCCAAGAAATAGTTAGAGTTCTTCCCAAAATAAAATCTATTTCAAATGTTATTTGTGGGCCCTATCAAGAAGGAAAGATAGTTAAAGCTGCTCACAAGAAAGTTAAAGAAATCTTAACAACAAAACCTCTAGAGCTTATCCACATGAATCTTATGGGTCCCTCTAGAACTGTAAGCCTTCGTGGTAAAAATTATATTCTAGTTATGGTGGATGATTTGACTTGTTTTACTTGGTTTTCTTTCTTCAAAACAAAAATCTGACTCATTTCGTGAATTTTTGGAAATCCTTTTACGCATTGAAAATGAAAAGGATACCCAAGTAAATCAAAATCTTAGCGATAGAGGAGATGAATTTACAGATTTGGGTGCAATAGAATATTTTGACTACAATGGTTATAAACAGTAATTCAGTTCTATTAAAACACCACAACAAAATGATATAGCCTAGCGTAAGAATCACACAATCTAAGAGATGGCAAGGGTAATGATACATGCAAAGAACGTGCCAAAATACTTTTGGGTTGAGGCAGTTCAGACAACATGTCAAATAAATAATAGGGTTTATCTTAGGTATGGAAAAAAGCCTAACTTAAAATATTTTCCAACATTTGGGAGTATATGTTATGTTTGCAAAGACAGAGAACACCTGTCTAAATTTGAAACTCGTGGCGATAAAGATATCCTTTAGAGTTACTCCCTTAATAGTACGGCTTATTGTGTTTATAATATGCTTACCAAAATTCCAATGCAATCTATAAATGTGAATGTTAGTGACACTAATGTTGAGAGTAATAAACAATAGCCAACTATAATGGATGAGTATGAAAATGTTTTAAATTATGACTCTCCAAAGATATATGATTCTTTACCAACTATAGTGGACTTTCCATTACATTTATCAATAGCCTACATGAATTTTTTTCGATCCTTGTGATAACAGAAATAACCAATCAGAATGATTTTAATTGCGGTCCACTATAAGCCATTAATCTTAGACTGAGAACGATCAAGTTGATCACAACCGTTGATTTGAATAGGGTTTCCAGATCCTTCCAAGTGCATTATATATAAGATTGTTCATCCCCTAATTTCCAATCTTTGGGATATCAGAGGTTTGAGAGAAAAAGGTAGAGAGAGAGAATAAAAATCAAGAGAAAATTGTGAAATCCAAATAAAACTCTTGCAAAATATTTTCAGAAATTAGTTTTGTGAGTTTGAGAGTTTGAGGGTCTTCTTCTTTTCTATTTCAACCCATTTTTGGTTTTAATCTCTCTTCTTAACACCTTCACTCTGAATTAGAACTCGTTTCTAACTAATAAAAAGTTGAGGATCTAGTTCTAGTAAAGTGATACAATCACATAGTAGTTAGATTTGATTTCTTTTACTAGAAATCAACCTCTCTTGTTGGATTAATTGTGTATTCATCGCTATTTCTATTAATATCCAACAATATCTTATTTCTGATTTACAAAACTGATTTAAAGGTTTTCAAGGTTCAGATTTAAGTTTTTAATTTTGAAAAACGTGTAGATAAATAAAGATTCAAAGAACCTCACTTTAAAAGGTTCTCAAGAACATAGATATGAAAATTAGTAGTTTCAAAAGAAAACCTAATCTCACTAGTGTAAATATTACATATCATACTTAGAAAAATCTTGTAATTTGTAGGATATTGGTTGTATAATCATGTATGAGTACATGAATGTGTTAGGCACTTAACTCACAACACATTTCACACAATAACACCTAAACATTGTGTTGGTAGAGAGATTTTGACCACATAGTGTCAACATAAAATAGAAGCTTAAGGAAACAAGTTGCAGAATGACAAGGAACCAAATCAGAGCCAAAAAGTTTCGAGTTACCTAATGGAGCTAGTATAACTTCTTAACTTAGATTTAGGTCTATTTTTGTGTGTTCAAGCTTCATTTCTTGCTTGTAACCTAAACTCATTCTAATGATTTTTTATTTTGAAGTGTAGAGACCTTCGTGGATGTTTCCCCGATTGGGTGGGGTTTTACCACGTTAATATCTTTGTCTCATGTGCTTGTTTGTTAATCTCTCATAACTACTACTCTACTGCTGTATTAACTCAAATTACTTTTTGTTTCTCAAATCTTATTCACGAATATCTGAAATAACTCGTTCAAAGTTTCAAAACATTTTTTGTCCGTTACTTTTTTATTTTCTAAAAGAGTTTCTTCAATAAACAACTTCGGAACCAACTAGACTGTTTGAATTTGTATTAAAAGACTTAGTGAGGTATTTTTAAAAAATACCAAGTTGGCTCAAGAAATGGTTTCCCTGATTAATGAAAATAAATTTGGAGGAAATGTTGTTATAAAATTGGAATTTACGCAGGCATATAATAAAGTTTCATGGATGTTCTAAACCCATGTGCTAAGAAAATTTGGTTTCTCTGAACATTAGATTTATATAATTTGGAGTTTGATATCAAATTGCTGGTTTGCAGTAATCATAAATAAAGTTCCCATAGGGTTTTTCAAATCCTTTAGGGGAATGAGGCAAGGTGACCCTTTGTCACCTAGTCTTTTCATTATTATGACTGAATCTTTAACAAGAAACCTCAACCAAATCATCCGCAATATGGTTGGTTATAAATTTCCTCTAGGATGCCCCAAAACGAATCACTTAGATTACGTTGAAGATGTGATTATCCTTTCTTTTGGTGCAAAGAAGGACTTAAACATGATTATGGGATTAATCAAATAATATGACAAGGCTACTAGTAAAAAAATAAACATAGCCAAGACTCAAATGTTCTTGTCCAATAAAATTTATGCAGTAACAACTAAGAGAATGAAGAACATTATTGGATTCACTAACAAAAAAATTCCTATTTTACACTTGGGTTGTCTTTTAATGGTAGGTAGGAAGAAGAATTTTCATTTTGATCACCTTGTTCAGAAGATTAAAATGGCTCTAAGTGGGTCGAAATCAAGGATGCTTTCAATGGGAGGGAAATTGATCCTTATAAATAGTGTCCAATCTCCTATCCCAGTGCACACTTTAGCTGCTATAAGTACTATTACACAAGTACTGAATATGATTGAAGCTTTATTTTCCAGGTTTTCTGGAGCTCAACTAAGGAAATTAAGAATCATCACTGGTGAAAAATTGGATTCAATATCAAAGCCTATTAGTGAATGTGGATTTGGAATCAGGAATCTTTCATATATCAGTAAAGCTATGTTTATCAAGTTCTGGTGGAGATTTAGATATTGTGACTCTCTTTGGTCTAAGTTCATTATGTCAAAATATTGTAGAAACTCTCACCCCTAGATGTGGTTCCTCATTCTTTCTCCATTACTTTGGGTAGGATGTGTCTCGTTATAAGTTTCTCTGAAGAAAATAACAAATGGAGGTTAAGAAATGGTGATATAGATATTTTATGGGATAATTGGTTAGAATCATGTCTTTTAATTTATTCAATAACTTATCTTGTCAGTGACAAAGTAAATTATTTCTAGGATATTGATAACAAATAGGACAAAGAAACAAAGACTAATATCTCCCAATTGATTTAGTGAATCTACTTATTCAAGCCTAGAGGTGGACTAGTGATAAAGATTATATAATATAGACTACTTCTTCTTCACGAATTTTTAATTTTTCTTCAGCTTGGATTGTTGTTAGACCTCTTTCCAAATAGGCCAGGTCTACCAAATTCATTTGGGATTCATATATCCCTCCTAGGATGTTAATTCTTACACGAAAAATCCTTATAGGTCTTCTTACCACGTATGAAAATTTGAAGAGAAATGGGGTATGTGGTCCTTCAAAATGTGTTTGATACAAAGAGAACAATGAAGAATCTATTGAGAATTTATTCTCTGTTAGTGAAATTGCTATTAAAGTTTGGGATTTTTTTAGCATTAAGTATGGGGTGAATTCTCAATCTTGAACTATTAGATCGAGACTAATGTCTTAGTGGTTATCTTCAAACTCCATTACCAAATCAGTCTTCAAGGTGACTCTAGTTCTTATTTATTGGCACTTATGGATAAATACAAACGGGCTAAATTTGAAAAATCCCCTTTATTCATCCCTAGAATCATCAAGAACATCAAAGAAGGTATTTATCTGTGCAATGTTGTTCCTAAAATCTCTAGATTCAAGCCTATTTTGGTTCATTGGTCTCTTCCTCCAAAAGGTGTTTTGAAATTGAATATAGATGGCAGTTCATTAGGTAACCCAGGCTTCAGTGGGGAGGTGGTGTATTAAGAAACCATCTTGGAAATGTTTTTTGGTTCTTCTATAAGATTTTAGGACAGTCTATTAGTATAGAAGCATAGGCTTCGGCATTTTATCAAATCTTGTCCAACTATCAAGATCTTAGGGTTATGTGTTGATTATTGAATTTGACTCAAAACTTCCCATTGATGATTTACACAAGAAAGTATTTTATCCCTAGAAAATCAATAGGTTTATTGATCATATTCTCTCTAGAGATTACTATCTATAGTGTTAATTCATTCACATTCATAGAGAAGCTAATATGGTTACTAATTTCCTAGCCAAGAATGGAAGTGTGAATAATCAATCCTTGATGTCTCAACAACTAGATCTCTTACCTAGAAATTTCAAGGTATCCTTAGATTCGATAAGGTTCAAACTTTTTATATTAGGCTACTCTCATGATGGAGATTTTTTGCTTTTATTTTTTACAGATTTTGTTGCTTTTTTCCTCCTTCTAGTTCTTCTCTAAATGTGTTTGTAAGCCATTTATGAGGGCTTCTCTCACTTGTATATTTCAATAAAATTCTATATTCATAAAAAAGTGTATATATATATATATATATATATATACATACGCACACACACACACAAAACATAAAAACATAAAACAATACACAAAAATTAAAACCCACATAAAACGCACATATTAAAACATGCACACAAAAATCAAAATCTGTACTGAAATACTAAAACGAAACTCGTATTAAAGGTAAGATGCACCAAAATACATATACTAATATAATACTAATATATTTTCGTATATATAAAGCAACTAATATAAGACTAATATGTGCTAGTATATATAAAACGACACATATATAATATTATAAACACATAAAATAATAAAACACACAAAAATAACAATAATAAAATGACACGAGAAAATACAAAAATAACACATATTAAAGATAATACATGTTAATACTATACACACACTAAGTGGAAAAAATTGGAAGATGGCTTGCAATCGGGTTTGATTCGGGTGCTTGAGATGTCTCGAATCAAGGAAAAAAATTTAATTGACGCTTTTGACCATATTTTTTCCGCAATTGCAATGAAATAGATCAATTTGAAACTAAAATTGTGCATTGACTTGCAAGATAAACCATTACACAAATAGGGCCAATATTAATAAGAACTAATAATTAAAATAACTTTATTTATTTAGGTTATAAATATATCCCCGTGATTGCTAAAATTGTATTATTAACTCGAATTATTTCAAACTTTCATTTTTATTTTAAAAAACAAAACTGATTCTAAAAACTATTTATTTATGATACAACGGGATTAACAAGTATTAGTTATGGATCGAAATTATACAAATTATTGCACTCATCAAATACCGCCAAACCTAAACTTTGCTAGTCCTCGAGAAAAACTAAAATTTTATAATATCACTCGTTTTCTTAAGAATCACAATTGCACTTAGCTTGCTCAATAAGCCATTAAATCCATAGGTTGCCCAGTCGATGAGTTTTGTCTCGTAAGAGTATGCCGTGAATATACCCACAAAATTCAAAAACATGACTCAATTTACAAAAGATACAAAAGTAGTATAGCCAAGCCTTAAATGCAAACTTCATAAATATAGTAAAAAATATCATTTTTCAATCTCAACTTATTGCCCATGTATGCACAGCTAGTATAATTGTCCATTTCAAAAGATTTGATTGTTACGTTTGTTATCCGAAAGTTCATTTTGAATCAAAGTCTCACGGGAGGCACTCAAAATCAAACATTTGAAAATGGTTAATTTTTCTCTTAGTATATGTGAATAAAAGAGTAAATTTCCAAAACAAATTTCACATAAATATGATGAAGAACAGACCTTTTTTAATAGATGGCTATGATCTCAATTAATCAACAAAACATTTTACCAATTATATGGGGTCAGCTACATGAATCCTATTTTTCCCTTCCAATTGTTTTAGTGTGATGTCTTCGGTTAAATCACGTGATATCATATCCTTTATTACAATATCTCATCAAGTCATTAGTCCTACCTCTAGCATTTTCATTACCATCAATACTAAATAAATCACTCTTCCTTACGGGAGCATCCATTGGTCTATGCTTGATTTGTCCAAAGAAAATAAGTTAATTTTCTCTCAATTTATGTTTTTATATGAAATACTTTTACCATTTCTTCAATTTGTTCAATTATAATGTAGCCTTTCAAGTTCTACCATAAATTTATCTTAGCATTTGCATCTCTTCTGCACCCATTTTCTACACATTTTATTTTTTGGTTGCCCAACACTTTGTCCCATATAATATGGTGGATCTAATGGTCATCCTATAAATTTCCCTTTTAACTTCAAAGGTAAATGCCTATCACACAATATTCCAATAACACTCCTCCATTAAACCCAACTTTCTTTTATCCTATACGTAACATCTCCACTAATATCTCCATCTTTTAGAAAATCGTTCTTAAATAATGAAAATAATCATTTCTAGGTATCTCTTAACCATTGAATTTCACTGCATCCCCATTGTCAACATAATACTGCAAAAATTACACTCCACATATTCTGTTTTAGTCGTTCTTATTTTAAATCCCATTATTTCAACAGGTTCTCTCCATAATGAAATAAAAATAAAAATAAAAAGAAACACATGAGTCAAAAATTAAAACAAAAAAGAAAATGGTGGTTAGAAAAAGTGCCTAAAAAGTCAAAATACCAAAAAACCTCTATATTCTCAGAAAATTTTACAACTCCATATGTTATTCATTCTAACAAAATTGGAGCCTATGTAATAACTAAAAAAGTAAAAAAAAATAATATGATTTGATCTTAAGTGTCGTTAGTTATAGTATGGAGCCTTGTTAGTTTATATAAATTGATAAACTGACCCCATCTCCTTCCGTTTTTGGTATTTTGACTTTTTAGGCACTTGTAATAATTCCCATTTTTAATGTAACGTTGGCCAAACATGATACAACGAAGATGGGGCCAGTTTATCAATTTATATAATTCTCAGCATCAAACCATAATAAAAACTTTGTATTTTGAAACCACATACATAATAAAATTGATTTATATCAATAACCAAGAAATAATAAGTTCCACATCAACTTCCAAATGAAATAAAATCCCAATACAAATATAATTGTCCCAACCGAGTGCATAAAAATAAACTCTGGGCTTATGCCCATACAATATCAAAAATAAAAGACTGAAATAAAGTATCAACCTATGCTAGAATCAAATGAATGGAACTAGTTTCTCTGCAAATATGATTGTAATTTTTATCTCCTGTCAGTCATGTTGTCCCTGTCTATATAAACCTAGGGGGAGAAAACTTTTATAATCTAGGTCATCGCCCTAGAGTTGAAATAATTAACTTACATAAATTAAAATGCAATAACATAGTTAATTTAAAGTCTAATCTCGATCATCACTAACATGCGTTAAGTATACTACACGCATATCAACCCAAGTCCACCCTCTGTGAAAGACTTCTAACCATAATAGTAATTAACACCTGATGCAATCTAACATAACTCACATACCGCAATTACTTACTTACACCTGCATTCTCATTTCCCAGAATACCCCATATATACTATCCAAATTATAATATAACAATCTATTATGAATTCATATAACATTTTCATAACTGGTTGTTGACCTCATTAGATAAATTATTTAATCTCAATTGATTTATACATATATATATATATATATATATATATATATATATATATATATATATATATATATATATGTGTGTGTCTCCTTATATATGTACGAGACATAATGGAGTCTACCGCCAGTGTCACATTGGTACTCTATCACTAAGTCCAGAGGAGTCCCTCATCCAAATGGACACTTCAAAACACACACAAGTAGGGCGATCCCTATTCAGTACATCATTAAATGGTCCATACCCCTGATGGTGACAATGGATCCCAGCATCTACACCTACCTCCCTATAAGTGGCACTTCTACATAGTACATATAATAATGACGAACACAACGCTTAGCTCAAATGTGCCGATGCGTGCTACGATCCTGAGACGTACGCAACCCCAAATGATAGGCCATCCACAAAAATGGGTATGCTCACACTGTAGAGGAGGCTTGAAGGTAATCTAGAGGTTAGGGATAATTCCCTAATTAGCAACAGTGTTTGGATTAAGCAACCGAGGCAGCTCAAGCGTGGTAACTCAACGAGGCAGCTTAGCGTGGCAACTCATACTTTAGCTTGGTGTACTAGTCATATTGTATTTATGTTTATGTTGACTCTAAGCTATAACGATTGTAATATTTTAATGAGAATAATAATGAGTTTTAGTGTGAGGTCAAACGGTACTCGCGAGGGAC
This sequence comes from Sambucus nigra, assembly GCA_949130495.1. Taxonomy (NCBI): domain Eukaryota; kingdom Viridiplantae; phylum Streptophyta; class Magnoliopsida; order Dipsacales; family Adoxaceae; genus Sambucus; species Sambucus nigra. The sequence goes on from OX422222.1 coordinate 363,446,564, forward strand.
CAGGCTTGGAAGGGCCCGGGAGTGATTTCATGCTCTACCGAATGACCTCACCATGGGAACTTTAGAGGGACTTGGTTTGGAGGATTGAGAAGTGAGGCACCGTTGTAGCTTGTCCTGACCATCATAGATACACCTTGTAAAACACCGAAGAAGCCTGATCGTGGAACCTCGGGCGGAGCAGCTTTGAGTTCCATCAGGCGTTGAGCTGCGAACCAAACAACCCTCTACTTAATGTCACATCTACTGTAGGTGATGTCACTAGCCAGCTAAACAATGTCAGACCTGTACTTGAGTCAACCACCATGGTATTTGGAGCTATCAGGCAGTTGGTGAGCCACCTCTGCAACAACAGTCCCCTAACACATAGTGGTTAGGCAAAAGGCATGTCTTGGAATTTAATGTTTATGACGTGGAGACAGCTGGTGCACCAAGCATTTAATGTTGTGAGATAATGTGTGAGGGAGGTATTTCATTGTCTTTAATGACTGAGTTGCCTTAGGTTTGGTGTGGGAGGCTATTTAAGGACCCCAACCACCTTTGAGTAAGGATTGATCTTTTGAGAATCGAGGAGTTATTGTTAGAGAGAATACACATAAGAGAGTTATTGCAAACCAGAGGGTTTACCCACCCACCATTGTTATTGATTATGAATCTTTTAATACTTGACAGAGATTCTTGAGGGGGATTTGGTGTGTTTCTACCTACCTACCAAGGTGTATCTAGGGTGCTTACTTCTCTCTCCCTATAGCTAAGTTACTTCTAAGTTTCCTTACTACTTTTTTGAGTTATACACGAGAGATTTGTGAGTTTAAACTAAGTCTTATCTTCATTGAGTTTGTGTTCGCGTGTTCTATCATTAATCCAAGGTTTTAGCTAATTAACTTATCATTACCATACTTCAAAGGGGTTACGCCTCCATATTATCTAAAGTACCCTCTTACATTTGGCGACTCTGCCGGGGAGGAATTATTATATGTAAGAAGTATGGCGTAAGATAATTCTACTTGAAGGCTCAACTTTGATGATATCCAGCATACTGAAGAACAGGCTACGAGAGAACAAGAGCCTCTAAGGGATGGGGTTCCTCGAATAGAAGTACCTCTGGTTCAGGCAACGACAGGCATCCCAAGGGTGACACAAGCATCCACGAGTGCGGGGTTAGGACCCACTCAGGTAGCGCTACTCATGAGTAAGTTTGATGAGTTTTTGCAAACTCCAGTAGCTTCAACTATGTCGGGAGGATTGGAGGCTAATGCCTTCGTAACACCAGGGGTAGCTCCAACGTCCCCACCAGGTGCAGGTGTTGCGGGAACAGTCCCAGCAAGCATACCATCTATTGCGAATCCAGCAGTGGGAACCTTAGGTGTTTCAACGGTCCCTGCTGTGACATTTGTGCCAGCTACAACGGGTACCCAGCCCATGGCGCCATTGGTTGTGGCCCCAGTAGCATCACCCATGGAGGAAATGAGAAAGGAGATGCAGAAAGAAATGTTTAAGTTCATGCAAGACTCCTCGCAATCTACTGGCGAGGTATCTTCGGTTTATGATAACTTTCGAACACCCTATCCTCAGGAATACAACGACGAGCCCTATCCAAAGGACTATATTCCTCTTATTTTTGAAAAATATACAGGAAAGGGTAGGAACCCGAAGGAGCATATTAAGCGCTTTATTGAACATTTGGGGGCACATTGTAATAATAAAAGGCTTAGGTTGAGGGAGTTTTCTAAGTCCTTGACCGATAAGGCCTATACTTGGTATTCCCACTTGGCTCCCAACAGTCACTACAAAAAAACTAGCCTATTATGACACTTTTAAAGATGACACTTTTAAAAAAATTGTCCTGAAAAGCACATTTCTCTTATTTACATGACATATTAATTATAAACTGTCATTATAAGAATATTAATATTGATGTATATGACCTTTTTAAGAGAAGAGTCATATTAAATGGTATATATTATGACTGTTTGTTATAAAAATCCAAGTAAGATAACCTATTACGACAGTTTCAATCCAAAATTTGGTCAAAAAATTTTAGGCCCGCGTTCTTTCCCTCCAACTTTCTGTGGAAGACTTTTCCCCAAGACCACCTTCGTTTTCTCCTTCCCCCATATACTCAGGTACTTTCTCTCTCACACACATACTCTACTACCGCCCCATCCTGTTCTGCTACATTGTATCTAGTTCTTCTCACACCGGAGCTTTTGCACCCAGATTCCATTATCACCAGTGGTTTCTGCTCAGGTAAGCTTGCGTTAAATCCATTTACCGAACTTGTTGATGTTTTTCTATACCCAATTTCTACTCTCGTAATTTTCCATAAAATGTTTATTTCTCTACCCTAATAGATCTCATGTGATTCTTGCATCGGGCCAATTTTCGCAAAAATCTGAACATGTCCCAAACTTGATTTTGGGTTCTCTATGGCGTATACGTGAAACTTGGTTGCATAACATAATCACAATCAGTATGCATAGTTGTAGACTATTGGAGTGATTGTAACATAAGATGTGTATTTTATCTCACTCTAGGAGTAAAATGGGTTGGAACTCGTTTAGCCTCTATACCTAATGGAACCCCTAAATATAGGCTTGTGATTTTTTGGTGTGTGTAATTCGGCTGATATGCTTTGCTACCCCTCAAGAGCCTCGGTAGGGGTCTGTGTAAATTTTTTGGCTGAATCCAAGTGCGTGGGTTGATCCAAAAATAATTTTTGATTATTATTGTGTTAATTTCCACAAAATGTTAATTTTTCTACCCGATTCATTCCACTTCATTCTGTTAAAAAAAAATGAAGGGGGGAGGTCAAAATGCAAGAAATCCCCTAAACGGAAAAATTGATTGCAATACCCCCTAATCACAAAGCCCTTTTTAGGGACACATCATTGAAATAGTTCAAGCAATTTTTTATAAATTCAGTAGTTCAAGGATGTCTTTTGCAACATAGGTTATAGTTCAGGGTTTCTTATAATTTGACCCATAAAATCATATAGAATTTATTATCCTTGAGTTCCTTGATAGAAGGGAGCATCGTGAAGTTTTCAAGGATTAGCGTTTCTGACTTCTTGGTGTTTTTGGTGAACACATGTTATTGACTTAATCAACTTCATACAGAGAATGAAAGAACTACAAGCTAATGAGGCTAAGAAAAAGATGCTTCGATTAAATATAGAAGCTGTTCGATGCTTTGGGTTCCAATATAACTTCATGCTTGATGATAATACTAACGCCTATGATAGGTTTGATTCTAAATTTCCGCTATTAGGAATTTTACACCATTCTACTACAAAATGAAGGACATATGTTGCAGTATATATCATATTGTTATACTTCACAACCTGATTTATTATTCTTTATCATGTGTAGAGTTTTTGATAGGGATGGTGTTAAATTGGTGGTGGATAAAATTTCATTCGACTTTGTAAAAGGTGCCACTGTTGATTATGTTGAGGAGTTGATCCGCTCTGCGTTCCAGGTAAGCACATAATGTCCACACTTTTTGTTTGTGTATCTAATCACCATGTGTCCACATTTTGCATAAGAATTATTTCCATCGTTGATGTTACTATGAGAGTCGGCCTTAAATATATCCATCACTAATTAGCATCCGGGAATATTTCCAGTTCATCAGTTATTGTAAAAGTACTAAATCATAAGATAATAGAGGTTATCATTTTGTAAGATATTAATATCGCTTAGTCCTGGGAGAAAACCAAAGGATATTAGTCATCATTTCTTGGTGAAATCCCGCGGTTTGAAATAGTGAAAGATCATCCCAAATGTGAAAAAAGTTAATGATTAATCAGACCAAGCTAGAGATATCTGTCACGTGACTTGTAAAACACCCAAACATAATCGAGCTTAATCTTTGTTCAGGTTAATTAATATCATTTATAATTTGTTTGGTCTGATAATCCTCATGACAATAATGGTTAATCTTTGTGCTCTTGTTTGGTCTTGTATCTCGAAGACTTAGTGCTATTTTGTGCAAAACTAACATCATCTTTTGGGCATAATATGTGGTGGAAATGAGTTTTTATCGGCTTTCTGTTTTGTGACACAAAACTTTGTTATCCTGTCTATGTGCTGGTTCGTATGGTTACAGGGTACATGTTGGCTGCAGTTGCAGCCATGAATATAAAAATTAGGAGAACTTGCTTCTATGAAACAAGGACAAATAATTTAGGAAAAAATAGTATTCTGCTTTGTTAAGTGTCTGGTATCTTTTGAAATGGTTTTGAGAAATCTTTGGGACTTTGGTAATGTAACATTGGTCTTTCTTGGGTTCTTCTTACGTTTTCTTGTGCTTTGTGTTTGTTTTATGATAACAATTTATATTAACTATCCATCAGTACACACCCTTTGCGTGTGCGATGCGCAGATGATAAAATAAAAACTATGCAATAATAAAGTAATAAATATAAATAAATTAAAGAAATTTATACCTTAGAACTAGAATTAATTGTAAAGTCTGACATCAAAAACTTAAGTTCACTATTGTTATTTAAAAGAAATAGATTACGCAACATCATCTATGGTTGAGAAAGAACACATTTAAATTCTAGCTTTTTGTAAAAGACAATACATTTAGATACTCCTATTTAATAATAGAAAAATAAATTTATAGAATATTTGTATATTAGTTAGTAACATTTTTAAACCTTTTTTTGTAGCTCTTCACTTGCTTCATATAATTATGCTTGAAAAACTATACTTTATTTTAGCGTTCTTATTAAAGGAAATACTCACTACATTGTAATGGGAACAATATTGTGAAAAAAAAATACAAACTCAATAGACATAGATACATGCTTAGGTATTTGAAATCCTCTTAGTTGTATATAGTAATGCAAAACTAGACTGTGTTGGATGTAGGGGCAGGAAGTGGTATTCTAGCTATATGGTCATCACAAACCGGTGCCAAGAAGGTGTATGTTGTGGAAGCTACTAAGATGGCGGAACATGCCCACTAAGTTGTTAAAGAAAATAATCTTGAAGATGCTGTTGAAGTGATTGAGCGTTCAATGGAGGATATTACTTTTCCTGGGAAAGGTAAGTTCAAACGTTTTGTTTTGCACTATTTTCTATTGTTTTATATCCTAACTTATATGAGGTTTTTGTGTGTTATTAGTTTTTTCCTAGTCTAAGTCTGCAAATTGATTTTGGACAGTTGAATTCATTATCTCAGAGTGGACATCCCTTTCACTTCTTTCTTAATTATAGTTTTCGCAACTCAACACAATATGACCTAATGGTTAGTTAGTATATCTGTCTATTTTCATTAGGGATATCTTCTTCTTTTTTCATCTTTATTTAATTATACATGTAAACATAAAGAAGCAAAAAAGACAATTTTCAAATTATGAAAGATAAACTAAAGAAATAGTCCTATCCTTCAATACCAACAACAGTGTTAATGCAACCTTATCAACTTTGACGGAGAGATTCCAAATACAAAAATCCGATTCAACGTGTCCCAAACCATCTTCATCAGCGTATTCAAGGTCGAATACTTCTCAAATAATCCAAGCCTGGCTTAAAAAGACATGAAATGACCCGGGGCAGTTAGTCTAATACTTATCATATCAACATTTTAAAAGTAACTCCCCACCTCTTCTATATGATTCTAGGCATACTTCATTTGATCTGGTGGTGGGATTTTTTAACACGACACAATAATCAAATCGAACCCGAGATAATTTTTGGGTTGACCATTGCATTACACGAAGAACATGACCCTCGAAACACGAATGACAATTAGGTTTGGGTTAGTGTAAAAAACGACTTACTCGAATTTGGAATGAAAAATATTAAAAATACTAAGGAGATAGAAGCCAAGTCTGGACCGAAGGTCCGGCCTAATCAGGTAATGCATCGCATGAATTCTTCTTTATCTGATTATGGTTTATTTGGGTTGGGTTGGGTTGCTATTTTTTTTTCATATGAATGCATTAGAAACTGATCATTTATATAAATCAAATAGGGGACCCATCAATTGAATCCACCAAGTGAAGTTGATCATTAAGTGATTGTTCTTGGCTATTTTTATTAATACATTTTTGTTTGAGTGTTCAATACAAAATAATATGTTCTTGGGAAATGTGAAGAAAATAATTAATTAGATCTCCATCCTCCATAGAGTCTCTATATATCAATATCACAATGCTATACTCAAATTTAGAACTCAATTGACCAATGGCTGCACAAGACAATGTCGTAACTGCAACAAAGATAATAAATAAAATAATATAGGATTTTTACTAGGAATAAAGTCACGCATTTGAAGGCCCTATTTGTACATTTCCAGGCTTAGGTTCAATACCTTATTAGTTGACCACAAATTAAACAATCTAGATTGTGAAAATAATAAAAAAATTCACCTTGTTAAATGGGATAAAGTGTGTCGTCCTAAAGAGAGGGGTGGTCTTGGCATAAGAAATTCTCTTGATAATAATAAAGCTACGATTGCTAAATTAGGATGGAATATTATGAATAATAAGGGTTCTTTATGGGCAAATGTTATATGTAAAAAATATAAAGTTGAACCTAATCCTAGACTTTGGAATAAGAGAACCAACACCTCCCACATATGGCGTAGCATTCATAGTTGTAAAGACATCCTTATCAAGAACACTAAATGGAATGTGGGTAAAGGGAATAAAATTGACATCATGAAAGATTGGTGGTGTGGGGAGGCACCGCTTGGATCACACTTAACCTAACACCCTGACAATAATGATAAGGTTTTCACCCTCATAAATGATAACGGTGGTTAGGATGTCAATAAAATTCACCAACGGTTCAATAATCCTATTGCGGATGAAATCATAAACACATCCCTTCCTACTAGGGGGGATAGGGACGATAAACCATCTTGGCAACCAAATAATAAAGGTAAATTCTATATACACTCTTGTTATAATAAAATAGTTATGCAGGATGGGGTCCCCCCTCATTGGAACGAGTGGAAGAGAATATGGAAATTGGGGCTACCTCCTAAACTAAAGCACTTTCTTTGGACTCTTCTCCATGAGAAGCTTCTAAAAAATGTTCAGAGGAGAAGAAGGGGCCTTACCTCAGATAGCATATGCCCTAGATGCTCGAGCAATGAAGATCTTAATCACCTGTTTAAAGAGTGTTTTTCTAGTATGCAAGTATGGCATAATATCAATCCGTATTTCAAGCCGAACCAAGCTACGCATCTTGACTTTAAGTCTTGGGTTATTGAAAATGTGTGGAATAATGTGGAAAACAAGTGGTATGTTACATTTATCTCTTGCTTATGGTGGATTTGGAAAGCCCGTAACATCCTTATTTTTGAAAAAAAAGTTTTTCCCCCCTTTACGGTTAGCATGCTTACGAACAAACTTACTTGCCACATCTTACAAACCCATAGTAAGAATACTAACCGAAAAGGGGCTAGAATAACTACATACACTAATGCTTGCGAATGTGTCACAGGTAGATATATCATACACACGGATGGGAGTTTTGACATAACCAGTGGGATGGGAGCTTTTGGAGGAATTGTGAGAAATGAAGATGGGAGATGGATTATAGGTTTCACCGGACGACTACAAGGAAATGCAAGCCCGCTTATTCATTTTTCAGTTTTGCTTCTCTATAATTTAAAGACTTAAAATCAGTGGCGAACAACCTCCAGACTCAAAATTGGTTTTAAATAGGACTTCCATTTTGGTATAAATTCACACTCAAAGTTGATTTTGGACATTTACTATTGATATAATTACAAAATCCACATTTTCATATGGTCACTTAATTTTATAGATTTATTTTAGTTTCAACTAATTATTAATTTAGTCGAGTGACTTTACTAAGATGGATTATTTTTCAAGTTTGTTTTAGTAGCACAAACATGGGAGATACCAAACAGGACCCTCGACACGTGTTTTAAGTAGATAAATTTATATTTGTAGATGATTTGCTTAAATAATCCAGATTTTGACTTTTTTTTTTGTTTTCCTTTCAGTTCAACTTGCACATTGTGGCTATAAGCATACACATGCTTCTTTCTAATCTTTTCATGTGTATGATTCATTTTATATCTTTTTTTCTGCATTTTTTTGGTCCTCATGGAATGTTGTTTTTTGGTCCAGAGTTTGTTGCTGTATAGACATTTATCTTTCTGTGTGACCTCATCGAACAACTTCCATATGTTAATACGGATGCAGTGCGTGTAGTATGTTAATGACGTTGGAAATTACTTCTCAATTAGCAATGAGGAGGGCGTAGAACCAACATGGAATTCTCATATTTGAATTATGCAATATAGGTCTTGATTGACAGTTTTGGATTATAATTAATAAATGGTATTATGCATTTCAAGTGTGAATTGTAATTGTTTTTCAAGTTAGTTTTTATTTTTCATGGCACTTTAGTTTAGCATGATGTATTTCCCAAATTGCTTCTCGCTTACATCGATTGCCAAAAGGTTCGTAATTTGAGTATAGTTCTTATGTGTACTGTTGAGTTTGAGTAAAATTTGATGGTTTCTTTCTCCTATATTCTGTACAGGTGCGTCCATTACAAGTCGTTTTGGCCCATATCTCACTGTATCTCTTTATTCTGTACAGGTGCATCCATTACAAGAATTTTGTACAGGTGCGTCCATTATATTTTGTACAGGTGCATCCATTACAAGAATTTTGAGGGTCACATGCCAGAGGGCTACGGACCAAAGCCAAATAACTCTTACTAACATCAACAGCACCACCAGCATTACCCTTCCAAGAAGGGCAAGTATTCTGCCGGTGGTGGGTCTGGACATGGACACCTAATGGCACCATCGGGTACTCCTGCAGGGTTTTTTAATGCGGAAGTTACACCTCTGGTTTTGACCACTGCTCTTGGGGAGGCGCCGACTGCTTTGTTTACATGCCAGAGGACTGCTTTGTTTACTATGACCAGGGAGTTGGTTTTAGAATTACCAATGTGCTTGGATCCTGTCAGGAGGTGCAACCTTCCATGAATAATGCAGGGTATGGAAACCAGGGTCGTGGCAGTGCTGGAGGCAATGGGGACATCCGCAGAGTTGTGGGTATCGCGTCATGGTCACTAGATTCCCTCAAACTTTTTGTTTGAGCGAATTGACATTAAAATTAACATAATGATAGTGCATTTTTAATACAGTTATAATATAAATTTTCCTTTTTTACTATCGTATTAGAGATATTTGAGATTACCATTATGGAAGGGAAGCTTTGGTAAAAATGATACAATTTGATTATTTGATGGCGCATCACTGTTCCCCAAATATTGGTAAATGGCAAGCATATTGGTGGTTTCGATGATCTTCAAATTGCGGTCCAGAATGGTGAATTGCATAAGCTTCTTAGTAGAAGTTGATGAAAATATGAGAGAACTTGGAAAGATAAGCATCTTAGTTGGAACTATTAAGATTGGAACCTTTAATTTTTGAGTACTAATGGGGAATTTGTCTCAATCTACTAAACTAAAGGTAATAAATATTTATTTTCTAATATTTTGTTTCCCTACTAATTACCTTTATAAGGAAAAAATGAGTACAACTTGTGTTATTTGATTTGTTAGATGAAGGAGTTGGCTGAAAAAGCAACCTATGAAAATCATGAGATAGAAGAAATTTAACATGAGCTCATCGATTTCATTCATGATTATTTTTAGTGAGCTTCAGTTGTGGACAATTTTGGCATATCATTTCAAGTACCTTTTTTTTCTTCAATCTAATTAATTACTGTGTCGATGTTAATAATGTTTAATATAGAGAATCAAAATACTATATATGAAAATATAACAAAAATCGTAATTAATATTATCAAAACGCTATAAAAATACGATGTCAAGAATAATGTTATTGTTAGTGAATGGACGGGGTGAGATTTATATTATCATTGTTGTTGATGATGCTGAATGCCCAAGATGGGCTTTATATTGTTGATGGTAAATGCCCGAGGTGGGCTTTATTTTGTTGATGGTGAATGCCCGGGTTGGGCTTTATATTGTTGTTGTTGGTTAAACATGTTATGTTTAATTTGGATTATTGAAAAAATAAAGGAAACTTTGCCGAAATTTTTGCTAAACCTTCCCCATTTATCTCTTCCCTATGTTAAAAAAGAATAAAGAAGAAATTAACTTTGAGATTATGCAAATGTTTTGTGATGCCCGTGGTGGCCTTTATATTGTTGTTGATTGTGAATCCCCAAGGTGGTCTTTATATTATTATTATTATTGATAGTGAATGTTCATGGTGGTATTTGTATTGTTGTGTAAGGACAATTTTGTCCATGTTACTCGTGTATGTCATAAGCCGTAACACCGTTGCAGAAATTCAAAGTTTCATATCAAACAGAATCCGAAGATCAAGAGAAAGAAGGAATTTGGGAATCAGACCTGGCCGGACCGATCCGGTTAAGATAAAAGAACCGATCCGGCTTATCGGACCGATCTGGCTAAAGGGACCGGACCGATCTGCTTGCTGAGTTGAGACCAGTACACCCCGGATCCATAACGAACCGATGAAGGCAAAAAGGCCGAACCGATCCGATGCCAGCCAGATGGATCCGGGTTCAGAAAAAGAACCGATCCGAGATCACCGGACCGATCCGACTAAAGGACCGGACCGATCCGACGAGGATAAACTCTGCCAGATCGTGGTCAGATTTTTTAGGGTTTTGACTCCTTATTTAAACCACGATCAGTAGTTGGTTTTCTTAAGACTTTCCCACGTTGTTCAGAGCATATCAACCCTAAAGTCTTCACCTATTGAGTCCTATGATTCTAGGTTTTTAGATTCACACATCTTCCATATCTATGTGAATCAAAATTTGGTAACCCAAGAACACCATTGCTGTTGTTCAACCCTTGTGAAGTGGACCGCTTCTTCCTCTTCATTGCAGCCCTACTGGAAAGGGATATTCCAGCCGTGACTACAAAATCCGATACCCGAGGGTAATTCTTAGTCAACCTGTATTTCATTGTAATCCGATTGTAAACCGTCTTTTACAAATTATAGTGATATACAAATGGTTTTGCCCCTGTGGGGGATTTTTCCTTAACTTTGTGTGTTGAATAATTCTTGCATGATTTCATATTGTTTTAATCACACCTAGTTGCATGCTTAGGGTTAATTTGGGTTAAAAGGAATTTATTATATTGTTTCCTTATTTGAACGCAAGCGCCAACTCTTTCAAATTGGTATCAGAGCGGGTTACGCTAATCTATCGCGTATTCCTATTTTCCGCAAAATTTTTCTAAGATATCAATTTTCTGAAAAAATTGATTTTTGAAAAAGTGCGTGTTCAAATGGAGAAATCATATTATAAAATGCCTATTTTTGACGGGTCAAATTATGCTTATTGGAAAGCCCGTATGAGGTCGGCTTTAAAAGACATTGATGAACGTGTCTGGATTTTGGTTGAACGAGGATGGACTCCTCCCACCGTGACTGTTGATAACGTGAAAAATTTGAAACCTGTCACGACGTGGACCGATGATGAATTTAGATGGTCTTACTTTAATTCTAAGGGATTGAGTGCTATTTCTGGGTCTGTCACACCTGATGAGTTCAAACGCATAATGACGTGCACCACGTCAAAAGAAGCATGCGATGTTTTGCAACTTACCCATGAGGGTACGAACGCTGTTAAAGAATCTAAATTACAAAATTTGGCCACCCAATTTGAGACTATCACCATGTCTGAGTCCGATTGTTTTGATGAGTTTTTTGCACGCTTGTCGGACATCGTTAACACTAGTTTTAATTTGGGTGAGGTAATTGATAACACGCGTGTCGTTAAAAAGATTTTGAGATCTCTCCCAAAATGCTTTATTCCTAAAGTCACTGTTTTGAACTCTTTGGGAAATTTGAAATCACTTAAGTTGGAAGAACTTGTAGGAGATCTTCAAACCTATGAGATTGACATGTTTCCCAAAACCATTAAGGCTAAGGATAATGGGATTGCTTTAAAGACTCATTTTCAGAAAAAGAAAGAAAAAGTTTTTGAGTCCAAGTCTGAATGTGATTTTGACTTAGATGACTTGGCCCTGTTTGCAAAAAATTTCAAAAGAATTCTCAAATACAAGAAAAGTGGAAATTTCAATGATAAAAGGAATGTTGAGAAAAATATTTTTGAAAAGGAAAATGAGAAAGATTTCAAAGACCCTCCTAAGAAAGACAGTGAGCGATGTTTTGAGTGCAATGGGATAGGGCACAAGAAATTTGAGTGTCCTTCTAATCCTTGGAGAGAGCGCAAGAAAGTTTCCATGCCCACCTCTCCAAGCGTTAGTGAGTATGAGAATGGTGATGATAGGTTGATTCAAAATGCCTTTAGAAAGTTGTTTATCTAGACCATGGAAACAAAAAGGTCAAATAGGATCCTTGGTCTTCGAATTCGTGTGTTAAAGGCAGAAAGTGATGAGCTAAAAAGAGAAAAAGGTGACTTGTCCAACACTGTGTCTAGTCTGATGACATGTGTATCCCATCTCGAGGATGACCTCAAACAAGCACAGGAGGTCCAAGTCACATTAGAGAATGCTCCCGAGCCTATATCCACCGTTGTGAGTGAGCCCCATGGGTGTCCGTCTAGGAATATTCATCCCAAAATTATTGATAAATTACTTCCTAGACCGGTTTATGTTTGCTCCCACTGCAAGAAACGAGGACATATTAGGGAATTTTGTTCTAAGTTGGGTTTTGTGCCACATCATGCCACTTCACATATTCATGCTCATTCACCCACTCATAATACTTTGCCTGCTCATTTTGATAGAGAGTTTGCACATATTCGCGAGCAAGTGAAGTTTTTAATCAAGACTACACATGATCTAGTGGAGTTGGTTCAAAAGATGCCACCATCTTTAGAAAACTCCACCGTTACTCCCGGTTGAGATCTAGTCTTGATTGCTAGCATAGGTTGTTTATCATGTCATTTTTTAAACCTATTGCTAGCATGTATCATTAGTTAGTTTTTTTTTTTAAAAAAAATACAAAAAGATTTTCTTTTTAGAAATTTTTTTAGAAAAACTCAAAAAGATTTTATTTTGATAAAATTTTTTGAAAAATTCAAAAAGAGATTTGCCTTTTATGGATGAGCATTTAAGATAGCCAAGTCACAACTTCATTCCATTTATCCATGTGACTGTTTGATAGAGATTTGAGAGGCTACATCATTTCATCCATGTGCTTAACATTGATTGGAGTCCTTGAGATGTAATTAGTGATATTTCCTACATGCTTGACTCCTATATCCTTTATTGCACACATGCACGGCTATATTTTGATTGTTTCACTTGTCAATCTCATGTTGGCTTGAGTGTTTCCATCTCAATCCTGTCTATACAATGTATAAAATGCGATAAAACTTGACAAGATTGGATTGCATGTTAAAACCGTTTTGGTGAGACTGTGTGTACATTTTCATAACGGGGAGGGGCTGCGAAAGTTGATTCTTATCCTTTGCGCAAAAGCCACCATTACAAAGGACCTAAAAAATGGAGGAATTTTAATATCCGAGGTCCTAAGAGGTTAAAAGAGCCCGAAAAAATTATAAGGCAATAAAAAGATATTCATGCCAATTATGGGCCATTTAGGTTTCACACAATTCTTCAAAGTTTGAGAATTTAGTATACCTCTATTCAAAATATAAATCTGAGGGAGTTTGGTTGGAGATTGAAAAACGGGTTTGCACTTCCTTGAAAGTCCTGAAAAAGCATGAAAATCATTTTGGACGTTATTGGTGTAGAAATCACTTTGAGCTTTGATTTGTAGATTTGATATAGTCAATGTCTTATATTTCCAATCTTTTACACCAAAGGAAGCATTTGAGTTCATTCGTTAGGACTATCCAATATTCATCGTGCACATATGTCATGTTTGTATGCATTGATTTTCCTATCGAATTTTGATCACACCCATTCATTTACGCCATCACCGACTTGGTTGTTTTATGTTCATTCATGGTGAGATTTATGCCTTGTGTCACCCCGGTTCTTGATTGCTTGATTTATTTCTCTCATTTGTCTCTTTGGGAACATCATAAAAAGGGGGAGAAAGAATTATCTTATCTTATTATGGGGGAGATTTGAAATTTTGAGGTTTGTTCATAAATTGGTATCTAGATTTATCTCATTTCAAACTCGATATGTCACTTGGTATTTGCTTTGTCTCATGTGTGTAGGTACATCTTTGGATAATCCCATGATACACACCCTGATGAGAAAAGCGTGAAGATTCTTGAAGAATTGAAGAACAAAAGATGCAGCCTTAGTCATATGTACCTCTTTCAGTTTTGGGTTCATGGAAGGGTAGATTTGTATAGGCATTGTTCATACTTGATAATTCGGATTTTTTATGTTTGTTCCGGCATAGACATAGGGGGAGATTTGTAAGGACAATTTTGTCCATGTTACTCGTGTATGTCATCAGCCGTAACACCGTTGCAGAAATTCAAAGTTTCATATCAAACAGAATCCGAAGATCAAGAGAAAGAAGGAATTTGGGAATCAGACCTGGCCGGACCGATCCGATTAAGATAAATGAACCGATCCGGCTTACCGGACCGATCCGGCTAAAGGGACCGGACCGATACGCTTGCTGAGTTGAGACCAGTACACCCCGGATCCATAACGAACCGATGAAGGCAAAAAGGCCGAACCGATCCGATGCCAGCCAGATGGATCCGGGTTCAGAAAAAGAACCGATCCGAGATCACCGGACCGATCCGACTAAAGGATCGGACCGATCCGACGAGGATAAACTCTGCCAGATCGTGGTCAGATTTTTTAGGGTTTTGACTCCTTATTTAAACCACGATCAGTAGTTGGTTTTCTTAAGACTTTCCCATGTTGTTCAGAGCATATCAACCCTAAATTCTTCACCTATTGAGTCCTATGATTCTAGGTTTTTAGATTCACACATCTTCCATATCTATGTGAATCAAAATTTGGTAACCCAAGAACACCATTACTGTTGTTCAACCCTTGTGAAGTGGACCACTTCTTCCTCTTCATTGCAGCCCTACTGGAAAGGGATATTCCAGCCGCGACTACAGAATCCGATACCCGAGGGTAATTCTTAGTCAACCTGTATTTCATTGTAATCCGATTGTAAACCGTCTTTTACAAATTATAGTGATATACAAATGGTTTTGCCCCTGTGGGGGATTTTTCCTTAACTTTGTGTGTTGAATAATTCTTGCATGATTTCATATTGTTTCAATCACACCTAGTTGCATGCTTAGGGTTAATTTGGGTTAAAAGGAATTTATTATATTGTTTCCTTATTTGAACGCAAGCGCCAACTCTTTCACTATTGTTGTTATTATTGACAGTGCATGCCTGCGGTGGGATTTATACTGTTGTTGTTGATGATGATGTTGAATGCCCGAGGTGGGCTTTATATTGTTGTGGTTGGTTAAACATGTCATGTTTAATTTTGGATTATTATAAAAATAGAGGAAACTCTGTCAAAATTTCCATAAAACCTTCCCCATTTATCTCTCCCACGCCTTAATAAAGAATGAAGTAAAAATTAACTTTAAAATTATGCAAATATTTATTTTTTGATGCTCGATTTTATATTAAAATATCATTATTATTTGAGCTATATTCTTTATATGGTTAATCTGTTTTAGTTGTTAACTGCTATTTGTTTCCTTCTTTTGTTCAGATATCGATCCCGTTCTTGCCTATTGCGTATCCGATGTAGCTGTTGCTAAATTGGGTTTTCATGCTACACGAATGGAGCTAATGTTGTAGTTTAATTTGCTAGTTTTAATGTCTATAGTCATTTTAGATATCTTTTTGTTTGTGAGTTGTCTAGAAGTCAATTGGGAAACTGTTGGTGTATATTTTTTTTTTAATTTCAAATATTAATGACATTTCTTATACCTATTGTTTAAGTTATATTGGTACTTGGAACTTGCTACTTTGAGTATGGAAGTTTGTTCTTTGAATTGACAAATCGTAGTTTTTATGCATTACATGTTTGGGATATTTGAATAGTATAATACAATTCAATGCAAAAAAAGAAAGGAAAAGAAAATTTAATGGCGGTTTATAGTTCACATATAAAAACGGGTATATTTTATGACTGTTTTATGTACGCTATCATTATAATTAACAAGTAACTGTCGTAATAGGTACCTTTTATGACGGTTTGTACAAAAAATTGTCGTAATATGATGGTTTGTTATGACGATTTTGCCAACACCAATTTTATTTCGACACAACATTATTGTTAATGACAGTTTGTATGAAAAACTGTCGTAATAGGATGGTTGTTATGACCGTTTTGTCAACACTGATTTTATTATGACACACAACATTACGACAGTTTTTAAAGCTTTGAAAACCGTCATAAATAACCTTTTATGACCCTTTTTCCCCGTCATAAAATGTCTATTTCTAGTAGTGAGTGTTTCTACATAGGAAGAGATGCACGTGTTGTTTGTCCAGAAGTTCTTTCTGGCAGAAGATGAATTCACCTTGACTCAACTTGGTAGGGAGAAGCAAAGACCTGGGGAAGAAGTGGTGGCCTAAAATCGAAGGTTCAGGGAAAGATCCCTCAATGTGAGATAAAAAGCGAAAGAATCTAAGTTATTGCAGATCTGCGCTGAGGGGCTTCTTCCTGAGTACATCTTCCACCTTATCAATGAAACGCACAAGGGGACTTTCTCGGCGTTCTTAAAAGTAGCGAGGAATATCTCCTTGGTGGTGCGAACCAATCCGATGGCTATGCCCATGATGTTTAGGTAGCCGATGCAACCCGCGGGAGGGAGGTCTCAGCCCCCACGGGTAGGATACACCGAAGGGGGAGATAGGGTCAAAGCACCGAAGAAGGACAATAAGAGGAAATTCGAAAGAGATAGGGAGGACCCACTGCCATTGCCTTGTATAGTCGAAGAAGTTGTCAGCTGTTACAATGCGATGGTCCAAGTAGGAACGGTCTATGAGACAAAGGACATTCTCGCTGGAGAGCCCGATGCGTTAACAAAGGCAGATCCAAAGTACTGCCACGTTCATTGAAGGATCTAGCATCCAATCGAGAGTTGTTTCACACTGAGAAGAATCATTGACAAGTACGTGAAGGCGAGGACATTGCAAATCCCTCCACAGAACGTAAATAACAACCCCTTGTCAGCACATGGGAGAGTAGGTTAGAGATGACCCAGGCAATACTCGATATTACGAGGAAAAATGCAGTCCCATCACTGAGATAGAATGGATCCATGACCAGATTGGTGAGAAGGTTTCTGTCAGAAGTAACCTTCAGCGATGCAGATAGGGCTGTAAGGTTCCCTCACAACATGACATTGTATGTGATTGCCAGTGTTAACAGAGTTAGCTTCGCTAGGACTCTTATGGATGGAGGATATTCCACTAATATCATGCCAATCAAATCCTTTCACGCAGCTAATATTCCAGAAGAAAGGTTAGTCCCCATGGCCTTGGTGATTTCGAGGTATTATAACCAATATTCCAAATCCATTGGGTATGTTAATGTTGGGATTATAATGGGAAATTTGAGTTGCCATATCAAGTTCCATGTAATAGAGAGTGCAACTTCCTATCATCTACTAATAGGGAGGGTGTAGATGCACAACCAAGGCCTAGTCCCTTCTACATACCACCAATGTACCAAAGCAAATGTCAAGGGCACAGAGGTGACCATTAAGGCTACAAAGAGGCCCTTCACTGTCGAAGAGGCTCACTTGGTGGACACAAAATTTTACATAGAGTTAGAGGAAGATGTTCAGGTCTTGATAAGAAGAATGGAGGGATCATGGGTTCCCTCAATCAGAGAAAGGATGTGGACTTTAAATGATTAGAAGAAGGAAGCTATGAGCAGCGCCATGGATATAATCGAAGAAGCTCACTAGGTGGTCCCTCGGCCCCAAGTCATCTCAAAGCATCTTAAAGATAAAATGAGGCCCAGAGTGGACCCGATGGAGCATGAGGTTCAATGGCAGAGCGTACTGAGCCGGTTCTCAGGAGAAAGAGTGGCTGAAGCTTCTAGAGAAAAGAAGAGGAAGGCGATCACCACTACCAGCAGGCAATGCAAGAATATCATTACCGAGGAAGGAAATGTGGTATATCGGCTATAACGGTGTGAGCGGGCGGCCGAGGAAGTAGAGGATGAGGTTGACCCGATATATGAATGCTTTCCGGTAGATCAACTAGGGCAGTGTATGGTGATAGACAATTATAGCATACAAGAATTTATGGAAGAAGTCATCGAGGAACCAGATTACATGGAAAATCAGCCAAAGCCCCAGGCACAAGAGTTGGAGCAGTTGAATCTAGTAAAAGAAGGGGAAGATCCAAGGCCCATCTTCATTTAGAAGGATCTCAGTAAAGAGAAATGAGAGGCCTTGGTTAAATTAATCCGGGAGTTTATAGAAGTCTTTGCATGGAAATACACAAAAATAGAGGGGCTGGATGAGAAAGTAAGGTGCCACAAGTTGAATGTAATGCCTTCTGCCATTCCAGTGAAGCATATGATGAGAACATACAAACCTGAGCTAGGTTTGAAGATCAAGGAAGAGGTTCAACGCTTACTAACGGCAGGGTTCATCACACCGATACAACACCCACTCTGGCTATCCAGTATTATCCCAGTGGGGAAGAAGGACGAAAGCCAAATAAGGATATACGTAGACTTCAGAGACTTGAATAGATCTTGCCCCAAAGATGAGTTCCCTCTACCCTCCATTGATAGCTTAGTAGATGCAACGGTAGGTCATGAAATGTACAGCTTCATGGATGGGTATGTAGGGTATAACCAGATCAAGATGGACCCCGTGGATGCAGAGAAAATAACGTTCAGAACCCCGTTGGGCAACTTTATATACAAGGTGATGCCGTTTGGACTCAAGAATGTTGGGGCAACCTATCAGAGAACGATGATGGCCATTTTCCATGACTTCTTTCATAAATTTGTTGAATTTTATGTGGATGATTTGGTCATCAAGTCGAGGAAGGAAGGTGTTATCTCGTTGCAGGAAGTTTAAATTAAGGATGAATCCACTGAAGTGTGTCTTTGGAGTGACAAGTGGAAAATTCTTAGGCTTTGTGGTTGATAGATGGGGGCTGCAGATGGATTAGGACAAACAGCGGGCGATCTTCGAAAAGCCATATTCGAGAATGTCGAAGGAGCTGAAGAGTTTCCTCGGCAAGGTCTCCTACCTTCGGAGACTTGTGCCTGGTGTAATACCCCGTATTTTTATGCTTTCTAAATTTGGGGATTTATAAATTTAATGTTAGATATTAATTTAATATAAATTCGGAAATTAATTATTTTCATAATTACTAACGTGATGAGAGTTAGTAATCATTGGAAATTTTTTGAATATTACTAATGAGTAAAGTAATACATGATATTGGTTCTATTAAATGTCACGAGTGAATAAAATGACAATTTTGGAAATTTAAGTCGGGACGCGCTCGTGTCGTGTCGGGACTAAATGTTGATTAATAAAAGTGAATAAATTATAAATCACCCGTATGGTCATTTCGAGTGCGCTAAAGTGTCCGGAAGGGTCGAGATAGTCAAAATAATGTACCCGGGGCTTAGTTTGGGTCTCGGGACATTTTTAGGCCTAATTGACACCCTGGGAGGGCGTTTTGGACATTTTACATTTTTAGGCTTGAAAACCCACGAAAATTTTAGAGTTATATTAGATGCTTAGGGTTGCCTTCTAGGGTTAACTCAACCAAAAATAAGAAACGGCCATTGGAGAAGGAAGGAGAGAGCTTGCCCAAGAGTTCTAGGCCAAGAACCCCACCGTTTGCGCTGCCGTCACCGCCAAACGATAGATCGCGTAAAAAAGATCACCACCACACCGATTTCATCCACAAATCAGAAACAAAAATCCCCAGGCAAGTATTTATCTTGCTTAATTTCGTTAATGCTTCATTCATGTTAGTTTAGGGTTGATTATGACGAGTTTAAATGAAAGAAAACCCATGTTGGAGATTAGAATTTGCATATTGTGGTGATATAAATGATAATCTGGAAATCCCCTTCACATGTAGAGGTTGAACCACGGATTTATGATGGACTAGAAGCAGAAATTCTGGAAAAAGAATGATTTGAATTAAGTTAATGAAAATTTTAGGGTTCATGACAATTGTATAAATTTTGACACTTTAATCCATGATTTTTTATGAAAACTCACATGCCTTACGTTAAACATTGTCCATTTGAGTTTAGAACGTTTGTAGTATAAATTTCTGGGAGTTTGGGAGTTAAAAGTTTGGATTTTGATGATGTTGGATGATAGAACCCGTAACTGGTATTCTACAGATTCGACATACCTGTTTGATTGATCGATCAAACCAGGAGTATCGATCGATCGACGCATCGATCTATCAAGCTCCTGCCATCGATCGATCGACCCCTCCTGGAAGACTTATATTTCCCCTTCTAAATAGTTGAATTCAATTTAAATGAGTAATAATCTTTGGACATCCTTATTAAAATATTTTGGGAGATAAAATAAGACCAGTAGGACTTATTAAAAATATGAAACCTTTAATGTAAGACGAAATTTACATTTTTCGGGGATGTTCACATATAAGGGGCGATGGAACTATGTCTTGAAGTGGGGAGACGTGTAGGGTAGTTATGTTGGAAAATAAATAAGTACCTACTTAAATTCCACTTTGGAAAGATAAGAATCCATGAGTGTTACGTAGTAAGTTGGATAAATCCCTCAAATTAAAGTAAGAAACGAACCGTTATACGTGATAACTAAATAATGAGAAATAAGGATCAATACCATAATTATGGGTTATGAGATATACCTAAATTTGATATGGTAATAGTAGTATATTTATATGACTGTGTTTATGCATATACTATGTACGTGTGAAAATTATGCCCGCGCTACTTGCTATCCCTGAGGTTATCGTGCTGGGACAGTCTTATCTCGATGGGCCTTTATAGGGGATATTGACTCGTACCCTAGAAGATAGAAATCCTTTGGTACAGGCTATCAGATCGATAGTCAGACGGTCCAAAGAGACGTGGGGGCATGTGCTGACCTCTTAGAAACTTGGAATCTATGATTCGCCTCAATATTGTTTGTGTTTGTGTTAGTACAGTTCGAGAGTGATTCCGAACTTGAATTTCCCTTAGTACGAGTGATACAGGGACTGGATAGCAGAGGGCCCGGACCATAATTATTATGTGGGGTGCTGTTAGAATATATATATATATATATATATTATATTAGTATTTAATATATATATTTAAATTTGGGATTTGGGAACTACATGTTGTGTCTATGGTAAGTAAGAATGGAATAACTATTTCAATTTGAGAATAAGTGTTTGAAAAGTATAATGTGTTACTGAGAAACTTTATTAGTAAATAAGGTTTAAATGAGAACTTTGTTGTTAAATGAAATTAATCTCTTAAACAATTGAAATTTTCATTTTAAATCTTACGAGCAACCTAAGATAAGATAACTTACACCGTTGGGAAGGTTAGTGCGATAGGCGTGCACATTAGTAGAGAGGTGAGAGTTTCTCAAGGGAGTGCCGCACTAATATGTTGTTGCATTGGCCAGTAAACAATTTAAATACTTGATAAGCAAATTTTAAATCATTTTTACAATCGGGCTCTGACCCGTTTCCATTTTCTTTTCTCTCTTGTATATATATGTATATATTACAGGTGCCCAACCACAGGGGCATCTTGCATAGGATCCTTTGGAAGGAACTGCAGCTTAGGTGGGAGTTGCAGGCCTTTTGTTTAGACGACCTCATTTGTTGATTCCACATATAGCACTATTTATTCAATTGGGCATGTGTCGCCCTTTTTCATTATTCAGTTGCTTATCGGATATTGTGATCTATTAATTTCCAGTATTTGTACTTTTGGATTTATTACTGTCAGAATGTTTTCTTTAAATTTTAAATGTTGGGATTACTTAGTTGGATGTTTAATTAATTGGATTGTTTGTTCCAGTATGTTTGTTTGTTGATCCTTAAATTATGAATTACGTAAAGTTTTAAATTATTGATTTTAAATAAAATTTGGAAAGA
Organism: Sambucus nigra; assembly: GCA_949130495.1. Taxonomy (NCBI): domain Eukaryota; kingdom Viridiplantae; phylum Streptophyta; class Magnoliopsida; order Dipsacales; family Adoxaceae; genus Sambucus; species Sambucus nigra. Next base: position 363,468,614 of record OX422222.1, read on the forward strand.
AATGTCTAAAATGTTTTGACACATAGCTTAATTATTTAGGGTGTTTAAATTGGAAAAGTTATTTTACGACAGTGATGCTAAGAATAAACCGACCGTTTACCTTGATTATAATTTAATAAAGGAATGATCACCCGGTATTTAATTAGGCGGGGTGTCACAGGTGGTATCACAGCATCAGGTTCTAGTGTCCTTAGGATCTGTACGGCTTATTTCGCTTTCAGCTTGGCATTTTTTTTATAGAGCCCTATTTTAGGATTGTTGTATTCTTGCATTTACGATGAAGTCTTCAGCAATTTGAGATTTGATAATAATTGTAGACTAATAAATTTCTTCACGTTTCAGATGCCTCCGAGATGGGATAGGCGTTCCCAAGCCGAGCAGCCAGTAGCTCCGGCTCAGGGGACAATGAATGCTAATGAGGTAGCCGCTATTGTTGCTCAGGCGGTGAATGCCGCGCTAGCGGTAGTACAGCAGGCTGCACCCCAAGTTCAGGAAGTGGCGCCAGTACCTGCACAGCTTCCATCAGCATGGGAGCGGGTTAGGGATGCCTTCCAGAAGGCGCATCCCCCTGAGTTCTCGGGTAGTTCAGATATCATCATTGTCAGCCAGTGGAAGAAAGACATACAGAGGCATCTGCGTATGTATGAGTGCACAAACGTGCAGAAACAGTTGTTGGCTTCATTTAAGCTAGTGGGGGCCGCTTTGCAGTGGTGGGAATCCACCACCACCTTGGAGGAGAGGGATACCATCCCGATTCAGTCATTATGGGAGCAGTTTGACCCCAAGTATTTTCCATCCGCCGTGCAAACTGAGATGAGGCGAAGGTTACTGAACTTGAAGCATGAAAATTGTACTGTTGCTGAGTATGAAGAGGAGTTCACAAGACTTCTCACTATAGTGACAGATGAGGCACCCACTGAGGGCAAGAAAATACTATTATTTTTGGACGGGTTAGCTTGGAGGATCCGTCAGCACCTTATAATGAATCTGTCTATGAGTACCTACACAGATGTACTCAATGCTGATTTGCTACACTGCCAGGATCACCGCTTCCATCTGCAGGGAAGCAAGCGGGCAGGAGAGTCCGGCCAGTAGGGCAGGACAGGGGGTATTGGCACTAGTGGAGCACCGACATCGCAGGGGCAGATTCGTCAACATGAGCAGAGTCCCCATCAGGGGGACCTTGCCAAGCGGTTCTGATCAGGTGATTCCAGGAAGGGATTTGGGGGATTTAGGCAGGGTCAGTAGGGCCAGCCTAATCAGCAGGGGCAGCAAGGCCAACACCGCCAGCAGCAGGGTCAGTAGCAGGGCCAACAACGTCTCCATCAGGGCCAGCAGGGCCAATGTAGGGGTGGTAACGGCCAACAGGGACGTTGTCAGCAGGGTCAGAGGGGAGGTAATTTCAGAGGCCGATGTTTCGTGTGCGGCAAGAATGGCCATAAGCTCCAGGATTGTCCAGAGGGTGATAGGGCCCCACAGCAACAGGGTGCCCGTAATGAGCCACAGAGGCCACTTTTTCCAGCATCCCTCCCAGTACATGCTCAGGTACCAGCCCTACCAGCCATTCCAGCCGCTCCGGTGCAGCAGGGGCAGTTATAGTACGGACGTGTCTATAACGTCCACCAGGCAGCAGCTCCACAGGCACCACCCGCGATTGAAGGTACGTTTCCTATCCATGGTACTATGGGTTAGGTTTTATTTGATACTGGGGCGACGCACTGTTTTATAGCTACCCATTTTGCGAAGGCCTTAGAGTTATTAGCCACAGTAGAGAGCACTGTAACGTGTGTAGACTCACCATTGGGAAATGGATCGCTAATTTTCTTTATATGTCGGGGTGTGGGGGTAGAGATTGGTAGCTTGGTATTACCAGCAGACATGTTAGTCTTAGATATGCATAAGCACGACGTTATTATTGGTATGGACTGGCTCGCAGCTTACAGAGCCATGATAGAATATTTCGGTGGGATTATTGTCTTTGCCATTCCGGGGCAAGAGATGTTTGTAGTGGCGATGCCTCGCCCAAAGGGAGGCTTGAACGCTCATTTGTATTACATAGAGGAGGATACCTCTAGGAGGTTGTGATTCCCTTAGACTCGATCCCAGTTGTTCGTGAGTTTTTTGATGTATTTCAGGAGATACCAGGCCTACCCCCCAGTCGAGAGATAGATTTTGTCATAGATTTATTATCGGATACTCGACCTATATCATGCGCTCCATAACGTATGGCTCCGGCAGAGATGTGAGAGTTATGAGATCAGATAAAGCACCTGGTAGGTCAGGGCTTCATTCGCAGGAGTACCTCACCTTGGGGCGCTCCAGTTTTGTTTGTAAAAAAGAGAGATGGTTCACTAAGGTTCTGTGTGGACTACCGGGAGCTGAACACGGTCACGATACGAAATAAGTATCCGTTGCCTCGAATCGATGACCTGTTTGACCAGCTGAGGGGAGCAACTTTCTTTTCGAAGATAGATCTGAGGTCAGGGTACCATCAGCTATGTATTAGGGAGAAGGATGTTTCAAAGACTGGTTTCTTGACGAGATATGGGTCCTATGAGTTCAGAGTGATGCCATTTGGACTAAAAAATGCTCCATTCGTATTGATGGACTTGATGAACCGAGTGTTCAGAGAGTTCTTGGATCAGTTTGTTATCGTCTTCATAGATGACATCCTGATATATTCACACTCCGAGGAGGAGCATGCCGAGCACTTGAGGCAGGTTCTTCAGACTCTACGAGAGCATCAGCTGTATGCTAAGTACGAGAAGTGCGGGTTCTGGTTACGTGAAGTGCAGGTCTTGGGGCATGTTGTTTCTGAACAAGGGATAGCAGTTGACTCGAGTAAAGTGTCAGCGGTGAGGGAGTGGGGACTGCCCACGACACCGACGAAAGTACGTAGTTTCTTGGGATTAGTCGGATACTACAGGAGATTCATTCGGGGTTTCTCCAAAATAGCGGGTCCATTGACGAACCTGACTCGCAAGGGAGTAGCATATGTTTGGGACGATGCTTGTCAATTGGCTTTCGACGAGCTGAAAGACAAGCTTACTTCAGCACCGGTCCTTGCTTTGCCTAAGCCGGGCGTGGAGTATTTGGTTTTCACCGATGCCTCTTTACGGGGACTTGGGGGAGTACTACAGCAGGAGGAGAAGACTATAGCTTTTGCTTCCCGCAAGCTTAAGCCACATGACAAGAATTACCCCACCCACGACCTAGAGTTAGCAACGGTCGTTTTTGCATTGAGGATATGGAGGCACTATTTATTGGGGGAGAAATTTCGCTTGTTCATAGACCACAAGTCACTGCAGTACCTGTTCACTCAGCGAGAGCTGAATATGTGTCAGCACAAGTGGTTAGAGTTTGGGAAGGACTACCAGTTCGACATACAGTACCATCCGGGGAAGGCCATCGTAGTTGCCTATGCGTTGAGTCGTAGACCGGTTGACGATGTAGAGAATATCTAGAAAGCAAAGTGGAAAGAGTTAGGACACCAGGACGGAGTAGCCCGTTCCTTCATATCTGTCATGACAGTGACACCCGAGATTGTTACGAGGGTGATACAGGCATAGACAGCAGACCCATTTTTCCAGGAGTAGATTGTAAGACTTTTAGCCGAGGGTGTTGAGTCCTATTCTGTTAGTTCTAATGGGGGCTTGAGGTTTAATGCGAGATTGGTGGTCCCAGAAGGAGAAGACTTACATCATGTAGTGATGGCCCAGTCTCACGGATCCCGATTTGCGGTACATCCTGGGGGAGATAAGATGTACCAGGATTTGAGGCGGCAATACTGGTGGAGTGGGATGAAAAAGGCCATTGCTGAGTTCGTGTCCAAGTGTTCTACCTGCTAGCTAGTAAAGGTGGACCACCAGAAACCGTCAGGGTTGCTTCAGCCATTGGAAATACCCGCGTGGAAGTGGGAGAGTATTTCTATGGATTTTATTACTGGGTTGCCTATATCAGAGCGAGGCCACGAATCTATCTGGGTGATTGTGGACCGTTTGACCAAGGTGGCTCATTTTCTGCTGGTGCGGACAGACTATACCACGGGTCGGTATGCTCAGTTGTTCATTGCTGAGATTGTGAGATTACATGGGGTGCCCCTGAATATTGTGTCAGATAGAGACAAGATTTTCGTGTCGCGTTTCTGGGAGAGCTTTCAGGAGGCTATGGGTACAGAGTTGAGGTTGAGTTCAGCTTATCACCCACAGACAGATGGACAAACAGAGTGTACTAATCAAATGTTGGAGGATATGTTACGCATGTGTGTCCTTGACTTTGGAGCAGGTTGGGAGCCACATCTTCCACTGGTGGAGTTCGCTTATAATAACTCTTATCAGTTCACGATTGGCATGGCTACATTTGAGGCTTTGTATGACAGGCCTTGTCGTTCCCCAACTTATTGGCTAGAGGTGGGGGATAACAAGTTGCTCGGACCAGAGGTGATTCAAGAAACCTCTGTTAGGATTGAGATGATCAGGAGTCGCATTCGAGTAGCCCAGGACAGGCAGAAAAGCTACGCCGATGCAAAACGGTTCTTCCGGGAGTTTAATGTGGGGGACCAAGTATGACTACGTGTATCTCCTATGAAAGGAGTGATGAGGTTCGGGAAGAAAGGGAAATTGGCCCCGAGGTACGTGGGACCATTTCCCATTATCGAGAGGATTGGCCCGGTAGCATACAGATTGGGGCTTCCAGAGCATTTACATCGCATCCACGATGTATTCCACATCTCGTCGTTGAGACGTTACCTTCAAGATGATATGGCCCACACACACATCGCGATAGAAGAGATAGACTTACAGCCTGACATCTCTTACGAGGAGAGACCAGTGGCTATCCTAGACCATAGCGAAAGGAGATTGAGGTCGAAGGTAGTTCCACTTGTACGGGTCCAGTGGGAGCATCATAATGTGGAGGAATCCACCTAGGAGCGCGAGGCAGATATGCGCGAGAGATACCCGTATTTATTCTTTCCATGTATGCCTTATTTTCTAAATTTCGGGACGAAATTCTGTTATTAGAGGGAAGAATGTAATACCCCGTATTTTTATGCTTTCTAAATTTGGGGATTTATTAAATTTAATGTGAGATATTAATTTAATATAAATCCAAAAATTAATTATTTTTATAATTACTAACGTGACGAGAGTTAGTAATCATTGGAAATTTGTTGAATATTACTAATGAGTAAAGTAATACATGATATAGGTTCTATTAAATGTCACGAGTGAATAAAATGACAATTTTGGAAATTTAAGTCGGGACGCGCTCGTGTCGTGTCGGGACTAAATGTTGATTAATAAAAGTGAATACATTATAAATCACCCGTATGGTCATTTCGAGTGCGCCAAAGTGTCCGGAAAGGTCGAGATAGTCAAAATAATGTACCCGGGGATTTAGTTTGGGTCTCGGGGCATTTTTAGGCCTAATTGACACCTCGGGAGGGCGTTTTGGACATTTTACATTTTTAGGCTTGAAAACCCAAGAAAATTTTAGAGTTATATCAGATGCTTAGGGTTTCCTTCTAGGGTTAACTTAACCAAAAACAAGAAACGGCCATTGGAGAAGGAAGGAGAGAGCTTGCCCAAGAGTTCTAGGCCAAGAACACCTCCGTTTGCGCCGCCGTCGCCGCCAAACGATAGATCGCGTAACAAGGATCACCACCACACCGATTTCATCCACAAATCAGAAACAAAAATCCCCAGGCAAGTATTTATCTTTCTTAATTTCGTTAATGCTTCATTCATGTTAGTTTAGGGTTGATTAGGATGATTTTCAATGAAAGAAAACCCATGTTGGAGATTAGAATTTGCATGTTGTTGTGATATAAATGATAATCTGGAAATCCCCTTCACATGTAGAGGTTGAACCACGAATTTATGATGGACTAGAAGTAGAAATTCTGGAAAAAGAATGATTTGAATAAAGTTAAAGAAAATTTTAGGGTTCATGAGAATTGTATAAATTTTGACACTTTAATCCATGATTTTTGATGAAAACTCACATGCCTTACGTTGAACGTTGTCCATTTGAGTTTAGAACGTTTGTAGTATAAATTTCTGGGAGTTTGGGAGTTAAAAGTTTGGATTTTGATGATGTTGGATGATAGAACCCGTAACTGGTATTCTACAGATTCGACATACCTATTTGATCGATCGATCGACGCATCGATCGATCGAGCTCCTGCCATCGATCAATCGACCCCTCCTGGCAGACTCATATTTCCCCTTCTAAATAGTTGAATTCAATTTAAATGAGTAATAATCTTTGGACATCCTTATTAAAATATTTTGGGAGATAAAAGAAGACCAGTAGGACTTATTAAAAATATGAAACCTTTAATGTAAGACGAAATTTACATTTTTTGGGGATGTTTATATATAAGGGGCGATGGAACTATGTATTGAAGTGGGGAGACGTGTAGGGTAGTTATGTTGGAAAATAAATAAGTACCTACTGAAATTCCACTTTGGAAAGATAAGAATCCATGAGTGTTACGTAGTAAGTTGGATAAATCCCTCAAATTAAAGTAAGAAACGAACCGTTATACGTGATAACTAAATAATGAGAAATAAGGATCAATATCATAATTATGGGTTATGAGATATACCTAAATTTGATATGGTAATAGTAGTATATTTATATGAATGTGTTGATGCATATACTATGTACGTGTGAAAATCATGCCCGCGCTACTTGCTATCCCTGAGGTTATCGCGCTGGGACAGTCTTGTCTCGATGGGCCTTTATGGAGGATATTGACTCGTACCCTAGAAGATATAAATCCTTTGGTACAGGCTATCGGATCGATAGTCAGATGGTCCTAAGAGACGTGGGGGCATGTGCTGACCTCTTAGAAACTTCGAATCTATGCTTCGCCTCAATATTGTTTGTGTTTGTGTTAATACAGTTCGAGAGTGATTCCGAACTTGTATTTCCCTTAGTACGAGTGATACGAGGACTGGATAGCAGAGTATGCCCGCACCATAATTATTATGTGGGGTGATGTTAGAATATATATATATATATATATATATATATTATGAGTATTTAATATATATATTTAAATCTGAGATTTGGGAACTACCTGTTGTGTCTATGGTAAGTAAGAATGGAATAACTATTTCAATTTGAGAATAAGTGTTTGAAAAGTATAATGTGTTACTGAGAAACTTTATTAGTAAATAAGGTTTAAATTAGAACTTTGTTGTTAAATGAAATTAATCTCTTAAACAATTGGAATTGTCAGTTTAAATCTTACGAGCAACCTAAGATAAGATAACTTAAACCGTTGGGAAGGTTAGTGCGATAGGCGTGCACATTAGTAGAGAGGTGAGAATTTCTCAAGGGAGTGCCATACTAATATGTTGTTGCATTGTCTAGTAAACAATTTAAATACTTGCTAAACAAATTTTAAATCGTTTTTATAATCGGGATCTGACCCGTTTCCATTTTCTTTTTCTCTTGTATATATATGTATATATTACAGGTGCCCAACCACAAGGGCGTCTTGCATAGGATCCTTTGGAAGGAACGCGCTACAGCTTAGGTGGGAGTTGCAGGCCTTTTGTTTAGACGACCTCATTTGTTGATTCCACATCTAGCACTATTTATTCAATTAGGCATGTGTCGCCCTTTTCCATTATTCAGTTGCTTATCGAATATTGTGATCTATTGATTTCTAGTATTTGTACTTTTGGATTTATTACTGTCATAATGTTTTCTTTAAGTTTTAAATGTTAGGATTACTTAGTTGGATGTTTAATTAATTGGATTGTTTGTTCCAGTATGTTTGTTTGTTGATCCTTAAATTATGAATTACGTAAAGTTTTAAATTATTGATTTTAAATAAAATTTGGAAAGAAATGTCTAAAATGTTTTGACCCTTAGCTTAATTATTTAGGCTGTTTAAATTAGAAAAGTTATTTTACGACTGTGATGCTAAGAATGAACCGACCGTTCACCTTGATTGTAATTTAATAAAGGAATGATCACCCAGTATTTAATTAGGTGGGGTGTCACACCTGGGTTAGCCGAAATAACACATTCGTTGATGCAGCTGTTACGAAAGAACACGAAGTTCAAATGGGAGGTGATTCACCAGGAGTCTCTCGATGGGCTGAAGAAACTGCTCGTTTCACCACAGACTATGGTCCCCCCCTAAAGTAGGAATACCGTTATAGGTGTATCTCACGTCCACCACGAGGTTCGTAGGACCTTTGCTGGCACAAGAGATTGATGGGTAAGAACGGACAGTTTATTACCTCAGCAGGATCATCCATGGGCCAGAAGTCAGATATAACAGTTTAGAAAGGCATCGTTTAGCCTTAGTCTTTATAGCGCAAAAACTTAGGCATTATATGTTGTCTTTTACAATTCATATTGTAACTAGATATGATCTTATTAAGTATTTTCTATCAAGAACGATTTTGATTGGTAGGGCATCTAAGTGGTTCCTCATACTATTTGAATATGATTTCAAGTACGTGGTGCCTCGTGCAATCAAAAGCCAGGCATACGTTGATCTATTGGCTATTTTCCCCTCAGGAACATTTGAGACACCTAAAGAAGATATTCCAGGGGACGATTTGCAGACTAACCATCTAGAGGCAATGGATGAGGAATGGACAAGCAGTTCGATAGGTCATAGGCAAAAAAGAAAGGAGGAGCAGGGGTTATTCTTTCGAAAGTAATGGAGGAGATTTTCTTTTCCTACAAGTTAGATTTCCCTTATTCTAATAACGAGGAAGAGTATGAAGCATTAGTATTGGGATTGCTAGAGGCTCTTCGAAGGGGGATCCGTTCACTTTGCATCAAGGGGGATTCAAACTTGGTGGTTCAACAAGTGAATGGAGAATACGCATTGAAACATATGAGCCTGGCACCATACAAAAGAATCATTTAGAGGCTCCTCAGCCAGTTCCATCAGACCAAGATCAAGAGACAACCCAGAACGATGAACCTATACCCAGACACATATGCAACCATTGCCAAGAAGATGATCATGATGAGCGCTATAACTACCGTCATGATCCAATAAAGAACAGCTCCTTCGGTAGTACAGTCGATACTGCTGACGGAGGAGGATGCAGACTCGAGGGAAGAGATTAAGAGGAAAATGGAGGCTGATGAAGCAATGATGGGGCTCAGAGAATTGGCCCAGTACTTTACGAACCAAGGAAACCTCTACTTTAGAAACGTAGGACGATGGCTATCGAGATGCGTCAGTCCAGAAGAGGCAGGGCAAAAATTAAAGAAAATACACGAAGCACACTACGAAATAACTAAGATACCCCTCTACCAAAGAATGCAAAGAGAGGGGTATTTTTGGCCTAAGATGAAGCAGGATGCGGTAGAGCTACAATGAAAGTGCGATAAATGCTAGTTATTCTTTTAAGAAGTTGAATATCACTTCGTGGAGGCTCAACCTGATTGGAGACGGCTCTATATTGACTTCATTAAAGATGGAGTTGTCCTAACGGAGAAAATTAATGCGATGGGACTCAAGCGAAGGGACCCGAGATTCTACATTCAGGAGGGGCAGATTTATCGAAGGGGATACTTCAATAAGCTATTGCGTTCCATCACAAAGGAGGAGGCAACCGAGGTTCTCAAACAGGCACACGACCCAGCTCATATAGGAGGGGCCAAGTTATATGACCAGTTGATGACTTTGGGATACTACTGGCCAACGATGGAGAAAGATTCAGTGGAGTTCGTTCGAAAGTGCAAGGCTTGCCAACTTCATGGAAATATGATCCATGCCCCGTCAGTGGACTTACACTCCCTGGCAATGCCTTATCCTTTTCACACTTGGGCGTTCAACCTAGTAGGGGCAATACACCCTTCTTCGAGAGGGAAGATATGGATACTAGTTGCAACGGAGTGTTTCACAAAGTGGGCTGAGGCGATACCACTGAGAAGGGAAACAGCAAGAGTGGTGAGCAACTTCATCATGGAATAGATCATTTATCATTTTGGGATCCCAAAGGTTATCCTTTCGGATAGTGGAACCCCTTTAGTTAATTCAGAAGTAACAATGCTCACAGACAAATACTCCATTGTCCATCATACTTCGACGGTGGCATACCCAAAGGTAAACGGTAAAGCCGAAGCGACTAACAAAACATTGGTCAATATCTTGGGTAAAATAATGGAGGACTTCCTAGGATTGTGGGATGACAAGATACCAACTGTTTTATAGGCCTATCGGATGACTAAGAGGAATCCCACAGGGTATACACCGTTCTCTCTTGTTTATGGGACCGAGGCGATTCTCCCAGTAGAGTTAGAAGTCCCCTCTGCTCGATATGCCTTGAGAAGTAGCATGCTTCCCCATAATAGACATGTGAAGTTAGAAGCGTTGGACGAACACAAAGACAATGCGATGTATCACTTTCAAATGTATACGAAGCAACTCTCTAGGATGTATGATAACTTGGTAAGACCAAGGAAGTTCATGGAGGGAGACCTTGTATTAAGAGCGACAGTAAAACACATTAGGGGGCTTCCTTTTCCCAAGTTTGTAGCAAATTGGGAAGGACCCTTTATTGTAAAAGAGGCTCATAAATCAGGTTATTACTTAGTATCTAAGATGGAAGAAGACAAACCATTCGAGATTAATAATAAATGGTTGAAAGTCTATCATGTGTAGGCATTATGTTTTACCACTGATGTAATTGGCTGTTATGAATGCACAAGTTATTTTTTTTCATTATGATGTGTGAACAAGTTCTTTTTACTATAACTCAAGAAGAGATGAAAGAATTATAGAACTTCACAATCAAAGTAAACAGTTATAACGCAGATAAAGCACTTTTTTCCATTCATGAACTTTGGTGCATTACAAAATTGGGAGCTATCGCCCAAGAATTACATGAGAAGGAAGAAAAAAAATACATATACAAAAACTCATTGGCCCAGGAGAAACCACTAATCCTAAGAAGAGAAAAAATATCCAAGAAGTCCCGAAGACGTTGCTTGGCAGGATCGTTGGGCATTAATAGAAACCTCCAACCTTGTATGCTCCTGTGTGCGCTCAATCAGGAGTTTCTCTCATTTCGACTTCGCCGCGTGTAGAGCCCCTTCGAGGTCATCCACCTCTTTGTCAATGGTTTCAAGAAGAGGTGAAAGGTCGGCCAACTTGGCATCCTCAGCCCTCCGATCCTCCTGATATTTTCATAAGAGATCCCTCTAGCTGTCCAATTACTGTCTCTTCAAAGTCTTCAAATACGCAATGAGCCAGTCAAAATGGAACCCACCATGACCTAACTCCCTCAGATAACCCAGGAATTGATTGAGGAGGGGTCCGATAATGTTTGTGGTTGGAGTATTGGCAATTTTAGCAACGATGGTAACCATACCTTAAAGCCTATGGCTCATAACTGGGATGTTGGAATGAAGGAAGTCCACCGTTAGGGTCTTAGGATGGTAGCTCACAAGTTGCTCAATGTCCAAACGGTGGTTGGCAGGCATTTGGGGAGAATGTTGGAGTACCATTAGGCAGAAGGCGGGAGAATCCAAATCGGGCAGAGGAAGCTCGCACCCAGATTCGCTCTCCACAGCAGCACCTGTCGTGGAACCCTGATCATTATGTCTAGATCCTTCGGAGGAGACAGGTTCACGATACGACGAGGTAATACGTGAAGGAACTGGTGGAGAGTCCTCTCGGGTAACTTGAAAACAGCTAGAGGAAATACAGAGTTAGAAAAAAATCTTAACAAGTGTTTTCGTTGTTAAGTCACCGTTATAGGTGGAGTTTATGAAAAATCTTAACAAGTGTTTTCGTTGTTAAGTCACCGTTATAGGTGGTGTTTATGAAAAATCTTAACAAGTGTTATCGTTGTTAAGTCACCAATACGGGTGGAGTTTAGGAAAAATCTTAACAAGTATTTTCATTGTTAAGTCACCGTTATAGGTGGAGTTTATGAAAAATCTTAACAAGTGTTTTCTTTGTTAAGTCACCGTTATAGGTGGAGTTTATGAAAAATCTTAACAAGTGTTTTCATTGTTAAGTCACCGTTATAGGTGGAGTTTACAAAAATCTTAACAAGTGTTTTCATTATTAAGTCACCTACACAGGTGGAGTTGGAGAAACTAAGAAATACAGAGAAATTAGAGAAGTACCTCATCAGTAGTAGGAGCAGGCTTAGGAGTTACCATAGGGGCCATGAGAATAGAAATCGTGGGAGGCGGGCTCAGTACCTCAACAGCCTCAACAGGGCCCTTGGATGCAGAAGCCTCAACGGTAGGCACACTCCCCTCGCCAGCATATGGTACTAAGTCCAACATGGGCGTATCCTCGAAAGGAGATGTTGGACCTTGAAGAGATTCCCCAACGAAAGCAGTAGCACCAACCTGGGGCTGGGAAGGGAAAAGGCCACTAAAAGAAAAAGGTGGAGAGAGATTTGGAGAAAGATGCAAATATAAAGACAAGTGTTAGACACAAGGAGTAAACACGAGAATATGATCCATAAATGCACCTAACTTACCCCCGTTATGGCACCGAAAAGAGAAACCGCAGTAAGGGGTCGTGTCAATATAGGAGGAAGGAGAATGTTAGCTATCAGCGATACCACCTCCACCTAAAGCAACCTAACATGTTAGAAGTGATAAATAAAGCAAAGGGATAAATAAATAAAATATGGGACACTTGATAAGAAATTTACTTGAGAGACACTTTCCTCGACCACAACAAGGGGCAGAGGAACCTCTGGCTCCGAGGGTAACTCAAAGGAGGCTCGAATAGTTGCCTCAGGTTGGTCAGAGATCTCAGAAGCACCCGTGGTGGAACTTTTGGCCCGATGGGAGGATGAACGGCGAGAATAGGTGAAGACTATTAAGGGAGAACGTGGAAGGGAGGCAGTGGCTGGAGGAGCTCTACAATACCCCCACGAAATGGCTCATTGGGGGACTGGGGGGACTGGGAGGATTGGCCCTCTCTTGTTCAACTCCCTCCACCAAAGTTACCAGGGAATAAGTAAGGGAGCTACCTTGAGAAAAGAGGAATGAGAACAAAACTAACACACATACCTCGGATCCATAGGGAGAACGAGAGGGTATGGCCACTGGTGAAGGTGGTGAAGAAGCAGCAACAGAAGGAGTGGGTGATGCAGGTTTCTCACGTGTTTGCTTCTTCTGAGACTTAGTACCCAGTGTTTTCTTCCTTGAGCTCATTGCCCCAACACTTTTAGGCACCCTCGACCTTCTTCTCCTTTTTGCTGGTGGATCACTGGGATCAACCACAATCGTGGGAAATGCACTGGAGGAGGTATGGCGACATCGCATCATTGGAACTCAGCCTGTATCCTGTTGACTTCAGCTTGCACCCGCCCCCCAGCTCTTCAGCTACTTTCGGAGACATGGGAGGGGGAACGGAGGAAATAGGGAATTCCTCTAATGGAGTTTGCATTTTACCTGTACTACTTGGACTTGAATTTCTTGGCCTTCTTAGCAGGTGGCTGAGATGGCCCTTCTCCCGTGGTAGCGTCGGCCATGGGGGCAGATGGTTTGGGGGTCGCAGCGGCCTTGGGTTTGGGCGTGGCAACAGGGGTTATAGGGAAGTACGGGGGAAGTTCACTGGGAGGCTCTTTGGGGCTCTGGTTTAGAGGGAACTCAACCCCAAAAACAGAGCTCCCCTTTAGACCCAGTTCAGAAGAAGATAAGAAAAAGACTGGGGGATATTGAGGGGGGGATTGGATGTACTCATGAATTTGTTCCAACTGCCTCAAATGGAACTTGGTGGAAAAGGAGGTGGATACATCCCCCTTCTTCGTGGCACTAGGGAGGGTGACACGTCCATCGATGGTAGACATTACACCAAGCACCGTGAATACAGTATAGAAGGTGCACACTTCAACGAAGGTGGCCTTTGAGTGGTTGGCCTGGAACACAGGTCTAGGGGCCCCGTGATCGAACCCAAACTACCTGTTGCATCTATCAGGGTTGTAAGGCTCTGAGGTGTATCCCCATTCATTGTCAGAGGGGAGAAACCTCGGAGTGAAAAGAAGCACTACGGCTTGCGAGGGATCTTCTACAACGGGGTTGAACCTGACCGTTGTTGCTTCAGCAGGAAAGAAGTCCCAACTATGGGAAAAGGTAGACTCACTATATGGCCTCATCATTAAGGAGTCTAAGCGGTCAAAAACATCCATTATGTCCTTTCGACTCTGCTTCTTGTGGAAACATAGGGAGGCATAGGGGCTTGATACCTTCACTCATGGTCAGAGAAACTGACTTCGCAGCAATAGCAGGAAAGCGAGTATAAATGAACCCCATCAGGATAATGGTGTTGGCAAAGTTAGCCAAGTTGTAACGGCCGAGTGATCGTTCCATGTCAAGGTGGGTTCGATCCAACCATGTGTAGAGGGACCCCAAGGTGATGGCGGCCAGAGGAAGGTTGAACCCCCTGGATAAACGGACGGAGATATTTATCAGGTCCCTCCTGGGTTGATCATTGGCCTTCACGGTTAGGAAGAACCGTGAGAGAAACACAAGTATATAGGTCGATAATTCCAGAGATGTACCTCTACCTCGTCCCGTTGTGGCATTAGCGTCCTTAGGAGTGGAGGCTTTGAAAAAGTAGTTGATGAGGGGAGTGAATGTAGCTTTATTCGATGAACCAGTGCAATTGTGGCAGATCTAGTCCAACTTAGCTCGGTCAGCAGCCTCTTCGGGATCTAGAGCCTCATCATGGTAAGTGAACTCACCCATGGGTTCAAACCCAAGGAGTTCACAGACGTCCTCTAGCGTAACAGTACACCCCCCCATGCAGCGAAGAAGGTGAGGGTTGTGATGTGCCACCTGGAGACTAACACTTGTAACATCGTGTTGTTCTTCGAGAGGGTGAACTCCCCGAACCAGAATGCACGATGAATCCCAACTTTGGCAAGACCAGCAGTGTGGGAACTCTGCATATGTGTGTGTCGGGTACAGAAATGAGTTGGTGACCACCCAGGTGCCTCGAAGTCAATTTGAGAATAGGGGAAGTCACCATGGTCTAAACGAAAACGCAGAGTCCCCTCTGGGTGTAGATAGCCCCACTTCGATGCATATATTTCCTCATCACCTAGCAGCAAAGGGTCGAACATGTACGAAAAATGGAAACTTTTGCATTCGTCGGAAAACTTATCGTCTTCACTAAAGATAGGTTCCCAACGATAAAAACGCAGTTGCTCCTGACGAGCAACACTCAGGGCAGCGGCAGTTGAGGCGGCGTTAGCGTCAGAGATGGAAGGTGGTGCGCTAGCGGCAGGTGTGGTAGTATTGTTGGACGAAGCCATTACAGATGACAGAAATACTGAAAATCTCACTAAAAGAAGAGTTAGGAATGAAGACGGAGGTGCACAACCACAGGAGGTGGCGTAAAGGAGGAGACAAGGAAGAAGCTAGGTAAAAGCTTGGGAGACAATGGAGTTTGTAGAGTTTCTCTCTCTAAGAAAATACGGGAGCTTGAAGAAGAAGAAGAAGGAAAGAGAAGGGTTTGAATTAAAGAGACGTTTGAAGCTTTAAACCTTTTAAAACTTGTCGCTTGAATTTCCCACCATCGCACGTGTAAGGCCGCCTATAATCATTTCAAAATGAACACGTGGCACTTCGAGAAGTGTTTTGATAGCGGAAAAGACAGCGTTACGTCGAATACGAAGTGACGTCTAGGGAATAGAAAGGGTTGCCTTCGTTCATAAGATCGAGTTTTGGTGCCAAATTAGTGTCTGACTTATCTAGTAACCCCTATCGAAAAAGATGCCCCAATGGTTCAAAAAAGCTACGATGTCCCCTCGTCACTAGTTCAAACATTATACAAATGGTGACTCAGTTACATCGGAGATAATTCCCGCTTTTTCGAAGATAGAGAAGAATCACAGGGGAGAATTTCACTTACCATGCATCCAAACGAGTGTTTGAGAAGGTTAGTAGGTCTCCCGGGAGAATTTCAAATAGTAAAGCTAGAACAGTTAAGGCTCAGCATGAGGAAAAAGTGGCAATGTACCTTCTCCCAAGCACCAATAAGTAATGACACTTCGGCTCGGGTACATCGGGGAGAATTTTACTTTTTCCAGGAGACTATAACACTTCGGTTCTAACAAATGAAAGGAAGCCACAAGTTTTTCACGTAAATAAGGTTCATCGGATTGAGAAGTTTTGTGAAGACATTTATTGTTCCAATAAATCTCTCCACGAAGGGGCAAATGTAGAGGGGGCTTGAAGATAATCCAGAGGTTAGGGATAAATCCCTAATTAGCAACAGTGTTTGGATTAAGCAATTGAGGCAGCTCAAGCGTGGCAACTCAGCGAGGCAGCTTACCGTGGCAACTCATACTTTAGCTTGGTGTACTAGTCATATTATTTCTGTTTATATTGACCGTAAGATATAACGATTGTAATATTGTAATGAGAATAATAATGAGTTTTAGTGTGAGGTTAAACGGTACTCGCAAGGGACAAGGCTTGGCAGGGCTGGGAGAGATTTCATGCTCTACCGAATGAACTCACCATGGGAACGTTAGAGGGACTTGGTTTGGAGGATTGAGAAGTGAGGCACCGTTGGGGCTTGTCCTGGCCATCCTAGATACACCTGGTAAAACACCGAAGAACCCTTACCGTGGAACCTCGGGCGGAGCAGCTTTGAGTTTCATTGGGTGTTGAGTTGCGAACCGAACAACCCTCTACTTAATGTCACATCTACTGTAGGTGATGTCACTAGCCAACTAAACAATGTCAGACCTGCACTTAAGTAAATGTAATACCCCGTATTTTTATGCTATATAAATTTGGGGATTTATTAAATTTAACGTGAATGATTTATTTAATAAAAATCCGGAAATTAATTATGTTATAATTATTAACGTGACGAGAGTTAGTAATTATGGGAAACTTGTTGAATATTACTAATGAGCAATGTAATATATTATATTGGTTATATTGAATGTCATGAGTGAATTAAATGACTATTTCGGAAATTTAAGTCGGGACGTGCTCGTGTCACGTCAGGACTAATTTTGTTAAATAAAAAGTGAATATTTTATAAGTTGTTCGTATGATCGTTTTGAGTGTGCCAACGCATTCGGAAGGGTCGAGATAGTCAGAAAAGTGTACTCGGGGGTTTAGTTTGGGTCTCGGGGAGTTTTTAGGCCTAATTGGTACCCCGGGAGGGCAATTTAGTCATTTCACCTTTTTGGGTAATTAAACCCAATTTGTACCCCGGGAGGCCTAATTAGTTTAGGATTAATTAGAGATGAAAACTATGGAAGAAAACCCAATTTGTGTTAGGAAAATGCATGTAGTATTGATTATAATGAAATTCTGGAACCCTTGCCATGTAGAGGAATATAACCCAAGAAATTTTGATGATATATTAGAAGGAAATTCTGGTAAAAACAGATTAGAACCTTGATTAAGAAAAACTCTAGGGTTCTTGATGATTAGATGAATTTTGGGTTAATTATCCATGTTTAATGTTAGATATACACATGCTTTACGTTGAAAACATCTGGTATATTGTTATAATGATAGTAGTAGGATTTTTGGGACGATTGGAATGGAAAAACATGGTTTTGGATGAAGAAATTTGGTAGAACCCGTAACTGCATTTCTGCAGAATTTTCACAGACCTGCTTGATCGATCGATCGAGCCTAGAGATTTGATCGATCGAAGGTTCGATCGATCGAGCCCCAGACCTCGATCGATCGACCCCTCCTGGCAGACTCTTATTTCCCTTGTTTAATTAGTTAAATTGAATTTATCGTGAAATAATTCTTGGGTATCCTTAATAAAATGTTTTGGGAGATAGGAAAGACCAGTAGGACATTTGAATAAGTGTTGGGAACTTTATTATAAGACGAAAATCTTGTTTTTGGGATAATTATATAATGAACTATGAAACTACGTATTTCAAGTGAGAGAATGCGGCGAATAGCTACGATAGTAAATAGAGGTATACCTACTGAATTTTCCTACTTGGAAGGATAGAGTCAACGAATGTCACGTATTAAGTGAGAAAACCCTTCGAGTTAAGGTTAGAGATGAAACCTTATACGTAATTCTAATAATGTGAAATTAAGGATAAATGGTATAATTATGGGTGACGAGAGGAACCTATATTAATATGATTAAGTGGTATATTTATATGATTGTTTGTACATATATTATATACTTGTGAAAATCATGCCCACGCTACTTGCTATCCCTGAGGTGTGCACATTAGAAGAGAGGTGAGTATTTCTCAAGAGAGTGTCGCACTAATATGTTGTTGCATTGGCCTGTATCAATTTAAATACTTTCTAAACGTATTCAAAAATCAAACACACTTTCGGGCTCTGACCCGTTTCTTTTTCTCTCTCTCTTGTATATATATGTATATATTTCAGGTGCCCAGCCACAGGGGCGTCTTGCTTAGGATCTCTTGAGAGGAACGTGCTGCAGCTTAGGTGGGAGTTGCAGGTCACTTGCGTAGACGGCTTCCTTTATTGACTCCACTTCTAGCATTCTCATTTATTGGGCATGTGTCTCCCTTTCCATTATTTCATTTGTTATTGGGACATTTATATTTCAGTTGTTTCCAGTATTGTTCTATGGGATTTATTCAGTTTGGATTTGTGACTTTAGTTTTCATATGTTGACATTCGATTGACGAATGTATTAGATTATTTGGTTTACTGTGGTGTGATTATTAATTGTAGAAATGTTGTTTTTAAATAAATAAATCTTTTTCTTTAATTAAAATTTGGAAAGTATGTATGGAAATGGTTTTGACACTTAGCTTAATTATTTAGGGTGTTAAATTGGAAAATTTATTTTTATCGATAGTGATGCTGAGAATGAACCAACTATTTACCTTGATTTAATTTAATAAAGGAGTGATCGCCCGGTATTTAATTAGGCGGGGTGTCACAGTAAACCACTGTGGTATTTGGGGCTATCAGGCAGTTGGTGAGCCACCTTTGCGACAACAGTCCCCTGACACACAGTGGTTAGGCTAAAGGCATGTCTTGGCATTTAATGTTTATGACGTGGAGACAACTGGTGCATCAGACATTTAATGTTGTGACATAAAGTGTGAGGGAGGTCTTTCATAGTCTTTAATGACTGAGTTGCCTCGGGGGTGGTGTGGGGTCTATTTAAGGACCCCAAACACCTTTGAGGAAGGATCGATCTTTTGAGAATCGAGGAGTTCTTGCTAGAGAGAATACACATCAGAGAGTTATTGCAAACCAGAGGTTTTACCCACCCACCATTGTTATTGATTACGAAGCTTTTAATACTTGACAGAGATTCTTGAGGGGGATTTAGTGTGTTTCTACCTGCCTACCAAGGTGTATCTAGGGTGCTTACTTCTATCTCCCTCTAGCTAAGTTACTTCTAAGTTTCCTTACTAGTTTTCTGAGTTATACACAAGACATTTGTGAGTTTAAACTAAGTCTTATATTTATTGAGCTTGTGTTTGCGTGTTCTATCACTAATCCATGGTTTTAGCTAATTGACTCATCATTACCATACTTCAAAGGGGTTATGCCTCCATTTTATCTAAAGTACCCTCTTACACACACAAATATATAAATAAATATCTTTATCACATAATATATATACATAATTAACTTTATAAATACCCCACAAGCAATATCGATAGTCCTATTTATAAAATAGTGATGCAACCCTATTTTTACCACACAATATGTTTAGGTAATAGACTCCCTAATCATCCCCTAGATATCCCATTAATCTCCTATTAATAATTCCCGAGAAATACCATTTAATTGCCCGATACTAATCCCCCTTTATGAGTAAACCATCTAGTTAATTGACAAGTTCCTCTTTACCAATAATGCCACAAATTTTTATTAAAATATATGCTCACTTGGATGACCTTACACCCACTTCCATAAGTTACTAAAAATCCTTTGAGTAAAACCCTGGTCCCAACCTGAACTACCCAGGAGACGAATCAATTCTCCTTATGGGGCCGAATCAATTCGCCTTTGGAGACTGAATCGATTCAGATTTGGGCAGAAGCCCAGATTTGCCATGGTTCTTCAATATGCCAATCATTCTTTCAAATCCAATTCCTATTCTAATGGTGCGTGATAGTACATATATAGTACCTCGCTGCGGAACGTGTACAATGGCAAGTACAGAAGTTTATAGGTCGCGAACCCAATCACCACAGGGTGCGGCACCTATAGGTCATCCTCCATACATGGTGTGCGACACCGATATCCATAGCCTCACTAACAGGCTGCAACCTACTACAGCATAGGGCGTGGCACCCACAGTTTTGGCCTCACAAGTACCTTATGCAACATACGCCACTGGACCACCGGCGTATCCCTTTAATTAGTCACGAGATGCGGCCCCCTTTACATATTATAGGGTACGGTCCTATTCTGTTCACTAACAGGTAATAGCCCCAATCCATTGTAGTAATAACATAGTACATGATCCTCCTATAAATAGAGGTACACACCTCAAGATAGAGGACCCGATTCAGATTTCACAATACCTGGCAAAGCCTTGTCAAATTCTCTCGACACAACCTCAACTTACGGCTTTGGGGGCTACTCGCCTAAATCGTAGTCATACCTCCGGCACTCCCGTAACCTCTACAATCATGTATTCTTCTCTCTCATCTATCTTATATGCCCATTATAGCATTGTAAACTTGAACATCAACGATATGGTTATAATGAGAAGGAGGCACCAAAGTTGACGTAGGATCTTTTATAGCCAAACCACTCTATATTTTGTGTTCATATCTCTTTACTTGTTTTATTTCTATTCTTTACTTGACTTGCTGATATGAGAACGACTTATGGGCGATTTCTCGTATCAACAATTTGGCACCGTTTGTGGGAATGAGATATTTCAATCTTGTTTCTCTATGTTTTGAGTTCTAAAACACCTTATTTTATCCATGGGGATCCTCTAGATCATCATCTCATGATTAAATTTTGGTTGTTGAGCTCTATTTTATATTTACACTCTTAAATGGGTATTTCTTATCTTCAGATTTACCCATGGGTTTTAATTTTATGACCTTAGATATATTTTACATACCCCTGTGATATCATTTGATATAGATAGTGCTGAAAATCATGATGGGCTTTATCCCCAAAAAGGCGAATGGTTAGGGAAGAATTGTATTTACTCTTATTTTTGCTATTCTTAACCTATGATCTAGGGTTTATCATTGAAATTGTGCCATTTTTTCACCATGAGGGTTTTCTCTTGTTAATAGACCCTAGTAAGTATCCTATTCACATGTTTTGGGAGAAAAACTCAGTTTCTGGGTTTCAATTTAGGATTGCCCCCTTCACTGCCTAGAAGGGGATGCGGCCTGGAAGTTCAAAGGCCTTTATGGTCGCGACCTCTACTAGAGCGGCTTCATTATAGAATCTTCAAAACATCAAGGAACGAACTCATATGGTATCCAACTCAACCTTGGTGAATATCATTCAATGGCTATGGCAGTACACTTATGTGCCTTACTAGCCGTGGCCTTTTCAATAATAAATTTTACTTGTATGCTTTTCTAGCCGCATCCCCAGTAGTAAGATCAAGCAACAATTCAAAAGTTGCATCCCCATTTCCTACTTGGTTACTCCAATATTTCTGAGATTACTCACTTCTACTAGTTTTGTCTCACATTATATAAGTTGTAAAGACTAATAAAAGCAAAAAATGGAAGGAGAATCCAACCAGAGCACATAAGTCAAAGATGAGATTATGCAGCTGTACAATCACCTCAACCATGTCTACGACATCCATGCTTCACTCCAAACCCAGGTCAACTATTTAATTCAGAGGGTCCTCATGCTTGAGGCCACAACCTCTTCCAATGTGGGTACGGCACCTAAGATCATTGCTACAGTGCCTATCACTGTCGTTGTTATAACATCCGAAACCGAGGAAGTGTCCCAGATAAAAGCACTGGCCGCAAAAGGCAAGGCCGAGGCCAGGGACCGAAAGAGGAGGATGGAATAAGAATAAAGGGAGATGCATGAGAACTACACACCGCTGAACTCTAGCCTAAAGGATATCCTTGGAAGCATCGAGGAGGAATTGCTCAAGTGGCCAGAAAAGCAAAGAGCTCCACCTCATAAAAGGGACAAAGCCATGTGGTGCAAATTCCACCATGACCACGACCACCTCACCGAATTTTGTCACGCTTTGAAGAATGAAATTAAGAGGCTTATAAGGCAAGGGATGCTGTAGCACTTCCTCAAGGATGCCTGAGGGGTGCAGCCTAGCTAGACAAGTAATGTTCCTCTTTTTATGACCACATTCCATATTTTATCTATCTATGTTCTTAGTGAACTCTTTTGAATAGTACCGTTTTAACTTTGTATTGGAATAGCAAAATCTTATATATATATATATATATATATATGAATAGATATTTCAAATCAAATTTGCTCTTATAATGCCATATTTTAATTCTCATTTCCATGATATGTTATCTTATAAAAGACCATTTTGTCCTAAACAGGTCTCGATTCGAGACAACATGTTATATCGGGAATGATCATATCTAAATGGGCCCACAACGCCCGTCAAGACGCCAGATTGTTCGAAAGTAAAGGATAACTGAAGATAATGAAAGAAACTATTTAGAGCAGTTATCTGAATTGGTCTGCAACAATCACTCATAAAGACTATATCCCAGCATATAATAGCTACAATCTCGGAAGCAGTTATCAAAAAAGAGTTATTGGCCACGAGGGCTTATAATA
The DNA here is from genome assembly GCA_949130495.1 of Sambucus nigra. NCBI lineage: Eukaryota > Viridiplantae > Streptophyta > Magnoliopsida > Dipsacales > Adoxaceae > Sambucus > Sambucus nigra. The sequence continues at coordinate 363,491,339 of OX422222.1, forward strand.
CCCGTTCTTAGCTTTCGAGATGTGTCATTATCACGGGGAGGTTACTCCCCCGGTAAACATCATTAACTTGGTGGATATGGGGCTAAACATCATTAACTTGGTGATCTCATATTATAATGGGGAAGGTTCACAATACTCATCCCGGGAAGTCCTGAAAATAACCCACAGGGGCTGGAGACCTAACTGTCTATGGATAATCCTATATTAGAAGGGGTCAAAGACTTAATTGTCTGTGGATAATCCTATTATATCCTGGAAAGGCTTTATATATATCCACATAAGCTTTGGGAATATTTATAATACCTAGCCTAGGGGGCCTGATAATAACCCAATTGAAGCGACTAAAGGAAAGCCATGAAAGGCAATTGAAGCGACTAAAAGAAAGTCATAAAAGGCGATCGAAGCGACGATAGGAGGCTGTGTTGCTGTGATAATAAATCATGCCAAAGATACAGAAAAATGGACTCAATTTCCTAAATGGATAGAAAGGTGCCTCAGCCTTATCAGTACGGTTGTGGTGATTAAGTGAATTCATTCAGAAAGCGCGACAGATAAAGGCAGACAAGATTATTAACCTGCCGCAACCATGTTCAAGAAAAGTGACATTTGGATTAGTATCCAATTGTAAAGGTACAATCATAAAGCTACAGCAGACGAGATTCAAACACTTAAGTCGCGGCCCTGTCCAAAAAGAGATTGCAACCGGCATCAAACATATTTATGCGATAACAATCTATAAGAATTCAAATGGAAAGGCTAAGATGAAAGGAACAAGCCACAGCCTATGTGAAGAAACCATTTACACTACAGTGTTGCGGCCTTAATCTATTGGTCCAAGTTCATTCAACGAAGCAAGCAATTCAAATGTAAAAGCACCAGTTCAAGCATTAAAGCATTGGAAGAATAAAACATCAAATGATATATAGAAATCATTGATTTTTAAAGGTGGATGCAACCTTGATAATAGAGTTAGAAGCTAAAAATCTTAGCAAAGATCAGTGTTAAGATTACAGACAAAAGGCCACATGCATTTAATGAGGCAACAAAAAGATAAAAAGGGATGCAACCCTAAGATTCAGCATCGTCAACTTCATCTCCCTTTTCTCCCTCCGCAGTCGTCATGGTCTCTTCATCACCTACCGTTGCCTTAGCCTCTGCCCTCAACTTGGCTCATTCCTCAGCTGCAACCTTGATCTCAGCTACGCACTCCTAATGCTCAGCATCACCAAGACCCCAAGCAAGAATCGTCTATTTGGAGTTTAGAAAGTTTTTTACGACCCTATGCCTTAGTAGTCGTGGAGGTAGGACCTATTGTTGATAAGATAGAAGCCCTTGGATCCCTTTAATGACTCCACAGTACTGTCAATGGCCAATTGAAGGGATTCAGTATGGTCTCCCTCCATTTTCTTAATTTTTTGCAGCATGGGCTTCGGCATCGTGGGTAGCCTTGGTCTCCAACTCCTCGTACTTTTTTGGAAGAAGTCCAAGCCTGCTATTGGAAAATTCCGCAGCTTGTGAAGCTTTCACATCCTGAGATTGGGAGACCTTGAGGGATTCCGCAGCCTGTTTAAAATTTTCTTCAGCTTCGTCCTTCGCTTTGACGGCAGCTTCAATGTTCATCTGAGCTGCCTCAAGAGCTACTTCAACAGAATTTTTGCCAGCTTCAAATGAAGAATTCCTTTCACTCTTCAGGTCAGAGACATGTACCCTCTCCGCATCCTCTTTCAGTTTGTATAAGGCCTCATACTTCCTCTTCTGAGAAATTATGACATCCATGGCCTACAAAGATAAAAGTTAGGAGCAAGATACATAATGTAAAAACAGATATGAGAAGGTATTTGCACTCACCCTGAAAACACTGTGGAGACCATAATCCTCTAAGTTATCGTGGTCTTCATCCACGAGTTTATCAAGGTCTACGGCGTCTGGGATCCTCTTTATCCTGTGGGAAGCCCTCACGGTCGTGTCCCAAGAGGATTCAGGGTTGGGATGCCTAAGTTAGGGCCGCGAATGACCATCAAGACCAACATTGGCGTGGCACTGAGGTAGTGCCAGATTGGCATTGATTATAAAAATTAGCATTGGGGGTGGTGGGGAATTTGAATGGTTTGGACCCTCGAACGTTGACATCAGCCCTGCCATGGCCAAATTGGCCCGAATATCATCATCGAAAGTACCCTTAGGCCTCTCACGAGAGCCCAACTCCTCAACTTGGACTTGGGGTGCGGCAGGGATAGTTTGTTTCGTAACATGATTTTGGGTCGCGGCAGGTGGATTTTGATCACTAGAAGGGACCGCGACAGGAGCCTTGGTCCAAGACCTCTTCCTCTTCCTATCCCTAGTAGTCCTGTTGAGGACAATTGCATCCTCATCCATCTCTTCCAGTTGGGAAGCCAAAAGCTCCCTATCAACTTCCTCGCCTGAAAGAAGAAATGCAACCATAAATATCTAAAGTTTTTAAAAATAATTATCGCAGAACAAATTGTTGACAGTTATTACCTTCTGTGGCCATCTCTTTTGGTATGGATAAACTGGGGAAGTAGCCCGCTTCAAATAGAGAGGCAAAAGTTAAAAGTATGCTGAATTTCTTCTCCTCAGCAGGAACTGCAGTGGAATTGGCAACTCTTTTCTCTTGTCTTCTACTCAATTGCAAATTATCAAGAACTGCAGAAAAAATACAAAGGTTAGTACAAAAACAAAGTGGAGAGTAATAGGCAATTATAAAGAGGGGACGCGGCTATAATTGAAAAAATACCCAGCTTGGAGGGACACCCTCATTGTTGCGACATCCTAAACAATATCTCCCGCTCAATCTCCTCAGGGTGAATCTCCCATCCTTCGCCAGATATGTAGAAGTATTTCCCCTTCCAGTTCTTTACACTTGTAGGCCTCCCAGAGTAAAGGGTCTCATCCCTGTCATGGACTGAGAAGTAGTAGTACCCCGCAAAATTTATGAAATTTTCCTTGGGGTGGTAGAAGTGGAAAAATTCCGCGAGAGTAATCTCCCTCTTAAATTGATTCTCCCATAGTATAATAGCTGCAAGAATGGCCCTCCAGCCGTTGGGATCTAATTGGGTTGGGGTTAGCCTCATTGTTTGTAAAATCCTCCTAATAGGAACAGGGACAGGAAGTCGCAGGCCATAAATGAAGGCGTGCAAGGGGAAGCAAACTCCATCGTCAATAAGCGTCGTGAGTGGTCTTTGTTCCGCGGCAGGTGCTGAGTACATCAAGTTCTATGGAAATTAAAAAGCCTCAACTACCTGATAAACCCATTCTTGGGTCATCGGGCTACGGATGCTAAGTGTAGCAAGAGGTCTCTCAGTCCTCCCAGATGTGCCAACAGGTTCGTCCCTAACGTTAGATGCACCCTATATCGCGGCATTATTTTATAAGTCTATTAGTTGGTTACTAGAATAGGCCTCTTCATCCATAACCGTAGAATCTAAATCTAAGTCTAGTACCACACAATTGGAGCAATCCTTCAGTTGTTAAGGCCCTAATGACCTTAAAGGAGGCACTGAAGGAAGTTCAGGAGGAGAGGCTCCAAATTTTTTTTACCAAAAGTCTCTTAAAAATTCAGCTGGGTCAAAGTTCATATGGCTGTAGTAGTGCCTGAAAAGTAGAGTCTGCAGTTAGATGTCACAACCAGTATGGTATTAAGTCCTCTTAGAGGTCATGACAGGAGAAAATTAGCTAAATAGAAATGCTAGCAATATTGTCTAAGTACAAGTGTTGGGTTCTAAAAAACCTAGAACCTAATTGTCACCGCGGCATATCATTCTGGTGGGAGGCATTAGTTTCTTACATGTCGCGGTCACTAAATGCATGGAATAAATGCCGCAGACTTTATATGACAACCTAAAGATCCAGAGATACCACAGGTTTTAACCAAATATCTACATGTCGCAACATTATGTTTAATACGTGCCGAAGTAACTTATGGGTGTGCAAATCAATATTTGTAAGGTTGGATTGATTCAAGAAAGACCTAAATTACTAGTGACTTCACCATGCCGCGGCCACTCACTCAAACAGGTTAATATTCTATCTTTATAAATTCAAATATCAAAAGCCCTAGAATACGAAGGGTCTCTCTCAAGAACTCAAGGAACGAATCCATCGATTCTTACTATCTTTACAATTGGATCATTCAAAAAGTAGCGAACATAATGATTATAATATCAGTTGTTCATCACAATTCAAGAAAACACATTCAGATGTTCAACTAGTGAAACCTATTTCTACCATGGGAAGATCAAAATCAAGGTTCAAGAGCAATTATATTCAATTAAACAGATGAGAATTCAGTTTAGAACAGATATGCGAGTATAATTCTCAGAAGAATTCAGTTATTATGGTTTGCAACGTGAAGTTCCTATCGATCAAATGGAGTCTTGGTATGAAAATTAAAGCAGATACTTAAAGAGTGAAAAATGGTTAGGAAATTATCTGGAAATGAAGAAATCTGAATGCTCAGCCTCAAACCGCCTCAAAACCACTACACGCAGCCTTGAAAATTCGCCGAAAAGATCAAGGGAAGAAACAGATAGAGTTCAACTTTCAATTTTCTCTCAAGGTTTTTAGAAATGTAATGAAGTCCATGGCTGGAACAATTTATATAAGAGGGAGAGGGAAGATGAAGCGTCTCCTTGGAGGTACCGCGCCACCTTTAGAAGGCGACTACTCAGCTGTAGCCCCAATCGCAATCTCTTGGCACTACGACTTGGGGGATTATTGATATTATAGATATAGTACCTCGCCACGGAACGTGTACAATGGCAAGTACAAAAGTTTATAGGTCACGGACCCAATCACCACAGGGTGCAACACCTAGAGGTTGAAAATCTGTTACTAAAGCCGTTTAATAAAATTAAACTATTTAAGTAACTCCGAACATTTTTTTGAAGAAACTCTTTTCTTAAAAACCAAAACTATTTGAACACAAGATGTGTTTAACAAATGTATGTACGAGATCTATTCAAAATTTGATTAACAGGTTTAATAAAGTTGTTTAAAAACTTTAAACCCAGCACAACCAAGAATGAGATGAGGAGATGTAGAAAGATTAAGAACAATATTTTTTACGTGGTAAAACCTCACCCAACTGAGAAAACATCCACGACTCCCTCTACGGAGTAAACAAAAAAAAAATCCACTATACACAAATTTTAACAGTTACAAACTATATAACAAACATGCATACAACTCAGACCTATATAAGTTTAGGAATGTACCCTCTGGTGTCCTTATAACTTCTCTGTCGTTCTGATTGTTGATGTTGTTCTCCCAGTTTTCTAACTTCCAATTTGTTCAATCTCTTTACGTCGACTCTTGTTCTCAAGATCTTATTACCAACTCTTTTAGTGTGGTAGAGTGAAAGTGTTTGTGGAGGTGCTCTCTAACACATGCATGCGCACACACACACACACTTATTATGTACAACCAGTCCTAACAAATTATATATAAGACTATATGCAGTGATTTTTCTTTTTCTCTCTTCTCACAAAACTTAACCTTTATGACTTTTAAAACAATCCCAGAATCCATGGCTATCTTGCTCAGAAGACGTATCAAGATCTTAATCAATCTCGGTTTTGAAAAGATTTTTGAGATTGAAAATCACCAAGTGCGATTCCAAACTAGGTCAAAGGTCTTGTTTCAAGAGAACTAGAAACAAAAAACATTATTGTTGATTTCAAAGTTAAAAACATTTACAGAACAAGAATCAACAATATATTTCTCAAGCTGAGAAAATAAATATGCAAATCTTAGTGTAATATAACATGAAGAACTCAGATCTTAAATTTCTATAAAGCAGAAAATAGATCTAAGACACAATGTTTAAGTTGGACACAAGATCTAAAGAACAAAGAGGTTACAGCATCAAATCAACTACCAAAAATAACTCTCAAAAACTCAAACACTCAAGGTGGTGTTTGAAATATACAGGACTTGGAAAGAGGTTTTGATTTGAAAAGGATTTGACGATTTAGGGTAAGGGTTAGGGTTTCTAACTCTTTCTCTCTCTTCTGGTTTCTCTTTTCTCTCTTCTCTCTCTACTCACTTTTTTTCTCTCAAAAGGACGAAATGGCAAAAGTCTTCGAAGGCTGAGAGGAAGGTTCCTTTTATAGGAGGTTGAGAAGATTCGAGAATGAGAACTAAAATCAAGGGTCCAGATTTAGTCAAGGTTGATTGACTTAGATACAAGGGTCCACGATATGCGGTGATTAAAACTCACCTGATTGGTTCTTATGGGGTTCACAGAGATTATGAAAGGGCGCATGCGGATCGTTGATTACGGAAGATCCAAGGGTTGTAAACACACGATGTTTTACTCTCTATAAACAAACACACTTTCCACCAATTAGAAGACAACAAATGTTGGCCAATTAGAAGAGATAAAACGCGCGTCTAAAATAATTAAAAACACACCCTGAAGTCTCTGTCGCTTTCGGATCCTACCCAAGGCAACTTTAAGTCAGTATAACCAATAAGCTTTAATTGTAGAATGACCCCAAAAACTTTTAAAAACAAGTTTTAATTAATAAAAACTTATTTTAAAATGTTTATAAAATCCCAAAAAATATTTAAAAAGCAATATTAGGGATTTAAACACACTCAACATATGTACACATACTTATATGCAATAAGAGATGTAATTGAACCATTCTACTGTGTGTGAGTGTTGGTAATATGGTCTAGATCAATCAACCAAGAAGGAGAAATAGCAAACCAAGCTCTGGGGTTCTTTGGATTCTAGGTTAGACATAATTTTGTCACAATTTCCAAACTAGATGAACACCTATACAATATAGACTCAAGTGAGTCAAGAGTATAAGGTGCTTCAATCTCCCCCTTTGGAAATATGAGACAAAATCTCCTTTGAGTCATCTAAAACTCGTAGGGCAACAAGGAAAAAAAAACTTATTCCTAAAAAATTCTATCTACCCATTTCCTAGAAAGAAAAAGTACATAACTTAACTATTTACAATTGAATACCCTATTACAACGGTTGAGAATAACTGTACAGAAACCTGCAATGAATCACTAAGATCAAGCTGTTTAGCATATATAAGAATCATTAGACTCAAATTTCTCCCCCATTTTGTCTCAAATAGACAAAGGGAAAAAAATAAAGATATTAAAGAGATTAATCAGCACACACCATACCAATAGATTTACGTAAAGAAATAAATCGATTGTAATTTAAAGGTTTGGTAAACATATATGCGAGTTGCAAATCAGTAGGAAGATAATTGATTTCTAATTCCTTAGTTTCAACTAATTTGCGCATAAAGTGATGTCTTATTTTTATATGTTTTGTTCGCGAGTGTTGAACAGGGATTTTAGAAATATTGATCGCGCTTTGATTATTACAATAGAGATGCAATTGGTTTTCTTGAATTCCATAATCACTTAGCATTTGTTTAAGCCACAGTAATTGAGCAAAACAGCTGCCAGTAGCTATGTATTCACATTCAGCTGTTGAGAGTGATGTGCAGTTTTGTTTCTTAGTACTCCATCCTACCAAGTTATTACCTATATAGTAACATGCTCCTGATGTGCTTTTACTATCATCAGTACACCCTGCCCAGTCAGCATCAGTGTACCCAATTATAGTGCTTGGTGTGTCATTAGTGTACCAAAGTCCTAGATTCAGAGTGCCTTTTACATATTTAATGATTCGTTTAATAGAATTCAGATAGCTCTCTTTAGGGTTATTTTGATAACGAGCACATACACAGGCTGCATACATAATATCAGGACGCGAGGCATTAAGGTATAGTAAGGTTCCAATCATACTACGATATAGAGTTGGATCTATGGATTTTCCATTTTCGTCATTAGATAGTTTTACCGTAGTACTCATGGGTGTCTAAGCATCTTTAACACTCTCAAGGCCAAATTTCTTTACTATCTCTAAAGCGTACTTAGATTGCGAGACAAATAATCCTTCTGAATTTTGTTTGACTTGAAGACCTAAGAAAAATTGCAACTCCCCCATAAGAGACATTTGAAACTCCTTATGCATAATTTCAGAGAAGGATTTTACTTCTGAGGGAGAAGTTAATCCAAAGATAATATCGTCAACATAAACTTGAGCAATAATGACGTGTTTGCCAAAATGTTTGACAAAAAGGGTTTGATCATTTCCAACTCTTTTGAAACCTTTGTCTAAGAGGAAACTGGAAAGACGCTCATACCAGGCTCTAGGCGCTTGTTTAAGTCCATACAAAGCCTTTTTAAGACGAAATACATGATTAGGAAATTGAGGGTCAATGAACCCTTTTGGTTGTTCTACATAGGTCTCTTCAGTCAATATTCCATTAAGGAATGCAGATTTGACATCCATTTGGTAGAGTGTAAAATGCAAATGGCAAGCTACGGCAAAGAGAAGACGAACAAATTCTAAACGAGTAACAGGAGCAAATATCTCGTTGAAATCTATTCCTTCAATTTGAGAGTATCCTTGAGCAACTAATCTAGCTTTGTTTCTAATGATTATCCCACTTTTATCAGGCTTATTTTTAAAAATCCAACGTGTTCCAATAACCTTTTTGTGATCCGGCCTAAGTACAAGATACCAAACATCATGAATGACAAATTGGAGAAGTTCTTCCTGCATAGCAGAAATCCAATGAGAGTCATTCAATGCCTCATTTACATTCTTTGGTTCCAGTAGGGAAACAAAACATGCATAATGTGCATAATTTCTTAATTGAGATCTTGTACGCACTGGCTCACTAGGGTTACCAACTACGTTATTTATGGGATGATCTTTAGAAACCCAGTTAGGCACTTTAGGTATCTCAATTGGTAATGAATCATCTATTTTAGGAGAGTCATTTTCTAAAACATTTGCAGGCTCTTCCTCAATAGTTGATTCACCAGTATTACTCTCTACAGTAGTGTCACTCACTATTACATTTATGGATTCCATCAAGGTTTTAGTGCGAAGATTATACACTCGATAGGCTCTACTGTTAGGCGAGTATCCTAGAAAAATAGCTTTATCTCCCCGGCTCTCAAATTTGGACAAGTGCTCCCTATCTTTGCATACATAACAAGTACTACCAAAAGTTCTATGGTACTTAAGATTGGTCTTTTTCTTATACCAAACTTCGTAAGGGGTTTGTTTGGAATTCTTTCAAAGATAGACCCTATTTATAATGTGACACGCCGTGCGAATAGATTCTACCCAAAATTATTTAGGCAAATTCTTGGCATGTAACATAACACGTGCCATCTCTTGAAGGGTACGATTCTTTCTCTCGGAGATTCCATTTTGTTGAGGAGTCTTAGGAGCACTAAACTCATGTTTGTAACCATTATAGTAAAAGTACTCTATTATACCAGTGTCTTTAAATTCACCACCTCTATCACTACGAATTCTATTTACTTGAGTGTCCTTCTCATTTTCAATCCGAAGAAGTATTTTTAAGAAAGTTTGAAAAGTGTCAGACTTTTGTTTTAAGAAGGCCACCCATGTAAATATGGTGAAGTCATCAACCATAACTAGAATATAACTGTGTCCACATAGACTAACAGTTTGGGAGGGACCCATTAGGTCCATATGGATGAGCTCCAAAGGACTAGAGGTAAGAATATCTTTAACTTTCTTATGAGGAGCTTTAACAATTTTTCCTTCCTGACAGGGACCACAGACGATGTTAGAAATAGGTTTGATTTTTGGAACTCCTCTAACTATTTCTTGAGAGGTCAGTCTACTAAGATTATCATAATTTATGTGACCCATTCTGTTATGCCATATCTCGTTGTCATCCATTCTGGCAACATTACAGATTTTAGAATTGTTCATGACAGTGTAACAATTGTCAGGAGTTCTGAATCCTGTAATTATGCATTCACCTTTTTCATTTAAAATTTTGCAATTGTTCTTTGAAAAGGTAACAGTATGATCTGAGTCAGAAAATTGCGAGATACTAAGTAGATTGGCCTTAAGACCATTAACTAGAAGAACATCTTCAAGGACGGGGAGTCCATCTTCTTGGAGAGTTCCTTTGCCTATGATCTGGGATGATACTCCATCACCAAAAATAACTTTTCCTCCAGGAAAGCTAGTTTTGTTCAAAAGTTTTGTATCGGCTCCAGTCATGTGCTTAGAACATCCGGAGTCTAAATACAAACCAAATGATGTGTGTTCAGCTTTTAAAGCAGTAATAACTATGTTACACTTCATCTGAGGTAATAGATCATCTTTTCTAACCCAAATAGCTCTAGTTTTCATTTTGCGCTTATTAGCTCTCAACTGATAAAATCTGGGAGCATTCGATTTTTATTGAAAAATGTTTTTCGCATGATTTTGAGTTTTATGAAATATATGAGCATTTGGTTTAGAAAAGTGCTTAGGAATCCTTCTAGGAAATGTTCTTTTAGGTTTGGTCTTTCTCTTCCTATAATTAGAGTTCTTGTCTGGTTGTTTAGGAAGTACATAATTATTGCGCTCATCCTACAATAGTTAAAGTTTGGATAGATAGGAGGATTACAGACAGGTTTAACTAGTCTCCTAGCATAGCAACTATCAAAAGAGTGACCGTATATATCACAGTAAGAGCAATAAAGATTGCTCAAGGCTGGGGTCTCCTTAGGAAAGTCTCTAAACAAAGGTTTTGAGGAATTTTGAGGTTGAACTCTATTCCTAGGTAGGACAGTCTTGAATGTAGACCCACTCTTCCTAAATGAGGGGCAGACGTATTTAGCCTTAGGTGAACTTTCATGTTTAGAGAAACTTGATTATCCAATGTTAAAGTTTTGATGTTTTGATTCAAACTCAGTTTTTAGAGAATGAAAGTCTGGGCAAGTTTCAATAGGTCTTTTACCTCCTGACACAAACTTGATAGGTTCAAAAGATTTTGTTTGTGTCTTCAAATTGGGGCAAAATCCTATTCCAGTTCGATCATCAGAATTGGTTTTCGATTCAGCAACAAATTCATCAAAACAGTTTGAGTTATTTTCAAATTTTGTAAATTTTTTGAAAACAGTTGTTGTCTTTTCTTTAGTTTGTTCCAATTCTATCAATGTCCCTTTGTATTTTTTCTCCAGAGTCTCATTTGTTTCAATCAAGTTTCTGAGTTTTTGATCAAATATTTTGAGTTCACTTTCATGAGTTAGACATTGGGTAGTATACTCTTCAGCATTCAGTTTGACCATTAGGCTTAGATCTTCTAACTTCTTAGTGAGATCTTTCACAATCTTTTCTAGTCTAGTGCTTTTCTTGAGAGTTTTAGCATAGAGTGTGTGAATATCTGGGAGGTCTTCATTGTTCGAGTCACTAAGTCTAGTGTGTGAAGTGACCCCTAGGGCTTCATTCTTTGGACTCACACACCCATTGACATCGTCATTATCGCTTTCCCTTTGACTCACACACCCCGAGGAAGAGATAGCAATATTCTCATTAATCGAAGCATCTAAACTAGTAACAGCATTATTCGAAACATCAGAAGTAGAATTACTAGATTCATCCTCACTAACAAACATAGGCATATCATCATTATAGATAATATTGGCAAAGAAAGACATGCAAGGGTCAAAAACATCAGATGACTCAGGTTCCTCATTTTCAAAGTCACTTGAATTATCCCATGCCTTGCAAATGTTGGCTCTAGTGTGTTTGTTTTGAGTGTTCAAGTTAACTCTACAGTCTTGTGCAATGTGTCCTAGTTTACCACATCTAAATCATCCAGTCGTCTTAAGGTCTCTATTAGGTATAGTGTGAGAGTCCTTGTGATGTTTGTCATGACTTTTCTCATGAGGTCTGTGATTAAAGGGAGTTGGATAATTGGACTTGCCTTGTTTATTTGCCATGTTGTTTCTAAATTTAATGATTTTCTTAAACTATTTTGACATTAAGGCAATCTGATTGTCCAAACTCTCTATATCGCATTCCTCATCAGAGTTATCATTGGAAGGGTTAAACTCAGTCTTAATCAATTTAGAAGATAAGCTTAGATTGGAACTAGTCTGTTTCCTATGGGACTGGGTCAATTGTTTATTAAATTCCAGTTCCATTTCCACAGTTGTTAATTTACTACTGAGTAATTCACGAGTGAGATTGATATCACACATTTCCTCAATAGCATATCTTTTGTTATCAAATTTCTGTGGTAATGATCTCAGAATTTTAGATATAATTTCTTGTCTTTCATATGTTATCCCATTAGCATGAAGTTTGTCACAATATCAGTCAGGTTCATATAGAAGTCATCAAATGACTCAGTCTCAGACATAATTAAAGAGTTATACTGTTGAATGAGCATTTGAGTTTTAGCAGCCTTAACTCTAGTGTCACCTTCATGAGCAGTAACCAAAGTGTCCCAAGCTTCCTTAGAAGTGGTACAGGATGAGATTTTTTTGAACTCATGTTCATTTATGGAAATAAATATGTCATTATTTCCTTTGTTATTATTGCGAGAAACTTGTTTCTCTTCTTGTGTGAACTCACTTAATACCTTCTTAACCATCTCATTACTTCCTTCGGTGGCTGGTTTAGTAGGAAAAATGTATCCATTTTCAACAATGTCCCAAACATCATCTCCCAGAGTTCCTTGAATGAAATCAATCATCCTTACTTTCCAGTAAGCAAAATTGGTTCCATCAAAGATAGGAGGTCTTGTCAAGTTATAAAATCTTTCATTTTCCTCGTCTATATTTGATTTTTAGAAAACAATTTCAGAAATACAGGATCTCTTTAAAAGAAGTTTACAAAGCTCTGATACCAATTGAAAATCTGTTACTAAAGACGTTTAATAAAATTAAACTATTTAAGTAACTCCGAACAGTTTTTTGAAGAAACTCTTTTCTTAAAAACCAAAACTATTTGAACACAAGATGTGTTTAACAAATGTATGTACGAGATCTATTCAAGATTTGATTAACAGGTTTAATAAAGTAGTTTAAAAACTTTAAACCCAGCACAACCAAGAATGAGATGAGGAGATGTAGAAAGATTAAGAACAAGATTTTTTACATGGTAAAACCTCACCCAACTGACGAAATATCCACGACTCCCTCTACGGAGTAAACAAAAAACAATTCACTATAAACAAATTTTAACAGTTACAAACTATATAACAAACATGCATACAACTCAGACCTATATAAGTTTAGGAATGTACCCTCTGGTGTCCTTATAACTTCTCTGCAGTTCTGATTGTTGATGTTGTTCTCCCAGTTTGCTAACTTCCAATTTGTTCAAGCTCTTTACGTCGACTCTTGTTCTCAAGATCTTATTACCAACACTTTTAGTGTGGTAGAGTGAAAGTGTTTGTGGAGATGCTCTCTAACACATGCATGCGCACACACACACACACTTATTATGTACAACCAGTCCTAACAAATTACATATAAGACTATATGCAGTGATTTTTTTTTCTCTGTTCTCACAAAACTTAACCTTTTTTACCTTTAAAACAATCCCAGAATCCACGGCTATCTTGCTCAGAAGACGTATCAAGATCTTAATCAATCTCGGTTTTGAAAAGATTTTTGAGATTGAAAATCACCAAGTGCGATTCCAAACTAGGTCAAAGGTCTTGTTTCAAGAGAACTAGAAACAAAAAACATTATTGTTGATTTCAAAGTTAAAAACATTTACAAAACAAGAATCAACAATATATATCTCAGGGTGAGAAACTAAATATGAAAATCTTAGTGTAATATAACATGAAGAACTCAGATCTGAAATTTCTATAAAGCAGAAAATAGATCTAAGACACAATGTTTAAGTTGGACACAAGATCTAAAGAACAAAGAGGTTACAACATCAAATCAACTACTAAAAACAACTCTCAAAACCTCAAACACTCAAGGTGGTGTTTGAAATATACAGGACTTGGAAAGAGGTTTCGATTTGAAAAGGATTTGACGATTTAGGGTTAGGGTTAGGGTTTCTAACTCTTTCTCTCTCTTCTGGTTTCTCTCTCCTCTCTCTTTTCTCTCTTCTCTCTCTACTCTCTTTTTTCTCTCAAAAGGACGAAATGGCAAAAGTCTTCGAAGGCTGAGAGGAAGGGTCCTTTTATAGGAGGTTGAGAAGATTCGAGAATGAGAACCAAAATCAAGGGTCCATATTTAGTCAAGGTTGATTGACTTAGATCCAAGGGTCCACGATATGCGGTGATTAAAACTCACCTGATTGGTTCTTATGGGGTTCACAGGGATTATGAAAGGGCGCATGTGGATCATTGATTACGGACGATCCAAGGGTTGTAAACACACAATGTTTTACTCTCTATAAACAAACACACTTTCCACCAATCAGAAGACAACAAATGTTGGCCAATTAGAAGAGATAAAACGCGCGTCTAAAATAATTAAAAACACACCCTTAATTCTCTGCCGCTTTCGGATTCTACCCAAGGCAACTTTAAGTCAATATAACCAATAAGCTTTAATTGCAGAATGACCCCAAAAACTTTTAAAAACAAGTTTTAATTAATAAAAACTTATTTTAAAATGTTTATAAAATCCCAAAAAATATTTAAAAAGCAATATTAGGGATTTAAACACACTCAACATATGTACACACACTTATATGCAATAAGAGATGTAATTGAACCATTATACTGTGTGTGAGTGTTGGCAATATGGTCTAGATCAATCAACCAAGAAGGAGAAATAGCAAACCAAGCTCTGGGGTTCTTTGGATTCTAGGTTAGACATAATTTTGTCACAATTTCCAAACTAGATGAACACTTATACAATATAGACTCAAGTGAGTCAAGAGTATAAGGTGCTTCATAGGTCATCCTTCATACACGGTGTGCGGAACCTATATCCATAGCCGCACTAACAACTCGTAACCTACTACAACATAGGGTGCGTCACCCACAGCTCTGGCCTCATAAGTACCTTATGCAACATACGCAACTGGACCACTGCCGCAACCCTTCAGTTATAGGATGCGACCCCCCTTACATATTACAGGGTGCGATCCTAATATGTTCACTAACAGGTCGTAGCCCCAATCCATTGCAGTAATAACATAGTACATGATCCTCCTATAAATAGAGGTCCACACCTCAAGATAGAGGATCCGGTTCAGATTCCACAATACCTGGCGAAGCCTTGCCAAATTCTCTCGACACAACCTCAACATACGGCTTTGGGGGCTACTCGCCTACATCGTAGTCATACCTCTGGCACTCCCGAAACCGCTACAATCATGTATTCTTCTCTCTCATTTATCTTGTACGCCCATTGTAACATTGTAAACTTGTACATCAACGATATGAATATAATGAGAGGGAGGCACCAAAGTGGACGTAGGTTCTTTTATAGCTGAACCACTCTATATTTTGTGTTCATATCTCTTTACTTGTTTGATTTCTATTCTTTACTTGACTTGCTAATATGAGAACGACTTATGTGCGATTTCTCGTATCAATAGTGCATACCCAAATTAACATGTTCGAATTATTTCTACTCAACATAAACATTTTTATCATGTTTAAACAACACACATTTGATTTATTTTCCACGAGTGAACCTATCATGCCCAATGGAGTCAAATAAATATGTAATCAGGAATAAGTATTTATTCTTAATTTAAATTCTACCAGTTTAATTGAAATCCCATTGATTTATTTTATTTTTGAATTCATTTAATTAAATTATGTCCCAATAAATTATTCTGAAAATGCAAGGTATTACATTCTTCCCTCTAACAATGGAATTTTGTCCTCAGAATTCACTGAAGGGTAACATCATATTTTAATCCGTATAATTATCATAAGGTTTATACTCAAGTAGTTCATACTCATATCCCATGAGATAAAAAAAGGCTCAGTTACGCCTATTATAACATTAGTGGGATGCCCATACATCATATATTACATGCACACACACGCACAAACATCAAATATGGATGAGACCTATACATCTAACCTGAACCATACATACCATGTGTTGATGCAAAAAACTGGACCGAATTCCCGTTTTTATGATCACAGATAAATAGATCAAAGAAATCCAATCAAGCACATAAGAGACAAAGATTTTTAAAGTCGTTCGGCTATGAATAAAGCCTACGTCCACTGTTATTTTATTCCCAGGGGTTTACAATAGCACCATAGGGTGTAGAGAGAGAAAGGATGTGTATATTGTGGGGTTTCTAGGTTCCCCCGGATCTCCTCATTTTTGGCTAAGGGGATACATGTATTTATAGTGATGGGAGATAAAGAGATTCATTGTATGTAGACATTTATGTCTACATTCAACGAATATAATTGTTGAATTGCTTGGTATGCTATGTGTTGTCATCTATTAATACAGTATAAATGTACATTAAGGCTCATTAAATGCGTTGTCATCTTCATTAATGCACATTAAATGCATAGTTATGCTTTGATCTTCCTGGTTGGTATGCCGACCAACTCTCCTTGGGTGCCGACTAACTCTCCTCGGATGACGACCAACTCTCCTCGGGGGCCGACCAACTCTCCTCGGGTGCCGACTAATTCTCCTCGGGTACTGACCAACTATCCTCGGGTGCCGACTAACACTCCTCGGGTGCCGACCAACTATCCTCGGATGCCGACCAACTCTCCTCGGGTGTCGAATATTGCCACGTAGGATGACATGTGTCCTTTTCTGATTGGTCCTCGTAGATGGAGAATTTTTGCGTTAAGAGAAGCCCCCAATGCTCCATGCTTGATGGTTTACTTGAAAGGATGGAGTATTTATTCTGCAGTGTTGCTCGGTGCTCGTGAAATTCTTGATCTACCTTCTTCATTTGTTCAACATAAAGTGCATTATCTCCTGGACGACATATGATGCAGGCTGATCGATGGTTGCTAATCTTTCTTTAGAGGAACTCCGTGTGCTATGTATCACCCCTGGGAATTTGGATGCAGCCATGCCATAGTATGCAACTTGTAGCTTGTCATAATCTTCAAGTATGTTGATTGGTTTGCTAACCGACCAACTGCCTCCTGTACCGAGCAACTGAGTGCTAACTTCACATGCTTGATTTTTCTGATTTATGCTCCTCTGAATACTTTATTGAGTAACATACTAGCTTTTGAACCCAACTCTTCAATCTGATTAGTACCAAGCCAGTGGTGGACTTCGAAACATTTTCATACAACTTCTTCTTCAATGTTGGTCGGGACAGTAGTAGTAAAGATCTCAGTGCTGTAGATGCTGAATTTGACTTCTGAACTTCAATAGTATGTGCATAATAACTCCTGAATATGCCTCCTGAACTTCTGAATACGCCTCCTGAATTTCAATATACCTCCTGAACTTCAGTATTCCTCCTGAACTTCAATATGAAAACTAATTCTTGAGCAAGAAAAACAACTTCTGAATGATAATTAGTCGGGGCCCCGACCATGAAAGTTTGTGGAGTTGAATTTGATGCTCGACTACATGATGAGAATGTGCCACTGAATGAGTAACTAGATCTGTAATAGAAGCCCCCAAGTGTGGAATATGAACTTTGAATGCTTTCTTGGCCTTGAATTATGTTGTTTGACAAATTTTCTTATTTTGCATAGATAATAAGATTTGCTCCACCTACTGTTTGCTGTCTGACCAATCGAATTTGTTATTTGCTGATTGACAGACCAATCGGAATTGGTGGTGATAGATGAACGACCAACCGTAGTTGGTGGTAATAGATGTTGCTTCCCGACCAACCAGGGTTGGTGGTAATTTGATTCCTGACCAACCGGAGTTGGTGGTAATTGAATTGCCGACCAACCAGAGTTGGTGGTGTGTTGCTTCCCGACCAACCGGAGTTGGTGGTAATTGAGTTCCCGACCAACCAGAGTTGGTGGTAATTGAGTTCCCGACCAACCGGAGTTCGTGGTAATTGATAATAAATCCTAGAGACTTCCTCGGCGCTGACCAACAGATTGTTGGGAAGAAGATATAATAAATGCTGGAGACCTCCTCGGTGATGACCAACAGATTGTTGGGAATAAAATATAATAAATGCTGGAGACCTCCTCGGCGCTGACCAACAGATTGTTGGGAATATAATAAATGCTGGAGATCTCCTCAACAAATTGTTGGAAATAAGATATAATAAATGCTGGAGACCTCCTCGGCGCTGACCAACAGATTGTTGGGAATAAAATATAATAAATGTTGGAGACCTCCTCGGAGCTGACCAACAGATTGTTGGGAATAAGATATAATAAATACTAGAGACCTCCTCAACAGATTGTTCGTAGTAAGATGATATAAATGCTGGAGACCTCCTCGGAGCTGACCAACAGATTGTTGGGAATAAGATAATATAAATGCTGGAGACCTCCTCGGCGCTGACCGACATATTATTGGGAATAAAATATAATAAATACTGGAGACCTCCTCAACAGATTGTTGGGAATAAGATATAATAAATGTTGGAGAACTCCTCGGCGCTGACCAACATATTGTTGGGAATAAGATATAATAAATTCCGGAGACCTCCTCGGCGCTGACCAACAGATTGTTGGGAATAATATATAATAAATGATGGAGACCTCCTCGGCGCTGACCAACAGATTGTTGGGAATAAGATATAATAAATGCTGGAGACCTCCTCAACTGGGAATAAGATATAATAAATGTTGGAGACCTCCTCAACTGGGAATAAGATATAATAAATGCTGGAGACCTCCTCAACAGATTGTTGGGAATAAGATATAATAAATGCTGGAGACCTCCTCGGAGCTGAATATATAGAGAGAGAAGAAAATTTTTGAGCTCCATGCTGAGATAAATATAAAATATGCATAGACATAAAGAATGATTTAGAATAATAATAAACTGTCTTGCTGATCTCGAGGCAAATTGCATAATGCCGAATAAGGATAATATTTTCCAGAACATAAGAATATGGCCGAGAACTTTGCTGGGCCTGCATATAAATAAGAATTACCCCGACCAACTATCCGTTGGGGGTGACATATAATTAATGTTATAGTTCTCCTCGGAGCTGAATATGATAATAAGAATCTCGTCGAGTTCCATCTTGAGATGAATATACAATATGAATCCCAAGGGATATAGAATAATTTGTGCTTGAGCCGATATCTCCGAGTAATAATAAAATATATAATGCCTCGCTGAGGTGAAATGATAATAGTTTCCAGATTGTTTCCGAGCATTCGTCGGCGTTGAGTCTTGTACCTGTAAAAATTAATATCTTGCTCTATCATATGTGTAGGCTGAATTGATTAGTCGTGAGAATAATTTAATCATTCAATAAATATATGATAGGTATATGTTTGAGAAATAAAAATATTAATTTCAAAAAATGAAATAATATATGTTGGCTGATATGTCGAGGCAAAATTGCCTGATGTCGAGCAATACTACTTTCTAGAGGTTTACGAGAGCTTTCATCGGGATTGAATCTCGTCCATATGAAATTTTAATAAGCTTCCCGAGCACCTGTCGAGACTAGAGAAAATAATTATTATCATGAGAATAATTATTCAGCCAAACAATATGTGATGTGTATCAGCATAAAATAATAAAAATTTCAAAATATGAAATAATATTTTTGTGCCAAATGTGTGTGAGATGGACAAATTTTTATCAGATATGCATCATAAATAAGATGTAGAGTTTTTTGTAAAGTTATTTAATCTCCAACAACTAATCAGGTATAAGTTGTTGTTTGAAAATTATTTATCACTTGGTTTTAAAAATATTTTTAGGGTGATCACAAGTTAAAAAAGACTTAAGCCCCCTGTTTGTCCCCGTGCTGAACTCGTGTTTAAAGAAATATCTGGGGTCCTTCGCATTTTTTAATACCCCAAGATTCTACTGCTGCCGACAAGCGGCATGGATGTTGCCGACCAACATTTAAGGATATCTCAAGTTATAGAATATATGGTGCCGACCAAGAAGCAAATGGTCCCCGACCAGCTGAGCGATTTCGCCGATCAACAAAAATGGTGTATTGATATTGCAGACCAGCTATTGGATGGTCACCGAACAACATCAGATGTCGCCGACCAAGAAGTGGATGGTTGGATAGTTGACGACCAGTAAATTGAACCCTCCAAACAAGACTGAGATGTCGCCGATCAAGAAGTAGATGATCGTTGACCTGCAATTGGTTCCACCGAGCTACAATATGGGGCTCCTACCAATAATAAGATACCTCGTAGTTGGATAAAATTATTTCAACGTTGCTGATGGATCTTCACATCTTATCTCCGACAAACAAAAATGGTCTGGTTAAGCTTCTCTTTAATAAAATATGGCCCAAGATGATGCCGACCAACAATATGTACGGCTGACCAGAAATAGGGGCTGTAAGTGGACAATTCCGGACAGCCATATGAGCCGCGGTGAATAATTTTTCGTGAGATTGCTATGTCCCAAAATATCTCTAATAAATAGATCAAAAAAAATAATATTCGATGTAAAATTTAAGCATTAAGAATGTTAATTAAATGAATAATTATCTAATCCACTAGATCGTGTGATTTCGACAAAGAAACCCTGTGATGTGATGAACGAGGGGCCAACATATCAAATTTTTGCCCAGAGTCTTGATATGGTCATGATTGATCATCTTTTACAAGAGGTGGGTAATGATTTTTCAGGTGACAGAAAATTATTTTTTATATTGATCCCTTCCTATTCCCTATTTGGAGAGATAAAAATATGGTGAATGATCGAAGTTATTACCAAATTTATATCAAAAATCAATCAATTTGACTTTATTGACATGGATGGAAGATGAGACAAATATAGTTCATAAAAATGAATGCAAAGAGACTCAAACTTCAAGAGATAGAAAGTAGATCTGGGTCATGATTTCCATGAGAAAACGTTTTATTGTCTCTCCTTATCACATTCTCTGATTAAAAATATGATGGGAATTTGAATAGACATCAAAGATCTTACAATATTTATAATGAAAATTATCAAATCTTACCACCGTCATATATATATATTGGTATATGTAATCATTTAAAATATTTATTCCATGATATAAAATTGAAACTTGAGAATCAAGCAAAAAGTTGTGATTTATGAATTCCATTATTTTTCAGATTTCTAAATAAGAATTAATCTAACAGTTATGATTTTAAAATCATGATATGCAATATTTTGCAGATAAAAATTGGACAATTAATTTATGTATATAAACATAAAAATCATGATTGAATCAAAAGATGTATGTATAATTGATTATACGTAGAGAAAATAAAAACTTAGCTTTTGATGGAGAACAACGCTTGTAACACGTTCCCACAGACGGCGCCAATCTGTTGATGCAAAAAACTGGACCGAATTCCCGTTTTTATGATCACAGATAAATAGATAAAAGCAATCCAATCAAGCACATAAGAGACAAAGATTTTTAAAGTGGTTCGGCTATGAATAAAGCCTACGTCCACTGTTATTTTATTCCCAGGGGTTTACAATAGCACCATAGGGTGTAGAGAGAGAAAGGATGTGTATCTTGTGTATGGGGTTTCTAGGTTCCCCCGGATCTCCTCCTTTTTGGCTAAGGGGATACATGTATTTATAGTGATGGGAGATAAAGAGATTCATTGTATGTAGACATTTATGTCTACATTCAACGAATCTAATTGTTGAATTGCTTGGTATGTTATGTGTTGTCATCTATTAATACAGTATAAATGTACATTAAGGCTCATTAAATGCGTTGTCATCTTCATTAATGCACATTAAATGCATAGTTATCCTTTGATCTTCCTGGTTGGTATGCCGACCAACTCTCCTCGGGTGCCGACTAACTCTCCTCGGGTGCCGACCAACTCTCCTCAGGGGTCGACCAACTCTCCTCGGGTGCCGACTAATTCTACTCGGGTACTGAACAACAATCCTCGGGTGCCGACTAACACTCCTCGGGTGCCGACCAATTATCCTCGGATGCTGACCAACTCTCCTCGGGTGTCGAATATTGCCACGTAGGATGACATGTGTCCTTTTCTGATTGGTCCTCGTAGATGGAGAATTTTTGCGTTAACACCATGTATATCTATAAACAAGGTATATTCAAATAATATTCTCACCATGACTCAATTAATCTAGAGATTATCCCATTTGTTCCACTAATGGTGTAAACATTACAAAGTTCTCTCATCGATGCACTCCCTAGTCATCTAGCATCAACTCATAGAATATAACGTCTCCTGATGCAGTATACTTCCACACATGTAAAACATAGTAACACATCATAAAACCCAACATCTGTCAACTCTAAAATTAGCCAATTTCATGTGTGGGATGTCTCACAAGCGAAATCCAGACAATCAAACCTCCCGATACACTACTACATAGCTTAGTCAGTTATTGACATTCTTCGATCCAAGACAAAAACAAAAATAATTACACTAACCACGTCGATTTCAACCCATGCCAATTTTAACAAAAGACTCATCACTTCCAAGGGATACACTAAATCCCGATAAATTTATCAATTCGATAATGCCAAGAACATAATGTTCATTTTACCCATACGAGAAGACATCCTTTATCCATTATTAAGTCTATTAGAGCCCTTAATCACTTCTAAGCCTCTAATGACCTACTCATCCTAATAAAGTTTACTACTGCCCATTTCAACGGCATTATTATTATAAAACTATTCGTGACCGCACAAATATTCATGTTATCGAGACTATCAGTAGTCATAAATTTCACAAAGTAACCAAATACTTTTACAACATGAATACTTCTCATTTTCCATATCCTCACCTACAAAAATAAATCTGTACACGGATAACAATCGCATTTTTCATCATTTAATGTATACCTTCATTAGCATTTAGTCAATGTGTGTATCCCGAGTCGAACATTCATCGTATCCCTAATTCAAGAATTACATCGGTACTAATCCTGAACACCTCATTGTTCCTACTCTCACTAAGGAAACATTTCCAATTCGTGTAGAGCCCACCGTTAAAATCATAGTGCTCGTGTAAACTCTTAATATATATGGTTTGTAAACTCCTTTGAACCATCATTGGTCTTAAGATACTATCTCCATAATTTCATAATTGCACACGTGCTTGTACATAAACTTTACCCACAATTAGTACATTAACAAAGCACGCATCTATGATTCACTATTCACACCATCCTTATACAAAATTTTCAATTAAGTCGACGTCCCTTATTTTTCAAAATTACATTGTAAATCAGGCCTTGGGTCCAAACCTTCTCCCATTATTCTCACTGAAATCACGAACAGATCGTCAACACAATAAATCTTGCCCAATCTGGTCATATCATCCATTGATTCTTTTTAGTCCGTATTTATCCACCCTCGAATCTTTCCTCAAAATCCTCATAATCACATCAATATACTACTCTCTCTCTCTTTTAATCATACCATTGTTCATAGAGTCATCGTACTAATCCCAAGTTTATATCTCCATCCATTTTACCTTAACTACACCTAAGATATTATAACTCCCGTAATGGTTCTTACCACTATGGTGAACACCATTGTCTAACTAGTTGTTCTATAGTTGACTATTAACACTATACGATCCTATAAAATAAACACGTGCCTTGTAATTAGCTTGTCGCCCCATCCCCAGGATAATATCATATTTCAACATATTTAATGAAAATTAGGTCTACTAAAAAACTAAATTTCCCCATATCAATCCCTATATCTCTACACACAAAGCAGTGTAAGTTTCCTTCAACTCGCGGGTGAAATAATGTAAAGTATTGCATCATATGCTACATATACCATCCTTTATGTTCCGACAGAGTAGTACTAACAATAAATTACTATGCACTAGTACCAAACCAATTATGTCTCACATACTCAAGAATAGGGAACATAACATCCATTGCTTATGTTATTAATGGTCCCTCTCTCGGTGAAACGTGATACACAAGTCCATAATGTAGCTGCGGCCGCTATCCCTGAGTTGGAGCTGGTAGATTTGGTAAGGCTAGAAGTACCTCCACTGGCTGGGTTAATAACAGTTGGCATTGCACCTAAGGTGCCCGGTTCCTTTATTGTCCCCCAGATCCCGTGCTTCCCAATTTTCATGAGGTAACTTCCATGAGAAATGTCCCTTCTCACAACAAACATAACAATTCTCTAGGAACTTACATCTATCTGGTTGTTGCCCTTGTTAGCCTTGACCCTTTTTCCATTGGCCCTGGTTGACTCTCTACTGCTAATCCTGTCTATTTTGATCATCAGAACCTTTAAACCTCTTATACTTATCAGTCTACTGTGGTTCCCTAAACTGTTGGGTCCTCTGACTATTACTCCTATTCGCCTTACCCTACTAGTTTTTCGTTTTAAAGTTGTATCTCTTCTCTCCCTTCTTCTTCTGGAATGCCCTATGATCCTGGAAATGTAGTAAAACTACATTCACCATCTAATTATAAGTGGTGAAAGTTGGATTCCCAGGTAATGATTGCCTGATATGCCAAGTTATACCCAGCACAAACTTCTCCATCTTCTTTTCCTCTATGTTTACCTCACCGCTAGTAAAATAGGACAATCTGGTAAACTCTTCCTCTACTTAGATACGGTTCGGACTTCTTGATTAAGGTCCATAAATTTTCTTCTCATCTCAAATTTCACTGTAGAATGAAAATAGTTCCCTTTGAATTTACCCCAGAACTCGTCAATCGTCAAACTCTCTCTCCTCCAGCATGGTTATTAAACTTTCACCACTATAAAGCTGCCCCAATTAATCGAAATGAGGATAACATATTTTTCTACACTACCATGAACTCTATCATCCTCAAGTGTCGTTGTATATTATTATTTCATTGACTCATCACATTTAAGGAGAGAGATACCATAAAATATTGAGAAATTTTAGTGGTCGATTAGACCATTAGTTCTTTCCATATATTATTTAAATAAAGATGCTAAGGAAGTTTTTAAACGTATCATAGAAGGGATAGACTATGGTCGGGTACAAGTAAGAGTTTAATCATTTAGTGAACTTCGTTCCCAATGAAGAGGATACGAAGGAGAAAAGGGTCCTTAAATGTGATTATAGACTCATGGATGGATTCAGATAGGTCCATCAGGATTAGTAGCATGTTCCACATGACTAGCACAACCAAGGGAACAATGTGGCTATCCATTCAAGATGAGGCTGCCAGGGCCAAAGAGTGAGACAAACATGACATGGAGAGTAAGGCAAAATAGAGGACGATTACACATGGAGGTGTTTATATGAGGATAGAAGTACCACACACATCGAGCTTATTACAGTGACTTAGGGGACTGGAATAGGAATAGGTTGCCCATGATGGGTAATAGTTATAATAGTTTTGGTTCCATTTAGACGTGAGTATTATGTCGAGGAACCATTTGAACAGCTATTGTTATTGGCAATTGAACTATGAGTTTTATCCATGGATAAATGGGGTAAGTTTTATATGACACAGCTGCGTCACAGTTTTGTTAGCACAAGATTTGACTGTAATAATGGGTTAGCGGATCTATTGTTAGTATTACTACTGTGTCTATATATTTATCATTTGGTAGCGGGGCTCTCTTGAGTTACATCTACAGTGGAGCAGGTGTCGACACTGGGAGGATAGGTTTCTATAGATCTACTCATTTTAGAGATATATGTTATGGAAATAGGAGGTTATCCTTGGTATGGACTGGTTACTGATTGTTTGAGAAATGGTGTACTGTTACAGTAAGGCTATTGTGTTCGTTGTGATAGGACAAGATATGTTGTTATTGCAATGTATCACCTGAAAAAGGGACGAGCTCGAGTATATATTACATTGTAGATGAGACTTCCGAGAGTATAGTTTTCTCGTTATATTTTATCTCGGGGCATAGGGACTTTACTGATGTGATTTAGGTAAGAATGTGTTTATCGCCAATCAGAGAGATTAAACTCGTTATTGATTTAGCGTTGGGGACTTAATGATAGTGTGAGCACACTATTGTATACTGCTTTAGAGAAGTGGGACTTGAAAATTAGACTTATACGATTGGGGTAGGATATTAAGTGTCCCAGTTATGGGCTTTGGGCCAAAGGATCACGATAATTGACAATGCAAGGTGATAGCACATTGGGGGAGTTCCTTGGGTGGATTTCATTTGCGGGACGTTTCACGCATGAACCTTGATAAAAGTCGGGAGTTAAGAAAAGTTGTTGGATGCTAGGGCATCAATTTTAAACCTTAATTAATATACGTGTGGAGAGAGCACCTTAAGCTAAAAGCTATTATATGATATTCGAGCCAAGTAGTGCTGTGTAGAAAGCATTGGGGAACGTTAGCACCGTTAGTTGATAGGTGGGGCAATATCATGATAATTAAGTTGTGATTAGTAGGATAATCGATCATACCTTTATTGTATAGCCACGTAGTTCATGGGGGGCCAAATTTAAGATAAATATGTTACATCTGCGATGTATGTGCAGATATGCATGGGATATAAGGTGTATGGATGCCCCAACTAGTTTAATTTTTAGAATCGTTCGAGATAAGGGGTGTCTTAATAAATGAGTTGAACCGTATGCCTATGGGTAAGTTAGAAGAATAATTGGAAAAGTAAGAATGATTGAATTCATTTGAGAAAGAAAATAGTCCAAATATGTGTATAGTAAGGAGAACAATGACCCCTGAGAAGGGTTGAAAGACTTTGGAGACATAGGTAAAAGATGTCTCTTGATAAGGGACGATTTAATAGTTTTGGGAATTAGATCGGAGTCTTACTCAGTCAATTTTGAGGATGGGTTTGTCATAAATCGTATGTCGATTTTAGAAAGGGACCCAGGAAGTGCGTAGTTTTGGAAGCAGACACACGGCCCACGGGTTTTGACGTACTCTAGGAAGGGGAGTAAGAGGTACCACAAGTTGTAGGATGTAGAGTGTGTAGATCAGTGTGAAGTGAGATGTATCAAATTTATCTCTAGGTTCTCCACTCGTAGATGGGAAAAAGTTATTCCGAGGCGATCAACCAGAATTTTATAATAAGTGGGGATTCCTGTGACAAAATGGATAGGCAGACTGATAGAGTTCATTATTGGGTTACCAACATCACGAAAATATCAAAATTTCCTTTGGGCTTATGGGATTGTTTTACCAATGTGGAAAAGTTATTGCTAATTTAGTTTCATTATACTATCGAGCAGTGTACCCAACACTTCATTAAAGAAAAGGGAGGATTTGTACAAGGTATCTCCCAACATTGTTGTGGATCGGGATGGGATCCTTAAGTCCCGTCTCTAATAGGGATTATGAGGAGACGATGGGGATGAAGTTGTGTTTTGATAAAGAAATAGTAACTATAGACCTAGGCGTAGACATGAGAGGTGACTAAAATATTGGAGAATACGAGGGATGTGTATTATGGATTTTAGGGTAATTAGGAGGAGTAATTACCATTATGAGTTACGTGTAATACCTTGTACTAGTTTATAATTGGTAAGGTTCCTTTTGAGGCTGTGTGCGGGAGTCCTTTTGATCCACCCTCTGGTTGGTTATAGGTGGGGGATAAAAAGATTCTCGGCCCAGACATTATTCAGAGTCTATTGACAAGCTTTGGGTTAATTAGAAATTATCTCGTGTAGTTCAAAAATGCCGTAAGAGTTACGTCGTTGCGAACCAAAGTTTCTAAGGTCTGACATGAGTGGTCAGGTGTTTTTTCTGGTGTCTCCCATGAAGGGAGTTATGTGATTTGCCAAAATGGGAGCCTGGCACCTAGGGAAGTGGAGCCTTTCCTCAGTATTGAGATGATAGATTCAGTGGTGTATAGTCTCGTCTTATTGATGCATTTTTAATAGTTTCATGATAGTTTTACGTATCGTAAAGTGAGATTTTAAGAAATAATGGAGTATATCACTATAAAATTATTTGAATAGGCATATCTCTAGACAAGAGTCGTAGTTCGTAGGCCTTTAGATAGGATGGAACCATGAAGGGGTGTATAGTGGAGGGAATAACGTTATCATGATTTGATTTTGGATACTAAAGGTTTCCATGCGGTTAAGTATTCAAAGATTTTGTACTACATATATCTAAATTTCAGGGACGAAATTTCTTTATAAGGGGGAAGTATGTAACACCCTATATTTTTGGATATATTTAAATCCCATGTGTACTCTTGATTTAATTAATTTGAGAAACAAAGTGTAACACCTTGCCCAATTAAATACTGGGTGATCAGTCCTTTAGTATATTGAAACCAAGGTGAACGGTTTGTTCATTCTCAGCATCACTAAATAATTAAGCTAAGTGTCAAAACAATTTTAAGTCTTATTTTCATTTGATTAAATTCCAATATGAAAACCTTTATTCATAACCAACAGTATAAGAATCACATAAATACTAAGGATGGCAATTAACACATAAGAATTATACCATCTCGATAATCCAAACCAAGTTTAAGAACCACAAATGAAATCATCCTGAAAATAGTTATCTCCCAAGGACTACTGAATATTGGAAATATAAATGAACATAAATCTCTGAGAAATCCAAACGGAATAGGAAATCGGGTGACACATGCCCTATCTAAGCAGAACTAAAGTAAGAACATAACCAATGACGAGGTCGTCTAAAGCAAAGGCCTGCAACTTCCACATAAGCTGCATCACGTAAAATCCAAATAACCTATGCGTGACGCCCCTGTGGCTGGGCACCTGTAATACATACATATATATACAATATAAAGAGAAATAACAGGAAATGGGTCAGAGCCCGAGTGTAAAAAAGTTTAAAAATAGTTTAGAAAGTATTTAAAATGATTACCGGCTAATGTGACAACCATGTTATATGCGACACTCTCTTGAGAATCCTCACCTCTTATATAGTGTGCACTCCTATCGTTCTATTGATCTCATAAGTCTATCTCACTTATTTTCCATAAAGTTTTATCCCGAGAAGCGATAATACTTTGACATTTAGTTTTAGAAAATTATTCTCTTCCATTTTCTTACGTTACTTAGAACTACTCAGTACCGTTACAAGATTCACAAACATTTGTTATAAAGCTGAAGCATTTATTCATTACTTAACTACTTATATGCATAGTAGAAAGTTTATATATATTAATATATATATATCAATCACTCATATAAAATATATATACTATCTTCACCCCACATAAATCTATGGTGCTTTAATACTCTGCTATCAAGTCTCTGTATCACTCATACTAAGGGAAATACTAGTTCGGAATCACTCTCGAACTGTATTAACACAATACACATACAAATGGAGGCGAAGAAAAGTTCCAAATACTGAGAGGTCATCACATACCCTCATGTCTCTTATAACATCTGACTATCATTTTCAGATAGCCTGTATCTAGGATACTATCTTCTAGGGTACGAGTCAATATCCCCCATAAAGGTCCAATATAGATAAGACTATCCCGGCGCAGAAACCTCCATGATAGCAAGTAGCTCGGGTATGATTTTTACACAGATACATAATATATGCACAGTCACAGTCATATATATAAATATTCACATTTTCTAAATTAGTTGTGCCCACGACCCATAATTATAATTATCCATTCTTTGCACACATTACTCAATTATCTCATATAATTGATTCGTCACTTTTATTCTCATTTATAATTTATTTCGTACTTACTTCTCATCTCTCGAAGTATTATATCTCCCTAAGTATAATTTCAGTAGGTATACTCTCACTTACCTTCTGGTCTAAATCCTTTACGAGTCTCAATCTTTTAGTAAACGTACGCACAATTTCCTTGGAATGAATAACTCCCTGCTAACCCACAATTTCATCCCACAATAAATTTCACTCAACGGAGTCTACCTAGTCCCTACTAGTCCTCTTCCTAACCTATTACACTCTATCAATAATAATCAAGGATTCCTATGCGTTTTAACTGGATTAAATAAATAGAGGGAAAAAATGCAGTTTTCTAGGAGGGATCGATTGATCGAGGAATGGGGTCGATCGATCGATCATCGATCAATCGATGCTCTTGGTCGATCGATCGATCAAGCAGTTCTTGCCCAGAATCTACAAAATTCATCCAACGGGTTTCATCCAAAATATGTCTCCAAAACACCATCAATGATCCCCAAAATCCCAAATAGGATTACTAATAGTTATATATACCTATATACATGATTTCCTACGTGAAATATGTCCAAACTCATCAAAGGTATTGGATTAATGGGGTGAAATTAACATGATTATCAAGAACCCTAATTTTTTTCATGAAACATCCATTCTTCTAATTCTTTTCCAAAATTCTTGCTTCTAAATCCATACAAATTCGTGGGTAATCCTCTACATATGATTGAGATGTCCAACATATATTTAATTCCTCTAAAACATGCGATTTAAGGTCTCTAAATTATCACTTTCTTCCATAAAATATGTTCTTAACAATCCTAAACTAACATGTGTGAAACATTAACTAAAAATAAAGAATGATAGATACTTGCCTGGAATTCAAGGGTCTGATTTATTGATGAAAAAGGAAGGTTATGTTCCTTATCGTGCGATCTACGTTTTGGTGGTGGTGGGAGTGCAATCGGGTGAGTTCTTGGCCATGGATTGCTTGGAAAACTCTCCACCTTCTTCTCTGATGGTCATTCTTAGGTTTTGTGATTGATAACCCTAGAAGAGAACTCCTAATGGTTGATATAGCTTAGGAAATTTCATGGGTTTAATTACCCAAAAATAAAAAATGTCTATAATACCCTCATGGGATGTCAATTATTCCTAAAAATGCCCCAAGACCCAAACTAAACCCCTGGGTACACTTTTCTGACTATCTCGACCCTTTTGGACACTTTGACGCACTCAAAACGACCATACGAGTGACTTATAATATATTCACTTTTATAATAATAATTTTGTCCTGACACGACACAAGCGCATCCGGACTTAAATTTTCATAATTGTCATTTTATTTACTCGTGACAATTTTAATAAAATCAATCTAAAGTATTACTTTCCTCATCTAGTAATATTCAACAAATTTCCAATAATTACTAACTCACGTCACGCTAGTAAATATTATAAATAAATATCCGGATTAATATTAAATTAATATCTCAAATTAAATTTAATAAATCCTCAAATTTAAAAGCCATAAAAATACGGGGGATTACATAAAGTGAATTGAATAAATATTAATTAGTGAATAATGGATTAAAATTTATGTGTTATTATATTTACTTGTGTGATAGGTAACTGAAGTTGTATTATTTTGTATTACACTGTATGTGAGTAAAAGTGACGGGTTGACAGGAATCTTATTCGAGATGCGCGTGTGGGGTCATATAAGGTATAAGATGGTAAATTGATGATAGGTGACTCGAATGGTAATTTCGAGTGCATGGGTGATCCGTGATGGGTCGAGATAGTCAGAATTAAGTACCTGGGGTTGTAAATTGGGTTCGAGGAATTTTTAAGCTAATCGGGACTCGTACGGGGGTACTAAGGTCATTTTAATATTATAAGTTAACTTAATTTCTGGATTAGGGGAACATTAAAGTGTTTGGGGCGATGGAGACATACATTCCATCATTCTAAATCACCTGATCTTGAGAGAGAGGCAAAAAGAGACGGGGAACTCAAGAGAAAACTTAAGAACACCAACTCGGGAGGAGATTAAACAATTCTGGGGATTAGATCAATGTGTATAGAGGATCTTAAGAAGCAAGATCATAATTCTCTGCAGTTATATCACACATATATATATATATATATATATATATACATATGTATCTACTGCCCGGGTACCCAACCCATATGCTAACGTCCAAACATCTCCCCATAATACTTGGCTCTCAACAAAAGAGTATATACGCTTACCCTTATGCTACCAAAGACAACATAAAATACCGCGCCCTTACTTTCACTAGTCCTTGCGCAAAATAAACCCCGAGCTATCTCTCTTTGCTCAAAAATAAATCTAACCACTCTGATTCACTTCAGTAAACATCCCCACTTACCGGGATAAAATGTGAGAACACAAAACCTCACTCTGTGCTATCGCACCACGCCATATAACATATATATCCACATATATACAGGCTATATGCCCCCTCCGGTGATACCTAGTACCAACCCT
This sequence comes from Sambucus nigra, assembly GCA_949130495.1. Classification (NCBI taxonomy): domain Eukaryota; kingdom Viridiplantae; phylum Streptophyta; class Magnoliopsida; order Dipsacales; family Adoxaceae; genus Sambucus; species Sambucus nigra. The sequence continues at coordinate 363,523,365 of OX422222.1, forward strand.
ACCCTGGTGTCGCGAACACCAAAATTTTACACTACTATCCACAATAGTTAAATTCCATCGCTATCCAGCCGATATTTAGGAAATATTATCAACCTTACTCCCATAATTCTCGAAAGTAGTAATTCTTCGCAAAATTCAAACAATCACTCAGTGAACACCTCCACTCTCCCGTGAAGAACACCAAGGAACTTCGCTACCATACGGGAAATTTATCCGTATACTATGGCTGCTACCACCAACGCACCCACTAAGTTCGACTCACCTGCGAACTCTAGTGAAAAATAAGTCTTAATTTGTGACATCCTCTTTGTCACCAAAAAATATACCCCATGCCCCTAGGGTAAAAATAATTACCTCTATACTCCAGCTGCAACGGTTGGTTCTCGATTTTCGGAGCAGCTTCTCCCTGCCCGAATGCACCCATGACTTGTTTTAGTGGCTGTACATCCAGGACCTCGTGCTGTAGTTGACCCCTGCCTCGCTTAAGGCAATATATCTTCATGTGTCTCATTTTTCCCACAAACGATACACTTTCTAATATGTTCACCCTGCCACCGATCCCTTCCATGCCAACCTTGTTGGAATTCCTAGCCATCATGTCGATAACCTCCAGTTCTAAATCGTTTGACATGATTTCCCTGCCGAAAATCTTGCCCCTGATCTCCCCCAGTCTGCTGCTGGGGTACCCCACTGGTATTGTTCTCTTCTGCCTCATCCGATTGGCTAATCCCCACTCCCCTCCGGCTTCCTTAGGCGTGGAAGAGATATTCCCGACAGTGCCGGAGTGTTGTGTTAATGACATCAGTATATCTACTAATGCGGAATTATCAATTAAATGTTGTCTGATTCTCCAGACTAACCCATTCATAAACTTTGCTTTCTTTCTCTTTTCCTTGTTTACCTTATCCGGTACGAAATTTCGCCAACGAGTGAATTCTTCCTCGTAATCGGCCACTTAACGGTCCCCTTTGAGTCACCTCACAAAATTTTCTCCTCGTTTCGGTCTCAACCACTGGAGGAAAATACTTGCGGTCGAACCGCACCCAAAACTCTGAAATAGCTAGTGTATCCCTTTCCTCACTTGTGGTGATCGACTCCCACCACTGTAGCATCGCTCCCACTAACTAAAAGTGGTTAGCATTTACTTTCGCACCCCATCTCAATCTCCCATGCGTAGGTGACGCTGGATATTTCTCTTCCTTGACACGCTAGTACTACCCCTGAACCCCCTCGCAACTCTGGTGGGTTCCTACTAAAAATAACCTCTCATTCTTGTTTCCACCCCGATCACCCCGCGTGAGTCTGAACATCCGACGCTACTAACACTTATGGCTGATCCCGTGGAAAGTACCCTGCCGTTGTGACCACCGTTGCTCCAACTTCTTGTGCTACTAATTCAGTTACCTGTGTTGCCAAAATTATCTTTGGTAGCTGTTGTCGTAACTCTTGCTCCTGACGAGCCTCCCTCGTCTCATGTCCCCATGCTTCCCTAGTTGTTCTCTCTCCTGGGCGTCATCTGGAATGAGAACCGAATTGGTATGAGTTCACTCTCAAATATAAATTTCGCAGAAGAACGTATATGCGCATACGTATGAGAATACAACAATCCTATAATAGGGCTCTATATCAAAGATTGCCAAGCCGAAATGTGAAAAGTCGCACAAATCCTAAGGACACTTGAACCTGATTCTCTGATACCATCTGTGACACCCCACCTAATAAAATATCGGGTGATCAGTCCTATACCAAATTAAAACAGGAATCCCAGTTGGATCATCCATAGCATCACTGTCGAAAACTTTTTAAAACTTACTAACCACCTAGTATTCAAAAAACAAGTGCCAATTTTAACTTTTTAATTAAACAAAACAGTACATGCGGAATTAAAATATAAACCATTCACACAACTGAATGAAAATAAACTGAATCATAATTACACAACTTGCCGAATAAATCACCGGCCACCAAAGAAATAATCCAATACAAATATTCAACACCTGAATAAATTACACCTGAAAACAGTACCAAGAAGTCTGGGCGACAAGCCCTAAATAAAATTGAAACTGATACAAGATTCCTACTCTAGGAATGAATGAATGATGCGTCTAATCCAAACTCCTGCTAGCATCCACATATGTCGCAACTCCGTGTCCCTGAAATAGAATATCAATCTTGGCGTCCCTATGGCTGGACACCTAAAAGGTTTTGAAAATAGTTTTATAGCAAGGGTTAGAACCCAAAACATTTTGAAAATATTTAGCAAGTGAATTAACTGCAGTAATTTAAAATGCATGAATGCGCTTCATATTTAAGTTAGTGTCGCACTCCCTTGTGGACAATCTCACCCCTCCACTATTGTGCACACCTACTGGTTACCTTAACCCCCACCTAGTTGTGCTACCCCGTCCAACTAGTCCTGGTATAACCTTCCCTTGCCATACTACTCTAACCCGAGTATAATGATTTCCCGAATTATAAATTTTTTCACGATTAACTTAATTAATTCCTTCTTAATGAATATCATATAACCGTAACACAAGCTATATAAATTTAATACGTCACACTCTGTATTATTTCCACAAATGATTAACTTAATTAATTTCTCATTAATTACCAGCATATAACTGTAACCCGAGTTATATAAAGTAAATACATCACGCACTGTATTATCTCCTACATATAATATTTGCTACCATATTATACGTACCTTTACTAACATCCACACATCTATCATACGTGTATCCATCCTTCCGAGTATACCCTCACCGGATGATTTCCTTTAAAATGCTATCTCACTAGGTGTGCTCACAAAAACCTAGTTCCCCAAGTTGGAAACGCTCACCAACCTGGCCCAAAATATAAACGTAGTGGAGGCGGTCATATTCCTTCCCTGAAAGTGAGATAAATCCCTCACCCATATATACCGGACGCTATGACCTGGGGATATACTCGCCCTACTCCTCAAGCTAGGGGATTCACCCACATCGCGCAACCTCCCTTGATAGCATTAGAGTATTTAAATTGAATAAATATCTAGTCACTGATATTTAATATCACACACAATATAAACACGTATATATATACTATCAATGTACCATATATATATAATATAAACCCCGGCTTTACCGTGTACTCAAAATCCCGTACACTGACTGTAATTTAATATCACACACAATGTATACACGTATATATATATACTATCACTATACCGTATATATATATATTATAAACCCTGGCTTTACCGTGTACTAAATATCCCGTACACTGCCCGAAACTTCCTGAGTCTGTGGCCCGTCCCAACGTAATTAATTTTCTCACTTAATAATTTATCGTCTTCCCGAGTCTATGGTCCGACTCTAATATATTTAACTCATACTTCAATTTATATAATACTTTTCCCGAGTCTATGGTCCGACTCCAATTAAATTAATTGACACACTTATTAATTTAATACCTCCCCGAGTCTATCGTCCGACTCTAATTAAATTAATTATTACACCCATTAATTTAATACTTACCCGAGTCTACAATCCGACTCTTATTTAATTAATTTACACATTAATTAATCAACACAAATCTGAGTCTGCAATCCGACTCTAATTAAATTAATTATCACATTTATTAATTTAACTCTACCCGAGTCTACAGTCCGACTCTAATTAAATTAATTATCACATTTATTAATTTAATAACTTGGTGTCACCCAACCATTATCCCCGGACTCTCTCACTTGGCTCGTACCTCAACATTTACCGAGTCTAGGTTCCGACTCCAAACTAATTACTTTCTCTCAATAATTAATTTAACACTTAAATGTCACTTAACCAACATACCCGAACTGTCAAGTTCCTGGGATCGTCGATCGATCGATGGCCCCCGATCGATCGATCGATCCTTCCTGGGCAGCTCTTCTTCCCCGCTATATTACACCATTAACGAAAATTCAAGGTCTGTAAACCTTAATTTCAACCCCTGATCAAGTCATCCCATCACATAAACATATGAACTTTGATCCTATACATCATATACACCCTCTAGTATATTAATTTCTCAACTTATCTCACAATTTCCGAAATGGGTTCTCCATTAAAATTCATAAATCTTGTTCTACAAACCAAATTCCAAATCCAGATTTTTCCCTTGTTTATATTCCAAATTCTTATTCCAATTAAACATCTATACTCAGATATGTTCAACACAACAATTTCTACTATGAATCTCATTCAGTAGTTTCATGAAAAAAAAACCCATTTTGTACCCGTTTATCCCCAAAACGAATTTTGGTTTACACATCACTATGATATGAATTGATTATCATAAATTTGGAAATCATAACAGTTAACCACTTGCCTGTAAGTGTTCGTAGTATCTGATCCGTTGGCGTAGTCCCTTGATTTTGCTCCAAAATCCCCAATTTGGCTTTTGATCGTTTTTCCCCAATCTCCCTCTCAAACCCTAGGTTAGAATTGTGTTGGCTGCTGATTTTCCTTTTCTTAGGTTTAGGTATAAAAACACAAATCCCGTTTTTAGCCTAATGGGCTAAATTAAAATAGCCCAAATCACCCCGTGTGGTCCCGGTTATTCCCAAAAATACCCCGAGACCCAATTACTACCCCCGGGTACACTTTTCTGACTATTTCAACCCATCCGGACTCAACCGCGCATTCAGAATTGGCATCCGAATTAATTTATAAAAATTCTTATCTCACACCGAATTTAGTCTATATCGACTCCCGGCTGAGATAAATGCATACCCCGTCATTAATACCCGAAACGACGTAATTAAATTATTACTATTCACTTAGTAAATAAATTTCCCTAAACATTAACCATTCACTCCCCGATTAATATTTAAATATATATATTTCCATAATTAATTCAATTAAAATTACAACACACAAGTAATTTAAAATTCCCGAATTAATTAAATATTAAATGCACAAAAATACGGGGTGTTACATACTCCCCCCCTTGCAAAGGAATTTCGTCCTCGAAATTAAGATGAGCGTAATGTTCCAAGTTTCGTATATTACTCTCTGGTCATGTGCCTCCAAGCGCGCTATATCTATCCCATCCGCTTCTAACCATTCGTTACACAAGTATGCATTTAAAATTAACCAGGGCGCCCATACACCCTATACCCGTGCTTAACCGCACAAAATTTGTCTTAATTAACCCGGGTGACCATACACCCTATCCCCGCGCTCTACCGCACGAAAGTTACCCGACTATGCTAGTCGTAACCCCGTAATATAAATTTGAACCGTAGTCATATCATATATATATATATACATATGTATCTACTGCCCAGGTACCCAACCCATATGCTAACGTCCAAACATCTCCCCATAATACTTGGCTCTCAACACAAAATTATATACGCTTACCCTTATGCTACCAAAGACAACATAAAATACCGCGCCCTTACTATCACTAGTCCTTGCGCAAAATAAACCCCGAGCTATCTCTCTTTGCTCGAAAATAAATCTAACCACTCTGATTCACTTCACTAAACATCCCCACTTACCGGGATAAAATGTGAGAACACAAAACCTCACTATGTGCTATCTCACCATGCCATACAACATATATATCCACATATATACAGGCTATATGCCCTCTCCGGTGATACCTAGTACCAACCCTACCCTGGTGTCGCGAACACCAAAATTTTACACTACTATCCACAATAGTTAAATTCCATTGCTATCCAGCCGATATTTAGGAAATATTATCAACCCTACTCCCATAATTCTCGAAAGTAGTAACTCTTCGCAAAATTCAAACAATCACTCAGTGTACACCTCCACTCTCCCGTGAAGAACACCAAGGAACTTCGCTACCCTACTGGAAATTTATCCATATACTATGGTTGCTACCACCAACGCACCCACTAAGTTTGACTCACCTGCGAACTCTAGTGAAAAATAAGTCTTAATTTGTGACATCCTCTTTGTCACTAAAAAAATATACCCCATGCCCCTAGGGTAAAAATAATTACCTTTATACTCCAGCGACAACGGCTGGTTCTCGATTTCCGGAGCAGCTTCTCCCTTCTCGAATGCACCCATAACTTGCTTTAGTGGCTGTACATCCAGGACCTCGTCCTGTAGTTGACCCCTGCCTCGCTTAAGGCAATATCTCTTCATGTGTCTCGTTTTTCCCACAAACGAAACACTTTCTAATATGTTCACCCTGCCACTGATCCCTTCCGTGCCAACCTTGTTGGAATTCCTAGCCATCCTGTCGATAGCCTCCAGTTCTAAATCGTTTGACATGATTTCCCTGCCGAAAATCTTGCCCCTGATCTCCCCCAGTCTGCTGCTGGGGTACCCCACTGGTATTGTTCCCTTCTGCCTCATCTGACTGGCTAATCCCCACTCCCCTCCCGCTTCCTTTGGCGTGGAAGCGATATTCCCGACAGTGCCGGAGTGTTGCGTTAATGACATCAGTATAATCTACTAATGCGGAATTATCAATTAAATGTTGTCTGATTCTCCAGACTAACCCATTCATAAACTTTGATTTCTTTCTCTTTTCCTTGTTTACCTCATCCGGTACGAAATTTTGCCTACGAGTGAATTCTTCCTCGTAATCGGCCACTTAACGGTCCCCTTTGAGTCACCTCACAAAATTTTCTCCTCGTTTCGGTCTCAACCGCTGGAGGAAAATACTTGTGGTCGAACCGCACCCAAAACTCTGAAATAGCTAGTGTGTCCCTTTCCACAACTGTGGTGATCGACTCCCACCACTGTAGCGCCGCTCCCACTAACTAAAAGTGGTTAGCATTTACTTTCGCACCCCATCGCAATCTCCCATGCGTAGGTGACGCTGGATACTTCTCTTCCTTGACACGCTAGTACTACCCATGAACGCCTCGTAACTCTCGTGGGTTCCAACTAAAAATAACCTCTCATTCTTATTTCCACCCCGATGACCCCGCGTGAGTCTGAACATCCGACGCTACTAACACTTATGGTTGATCCCGTGGAAAGTACCCTGCCGTTGTGACCACCGTTGATCCAACTGCCTGTGCTACTAATTCAGTTACCTGTGTTACCAAAATTATCTTTTGTAGCTGCTGTCGTAACTCTTGATCCTGACGAGACTCCCTTGTCTCATCTCCCCCTGCTGCCCTAGCTGTTCTCTCTTTTGGGCGTCATCTGGAAAGAGAACCGAATTTGTATGAGTTCACTCTCAAATATAAATTTCGCAGAAGAACGTATATGCGCATACGTATGAGAATACAATAATCCTATAATAGGGCTCTATATCAAAGATTTCCAAGCCGAAACGTGAAAAGCCGCACAAATCCTAAGGACACTAGAACCTGATGCTCTGATATCATCTGTGACACCCCGCCTAATAAAATACCGGGTGATCAATCCTATACCAAATTAAAATAGGAATCCCAGTTGGATCATCCTTAGCATCACTGTTGAAAACTTTTTCAAACTTACTAACCACCTAGTATTCCAAAAACTGGTGCCAATTTTAACTTTTTAATTAAACAAAACAGTACATGCGGAATTAAAATATAAACCATTCACACAACTGAATGAAAATAAAATGAATCATAATTACACAACTTGCCGAATAAATCACCGGCCACCAAAGAAATAATCCAATACAAATATTCAACACCTGAATAAATTACACCTGAAAACAGTACCGAGAAGTCTGGGTGACAAGCCCTAAATAAAACTGAAACTGATACAAGATTCCTACTCTAGGAATGAATGAATGATGCGTCTAATCCAAACTCCTGCTAGAATCCACATATGCCGCAACTCCGTGTCCTTGGAATAGAATATCAATCTTGGCGTCCCTGTGGCTGGACACCTAAAAGGTTTTGAAAATAGTTTTATAGCAAGGGTTAGAACCCAAAACATTTTGAAAATATTTAGCAAGTGAATTAACTGCAGTAATTTAAAATGCATGAATGCGCTTCATATTTAAGTTAGTGTCGCACTCCCTTGTGGACAATCTCACCCCTCCACTATTGTTCACACCTACTGGTTACCTTAACCCCCACCTAGTTGTGCTACCCCGTCCAACTAGTCCTGGTATAACCTTCCCTTGCCATACCACTCTAACCCGAGTATAATGATTTCCCGAATTATAAATTTTTTCACGATTAACTTAATTAATTCCTTCTTAATGAATATCATATAACCGTAACACAAGCTATATAAATTTAATACGTCACACTCTGTATTATTTCCACAAATGATTAACTTAATTAATTTCTCATTAATTAACAGCATATAACTGTAACCCGAGTTATATAAAGTAAATACATCACACACTGTATTATCTCCTACATATAATATTTTCTACCATATGATAAGTACCTTTACTAACATCCACACATCTATCATACGTGTATCCATCCTTCCGAGTATACCCTCACCGGCTGATTTCCTTTAAAATGCTATCTCACTAGGTGTGCTCACAAAAACCTAGTTCCCCAAGTTCGAAACGCTCACCAACCTGGCCCAAAATATAAACGTAGTGGAGGCGGTCATATTCCTTACCTGAAAGTGAGATAAATCCCTCACCCATATATACCGGACGCTATGACCTGGGGATATACTCGCCCTACTCCTCAAGCTAGGGGATTCACCCACATCGCGCAACCTCCCTTGATAGCATTAGAGTATTTAAATTGAATAAATATCTAGTCACTGATATTTAATATCACACACAATATAAACACGTATATATATACTATCACTGTACCGTATATATATAATATAAACCCCGGCTTTACCGTGTACTCAAAATCCCGTACACTGACTGTAATTTAATATCACACACAATGTATACACGTATATATATATATACTATCACTATACCGTATATATATATATTATAAACCCTGGCTTTACCGTGTACTAAATATCCCGTACACTGCCCGAAACTTCCTGAGTCTGTGGCCCGATCCAACGTAATTAATTTTCTCACTTAATAATTTATCGTATTCCCGAGTCTATGGTCCGACTCTAATATATTTAACTCATACTTCAATTTATATAATACTTTTCCCGAGTCTATGGTCCGACTCCAATTAAATTAATTGACACACTTATTAATTTAATACCTCCCCGAGTCTATCGTCCGACTCTAATTAAATTAATTATTACACCCATTAATTTAATACTTACCCGAGTCTACAATCCGACTCTTATTTAATTAATTTACACATTAATTAATCAACACAAATCCGAGTCTGCAATCCGACTCTAATTAAATTAATTATCACATTTATTAATTTAACTCTACCCGAGTCTACAGTCCGACTCTAATTAATTTAATTATCACATTTATTAATTTAATAACTTGGTGTCACCCAACCATTATCCCCGGACTCTCTCACTTGGCCCGTACCTCAACATTTCCCGAGTCTAGGTTCCGACTCCAAACTAATTACTTTCTCTCAATAATTAATTTAACACTTAAATGTCACTTAACCAACATACCCGGACTCGCTCACTTGGTCCAATTTACATCTCATAATATCATACCCACATTTTTGCCTACAATGTGTCACAACTGCATCTGCATAAACTCCCCAATTATATTTACCTATAATTATCAACGTACCCGGACTCGCCCACTTAGTCCATAATTAAATATTTTTCCTCAATTCCTTTAATAATGTAGCGTCACCCAACTACTATACCCGAATATAAATTCTCGGCCCAATATCAATAATTATGAATTATTTCTCCAAATCCGTTCATCTCATGACATACCATTCACACCCTCCTAAGCCCAATTATATCACCCTATAATTGTTAAGGAAATATGTGTCCCATATAAATTTATCACCAAATAAAAGTAAGGGATTAAAGTTTAAATAAAATCCTCATTATACACAAACTGGCCGAACTGTCAAGTTCCTGGGATCGTCGATCGATCGATGGCCCCCGATCGATCGATTGATCCTTCCTGGGCAGCTTTTTTTCACCGCTGCATTACAGCATTAACGGAAATTCAAGGTTTGTAAACCTTAATTTCAACCCCTGATCAAGTCATCCCATCACATAAACATATGAACTTTGATCCTATACATCATATACACCCTCTAGTATATAAATTTCTCAACTTATCTCACAATTTCCGAAATGGGTTTTCCATTAAAATTCATAAATCTTGTTCTAGAAACCAAATTCCAAATCCAGATTTTTCCCTTGTTTATATTCCGAATTCTTATTCCAATTAAACATCTATACTCAGATATGTTCAACACAACAATTTGTACTATGAATCTCATTCAATGGTTTCATGAACAAAAACCCCATTTTGAACCCGTTTATCCCCAAAACGAATTTTGGTTTACACATCACTATGATATGAATTGATTATCATAAATTTCGAAATCATAACAGTTAACCACTTGCCTGTAAGTGTTCGTAGTGTCTGATCCGTTGGCGTAGTCCCTTGATTTTGCTCCAAAATCTCCAATTTGGCTTTTGATCATTTTTCCCCAGTCTCCCTCTCAAACCCTAGGTTTGAATTGTGTTGGCTGCTGATTTTCCTTTTCTTAGGTTTAGGTTTAAAAACACAAATCCCGTTTTTAGCCTAATGGGCTAAATTAAAATAGCCCAAATCACCCCGTGTGGTCCCAGTTATGCCCAAAAATACCCCGAGACCCAATTACTGCCCCCGGGTACTCTTTTCTGACTATTTCGACCCATCCGGACTCAACCGCGCACTCAGAATTGGCATCCGAATTAATTTATAAAAATTCTTATCTCACACCGAATTTAGTCTATACCGACTCCCGGCTGAGATAAATGCATACCCCGTCATTAATACCCGAAACGACGTGATTAAATTATTACTATTCACTTAGTAAATAAATTTCCCTAAACATTAACCATTCACTCCCCGATTAATATTTAAATATATATATTGCCATAATTAATTCAATTAAAATTACAACACACAAGTAATTTAAAATTCCCGAATTAATTAAATATTAAATGCACAAAAATACGGGGTGTTACAATAATGAATAAGCAGATGCAAAAGCTTATGGAGAATTCCAAGTCAAATAGAAAGTATACGTGGGGCATAAGGCGGTGAATGCGATTAAGATGAGCAGTGATACTAGTTAGGATGGGTAGCGTAACTAGGATGTTTAAAATACATGTGTTAGGTACGCACTATAAATGAGGTCTGAGGGGTATCGCATGGGAGTAGGACACCGATTTAAATATGAAAGATTGCATGGCATATTTATTAATGTATTTTAAACACTTGCAAAATATTTTGGGTCCTGGCCCTTATCAAAATATTTTTAAAATTTTTAGGTGCTCAGCCACATGATCACCTGACTAAACCATCCTTCATGTCAAATGTTGCTGCAGCAGTTGTGCATGCCTACAGGGATTGATTAGATGATTCTATCCTTAAAGTCTAAATAGGGAGTACTTAATAATTATTCTAGGCATGATGCCCAGTTAGTTGGCATTTATTTTATTCAGATGTTTTCTTTTAAGTTAGTTGGATGATTGTATTGTTACTTTTTACTAGTAGTTATCGGTTAATTTATTTATTCCAATGAGTGTGAGTTTTATTATTTGCATGGTTGGAGATGTGAATGGGAATTTGGTGTAAGTCAGTTAAGGAGTTTTAAAAATTTGACTCCATGCTTAATAGGTTATTAGTGAATTTAAAATGTTTTTGATAGTGATTCTAAGAATGAAACGTATGAGATTTCTGTTTTATTTTAGTAAAGGATTTATCACCCGTTATTTAAATAGGCGGGGTATCATAGACCAATTGAAACAACCCCCATTTTCAACATAGAGGTTGTCTAGATATGATATGCCGAAGATGGGGCTTATTTATCAATTTATATCATCCTCGACATCAAACCATAATAAAACCTATGTATTTTGAAACCGCGTTCATAATAAAACTAATTTGTATTAATAAACAAGAAATAATAAGTTCCATATCAACATACAAATAAAATAAAATCCCAATACAAATATGATTGTCCCAATAGACTGCATAAAAATAAAAGTCGCACTTATTCCCATAAAATAAAAAAAATAAAAGACTGAAATAAAGTAGCAATCTATGCTAGAATCAAATGAACGAAAGTAGTCGTCGTGAAAATATGGCCACAAGTCTGATCTCTTGTTAGTCTTGTTATCCCTGTCAATATAAACCTCGACGAGAAAACATTTATAATTTGGGTCAGCACCCTGAGTTGGAAGAATTAACTAACGGAAATTAAAATGCAATAATACAAAATATTCATAGTGTAATCCCCATCGTCACTGACATGAGTTAAGTACCTCACTCTTCACCTAAGTTTAGTACTACACGCATATCAACCCAAGTCCCCCTCTGTGAATGACTACTAACCATAACATCAATTAACTCCTGATATGATCTAACATAACTCACATACCGTAATTGATTATTTACACTTGTATTCTCATTTTCCAGAATATCCCAGATATACTTCCCAAAATATAACATAACCATCTATCATGCATTCACATAACATTGGTTTCATAATTAGTTATCTACCTCATTAGACAAATTATGTAATCTCAATTAATTTATAGGGTTATATACATATATGTACTTATATAAATATGATACCTAAAGGTATCTACCTCCATTGTCACATTCGTACTCTATAGGTAAGTCCTTGGGAGTCCCTCATCCAAACGGACATCACAAAACACACACAAGTGGGGCAGTCCCTATATAGTACACCACTACATGGTCCATACCCATGACAGTGACAATGGATCCCAACATCTATACCTATCTCCTCGTAAGTGGCACTACATGTAGTACGTATAATAATGACATAAACAACGCCTAGCCCACTTATGCTGACCCGTGCTACGGTCCCAAGATCTATGCAATCCCAACCAGTAAGTTGTCCATGAACATGGGTATGTTCACACAAATGCATATTATTACCATATAATATGTATAGATAATTAATTATATAAGTACCCCACATGCAATATCTATAATCCCCACATAATATTCTTACATTTAAATTAACCATGTTGTTAATTGTCCATTTTTCCCATTTATAAATATTATAATGCAAACCTATTTTATCACACAATATGTTTCGGTAGTAAATTACCTAATCACCCCCGAAATATCTAATTAATTTCCTTTTAATAAATCCTGAGAAATCCCATTTAATTGTCTCAGACTAATCCCCCTTTATGAATAAATCATCTAGTTAATTGGCAGGTTCCTATTTACCAATAGAGACACAAATGTATTTTTAATAAAATATATGTTCACTTAGATGACCTCCCACCCACTCGCATAAGTTCTTAAAAATCCCCTGAGTAAATCCCTGGTCCCAACCTAACCTACCCAAGAGCAAAATTTATTTGCCTCTTGGGGATAAATCAATTCACCTTAGGAGGCCTAAGCCCAGATCAATTGTGGTTCTTCAGTATGAAAATCATTCTTTATACTCCAATTCCCATTCTAATGGTTCATGCATTTAGATTTCTATAAGACTAGTTTCCCCATGACTTAGTGTATCATTTAGATTGGCTAATTACACAAATTAACATACAATTCCTTCCCAAACCCATAATTTTATATCTAATATCATAGACCATTAAATTCTTATTTTTATCCCATAATTCTCTTCAATTTAAATTAGATTTTGGTTCTTCACATGAATCATAATTATCATTAATTAAAGATCCTAAAACATGAATTATACATGTGATGAACCAAAATCTGTAGAATTCAACCCATAAATATAGAATGAAATTAAACTTGAATTGGACTGTAAAATTCATGTTTTAGTATCTTGAATTAATTATAATTATAATGCATGTGTAGAACCAAAGTCTGATTTGAATTAAAGACGAATATTGTAATAGCCTGAATTTTATTTTTATTTAAATTGAACTATTTGTGTGTCAAAATGACCTTTTATGGATTATTAATAGTTTTTGCTATGTTACTTATGTCCTGTAACGTGAAAATGGGGTCGACACATTTATTCTCTTATTCGAAAATAAATATTTTTCGATAAAACGTATAGTAGAACGAGATTAAAACGAATTATTTTAAGTTATTATTCGAATTAAAGGGTGTATAAATTAGTGTAATCAGATGTCGCCGTCAACATGAAAATAACACGGTAATGTGTCCTACGCGCCCCAATATTAATTTATAGTTGGATGGAATTTTAAGAAATATAAAATATTACACCCGAAAAAAATTATAATTGAGTACCAAAGACACTCAATTGAGTAATTATCCAAGATGACTATATCCTGACTGTGCGGCTTAGGAATCCTATAAATAGAGGCTTGTACCCATAACAAAAATCACACCACTTTCTGATATCAAAACCTGAAATGGGTTCATTGACACACCCCAACCCAGTTACTTATAATTAAGTTTGAAAGTCAAAGTGAGTCAAACCATGATTAATTTAACCAAACCATAAACATGAATTCTAATTTCAGAGTCATCATTGTAAATCCATATAACTGAAAATCTTTTTACAACATCAGAGTCGTCGTACTTATACAAACTTGATTGAGGGATAATTTAACTTAATTACCTCATGTACATTTAAACAAAATCTTTGTTTCTCCCATTCCTAGCTAAACCAACCCGAACTCCTAGATTTGGAAGTGACATCGCGTTACCTAAAAAATGTGAACATAGGAACCATGAGCAAAATAGCCCAGTGAATGCATCACTACTATACTACTTCATAAATTTAAATGCAATAAATCATGTCCATATAATTATGTGTTAACTTATCCGGCTCATTCATAATTAATGACTAACTTTTCTGAATCATTATTCACATATCCTCTCTAAATAGACAATTCTCCCCCATTCCCGGTCGAGGAGTAACCCCTTGTCATTAATAGACAAATCTACCCCATTTCGGGTCGGGGAGTAACCTCCCATTTTGGTAAATCGAAATGAACAATTTTATATTCATAACATTATGATCATATTCGTAATAATATACAAATACATCATTCCAGTGAGTACACTCACCTTGGGTTGTCAACTATGTATTTATGTTTCCTTCGGGTGGAGCTGAACTGCGTTGAGTAGACCTTACACCTGTCAATCCAACTAAATCAGTACTGAATCTTAATTATAAGTATTATCCTAACATAATTATGTAATTTTTCATGAATATGCACCAACAACATAATTCCACTTAAGTCACATTTCATAAAGCATGAGTAAAGACAAACCAATGCTATCCATGTTAATAAAGTTATGAACATTCAATCGTAAGAAATACCTCATAAGGAATTTATTACCAAAACCAAGTAACATCAAAGTATAATTCTAAATGTATATACACATGAAACATGTATTCAAAATACTCTTTGGAAAGAGGAGATAACAAAAACCTTTCATGGGATATCCAGTATGGCCTCATATTATTGCCCTTTATACGCAACCATCCTATATTCCTAAATTGTGTAAATACAGGGGTCCAACCTTATCAATATGAAAACATATATGAATATACGTTCCAATAGAAGTGACGGTGTAATTTTTCAAGCTTCCTAGAGCAAGTTATGACCATTTCATTACAACACAAGAAATCTTCCCTACAAGCTCCTCTATTGTTCCTTCAACTTGCAAGAATTTTCACACTTTTTCTACAGGATAACATTCCATTATTTTTAAACCATTTCTAGTACACATACTTAATAGTACGGAATTAAAGTTTCATAATTTTTTTACTTCATTTGCTACCTCAAAAGCTTGACTAAACTTAGGGCATACCGAAATCAAGTATACAAACAACAACTATTTACCAACTTGAAATCATCATTACGGCCTAACCACAAGGAGAAAAATTCTAATTTAGGATATGATATGAATATATGAGTCTACTTTCATATCTAATTGGAATTTCTCAATTCCAGTAAGCACACAAAGAGATATGCAAGGGGATTCAATACAAAGCAAATTTAAGGGTTTCTACATTCAACTTAACATAAACTTGCATCTAACCATACATATATATAAAGGGCTAAAACTTTAGTAAACTTATGATGATTTATATCATGTAAATAAATAATATAATAAAAATAACAAGATTTGAGATTAGGATTACCTTCAGGACTTTTACATAATTTCTACGGATTTTTCTACACTTTTTCTCCGTATTTTTCCTTCCTAAACTCCCTAATTCTCTTTCCTCAAGGTAAAACCCTTTCATTGCTGATTTTGGCTGAAGGATAAAGCTATTTCAAGGGTATAATGTCGGCAAAGGCTGCCTCCCAAGCCAACCAATCAAATTAAACCATTTGGTTTAATAAAAGGCAATTTACCACTTAAAGGAAATTGACAGATTTGCCCCTTGCTTGTAAATTTGACCTAACTTCTTACTCGTACATCAGTTTGATGCACCGTTTGTTGTGTTACAACCCTAACTCACATGTATATAACTATCTGGTTTTTACCTCAAGTCCATTGTAATGTTATAAGGGTCAAAACTAGTCTTTAACAGGAACATTTCTACCAAAAATAACAAAATTTTGTGTTTGTAAATAATTCGACCTTTCATGATTTATGAAAGTAGGATTATAATAAACATAGTCACTTAACATTAGATATACTAATTGCACATTATTCATATCACATAAGATAAGCATGATTTAATTATAATTTATCATAGTTATATACGGGTTGTCACAACTTCCCCCCCTTAGAAAATTTCATCCTCGAAATTTAATATGAAGTTCACTTACCAAACAAATGGGGATACTGTTTCTTCATGCTATCCTCTGTTTCCCAAGTTGCTTCTTTAATCCCATGGCTCATCCACATAACTTTAACTAAAGGAATAACTTTATTTCTCAATACTTGGTCCTTACTATCAATAATTTCCATTGGTTCCTCGATGTATGACAAGTCTTCCTTCACTTCAATTGGTTGAGTTTTCAACTGATGAGATGGGTCCGCCAAATACTTATGAAGCATCGATACATGAAAAACATCATGTAAACGAGACAACTCTGAAGGTAATGCTAATCTATATGCCAGTGCCCCAATTTTTTCCAACACTTCATATGGTACAATGTATCTTGGACTTAGTTTCCCCTTTTTCCCAAATCTCATAACGCCTTTCCATGGTGAAATACGTTTGAATAAAAAATCCCCCTTTTGAAATTCCAATGGATACTTACTCTTATCTGCATAAAATTTCTGCCTGCTTTGCGCTATCTTTATCCGTTCTCGAATCATTTTGATCTTTTCAGTTGTCATATCTATCAATTCAGGACCCAAAATTTTCATTTCACCTACTTCATTCCAACACAAAGGCGTTCTACATCTCCTCACATATAAAGCTTCATACAGATCCATACCAATGGTGGACTGATAACTATTATTATACGAGAATTCCATCAATGGAAAATGATCGTCCCAACTACCCTTGAAGTCAAATACACAAGCTCGTAACATGTCTTCTAATATTTGAATCGTCCTTTCAGATTGCCCATCATTTTGTGGATGCAATGCAGTGCTGAACTTCAAGATTGTGCCCATAGCATTCTGTAAACGAGGCCAAAACTTATAAGTGAACGCTGGATCTCTATCTGATACAATTCACACTTGTGACCCATGTAAACGGATAATATCATCAACGTACATATGTGCATACTTGTCAACAGTGTAGGTGGTCTTAACAGGAAGAAAATGGGTTGACTTCTTCAATCGGTCTACAATAAGCCAAATAGAATCATGACCCTTTGGTGACCAGGGTAATCCGGTAACAAAGTCCATCGTTATATGTTCCCACTTCCCTTCCGGAATAGGCAATGTCTGTAATAATCCCGTCGGCTTCTGATGATCCGTCTTTACTTGCTGGCATACTAAACATTTAGCTACGAACTCTGTAATCTCATGTTTCATATTGTTCCACCAGTAATACTCTTTCAAATCTCTATACATTTTGGTACCTCTCGGATGCATAGAGTAAATAGAACTATGTGCCTCTTCTAATATATCCTTCTTTAAGGGTGGGTCATTCGGTACACAAATTCTATTTTTATAACACAATGATTCATCATTTTTAATCTCAAAGTCACTCTCTCTACCATCCCGAACTTCTTGTTTCTTCTTCTTAAGGAATGGATCACTGATCTGCAAATTTCGTATGCGTTCTGCCAATAAAGGTCTCACTGTGACATGTTCTAATAATCCTCCCCTTTTTAAAAACTTCAATTCAATCCCCATCGATGCCAAGTCAAGAATATTTCCAACACGGGCACATCGTATGCAACCAAGAATCCCTGATGATTTTCGACTCAAAGCATCTGCTACTACATTGGCCTTCCCAGGATGATGATGGATGGTACAGTCATAGTCTTTAATCAGCTCTATCCAACGCCTCTGTCTCAAATTCAATTCTTTTTGTGTAAACAAGTATTTCAAACTTTGATGATCAGTAAATATCTCACAAGTTTCTCCATACAAGTAATGTCTCCACAACTTTAAAGCAAAAACAATGGTTGCTAGCTCCAAACCGTGTGTAGGGTAGTTTCGTTCATGCGTCTTTAATTGTCTGGAAGCATATGCTATTACCTTCCCATTCTGCATAAGAACACATCCATACCCTTGAAATGAAGCATCTGTATAGATCACAAAAGACTCATTCCCACAAGGAATAGTAAGCATAGCGGCTGAAACCAACTGCTTATTTAATTCTTTAAAACTCCTTTCGCATTCTTTATCCCACACAAACTTCACTTCTTTATGAGTCAACTTTGTCAATGGTAATGCTATTGATGAAAATCCCTTAATGAATCTGCGATAGTAACCTGCTAATCCTAGGAAACTCCTAATTTTTGTCACATTCTTAGGACTCTCCCATTCAACAATTGCTTCCACCTTCTTTGGATCAACATATATCCCATTTCCCGAGACAACATGCCCTAAAAACACAATTTCATTCAACCAAAACTCACACCTGCTGAATTTAGCAAACAATTTTCTCTCTCAAAATTTGCAATACAAGTCTCAAATGTTTCTCATGTTCCTCCATGCTACGCGAGTAAATCGACACATCATTTATGAATACAATCACAAATGAATCAATGAAAGGGTGGAATACCCGGTTCATCAAGTCCATAATAACTTCTGGAGCATTAGTCAATCCAAATGGCATCACCAAAAACTCATAATGCCCATATCGAGTCTGAAAAGTTGTTTTTTAAATATCACTATCCTTTACTTTCAATTGGTGGTAACCCGATCTCAAGTAAATCTTCGAAAATACTATGGCCCCCTGTAATTGGTCAAGGGTACTTATTTCTAATGGTCACCTTATTCAATTGCTAATAATCAATACATAATCGCATTGTCCCATCTTTCTTTTTCACAAATAACACCGGGGCTCCCCATGGTGAAACACTAGGGCGAATGAAACCTCTGCTTATCAGATCCTGTAATTGCACTTTCAATTCTTTTAACTCTGTCGGTGCCATTCTATATGGAGCAAGGGAAATTGGACCAGTACCTGTAATTATTTCAATGAAAAACTCTACTTCCCTATCGGGTGGGAATCCTGGCAATTCCTCTGGGAAGACATCAGAAAATTCCCTAACCACTAGTATATCTTGAATTTTAACGTCTCTTTACTAGTATCAACAACATAAGCTAAATACCCTGTACAACCTTTACTCAATAACTTTCTGCTCTTAATTGCTGAGATATGATAATTAGGGACAACATTCCTTTTTCCTGTAAACTGGAACTCAGGTTCACCAGGCAGATGAAACGTAAATTCTTTTCGAAAACAATCAATGGAGGCATGATACGATGATAACCAATCCATCCCCAATATAATATCAAAATCTCGAATGGCCAACGGTATCAAATCAACATAGAAATCTCGCTCACTTATTCATAAGACGCAATCTTTATAAACGTGCTCAACCAAAATCACACTTTCCATTGGGGTAGAAATATATAAGGCATAATTGAGAAATGAACATGGTCTACCCAAATGTGAAGCAATACGCAATGCTACGAATGAATGCGTAGATCTAGGATCAATGAGTGCATATATATCTTTATTTGCAATAGAAAGTTTACCTGTAACCACTTCCGGTGTAGCATGGGCATCAGCGTCATCGCAAACACTCTTCCTCCTGCCCTCGATCCAGTTGCTTGTTTTGTACCTCTTCCCCTGGTGGCACTGCCTGGAGAGGATCCTTTATGAGGCCCCACACTACTGAATGAAACCTCTATGGATAACATAGGACAATTCTTTCTCAAATGTCCCTTCTGATGACAGTTAGAACATTCTATATTATGTAACTTTGGGCAATTTCTCTTTATATGAACCGATGTCCCACAAAAGAAACAAACATTCGGATATCCTTGTGCTGAAACTCCTGAACCTCTTCCACCACTAGCTTCACCCCTTTGCAAACTACTTCCACCTCTACCCTCTTGGAATTTATGCCCTCTAAACCTTGAATATTCGATATCGCTACCCTTTTTATAGTTTGGATCTAATCTGCTTCTCTTTACACCTCGTTCTCAATTCCCTCTCGCTTCATTCACGTCCTTTTCTACCAGCAGGGCTTTGTTCACCAAGGCTAAATAATTAACAGTCTCTAAAGTCGATAACCTTGATTTAATAACTAACTCTAGTCCATCGAGAAATCGGCTGCACATATCTCCCTCATTCCATATAAACCTCGAAGCAAAACGAGATAAGGTTGTAAGTTTAGCTTCATATTCTCTAACTATCATACTCCCCTGATTCAACATGAAATATTCCTTCTCCTTTTGTTTTCGATACATTGGCGGAAAATATTTGTCATACAAGGCTTTAACAAAAGCATCCCATGAGATCACGTTCCCGCCTCATGGAGTAATCAACAAATGTTTTGTGGCATCCCACCAGTACTTAGCTTCTCCTTTTAGCATATATGCCGCCAAGATCACCTGTTGATTTTCAGGCATCCTCATTACCTCAAAGATAAGTTCAATCTATTTAACCCAGACTTCTCCCTCTGCTGGATCAATTGCTCCTTCAAACGATGGTGGGTTCATCTTAATAAATTTATGATGTTAAGTACACCTTTCTTCCCAGTGTATCACCTCCTCAGCCCTAGCCAATGCTTGTGCCTCCAGTTGCCTAGTCTGTTGTTCTTCCATCTGTGCCATAAATCTAGGTTGCTGCTCTGCCATTAGAGTCATAGCACGTGCCATTTTTTGCATATATGTCAGTTGTTCTGGCTCGAGTTCCACATTTATCTGAACAGGTTGCTCAACCTCCGCTTCTGCTGGAATATTTGAAGCCTCATCTTCTATTCTCACATTTACATTCCCTCATTCCATTCTCTTATATATGAAATGAATCAAAGATATAACAACATGAAAATATACATATCTTTCCTAACATAATCATTAGCATCAAATAAAATATAGTTCTAACATTCACTGCCAAATCTAAACTCTTCTCACACCAGAACCTCAAAAACCTAGGCTCTGATACCAAAAGCTGACACACCCCAACCCATTTACTTATAATTAAGTTTCAAAGTCAAAGTGAGTCAAACCATGATTAATTTAACCAAACCATAAACACGAGTTCTAATTTTAGAGTCATCATTGTAAATTCATATAACTGAAAACCTTTTTACAACATCAGAGTCGTCGTACTTATACAAAATTGCTTCAAAGATAATTTAACTTAATTACATAATTTACATTTAAACAAAATCTTTATTTCTCCCATTCCTGGCTAACCCAACCCGAACTCCTAGATTTGGCAGTGACATCGTTTTACCTGAAAAATGTGAACATAGGAACCATGAGCAAAATAGACCAGTGAATGCATCACTACTATACTATTGCGTAAATTTAAATGCAATAAATCATGTCCATCTAATTATGTATTATCTTATCCGGCTCATTCATAATGAATGACTAACTTTTTTGAATCATGATTCACATATCCTCTCTAAATAGACAATTCTCCCCCATTCCTGGTCGAGGAGTAACCCCTTGTCATTAATAGACAAATCTCCCCCATTTCGGGTCGGGGAGTAACCTCTCATTTCGGTAAACCTAAATGAACAATTTTATATTCATAACATTATGATCATATTCATAACAGTATACAAATACATCATTCCAGTGAGTACACTCACCTTGGGTTGTCTACTATGTATTTATGTTTCCTTCGGGTGGAGCTGAACTGGGTTGATTAGACCTTAAACTTGTCAATCCAACTAAATCAGTACTGAATATCAATTATAAGTATTATCCTAACATAATTATGTAATTTTTCATGACTATGCACCAACAACATAATTCCACTTAAGTCACATTTCATAAACCATGAGTAAAGACAAAACAATGTTATCCATGTCAATAAAGTTATGAACATTCAATTGTAAGAAATACCTCATAAGGAATTTATTACCAAAACCAAGTAACATGAAAGTATACTTCTAAATGTATATACACATGAAACATGTATTCAAAATACTCTTTGTAAAGAGGAGATAACAATATCCTTTCATGGGGTATCCAGTATGGCCTCAGATTATTGCCCTCTATACTCAACCATCCTATATTCCTAAATTGTGTAAATACAGGGGTCCAAACTTATCAATATGAAAACATATATGAATATAATTTCCAATACAAGTGACGCTATAATTTTTCAAGCTTCCTAGAGCAAGTTATGACCATTTCTTTACAACACAAGAAATCTGTCCTACAAGCTCCTCTATTGTTCCTTCAACTTGCATGAATTTTCATACTTTTTCTACAGGATAACATTCCATTATTTTCAAACCATTTTTAGTACACATACTTAATAGTACATAATTAAAGTTTCATAATTTGTTGACTTCATTTTCTATCTCAAAAGCTTGACTAAACTTAGGGCATACCGAAATCAAGTATACAAACAACAACTATTTACCAACTTGAAATCATCATTACGGCCTAACCACAAGGAGATAATTCTAATTTTAGGATATGATATGAATATATGAGTCTACTTTCATATCCAATTGGAATTTCTCAATTCCAGTAAGCACACAAAGAGATATGCAAGGGGTTTCAATACAAAGCAATTTTAAGGGTTTCTACATTCAACTTAACATAAACTTGCATCTAACCATACATATATATAACGGGCTGAAACTTTTGTAAATTTATGATGATTTATATCATGTAAATCAATAATATAAGAAAATGACAAGATTTGAGATTAGGATTACCTTCGGGACTTTTACGTAATTTCTACCGATTTTTCTACACTTTTTCTCCTCACTTTTCCTTCCTAAACTCCCTAATTCTCTTTCGTCAAGGTAAAAACCTTTCATGGCTGATTCTGTCTAAAGGATAAAGCTATTTAAAGGGTATAAGGTTGGCCAAGGCTACCTCCCAAGCCAACCAATCAAATTAAACCATTTGGTTTAATAAAAGACAATTTACCACTTAAAGGGAATTGACAAATTTGCCCCTTGTTCGTAAATCTGACCTAACTTCTTACTCGTACATCCGTTTGATGCACCGTTTATTGTGTTACAACCCTAACTCACATGTATACAACTATCTAGTTTTTACCTCAAGTTAATTGTAATGTTATAAGGGTCAAAACTTGTCTCTAATAGGAACATTTCTACCAAAAATAACAAAATTTTGTGTTTGTAAATAATTCGACCATTCATGATTTATGAAAGTAGGATTATAATAAACACAATCACTTAACATTAGATATAATAATAACACATTATTCATATCACATAAGATAAGCATGATTTAATTATAATTTATCATAGTTATATACGGGTTGTCACATTCATTCTCTCCTCTCTCTCAAAGAAAACTCATAAGCGAAACCTCTGCTCTTATACCCAACAACCCTTGAACAACCTTAAACCTCTTTTAAAATCCCTCTTACCCAGAGCTCACCCTCTCCCTCTTCCCCTACCTCTCCTCCACTGCCAGCCAAACCCATTCCCGACCTTCATTCCTTTCTTCTCCTCCTCGACGCCAAAATGGTCAAATTCTTCTCCCTCTTCAATTTCATTTTTCTCTCTCTTGATTCCATGGAATGAAGCTCTAAGATTATGTATATATGTATACATGTGTGTGTGCGTGTGCGTGTGTGTGTGTATGTGTGTGTGTGTGTGTGTGTGCATGGTTTAATCAGCCGACCAACACCCCTGTCGTGGTAATGGCCATGGATGACAGCCAGAAAACTCGGGCTTTATACATATGTTTATACCCAGAGAATCATCAGTTCCAAAATCAATTTCGTTGGATTTTTTTTGGTTTAAATTCATCACGACACGTTACGACTCGGGATTTATTTTGGGTATTGTAATTCCAATTAGGTATTTTGACTAGGAGAAATAAGTTGGGAATTTTGATGCTATTTTTCTTTTATGTACATGTATTTATCGATTACGTATATAATGTCGTAAACACGAATCCACAGACACATACGAGATCGTAATTTTTTCTAAAGTGAGTATTTGACTTGGTGTCATTTTCTTTTAAAAATATGTTTAAATGAGTTATGATACCAAATGCCATGATGTCACATCGTCGTTATAACCTGAGACTATATTACGAGTCATATTTAGTAAAATTATGATTATGCAAGTGTTGGATTGTTTATTTTATTCTGCTAGCTAATTTTGTAAGTGGCATGACCACTAGATTATTGTCCAAATAAAGGGGGAATTTTCGATTTTTTTCTAGTTTTATGTTGTATCATGAACAATAAATTATCGTATTAATACATTCGAGTAATATAAATGAAAACCATAATTATCAACTTTTGTTGGATCAAAAGAAATATTTTAAATCAAATATACGATTTAATTAAAACAATTGATTTTAGAATAACTTGAAAATTTAATATCTTTTAACTGGTATATCGGAACATTGACAGTAAACCATCTTTTCATTTGTATCAAACTATAGAGTTTTCTTAAATTTAGTTACACTCGTATATTTAACTAAGCTAATATTTTGGTAAAATAGTTATTTATCCAATTTAAAAATGTATGCAGTCCAATCGAATAATTTGATTCCACCTAAAGAATATTTTCCAGAAAACTCTTATTATTTAAATACCGAGATACTTGTTATTTATTTTCGTCACCAAAAGATAATTGTTATTTCGGTAGTGTAATTACTGATATTGAATGAGTACAATTTTACAAACAAAACAAGTTATAGCCCGATTTCTCCAAACATTTTATGTGTCGAACCATCTATATAAAATTTAGACTCCTACAATTATTATTATTGGTTAAAGTAACATGTTTATATTATTTCATCCCATAAACTAGATACCGCAGTTTAGCATTATATACATAATTCATATATTACGTATTTTCATAGAATAAATTTCAGTTGTATTTACCGAATGACGTACGATATCATAAACCCCAAACCATTCTTTCCAAAGACCGATATAACCACTATCATTTGAACCCTCAGGCACAAATGACTACGAACACTAGAATGCAACAATGAAAGATCCCTCAAGGAAAACGTAAATCTCGTAAAACACAAGTGGGTTTTTCCTACCTTTTCAATTGTAAACTTTACGTATTTGGAATACTGCTATTAATATCACTATGTGATAGCTCCTAATACTCTTAGTGTGTGCATGTTACTATACTACCGTACTACATATTTTGTTATATATCATTGGTATTTGAATTTATCATCGGTATTTGAATTAATCTATTAGCATCAGTAGTAACTAGGGAGTAGACTGATGTGCTATCCCACAGAACATTCTACTTGGGATAATGGTTTTAGATGATTGAGAGCCGAGATTTATTGCTACATACATATCAGTGCCAATTTAATTGTATTTCTAGCCAGTTACTTTTTTCCTAAAGATTTTTGATGGATTTTTATTTTGGTTTTACTGTTTAGGTTACTTATTCCTATACCACCCTAGTGAGCTACTAAATATGGGATTATCAGTTCAAAGATCCTTAACTTTCTTATATGATCCGTAATGTTGTTACATGGAACCATTATTCCATTACAATGACTACAACACTAACTTTCTTTATATGACCCTTAATGAGCTGGTAAGTATGGGATTATCAGTTCAGACCCCTTGATTTTGTTGATGGGTTATAATGGAAAAGAAAACAGTTGCTTCAACTTTATTTAATAAACACTTAACTCCATAAACATTCCAAACTGTCTTTATATTTATACTTGTTATCAAACTGATAGAGCTTATTCAGTAATTTTATTGATTCATTTCCTTCCAATTATTTTGCACATGTACCAATATGAAACGACAAATATTTCAGAAATTATAGTGCAATAGTGTCAGATATGTCGAGAAATCATAGGAGAATAAACCTTTTGAACTACAACGTAAGACACTTTATCTTTAATAATGTTTTAATTAACATAGTATGCATATTATTTCAGGATAACATTTTCCCCGGAGAAATCAGGGTGTGACAAGTTTGTATCAGAGCCAAGCTTAAGTTAGCCTACGCTAGAAATAGTCTAAGATTGTAATTAGGAAAGTTTCTAGAGTTATAAGAATAGTAAGGTGAAGCCCTTATACTCTTGACTCACTTGAGTTTATATTGTATAATTGTTCATCTAGTTTGGAAACTGTGACAAAATTATGTCCATCCTAGAAACCAAAGAACCTCCGAGCTGGCATTTCTATTTCATCTTTGATTGAAGGGATCTAGACCTAATTACCAACACTCACACACAGTAGAATGAATCATTTATATGTCATATTGCATATTAGTGTGTGTACATATGTTGAGTGTGTTTAAATCCCTAATATTATTTTTTAAATATTTTTTGGGATTTTTTAAACAATTTAAAAATAAGGTTTTATTAATAAAACTTGGTTTTAAAAAGGTTATGGGGTAAATCTGCTATTTTAGAATGTTGGTTTTATTGTCTAAAGTTGGTTTGGGTAGAAACCAAAAGCGGCAGAGACGTCAGGGTTTACTTTGTAATTAATTTAGACGCGCGTTTTATCTCGTGTTATTGGCCAACATTTGTTGCTCTCTGATTGGTGGGAAGTGTGTTTCTTTATAGAGAGTAAAACAACGCCTGTTTTCAACCCTTGGATCATTTGTGATCAACGATCTGCATGCGCCCCTTTATTATCCCTGTCAATCTCTTTTGAACCAATCAAGTGAGTTTTAATCACCGCATATTGTGAGCCCTTAGATTAAAGTCAATCCATCTTGAGTCAATCTGGACCCTTGAGTTTGGCCCTCGTTCTCGAACCTTCTCAGCCTCCCATAAAAGGAGCCCTTTACTCAGTTTTCTGAGACTTTTGCCATTTCGTCCTTCAGAGAAAAGAAAGAGAGAGTAGAGAGAAGAGAGAAACCAAAAGAGAGAGAAAGAGTTAGAAACCCTAACCCTAAATCGTCTACCCAGTTCAAACAAATACAAACCTTCAAACCTCTATACTTTACCAAACACAACCTTGAGTGTTTGAGTGTTTTGAAAGATGATTTGAGAGTTGGTTTGTTGCTGTAACCTCTTCTTCTTTGGATCTTGTTTCCATCTTAATGATTTTCTTAGATCTGTTGTTCTTGTATATAGAAAGTTTCAGATCTGGGTTTTTCATGATATATTACACTTATTTTGCATGTTTGTTTCTCAACTTGAGAAATATTTTGTTGATTCGTTTTCTGTAAACGTTTTTAACTTTGAAATGAACAAAAATGTTTACTGTTTCTAGTTCTCTTAAAACTAAACCTTTGACCAAGTTTGGAATCACACTTGGAGGTTTTCAATCTCGAAAATCTTTTCAAAACTATAAGATTGATTAAGATCTTAACTGTCTTCTAAGCAAGATATCCATGGATTCTGGGATTGATTAAAAGGTCAAAACAATTTCTAAGTTTTGTGAGAAGAAAGAAAAAGAAAATCACAGCATATAGACTTATATGTAATTTGCTAGCACTGTTTGTACTTAATAAGTGTGAGTGTGTGCATGCATGTGTTACAGAGAACCTCCACAAACACTTTCACACTACAACACGAAAAGTGTTGGTAATAAGATCTTGAGAAAAAGAGTCGACGTAAAGAGCTTGAACAAATTGGAGTTAACAAACTGAGAGGACAACATCAACAATCAGAACTGCAGAGAAGTTATAAGGACACCAGAGGGTACATTCCTAAAATTATATAGGTCTGAGTTGTATGCATGTTTGTTATATAGTTTGTAACTATTAAATTTGTTTATAGTGGATTTTTGCTTTACTCCGTAGAGGGAGTCGTGGATGTTTCCTCAATTGGTGAGGTTTTACCACGTAAAAATCTTGTACTTAATCTTCCTACATCTTCTCATCTCATTCTTGGTTGTGCTGGGTTTTAAAGTTTATTTAAAACTGTTTTATAAACCTGTTAGTAAAATCTTGAATAGATCTCGTACATACTGTTTTGTTAAACACATCTTGTGTTCAAATAGTTTTGGTTTTTCAAGAATAGAGTTTCTTTAAAAAACAGATCGGAGTTACCTAAATAGTTTATTTTTAATAAACGGCTTTAGTAACAGAATTTCAATTGGTATCAGAGCTTGGTAAACTTCTTTTAAAGAGATCCTGTGTTTCTGAAATTGTTTTCTGAAAATCAAATATGGACGAGAAAAATGAAAGATTTGGTAACTTGACCAGACCTCCTATCTTTGATGGAACCAATTTTGTTTACTGGAAAGTAAGAATGATTGCTTTCATTCAAGGAACTGTGGGAGATGATGTCTGGGACATTGTTGAAAATGGTTACATTTTTCCTACAAAACCAGCCACTGAAGGAAGTAATGAGAGGGTTAAGAAAGTTTTAAGTGAGTTCACACAAGAAGAGAAACAAGTTTCTCGCAACAATAACAAAGGAAAGAATGCCATATTTATGTCTATAAATGAACATGAGTTCAAAAGAATCTCATCCTGTACCACTTCTAAGGAAGCTTGGGACATTTTAGTTACTGCTCATGAAGGTGACACTAGAGTTAAGGCTGCTAAAACTCAAATGCTCATACAACAGTATAATTCTTTAATTATGTCTGAAACTGAGTCATTTGATGACTTCTATATGAACCTGACTGATATTGTGACCAAACTGCATGCTAATGGGATAACATATGACAGACAAGAAATTGTGTCTAAAATTCAGAGATCATTACCACAGAAATTTTATAACAAAAGATATGCTATTGAGGAAATGTGTGTTATTAATCTCACTCCTGAACTACTCAGTAGTAAATTAAGAACTGTGGAAATGGAACTGGAATTTAAGAAACAATTAACCCAGTCCCATAGGAAACAGACAAGTTCGAATCTAAGCTTCTCTTCTAAATTGATTAAGCCTGAGTTTAATAATTCCAATGATGATTCTGATGAGGAATGCGATATAGAGAGTTTGGACAATCAGATTGCCTTAATGTCAAAACAGTTTAAGAAAATCATTAAATTTAGAAACAATATGGCAAATAAACCTGGCAAGTCCAATTATCCAACTCCTTTCAATCACAGACCTCATGAGAAAAGCCATGACAAAAATCACAAGGACTCTCACACTAGACCTAATAGAGACCTTAAGAAGACTGAATGCTATAGATATGGTAAACTAGGACACATTGCACAAGACTGTAGAGTTAACTTGAACACTCAAAACAAACACGCTAGAGCCAACATTTTCCAGACATGGGATGATTCAAGTGAATCTGAAAATGAGGAACCTGAGTCATCTGATGTTTTTGACCCTTGCATGTCTTCCTTTGCCAAGATTATCTATAATGATGATATGTCTGTGTTTGTTAATGAGGATGAATATAGTACTTCTACTTCTGATGTTTCGAATACTGCTGTTACTGGTTTAGATGCTTTGATTACTGAGAATATTATTATCTGTTCCTCAGGGTGTGTGAGTCAAAGGGAAAGCGATAATGACAATGTCAATTGGTGTGTGAGTACAAAAAATGAAGCCCTAGGGGTCACTTCACACACTACACTTAGTGACTCGGACAATTAATTCCTCCCAGATATTCACACTCTCTATGCTAAAACTCTCAAGAAAAGCACTAGACTAGAAAAGATTGTGAAAGATCTCACTAAGAAGTTAGAAAATTTAAGCCTAATGGTTAAACTGAATGCTGAAGAGTATACTACCCAATGTTTGACTCATGAAAGCGAAATCAAAATATTTGATAAAAAACTCAGAAATTTAAATGAAACAAATGAAACTTTGGAGAAAAAATACAAATGGACATTGTTAGAATTGGAACAAACTAAAGAAAAGACAACAACTGTTTTCAAAAAATTTACAAAATTTGAAAATAATTCAAACTATTTTGATGAATTTGTTGATGAATCAAAAAACAATTCTGATGATCGAACTGGAATAGGATTTTGCCCCAATTTGAAGACACAAAAAAAATCTTTTGAACCATCAAGTTTGTGTCAGGAGGCAAAAGGCCTATTGAAACATGCCCAGACTTTCATTCTCTAAAAACTGAGTTTGATTCAAAACATCAAAATTTTAACATTGGCGAATCAAGTTGCTCTAAACATGAAAGTTCACCTAAGGCTAAATACGTCTGCCCCTCTATTAGGAAGAGTGAGTCCGCATTCAAGACTGTCACACCTAGGAATAGAGTTCAACCTCAAAATTTCTCAAAACCTTTGCTTAGAGACTTTCCTAAGGAGACCCTAATTTCGAGCAATCTTTATTGCTCTTACTGTGATATACACGATCACTCTTTTGATAGTTGCTATGCTAGGAGACTGGTTACACCTGTCTATAATTCTCCTATTTATCAGAACTTTAGCTATTCTAGGAGGAGCCGGAACAATTATATACTTCCTAGACAACCTGATAAAAACTCTAATTATAGAAAGAGAAAGACCAAACCTAAGAGAACATTTCCTAGAATAATTCCTACGCACTTTCCTAAAACAAATGCTCAAGTCTTTCATAAAATTCAAAATCATGCGCAAAACATTTTTCAGCAAAAATCTAATGCTCGCAAATTTTATCAATTGAGAGCTAATAAGCGCAAAATGAAAACTAGAGCAATTTGGGTTAGAAAAGATGATCTATTACCTCAGATGAAGTGTAACATAGTTATTACTTCTTTAAAAGCTGAACACACATCATCTGGTTGGTATTTAGACTCTGGATGTTCTAAGCACATGACTGGGGATGAAACTAAACTTTTAAACAAAACCAGCTTTGCTGGAGGTAAAGTCATTTTTGGTGATGGAGTTTCATCTCAAATCATAGACAAAGGAACTCTCCAAGAAGATGGACTTCCTGTTCTTGAAAATGTCCTTCTAGTTAAAGGTCTTAAGGCAAATCTACTTAGCATATCGCAATTTTGTGACTCAGATCATACTGTTACCTTTTCAAAGAACAATTGCAAAATTTTAAATGAGAAAGGTGAATGCATAATTACAGGATTCAGAACCCCTGACAATTATTATACTGTCATGAATAATTCTGAAATCTGTAATGTTGCCAGAATGGATGACAACGAGATATGGCATAACAGAATGGGTCATATAAATTACGATAACCTTAGTAGACTGACCTCTCAAGAAATAGTTAGAGGAGTTCCTAAAATCAAACCCATTCCTAACATTGTATGTGGTTCCTGTCAGGAAGGTAAAATTGTTAAGGCACCTCATAATAAAGTTAATGATATTCTTACCTCTAATCCCTTGGAGCTCATCCATATGGACCTAATGGGTCCCTCCCAAACTGTTAGTCTTTGTGGACACAGTTATATTTTAGTTATGGTTGATGACTTCACCAGATTTACTTGGGTAGCCTTTTTAAAACAAAAGTCTGACACTTTTCAAACTTTTCTAAAATACTTCTTCGGATTGAAAATGAAAAGGACACTCAAGTAAATAGAATCCGTAGTGATAGAGGTGGTGAATTCAAAGACACTGGTATTATTGAATACTGTGATTATATGGTAACAAACATGAATTCAGTGCTCCTAAGACTCCTCAACAAAATGGGATTGCTGAAAGAAAGAATCGTACTCTTCAAGAGATGGCACGTGTTATGTTACATGCCAAGAATTTACCTAAATACTTTTGGGTAGAATCTATTCGTACTGCCTGTCACATCATAAATAGGGTCTATCTTAGAAAGAATTCCAAACAAACCCCTTACGGACTTTGGTAGAAGAAAAATCCCAATCTTAAGTACCTTAGAACTTTTGGTAGTACTTGTTATGTATGCAAAGATAGGGAACACTTGTCCAAATTTGAGAGCAGAGGAGATAAAGCTATATTTTTAGGATACTCGCCTAATAGTAGAGCCTATCGAGTGTATAATCTTCGCACTAAAACCTTGATGGAATCCATAAATGTAATTGTGAGTGACACTACTGTAGAGAGTAAGACTGGTGAATCTACTATTGAGGAAGAACCTACAAATATTTTAGAAAATAACTCTCCTGAAATAGATGATTCATTACCAATTGAGACACCTGAAGTACCTATCTGGGTTTCTAAAGATCATCCCATAAATAAATTAGTTGGTAACCCGAGTGAACCAGTGCGTACAAGATCCCAACTAAGAAACTATGCACATTATGCATGTTTTGTTTCCCTAGTGGAACCAAAGAATGTAAATGAGGCATTGAATGACTCTCACTGCATTTCTTCTATGCAGGAAGAACTTCTTCAATTTGTCATTCATGATGTTTGGTATCTTGTTCCTCGTCCTGATCACAAAAAGGTTATTGGCACACGTTGGATTTTTAAAAATAAGTCTGATGAAAATGGGATAATCATTAGAAATAAAGCTAGATTACTTGCTCAAGGATACTCTCAAATTAAAGGAATAGATTTTAACGAGACTTTTGCTCATATTACTCGGTTAGAATCTGTTCGTCTACTCTTTGCTATAGCTTGCAACATGCATTTTACACTTTACTAAATGGATGTCAAATCTGCATTCCTTAATTAAATATTGACTGAAGAGACCTATGTAGAACAACCTAAAGGGTTCATTGACCCTCAATATCCAAATCATGTATTTCGTCTCAAAAAGGCTTTGTATGACCTTAAACAAGCACCTAGAGCTTGGTATAAGCATCTTTTCAGTTTCCTCTTAGCTAAAGGTTTCAAAAGAGGTGGAAATGATCAAACTCTTTTTGTCAAACATTTTGACAAACACATCATTATTGCTCAAGTTTATGTTGACGATATTATCTTTGGATCAACTTCTCCCTCGGAAGTAAAATCCTTCTCTGAAACTATGCATAAGGAATTTCAAATGTCCCTTATGGGGGAGTTACAATTCTTCTTAGGCCTCCAAGTCAAACAAAATTCAGAAGGATTATTTGTATCGCAATCCAAGTACGCTTTAGAGATAGTAAAGAAATTTGGCCTCGATAGTGCTAAAGATGCTAAAACACCCATGAGTACTACGTTAAAACTTTCTAAAGATGAAAATGGAAAATCTGTAGATCCTACTCTATATCGTAGTATGATAGGAACCTTACTAAATCTTACTGCCTCGCGTCCTGATATTATGTATGCTGTGTGTGTTTGTGCTTGTTATCAAAATAACCCTAAAGAGAGCCATTTGAATGTTGTTAAACGCATCATTAAATATGTAAAAGGCACTCTGAATCTAGGACTTTGGTACACTAATGACACACCAAGCACTATAATTGGGTACACTGATGCTGACTGGGCTGGGTGTATTGATGATAGTAAAAGCACATCAGGAGAATGTTATTATATAGGTAATAACTTGGTAGGATGGAGTAGTGAGAAATAAAACTGCACATCACTCTCGACAGCCGAATCTGAATACATAGCCGCTGGCAGCTGTTGTGCTCAATTACTGTGGCTTAAACAAATGCTAAGTGATTACGGTATTCAAGAAAACCAATTGCATCTCTATTGTGATAATCAAAGTGCGATTAATATTTCTAAAAACCCTGTTCAACACTCGCGAACAAAGCACATAAAAATTAGACATCACTTTATACGCGAATTGGTTGAAACTAAGGAATTAGAAATCAATTATCTTCCTACTGATTTGCAACTCGCAGATATGTTCACCAAACCTCTTGATTATAATAGATTCATTTCCTTGCAAAAATCTATTGGTATGGTTTGTGCTGAGTAATACCTTTGCTGATTATCCAAGTTTTTCCCTTTGTCCATTTGAGACAAAATGGTGGAGAAATTTGAGTCGTTATGAATACTTGTATATATATTAAACTGCTTGATCTTAGTGATTCATTGCAGGTTTTTGTACAGTTTCTCTCAACAGTTGTAATAGGGTATTCAATTGTTAATATTTGAGTTATGTACTTTTGTTTTCTAGGATTTGGGAAGATAGAATCTTTATAGGAATAGGTTTTTCTTATTTTTTGTCGCCCTACGAGTCCTAGTTGACTCAAAGGAGATTTTGTCTCATATTTCCAAAGGGGGAGATTCAAGCCCTTATACTCTTGACTCACTTGAGTCTATATTGTATAAGTGTTCATCTAGTTTGGAAATTGTGACAAAATTATGTCCATCCTAGAAACCAAAGAACCTCAAAGCTTGCATTTCTATTTCATCTTTGATTGAAGGGATCTAGACCTAATTACCAACACTCACACACAGTAGAATGAATCATTTACATGTCATATTGCATATTAGTGTGTGTACATATGTTGAGTGTGTTTAAATCCCCAATATTATTTTTAAATATTTTTTGGGATTTTTTAAACATTTTAAAAATAAGGTTTTATTAATAAAACTTGGTTTTAAAAAGGTTATGGGGTAAATCTGCTATTTGACAAAGTTGGTTTTATTGTCTAAAGTTGGTTTGGGTAGAAACTAAAAGCGGCAGAGACTTCAGGGTTTACTTTATAATTAATTTAGACGCGCGTTTTATCTCGTGTTATTGGCCAACATTTGTTGCTCTCTGATTGGTGGGAAGTGTGTTTCTTTATAGACAGTAAAACAACGCTTGTTTTCAACCCTTGGATCATTTGGGATCAACGATCTG
Organism: Sambucus nigra; assembly: GCA_949130495.1. Taxonomy (NCBI): domain Eukaryota; kingdom Viridiplantae; phylum Streptophyta; class Magnoliopsida; order Dipsacales; family Adoxaceae; genus Sambucus; species Sambucus nigra. The sequence goes on from OX422222.1 coordinate 363,558,417, forward strand.
CATGCGCCCCTTTATTATCCCTGTGAATCTCTTTTGAACCAATCCGGTGAGTTTTAATCACCGCATATTGTGAGCCCTTGGATTAAAGTCAATCCATCTTGACTCAATCTGGACCCTTGAGTTTGGCCCTCGTTCTCGAACCTTCTCAGCCTCCTATAAAAGGAGCCCTTTACTCAGCTTTCTGAGACTTTTGCCATTTCGTCCTTGAGAGAAAAGAAAGAGAGAGCAGAGAGAAGAGAGAGAGAAGAGAGAAACCAGAAGAGAGATAAAGAGTTAGAAACCCTAACCCTAAATAGTCTACACAGTTCAAACAAATACAAACCTTCAAACCTCTATACTTTACCAAACACAACCTTGAGTGTTTGAGTGTTTTGAAAGATGATTTGAGAGTTGGTTTGTTGCTGTAACCTCTTCTTCTTTGGATATTGTTTCCAACTTAATCATTTTCTTAGATCTGTTGTTCTTGTATATAGAAAGTTTCAGATTTGGGTTTTTCATGATATATTACACTTAGTTTGCATGTTTGTTTCTCAGCTTGAGAAATATTTTGTTGATTCGTTTTCTGTAAACGTTTTTAACTTTGAAATCAACAAAAATGTTTTATGTTTCAAGTTCTCTTAAAACTAAACCTTTGACCTAGTTTGGAATCACACTTGGAGGTTTTCAATCTCGAAAATCTTTTCAAAACTCTGAGATTGATTAAGATCTTGACTGTCTTCTAAGCAAGATATCTGTGGATTTTGGGATTGATTAAAAGGTCAAAACAAGTTCTAAGTTTTGTGAGAAGAAAGAAAAAGAAAATCACAACATATAGACTTATATGTAATTTTCTAGGACTGTTTGTACTTAATAAGTGTGAGTGTGTGCATGCATGTGTTAGAGAGCACCTCCACAAACACTTTCACAATACAACACGAAAAGTGTTGGTAATAAGATCTTGAGAAAAAGAGTCGACGTAAAGAGCTTGAACAAATTGGAGTTAACAAACTGAGAGGACAACATCAACAATCAGAACTGCAGAGAAGTTATAAGGACACCAGAGGGTACATTCCTAAACTTATATAGGTCTGAGTTGTATGCATGTTTGTTATATAGTTTGTAACTATTAAATTTGTTTATAGTGGATTTTTGCTTTACTCCGTAGAGGGAGTCGTGGATGTTTCCTCAATTGGTGAGGTTTTACCACGTAAAAATCTTGTACTTAATCTTCCTACATCTTCTCATCTCATTCTTGGTTGTGCTGGGTTTTAAAGTTTATTTAAAACTGTTTTATAAACCTGTTAGTAAAATCTTGAATAGATCTCGTACATACTGTTTTGTTAAACACATCTTGTGTTCAAATAGTTTTGATTTTTCAAGAAAATTGTTTCATCAAAAAACAGATCGGAGTTACTTAAATAGTTTATTTTTAATAAACGGCTTTAGTAACATAATTTCATAAGGATGCGCTTCTTAGGCATTCATCGGGAATATTTGTCTTTAAGTTACATGATGAGAATATGGGATAGTAGGATATTCCTAGAAAAATATTTTAAAGGATGGAAATATGGTTTCAAGGTTAAGATGATGAAATGATTACGAGAAATATTTTGTAATTATAATTTTGAAAAATCTGATCGAGGCAGATACTTAGTTTTTATATAGTGGAAAAAATGATTAAGAATTTTGGGATTGTCAACAACGATATTGAGGATTTAGAGATATACTAAGAAAGTTATCTTAGGAAGGGATTGTATACAATATACTCTGAAAGTATGTATATACAGCATAGTTCCTTTGTCTAAAACTATTCAATTGACCCTCTCCTCGAAATGATTTACTTAATTTGAAATCCAGAAACTTTCATTTTCGAAAGTTATCACACTTTTCTTGTGACCTTTTAGGATCGTTTTCCGCATTATACTCTTATTATACGGTACACTATTTCCACCATATGACGAGACTAGATTGCTAGAATGGTACCTGAATAATATTATATTGGAGAAATTATGAATGGATCTTTGATGAGAATTGGAAAAATGTCTTTATGAAAAGTAGATGTATTAGAAAGGTTAAGCTGAATTGTTCTACTCTTTAGAGTGTAACAACATCAATTATTATATGATATTCCCTACACAAAAATTTTCCCAAGTGATACACAACCTTGACCTTGAATTATTATTAATGATCCACTACCATGTACCTTGTAACCATTATCAATTATTTTTCTAAGTTATAGTGATTCAGGATATCACTGAACAATTTAATATCCCCAAAAAGAGTATGGAATTAATAGTGAAACATAAATTCTCATCAATAAATAACTATAATAGTTTTGATCAGATGGAAGTTTGTCTAAAGACCTTATATTATTTTGACACCACGGGTGTATTGGTTTCATAAACCATCTTTTCAAATAAACTCTACATTGAAACCCAAATAATCTTTTTATGACTAATATAAATTTTCACCCATGATAGGCAATTATGATCTAGTATCATTTCATAAAATTCTCGTATCATTATGTGGTAACCCCGATACTTTATGAACTCCTTTGTGAGGTTCAGAATATGTTACAATCGATGAAATTTTGAACCCCTATGTTAATCTTGGAACAAGATGGTCAAGATAACTTGATTCCATTGAATACGTTCTTACGTACCATGCAATATAACCAAGAAATAAACTACCGTTATACCCATGATAGTATTATTTGCTTATAGGACTTAGATTATTGAGTGTCGAGTTTTATTTATGCCTCTCTTTGGAGTTTTGGCTTGAACATGTTACTTTATCTCCAGTTATCTGGATTGATTATCTCTAATTATTTGGGTTGATTTATCTCCAAAAGTTTCGGATTGATTTGTTATTTATATTACTATTAACACTAAGCCTCTAGAATAGATAATTATAGGTTATCTTGTTTTAGAAACTATCCACAATCCTTAACCTTTTGAACCTGGTATTTTAATTCCAGTAACATCATTTGGTGAATTCTGGAATAATACATTCGATGAATTATCGTTATACTTACCTGACATCGCCAAAGTTTTATCTGAAATAAATTATTTTTGACCTTAATCCCTAGATTATAAGAAACCTTAACCTCAAAGTATCTGTTCATTCCCTTATTTAATGACCTATGAAATTATTGGGATGATACGATAGAATTAAGGAAGACTTAAGGAAACCAAGATACATTGGACCCTTTAATATTAACAAGTGCACTAGTTCTATAACCTATCGATTGGATTTATCCACAAATTTTTTTTAATACCCCTCAGGTGTTACATGTGTTTTAGTTGAGCCGATATATTCCAAGCTTAAATACATGTCAACTTTATGATTACACTGACAGCCTACATATTGAAATTAAACCTCTTCTGGAACTTTAGACTCACTATAATTCATACCATTATCCAGTCCTTGCTTATTTATAGTTCATGGTACTTTGACAAAATACCTTAGTAAATAATCTTAAACTCAATAAGGAATATTTTTGGATAGAAAGTTGTTTGATTTAGAATTTTATTATAAGCATATTTACGTTATTTTTTTGTAAACTTATTCGGAATATAGTACCCTATGACCCTCTAGAATTATAAGTAGTATATTGTAACCATCTAAGTCATCATAAATTCATATTTACTCTTTATGCTATCTTCATCATAAATATAGGAAACCTTAAGTCTTTTATTGTATGATAAGAAATCCCAAGGTGAATTTAGGTTACAAAAGTTTGAGATACATTTTCACGCATGGAAATTTGAATTTATGGGAGAAACATGAATATAATTTTGAGGATTACTGATTCAAATTAGATAAACCATCTCGAAAAATTAGACACTATAGCCAACACCTTAAGTCGAAACCAGGCTGAAGATTTCACGATGTAATTTCTTAAACTATTGTTAATACCATGTAAGCGTATGATTTACACCACTCCTGCAATTTTTATGTTAACCAACTAGTATTTCTTAACCAACCTTGGGAAAGATGAACTTAGAATAATAACTCCCTGATCTCCTTGTGTTACAATCTTAAATCGAAAGTTAGACTCGATGATTCTCACACGATATGGAAACAAATCTTCAACTTTGAGATAGAGTACATGTACCTAATGAATTTCTCCGAATTTCTTTCGATCCTGGATTGCAAATGATATCACATCCCCATGGATTTTCTTGTAAACTACCCCGTATGTACCAAGCATGAAATTCAATGTATGGATGACATTAGACAAACTCACCAAATTTGTCGTTCGCTTCAATTGGAAATTATTTGTTCGTTCCAAAAGCTTGGTATTAGGATTCATAGTAAGATTATCAACTTGAAAAATCCACTCGATGTAAATAAAATCTTATACTACATTGAATATTGGAATGAAGACGTGTTTTTAGATTATACCAACCACCCCATTTTCCCCTATATGTCTATTAATTTATTTTAAAATCAGTAGTGCATACTTAACATTTTTGGGCTAACTCTTTTTCCTCTAGATAGCTAGGAAGAAAAATGAGAGTATCCTTTCTTTTGTGACACATAGATCATGTTTCGGCATATGTAAATTTAGATTGAACATCATTATGATCTAACATTATCCTAATCCTGGGTGATCAATCCATTATTAAATTAAATAGGAATCATTAATGGTATCATTCTTAGCATCGCTGTCGAAGATCAATTTATTTTACTAACATACTAATGGCCCAGTGTCAAAATTTTAATCCTTATTATTAACATGCTGTAAACATAATCGAAATAAATATATTATTCACCATTTTCATGCACATAATAATGAATAATGAGATAATGACATAAATAATTAATTGATTCTGGAATAACACTCGAGATAAAATCCAAATACTATCATCCATAAGTAAAGTCTAAATCAGTACTAGAAATAACTGGAAATACGAAGTCTCTGCAAATAACATCCAACTAAAAATGGGCGACATGCCCGACTGAGATAAATAAGGACAACTAAGAACTGAATAAATGTGGAGGCGTCTAATAGCAAGGTCCTGTAACTTCGACAGCAGCTGTGGTACTTCAAATGTAGGAACTCCTAGGCTTGGCATCCCTATGGCTGGGCACCAAAAATTGTTTTTAAAAAGGATTTCAAATAGGTCAGAGCCCAAGTAAAATAGTTTGAAGAAGTTTAGCAAGTGTTTAAAATGCATCAAGATAAGATATTAAATCCATGTTATTACCACATGCCCTCACTTGAGATCATCACCCCTCAATTAATGTCTACGCCTAACTTACTACTCATCCCACCTAGTTAGGCTACCCGCCTAACTAGTCTGGTTTACATCTCCTAGCGTCAAATAATTTTTAATGCCCATACCATACGATACTTGCATTTCTAATTCTTTATGTTCATTAGGAATTTCCAGTAAATGATTTAGTTCTCATGCACTTTTGTTAATTTAGATATCACTATATATCTTATTTACTAATATGCTTGTAGTAGGATCAATCACACATATATACACATTCATCACTTTTATCATATATACGTATACAATACCCCTGAGTGGAGACCTGCGGTGTGGGATTACTCTGCTATCAAGTCCTCGTACAACACAAACTATATAAGGACACTTGTTTGGATAATCTCCCTTGAACTATAACTTAATCACACAATATTGGAGGCAAACATAGTTCTAAGCCTTTGGGATACGCTCATACCTAATGCACCCAAATGAACGGTCACACCCTTATTCACACAAGTGGTGATCAATCCCTAAGTTCTATGTCCTTAGGTACAAGTTAATAACCCCTCCCCCATAATTGGGCTCATCAGATTAAGACTATCCACAACGCGAAACCTCCCGTGATAGCTAGTAGCCTAGGTATGATTACACATACAAATCAAACAATATGTATACACACCACTCATATATATATATATATAATCATTATAGGTATACACGTAACCTATATCATATACTCCATACACAGTATAGTAACAATCAAATATTCTACGTAGAATAATACTTCTTATTATATAATCCCGAGTGTTTCCCAATAACCAAATGGTCGCCAATTGTCCCTTAAGTAAACTCACTAGGTATCCCACTCAACACTTACTCGTCTTGGTCGTATATTACCCTAATGTTCTATGACAAGAAATCATTATGCGAATAATATTTTATTACCCGTTAAGATTAATTAATGCTAGTCCTAAACTCTCCTCGTGCCACTAACCTCAAACCCAACATTAGCCTACTAGTAAATATAATATGTCTCATTAGAATTTAAATTAATTCAAAGGCCAACCCAATCGTTTCCCATGAGTTCTAAGCAAAAATGGAAAACAATGTGAAAATCTAAGAAACTGAATCGATTCGGCCTTGGTCTAAATCGATTCGCTTTCCGAATCAATTCAGCCAAGGAGCCGAATCGATTCCCCATTACAGATATCATCTTCTTCACTAAAATGTTACCATTGTTAAACCTCCAAACCAACATTACACTATCCTAACCTCCCAACCAAATTTGTTTAACGTTATAGTAACATGTATCAACGATTTTTAACGTATAAGAATCAGTAAATCTTTACAGAACAACCTCAAATCAGATTTAATCAAGATTAATTTCTAAAATCGTATGTTATTATTCATGTTCAATAACCTCAACATAATTCCATATTTCTTCCCTAATTTCATGATATTTCTCATCAAATTCATCCTACATGTATAAGGGATCAAATATATTTTCATTACTACCCAAGAATATGATTTATATCTCCAATTTTAAGGTCAAAGTTCATAAATTTCATAAGCTAATCATCTTATTCTAACATGGATGGTATATCAAATCAAAAGTTAGCAAGATAAAAACTTTGCTTAATTCGGAAGTCTGATTTCTGCAGAATTGATGGTGGGATTTGTGTTCTCCTCCTACCGATCTACTATCCGGTGGTGGTGGTGGTGCAAGAAGGTGGTTTTTAGCCTTGTAACTCTAGGAACAACTCTCCTTCTTCCCCATGTGACTCTCCATTTGGTTTGGTAATTGATAAACCTAATTCCCTTTACATGATAACAGATATAACTCTCTAATTTTCGTGGGTTTATTTTCTCAAAAATTTCAAAAGACCGAAATATCCCTCCAGGGTGCAGGTTTAGCCCAAAAGTGACCAGGGACCCAAACTAAAACCCCCGGGTAGATTATTTCGATTATTTAGAGCCTTCCGGACACACTAGGTACTCAAAATGACCATAAGGAATATTAAAAGTGAAATTACATTTTTTTTCAAATTAAGTCCCGACACAACTGACACGCGCACCCCGACTAAATTTACAGTAATGGTCGTATTTCTCCCTCACGACAATCATAATATTTTCTTATCATTATTATTACTCATTCACTAAGTAATATTCAATATATATAAATATTAACCCTTGTCTCGCTAATTAATATTTATTTTACGGGATTAATTTTCCAAATCAAATTTAATTAATCCCAATTAATTCCCAATATAAAAATCAACAAAATTGCAAGGTGTTAAATGCTTCCGCCTAATAACAAAATTTTGTTCTGAAATTTGAAAAAAAGGAAATATCTGGTATGGAAAACTCTGGATACTTTTCGTGAATCTCATCCTCACACTTCTAAGTGGACTGATCGGCATTATGATGCCCCCACTGAACCCATACAAGTGGAACTACCTTCGACCTCAGTCTACTCTTGCTATGGTCTAGGATAGAAACTGGCCTCTTCGCATAAGAAATATCGAGTTGTAAATACATCTCATCCAAAGCAATGTGAGTGTGAGCCAACTCATCCCGGAGGTATCTCCTCAAGAAAGAAATATGAAATACATCATGAATCTGATGCAAGTGCTCCGGTAACCCAAGTCTATATGCCACTAGCCCAATTCTCTCAATGATAGGAAATGGCCCCACATACCTCAGCACCAACTACCCTTTGTTCCTAAACCTCATTATCCCCTTCATAGGGGATACACATAGTGGCACCTGATCCTCCACAGTAAACTCCGGGAAGAAACGCTTAGCACCAAAATAACTCTTCTATTGGTATTGGGCTATCCGTATGCGATTCTGAATCAACCCTATTTTGGCAACGTATACTGAATCAACATCGGCCCGAGAAGCTTGTTGCGTCCCACCTCCAACCAACAAATGGGAAAACGACAAAACCTACGGTACAACGCCTCAAATGGTTCCATGACAAGCGTGAACTGGTAGGAGTTACTATATGCAAACTCCACCAGTGGAAGATACTTCTCCTATCCCCCCCCCCCAAAGTCCAGGATAATTATCTGTAGCATATCTTCCAACATCTGATTTGTCCTTCCCATCTGTCCGTCCATCTACGGGTGATAAGCCATACTTAACCGCAACTCGATACCCATGGCCTCTTGAAAACTCTTCTAAATTTGAGACACAGAAATCTTATCCCTGTCGGATACAATACCTAATACACCCCATGCAATCTCACTATCTCAATAATGAAAAGTTGGGCATACTATCCCGTAGTATAATCAGTCCGAACTAGCATGAAGTGAGCTACCTTGATCAACCGATCCACTATCACCCATATGAAATCGCGACCTCTCTGTGAAGTAGGCAACCAAGTAATAAAATACATGGAAATACTCTCCCATTTCCACATCGGGATCTCTAACGTATGTAGAACCCCTGTCGACTTCTGATGGTCCACTTTCACTAACTGAAAAAAGGTAAACCTCGAAATAAACTCGACAATGTCTCTCTTCATCCCTCTCCACCAGTACTGTTATCTCATGTATCGGTACCTCTTATCCCCCCCAGGATGTATCGCAAACCTAGACCCATGTGACTCTGCCGTCACTGCGTGTCATAAATACCCCCTATGGGATAACCAATCTCCCATTGAATCGTAAACCTCCGTCTGAACTCACAGAATATGACTCGGCTCTCCCGACTAGAAGTTGTCTCATCCGATCCTGACAAAAAGAATCTGATGCCTATGTGTGTACCACCCTCATCATAATATGGGGGTGACAGTCATAACTGACATAAATGATCGATCAACTGAATCCTGATGTCCCAAATCCTTCCATTTCTCCTTCCAAACTTTAGCTACATCCCCTACTGTTCTACGGCTCAACGAGTCCACCACCACGTTAGCCTTTCTCGGGTGATACGGGATATAAAATTGATAATATTTCACAAATTCAAGCCACCAACGTTGATGCATAATCATCTCTCTCTGGGTGAATGAGTACTGCAGTGACTTATGATCTATGAATCGGAAAAATCTCTCCCCTAGTAAATAATGCCACCAAATCGACAACGCAAAAATGACTGCCGCTAACTCCAAGTCTTGGGTGGGGTAATTTCGCTCGTGAGGCTTAATCTTACGGGAAGAATAAGCTATAACTTGATCCTCCTGCTGTAATACATCCCCAAGTACCTGTAAGGGCACGTTAGTGAAAATAAGATACTCCACTCCAGCCCTGGGAAGTGTGACTACGGGTGCTGAAGTTAACTTCTACTTTAGCTCATCAAAATACAATTGACAAGGATCATCCCAAACAAACGGTACACTTTTGCAAGTCAAATAAGTCAATGGACCCAAAATCTATAACAATCCCCTAATAAATCGTTTGTAGTACCCGTCTAACCCTGAGAAACTGTGCACCTTTGTCGCTATCATGAGTTGTCCCCATTCCCTCACCACTGACACCTTACTTGGGTCCACTGACATCCCAAACTCAAAAACAATGTGCCCCAAAAATTATACTTCACGCAACTAAAACATGCATTTTCAAATTTCACATACAACTAATGCTCACGTAGTGTTTGTAAATCCCGACACAAATGCTCGACATGCTTCTCCTTCGTCCGGGAATAAATTAGGAAGTCAACAATGAATATGATAACAAATTGATCCAAGAACTCTCTGAACAACCTATTCATCAAGTCCATAAATACATATGGCATACTGGTTAGACCTAAATGGCATAACTCAAAACTCGTAGGATCCATATCTCATTAAGAAGGCAGTCTTAGATACGTCATGCTCCTGAATGCGCAACTGGTGATACCTGGACCTCAAGTCTATCTTAGAGAAGTAGGTGGATCCTATCAACTATTCTAATAATTCATCGATTCATGGCAATAAATACTTATTCTGTATTGCGACTTTATTCAACTCTGAATAACCCACACACAGGCATAAAGATCCATCTATCTCATTTATAAATAATATTAGGACCCCACAAGGAAAATTACTACAATGTATATATCCCTACCCCCAACAACTGCTCAATCTGGTCCCGTAGCTCCCTCATCTCCATAGGAACCATACGGCATAGTGCACGAGCTATTGGTCAAATTCCCGATGCTAAGTCAATGACAAACGCAATATCTCTACTAGGGGCATTCTCGGTATCTCCTAAAACACATCGGCAAACTCACATATGACTGGATTCGAATTGAGGGAAATCACCACCCCATGAGAGGTCCACTCCTCTATGTAATATAAATGAGTTGATGATCCTCCTTCAGGTCGAGGCATCGCCACCAAGAACATCTCCTATTCGGGAATTGCAGACACTATGTTTAGGCTATAGCAGTCAATCATGGTCCTATACTCAGCTAGCCAACCCATTCCTATGATGGCGTTATACTCTGACATATCTAATACAAGCATTTAAGGAGGCAAAACTAGTCTCCTAATATCTATACTCACACCCCGCCATATAAACAAAATCAGTGTCCCCCTACCCAGTGGGTAATCTACACACGTGACTGTACTATTTTTCATCTCTAATAATCCCATGACTCGTACAAACCTAGTAGCTATGAACGAGTGTGAAGCCCCAGTGCCAAATAAAATGCATCCCAAAATACCATGGATAAGAAACATACCCTCAACAGGGGGTGGAGACTATAGAGTTGAAACCTGGTTGATGTGATATATGCGCCCATACTATAACTTCCCCTGCTAGGTTGGGGCAGCTAGAATGGCTGGTGTTGCAAGCAAGGCTAGTAAGGGTGTTGGTTCTAGGAGGGTGGTGGTGAAAATAGGTCTCTAAGGCTCTGAGAGGTCTCCATACTGCTGCTGAAACCTTCTCTTATTTGGGCAATCCTATCATTTATGGACAATTTGGCCACAAATGAAACACCTACCTATAAAATTAACTCCCCTCTGACCTTGCTGGCCCTTGCTGGCCATTACCACCTCTACCTGGCCCTGCTAAAAATCTTGCTGGACCGACTAGCCCTAATGGCCCTGCCTGAATCCACCTTGTCCTTGCCTATACTCCACCGAACGGAACCTCTTAGTAGTATCCCCCTGGTGGTTACCCAGCTTACTTTATCTCGACTGAATCTGAGTCAACTATGCTCCACCGACACTGCTACCCCAGTTCTGCCCTGCTGGATGGACTCTCCAGAGTTCTTTCTTCCCTTAATATGGAAGTGATGGTCCTAACAGTGTCGTAGTGCCTCATTCTACACCTCCGTATAAGTCTTCAAAGCTGGATTACCCAACAAATGATGTCAAATCCTCTAGGTAAGACCATCTATAAACATCTTAATCCTTTTCTCCTCCGTCGACACCTCAACAGGAACAAAATTTTCCAGTTTGGTAAACTCCTCTTCATACTCTGCTAAGGTCCTGCCCTCTTGAGAAACATCCAAATTTTTTTGCCTCATCTTACTCTCGATGGTAGAAGGGAAGTATTTTTAGTCAAACCATTCCCAAAACTCCTAAATAGTCAAGGTGTCCTCTCCTGCACGGTGGTGATGGACTCCCACCACTGTAATGTCACCCCTACTTGATTAAAGGTAGCTAGTATCTACTTTTGTACCTCTGTCACTCGTACATCCTCAAATTCCTCTGGATATCATTCTTCCATTGGCATACTGCAACTACATCGGGGCTCCCGTGGAACTCTGGAGGATGCGCCTTCTGAAAGGCATCTCGAACTCGCTCCTAAAAAGAAAGAAATGAGTGTGCTGGAGTTGGAGCAAGCACCTGAGGCTGGCGTGGCACTTGTAGTGCCACCTAGGCCAAAATAGTCAGGTCTGCACTAAATGCCTCTGCTACAATGGCGACAACCTCGGCATCATTCATAGTTCCTGGGGCCTGAGCTGGTTGTGCCTCGGGTTGTGCTTCTGGGTGGCTCGCGGTGCACGTCGAGGAGTCATCTGAAACGAGAAAGAATTTTTCATCAGTCCGCAATTCAAATATGTCTTAAAATAGCTGAAGATGTAAATGCATAATAAAGAATACAACAGTCCTAAAAATAGATCTTTGTATCATAGGACGCTACACTAAGAACCGTAGTAAACCGCACAGATCCTAAGGATAATATAACCTGGCTCTTATACCATCTGTGACACCCCTCCTATTCTAATCCTCGGTGATCAGTCCATTATTAAATTAAACAGGAATCATTAATGGTGTTATTTTAAGCATCACTGTCAAAGTTCAATTTATTTTACTAATACCCTAATGGCCCGGTGTCAAAATTTTAATCCTCATTATTAACATGTAGTAAATATAATCGGAATAAATATATTATTCCCCATTTCCATGAACACAACAATGAATAATGAGATAACGACATAAATTACTAACTGAGTCAGGAATAACACTCTAGATAAAATCCAAATACAGTCATCCATAAGTAAAGTCCTAATTAATAATGGAAATAAGTGGAAATACAAAGAATCTGCAAATAATATCCAACTAACAATGGGCGACATGCATGACTAAGATAAATAAGGACAACTAAAACTGAATAAATGTGTAGGCGTTTAATAGCAAGGTCCTGCAACTTCCACAACAGCTGCAACACGTCAAAAGTAGGAACTCCTAGGCTTGGCATCCTTGTGGCTGGGAACCTAAAATTGTTTTCATAAAAAAGATTTGAAATGGGTCAGATCCCAAGTAAAATAGTTTGAAAAATTTTAGGAAGTTTTTAAAATGCATCAAGATAAGATATTAAATACATATTAGTACCGCGTTCCCTCACTTGAGATCCTCACCCCTCAACTAATGTGCACGCCTAACGTACTACTCTATCCCACCTAGTTATGCTACCCAACTAAGTAACATCTCCTTGCATCTAATAATTTATAGTGCCCATCCGTATTGCCCATACCATATGATACTTCCTTTATAAATTCTTTATGTTCATTAGGAATTTCTAGTAAATGATTTAGTTCTCCTGCACTTTGGTTAATTTAGATATCCTTATCTCTCTTATTTACCAATATGATCGTAGTAGGATCAATCACACGTATATACACATTCATCACTCTTATCGTATATACGTATACAACACCCCTAGGTGGAGACATGTGGTGCGGGCGTACTCTGCTATCAAGTCCTGGTAAAACACGTACTATGTAAGCACATTGGTTCAAATAATCTCCCTTGAACCATAACTTAATCACACAATATTGGAGGCCAACATAGTTCTAAGGCTTTGGGATACGTTCATACCTAACGCACCCAAATGACCATTCACACCCTTATTCACACAAGTGGTTCTCAATCCTTAAGTTCTATGTCCTAAGGTACAAGTCAATATCCCCTCCCCCCATTGGCTTCATCAGAATAAGACTGTCCACAACGCGAAACCTCCCGTGACAGTAATTAGCCTATGTATGATTACATATACAAATCAAATAATAGGTATACACACCACTCATATATATATATATATATATATATATATATATATATATATAATCATTATAGGTATACACATAACCTATATCATATACTCCATCCATAGTATAGTAACTCTCGAATATTCTACGTAGCATAATACTTCTTATTGTATAATCTCGAGTGTTTCCAATTACCCAAATGGTTGCCAATTGTCCCTTAAGTAAACTTAGTAGGTAATCCACGCTAGGCCTACTAGTCTTGGTCCTACATTCCCCTAATTTTCCATGATAATAAATCGTTATCCAAATAAGCTTTTATTACCCATTAAGCTTAATCAATGTTAGTCCTAAACTCTCCTCGTGCGACTAACCTCAAACCCAAAATTAGCCTATTGGTAAATAGAATATCTCTCATTAGGATTTCAAATTAGTTCAAAGGTCAACCCAATTGTTTCCTATAAGTTCTAAGAAAAAAAGAGTAAAATTTGTTCAAATCATGGGAACCGAATTGATTCGGACTTGGTCTGAATCGATTCGGCCAAGGAGACGAATTGATTTTTCGTAGAAGATATCATCTTGTTAATTAAATTTTTACATGAATTCATAATCATTAAACCTCCAAACCAACATTACACTATCCTAAACTCCCATCCATAGGTCTTTAACATCATAGTAACATGTATCAACAATTTTTTACGTATAAGAATCGTTAAATCTTTACGAAAAAACCTCAAATCAGATTTAATCAAGAATAATTTCTACAACCCTAAGTTATTATTCATGTTCAATAACCTAAACATCATTCCATATTTCTTCCCCAATTTCGTGATACTTCTCGTCAAATTCATACTACATGTATAAGGGATCAAATATATTATCATTCCTACCCAAAATATTATTTATATCTCCAATTTTAAGGTCAAAGTCCATAAATTTCCATAAGGTAATCATGCTATTCTGACATGGATGATTTATCGAATCAAAAGTTAGCAAGATAAATACTTGACTTAATCTGTAAGTCTAATTTGTGTTGAAGTGATGGTGGGATTTGTGTTATCCTCCTCCTGATCTATAATCCGGTGGCGGTGGTGGTGCAAGAAGGTGGTTTTGGGCCTTAGAACCCTAGGAACAACTCTCCTTATTCCTCCTGTGACTCACCCATTGGTTTTGTAACTGATAACCCTAGTTATCTTTACGTGATAACAGATAAAAATCTCTAATTCTCGTGGTTTGTTTTTTCTCCAAAATCTCAAAATATCGAAATACCCCTTTGGGGTGCCGATTTGGCCTAAAAGTGCTCAGGGACCCAAACTAAACCCCTGAGTAGACTTTTTCTGACTATTTTGACCCGTTCGGACACTAGCACACTCGAAATGACCATATGGAATATCAAAAGTGAAATTATATTTTATTTTCCAAATTAAGTACTGACACGACTGACGCATGCGTCCTGACTAAATTTACCGTAATTATTGTATTTATCACTCATGACAATCATAATATTTTCTTATCATTATTTTTACTCATTCACTAAGTAATATTCAATATAAATAAATATTAACCCTTATCTCGCTAATTAATATTTATTTTACCGAATTAATTTTCTAAATCTAATTTAATTAAACTCAATTAATTCTCAATATAAAAATCAATAAAATTGTGGGGTGTTACAGTAAGTATGGAATTATCAGTTCAGACTCCTTGAATTTATTTAAGGGTTATTATGAAAAAAAAACAATTGCTTCCGCTTCATTTAATGAACACTGAACCCCATACATATTACAAAATCTCTTTATATTTATACTTGTTATAGAATTGGTAGAGCCTATTCAATAATTTTGCTAATTCGTTTCCTTCCAGTTATTTTACACAGGTACTAATAGGAAATGGCCAAAACTCCAGGAATTATAGTGTAGTAGTGTGAGAAATCATAGGAGAATAAACCCTTTGAACTGAAGTGTAAGACAATTTAGCTTTAATAAAATCCTAATTAGGATAGTATGCGTGTCTCGATTATGATTTTGTATTATTTCAAGATAACATTCGCCCCCGAGAAATCAAGATGTGGCAATTATGGGATAAAAGTCTGAGTTTAATGATCTATGATATTAGATATAAAATTATGGGTTTGGGAAGGAATTGTATGTTAATTTGTGCAATTAGCCAATCTATAAGATGTACTAAGTCATAAGCAAACTAATCTTATATAAATCTATATGTATGAACCATTATAATGGGAATTGGAGATTGCATACCGAAGAACCATAGAATATCTGGGCTTTTGCCCCTAAGGAGAATCGATTTGTCTCCTTGCCTGGTCAGGTTGGGACCAGAGATTTACTCGGGGGATTTTTAGGATCTTATGTGAGTGGGTGGGAGGTCATCCAAGTCAGAAGATATTTTATTAAAAATATATTTGCGTCACTATTAGTAAATAGGAACTGACAATTAACTAGATGGTCTATTCATAAAGTGGGATTAGTACTCGATAATTAAATGGGATTGATAAAAAATTATTAATCGGCAATTAATGGGATATATCAGGGGTGATTAGGGAATTTATTACCAAAACATATTTTGTGATAAAACTAGGTTTGCGTTACTATTTTTATAAATGGAAAAAATGGACAATTAACTAGATGGTTAAATTTAAAGTATAGAGTTAATTATTTATACTTATTATGTTATAAAGATTTGTATTTATGTATTTATGTATTTGTGTGAAATACCCACGTTCGTGGACGGACTATCAGTTGGGGTTACGTACATATCGGGACCGTAGTACCCGTCAGCACATGTGGGCTAGGTGTTGTGTAGGTCATTATTACAGGTACTACGTAGAATCTCCACTTACGAGAATGTGAGTGTAGATACTGGGATCCAATGTCATCTTCATGGGTATGGACCATGCAATGGTGTACTGCGTAAGGACCGCCCCACTTGTGTGTAACAACTCCCATTTTCCATGTAAAAGTTGTCCAAACACGATACGCCGAAGATGGGGCATGTGTATCAATTTATATCATCCTCAGCATCAAACCATAATAAAACTTGTTTATTTTAAAACCATGTGAATAATCAAATTGATTTAAATTAATAAATAAGAAATAATAAGTCCCACATCAACATCCAAATAAAATAAAATCCCAATAAAAATATGACTTTCCCAACTGAATGTATAAAAATAAACTCCGGGATTATGCCGATACAATATCCAAAATAAAATAATTAAATGAAGTAGCATCCTATGCTAGAATCAAATGAACAGAATTAGTCGCTGTGAAAATATGATCGTAAGTCTGATATCATGTCAGTCTCGTTGTTCCTATCTATATAAACCTGGAGGGAACAAAATTTATGATCTAGATCAGTGCCTAGAGTTGCAAGGATTAACTTACGTAAATTAAAATTAAATAATGAAATAAATTCAAAGTATGTAATCTCTATCGTCACTCACATGCGTGAGGTACCTCACCTTTCACCTAAGTGAAATACTACACACATATCAACCTAAGTCATCCTTATTAAAAGACTGATAACCATAACAATGATTAACAACTGATGCGAGATAACATAACTTACGTACCACAATTTATTATTTATACCAATATCTAATCTCCCAAAATACTCCAGATATACTACCCAAAAATATTATAACCATGTATCATGCATTCACATAGCATTGGGTTCATAATTGATTATCCACATTGTTAAACTAATTAATTAATCTCAATTAATTTATAGGGATATACACATACACGTCCTTACATATATACGACACATAAAATCATCTACCTCCCGTGTCATGTTCGTACTCTATCGGTAAGTCCAGAGGAGTCCTCATCCAAATGGAAATCACAAAACACATAAAAGTGGGCCAGTCTCTATGCAGTAAACCATTGTGTGATCTATACATCCGATAGTGATAATGGATTCTAGCATCTAGACCCACCACCTCGTAAGTGGTGCTACTACGTAGTACCTATATTAATGACCTACACAACCCCTAGTCCACCTGTTTCGATGCGTGCTATGATCCCTAGACGTATGCAACCCCAACTGATAAGACGTAAATGAATATGGGTATGTTCACACAAATACATAAATGCATTGAACTATAACAATCCTCATTTTCTCACGTAAAGGTTGGCCAGACACAATACGCTAAATATGGGGCTTGCTTGTCAATTCATATCATTCTTAACATAAAACCATATAAAGTATTAATTTTCAAACCACAGTTAAATTAATAACCAGGACAGTGATTCGTCTAACGTCCACATAATATAAATGAAAACCCAACATAAGCATAAGAGTCTCAAACCGACTTAAATTAAATAGACTCCGGGCTTAGAAAATAAAACAAACACACATAAAATATACTTCGGGGATTTTTAGGAACTTATGTGAGTATCTAAGTGAGCTAATATTTTATTAATATAGATTTCTGGCACTGTTGTCAAATAGGAACCTATCAATTAACCATATGGTTTATTCATAAAGGGGGATTAGTACGGACAATTAAATGGAAATTCTTGAGAATTATTAATAGGTGATTAATGGGATATCTTAGGGGTGATTAGGAAATTTATTACCTAAACATATTATGTGATAAAAATACGTCTGCATCACTATTTTTATAAATGGAGAAAAAGGACACTTAACTAGATTGTTGATTTTAAAGTGAGAATATTGCTTGGGGATTATGAATATTCCTTGGGGGTAATTATAGACTTAATTATCTATAGATATTATGTGATAAATATATGTATTTATGTATTTGGTGAAGATACCGATGTTCGTGGACGGCCTATCAATTTGGTTTGCGTACGTCTCTATATCCTAGCACGTGTCAGCACGGGTGGGCTAGGCGTTGGTTGGTCAATATTATAGGTACTATGTAGCAGCGTCACTTATGATGAGGTAGGTGTAGATGTTAGAATCCATTATCACCGCTAAGGTTATGGACCGTGCAATGGTGTACTACATAGGGACCACCCCACTTGTATATTTTTTGTGATGTCCATTTGGATGAGGGACTCATATAGACTTGCTGATAGAGTACGAACGTGTCACTGGACGTAGATGCCTCTATGTGTCGTATATATATAAGGACATATATGTATATAACACTATAAATTAATTGAGATTAAATAATTTGTCAAATGAGGTAGACAACTAATTATGAAACTAATGTTACGTGAATGCATGGTACATGGTTATTTATATTTTGGGTAGTATATCTACGATTTTCTAAGAATTGAGAATACATGTGTAAATAATTAATTGCGGTATATGAGTTATTTTAGATTGCATCAAGTGCTAATTACTGTTACGATTAGTAATATTTCTCTGAAGGGGACTTGGGTTGGTATGCGTGTAGCATTGAACTTCGATGAGGGGTTAGATACTTAATGCATGTGAGTGATGATGGGGATTACACTTTTAAGTAATTATATTATTGCATTTTAATTAACATAAGTTAGTTCTTGCAACTCTAGGGAACTGAACCAAATTATAAATGTTTCTCCCCCTAGGTTCATATAGATATGGACAACATGACTAACAGGAGATAAAACTTGCAGTTATATTTGCACAACGACTACTTCTGTTCATCTGATTCTAGCATAGGTTGCTTTTTCATTTTAGTCTTTTATTTTGGATATTGTATGGGACTAATCCCGGAGTTTATTTATATGCAGTCAGTTGGGACAGTCATATTTGTATTGGGATTTTATTTTATTTGGATGTTGAAGTGGAACGTATTATTTCTTGGTTGTTAATATAAGTCAGTTTTATTATGCACGCGATTTCAAAATACAAAGGTCTTATTATGGTTTGATGTTGAGGATGATATAAATTAATAGACAAGCCCCATCGTCGGTGTATCGTGTCTGGCCAACCTTTACGTGGAAAATAGAGGTTATTGCAACAATTTTTCTAACCTCCATTTTCTTTCTCTTTTCTTTTTCGACTCAGGTACCTCTTTTTTTTCATTTCATTGTCTCATTCATTTTTTCTTCTAGTTTTTTCTTGCTTTTCACGTATTATTCTTGCAAAGATGCTTTTTTTTTTTTTGCCTTTTTTCAACCATAATTTTACCTTAATTTTCTCAGAAAATGGGTATGGATATTTAGATTTTCAATAAAAGCTTTTTTTTCTTTTTCTTTTTTTGGCACAATCGGTCTAGCAACAGAGTAGTGTAAAAAGGTAAATTTAGGCTTAACTTTTGGACTTTCAGACGACAGCCTAATCCCAATTCTCAAGTTGAATCAAGTTAACTTATGACTCAAGGCGACTTACTAAAAGTTCTAGTGCTTAAGATTCATATTTTGACATTTGTTCCTATTAATCGAACAAAATAAAGATTTTTGAGATCATTAAAGGTTCACTGAAGGAAAGTTTGAGTTATTTTAAATGTAATTTTGTCAGAAATGAAGAATGGTAGAAAAATATCACTAAGTTAAAATCTCCATATCTATTCGTTAAGCATATTAACTTTCACCTTAATATCCATTTTCGATCATATTGCATGACTATGTGTCAAAATTTTAAAAGTTCAGAGATCTGTGAATTAAAAATATATAATGAAATTATTTCAAAACTCAATTATATTGAAAATATTGTAACAAAAAAATTATATTGAAAATATTTTTAGATTTTATTTTATGGATTTATTGTTTGGAGAAAATGACCACAACCCCCCCCCCCCCCCCCCCCCCCCAAACCTAATTTCTACATTATCCTCAATGTAAATGACAAATTGAAAAGGGGGGAGGGGGAAAGTTATGAAAGATAATATCGAAATGAGTAAATTTATCCAATACACATTTCTTAAATAAAGTACAAAATAAAAACAAAACCATGATATAAGAACGGTAACCCAATTTCATGTTCACTCGTGGTATACTAGGTCTTAGAGGAGAATGTCATCCCTTCCCGGATATCATAGTTCCAGATATGGCATCAACTTTTGACCATTGACTTTGAAAATTTCACCATTTTTAGCATTCTTTATCTCAATCGCTCCATGTTGGTTGATTGTCATAATGACAAAGGGATCGGACCACCTAGACCTCAACTTATCGGGAAAGAGATGTAACCTAGATTTGTACAAAAGAACTCTTTGTCCAAGTTCGAACGACTTACTTTAGATGCCCTTCTCATGGAACATTTTTTTCTCTTTGTATAACTTTTCATTCTCGTATACATCGTTCATAATCTCTTCAACCTCATTGAGTTGGAGTTTTCGGACCTCTCCTAGTGAAGATAAGTCAAAATTGATGGTCTTTAAGGCCTAATAGGAGTTTTTTCTCTAACTCTACTAAAAGGTAATAGGATTTTCCCTAGATAAGCCTATACGGGGACATCATAAGTTATGTTTTATAAGCAGTGAGATAAGCCCATGATGCATCTAATAATCATAAGGATCAATCCTTTCAATTTAGATTCATTATTTTCTTAATGATTTGCCTGATTTGGTTATTGAAAACTTTGACTTCACCACTGGTTTGAGGATGATAAGAATATCCTACTTTGTGAATGACTGGGTACTTTTTCATGAGACTTTCGAAGGACAAGTTACAAGAACGAGTTTCATGATCACTAATGATGGCTCGAGGCATACCAAAATGGGAGAAAATGTTTTCTCGAATGAATTTGACTACCTCATAATGGTCATTTATCCTAATTGATGTAGACTCTACTCACTTAGACACATAATTAACTACCAAAATCATGTAAAGATTATCATAAGAGTTCAAGAATGGAACCAAGAAATCGATTCCCAAACAGTCAAAGACCTCGATAATCATAATGGGATATAAGGGCATTATATTCCTATGTGTCATCTTTCATAACATTTATCATCAATCACAGCTCCTACTATAATCATTTAATTTACGAAACATTGTGGCCCAATAGAATCTACATTACAAAATCTTTGTAGCGATTTTCTTGGCACTAAAAGGACCTCCACGAGCTTGGTCATAGTAGAAAGAGATTACACTTTGAATCTCGTTATTGGGAACACACTTCTCAATGATTTGATCGGGACATTACTTGATGAGGTATGGGTCGTCCTAAAAGAAATGCTTCAATTCCTTAAGAAATTTGGAACGATCTTGTTTAAGTCACTACAGGGGAATCTCATCTGTCATAAGTAGTAGTGGCAAAATGTGGCCCAAATAATAAAACAACCCATATTAGCCCACTCTTCTAAATATGGGGCCCATATTTAAAAGCTATGAGTTAAATATGGGCCCCATATTTCAAAGCTATGAGATAAATATGGACGCATATTTCAAAGCTAAGAATAAATTATAGAGCCCAATTTTAAAAGATAAAAATCAAATATATTACTCATTTTTAAAAGTTGTGAGTAAAATATGAGTTTTTTTATATATACCTCAAATTGTAATACTTACTTTAGTAAAAAAACAATGGATTGACCTAACCCATATTTGGTCGGTCCATATTTGGCCCGACCCACATTTAACCCCACCCATATTTGGCCCAACCCACATTTAGCCCAACCTATATTTGACCCGCCCAAATTAGGCCCAACCCATAATTTTGCCAGTGCTAGTCATAAGATAATTCAAAATATTGGCAAACCAGGAACACTAGGAGACAAGCATTAATTGATCACCAGGTAAAGACTCATTGGGTGGAAACAAGTTATCTGACGATTCAACGATTAACCTAGACAAGTGATCTTCCACTACATTCTCACATCCTTTCTTATCTCTAATTTTAAGGCCAGAATCTTGAAATAATAGGATCCACATAATGAGTCGAGCCTTAATATCATTCTTAGATAAAATATATCATAGGACTGAGTAATCGATGAGAAGGAAAACTTTAGATCCTATCAAGTAAGGGCTAAATTTCTTTAGTGCCAAGACAATGGCGAGGGACTCTTTAGGTCATGGAATAGTTCAATTGTGTGTTATTAAGAGTCCTATTGGCATTATATATGACGTGAGGAAGTTTCTTATCACATTGACCAAGAACGACATGTAACACCCCGTAATTTTGAGGATTTAAAATTTAATTATTTTTTGGAGAAATACAAATATTTAAATTAGAGACACTTAAATTTATGATTTAGAGAATTTATTTGGGTGGGAAGAATTTATTTATATTTGGCGACTTTAAGTTAAATTGTTCGAATTAATGTGTGTTGCATTTTGAGGTCAAAATTGGAGAAAGTAATAAAGTATTTCAGATGATAATTTTGAGTACGCGATTGAGTCCGAATGGGTCGAGATACTCAGAAAAGAGTACTCGGGGGTATTAATCGGGTCTCGGAGCATATTTGGGCATAGTCGGGCCCACACGGGATGATTTGGGACATTTTAATTAGGCCCGTATAGCCTAAAACGGGATAAGGGGTTTTAAACTTAATTGGGGGAAAAGTTGAATGACAGTTAACAATTCTAAACCTAGGGTTTGAGAGAGACACAGAGGAATCAAATATAGAAACAAATTGGGAACTTTTTGGAGACAAATTAAGTGATGGATTAGGGTGTTCTTCATCAACATGTTCTCTACACCAACGGATCAGACTCTACGAACAATTAGAGGCAAGTGGTTAACTGTTGTAGTTCTTAAATTGATGATAATCAATTCATATCATAGTATGTGTATATGAAAATTCATTTTGGGTGTGTAGCCATAATTAAATTGGGTTTTTTTAGAAAGTAGAGTAATGGTTAGATTTAATTACTCAAAGGATGTTAGTTAATGATTTGGGACTGTTAAGATTGAATTGTAGGGTGGATTACAATAGGTATTAGTTCTTAAATTAATTGAGAATGATGAGGTTGATGTCGGTAAAAATGAAACTCGGAAGAAAAAACCAAATCTGATATACTTAGGATTATGTATAAATTTGATGATGGATTAAGGTCTCTAGGGTGCTTAGAACCTTTTCTTATGTGGATAATATATTGTTCGTGATTTGGGTAATGGTTTGGGAAGAAATAAATGCTTAAGGGTTCATCAATGGCTGAAGCAGCAAGCCGGAGAAGACGAATACCTGTTCGATCGATCGATCGACCCAGGGGATCGATTGATCGATGGTCCCAGAATTTTGGCAATTCGGGTAATTTTATATATATAAGGGAAATTAATTTAGGATTTAATCCCTACTTTTATTTAGTGATAAATTCACACGAGACACATATTCCTTAGCAATTATACGGTGATATAATTGGGTTTAGGAGGGTGATAATTCTATGCCATAAGATGAATAAATTTCGGGAAATAATTTGTGAGTATTGATTTCAGACCGAGGGAAATATTCTGGTATTATAGTTGAGAGGCGATACACTATTAAAGGAATTGAGGTGTAATTAATTTGTCATGGGGAGAAATATAGAATCGGGTATTAACGATGGTACGGTCCAAGTGAGCGAGTCCGGGTGTAATGGTTAGGAGACACCAAGTGTTAATTAATTAATGTGTAAATTAATTAAATTAGAGTCGGACCATAGACTCGGATTAGTATTAATTAATTAATGTGTAAATTAATTAAATTAGAGTCGGACCATAGACTCGGATTAGTATTAATTAATTAATTAATGTGCAAATTAATTAAATTAGAGTCGAATCATAGACTCGAGTAAATATTATATAAATTAATGTGCAAAGTATTTATATAAGAGTCGGACCATAGACTCGGGAAAATATTATATTAATTGACGTGTGAATTAATAAGTGAGAAAATTAATTAAGTTGAGTCAGGCCACAGACTCGGGAAATTATAGGCTAGTGTTATGGGATTTTGAGTACATAGTAAAGTCGGGGATTATATTATATATATACGGTGTAGTGATAGTATATATATATACGTGTATATGTTGTGTGTGCTATTAAATATCAGTGACTAGATATTTATTTAATTTATATACTCTAGTGCTATCAAGGGAGGTTGCGCGATGTGGGTGAATCCCCTAGCTTGAGGAGTAGGGTGAGTATATCCCCAGGTCATAGAGTTCGGTATATGTGTGAGGGATTTATCTCACTTTCAGGGAAGGAATATGACCACCTCCACTACGTTCATATTTTGGGCCAGGTTGGTGAGCGATTCCAACTTGGGTAACTAGGTTATGTGATCACACCTAGTAAGATAGCACTTTAGAGGGAATCATCCGGTGAGGGTATACTCGGAGGGATGGATGTGCATATATATATGTGTGGTTGTTTTAGTAAAGGTACGTATATAATGGTATTGAATATTATATGCAGGTAAGAAGACAATATGCGATGTATTTACTTTATATAACTTGTGAGACAGTTATATGCTATTATTTAAGAAGGAATTAATTAAGTTAATTGGTGAGATAACTTATAACTCATAAATCATGATACTCGGGTTACCAGTACTAGTTGGACGGGGTAGTACAACTAGGTGGGGTTAAGGTAACCGTTAGGTGTGCACAATAGTGGAGGGATAAGAATGTCCTCAAGAGAGTGCAACACTAACCTATATATGAAGAGCATTCATGCATTTTAAATTACTATTGTTAATTCACTTGCTAAATATTTTCAAAATGTTTTGGGTTCCAACCCTTGCTATAAAACTATTTTCAAAACCTTTTAGGTGTCCAGCCACAGGTACGCCAGGATTGATATTCTATTCCAGGGACACGGAGCTGCGGCATTTGTGGATGCTAGCAGGAGCTTGGATTAGACGCATCGTTCTTTCATTCCTAGAGTAGGAGTCATTTATCAGTTCCAGTTTTATTTAGGGCATGCCGCCCAGACTTTCAGTTCAGTTTTCAAATTTATTTTATTTCGGTGTTGAATATTTGTATTGGATTATTTACTTTGGTGACTGATGGTTTGTTCGACATGTAGTGATTATTTATTCAGTTGATTTAATTCAGTTGTGTGAATGAATTATATTTATTTCCGCACGTACTGTTTGGTTTAATTAATGAGATAAAATTTGGCACCAGCTTTTTCGAATACTAGGTGGTTAGTAAGTTTTAAAAAGGTATTCGACAGTGATGCTAAGGATGAACCGACTGGGATTCCTTTTTTAATTTAGTATAGGATTGATCACCCGATATTTTGTTAGGTGGGGTGTCACAGATGGTATCAGAGCATCAGGTTCTAGTTTCCTTAGGATCTGTGTGGATTTTCACGTTTTAGCTTAGCGTCCTTTGATGTAGAGCCTTATCATATGATTGTTATATTCTTACATGCATGTGCATTTACGTTCTTATCCCAATTACTTTATATTTGAGGGTGAACTCATACGTTTAGATTCTCATTTCAGATGCCGTCCAGGAGAGAGAGAGAGAGAGAGAAGCTAGGTCAGCAGGGGGAGATGAGACTAGGGAGTCTCATCAGGAGCCAGAGTTACCACAGCAACTACCAGAGATGATTTCAGCTGTACAGGTAATTGATTTAGTAGCACAGGCAGTTCAAGCAACGATGATCGCAATGGCAAGGTACTTTCCACGAGATCAGCCATAGACGTTAGTGGTACCGGATGTTCAGGTCCATCAGGGGCAGTCGGAGTGGAAGCAAGTATGAGAGGCCTTTCAAAAGGGCCATCCACCAGAGTTTTGAGGGGGTTCATATGTGGTGATAGTGTGTCAGTGGAAGAGAGATATCCAGCATCACCTACGCATGGTAGATTACAATGAAGTGCATAAGCAAATGCTAGACACTTTTAGGTTAGTGGGAGCAGCGCTACAGTGGTGGGAGTCGATAACCACAGTTGAGGAAAGGTATAGAGTAACTATTGTCGAGTTTTGGGTGTGGTTCGTCCGCAAATATTTTCCACCAGCAGTTGAGACTGAAATGAGGAGGAAATTTAAAGAGGTAACACAAGGGGACCATTCAGTGGCCGATTACGAGGAAGAATTCACTCGTTTGGCAAATTTTGTAACGGATGAGGTAAGCGATGAAGAGAGAAAGAAATTAAGGTTCATGGATGGGTTATTCTGGAGGATCAGACAACATTTTATTGGTAATCCCACGTTAGTACCTTATACAGATGTCGTTAACGCAACACTCCTGCACTGTCAATCATATCGCTTCCACATGAAAGGAAGTAGGAGGGGAGTGGAACCCATTCAGTCAGATAAAGCGGGAGGGAACAATACCAGTGGGGTATCCCAACAGCATACAGGGGGACATAAGGGGCAGAATTCCCAGCAGGAGAATCGGGCCAAGCGATTTAGGACTGGAGGCTATCGACATGATGGACAGGACCTTCGACAAGGCCAGCAAGGAAGGGATCAGTGGCAGGGTGAATTTATTAGGAGGTGTTTCATTTGTGGGGAAGCGGGACACGTGAAGAGAGATTGTCCTCAGCGAGGAAGGGTTCAACTACAGGATGAGGTCCTGTATGTTCAGCCACTACAACAAGTTATGGGTCCGTTCGGGCAGGGGAAAGCTTCTCAGGAACCTGAGGATCATCCATTGCAGATAGAGTATGGAGGTAATTATCTTTTTATCCCACGGGCATGGGGTATATTTTGGGTGACAGTGAGGGTGTCACAGATGGTGTCATTAAATAATAATTATTTTCACTAGAGTTCGCGGGTAAGTCGAATTTAGTGAGTGCGCGGCTATAGCATTCATATTACATATATATTTCTGTGGGTTAGTGAATTTATTTAGTGTTAACCACGAGAGAGTGGGGGTATGCACAAAGATGGGATTTGGTATTATGCGAGGGGTTACTACTTTCGAGAATTATGGAAGTAGGGTAAAAAAAATTATATCAACTGGATAGCGATGGATTTGAACTATTGTAAATAGTGGGGGTAAGTTTTGGTATTTGCCACACCAGGGTGTGATTGGTACTAGGTATCACCTGAGTGGGCGTCTAGCCTATATATATGTGTGTGTATATGTTGTATTATGTGGTGCGATAGATACATAGTGAGGTCTTGTGTTCTCATATTTTATCCCGATAAGTAAGGGAGTCTACTGAAGTAAATTAAGGTAATTAGATTTATTTTCGAGCAGGGAAAGATAGCTCAAGGTTTATTTTTCACAAGAACTAGTGATAGTAATGGTGCGGTACTTTATGTTGTCTTTTGTAGCATAAGAGTAGGCGTGCATGCTTTTGTGTTAAGAGACAAATATTTGGGGGTACGTGCTATGGACTGTGGATCTAACAGATCTCAATGACCGATAATGTTAGGTAGTAGTGTATCAGGGGGGTTCCTTATTTTGATTTCTCTTGCGAGACGTCCCACGCATGAAACTTATCTCAACGTTGAAAGTAGGGAGATGTTTGGTCGTTAGTACGTGGGTTGGGTACCCCAGTTATTATTCATATATGTGATATAACTACAGGTAGAAAGTTATATTACGGGTCACGGCTAGCATAGTCGGATAACTTTCGTGTGGTAAAGCACGAAAATAGGGTGTATGGGCACCCGGGTTAATTAAGGCAACTTTTGTGCGGTCAAGCACGGGTACAGCGTGTATGGGCACCCTGGTTAATTAAAATGCATATTTGGGTAATTTATAGTTAGAAGCGGGAGAGATAAATATAGCGAGCTTAGAGGCACATGACTAGAGAGTGATATTTGAAGCTTGGACCACTAGGCTTATCTTAATTTCGAGGATGAACTTCCTTTGTAAAGGGGAAAGTATGTAATACCCCGTAATTTTGAGGATTTAAAATTTAATTATTTTAGGGAGAAATACAAATATTTATATTAGAGACACTTAAATTTATGATTTAGAGAATTTATTTGAGTGGGAAGAATTTATTTATATTTGGCGACTTTAAGTCAAATTGTTCGAATTCATGCGTGTCGCATTTTGAGATCAAAATTGGAGAATGTTATAAAGTATTTCGGATGAAAATTCCGAGTGCGGGGTTGAGTCTGGATGGGTCGAGATAGTTAGAAAAGCATACTCGAGGGTATTAATCGGGTCTCGGGGCATATTTGGGCATAGCGGGGCCCACACGAGGTGATTTGGGCCATTTTAATTAGGCCCGTATGGCCTAAAACGGGATTAGGGGTTTTAAACCTAATTAGGGGAAAATTTGAACGACAGCTAACAGTTCTAAACCTAGGGTTTGATAGAGACACAGAGGATTCAAATCTAGAATCAAATTGGGAACTTTTTGGAGACAAGTTAAGGGACGCATTGGGGTGTTCTTCATCAACACGTTCTCTACACCAATGGATCAGACTCTACGAATAATTAGAGGCAAGTGGTTAACTGTTGTAGTTCTTAAATTGATGATAATCAATTCATATCATAGTATGTGTATATGAAAATTCATTTTGGGTGTGTAGCCGAAATTAAATTGGGTTTTTTTTTAAAGTAGAGTAATGGTTAGATTTAATTACTCAAAAGGATGTTAGGTAATGATTTGGGACTGTTAAGATTGAATTGTAGGGTGGATTACAGTAGGTATTAATGTTTAAATTGATTGAGAATGATGAGGTTGATTTCGGTAAAAACGAAACCCGGATGAAAAACCCAAATCTGATATACATAGGATTATGTATAAATTTGATGATGGATTAAGGTCTCTAGGGTGTTTAGAACCTTTTCTTGTGTGGGGAATATGTTGGTCGTGATTTGGGTAAACGTTTGGGAAGAAATAAAAGCTTAAGGGTTCATCAATGGCTGAAGCAGCAAGCCGGAGAAGACGAATACCTGTTCGATCGATCGATCGTCCCAAGGGATCGACCGATGGTCGATCGATCAATGGTCCCAGAATTTTGGCAATTCGACTAATTTTATATATATAAGGGACATTAATTTAGGATTTAATCCTTACTTTTATTTAGTGATAAATTCACATGTGACACATATTCGTTAGCAATTATAAGGTGATATAATTGGGTTTAGGAGGGTGATAATTCTTTGCCGTGAGATGAATAAATTTCGAAAAATAATTTATCAATTTTGATTTTGGACCGAGGAAAATATTCGGGTATTTTAGTAGAGAGGCGGTACATTATTCATGGAATTAAGGTGTAATTAATTAGTTATGGGGCGAAATATAGAATCGGGTATTAACAATGGTACGTGCCAAGTGAGCGAGTCCGGGTGTAATGGTTGGGCGACACCAAGTGTTAATTAATTAATATGTAAATTAACTAAATTAGAGTTGGACCATAGACTTGGATTAGTATTAATTAATTAATGTGTAAATTAATTAAATTAGAGTCAGACCAAAGACTCAGATTAATATTGATTAATTAATGTGCAAATTAATTAAATTAGAGTCGAATCATAGACTCGGGTAAATATTATATAAATTAATATGCAAAGTATTAATATAAGAGTCGGACCATAGACTCGGGGAAATATTATATTAATTGACGTATGAATTAGTAAGTGAGAAAATTACTTAAGTTGAGTCGGGCCACAGACTCGAGAAATTACTGGCTAGTGTTACATGATTTTGAGTACACGGAATATTATATATACACGGTGTAGTGATAGTATATATATACGTGTATATGTTGTGTGTGCTATTAAATATCAGTGACTGGATATTTATTTAATTTATATACTCCAGTGTTATCAAGGGAGGTTGCGCGATGTGGGTGAATCCCCTAGCTTGAGGATTAGGGTGAGTATATCCCCAACTCATAGCGTCCGGTATATGGGTGAAGGATTTATCTCACTTTCAGGGAAGGAATATGACCACCTCCACTACGTTTATATTTTGGGCCAGGTTGGTGAGCGATTCCAACTTGGGTAACTAGGTTATGTGAGCACACCTAGTAAGATAGCACTTTAGAGGGAATTATCCGGTGAGGGTATACTCGGAGGGATGGATGTGCAAATATATATTTGTGGTTGTTTTAGTAAAGGTATGTATATAATGGCATTAAATATTATATGTGGGTAAGAATACAGTATGTGATGTATTTGCTTTATATAACTTGTGAGATAGTTATATGCTATTATTTAAGAAGGATTAAGTAAATTAATTAGTGAGATAACTTATAACTCATAAATCATGATACTCGGGTTAGAGTAGTATGGCAAGGGGAGGTTATACCAGGACTAGTTGGACGGGGTAGTACAACTAGGTGGGGTTAAGGTAACCGTTAGGTGTGCACAATAGTGGAGGGGTAAGAATGTCCTTAAGAGAGTGCGACACTAACCTATGTATGAAGAGCATTCATGCATTTTAAATTACTGTTGTTAATTCACTTGCTAAATATTTTCAAAATGTTTTAGGTTCCAACCCTTGCTATAAAACTATTTTCAAAACCTTCTAGGTGTCCAGCCACAGGTACGCCAGGATTGATATTCTATTCCAGGGACACGGAGCTGCGGCATATGCGGATGCTAGCAGGAGCTTGGATTAGACGCGTCATTCTTTCATTCCTTGAGTAGGAGTCATTTATTAGTTCCAATTTTATTTAAGGCATGCCGCCCAGACTTTCGGTTCAGTTTTCAGATTTATTTTATTTCAGTGTTGAATATTTGTATTGGATTATTTACTTTTGTGACCGATGGTTTATTCGGCATGTGTTCATTATTTATTCAGTTGATTTAATTCAGTCGTGTGAATGAATTTTATTTATTTTGGCATGTACTGTTTGGTTTAATTAATAAGATAAAATTTGGCACTAGCTTTTTGGAATACTAGGTGGTTAGTAAGTTTTAAAAAGGTTTTCAACAGTGATGCTAAGGATGAACCAACTGGGATTCCTGTTTTAATTTGGTATAGGACTGATCACCCGGTATTTTGTTAGGCGGGGTGTCACACCACACCTATGGCATAGTCGGAAGCATCACACGTGAGCTCAAAGGGTTGACTCAAGTTGGGAGGTAGCATAATGGGTGCAGAGGTTAATTCCTTATTTAGCCTTTAAAGGCTTGAATTCAATCGTCAGCGAAATCAAAGGGTATGTCCTTAGCAAGAACATTGCACAAGGATATAGATATTTTGATAAAATCATTAATAAATATCCAGTGGAAACCAGCGTGCCCTAATAATGATCGAACTTCATGCATGATTTTTGGTGGTGGGAGATCAGTAATGAGATTAATCTTAGCTCTATAAACCTTGATACCCTTTTCATAAATGATTTGACCTAGCATTATGCCTTGTTTGACCATGAAATGACATTTTCTCAATTAAGCACGATATTCTTTATCTTACACCTCTTCCGAACGAGGGTGAGGTGGTGAAGGACCTCATCAAAACTAGACCCAAACATTGAAAAATCATCCATAAAGACTTCGAGAAATCGTTGCAACACATCCAAAAAGATTCTCATCGTATTTCACTGAAAGGTAACAGGTGTATTTCATAACCTAAAGGTCATGGATTAATAACCAAAAGAGAAAATGGACAAGTGAATATGGTTTTATATTGATTCTCAGGAGTGATGGGAATTCGATTGTAGCCAAAATAATTGTCAAGAAAATAGTAATAGGGATGGCCAACTAGTCTCTCAAGAATTTGGTATATGAAAGGAAGAGGAAAGTGATCCTTCCTTAATACGGTGTTCAACTTACTATAATCGATACACACGTGTTAACCGGTTTGCATCCTAGTGGTAGCTAACTCATCTTTATCATTTTTCACCACTGTAACCTCGGATTTCTTTGGAACAACCTTAATGGGGCTGACCCATTGGCTATCAGAGATGAGATAGATAGTATATGCATCCAGTATTTTGAGAACCTTGGGTTGCACGACCTATTTAATATTGCGGTTAAGCCTATATTTTGTGCTTCATGATAATATTTAGCATTATCTTCTTAGTGTATCATATGCATGCACACCAATGGACTTATTCCCTTAATGCGAGATACGGGCCATCTAATGGCTTCTTTGTGTTCTTTGAGAACACGAAATACATACCTTTCAATTCGTTATCCAAGTTAGGTGTGATGCTAACATGCATGGTGTCAGAAGGTCCTGAGAATCTATATTCGAGAGTTTCAGGCAGTGTCTTCAATTCAAGATAGGGAGCTTTCTCAATTGAGGGAGGAATAGGTAACATGGAGAAAGAGTGTCTCAGGCTTATATTTTTAATTTCCTACTTCCATGATAGGGGTGGAGTCGAGGAGTGATTGACTTCTTGAATTGAGTTTGTAATATCAAATTCATACCCAAAAAGTCAAAACATTTCACTAAATGGTCATCATTATGAGTTTGCTCGAAAGTTTCTTGGACAATGCTATCAATCATGTCGATGTCCACGGGTTCATCATCATAGAGTCGTTATTTAGCTAAATTGAACATGTTAACATCTTTAGTCATCTTCCCAAAGGATAGGTTTAATTGGCTGCGGTGACACCTAATGACGACATCATACGTGGCGAAGAAAGGATGACCCAAATAATCAGAATTTGAGCAAGAGGATTATGCACATGTTGGGTATCCAAAACCACAAAATCGAAGGAAAAGATAAAGTTTCCCACTCTAATTAATACACCCTCAACGATGCCTCTCAGGATTCTAACAGAATGGTTGGCTAAGGATGGGGTGATCCTACTCTGCCTCAACTCCCCCAAACCTAATTTATCAATCATGGTGCATGATAGAAGGTTCAGGCTAGCTCTTATGTCTAGAAGGGTTTCCTCAGTGATTTTATTTGTTATCTTTACAGAGATCCTCAGAGTCTCGGGATCCTTATACTTGATGGGAGTTCTATAAGAAATGATTGAGCTTCATTTCTCAGCGAGAAAAAATTTATTCGGTACATTGGTGTTTCACTTGAAGGTGCAAAGGTCCTTCATAATTTTTGTATAAGACAAAACTTGTTGTATAGCGTCAAGTAGTGGGGTATTAATTTGTACTTACTTAAACACTTCCAACATTTGATCCATTTTCACCTTTTTCTTTTGTGTCACTAAACATTGGGCAAATGGAACTTTTAGGACATAGGTATATTTAGATAGCTCAGAAGACGAGGGTGGGAAGGAAGCTAGATCCATAGCTGGATCTTCCTTATCCTTACATTTCTCATATTCACTCTCGGTGGGTGGTGAGATGTTATTCTCAATTTATTTGTCGGACCTAAGAGTGATGATTTTTTTGCATGCTCTTGAGTGTGTGACGTGCACATGTTATCTTAAACAACATATTGACCCCTAGTCATGTTACCTTTTGGATTAGGCTCAGGCTGACTCGGGAATGTTCCATCATTTGTCTTACTCAACGCGTTGCCTAATTGACTCACGTGAATGTCGAGTTTGGCAATCGATTGAGAATTCGTATGTAGGCTTTGTTGGGTGGATTAGAGGAAATTTTGGATGGTTTACATGAACTAAGTGGTACTTTGGGCAAACATGTTCATTGCATCCTCTAGATATTGGATTTTTTAAGACAAAGTATATGGCGGTACGGGGACATTCTTTTGAAAACCCTGGGGGTGGGTTACCTAGAGATTTACCTCCACCTCCTAAATATTGACCCTTAGACCATTACCAGTTTGGGTAGTCTCACTATCTTGGGTTGTACGCACTGGAGTATGGGTCGTACTATGGCCTATTTTGGTAGAGGGCATTTGCTTGCTCATTGAGTTCTTTATGGACCGTAAGGGTGGCACAATTGTCGACTAAGTGGTCGAAACTATCGAAAACCAAGCACATAAGTGAACCTACATGTTGCATAGTCGTAGGTATGGCTTGATTACCATATTTTCTTATCTCTAAAGCGTCTAAACGTTGGGTGAATAGATCCACTTTAGCATTTAAACCAAAACTTTGATCGACTTGGTGAGAGGTTTCCTCACTTAATGTGGTGGACCTAGATTCCCAATGGGGTGCCCATCATTGGGATGTTTTTGCTACGAAATCCAATAATGTGCACGCGTCGGCTTTAATTTTCTCAATAAAATCACCATTACATGTTGACTCAAGCATCGATCGATTGTTAAAATTAAATCCCTCGTATCAAATTTGGACTTGACGTCCCAATTAAATCACATGGTGTGGACATTGCAATAGCAAGTCCTTGAATCTCTCCAAATACATCCACAAAGCTTCTCCATCTTTTTGGATAAATGTGTTGATGGCATGATGTATCACCGTCAACTTTTAGTCGGAGAAAAACTTTTGCAAAAAATCAACTCTCAATTGATTCCACGTAGTGATGGAATTCGGTTCAAGAGAGAGTATCCAACTTTTGTCTTTTCTTTCAAATAAAATGGAAACCATTTTTGTTTAAAAATCTCATTGTTGAGTTGTTGTAACTTAATTATTCTACATTTTTTTACGAATTCACGCACATGATGGTAGGGGTCCTCTTTTTGCGTACTCCAAAAGATGAATAATTGAATTTCTTTTGACTTGAAGTCTAAGATGTTTGTATTATGTGGGGGAAGACATATGCACGAGGGTTGATTAGATCTATTGGCAAATAGGTTATCTTTAAGAGCACGGGTTGTTATATCACTCCCATATCGAGAAATATCAAAATTATACCTACAAAAGTATCGGGAATGCTAGAATTCACACTAAATAAATGACATGTAATATCTCGAAACCAACATTGCATATACCACGTTCACTCAATTTTTTTTATAAATATTTTTGACTTTTTTATTTTAAATTTTTTTAATTTCTTTTATATTTTTAAAATTTTTTATTCATATTTTCTAAGGAAAGTAAAGGCAAGTACCTTGACTCAAAACCACATAGTTCTTAAGCTATCATAAATGAAATTTTAATTATCTAATTTAGGTGCGGGGAATTTCAATTTTAAAATCTATTTTTTTCTAATAATACCCGAACAACGAGGGTCAACGAATTAATATTCCCAATTAGACAGCTCCTACTTTTTGACAAGGGAGAATTTAAAATATGGCCAACTATGGTTATCGCCTCATATCCAAATTTTACTTCCAGATAGGTGGTCGATACGATGACTCATTAGAAACCACAAATCAAAACAAGGTAAAACGAAAATGATTTTGCTTGTTCAGATTTTTCCTTTAAGCTATATGATACCTTAGGGCCAGTGTCTAATTAATTTTAAATTAAAAATAATGGCTCGGGTTACGCAAATGCTCAGGTAATTTAGTGATTTTCAAAGTAAGGAAGGGTGTTGAAATCCCCACCTTAAGGATGATGATGATGATAATGATGATGATGATGATAATGATGATGATGATGATGATGATGATGATGATGATAATAATAATAATAATAATAATAATAATAATAATAATAATAATAATAATAATAATAATAATAATAATAATAATAATAATAATAATAATAATAATAATAATAATAATAATACGTGGAACAATCAGGGACACTTGTCTCCTTTCGTGGGAGCAATCCTAATCAGCGGTCACTTAATCAACCCTGAAGATAGTTGCTCGGCAGACATGCCGACCAACATGAAGAATATGTGACACCCCACCTAATTAAATACCGGGTGATCAGTCCTTTATTAAATTAAAATTAAGGTGAACGGTTGGTTCATTCTTAGTATCACTGTTGCAAAATAAATATTTCCAATTTAAACAACCTAAATAATTAAGCTAAGTGTCAAAAAAATTTAAAGTCTTATTCCATTTATTAAATCCCAACGTGAAAACCCTTATTAAAATGTAAATCAGTTTAAGAATCACATAAATGCTAAGGATGGAAATCAACTCAAAAGAATTAAACCAACTAAATTAACCAAACCAAGTCAAATAACCATAAGTGAAATCATCATACCAATAAATATCTCCCAATGAGAATTGAATAAAAAATCAGAAATAAATACAAAATCTCTCATAATTCTAAACTGAAATAGGAAATCGGGCGACACATGCCCTAGCTATCAATTACTAAATCAAGAGCTGAATCAATGAAGATGTCGTCTAAAGCAAGGGCCTGCAACTCCCACATAAGCTGCAGCACGTCCAATCCAAAGAACCTATGCCTGACGCCCCTGTGGCTGGGCACCTGTAATACATACATACATATATATATATATATATATATATATATATATATATATATATATATATATATATATATATATATATATATAAGAGAAAAATTATAGTAAACGGGTCAAAGCTCGAGTGTAAAATAGTTTTAAAATAGTTTAGCAAGTATTTAAAATGATTTTCGGCTAATATAACAACACTGTTAGTAAGTGAAACTCTCTTAAGAATTCTCACCTCTCATCTAGTGTGAAAGTCTACCGTACTACTAAATGCCTAATAAGTCTATCTAACTTATCTCCTATAAATTTTATTTCGTGAAGTCACAACGCTAGGATACTTAGTTTAAAGATCAGTCTCTTCAATTACTTACTTTACTTAGTATATCTCAGTACCGTTATAATGTTCCCGAACACTTACTATAAAATTTGGAGCATTTATTCAATACTTAACTCCTTATACGCACAGTAGAAGATTTCCATATATACGTATATATATTAATCACTCGTATAATATATATACAATCGGAACCCCACATAAAATCTATGGTTCTGGAATACTCTGCTATCAAGTCCCCGTATCTCTCGTACTAAGGGAAATACTAGTTCGGAATCACTCTCGAACTGTATTAACACAATACACACAAAATGGAGGGGAAGCAGAGTTCCAATTCACTAAGAGGTCAGCATATACCCCTCACGTCTCTTAGGAACGTGACCGCCTGACTATGATTCTCAGATAGCATGTACCAAGGTATCCTATGTTCTAGGGTACAAGGCAATATCCCCCATAAAGGTCCCATCGAGATAAGACTGTCCCGGCGCGGCAACCTCCGTGATAGCAAGTAGCGCAGGTATGATTATATAAAAGTATAATATAGATATATACACATGCACTCGGTCATATATATAAATATAATCATTTTCCAATTAGGTTTTCCCACGACCCATAATAATATTTTAATCGTACGTAATACAATTTTACCCAATTTTTACGCATAAAGAACTCATCTCATTTTATTCTCAATTTTAATCATTTCGCAATTACTTCTCGTCCCTCGAAGTATTATCTCTTCCTGAAGGTCAATTCAGTAGGTACACAGTCTCTAACATTCTGGTCTAAGTCATTTATAACCTCTCAATTATGTAGCTAACGTGCGAACAATTTCCAATATGTGTCAAACCCCCTGTTAACCATCGGTTTCATCCCATCTAGAATTACATTCAATGAAAATTTATTTAGACCCTATTGGTCCTCTTCATGACCCATTATGATCTTTAAATAATATTCAAGGGCTCCTACGCATTTTATCCGAATTAAATAAAAAGAGGAAAAACATGCAATTTCCAGGAGGGGTCGATCTATCGAGGAAAGGATTCGATCGATCGATCGACATTCTTGAGTCGATCGATCGATCGAGCAGTTCTTACCCAAAATCTGTCAATCCAACCTACGGGTTTCATCCAAGAAATTTCTCCAAAATGCCATTAATGATTCCCAAACTCCCAAACAAGTATACCACTGATTACATACACCTATCTACATGATTTTCTACGTAAAGCATGTGTGAATTCATCAAAGATATCTGATTAAAGGGCTAATTCATCATAATTATCAAGAACACTAGTTTTATATTAAATTTCCAAATTCTCATTCTTCTTCTAGATTTCTTCCTATTAAACCATTACAAATTCGTGGGTAGACCTTTACATATGATAGGGTGTCCAGCTATCATGATTTATTCCCAGAACATGCGATTTATGTTTTCTAAATTACATAATTCTTTCATAACAACATGTATTCTTAATCCTAATTAAACATGGATGAATATTAACTAGGAATTTGTAAGATAAATACTTGCCTCAAGATGGTAGGTTTGATTCCATGAGTTTGACTGTTATAGGCTTGATTCCCTCGCTCCGATCTACGTTTTGGTGGTGGTGGTGGTGCAATTGGGTTGGTTCTTGGCCTTGGATTCTTTGAAAGCTTTTCCTTCCTTCCTCTCACTATCGTTCTAACTTTTGAGAATGTTAACCCCAGAATACTCTTTTAATATCTGATATTAATGTCCCAATTTTTGTCACTTAATTAAGGCCTAATTTGGAAATGACTAAATTTCCCTTCTGGGGTGCCGGTTAGGCCTAAAAACGCTCTGAAACCCAAACTAAACTCCCTGGTGCACTTTTTTGACTATCTCGACCCTTCCGAACACGTTGGCGCACTCGAAATGACTATACGGGCGACTTATAATTTATTCAATTTTTATAATAATAATTTAGTCCCAACACGACACAGGCGCGTCCCGATTTAATTTCCATAATTGTCAAGTTATTCACTTGTGACAAATTTTAATAAATTCAATTCTACATATTACTTTACTCATTAAGTAATATTCAACAAATTGCAAATAATTACTAACTCTCATCACGCTAGTAAATATTTAAATAAATTTACGAATTAATATTAAATTACTTTATCTCAATTACATTTAATAAATCCCCAATTTAAAAGCCATAAAAATACGGGGTATTACAGAATGCAGACCACAAAATAAGTGAACAGTCACCACTAGAGGGAAACAGCCAAGGGTCCTTCCACACATAGTCTAGACAATCAACCAACACATTCATTATGTATGGGTGTAAATCCTTGAATATATAAAGGCATTCCAACCCTTGATCTCTAGGTCATAATAAGTACATTGTATTCCTCTCACAAAAGGCAAGATAAAATGGATTCTAGGTTATTCTTCTTAACAAGAGTACCAAGCTTTCTGTAATCACTCAAATCAATAAAATAATAGTGGATGTAGGCTTTCTTACACAGGCGAACCACTTTAAAAAAACTCTTTGTTTATTGTGTGATTATTTTATTAAAATCCTATATTTTATCTGTGATTAGAGAATTGGATCTACTCCATTTTTTGACATCAACAGATTTGCGTCGTCTGTGAGAATGTGTGTCTAATTTATGTTCTCTATCTTATACACTCTAGTTCAAAGGAAGATGAATGATCCTAAGACTAGCGCCAGAAATGAAGGCCACCCAATCATCCCTTATGCTTTGCCTACAGCAGCCGACCTAAATGGAATTCTTGCCAGTATTTACAGGGTCAAGATGCCATGCAGGAAACAATGAGGTAATAGTCTCAGTCATTACAAGTTAGATCTTCAACCCTTTCTAAGAAGCAAACGGTTCCTTCGCCAAGGAGAGAAATGCCACCTACACCTCATAGGCAAAACCAAAATAGATATTCTAGATATTCGCATGATAGGTCTTACCGTCCAAGAGTCAGTTCATCAATCAAATCTATGGAGTTCTATGATGGACATTATTTTTCTCCTGAAAGACCAAGCATTTTGGAAACATTGAGTAGAGCTTCGCCCTTTGACGGTTTGGGACCCCGAGCAAATAAAAATAATCAACTCCCAACCGAAAGCCCCAGTCAGGTCAAGATCAAGCGCCCAACGATCTGTGCATGCCGAGCAGACTTCTCAGTAAGGGATCTCATCACAAACACATGGTCGAGATAGTCGAGATGCTTCATATGGATCTAATGTCGATTACCCTTCATTGAAGGGATCAATCCAGAAATTAAAAGATCGATTGGGAGAAATGGAAAAATCAAATAATCCATTTCAAAGGAATTTCGTCAAGGGACCTCCCTTCATTCAGGCAATTGTTGATGTACCAACTCCATCCAAGTTTAAAACCCCTGTGTTTACCCCCAAGTGTGATTGTAAAACTAACCCAGTTTTACACATAGAGTATTATCAAGATGTAGCCAACATCTATTTTGTTCCTGATGATATAAGATGTAGATATTTTTCCAGCACCATTACTAGTTCATCCCAAATATGGTACAATAACTTTCCCCGAGGAAACATTTCTAACTTCAACCATCTTGTCGAGATATTCATCAGTAATTTCTATTTTGGGGTCAAGCCAATGAAGAGAGTCCCATCTCCTGAGTGTCAGGCAGCGAGTAGGGGAAACCACCAGGGAGTACATCACTCATTTTAATAATGAGAAATTATAAGTGGTTAACTATGAGGAGAAAACAGTCATCACTTCTTTAATGATTGGATTGCTTTTGAAAAAGATATATTATGCTCTGGACAAAGATCCTCTGAAAACCATAACTGAGCTAATGGCTAAGGTAGGAAAAATCATGAACGTCGAGGAAGCAATGGTTACAAAGAAGAGTCCATCCATTAAGCCTAAGAGGAAGGAGAGGAAGGAGAAGAAATCAAAAAAGGATAAAAAGATCAAAAAGTATATAACATGCACTCCATTGATGGTTATCATCCACCATATCCTAGAGGAAATCAAACACAATAAAGATTTACAATGGCCTGACAGGTTGAGGGAACCA
This sequence comes from Sambucus nigra, assembly GCA_949130495.1. Classification (NCBI taxonomy): domain Eukaryota; kingdom Viridiplantae; phylum Streptophyta; class Magnoliopsida; order Dipsacales; family Adoxaceae; genus Sambucus; species Sambucus nigra. Next base: position 363,599,282 of record OX422222.1, read on the forward strand.
CCTAATAGGAGGGATAAATCTAAATATTGTGAGTTCCATAAGGATCACGGCCACATGATCGATAATTGTATCGCTTTGAAGAATGAAGTGGAATCCCTCATTCTTCGAGGAATGCTGAACAAATTTGTTGATCGGCAAGAAAGCAGAGAAACAAGGGGAAGATAAAATTCTACATGTAAACCCAGAGATGACAGGAAGAGAAACCATAAAGATGATTATTAAGATGATCCCCACATACCGAAGAAGCCTAAGTAACTAGAGCACAAGGTAGGTATGATAGGTTTTGGATCTTTTGACTATCACGTAATTACAAGTGGCGATACAGGAGGAAGCGATCACACTATATAGAGAAAGGCCTACCTGAATAAAGCACGGGCTTGTTCTTATATCCAGAGAATCAATCTTAATGAATATTATTGGCCCGGGAAAGTTAATAAAGATAAGATGGTAATCGATTTTTCTAAGAATGACCTCTCTGGGGTATTGTATCCCCATGATGACCCGTTGGTCATCTTGTTTAGAATCTAGGAAGCCATCACCATCGGGGTTTTAATTGATAATGGGAGCTCGACTAATATCATGTTATACCCCTACTTTCAGAGTTCAGATTTGAAACTCAGTCAGTTGGAACCTTACCACAGGCCATTGATAGGTTTTTTAGGCAAAAAAAGTCTAGTCCCTTGGGATAGTCAAGCTAGAAGTGTTGTTCGGCAATTGGCTAGTAAGTCGCACTGAAAATATATGCTCTTTGTCATGGACAAAAATGTTTAACCTGCCCATGACGTGATCGTCGACAGGGTGTTTCTTAAGAAGTTTGAAGTTGTATCATCCACAGTCCATCAGTGTTTGAAATTTCCAACTCACTTTGGGGTTAGTGTCATAAATGGTGATCAAAAGGTGGCTAGAGAGTGCTATTACTCCTCAACCGAGTAAGAAGACTTGGTTTAATTTGAAGAAGAAGACCACCACTTACCAGGTAGACATTACGGAGCCCAATAGTGAGTCATAGTTTGATACCCGGGATCCTCGAGAAGAAACGGAGCGATTGAAAGGGCAGATTATTGAAGCCACAGAAAGCATAATCTTGGATGATGACAAATCAGAGAGATCCACCCAGATCTCCACACTGTATTCGCTCCTTAAATAGGAATTAATTATTTTCTTAAGATAATGGGGGAATTTGTTTGCTTTTGGAGTCACGAGGATATGCCTGGGATTGATCCCAACTTCCTCTGTCATGATCTCAACATTAATAAGGATGCCAAGCTGATCAAGCAAAGGCGTAGGGTCTCCAGTCCGAAGAAAAATAAAGCTATACAGGAAGAGGTGGAAAAACTATAAAAATCACAATTCATTGAGGATGTCAAATATCCATCCTGGTTGGCCAACGTTGTGATGGTCAAAAAGAAAAATGATAAGTGGAGAATGTGTGTAGATTTTACTGATCTAAATAAATCTTTCCCAAAGAACCATTTTCCCTTGCTTAGAATTGATCAGTTGGTGGATGCTACATCAGTAAATGAGATGTTAAGCTTCATAGATGCTTATTCTGGGTATAAGCAGATAATAATGAAACCAAAAGACAAGGAAATAACTTCTTTCATCACCACCTTAGGTAATTATTATTATAATGTAATGCCCTTTGGGCTAAACAATGTGGGCACAACGTACGAGAGGTTGGTCAATAAGGTGTTTGAAGAGCAGATTGGGGAGAATACGGAGGTTATATGGGTGATATGTTGTCTAAAAGTAAGAAGGCTTCAAATCATATAAAGGACCTCAGTCAAACTTTTGATCAGCTGGAAGAACATCAGATGAAGCTAAACCCAACCAAGTATGTGTTTGGTGTGAAGGAAGGAATGTTCCTCAGCTTCATAGTAAACAAAAGGGGAATTGAATATAATCAAGACAAAATAAAAGCTCTGATATAAATGAAGTCGTCGACTTGCAAGAAGGATGTACAAAGGCTTACTGGTAGAGTAGCAGCTTTAAACAGGTTTATTTCCCAGGAAGCAGATAGGTGCTTTCCATTCTTCAAGGTGCTTAAAAAGAGCTTTCAGTGGAATGTAGAGTGTGAAGAAGCTTTCCAAGAATTGAAGAAGTATCTGAGATCACCACCTTTATTGTCCTGACCAGTTTTGGGAGAAAAGTTGTACTTATACTTAGCTATTTTTAAATCCGCACTTAGCTCGACATTGGTTCAATTGGATAATGGAATCCAAAAACCAATTTACTACACCAGTAAAGCATTCAGGGGAGCCGAAATCAGATATCCATGCTTGGAAAAACTGTCCCTAGCACTCATTGAAGACTCCAGGCGTATGAAGCCCTACTTCCAAGCACACACCATAGTTGTGAATACTGATCTACCTATTCGATAAGTTCTCTGCAAACCTGAGAAGTCAGGAAGATTGATGTACTGGGTAGTAGAGCTGGGAGAACACGACATCATCGATTAACCAAGGTCCTCATTGAAATGCTAAACTTTTGAGGATTCCATTACAACATTCACCTATCTAAAGGTTACCGACCAACAAAACTTATTTGTAGAGTAGACTTCTGCGGAAGAGAGCTCAGCTCAAAAGTAAGCTAAAGTTACATCCGATCAACCCGATCGACCTGAATCATCCAGAACTCAAGAAATGTCTCAAAAGTTTTCCGAGGAGAGAAAGAATATATTCCACCATGGAGTTCGGTCTACGAAAAGCTTTAGCAGCGATAGCCCATAATGGAATTTATATGTGGATGGATCTTTATGTGCAACTGTATGTGTAGAAGGTATAATACTCAACACTCCTGATAAAATTAACATTCAAGGCATCAAATAATGAAGCAGAGTATGAAGCTCTGATAGTCAGACTGGAATTATCCCATTCATTAGGTGCTAAGAAGGTAGTGGCACTCAGTGATTCATAGCTGGTTGTCAACCAAGTGCCTCATCTATATGGAGTCAAGGGAGATTTGATGACTAGATACTTAGACAAGGCCAAGTAATTTATTTTCAATATTTCAGGCATGCAAATGAATAGAATACCAAGAATATCTATTGCCCGAGCTGATGCACTTACTTGGATAGCTTCAGTAAAAAGAATTGAACTCCAGAGGAGCATTCTAGTTGAAATCATGGCCAACAGAAGCATAGGCGAGGATCTAATGGTCAGTTTCATTACTATAGATCAGGGACCTTCCTAGATGGATTCAATCAGGGCTTACATTGAAGAAAGGATCCTACTAGTTGATCTCAAAGAAGCAAAAAGGCTCTGATATAAAGAAGCCTAATATGTATTTGATAAAGGAGATTTATTTAGAAAAGAATTTAGCATCTCCTTATTATGTTGTGTTCATCCGTTGGAGGTTGAAGATTTGATTAAATAAGTGCACGAAGGTTCTTGGGGAGATCATTCAGCTAGTCAGTCTTTATTCCAGAGAATAAACACACAGGGATACTACTAGCCGACTATGAGGGCAGACTGTAAGGCCTTTGGAAGAAAGTTTGACATGTCCCAGTGGTTTTCTAGAATTCACAAAGAACCCAACACTGCTCTAGTACCAATCACTTCTCCTTGATCATTCGTTATTTGGGGAATTTACTTGTTCAACCCACTGTCGACCACCAAAGGTAGGTTCAAGTACCTGGTAGTTGCTATTGATTATTTCACAAAATGGGTGGAAGCAGAACCGTTGATAGAGATTCCTTATGAGAAGGTATATCAGTTCTGGAAGAGCATCATATATAGGAATGGAATACCCTATGATATTCCCAAATATAGCCTCGTCTCAAGACGAGACTGCATCACTCCAACCAACCAAGCTTGTGAACCAGACCACATGTCCCCTCTAGGACTCATCCAAGACAGGGTTGGCCTCATTATGCAACCTCTTCCATTAAATAAGACAAGATACCAAGAAGGAGTCAGAGAAACAAAGGACATCACTCATCCTATCGCCCAGCCAATACTAGGGGGTTTTCATCTTAGATAACCTCGGCCTGAGATCCTCACACCGAGACCACACTTGCCAGTTTCACGATTAAGGTCAACCACTCCATCAACAACCTCATACTTGACCGTGGATGAGACATATGGATATGATACCATGACTGGACGAGAAATAAAACATACCCAGGTGACGTGTTCCACGTGAGAAATTCAGTTATAACCAAAATTATTCTCTTCACGGAAGGGGGGATTTCATCATCATTACATACTTGTGCATGGATAGTTGTCGTTACCTGAGTGGATGCTCTCACCTGTGAAAACCTTCAACAAGCTTGGGGGTGTGTATGACACCACCCATGAACTATATAAACCCATCATCTTCTTTATTGTAAAGGATCGATCGATTCAAACCCTAGCTAAAACTCTGATTATTTATATACATAAGAGAGAGAGAGAGAGAGAGAGAGAGAGATAAAGTTTGTGTTTTAACCAGGCTAATAGAGCTATATTTACTAGTGGATTTCACTCACGCACACAAAGTGGATGTAGGCTCCGATCGAATCACTAAAATCCAGGTGTCCGTCCTCTTCACTTCTCATCTATTTTTTTGATAACTTGTTGTTTGATTATTGCCATTATTGTATACCTGTTTGAGCTTTACACATCTATGACTTGGTGATACCATTTCTGGTATCATCAATTTAGCACCGTCTATGAGAATGAGTAGCATCATCTCCTCCCTTTTTTAGCTTGTCCTCACCAGAGTCTCTGGTAGTGAACCAATCATCCCCTCCTGATATGTTGTTTCACCATTAAAAGAGCTCCTATTGAGATACAAGGCTTTTACTCCTCAACTATAGCTCATCTGCAAGGTTTTACACATGGAATCAAAATTACAACCACTACCAGCTGGTGGTCCTAGTTCCAGCAACGTGCCACCTAAGTCAAAAATGGTTGAAGTAGTGACATCATTGAATTCCTTGGTGGCTAGCCAAAAGGCAATGCAAGAGAAGCTAGTTGCTTTCAGCCACAATGTGATAGTTAGTCCAGCTGCGGTATAATTGGAGATGATTACTCTGGTAGCCATGGAGCACTATTAGGATGCCATGGGATCACCCCAGGCACCACGCAAAGACATGCCACCTATTCAGTGGCGGGGGACGTTGCTGACCCTAGGCATTTACGTCTAGGGAGGCAAGGCTAGCCCTACCCGAAGGACCGCTATGATGATTAAGAGAATAAATATGCTCAGGAAGATTGTTGGGATCCATACGAAGTGTCCGAGAATATAGTGCACCCCATCCAAGAGAGACGAGGTAGAGGGTCGAGTCATGATGCACACCCAAGGGCCTATGCCTTTGATCCATTAAGTAGAGGGTTGGATTTTGAGAGGGTCAACTTCGTTGATGATTTGAGAGATAGACTGTCTAGGTCAAGGAACAATACTGGCTCAAGAAGAGAGGAGTCAGACTACCGACCCCCGTGTGGCTTAGATGGGGAAAATGAGAAGTAAATAGTCGACGTAGGTCACCGACAGGGGAACTCTCAGTTTGACCGGTTGAGGTATCAGGGGATAACATTGGCCAGGCCGACATTGTTGAGGCGACCGAGAAGGCTAGAAAATAAGATTGGAGATATCCTTAATAGACGTGACCCCTTATAGAGAAAATACTCAAAAAGGTCTCCTTTTGTAGCTAAGATAGTCAACTTTCAAAGCCCTGGCAAGTTCAAACCACCAGTGGTTACTCCAAAGTATGATGGGAGCACTAACGTTGTACACCATGTGGAGATATACCAGTCGGATGCGGATATCTACTCCATCTCAGATGAGATGAAGTGTCGTTCATTATCAAGCACTTTGATTGGGGTGCCCATATATGGTTCACTTCGCTCCCAAAGAACTCCAATGAAAATTTCAAATATCTTGTAAAATGATTCATCCATAACTTCTGCTTCAGGGTAAGACCCCAGAAGAAGATTGCTCACCTATTATACGTTAAGAAGGGGAAGAACGAGAGTCTTAGGGAGTACATTGTGAGGTTTAATAAGGAGAAGGTGGAAGTGGAGGATTATGAGAAAAGTATTGTAATGACAGGGTTAATAGGAGGCCTCCATGAAGGAAAATTTCTTAGGAAGCTCACTGAAGACCCACCAAAGTCTATGGCCGAGCTATTAGTGATGGTAAAAAAGGTCATGAATATCGAGGAAGCTATGGCAGCTAAGTATGAGGATGATAAGAGGACTAGAAATGGGAGCAAGTTTCAGAAGAAGAATGAAGATGGAAAGAAGAGATCGGTCAATGATAAGTTTACACGGTATACTCCTCTCATGGTCAGCTGCGAGCACATTCTGAATGAGATAAAGAATGACTGGTCCCTAAGATGTCTAGAAAAGTTGAAAGCTCCCCCTTATAAAAGGAATAAGAGCTTATGGTGAGAATTTCACCAAGATTACAAGAACTTAACAGAAAGTGTTTTGCTCTGAAAGATGATATTGAGAAGATGCTTAAGGCTGGGATGTTGAGAAAGTATATGAGCAGTGATAGCCCCAAAAGAGAATGAGACGACCCCAGAAAATGGAGGGACGATAGGTGAAAAAAGGAGGTCCCTGGGAAGAAAGATGATGCCTCAGACGAAGACGATGAGGATGATCCGGATCTTCCACCAAAGGACTACGGTCATAAAGGCCGCCTTCACATGATTTCATTCAATGTGAAGATGATTTGTGGAGGCCTAGCATAGGGTGGTTCAGAGGTGGCTGATATAAAGGCACATGTTACAGAAGTTAAAGCCCTTCCTAAGGTTGAGATAGTTAACTCGGCTAAAATAGGCATTAAGTTCGAAAAAGGAAGAAGGTGGACATAAACACTTTGGTTGTGGGTTTTTCGAGACTCGGCTTCAAAGGTATTTTGGCCCCTTAAGATTACCCCTAGTGATTATGACCAGGGTCCATAGGTATGATGTATTGAGGATACTGGTTGATGGCGGAAGTTCGGCCGATGTTATGTTCTGTCCATGCTCCAAAGGTCTGGGACTCAATAAGAAGAGGCTTGTACCTTATCATCACCCTCTGATAGGGTTCAATGGCAAGAAGGTGCATCCATTAGGAATGTATGAAATGGACATCAGAATGGGAGATGTTTTTCTTAGGAGGATGATAAAGAAGGCTAATTTCTTTATAATGGATGAAAGTCTGTACTCGACTTATAACATCATCATTGGAAGAGCGACCCTCAAAGAATTTGAGGTCGTACCCTCAACTGTACACCAAATGGTGAAATTCTCGACTCCTTATGGGGGTAGGGGAAGTCTATGGTGATCAAGTGTTGGCACGGTAATGTTACTTTAACTCGGCTGAAGAGAGGGAAGCTCACAAAAAGCAACTAAGGCCCATAACATTGATACGTTGGACCCAAGAGATAAGAAGAAACACAAGAAGGGAGAAGCCACTGAGGTCGTAGAATCCATCATCCTTTATCAGGACAAGCCAAAAAAAAATCATCCAAATTAGAAAAACCTTAAAAAAGGAGGTTAAAGAAGAAATGGTGAAGGGGTTGAAGAAGAGGCACAACATCTTTGCATGGAGCCATGAAGACATGCTAGGTATTGACCCAGCAGTTATGTTTCATAAGATCAACGTAGCTGACGATGCTATGTCAATACGACAAAGAAGATAAGTATACTCAAGAGATAAGTATGATGTTTTCAGAGAGGAGGCTAAGAAGTTGAATAAGGATAACTTCATCCGGGAAGTCATCTATCCCGACTGGTTGGTAAACGCTATCATTGTCCTAAAGGCTAATCACAAGTGGAGGATGTGTGCCGACTTCACAGATCTGAACAAATCATGCCCAAAAGACATCTTCCCTTTGCCCAGGATTGATCAAATGGTAGACGCAATAGACGCTTATGAATTGATGAGCTTCATGGATGCCTACTCAAGCAACAACCAGATATTCATGGACCCAAGTGACGAAGAAAAGACTGCCTTTATCACTGACAAGGGGACCTATTGTTATAAGGTCATGCCCTTTGGGTTGAATAATGCCGAGGTAATATATCAGAGGTTAGTCAACAAAATGTTTGAAGACCAGATTGGAAAGACGATGAAAGTATACATTGATGATATGCTGACTAATAGCTGACGCGACTAAGAATGTGTCTCAGAAATGCGTTCACTCTAGGCTCAAGTGCAAGTCTGTCACGTTAGTAATAAACCCAGTAAGTCGGGATCGTATTCACAGGCAACTAAGACAACAAAGTTGTGACGACAGGAAAAGATGAAGGAATCCTAACTCTGACTCTAAAAAGAAAGGAAAAATAGAAAATGATTTGGTTTTGGTAATGATTAAACTAAATGCAATTGTGAAATTATGAAGAGATGAAATTATACTAAATTACCTAAACTCCTAATGAAAACTGATTTAAAACTTTCAACTATGTATGATAAAAACAGGACGGGAATACAATCCCCCAACCCTAGTGTATTGCAGTTATAATACTAATCGTAAATTTAACTGATTAATTAGACCCGGAATTTAGTACTCCCAAGAATTACGTATACGAGGTTCAAGCCCGCATTATACTTAATCTGAGGATGAGTAAATCGGTATCGCGATAGTGACACTCGAATTGCATTCTAAATCATCCTGGTAACCCAGAGGCAAACGAGATATAAAGATCTACAATTTTTGTGTTCCTACGCAATACGGTCGTAATCAATCACTAAATTCAGAGAATTAATGTTATACACATGAAACTAACACATCAGGCTGGGTTCATGTATCCCGGCCTTAGAAAATCTAGCCTAGCATGCTGAAAGTAATGAAAACAGTGTTTGATGTGCAAAAAACCATGATTAATATAAGGAAAGCTTGTGAATTGATGTAGAAAGGAATTAAGCAGATGAAATTACTTACTAATCATACCAAATCACTCAAACTATTAGCTAGAATTACTGGTAATTACTGAAATCTGATTAAAGCTTCAATCTTGGAATTAAACGAACAAACTGTATCTAAACTAGGGTTTCTGGAAAAAGAATGGAAAATTATTCTAATTCTTCGTCCAAATAATGATAATAAAATGGGTTTTTATACCCTACAACAATTCAAGAGTTTCAGCTGCACTAGGATTCTTTTTAGAAGAAGATAAGATTTGAGAATCTCGATGGTCGGACCGGTTCGGGCCTTAGGCAGACCGGTCTGCCTCCTAAGCGGATCGGTTCTTTTTATTTTCTGGCGGACCGGTCCGGTGAGGATCGATTCTTTTATTTTTCACCCTTCTTCAGTTTGCTTTCGATCCGGGGTCTTCTGGAGTTTGGCACAGCGGACCGGTCTACCTGTTTGACTTTTTTCCTCATCTTTGACTGCTCATATCTTTTGTTCTGGGACTCCGATTGAGGTGTCGTTTCTTCCTATGTGCTCATGAATGATATATCTTCAACTTCTCTTTAGGTACCTCATCCGAATTCCGGGTAAAAATTACGCTTTTGCCATTTTGACTTTCCTTCTTCTCTTTCTTTAGTCTTCCGGTCTCCTTCTTTCGTTTCTTGACATCAAATACCTGTAAAAGCAATATGAAATACAAGAAACTCGGTGTACTCATTAAGATAAGTCACTAGCAATATTATGAGATAAAGTCAAATCGATTACGTTGTTCGAGGTGCTAAAAGTAACTAAATTAAGGGATAAATTAGGAAGAATTTATCCCTAATCAAACCCCCCTAACTTAGAACTTTGCGCGTCCCGAGCAATGTAAAAGAATCCTAGCACGGCTCAATTCTTGAAAAACACTTTATTAGGATAGAATACCTTTTTCGCGGGCAAGCGATTGCATTTAGCATATGCAACAAGCCTTTAAACCCCTAGGTTACCCTAGTAGGACGAGTTGAGTCTCGTGAGGGTTTGCAGTGAATATACCCACAAAATTCGACTGAAAAAAGATTCAAAATACGCAAAAATTATGTAATTCAAACTTTTCCAAGAAATAGTCACCATCAAGTCCTATTTAATCATAGTGCGTGTGTGCGAAGCCGGAAATATAACCGCGTATTTCCACCGATTGATCATTACGTTACTTACCCGAAAATTCGTTTTGTTTCAATTTCTCACGGAATGCTCTCTCAAATGAATCACTCGAAATGTGTCTATTCTCTCGGTATTTGTGATGTAAAGAGTAAGTATAATGGATGCAAAGTCACGCATACAAGTAGAAAGACGGAAATTTTATAGTGATAGGATCTCATCAACGGATTACGGTTTCAAACGGGAACATTGCCTCTTTTTCGCACATTTAATCTCTTATATTATCTTTTGGTGTCTTAGCTCTCCACGCGGTAACCAATATCGCAATTTAGACTCGGCTAGGACTTTTTTGGGTTTTAAGGTATATGGGGTAAAATGAAAATGGTAGGAAAGATTGGAATTGGAAAAGTCATTGTGATGTCCATTTGTGCTTTTTTCGGGCTATTGCTCATTTCTGTTCTTCTTTTCCTCTATTTTTTTCTGTTTTCACTTCTTTTCTTTTCTTGCTATTTTTGTTGAGCATATCTATTTTTTTCTTGCCCCTTTTTATGCACTTTTTGGACTAAATTTTGAATTTTCCATTTTTCGCAATTCCGAGCTTTGGGTTTTGCGGGTTGTCAAACGAAAGGAAAAATTTATTCGGCTCAATTTGGGTTGCAAAAAGGGCGATTTTTCCCTACTTTTTCTGGCCAATATTTTTGGGTGACAAACGAGGGCCTACTTCATTGTCCAAAATGCCAATTGCGTTACCATATGCATTTCGAGATGGATTAAGTTTAGAGATCAATTTTGGCACATTTTTCAAAGCAATATTACACGCGTTTTGCATAACCGATCAAAATAAAAGGGTTGAGATCCTCGACGACTTTTTAGGCGCTAAAAAGAACTTTGAGTTAACAATTAACTCGGATTGATTTAAAAACTCGCAAAAACTGATAGGCTCGAATCTCACCGGGTTTGTTAATCTCCACACTTATTCGTTAAGTCATCAATTTTCGCTCAATTTCCATCTTTAGTCAATTTCGGCTTTGTGTATGTTGAATTTTTACAACTTGAGACTTTAAACCGACTTTTAATGATATTTTTGAAAAATTGGAATTCCAATTTTTATTTATTTTGAACAAAAATATTTTTGGATTTTTCAAAATTTTATGATTTTTTTTAAAATTTCTAGGCATTTTTGAAAATTTGTGAAGTTTTAGAAATACGCACTTGTAACCCCCCCTAACTTAAACTTTTGCATTGTCCTCAAGAAAAAAGGACTAAAATCTAAACAAGGAAAAATAATAAGTGCGATAATCAAAACAAACAAATGGAGAAAAATGCAGATTTTAAAGCAAACAAGATTGTGGTACAATTACAGGAAAAGCATACAAACATGTGGAGAGGGAAAAGTACATTAAAACTGTCATAACCACATCAAGCTTCAATGGGGCGGGGGATGGGAAGAACCGGGCGCATCGGGGCCATAGGGGTCATTCAAATAGGGTGTTAGTGGCTCATTAGGATCCCCTTGGCGTCAATATATGTCCGCTTGGAAACAGAGTATCAAGCTCGTGTCGCGACGATAATCGGTCAAAAAGTTGCCGAAGTTCGTCTCGAGTGCCGCCACTCGGTAGGTGAGGTCGCTACCCGCCCACTCAAAATTCGGGTCGTCCTCCTCGTTCGTCGACTCTTCATCAGGACCAACATCCCCCATTTCGACATCCGCACTGACTGCCTCTTCCTCCTCGCTCGAGGCAGCCTCTTCTTCACTATCATCTCCTCACTGTGCCCATAGGACAGCTAGCTGTTTGGCACTCTTAGTGCGGGTCCCTTGTCCAAAAGGACCGAGAATGAGAGTATGATCAAGCGGCGCCGCTATGCCAGCATCCTGAGGATAGAAGTGATCAAACGGGCATAGGGAAGTGGGGCAGTACCCTTCTCATCCAACGACGCGTTGATGATATCGGCGTATAAAGTGCGGGCCAAGTGGATGGAAGTGTGGGGGTCAAAGAGGTGGTAGGTTAAAGTGGCTTGTCGGGGAAGCATGGCGGAATCGTTGGACGTTTGCAATATGTTGGCGCACACAATCTGAAAAGTGAGGAGCGCCTTCTCGTTAAGGCGTCCAACGGCGACGGTTTGCCCCGTCCAAGCCACATTCGGTGCAATGCGGTCCATGATAACTTCGTTGGCGACCGGAGGGATGTTCCGTGGATAGGTGAAGTCTTGAATGTCCGGAACATCGTACTTTGCCAACTTGGCCGTGAGAAGAGCCAATGAAAATGGGATGACATTCCCATCCACGTAAGCTTGGGCTTCGAATTGGCCCGTACGAACAAGGGTGCCATCAAATGATCGGACTTCGATTGCCCAAACTACTTCATAAGGTTCGTTGAGAAATCGGAACTAGCCCCGAGCCATGAATAGGGCGGTGACGGAGTTGGGTAGCCCGGTCCATTGGATAGTGTGCTCCATATGGAGTTTGTGATCCAAACCGAAGAACCGATGGCACCATCGTTCCTCTTGGCGGGAGCGGAATTCTCCATGGCCGGAGGGGTGGATGTCGATGGAGTCATATTTGGTGGGGGAAGCGTGTTAGGCCATGATAATAAGAGGGATTTTTTCTTGGAAAACTAGGGAGAGAGGGGAGAGGATTTTGCTTGAAGGTGTGAAGATAAAGGTAGGGTATGGGGGTGTATTTATAGGTGAAGGGGTGCGTGTAGGGGTTGGAATTGGAGGGAAAGGGTTTGGAGGGAAAAAGTGGTGAATTTCGAAGGGAAAGGGTAGGGTTGGGAGTTGGGAAGACGAATTGGAGGGAATGAAGGGGATTGGGGAGAAGGGGGTGAATCTTGGGAAGGGTTAAAAATAGATCTGCAGAGGGAGGACCGGTCCGGGGTAGGGGCGGACGGGTCCGGTCCTTTAAAATTCAGGCAAATCTGACTAGCGGATTGATCCGCCTAAAATTAAAGGAACCGGTCGGGGGAGGACCGGTCCGCCCTTAAAATAAAGGAACCGGTCTGGCCCAGGGTTTTTGGGCTGGATTTTCCCCTAACTTGGTTTCGAACGTTCTTCTCCAAAAAATTTCACAACATACTCTCGATCAATTTTGGTTTAAAACCTCTTGATACCAATGGTCAACGGAATTTGACTCAATTCTCCGAAAATGTGAATGCTCTTTCCCGAATGTACCCTAGTCCTATCGATGCTCACTACACACATGACTCTCACTACACACACGACTCTCACTTCACACACGACTCTCACCCTATACGCGTCGGGGGTGCGATAACCTCGCTGTAATAGCTCACTCTACCCCGTAAATGGGATCCGACAACCATATGGTGTCGACTTCTTCCACACACGCCTCTAGATATGGCTTTAGGCGTTGTCCATTCACTTTGAATGTATTTCCCCTTTTAAATCGTCTAATTCAACAGCTTCGTGAGGGAAAACATTCTTCACAATGAACGGGCCAGACCATCGTGATCGCAACTTGCCCGAAAAAAGATGAAGTCGAGAGTTATAGAGAAGAACTTTTTGCCCAGGAAGAAACTCTTTGCGTATAATGATGTTATCGTGTGCGAGTTTCATCCTATCTTTGGAAATCTTAGCATTCTTATATGCATCATTGCGTAGTTCTTCTAACTCATTCAATTGAAGCTTACGGGCTTCACCGGCTTTATCCATGGCATAATTCAATTGCTTAATCGCCCAATACGCCTTGTGATCTAATTCAATGGGAAGATGGCAAGGTTTTCCATACACAAAGAGGAAAGGGGACATGCCGAGTTGATTCTTATATGCGATACGATAGGCCCTTAGCGAATCGTTCAATCTAAGTGACCAATCTTTCCGAGTAGGATTAACGATCTTTTCAAGAATATTCTTTATCTCCTAATTTGCTAGTTCGGCCTGCCCATTCATTTGTGGGTAATAAGTCGTTCCAACCATGAGAACGACACCGTACTTTCTCATGAGCTTCGCGAATGGCCTATTGCAAAAGTGCTTGTCATTATCACTGATTATCGCTTTCGGAGCACCGAAGCGGGAAAGTATGTATTCCTGCAGGAATGTAATCACCACTTCATTGGCATTCGTCTTGGTAGCTATAGCTTCCACCCATTTTGAAATGTAATCTACCGCGACAATGATGTATAGGAAACCAAAGGACGGGGGGAAGGGACCCATGATGTCAATACCCCAACAGTCGAAGATCTCAATGATGAGTATGGGGGTAAGAGGCATCATGTCTCGTCGAGTTATGGCTCCCATCCGTTGGAACCTATTGCAAGATTTGCAAGCATCGTTTATATCCCGGAATATTGTGGGACAATAGAGGCCGCATTGTAGAATTTTAGCTGCCGTCTTTTTCGTCAAAAAGGAGCCTCCGCAAGCTTTCGAATGACAAAACTGGATAACTTTTGAATCTCGTCTTCCGGTACACATTGTCGGATGATTTGGTCGGCGCAATATTTAAAAAGGAACGGATCGTCATAAAAGAACATGCGCGACCAAGTAATAAACCTCTTCTTATCTTACGGTGTCCAGTCGTGAGGGATGGCTCCCGTGACAAGGTAGTACACTATATCCGCAAACCAGGGTAAAGGAGAGGTGGCAAGGAGTTGCTCATCCGAAAAGTATTTGTCTATGGGTATGGGATCACTAGGTACGTCGAACGAAAGCCGTGATAAGTGCTCGGCAATGACGTATTCCACTCCTTTCTTATCTTTAATGGAGAGATTGAACTCTTGTAGGAGTAGGATCCACCTTATGAGGCGCGGCTTGGAATATTTCTTTGCAAGTAAGTATTTTAATGCCGCGTGGTCGGTGAAGCAAGTAATGGGAGAACCGATAAGATATAACCAGAATTTATCAAGGGCAAAGACTACCGCTAGTAACTCTTTCTCCATGGTAGAGTAGTTGAGTTGTGGTCCGGTAAGACTCCGGCTAGCGTAGTAGATGACATGATCTTGCTTATCTTTTCTTTGGCCCAAAACAACCCATGTCGCATAATCGCTAGCATCACACATAAGTTAGAATGGTAAAGACCAATCTGGAACATGCATGATGGGAGTGGACACAAGCATGGTCTTTAGTTTTTCAAAAGATCTTTGGCATGCTTTCGTCCACTCGAATGGGGTGTCCTTCATGAGTAGGTTGCTTAAGGGTCTAGCGATGGCGCTAAAGTCCTTAATGAACCTTCGATAAAACTCCGCGTGGCCCAAGAAAGAGCGCACGTCCTTAAGAAATTTTGGTGGGGGAAGATCAGCCGTGACATCTATTTTAGCCCTATCAACTTCTATTCCCTTGGATGATACTATGTGGCCAAGAACTATTCCCTCAGTGACCATGAAATGGCATTTCTCCCAATTCAGCACTAAGTTCTTTTCCACACACCGGGCAAGTACTTTTTCCAGTTTTTCTAGACAACGATCAAAAGAGGTGCCAAAAACGCTGAAATCGTTCATGAACACTTTGAGTCCTCTCTCGACCATGTCGCTAAATAAGCTTAACATGCACCTTTGGAATGTCGCGGGCGCATTACACAAGACGAATGGCATACGTTTGTAGGCAAACGTACCAAAAAGGCAAGTGAAGGTTGTTTTCTCCTGGTCAAGTACATCTACCTCAATTTGGTTATAACCGGAATAACCATCAAGGAAGCAATAGTAAGGGTGGCCCGCTACTCTCTCAAGCATTTGATCAATAAATGGTAAGGGGAAATGGTCTTTCCTAGTTCCCGCATTGAGTTTCTAGTAATTAATGCAAACGCGCCACCCGGTGGTGGTACGTTGGGGAACTAGCTCTCCCTTAGCATTCTCAATCACCGTCATGACCAAATTCTTCGCGATGACTTGAATGGGGCTCACCCACTTGCTATCCGAGATTGGGTAGATAATCCCGACATCCAATAACTTGATAATCTCGGTTCTCACTACTTCTTTTATGTTGGTATTTAGCCTTCTTTGCATTTCTCTTGAGGGTTTAACATCCTCTTTGAGATGGATCTTGTGAGTGCAAATCAAAGGACTTATCCCCTTCAAATCAGCAATGCACCAACCAAAAGCACTTTGGTGCTTCCTCAATATTTTCAACAATTTTCCCTCCTGCTCTTTATCTAGGCTAGAGGAAATAACAATAGGAAATGTTTCATCCTCTCCTAGGTATGCATATTTAATATGGGAGGGGAGTTTCTTCAACTCGAGGGTTGGAAATTTTTTGCTGGAGGGAACCATGAGTGTATCCCTCGGTGGTAACTCCTCGAATCTCAAAACCCAATTAACATCTCTCGCGTCCTCGTCTGACGCTCTCTCGTCGAGTAACTCTCTCAACTCCCTAACCTCCCTCTCGAAGTCGGTGTACGTCCCCTCACTCTCGTGGCTCTACACTAGACAGGACCCTAAGGCGTTGTCGTAATAATTCTCCTTAAAGTACTCCTCTACTATCTCATCTATGAAGCTCACTGCGTGAAGATCATCTTCTTCCCCCCGTATGTTGGGTTATGTGGAAGATGTTGTTTTCCAAGGTCATATTCCCAAAGGTGAGTTGCATTCGCCCATTTCTAGGATTGATGATTGAGTTAGCCATAGCTAAGAAAGGGCTCCCAAGGATGATGGGAACATGATTGCTCGAGTTGAAGGAGGGCTCCGTGTCCCAAATGACAAAATCTACCAGGAAGTAAAAAGTGTCCACTTGGACGATCACGTCCTCGACTATGGCTCTTGGGATCTTCATTGTTCGATCCACTAATTGGAGAGTGACCTTTGTGGGCTTGAGATCGCCCAAGTCAAGTTTCCTATAGATGGAGTAAGGGAGAATATTTATGCTTGCTCCTAAATCAAGTAAGGCTTTCTCGATTTTGTTTTCTCCAATGATGCAGGAAATGGTGGGTGCACCGGGATCTTTGAATTTAGGCAGGAGATTGTTAAGTAGAATGGAGCTCACGTTCTGGGATAGAAAGACATTCTTCTTTACCTTCATCTTTATCTTTACTGTTAACAAGTCTTTAATGACTTTTCCATAAGCTAGAATTTGCTTAATGGCATCGAGGAAAGGTAAATTCAGCTTTACTTGTTTTAGCACTTCTAGCACGTCTTCACGTGGGTGTCCTTTATGGGAAGGATTAAACCTTTTAGGAAACGGTGCCGCGTAGGGTGGTTTCACGACTACCTCTGGCTCACTAGCGTCTTCTTTGTCACTCTCATTCAAGGGGACATCTTCGGCCTCTTTTGTGACGGGCGAAATCTCCTTGTCTTTCGTTGTGTCGTGTGGGGGAGGTGATAAATCAAAGACTCTCCCACTATGAAGAGTGGTCACAGCTTGACATTGCTCCCGATGTTCAGTATAGGTGGAGCTAACACTAGTTTGACCTTGTGGAGGTCGTTGGCCTTGGGCAAGAAACTTGCCCTTCTCTTGGACGCTCAACGAGGATTGTATCTTTGACAGAGTTGCATTTATGTCACCAATCAGACTATCGTATTTAGCCTTGGCTGCAGTTTGGCTTGTGATAAATTGATTCATGGTATCCTCTAGAGTTCTTCGCAGTGGCGGGATATAATATCCTTGAGGTGGTGGTTCTTGCACATGCCCTTGCATATGTGGAGCTTGTTGGAAGTGTTGTGGCGGAGGAGGGGCAACATGGGAAGTAGGGTTCATCGCAGCATGTTGTTGCCCATAACTAAAACCAGGATGGTTTTTCCATGAAGGGTTGTAAGAGTTCCCGTGTGGTGCACCGAAATTACCATTAAAACCTCCTATACCACTAACTTTCTCCTGAAGCATCACTTTGTAGGCGGGTATAGTCGGGCATTCCTTGGTTGAATGACCTGCCTCACAAATCTCACACACCTTCTCGACGGGGTTTGGTATGGATCCAGCTGGTCCTTTTCCATATATCTCGCATAGGTCTCGAAATCCTTTCTTAAGGGTATCCAATCGACTGTCCGTCATAGAATTCTTATCTATGTGAAATAGGGAGGATGCCGACGGAGTGGTGGTCACTTGATGATTTCAATTTTGAGCATTAGGATCACAAGTATCCCAGGATTGGGTACTCTCGATGACATACCTCAGGTGAAGCTCAGCATCGTGGGCATCTAAATCGATAAACGGACCACTTCCCATGTTTTCAACAAGTTGCTTGGAGTTAAGGTTCAGCCCATTATAGAGAAAGGAAATGATTTGTGCTGCATCAAATCCATGATGGGGGCATGAAGTAACTAACTCATTGAAACGCTCGTAACATCGATGAAATGGCTCATTTTCATATTGTCTGAACGCTTGAATTTGAGCCTTTATGGAGATTGTTCGATGTGGTGGGAAGAATTTCTTGAGAAATCTCGATTATAACTCGTTCCAAGATGGAATCGAGCTTGGAGGTAAAGACCATAGCCAGGTCTTAGCTTTATCTTTGAGCGAGAAGGGAAAGCGTTTGAGGCGGATCACCTCTTGTGTGCAAGTTTGATCATTGAGAGTATCGCACACATCCTCAAATTCCCTAATGTGAAGATATGGTTTTTCAGAATCCATACCATGGTAATGAGGTAACATCTGGATCATCCCATTTTTGAAACGGAATGGCCCGGCATTATACGAGAGTATAGTGCATCCCGGAGTGACAGTGCGCTCGGGATATAAGAATTCTCTCAGCGGGCGGTATGGGGCCTCTTCCTCACTGGCAGGTGCATTACTGTGTTGTGACATCTCTCTCTCACTTGTTGTGCTCGGAGTGTGCTCGGAGGTGTGTCCTAAGAAGGAAATGGAGTGTTATTAGAGATTGAGTGTGACAGTGTGGGAGGTGGGATCCAGAACTGTGGGGCGTTTGGAGTGTGAGGGCTATCAGGGTTGTACTCAACTATTGGATTTTCGTGAATGCTGGTTAGAGTAGTATGAGGTGTGGGAGTGAGTTCAAAATTTTGCATTAAAAGCTTATGAGAGATGCTGGTGAATCTTTTTATGCTTTTTGAATTTTTTTATGTTTTTGGATTTTTGAGAATTTTTTGTCAAAACTTTGAATTGACTCGATCTAATCCTAAGTCTACCTAGTTCCTCGGCAACGACGCCAAAAACTTGACGCGACTAAGAATGTGTCTCAGAAATGCGTTCACTCTAGGCTCAAGTGCAAGCCTGTCGTGTTAGTAATAAACCCGATAAGTCGGGATCGTATTCACAGGGAACTAAGACAACGAAGTTGTGACAACGGAAAAAGACGAAGGAATCCTAACTCTGACTCTAAAAAGAAGGAAAAATAGAAAATGATTTGGTTCTGGGAATGATTAAACTAAATGCAATTGTGAAATTATGAAAAGATGAAATTATACTAAATTACCTAAACTACTAACGAAAACTGAATTAAAACTTTAAACTATCTATGATAAAAACAGGACGGGGATACAATCCCCCAACCCTAGTGTATTGAAGTTATAATACTAATCGTAAATTTAACTGACTAATTAGACCCAGAATTTAGTACTCCCAAGAATTACGTATACGAGGTTCAAGCCCGCGTCATACTTAATATGAGGACGAGTAAATCGGTATCGCGATAGTGACACTCGAATTGCATTCTAAATCATCCTAGTTACCCAGATGCAAACGAGATATAAATATCTATAATTGTTGTGTTCCTATGCAATACGGTCGTAATCAATCACTAAATTCATAGAATTAATGTTATACACATGCAACTAACACATCAGGCTGGGTTCATGTATCCCGGCCTTAGAAAATCTAGCCTAGCATGCTGAAAGTAATGAAAACAGTGTTTGATGTGCAGAAAACCATGATTAATCTAAGGAAAGCTTGTGAATTGATGTAGAAAGGAATTAAATAGATGAAATTACTTACTAATCTTACCAAAGCACTCAAAGTATTAGATATAATTACTGGTAATTACTGAAATCTAATCAAAGCTTCAATCTTGGAATTAAACGAACAAACTGTATCTAAACTAGGGTTTCTGGAAAAAGAATGGAAAATTATTCTAATTCTCCGTCCAAATAATGATAATAAAATGGGTTTGTATACCCTACTGTAGAGACAATGATTATGCAACACAAATAAATATGAGAGAAGTAATGACCAAGAAAGAACAAATAAAATGCCAATCACACAACAACGGATGTACGTGGTTCAGCAAAGAGGTGCCTACGTCCACGGTGGTGCAGTCAGTATTATTTCTCAATATTCTGGGGAATTAGTACAGAGAATACAACTTGTCCTTTGCCCCGGACCTAGGGTTTAATTTATATATGTGTAGGTTAGTTAATGGAGATGATGGGTTCCTCCATATTAGCCATCTCCCCTATAACTTCCCTTCATGGGATCGTGATTCCCTAGAACTTCCCTTCATGGGATCGTGGGGAAATTGGATCAATACAAAAGATGAGGGGCCTGGACTTTGGGCCGCTAGGGCTGGGCTACTCGTCCAGGCCTGTAGCACTAAATTCCGGGTACCCACAATTGCCCCTAAATTTGTTGTGCCATGCATGTGGGCCCAACAGATTTAAATGATTAGCCATAATGGTCGTGTCGCAATTCCTCGGGAGCTGTAGAGTCGATTTCTGGTGGCAGCCGCTTCGCTTACTGTGCGATATGATTAGATTTTAAAGCCTTGTTGGAATAAGGCTCATTTTTTTTCATCGTTTCAGCTTTTCCAGCAATCTTCTATCTTCTGAGAACTCTTGCGCTTCGTACCTTTTGCTTTCGATCTCCATTCTCGTTGCTTCTTCGTCATTTAACCTGATCTTCTGTCTTGTAAGTTTCTCGTGCCCTTTGCATTTTCTCTTTGGTTTGTAGCTTTTCTTGTATTTCCCAATGGCGAAGATTGGAAATAGGTCAATCTCGAAATTTAGAAAATTCTACAACATTCCTGAGTGGGTAGAGATTGAGTGTTGTGCCTCGCCTCCTAGGAACGTTAGGGATATAGAGGATGCCCACTGGATTCATGTTTTGTTTCTCTCCCAGGGGGGACTTACTTTTCCCCCTAATGATCTGTTTCTGCATTTCTTTAGCTATTTTAGTATTGTACCTGCACAATGTTCGCCCAATGTATGGAAAATAGTGAACGGCATGAATAGGATAAATCAATTGTACGGCACAAGGTTAGGGCTTGCCGAGGTCTGCTTTTGTTACTCCTTCTCTCGAACTAGTTCAGGCATCCTGTACCTCAAATCTAGGAGCCCTGATAGGGTATTGGTAGTAAATATACCTGACTCCCATAAGGACTACTGGCAGGAAGGTTTTCTTGTTAGGAATTGGCAGTTCTCTCCCCAATCTGAAGGGTCAAGGTCTGAAAGATTCACTGTTCCCTTTTATGGGGAAAATATATAGGTAGATATTTGTACTGTTGCTTCAATCTCTGCTGACTTATGACTTTTCTAACTCCTTTTTGCGTTTTCTTTTACAGCGAGGTCACAGAACTTGGAGCCTGCTCTTAGCGAGGTCCGAATTTCTGAGTTGGTTAAAGCTTGGAACATCAGAGAGCCTTTGGGTGACGGCGAGCATCCCAGATCTGCCGCTTTCTTGTTAGAGTATAAGAACGTAGGCTCTAGCTTCATAGAACGACCTGTGGACAGTGTTCTAGAGTTTGCTTCCTTAGAAGAGACTACTGCCGAGCTAATTCAGTTGGACGAAGAGGAGAGGAGCTCTGAAAGTGAGCCTATCGGTAATCTTGGTGGAGGAGCTCTGTGAGTAGCAATTTTTCTAACTCTGAGGAGAATTCTGAAGCTCAAGGATCGTCGAGCACTACCAACAGTTCTGGTGAAGAGATGCCTCTCAGTAGTAATTTGATCAGAGATGATGACGATGATGATGACGTGCTCCTTGCACAGAGGTCCAAGAAACTGAAGTCTGCATCTGGGGTCATAGCTACTGGTTCTCGGCCTTCTTCTCAGGAGCAAGAGAAGAAGAGGAGAGAGGAGGAGCAGGTGAGAGAGAGGGAGAGGAAAAAGGAGGAGGAGAAGAGGAAGGTGGAGGAGAAGAAGAAAGTGGAGGAGAGAAAGAGAAGGGAGAGAGAAAAGGAAGAGGAGACGAGGAAGATGGAATCGAGGACCAAAACATGCCAAGCCCTGGTCCCAGTATCTGCCCTGCCTGAGGGGGCTTCGGTGGCCACTTCTCCTCAGCTAGCCACTGCGCTGCTCGAGAGAGCAGTCCTTCCTACGGATTGCCAGAGGGCGTCGGGGTCCGATCAACTGGCTCTGCAAGCTAGCCAGAGGCTTGCCTTGGTAAAGTTCTCTTCTAATTCTCAATTTCTTTTAACAAGTCTTGATGGTTTCTTCTTCTTGATTTCCTCTTTATTCTTTTCAGTTTGTGACCGACTTCGCTGTGCTCTATCGCTCTCGCGACGAGCTGGTGAGGAGGAATGGTGAGCTGGAACAGCAAAAATCTTCCCTGGAAGCCAGGGGCTCTCAGCTGGAGGCCGACCTGAAGGCTGCTGATGCAGCTCGAGCTTCATCTGACCTGGCCCTTGTCAATTCTGCTCGCGAGAGAGATGATGCGGTCAGGGAGCTGGGCGAGCTCTGGAAGGCTTATGATCTGGTGTGAACGAGCAAGCTGGACCTTGCAGAGAAGAACAGGGTTCTAGCTGAGCAACTGGAGGCGGAGAAGGCCCAGGCAGCCACCCTTAAGGAGGACTCGTACAACTCCGGCTGGGCTGCTGCGTATGAGGACGCTGAAGTTCAGATAGGCTACATCAGCCGTCTGAACTTCAATAAAGGGTGGAATAAGGCTCTCGTGGCTGCCGGGGTGGACGTTGCATCCCCACTCTTTGACGAGCACGATCCAGGGCCGAAGCCAGTCATAGATGAGGACCCTGCCCCAATTGCTGAAGGCACTGATCCTGTCTCTCAGGCGACTCCTGCTGACGCTCCTTTGGTTGAGAGGACAGAGGACACCCCTGCAGAGGGTAATGCCCCTGCTGATGCTGATAGGGACAAGGGGCCACCCGAGGTTGCTAATTGTTAGGGCTGCTTTGTAATTTTTTTTTTCTTTTCTTTTTCAATCTGATGTAACCTCGTTCCTTATTAATGAAAAGACTTCATTTTTGTTTATGCTGATTTCTTTCTCTTCTCTTTCTTTTACTTGTAGTTGGTTGATGTTGATGATTATATTCCTGTTACCTCCCAACTGGGTAGGACTCTTGGTCCTAATGCAAGCCCTGTTGTTCGCCAGGCCTTTGTTAGACTTTGCAAGTTTGCTAAGTCAAGGAACCAAAAATATAAGGATCAGTCCGAGCTGGTGGCCAAGCTGAAGGACAGGCTCCAGGAGATGGAAGAACTCGGTGCCTCAGTACAAGAAGAAGTCAGTGCACTGAGAGCAAGGTTGGTGGAGGCCACCGAGATTAACCAGGTTGGGGAGTTCCTGCAGCAGGAGAATGAAGACTTGAGGAGGGAGGTCCTAAAGCTTAAGGAGCATTTGTCGAGCACCGTTTCGGCGGTCCTGCAAGGCTCTTCTTCGTCGCGAGCTGCTCGGCCTCCCCTCCCGCGTGATGGCAGGAGTGCCAGGGGTAGGAACAGGGAAGCCGAGGAACAGCGTGAGAGGGAGATGGAGGAGCTGCACGACGATGTTCGGCGAGCTTATGTAACTGCTGCTGGGCTCCAGAGGGACGTCACCCGACTACGGCATTTGTTCAAGAGGGGTCCTCGACAAGTGTGGTCTGATGGCTATGATCAAGGCTGGCTGGATGCTCCATCGAGACTATCAGAGTTCGAGGAACTTTCCTTCATCAGAGGGTGGTTGAGTACCCTGAAAGAGCTGCAGGTCCCGAGGAACTCGGTGTTATGGTATCGACACGAGATGTCCTCCTCCACTCTGATGCCCAATCCATTCAGGAGGGATGATCAATGGATCCCCATTGATGCTATTCCCCGACAACTATTGGAATTGGACACAAATGAGGTCGTGGAAGAGCTAGCCCCCGCTCCTGATGATGGAAGAAGAGCTAAAGTTGCTGATTATCTTGTTCGGAGGCTTCCACCTCCTTGAGATTTTGTTATTCTTTTTTTCTTTTTGATAATGTAAATGCTTTGGGCGAGCTTCGCCGACTAAACATGTATTATCATTGTTTGTAAATATAAAGGATTAATGAAAAGTTCGCATTTTTGGCAATTTTGCCGACTAAACGTGTTCATCCAATCTTTTAATATTTTCGCTTCTTCATAATCTTTTTATTTTGTCATGCGAGTGTCCCCCCAGTCCAGTATAATGCAAGAATACCATTGTGCCATCACTTTACCTTTTAGGTTGTGTCGTCACACTCCCTTAGGCCTAAGTAGGGCAATTGGGGAGGACACACCTGATATTGGATGTCTTCATCCGATTAGGATTTTGTTTAACCAAAGTAGGTTTGATGCCAAAGGATACTCTGTAGGGCTTCATATATTGCCAGGGGCAATGCTAAGAGGTCTGTCGTGCTTCATGACGATACCTGAGGAGGGGTGTTCCCCTGCTATGTCGACCATTATGCCTGTGATTTGGAAGGGATGTGTAATAAAATATAACTGTTACTAATTAGAGAGTGATCAACTGAGAGATTTTCATTAGTGAAATGGGAAATGAACTGTCCTTTCACATAACGAATACAATAAAATATTTAATAATAGAATTCCTAAAAATAGAATTTCTTGAGATTAGCTGCGTTCCATGCTCGTGGTATCTCCCTGCCCTCCATCGTTTCCAAATGATAGGCACCTTGCAGGTCGTCTCTAATTATCTTATAAGGTCCTTCCCAGTTTGGGCCCAGCTTACCGTCGGATGGCTTCACTGTGTTGCCCAGGACATTTCTTAGAACATAGTCCCCAACTTTGAATCTCCTCGAGTTGACCCTTTTGCTGTAGTGCTTCGCGAGCTGTTGCTGATAGCTCGCTAGTTTCACTAGGGCAAGTTCCCTGCGCTCGTCGGCTAGGTCGAGTTCAGCGAGCAAAGCCTCATCATTCTGGCCTCGTTCGACAAGGTCGAATCTCATTGTTGGAAATCCCGCCTCTAGTGGGATGATGGCCTCCATACCATATGTTAGTGAGAATGGCGTTTCTCCTGTTGATCGCCTAGGAGTCGTTCTGTATGCCCATAGGATATGCGGTAGCTCGGTTGCCCATGCGCCTTTAGCTCGCTCTAACCGCTTCTTCAATCCAGCGATCACTGTTTTGTTGGAAGCTTCAGCTTGTCTGTTGCTTTGAGGGTAGGCCACCGAGCTGAAGTGGTGTTTGATCCCGTGTTCGTTGCAGAAGTCCTGAAAAGAGCCACTCTCGAACTGTGTTCCATTGTCAGTGATGATGGTTCTGGGGATTCCGAATAGAGTGATTATATTCCTCCATACGAACCTTATCATGTCAGCATCTCGGATGTTCGCCAGTGGTTCTGCCTCGATCCACTTGGTAAAGTAGTCAGTTGCAACCAGCAGGTATTTGCGATTGCCGGCAGCGGTGGGCACTGGTCCCACGATGTCCATTCCCCATTGGGCGAAAGGCCTGGGGCTGGTCAGGGATTTTAATTCGCTGGCGGGCAGGTGGACCATAGGAGCGTGAAGTTGGCATTTTAGGCATTTGCAGACATATATTGCGGAGTCCTTTTGCATGTATGGCCACCAATAGCCTTCATTCATTGCTCGAAAGGCTAGAGACCTTCCTCCGACATGACTTCCACAGATTCCTTTGTGAAGCTCGTGAAGCACTGCCTTGACATCGCCTGGGTGGACGCATCTAAGGTAGGGACCGGAGAAAGATCTTTTATACAAGTCGCCTCCTGTGGATAAGTGAAAGCGAGCAGCTTTGACTCTTATCTAGTGGGCAGTTCTCTTGTCCTCTGGAAGCGTTCCGTTCTTTAAATAGTCCTTCAAGGGATCTATCCAGCTGGGGGATGATTCCAATTGGAGTATTGGTTCCGCGTTTGGCAGCTCGCAGTTGGGGTAAATGCTTGGGCCACTGAGGAAATCGATAGGGATAACCCTTTTAAGGCTAGAATCAACTGCCGAACTCAGGGCTGCTAGCGCATCGGCTTGGCTGTTTTGCCCCCTGGGAAACTGCTGGATGTTGATCTCTTCAAAGCTCGTTATCAAGTCTTTCACCAAGGAGAGGTAGGCTTCCATTCTTTCATCCTTTGCGTTATAGTCTCCACTAATCTGGTTGGAAACTAGTTGCGAATCGCCGAATACCTGCAAACGCTTTGCTCCCAGAGTTTGCGCTTTTTGGAGACCTGCTATTAGGGCTTCGTATTCTGCTTCGTTGTTGGAGGCTGCAAATCCCAGCCTGATTCCTTGCTCAAGGACTGTGTTTTCTGGAGTGATGAGAACAATTCCTACCCCTGCTCCCTTTGAGTTGGAGGCTCCATCAACGAATAGTTTCTAGCTTTCCACTGTAGCTTAGTTATTTTGCTCTGTTAGCTTAGGCTGGTTGGAGGATTCTTCGCCTGTGAATTCAGCTATGAAATCAGTGAGGATTTGACCCTTGATAGCTGTCCTTGGTTGAAATTGGATGTCAAACCGGCCGAGCTCGACTGACCACTTAGACAGTCTGCCTGACAAATCCGCCTTCCTTAGGACATCCTTAAGGGGGTGTGATGTAAGGACGATGATCGTATGAGCTTCGAAGTAATGCTTTAGCTTTCTCGAGGCTATTACTAGGGAGAATGTGAGCTTTTCCAATGGTAGGTAGCGCTGCTCGGCATCTAATAAGGTTTTGCTCGCGTAATAGACGGGATGTTGGATTCCAGTAACTTCGCACATTAGTGCCGAGCTGACAGTATGACTGGATACAGAGAGGTAGAGGTGCAAAGAGTCCATTTGCTGTGATATGACAAGCAGTAGTGGAGTGCTTAGGTAGGACTTGAGATCGTCCAATTCTCGTGAGCAATCTGGGCTCCACTCTACTGTTTTACTGCCCTTTAAGAGTTGGAAGAAACGCTTGCATCTCTCGGAGGATTTAGAAATGAAACGATTTAGAGCAGCGAGCATTCCAGTGAGCTTCTGTACATCCCGGATTGTGTGAGGAGGTTGCACTCTGTTGATTGCATCAATCTGGTCCGGATTAGCCTCTATGCCCCGCTTGCTGACCAAATACCCAAGAAACTTCCCTGACTGGACACCGAAGGAACACTTGCTCGCATTAAGTTTCATTCGGTACTTCCTGAGGATTTTGAAGGTACTTGACAGGTCCGGGAGGTGATTCTCCTTCCCCTTGCTCTTGACGAGCATATCGTCGATGTAGACCTCCATTGTGTCTCCCATTTGATTCTTGAACATTTTAGTAACTAGCCGCTGATAGGTTGCCCCTGCATTTTGGAGCCCAAAAGGCATGACCTTGTAACAATATAAACCAACCGTCATGATAAACGCCATTTTGTCCTGATCTGGGGCATACAAGGGAATCTGGTGATAACCTGAGTACGCGTCCAGGAAACTCATTCGTTCGTGAGCTGCGGTGGCGTCTACTAGTTGGTCTATTTTTGGAAGAGGGAAGCTATCCTTGGGGCAGGCTTTGTTGAGGTGAGTGAAGTCTATGCAAACTCTCCACTTTCCGTTGCTTTTCGGAACTACCACTGGGTTGGATAACCATTTGGGGAATTGCACTTCCCGTATGGATCTTGCATCCAGCAGTTTTTCAACTTCTTTTTCTATTGCTCTGGCCTTCTCGGGAGCAGTTCACCGTGCCTTCTGCGTTATCGTCTTGAATGTGGGATCGACGTGCAACTGGTGGCAGACCATATTGGGATTGATTCCTGGCAGCTCATAAGGTTCCCAAGCGAAAACATCTATGTTGCTTCTGAGTAAGGTTGACAACTCCTTTTGCTCTTGGTCAGTGAGTGACGCTCCGATCAGGAAGACTCTGCTGTTGTCGCCTTCCCTAGCCGCCACTCCTACCAGGTCCTCGACGACACGCTCGGAGGGGAGGAGCCTGGTCTCTTCCACTCCAAGCCTTCCATATTTTAATTGCTATTTGGAAGGAAATGCACCTTCCTCCACTTTCTCGCTGGGTTGATCGGCTTTTTTCTCTGGCTTTGGTCGGATGGCCGCTATGAAGCACTTCCTTGCCATCGCCTGGTCGCCGTGTATCTCCATTACTCCTCGCTCGGTAACATATTTGAGCTTCTGATGGTAGGTCGAGGAGACTGCCTTCATCGCATGAAGCCATCCCCTGCCGAGGATGACCTGATACGGTGAATCAATGTCGACCACCAAAAACTCGATCATCTTGGAAACATTTCCAGCGCGCACTGGCAGTACTATTTTGCCAAGGGGCATGGTCATTTTTCCAGCGAAGCCGACCAGAGGGACAGTAGCTCCCTTTAGGTCGGCGATGCTCAACTTCAATTTCCTGAACAAGTCGATGTACATTACTTCGGATGAGCTTCCTTGATTGACGAGCAGCCTATCGATGTCAAAGTTGGCTATCCTGAGTGTAATGACCAAGGCATCATGATGTGGGGTCCTTACTCCCACAAGGTCTTCATCCGTGAAAATAATATGCTGGTTGTAGTTGATGTCCTCTGCTCGCCGACGTTTTCCTTACTGTGATTTTGCTGGATCAATCTGAAAAGCTTGCATTACCGCTGTCAGTTTCTTTACCTCCATTCGAGCTGAGTTCCCTTGTAATTTCTTGACGTCAGATACTCCGTGGATTACTGCGAATTCGTGTCCGACATCATCCTCTAGTACGTTGTCGGGTTTCGCCTCTCTGTGGGCAGCCACTTTCTCTACCCTCTTTTCCCCGAAGTCATTCAAATGTCCAAACTGGGCCAACTCCTCGAGGTGGGATTTAAGAGCCTTGTAGTGCTCGGTCTTATGCCCTCCCTCTTTGTGGAAAGCGCATCTTAATGCATTGTTTCTTTTCGAGGGGTCTCCTCCCATTTTCTGGGGCCATTTGATGAACGGCTCATCCTTGATCTTCGCGAGAATTTTGTAAATTGGCTCTTTGAAGACGGTGTTGACCGCCTGGAACGATTTTGTTACGTCAGGGTTCCCTCCGTTTCGGGAGCCATTCTTGCCCCCACTCTTTCCTCCTTTCTTCTGGTTCTCAACTTTCTCACTTCCCTTGGTAGTGAGCTTGGCTTGACCGTTTTCTCCTACATTAAGGCGGGTGATATCTTCCACCTTTGCATACTTCTCAATCCGGGCCATCAGGTCGTCAATGGTCATAGCGTCCTTCTTCGTCAAGGACTGGTAAAGGAGGGAAGAGCTAGGTAACCCAATTTTGAAGGAAGCCACTGCCACTTCTTCCGCGCAGTCCTCGATCTCGTTGAATAACTCCCAGTATCTCTTCGCATAGTCTCAGAGTGTTTCTTGAGGCATTTTCTTCATGGTCAATAGAGCATCCATCCTTTTGGGATGGGAGCTGCTGGTGATGAACCGGGCCGTAAAGAGCTCGGCCAGGGATTTGAAATTTCTGATGGATCGGTGAGGGAGTTTTTTGAACCATTTCTGGGCCACGTCATGGAGGCTCGAGGGGAAAATACGGCACATCAGTGCATCCCGGTGATTCCAGAGGGTCATGGCCTGCCGGTACTGCCTGACATGATCAATGGGATCAGTCTTCCCGTCGTAAATCTTGAACCTTGGAATGGCAAATTTCTTGGGAGCCTCTTCCTCTTCAATTTCCCTCGTGAAGAGTAACTTCATCTGGGTCTTGAGGGCTTTCCTGGCGAGTTCTCTGGTTGACCTGGTGCCACGGTGAGCTGGATGTTGGTCCATTTCTCTGCGGACCAGGTTCCGTATGTTTTTGTCGCTGCGAGCAGGGCTCTGGTAGCGGCGAGCTCTTCTTAGTTGTTCGCGGAGGTCGTCGTCTGAGTTGCCACCTTCGACCCTTTGATATTCCCGCCTAGAGCTCCTTCCTCGGCTGCGAGATTTGCTCGCCTGAGGGCTAGGAGTGCGATAGGGGTGTCTCCTGGTATCAGGACGTAGTTCCTTCTCCAGTCTTTCCAGTCTTCTTTTCAAGCGAGCATTCTCAGCCTCGTATCTGCGAGAAGACTCCCTCTGTTCGTGGAGCCTTGCCTCGTATGCATCAATCAATCTGGATATCGGCGTGGATCTTGCTGGTCCTTGACTTTCTTCTGAGGATGGACTTTCTAAGCGAGCCCCACGATCTGAACGTCGGACTTCAGACCTAATCCTGCGAGGAGCAAGTGGCTCTTGAATATCTCCTGCTTGAGGAGCGTTGCTGCTTTGACCAGACATCTTAGATTCTTTTCTTGGCGTGGGCTCTTCTCAGGGAAAGATGAACGTTTCCCACAGACGGCGCCAATTGTGGAGACAATGATTATGCAACACAAATAAATATGAGAGAAGTAATGACCAAGAAAGAACAAATAAAATGCCAATCACACAATAACGGATGTACGTGGTTCAGCAAAGAGGTGCCTACGTCCACGGTGGTGCAGTCAGTATTATTTCTCAATATTCTGGGGAATGAGTATAGAGAATACAACTTGTCCTTTTCCCCGGACCTAGGGTTTAATTTATATATGTGTAGGTTAGTTAATGGAGATGATGGGTTCCTCCATATTAGCCATCTCCCCTATAACTTCCCTTCATGGGATCGTGCTTCCCTAGAACTTCCCTTCATGGGATCGTGGGGAAATTGGATCAATACAAAAGATGAGGGGCCTGGACTTTGGGCCGCTAGGGCTGGGCTACTCGTCCAGGCCTGTAGCACTAAATTTCGGGTACCCACACCTACAATAATTCAAGAGTTTCAGCTGCACTAGGATTCTTTTTAGAAGAAGATAAGATTTGAGAATCTCGATGGTCGGACCGGTCTGGGCCTTAGGCAGACTGGTCTGCCTCCCAAGCGGATCGGTTCTTTTTATTTTCTGGCGGACCGGTCCAGGGAGGATCGGTTCTTTTATTTTTCACCCTTCTTCAGTTTGCTTTCGATCCGGGGTCTTCTGGAGTTTGGCACGGCGAACCGGTCCGGGGTAGGGGCGGATCGGTCTGCCTGTTTGACTTTTTCCCTCATCTCTGACTACTCATATCTTTTGTTCCAGGACTCCGATTGAGGTGTCATTTCTTCCTATGTGCTCGTGAATGATATATCTTCAACTTCTCTTTAGGTACCTCATCCGAAGTCTGAGTAAAAATTACAGTTTTGCCCTTTTGACTTTCCTTCTTCTCTTTCTTTATTCTTTCGGTCTCCTTCTTTCGTTTCTTGACATCAAATACCTGTAAAAGCAATACAAAATACCAGAAACTCGGTGTACTCGTTAAGATATGTCAGTAGCAATATTATGAGATAAAGTCAAATCGATTACGTTGTTCGAGGTGCTAAAAGTAACTAAATTAAGGGATAAATTAGGAAGAATTTATGCCTAATCAATAGCCTCAAGGCTAACACACATGTGGCCGACCTTAAGAGAATCTTTGACACGATGGACAAGTACCGGATGAAGCTTAACCCAGCCAAGTGTGTCTTTAGCATAGGAGAAGGAAAGTTTTTGGGGTTTGTTGTGAATCAAAGAGGAATCGAAGCCAACCTTGAGAAGATCAAGGCCTTATTGGAGATGAAGACTCCTATAATAATAAAGGATATCAGAGACATACCGAAAGAGTGGCAACGCTAAATAGGTTTATCTCTAAAGCCACTGATAAATGCCTTCCTTTCGTCAGAATATTGAGAAAAGCTTTTGAGTGGAATGAAGAGTGTGATAGAGTCTTTAGGGATTTGAAGTCCTACCTCGGCTCCCCACTCTTACTATCAAGACCAGTTCAAGGGGAGAGACTATATATTTATTTATTAGTATTTGAATCCAAGAAGCAGTGTATTTCAATAGTAACGCACTCCAAGGGGCTAAGTAGAGGAACCCCAAGATGGAGAAGTTAGACTACTCACTAATCCATGTCTCGAGGAAGATGAAGCCTTAATTTTAGGCATATAACATGGTGGTCCTCAAAGACTTACCCCTCAGATAGGTAATTCACAAGCCTGAGAAGTTAGGAAGACTGATGTCTTGGGCAATCGAATTGGGCGAGTTCGACATTATCTACCAACCAAGAATGGCCATCAAAGGGAAAGCCTTGATGGACTTTGTTGTCGAGTTCACCTGGGATGAGGCCGATAATGAAGATATTGAGGCTACTTGTGAGCAAGAAAGCAGTGCATTTCATCCCCCGGCCCAAACCGAGACTAGTTTAGCAATAATTAAAGTATCTGAGAATGATGAAGAAAAATATATTTTTAAGAATGGAACTCCGAAAGAGGGTAGTTTTTTGCCAAATGGTATTGTGTGGAGCCTTTTTATTGATGGGTGTTCATGTGAAAGTGGAAGTTGTGCAGGATTGATAGTGTCGGCCCAAGATGGAACTGATATTGAGTACGCGTTGAGGTTTAACTTCAAAGCTTCAAATAACAAATCTGAGTATGAGGCTCTCCTAGCAGGCCTCTCCTTTGCCTGAGCACTGAATATTGGCTAACTCCTTCTACATACGGAATCCAGGTTGGTCATCAACCAAATTTTGGGGGTGTATGAGGCGAAAGATGGAAGAATGGAAAGGTACTTGGGAAAGGTTAAATCAGTATTGCCTTTTATCGGCCAGAATCTTTAAGGTGTTGGAATGGCTCGTAGTAAGATTGTCAATTTTAGTGTTGGCCTTTTGCAAAGTCAAGTTAGTAGTCCGTAGCTCAGGACGGAGATTACAATCCATTATAACAGCATCACTTACCTTTTGAATCAAAGGCATCCTCTTGTTGATTCAGTCTCCCATCCTGTGCAAGGAGATTATACCCTGAAAAAAATGAGAAGACAAGTCAATACAAGGTTTCATCAAAGACGAGACACCACTTTGAAAATTCCTAAAAAGAAACCTGAACAACTCTGTGGATGGAAAACCCGATTAATAACGCAATATCCATCGACTGAAGGAAGCGCTTATTACCTTCAGATATAATACAGCCGATGGCATCAATATCCTGTTGGCTATGGCGAATGACGCTATCATCGGTTAGCTTTAGCTTTGATTTCCTGGTAGCAAGCACGTCCTCAGATGAGATGGAAATGGCTTGGTCCTAACGATAATGCTTTGAAGGACGAGTTGTGGTGGTATCATCAACTTGGGTTCTCTTCTTCTTCCCAGCTTCATAAACTCGACTAGGGCCGCCTGCGGGTGACTTTTTGGTTATTAGAGGAGTGATAAGCACCCAAAACTGTACAATTTATACCCCAAATAGATGTACTTTAGTTGCTAATTCTCGAAAATTGGGGTATTATGCGCTTAATTGTTCAATATGCAGGCTTAATTGCAGTTGCGGTGTCAAAAGCTATATTTCCAAGCAATTTGCAATTAAAATGGAGATAAATACCCAATTCCCTGACCCCTACCCGAGCCTAAGCCTAGCCTAAACCTACCCTAAACCCTGTGTGTGTTTTGTTTGTGTCTTTTTATTTATTTTTTTAGATTTTTAGTTTGAGTCATTTTTATTTTTAGGATTTATTTTAGATTTATTAGTATTTTCTAGGTTTTATTTTATTTTATTAGTATAATTTTATTTTATTTTGATTTTTATTAGTTTTTAGTGTAGTCTTATTTTATTAGGATTAGTTTTAGGAGTTTATTTTTAGATTTTATATTTTTTAGGAATTTAATTTTCATTTAGATTTTAAGTTTTTATTTCTTTTGTTTTTATATAAGCTTAGGATTTTATTTTTATTTTTTAGTTTTAATATTTTTATTTTTTAGTTTGTTTTATTTTTAGTTAGATTTTATTTTTCAGTTTTACTTTTATTAATTTTAATTGATTCTTTATTATTTTAGGTGTCCAAAACAAACACACACTCACAAACTTACCCTACATCCTCATACACCCTATCTACCCCACATAATCTTCTTCCTAACCTCACTCTCTCTCTCTCCTGCTAACCCACAGACCACCATAACCAACAAATCACCTATCTCTCTCTCCTCATTCTCTCACCATTAACCCCCACTAGTTAATTACCATCAACCCATATCCTCACCTGCAGACCACACCACCCGAACTAACCTCCTACCGTCGTCGTCGATCTGCGCCGGCGAATCAGGCCGGAAAAACCTTAACCAAGCCTTACCACCTCAGGCGACACCTACCTCAACCCGATCCACCCTGACCAACCCAACTTTCCATACCCCAAACCCGTAACAACAACCTTAACCCGAAATCGTGCCCAAAGCCGAAGCCCCAGCTTCGATACCCATATCCGGCAACCCATCTCGGGTATTGCCTGAACCCGAGTGCAAAACCCATTTCAGCCTTCACACGATCTCATCACCTGTCACAAGACTCAAATGCCAAATCCAAATAAAATAAAACCCACATGTGTTTAAATCCTCTTTTAATCCCAATTCCAAAAATACCCCCAACTTATCCCCACTCTCTCATAACCTCACCATCCACATGCTCCTTTGCCATTTTTCCTAATTAACCCTCACCTAATACCTTACACACCCTCTTGCACCTTTGTCTACCCAATTTACCCCTATCTCCATAGCACCTACTATTTGAAGAGAGTTGAAGACCTTTTTGAGGAGGATGGAATAAAGAGTAGAGAAACCCTAGATAGAGAATTAGATAGAGAAACACCATTTTTATTTTTATTTTAGTAGTTTAGTTTTTTTTAGATTAGAAAAAAAAGTCAATAAATTGAGTGTTGTAATTAATTGAGATGATGGAAGAATTGAAGAATTAATGCAATTGAAGGCAATTATGGTTTGATTACTCCTCTCTAATCTTCATTTTATGCTCTTATTTGATTCTATTTTTTATTGGATGATAATTATGGAGGGCTAATTACCTCATTCAAGGGATGAATTGAAATCCTAATGAATCCAATTTGATTTAATTGTAAATTCTTATTTTGTTAGTTTCCTTTGATTAGTAAATTTAATTCCTACTTATTTTCACATTGAGAAATGGAAAATCATCCTTGAAAAAGGAATGAAAATTGTATTGTCATTTGATCATTTGATTCAAACTAGAGATAGGATTATCACTTGATTTAAATGTTAGTATAATTTTCATCTACTCTTGTTTTTACTTTGTCTAATTAAAATTAGTTTGGTAAATCGATCCTAGCGGGTGATTTATTTAATTGATTTTAATTCATTTAGAGTAGTGCTTGTGGGGATTAAACTTACTTTTCTAAAAGAAGATTCAATTAATTCATTAGTGTAATGAGAATTAGCTTTTGAATTATATGAATATTTTGGAAATTGATGAAATTAAAATATTGCAAGTTTGATAAATTTGTGTGAATTGAGGGTGGATTTTCCATCCTTTGAATATTTTCTCTCATTTAGTTACATCTCACTCACTAGTTTATATTTGTCATACTTTTATTTCAGTTTGATTACCCCTTTTCATTTAGTTATTAGTTAACTCATCCTTAACCACCCATATTGTTTTAATATTTAAAAAGCTAAAAAAAATAGAAAAAGTAAAAATCCAAAAAAAGAAAATAAAAGTGAATTACAATTGTTTTCCCCTCGCTTTACCCCCCTGAATTGGATTGATAACCCTACTTACCGCTACACTTGAGTTGTTATATTTTGTAGGTAATTGAGGTTTTCATTAGAAGGACTTTTCAAGTAATGACAAAAGACAAAGACACATCGAAAAGTTCTTTCTATCAATGAGCAGGGGGATCACTCCTCAGACCACGCTTGCCTACGAACTTTCTTAACCTTGGAACCACCATTTCCCAAAGAGTGTCAGAAATTCCTTCCGGACGACCTGCAAATGATAGACCTCGAAAACTAGTCACAAATATCTGAGAAATACGAAGTTATACTTGGAAAAGTTTATCACTTACACAACTCCTCCAAGGGGCCGATATCAAGACCTGTCTTGGCTAGGTAGTATGGAGTCATTAGATGCTCAAACTTGGCCAGACGACCTTTCTCACCTTGTTCTCGGATCTTATTGACCTCCTAATAACCCTCGAGGTTCAAACCTAGGTCTAATTTGCCGATGCTGGAACTTTGCCCCACTTCAGAGCGGTCCTAGATTTAGAGGTCCCACAAGATTGGGTGGAGACAAACTCCCATGCCCCAGAAATAAAAAAATTAGCAAGGCTTCCAGTTATGGTTAGTGGTTTGGGTAACTAACTGAAGTTTCTTCTTTGATTTCTTGGCTACGATGTGGTAGTAGCTAGGTTGGGTCTTTGGATATGATGGTGTATAACAGGCAAGGGAAAGGTTTAGTTAAATCTAAGTATGGTGAACTATCCTCCAAAGTATGATAGAGCTAAGGATGACCCTCGAGGCATTCGGAGAAAGCTAAGAGGGTGCAATCCTGAGATGGGACAAAATGGCACGGATTGTAGGATGGATGGGAAGCCAAAATCCGAGATTAAACAGTTGCTCGTAAACACAAAGTTCGCCTTCCCGGTCGTGAAATGTTATCTCATCCCTATCAGGTTTTCTCATGGAAATAGAGGAATCTATCCTATATAAGTGCCTCCAGACCAAAAGGTCTACCTCAGACACTGTGCTCTCTTCCTCCTCAGCCAGTGATGTATCGACCTCAATCTCCTCCCCACTACATTCTTGAGACTTGGCTTGAGGATCATTCTGAGTCTATGGATTACTCGGGTAACCACTAGGGAACCTTTCTGCAAACTCGACCCCAGTTGCAGTTGTTAGGGGAATTACATCCATAGGGGTGGAATTGTCGCATTAGGCTCAAGAATCTGAACAAAGTCAGATTGATTTGAATCCTCAGTTCTCTGAGATGAAGAGACAGGAGAAGTGGCATCGTCTATATCAGACCCTTCAGTACAGGATGCAGTGGCCTCCGGTCATCATCATTACATACTTGTGAGGGGGAATTCTCCTCACGTGAGGGGGAATTTCATCATCACTACATACTTGTGCATGGACAGTTGCCCTCACTTTTACACACCTTCAACATGCTTGGGGATTCATTACACCCCCCAGGCACTATATAAACCCATCATCTTCTTCATTGCAAAGGATCGATCAATTCAAACACTAGCTAAAACTCCAATCATTTATATACAGAAGAGAGAAAGAGAGAGAGAGAAAGAAAGAAAGTTTGTGTTATAACCAGGCCATTAGAGGCATATTTACTAGTGGATTTCACTCACACACACACAGTGGATGTAGGCTTCGACCGAACCACTTAAATCCAGGTGTCCATCCTCTTCACCTCATCTCTTTCTTTGATATCTTACTGTGTGATTATTGCCATTGTTGTATACCTGTTTGAGGTTTACACATCTATGACCTGGTGATACCATTTCTGGTATCATCACCCTATGCCTTCATTCAGTCCATGGAACCCGTTTGACAATGATGAATTTGAAGTATATTATGTTTAGTTCAAGATCTAGAAACTCCATTCATTAACAAGCCATCCGCAAAGCAATGGTCAGACAGAAGTGACCACTAAAACTTTGTTAACGGACTGAAAAATGGGTTTGATGCTACCAAGGGAAACTGGATTAATGAATTACATTTTGTTCTCTTGGATTATAAGACAACACCAAGGATAGAAACTAGAAAAACACCTAAAATGATTGCATTTAGGACATAAGCCATGGTACCAGCCGAGATAGGCCTAAAAACTCACAGGGCGTTAAATTTTGATTCTCCTACGAGTGATTTGGTGGGACGATTGGTCTTAGACTTGTTAGAGGAAGTCTAAGAAGATGATTCTTTTAGAAATGATGTGTACCAAAATAGGACTGCTCGCTTTTACAACAAAAGGGTCAAGCTGACTAACTTAAAAGAAGGCGACTATTTCCTCAAGAAGGTCATCCAGAAGGGCAATAATCTTGAAGGAAATTAGCATGGCCCATATCGCATATCAGCAGTCATTCGACCAGGGACCTATCTACTTGATACACTAAAAGGAGAAGAATTCAAAACCCTTAGAACGCCAAGCACCTTCGAAAATATTATCAGTAATTCAAGGAATTGACATATTGTACTTCTTTATGTTTATCACAAATTTGTCAAGTTCAATACAAATCTTGATTTAAATTCTTTCAATTTTTTTTATTTTTTTCGAAGTACATCAATTTACATCCCCCAGAAATAATGGATAAAAAATGTGTCTTGGTCTTCAACTCTTGTCGATCAATAACACATACTTAATCAGGTTGAACTTATTTATCGATCACCAGCATATACTTAATCAGGTTAAACTTATTGGTCGATCCCCAGCGTATACTTAATCAAGTTGAACTTATCAAATCCGAGATGTACCACCAGCTTAATGCACATTCATATCTCGCCCAACTTGTTACTGCTTGTATGACTTCATTTGTACAAGTCACGAACAAGAAGTTATTACTTCATGTATGAGTTTGTATTAACAAGTCGCGAACAGGAAGTATTACCCGACCAAGTTAAATACAAGAATACACTTCTAACACACTCGGTCGGCGCAGTAATAATTTATTTCACGTATGACTTCATCTTTGATAAGTAAAGAATAAGAAGTCTGTAAAACTTCGTATACAACTCAAATATCTACAAACAAGTTTAAGACGACTAAGTTAAATGCAGGAAGACATATAAACATTCCTAACCATTGGAATACGCACATATATTACTTATACACTTGCTCACCACTACTAACTGATGCTAAACTTGGATCAATTAAACTATTTATAGTTTCATCTAAGAGCATGAGTAGAATATATGGCCTTACAATCACAGTTTAATAATCCATTATTAAATGATAACTCAATTGGCTGATTGATTAAATAATCATAAGCTAAGAGCACAAAAGTATGAATTTTTATTTGAATTCTAATTGTACTACATTCAAGATCAAATGAATACAAAAAAGTTATTCAACTGGACATTTTCCTAGAGTTTTGAAAGTTTGTTACACTCTCTCCATACCACCAAGAGGATCATCCAAAGTATAAGGGGAGTTGATTAAGTTGAAATCCCTTAGCATTTTCCTATTACTACTGCTCGGCGCAGTGATCAGATAAGGAGGAAAGATTATTTCATGTACATCATGTACACCATAGTCTCCTAAGTATTTAATGATTAAGCACTTGGGAATATCATCAGAAGGAATGCATGATATGTCCAACTTGAATGGAGGTTTATCAGAGTCTAGGAGACCAGGATGATTCCAATACCATAGCTTGTTGTTTTGATCATATTGTAGCAAACTCAGACAGTTGGTCGATCCCCATCTGTAGCTATCATGATGGCTCCAGGCAAGACGATCATCAGTATGGCTAAGAGCCTCATTATAGCCTTTCATTGACACCTCTCTGGGTTGTTTGTGAAATTGAAAGGTTAACCGTTTAACTTGATGTTGAAGTTTATTCAAAACATCACTCTTCACCTTCAACTGAACAGATTGGTCGGCAATGGCTTTATCCTTAGATTCCAGCTTCACAGACAAATTAGCAATAACCTTACTCTTTGGCTTCAACTAGGAAGCTTGGTCGGTTAGTGTTTTATTAGTTTTGTCCTCATCTATAGTTGGTCGGCTAGTTCTTTGCTGCTTGGAAGTTTTCCCAGGCTTAGTTTTCTTCAGAGCTTCAAGTTCTTCCACTAGTTTGGCATTCTCAGCCTCCAAGAACCAAGCACATTCATCAACACCACTTGCAAATGACTTCTTCAAGCTATCCAACTCATTTATGAGCTTATTGTTTTCCTCCTCAAGAAGTTTAGTTATATCCCCGACTTCATCCACTTCTCGGCTCAACAAGAATCCCTTTTTTATGTACATAGAGGCATATTCTTCCGCTTCTTCTCAAAGCCCCAACCTTTATGAAGCTAAAGTAAATTTGTGGTCTTCCTACAGATCCTTAATCATCTCATAATAAGTAGCATTATTGGCCACTACCCTATCCAGTAAATAATGAATGTGGATGTATGACTCCTTAACTTGGTCGGACACATCTGGACCAAAAAAGACGACTAAGTCTTCTTCCGACAAAGGAATAATTCCAGCCTCCAAAACATTTTTACTCCACCTGAGTAGGTCGGATTCAACAGAAACTACGGCCTTTTCCTAGAACCAAAGTGAAAATTATAAATGTAAGTACACAAGTGTGATTACTGGGCAAACATAACATTAAGTATGAGATTTCATTGAACCAAGAAAAAAGGCATAAGTATGATAAGTATAACACATTCAGCAAAAAAGAGAAATATTCTCATTGATAAATAAAAATGTGTTACATACTACTGGTCCTATTAAAGAGAAAACAAATGAAAATAAAAATAAAGGAGTTAAACCTTCTCCTTATCTTGAACATTTCTCCCAGAGGGTTGGTCGGCAGAAGGAATAGATCCATCAATGGGCTTTAAAGTATACCCAGTAGGCTGAATGGAGGATTCCCCAGATCCCTCCTTATCATCAAAACCTTACTCCAAGTTTGGAGGAGAGCTTGGATCATGCCTCAAAAATAATTAAGAGTCCTCTGTAGTGTCGACCTCCTTGAGGGCCTCCGACCAGCCATCTTTAAAACATTTCTTCCTAATGAACTTAATCAAAGAGGAGGCAGCCAAAAATGCCTTATCCAAGCCTTTATTGAAGGATTATTCTTTTATCTTCTTATTCTTGGCCTTCTCTACAACTAGCTCAGAGTACATACCAATAGCTTTCTCATCGGTAGACTTCAAGAGCGCTTGATTTTTCACCAATTTGAGCCATCTTGGCCATATTTTCATCAGTTACCAGTTTTCCTTCAGCAATGGTGGTTCTCTTATTAGCCTTTTCCAGCTTAGCATCCCAAGGCTTCTGCTTAGACTCTAATAGTTGCCTTGAAGCCTCAACAGATTGCCTTAGACCCTTAAGGGCCACCTCAACATCCCCTCCAAAAGAACGAATTTGATCGTCCTTCTCCACCATTTGATTGAAATTCACCAAAAACTACACAAAGGACAACATCATATTACAAGGAGTACTAGGAGAAAAAATAATACATGAATAGCAAGTAATAGAGGGGAAATAATTACCATAGCCAAACTTTGGCAAACATTTTTTGCTAACTTTAATCGTGGAAGAGGAGCAAGGATTGCTCTATCAGCAGAGCGAATACCAGTTTTGATCAATTTCCTGGCCATACCAGGATGGATAACAACAGAGGATGACCCTGCAACATCCAAATCCTCTTAAATCTTCTCGATCAACTCTTGGTCGACAGAACTCTTCTCAACCTACTTATCAGAAAGACCTGTTATTAACCTCTTGAATTCAGGTGCAGCAGTATCAATATACCCAGTAGTGATGACTTGGGGAATTTTTCAATAACTTTAGAGGTTTTCTCTACTTCTTGGCATCAGCATCCTTGCCAGTCTTCTCGGTAGCCCTGTTAGCAGTGGGAGACAAAGCTCCATTCATCAAGTCATGAATTTTTCTCTTTCCCATGTCAGCAAGTGGGGAGGTGGGAACAGTAGAAATGTCCAATGACTCAAAAGAGGATGAAGTTCCAAAATCCTTCTCAGCCCCTATAGATTCCTTAGCTGAATAAGTAGGAACTCTTTCCACTTCAAGATTTATGAGGGCTAAATCTGCAACAGGTGGGGGCCTAGCAATAAAGGAGGTAATTGAACTCATATACTGCAACAAGTATGGGGCAACTCTTGGGTGTTCCTCGAAAATCCTTCGATGAAGGTTCCGAGGGATTTTCAATTCATGAATATTAACGTCCTCTTCTTTGGGACACTTCTTATTTCTCTCAACTGTGTAAAACAGGACAAGATAATAATGGTCAGCACATAAAACAGTTGGTTAGCAAAAAGAGAAATACAGTAATTAAATTCAACAACTTATGCCATGTCCTACTTGGGGTCACCTGGGACCATCGTACACTTCTCCTCTTTGAAGAGGGGAATGTTGCGAAATTCTCCCAATAACTCCATAATCAAAATAATCTTTGTTGGAGTCTGGAAAATTGACTACTAGGACTCTTTTGGTGAACATAGTTTTTATGTAGTAAGTTCTATCACTGGTAACCCATTTATAATAGAACATCATCTCAGAAATGTGGGTTTTATGTATTTGGTTAACCCTATGAATTCCATTTACCACTCTCCAAGTGTTTGGAGCTACTCCAGCTGAAACGATATTAAAGTATTGACAAAACTCTAGACATAGACGATTGATGGGGGAAACTGAAACCACATTCAGAAATGAACAAAGAGGGAATTCAGTGACCCTCTGGCAGGGATAACACCTCAACAGGTGGAATAGGCATATCTAATTCTACCCAGTTAGAGATGTTCCTTTCCCACATAAATTCATTTAGAAAATCCCTGTGAACTATGTAAACCATCGTTACAGTAAAAAAAGAAAGAAATTGAAAAGAAAGAGAAAAAGAAAGCTTACCGACAAAATGGTGGCCGCAATGAAGATAGGACGCAAAGGAAAGCTCAAAGAACAGAGAACTTGGATAAGAAGGAGAGTTTGAGAGCTTGAAAATTTTGTGGTACAAAAGCCAGCAAACTCTCATCTCTTATAGCTTACCTCAAAAACTGTGCAGGAAATGATTACTTGTATCGACGATTGACGTTCTGATGGCTTCACAGTCTTAAGAGCGCAAAAATACCAATATAACCTTTGGTGATTTGTGAATTTTCAAATTATTTACAAAAATGCCACTACAACATCAAGGCATGGAAAAATTTTACAAGTCCGACATGTCAGCATACGCCGACAAACTTTAAAGAAAATATACCCCATCCTTTCAATAAAAATATCAAGAATGAAGTATTAGGGGCTTCTGTTGATACTAAAAATTACCCCTACGTGGACCAATCAGAAATAGACACTCTTCTCCTTACGTGGCAGCAATCCTAGTCAGCGTTCACTTAATCAACCTTGAAGATAGTTGCTGGCAGGCATGCTGGCCAACATGAAGAATGCAGACAAACAAAGTAAGTGAACATTCACCACTAGAGGGAAACAACCAAGGGTCCTTCCACACGTGGTCTAGACAATCAACCAACACATTCATTATGTATGGGTGTAAATGCTTGAATATATAAAAGCATTCCAACCCTTGATCTTTGGGTCACTATAAATACATTGTATTCCTTTCACAAAAGGCAAGATAGAACAAATTCTAGGTTATTCTTCTTAACAAGAGTACCTAGCTTTCTATAATCACTCAAATCAATATAATAACAGTGGACGTAGGCTTTCTTACACAACCAAACCACTTTAAAAACTGTTTGTCTATTGTGTGATTATTTCATTACAATCTTATATTTTATCTGTGATTAGAGAATTGGATGTAGTCCATTTTTTGAATAATAATAATAATAATAATAATAATAATAATAATAATAATAATAATAATAATAATAATTATTATTATTATTATTATTATTATTATTATTATTATTATTGATACCAAATTTAATCTGCTAACGTGGACCCATCATCTGAAGACACGTGTCAACCAACGTGGCAGCTACAAATACTTCTACCGATCAACTCACTGCCACCGAGCTATTCAAGCGCCACGAGCAACTCATACATTCCGAATAGCTCAAGTGTACCGAACAACTTAGGCTCCCCGAGCAACTCACGGGCCCCGAGCTACTTAGCGGTCCGAGCAACTCATAGGCCCCGAGCTACTTAGGCGGTCCGAGCAGCTTAAGCTGTCCGAGCTACTTAGCGTACAGAGCATCCAAATCAAGAGAATCAAAGAGACGACTGCGCATTAAATGCTTATTATTATCATACAGATGTATATGTCTACTAGATAACAGTGCATTGTCCTTTCACACGTACAGCCTCAAGGCTATAAATACATTGTAACCTCCTCATTATAAGGGGACTCTGAATTTCTGGATAAACCGCATATCAAGAATTCCAGCAAAGAGTC
Organism: Sambucus nigra; assembly: GCA_949130495.1. Classification (NCBI taxonomy): domain Eukaryota; kingdom Viridiplantae; phylum Streptophyta; class Magnoliopsida; order Dipsacales; family Adoxaceae; genus Sambucus; species Sambucus nigra. The sequence goes on from OX422222.1 coordinate 363,643,016, forward strand.
AGCAATACAACAACAGTGGATGTAGGACATTCTTATAAGGGTGAACTACTTTAAAAATCTTTTGTCTTATTTATTTTATCTGTGATTGATAAATTAGAGATAATCTAATTTTTTACATCAACAGATTGGCGTCGTCTGTGGGAATTCGATTGTACTTATCGTTTTTCACCAAAACAACTCATCATATATGGCTGATTATCCTGAATCCAGTAATCGAAACACTGGGGCTCCTCCAAACTTTTCTGCTCCCCCAAATGTTCAAGATCTGGCTGGTATAATGGCTAATCTTGATCAAGGCTAGATGGCCATGCAAGAAACCATGCGTCAACTTATATAAACTATTTAAAGAGGAGTGTCGGATCAATCTGGACAACGAAGTGTCCAAAGAAATACCCGCCTACCCTTTTCACGAACTAGGCGAACGCTATTCCCAGAGGAATCTCGATCTAGACACACCGAATCATACCGTACTGAGAGATCTAATGATCCTTCTTATCAACCTGGTCGGACTTCATCAGTGCGAGCTACAGATTCTCAACGAAACATCACTCTATCTCCAGAAAGGACCAGTGCTCTAAAAAGGTTAAGTAGAGTCTCTTCTTTTGATCGTTTGGTCCCTAGGAGGAATAGAAGTCCTCCTAGGATTGTGTCGAGGAACTCTCCATGACCATCCGATCTAAGGGAAGGCTCTGCCAAATCACGACCAACTGCTCGTAATGAAAGATACCAAGAGGCAAATTCAACGCGATCAATTTCTCGAACCAATAGGCCCGAGGAAGGAAATAATGCATGGAAGGGCTCTATTCAGAGGTTGGAGGACAAATTAGGCGAAATGGCTAAGGCCAAGAATCCTCTACAAAGGACTTTTTTTCAAGGGACACCCTTTGTACAAACAATTGTGGATTTTCCCACACCATCAAAATTCAAAGCCCAGTGGTGACGCCTAAGTATGATGGAAAAACTGACCCTGTCCTTCATATAGAGAAATACCAAAATGTTGCCAATATCTATGCAGTTCCAGACGAGATGAGATGCAGGGCATTTTCAGGAACTCTTACCGGATCAACCCAAATCTGGTACAATAACCTTCCTCAGGGGAAGATCGCGTCTTTCTTTCAACTGGCAGAGCTCTTTATTGGGAACCTCTGTTTTGGAGCAAAACCAGTCAAATGAGTAGCACACTTGCTGAGTGTTGGAAAGAAGGAAGGAGAAAGCACCAGGGATTATATTACTCATTTCAATAACGAGAAACTTGAAGTAATTGATTACGAGGAGAAAACAGCAATTACTGCTCTGATGAGTGGACTGTTGTCGGATAAATTGTATTACACTTTAGCCAAGGATCCGCCTAAGACCATGGATGAACTGATGGCCAAGGTAGCCAAAATCATGAATGTCGAGGAGGCCATGGCTGCAAAGAAGAATGCAGCTATTAAAGAAGCCAAGGTCGAAACTGATAAGACTGAAAAGAAGGAATAGAAGAATAATGGTGGCAATAGGCAGTCAAAAGCAAAGCAAGCACTGTAAAAATTAAAGAAATTTGGAAATTATACTCCTTTGAAGGTAGATATAAATCATATTCTGGAAGAGATCAAGAACAGTGAGGAGCTAAACTGGCCAGAAAAAATGAAGGCAGATCCTGACAAGAGGAATAAATCCAAATATTGCGAGTTCCACAAAGACCATGGTCACACGACCAAAAACTGCATAGCTCTCCAGAATGAAATTGAAGCACTCATCAGACGAGGAAAGCTAGCTAAGTATGTTGATCGTAGAAATGGTGCAAAGACCAATGACCGAGCGAGGCAAAGGTCTAGATCTACTCGTCGAGCAAATGAAGACAAGAAGATAAGTCACGATGAAGATCCAGAAAATGACCAAGATGATCCCGATTTCCCCAAAAAACCAAGGCAGCCAGAACGTGAGGTATTTTCAATCCATTTCGGATCATTTGAATGTAATGTTATTACAGGTGGAGATCTAACTACAGAAAGAAAAGCTTACCTAAATGAGGCTCAAGATTGCTCGTACATTCAGCGAATAAATCTGGTTGAAGATGATCGCCCGAGGAAGGTGAATAAGGACAAATTGGTCATTGGTTTCTCAAAGAATGATCTAGCATGAGTACTATATCCTCGTGATGACCCATTAGTGATCAAGATGAGGATGATGGAAGTGGTGATTTCACGAGTACTGGTGGATAATGGTAGCTCGGCAGATATCATGTTTTATCCATGTTTTGACAGTTTGAATCTGAAGTTAGCCCAGTTGGAGCCATATTATAGGCATCTCCTTGGTTTTACTGGCGAAAAGGTTTTTCCACTTGGGATGATCAAGTTGGATATGCTTATCGGTACATGGCCTGCTTGTCGAACAGAAAGAGTACGTTTTTTTATAATGGATAAAAATATCCAATCAGCTTATAATATCATCATGGGAAGGGTAGGTCTGAAGAAGTTCGAAGCGGTACCATCTACCGTACATCAATGTTTGAAATTCCTAACTAATTTTGGAGTGGGAGTTGCGAAAGGTGACCAGAAAGTAGCTCGAGAATACTACTATTCATCTACCGAGCAGGAGGAACATGAAGAATCCAGGAACAAGACTACTACCTATCAAGTAGATGAAATAGAAGATGCAGAGATTGAAATGCTAGACCCTAGAGATGAGTCTCAGCTCGTAAAGGGACAGGTCATGGAGACTACTGAAAATATCATTCTGGATGATGAGCATCCAGAACGAACAACTCAAATTGGTGCTTCACTGGATGCATCGATAAAACAGGAATTGATAGCATTTCTAAGGCGTAGAAAGTAGACATTTGCATGGAGTCATGAAGACATGCTAGGGATAGATCCAAATTTCTTGTGTCACGAGCTCAATGTGAACAAGGAAATCAAGCCAGTGAAGCAGCGAAGAAGAGCGTTCACTCCTAAAAAGAACCAAGCTATACAGGAAGAAGTAGAGAAATTACAAAAAGCATCTTTTATTTAGGATGTCAAATATCCTGATTGGCTAGCAAATGTGGTCATGGTAAAGAAGAAAAATAACAAGTGGAGGATGTGTGTAGACTTCACTAATCTTAATAAGGCATGCCCAAAGGATCATTTTCCTTTACCCCGAATCGATCAACTGGTGGATGCTACCTCGGGGCATGAATTTTTGAGTTTCTAGGATGCTTATTCTGGTTACAATCAGATTAAGATGAAGCCCGAGGACAGGGAGAGTACCTCTTTTATCACCCCAGGGGGAACTTATTGTTATAATGTTATGCCTTTTGGACTTAAAAATGCAGGTGCAATATATCAGCGACTGATGAACAAGGTGTTTGCGGAGCAAATCAGTTATAACATGGAGATTTATGTTAAAGATATGTGGACGAAAAGCAAGAAAGTTGTTGATCATCTAGTTGACTTAGGTCAGACCTTTGATCAACTAGAGAAATATCAAATGAAGCTGAATTCCACCAAATGAATATTCGGAGTACGAGAAGGCATGTTTCTCGGATATATTGTTAACCAATGAGGAATTGAGGTGAACCTTGAAAAGATCAAGGCTTTATTGGAGCTACAATCTCCAACGACGAAGAAGGAAGTACAAAATCTCACAGGACGAGTTGCATCACTTAATAGGTTTGTGTCACGAGCAACTGACAGATGCCTACCATTCTTCAAAACACTCCGAAAAACTTTTGAATGGAATGATGAATACGAGGAAGCCTTTCAAGAGTTGAAGAAATATCTGGGGACACCTCCATTGTTGTCCAGACCAGTGATGGGAGAAAAACTATAGTTATACCTGGCAATTTCAGAAAATTCGGTGAGCTCGGCATTGATTAGAGTGGAGGACGGAAGACAGAAACCAGTCTATTACACCAGCAAGGCTTTTCGAGGAGCAGAAATTAGATATCTGAGGCTGGAGAAGTTGGCACTAGCACTGATTGAAGCAAGAAGAAGGATGAGGCCATACTTACAAGCCCATACTATAATGGTGTACACTGATATGCCATTAAGACAGGCTTTGCAGAAATTGGAGAAATCAGGAAGATTGATGTATTGGGCAGTAGAACTTGGAGAATATGATATAGTTTATGAGCCTAGATCGTCACTCAAGGGGCAGGCAGTAGCGGATTTTATTGAAGAGTTTACTCAAGAAAATGTCTCCGAAGAACGGGAGTTGAATACCGACCAACCTGTGGATGTTACAGAATCATCAAATTTAAATCCCGACCAACTTACGCCGGTAGACGAGTAAGAGAAGACGATCAACGAGCAGCAAGAAGTGTCAATGGGGGACAAAAGGAAGAACCAAATATTCCCCCGAGGAACTCTGTCTGATCAGAAATTTGATGATGAAGTACCTATATGGAATTTGTACGTGGATAGCTCTTTGTGCACTACAGGCAGTGGAGCAGGGATTGTTCTAAATAGTCCGGATGAGATTAATGTGGAGTATGCTTTGCGCTTTTAATTTAAGGCTTCTAATAATGTGGCCGAATAAGAAGCAATGATTGTGGGTCTAAGTTTGGCCAAAACCATGAAGGTAGAGCAAGTTGTTGCATTCAGTGATTCGCAGTTAATCGTAAATTAAATTCTGGGAGTGTATGCAATAAAAGGAGAATTAATGATCAAGTAATATGCAAAATCAATGGAGGTTGTATCAAATTTTACTGTAGTTCAGTTGATTAGAATACCAAGATTGGATAACGCAAGAGCAGACGCACTAACTCGATTGGCATCAGCCACACGCACCGAGCTACGAAGAACAATCCCAATAGAAATCCTTGTTGGTCGGAGCATAGACGAAGATCTGATGATGAATTTCATTGCCCTCGACTTGGGACCATCTTGGATGGATCCCATCAGAGCCTATATTGAAGAGGGGGCTTTACCAACTGATAAACTCGCAGCCAAGAAACTGAAGTTTAAAGTTGCTCGTTATGTATTGACCAATGGCATTTTATATAGACAAGGAATTATAGAAGGGCAACAAAGATGTGTCCACCCCTCCGAAGTGAAAGATCTGATCGAAGAGGTTCATGAAGAGTCTTGTGGAGCCCATGTGGTAGGTCGGACGCTTTTTGCAAAGAATAACAATGCAGGGGTATTACTGGCCAAACATGAGAACTGATTGTGTAGCTTATGCCAAGAAGTGTGACAAATGTCAACGCTTCTCCTCTATCCGAAGAACTCCCCAAGAATTGTTAACACCCATCACGTCTCCTTGGTCATTTGCCATGTGGTGATTAGACTTGGTCGGGCCACTCTTAACGACCAGGGGAAGATTTAAATACCCTGTGGTTGTTGTGGATTATTTTACAAAAAGGGTGGAAGCTGAGCCTCTCATTGATATGACATACAACAAATCTATCAATTCATTTGGAAAAACATTATTTGTAGATATGGTCTCCCACATGCGTTCATTACCGACCATGGAACCCAGTTTGACAACGAGGAGTTTGCTGCGTATTGTCATCAATCCAATATACTAAAAACCCATTCTGCACCAGGCCATCCCCAGAGCAACGGGCAAACTGAGGTGACAAACAGAACGCTACTGAATGGATTGAAGAAATGACTGGATGATGTAAAGGCAAATTGGATTAATGAGCTACACTCTGTGTTGTGGGCTTATCATACCACACCACGCGCAGCAACAGGAGAGTCTCCATACATGCCGGCGTTTGGAAGTGAAGCTGTCATACCTACTGAATTGGGTCTGCCCACACATAGGGTGCTTAATTTCAATTCTCCTGTCAATGATTTAATGAGAAGATTAGACTTGGATATGCTCAAATAAGTCAGGGAAGAAGCAGCGATCAGAAATGCAGCATATCAACAACGAACAGCTTTATTCTATAACAAAAGAGTGAAGACGTGTGATTTGAAGGAAGGGGATTATGTGCTAAAGAAAGTAATACAAAAGAATAACAAATTAGAAGCCAACTGGCATGGGCCCTATAGAGTAACAGAAGTTATTCGTCTAGGGACATGCAAGATTGAAACATTGGAAGGAGAAGAATTCAAGAATGCATGGAATGCAGAGCATCTGCACAAGTATTATCAGTAATTGAAATTCCTATGTAATGCAATTTCTTCAGTATGAATAAAGTGTTGGATGTTTTACCCAGTTTCTCTCTTTTTGTTGAAATTTTTCAGAATATTAGTGCTACAGACTACACATCAAATTCGGAATAATTACCACTAACTCCGGTTGGTCAGGAATCAATTACCACCAACTCCGATTGGTCGAGAATCAATTGCCACCAACTCCGATTGGTCGGCGAATCGATTACCACCAACTTCGGTTGGTCGAGAATCAATTGCCACCAACTCCGGTTGGTCGGTGAATCAATTACCACCAACTCCGATTGGTCGAGAACTAATTACCACCAACTCCGATTGGTCGAGAATCAATTGCCACCAACTTCGGTTGGTCGGCGAATCAATTGCCACCAACACCGGTTGGTCGGTGAATCAATTACCACCAACTCCGGTTGGTCGGGAACTAATTACCACCAACTCCAATTAGTCAGGAATCAATTACCACTAACTCCAGTTGGTCGAGAATCAATTGCCACCAACTCTGGTTGGTCGATGAATCAATTACCACCAACTCCGGTTGGTCAAAAAATTAAATATAATCAACTCCGATTGGTTAAACTAAGTAGGAATATGGGATGCAAATCATTTCATTGCTTAAGCCCAAAGAGTGACAAGTCACTATAATCAAACAACAAATGAGACAAGTTCCATTATCCAAAAACAAAATAACAAGCAAACAAGGATATTCTATAAATTATTTAGAAGAAAATAAAATGGCAAAAGGCTAAGAATTTATTCATTCAAATCAAGTAGAATTACATATGCTGTGAAAAAATATAATTCATTACATAAAAAATCCTATTCTATTGGTTTTTTCCCTTCTGCCTTTGAAACAGGTTCTACTCCAACAGGAGGACCATCTAAGGCATAAGGAGAATTTATAAAATTTACATCTCTCAGCATTCTAACATTCATTACAGATGGACGATTAAGTAAATGTTCTAGGCGAGATATCTCGAAGTTGGCATAAAGACTGTAATCACCAAGATACTTGGAAATCAGACATAGAGGAATTGCACGAGCAGGAATCCAGCTAAAATCAAGTTTAAAAGGAGGTACGGGTAAATCGAGTACTCCAGGCTCATAATAATCCCATAAATAATGTCCCTGCTCCAATTGTAGCACACAAATAGCATTTAACCATCCCTGCTTGTACCCTTCATTATTCGACTGCTGTATCCGAGCATCTAGATGGTACAGAGCTTCATTATGCCCATCCATCCAAAACTCTCTAGGTTATTTATGAAACTGATAAGTTAACCTCTCTAATTGCTCGTGGAGATTCTTCACCAGAAGTTCTTTATTTTCCAAGGCAGAACTCTGGGTGGATAGTTGTTCGCTGAAGTTCATAATCTTCTTAGACATTTCTGCTAAGGCTTGGTTCTTCGCCACCAACTGAAAGGCCTGATTTTCTAAAGTCGTCTGCGTTCTAGCTTCTTCAATAGAGACCCGACCAGCCCTTGCTCATCCACGAGAAGAAGATCTTTCTCGTCCACGAGTGGATATGGAGGGTCCAGCTCTTTTTAAAGTTTTCAGCTCATCTCTTAAGTTGGCATTTTTTACCTCTAAGAAAGAGAAACCTTCATCATTAACAAGGACCAAGGCTCCCGATGAAGATGCAGTAGACTTGAGCTGTTTTATCGCCTCTTGCAAGGCAATGTTCTCCTGCTCCAACAACTTGGCGATATACCTGTGCTCTTCAACTTCAAGCTTTAAAACACTTTCTTTCTTCTCATAAGCAGAAATAAATTTGTCATACCCTTTATCAGCACTCAATTGTTAATATTTCTTCTCGTATCCTTGGTGCAAAAGGGTAGAAGACTCTTTGTACTGCTGCTGAAGTTCCTCGATTGTTCCTTGGAGATCTTCAATCATCTCATAGTAAGCCACATTATTGGCGACAGCACAATTGAGCAGGCATTTCAGGTATTGGTAAGCTTCGACTGATCGTTCAGAAGTATCTGGACCAAGGATATCAATTATTTGAGCCTCATTGAGATCTGCATGACTAGCTTTAAAATAGTCATTGCATTTCCTCATCAATTCTGTATCATGAGCTGATAAAATCTCCATCCTGGCCATAAACTAACAAAGAGAAGAGATAAAAAGAATCAATAATGACTCAGACAGAGCAAGTAAAAGAGAAATTCAAGGTGAACAACCAAAGTTAGAATTTTATTTCATCATAAGGGAAAATACAAAGTCTGAGGTACATTCGAGAGAACAACAAAATAAATGACCAAACAATTTTACACCTTCTCCTTGTTTCCTATGACTTCCTCAAAAGGATTGGAGGAAGTGACTGGTTGCTCGGAGGATAAAGGTGGATGCTCGGCAGAAGTGTTGGTCGGTTGGAGTTTCTCGAAGAAAATTTGAATAATTGGGACAGAAGGGGCCTGATATCCAATCATCATCGAAGATTCATCTGAAGCAGCTTCATCCTCTTCTTATTCCCCAGGAGAGGGAGGAGGGCCATGAGTGTGCTACTGGAATAATTCAGAATTCTCAGCAACTTTCAGTTCCTGCAAAGCTGCGACCCATCCATCCCTAAAATATTTTAGGCTGGCATACTCCATTTGAGAAGACATGGCAGCCAGGCCCTTGTTTCAGCCTTTATCCCAACCATCACTAAATGATTTTTTAACTGCCTTCTTCCTTTTTGCCTTCTCCGAGGAGGACCTTTCCCTAAGGAGCTCCTCGGCAGCCTTCAACTTTTCCTCCACCTCCATTTTCTGATGACCAACATCTTGAAGTTTAACAACTTCCTCTTCAGCAGACTTAAGCTTAACTTCCAGCTCCTTATTGCTTTGTTCGAAGACTTTGTTACTTTGCTCAGACTTCGTCAATTTCTTCTCCAAATCCTTGGAGGCACTCACAGCTTGATTTCTTTCTAGCTCAATGGACTTGAACTGCTTCTCCCAAGCAACTTTATCCTCCTCGTATTTTTGACGAGAATCTTTCAGAGATTGGGTCATCCCAACAAAAGCTTCCTCTACTCCTCCCGAGGAGCTTGAAGCCTTGATAGCTTCATCCTTCTTCATAATGTTGTTAAAACACGTCACTAACTGGAAAAAGAAAAAATTATAGGTCAATATATGAACATAATATTAGAAAGTGAAAGACTCAAGCTAACAAAACTTACCGAGGCAATGTGTTGAGCAGCAAGGGTAGTAATTCTCTCACGAGAAAGGGAGTCCTTAATACCTTTGACTTCTGGGACAGTCCAGGATCTCACCAAACTCACAGCGGAGCTCGGACCAACAAAAGATGGAATAACACCTTCAACATTTGAAGGTTGAGAGACAGGTTCAACAGGTATCTCAGAAGAACTTTTCTTTAACCTCCTCAAAGGAGCAGGAACATTTTCAACTAAAGACGTTGTCTTTGTTGGTGAACTAACAATAACCTCACTCGGAGGAGAAACAGCAACAATCCTGCTCGGGGCCATTGGGGGCTTTTTAACAGCTTTCTTGGCAGCAGGAGGAGGAGCATCAGTGATTCCCTTCTCTTCTTCTGGGACATCTTGTTTTCTTTTCTTTACCTCCACATAGGTAGAGGCAGATTTATCAAAGAAGGCAGGAGCTCTTCTTCTCTTCATTAGGTTACTGATGAGAACACTTAACTCAGAGGAAGAACCTTCCACACTAGTCTTAGAAGATGGTACTTGGTCAACGTTAACTACCCCTGGAGGTGGATGAGCAGTGAAAGACGAAGTGTAGCTCTTGTACTGCAATAAATAAGAGGCAGATCTAATATGTTCCTTGGCAACAGATTGGTGAAAATCCTAGATAAGTTTCAAATGCTTTAAATTAACGTCAGCTTCTTTTGGAGGTTTTCTTTTACTGTCAACTGTAACAAACAAAAACAAACGTCAGTGATATATTTTATCAATCACAAAGAAAACAAGATTTCAAAAAATAAAAACAACCTATTACATTGCCGTAAGGGGGACACCTGGGACCTGATATACATCACCTCCATTTAATGGAGCGTGTTGCCAATTTTTTATAACAACCCCATGCTCAAAATAATCCATATTGGCATCTGAAAGATTAACAACTAAAGCCCTATTCAAAACCTTAGTTTTTAAATAGAATGTGGAATCACTGACAACCCATCTATAGCAGTACATATTCTTTGGAATCCCTAAATGGGTTCCATGGAGTTGATTCAATCTATGTACGCCATTAACTATCCTCCAGGTATTTGGAGCTATTTTTGCAGGTACAACGTCAAAATATTGACAGAACTCCAAACATGGGGGATTTGGAGGAAAAGAAAAGCCACATTCGACCACAAAGAGACTTGGGAAACAATGTCCCTCAGCCAAAGAAAAATAATCAAAAGGTTCAGAAAGTTATTCCAAAATAACCCATGAAGGGATTGAAAATTCAGACCGAAATTTGTCAAGCGATTTAACAAGGTAAACCATGATTAACAAAGTAAATAAAAGAGAGGGAAGAAAATCTTACAGAGAAAAAGAGATCAGGTGACAATGAACGACGGAAAGAACGAAGGCACAAGATAGAGAGAAAATGAAGAGTTCAAAGATACAGATTTGAAAAGTGAAAGACGATAGGATTTCTGCCGCGCTTAAATACTTTACCTCGAGAATAGAGAAAAGCAATTATTACAAGGGAGGACATTTGCGTATCCGGCGACTAAAAGAAGAAAAGGGGCACAAATATCGAAACGGTCATAAAAATTCAAAATATTTATGAAGCCTGATACTATGCACTCAAAAAGGAGTTATATACAACGAATGTTTTCTTAAAAACCATACAAACCAATAATCTATGCAGTTTTCAAGCAGAATGTTCCATACTTTTCTTCAACATCAAACTATGAAACATTGGGGGCTTCTGTTGATACCAAATTTAATCTGCTGATGTGGACCGATCATCTGAAGACACGTGTCAACCAACGTGGTAGCTACAAATACTTCTACCGATCAACTCACTGCCACCGAGATATTAAAGTGCCACGAGAAACTCATACATTCCGAACACCTCAAGTGTACCTACCAACTTAGGCTCCCCGAGCAACTCATGGGCCACGAGCTACTTAGCGGTCTGAGCAACTCATAGGCCCCGAGTTACTTAGGCGTTCCGAGCAGCTTAAGCGGTCCGAGCTACTTAGCGTACAGAGCATCCAAATCAAGAGAATCAAAGAGACGACTGCGCATTAAATGCTCATTATTATCGTATAGATGTATATGTCTACTAGATAACAGCGCATTGTCCTTTCACACGTACAACCTCAAGGATATAAATACATTGTAACCTCCTCATTAGAAGGGAACTCTGGATTTCTGGATAAACCGCATATCAAGAATTCCAGACAAACAGTCAGCAATACAACAACAGTGGATGTAGGCCATTCTTATAGGGCTGAACCGCTTCAAAAATCTTTTGTCTTATTTATTTTATCTGTGATTGATAAATTAGAGATAATCGAATTTCTTACATCAACAACAACAACAACAACAACAACAACAACAACAACAACAACAACAACAACAATAATAATAATAATAATAATAATAATAATAGTAATAATAATAATAATGTTGATACCAAATTTAGTCTGCTGACATGGCTCAATTGAGTGAAGACACGTGGCAATCTGCGTGGCAACAACAAACACTTCCGAACAACACCTTGACTCCGAGGAACCATACTGCAACGAGGAATTCTGCTTCCCCGATCAACTCAGACGCTCTGACCAACAAGAACAACACCTTGACTCCGAGGAACCATATTACAACGAGGAAATCTGCTTCCCCGATCAACTCAGACGCTCCGACCAACAAGAACTCTACGAGGAACTTTTGAGTACCGAGAAACTTATGAATACCGAGCTACTTAGGCGGTCTGAGCTGCACCTCGAACAAAGCATTAATAGCAGGTGAACCAACAGATTGACTGCGCATTAAATGCTTATTATTATCATACAGATGTATACGCTTAAGGGGCATTTAATGTATTACCCTTTCACATGTACAGCCTTAGGGCTATAAATACATTGTATTATCCTCATTGTAAGGGGACCGGAATTTCTTGATAAAACTTGTAATCGAGAATTCCCAAACAGTCAGCAATAACAGAAACAGTGGACGTAGGCCATTCTTATAAGGCTGAACCACTTTAAAATTTCTTTGTCTCATTTAATTTTATCTATGATTAAATAATTAGATATAATCTATTTTTTTACATCAACAGATTGGCGCCGTCTATGGGAAACGACTGGTAATATCGTTTTTCATCAAAAACAATTCATCACAAATGGCTGATATTCCAGAACCCAGCAATCGAAATGCTGGAAGCCCTCTAAATCCATCTGCTCCGCCAAATATTCCAGATCTGGCTGGAATAATGACAAATCTGGCCCAGGGTCAGACAGCCATGCAAGAAACTATGCGACAACTCATACAAACCCTCCATGGCGGTGCACCAACCCATTCAGGACCGTGAAGTATTAAAAGAAATAGCCGTTTACTTTCTTCGCGTACTAGGTGTACCGATTCATATCGTACTGAGGAGTCTGAAGATTTTTCTTATCAAACTGGACGAACTTCGTCGGTACGAGCCACAGATACTGAACAACGTATCACTCTCTCTCCAGAGAGGACTAGTGTGCTAGAAAGATTAAGCAGAGTATCTCCTTTTGCTCGATTAGGTCCTAGGAGGAGCAAAAGTCCTCCTAAAGTCGCATCGAGGAGTTTTCTACGACCATCAGACTTAAGGGAAGGATCTGCCCAGTCACGACCAGTTGCTCGTCAAGATAGATCCCAGGAAGCAACATCAACGCGATCAGTTGCTCGAACCAACAGGCCCGAGGAAGGAAACGATGCGTGGAAAGGCTCTATTCAGAGGCTGGAGGATAGATTAGGGGAAATGGCTAAAGCCAAGAACCCTCTACAACGAACTTTTGTTCAAGGAACACCTTTTGTCCAGGCCATTGTAGATTTTCCCACACCATCAAAGTTCAAAGAACCTGTTGTGACCCCCAAATATGATGGAAAAATCGACCCTGTCCTTCATATAGAACAATACCAAGATGCAGCCGACATCTATGATGTTCCAGATGAGATGAGATGAGATGAGATGCAGAGCATTCTCGAGAACTCTTACCGGATCTGCTCAAATATGGTATAATAATCTTCCTCGGGGTAAGATCTCAACTTTCTTTCAACTGGCCGAGTTATTCTTTGGGAATTTTTGTTTTGGGGCAAAGCCAGTTAAACAAGTAGCGCATTTGTTAAGTGTGAGACAAAAAGCTAGTGAGAGTACCAGAGATTATATAACTCGTTTTAATAACGAGAAACTCGAAGTCATTGATTATGAGGAAAAGACAGCGATTACCGCCTTGATGAGTGGACTACTGCCCAACTAGTTGTACTACACTTTGGCCAAAGATCCACCTAGAACCATGTCAGAACTGATGGGAAAAGCGGCCAAGATTATGAATGCCGAGAAGGCTATGGCTATGAAGAAGAATATGGATGCCAAATAAACCAAGGTGGAAGGTGATAAAGCTAAGAAGAAATAGCATAAGAACAATGGTAGTGACAAACACTCAAAAACAAGGTCGTAATGGGAAGTATTGAAGAAATTTGATAATTATACTCCTTTGAAGAAAGACATCAACCATGTTCTAGAAGAAATCAAGAACAACGAGGAATTAAACTGGCCAGAGAAAATGAAGGCAGACCCTGACAGGAGGAATAAGGCAAAATATTGCGAGTTTCACAAAGACCATGGCCATATGACCAAAAATTGCATAGCTCTTCAGAATGAGATTGAAACACTTATTAGACGAGGAAAATTAGCAAAGTATGTTGATCGTAGAAATGAAAGAAGAAACAGCGACCGAACAAGAGAGAGGTCTAGATCTCCTCGTCGAGCAGAGGAGAATAAGAAAAGAGACCATGAAGTTGATCCAGAAGATGACCCCGATCTTCCCAAAAGACCAAGGCAGCCAGAATGGGAGGTATTTTCAATACGCTTTGGGTCATTTGACTGTAATGTTATTACAGGTGGAGATGCAGGAGGAGGAGACCTTACTGCAGAGAGAAAAGCTTACCTCTGTGAGGCTCAATCTTGCTCATACATTCAACGAATAAATCTAGCTGAGGAGGATCGCCCGAGAAAGGTAAACAAAGAGAAATTGGTCATTGGTTTCTCAAAGAACGACCTCGCAGGTGTTCTATATCCTCATGATGACCCATTAGTGATCAAAATGAGGATGAAGGAGGTAATGATTTCAAGAGTACTGGTAGACAATGGTAGCTCGACAGACATCATGTTCTACTCGTGCTTCGACAGTTTAAATCTAAAGCTATCTCGACTGGAGCCTTATCATAGACCCCTCCTCGGTTTTGCTGGAGAGATAGTATTTCCACTTGGGACAATCAAATTGGATATATTCATTGGTACGTGGCCTGCTTGTCGAATAGAAAGAATACGCTTCTTCATGATGGATAATAATGTTCAATCAGCATACAATATCATCATGGGAAGAGTAGGATTGAAGAAGTTCGAGGTTGTACCATCTACGGTACATCAATGCCTAAAATTTCCAATAAATTTTGGAGTAGGAGTTGTGAAAGGTGATCAGAAAGTAGCTCGGGAATGCTATTATTCATCTGCTGAGCAAGAGGAACTAGAGGAATCAAGGAAAAAAACTACTACCTATCAAGTGGATGAAGGTGCAGAAATTGAAACATTGGATCCTAGAGATGAGTCGCAACTCGTGAAGGGTCATGTGGTGGAAGCTACTGAGAACATCATTCTGGACGACGATCACCCTGAACGAACTACTCAAGTAGGTTCGTCATTGGAAGCCTCACTAAAACAGGAATTGATAACTTTCTTAAGAAGCAGAAAGCAAACTTTTGCATGGAGTCATGAGGATATGCCCGGCATAGACCCAAATTTCTTATGTCACGAACTCAATGTGAATAAGGAGATCAAGCCTGTGAAGCAGAGAAGAAGAGTATTCAGTCCCGAGAAGAATCAAGCTATACAGGAGGAAGTCGAGAAGCTCCAGAAAGCTTGCTTTATTAAAGATGTTAAATATCCAGACTGGTTAGCAAATGTGGTGATGGTGAAGAAGAAGAACAACAAATGGAGGATGTGTGTAGACTTCACCGACCTCAACAAAGCATGCCCAAAGGATCACTTTTCGCTGCCCCAAATTGATCAACTAGTGGATGCTACCTCGGGACACGAGCTGCTGAGCTTCATGGATGCTTATTCTGGTTACAATCAGATTAAAATGAAACCTGAAGATAGGGAGAGTACTTCTTTCATTACCCCTAGGGGAACGTATTGTTATAATGTTATGCCTTTTGGTTTGAAAAATGCAGGTGCAATATATCAGCGGATGATGAACAAAGTGTTTGCAGAACAAATCAGTTGCAATATGGAAGTCTATGTTGACGATATGCTGACAAAGAGCAAGAAAACTGTCGATCATCTACTTGACTTAGGCCAAACCTTTGATCAGTTGGATAAATATCAAATGAAGTTGAACCCGACCAAGTGCATATTTGGAGTACGAGAAGGCATGTTTCTAGGGTACATTGTCAACCAGCGAGGCATTGAAGCTAACACTGAAAAGATCAAAGGTCTGCTAGGGCTGCGATCCCCAACGACGAAGAAAGAAGTGCAAAGTCTTACAGGACGAGTAGCAACACTCAACAGATTTGTATCGCGAGCAACTGATCGATGTCTCCCATTCTTCAAGACGCTCCGAAAGACTTTTGAGTGGAATGATGAATGTGAGAAGGCTTTCCAAGACTTGAAGAAATATTTGGGAGCACCTCCACTGTTATCTAGTCCAGTGATGGGAGAAAAATTATACTTGTATCTGGCAGTATCTGAGAATGCAGTTAGTTTGGTATTGATAAGATGGAGAATGGAGTACAAAAACCAATCTACTACACAAGTAAGGCCTTCCGAGGAATAGAGATCAGATATCCAAAGCTGGAAAAATTAGCACTAGTATTGATCGAGGCAAGTAGAAGAATGAAGCCATACTTCCAGGCTCATACTATAGTAGTATATACTGATATGCCATTGAGGCAAGACCTTCATAAACCAGAAAAATCAGGAAGATTGATGTGCTGGGTAATAGAACTTGGTGAATATGATATAGTTTATGAACCCAGATCATCGCTAAAATGGCAAGCGGTAGCAGATTTTATAGCAGAGTTCACCTATCCTAATACCCCCGAGGAGCAAAAGTTGCTCACTGATCAACCTGTGGATGTTACAGGATCATCAAATGCAAGCCCAGACCAACTTAGCTTGTTAAAAGGGCAAGTAGATGTTACAGAATCATCAAATTCAAGCCCAGACCAGCTTAGGTTGGTAAAAGGGCAAGAAAAGATGATCGATGAACAGCAAGAAATATCAGGAGATGGTGAAAGGAAGCAACAAATTTTCCACCGAGGAACTCTGTCAGATCAGAAATTTGAAGACGAGTTACCTATATGGAGTCTGTATGTGGATGGTTCATCTTGCACTACAGGATATGGCGCAGGGATAGTTTTGAATAGTCCGGACGAGGTCGACATGGAATACGCCCTACGTTTCCAATTCAAAGCTTCGAATAATGAGGCTAAATATGAAGCCATGATTGCAGGTCTTAGTTTGGCAAAAACCATGGGGGAAGAACAAGTTATTGTCTTCAGTGACTCGCAATTGGTCATAAATCAAATGATGGGAGTATATGCAGCCAAAGGAGAATTAATGATCAGATATCATGCAAAGGCAAAGGAACTGGTGTCGGAATTTGCTGCTATTCAGCTGGTCAGAATACCAAGAATGGAGAATGCGAGAGAAGACGCCTTAGCTCGATTAGCATCAGCTACTCGTATCGAGCTACGAAGAATAATCCCAATTGAAGTTTTAGCTGGTCGGAGTATAGATGAAGATCTGACGACAAACTTTAATACCCTCGATTTAGGATCATCATGGATGGATCCCATCAGGGCATATATTGAGAAAGGTTAATTACCAACTAACAAACTTGCAGCCAAGAAACTGAAGTTTAAGACTGCTCGTTATGTACTGACTAATGGTATTCTATACAGATGAGGAATTATAGCAGGTTTGCAAAGAAGTGTGCATCCCACCGAGGTGAAAGATTTGATTGAAGAGGTCCATGAAGGGTCCTGTAGAGCCCATGTAGCAGGTCGAACTCTTTTGCAAAGGGTGATGATGCAAGGATACTACTGGCCGACGATGAGAGCTGATTGTATAGCCTATGCCAAAAAATGTGACAAGTGTCAGCGCTTCTCCTCCATCCGAAGAACTCCCCAAGCATTATTGACACCCATTACTTCCCCTTGGCCATTTGCCATATGGGGAATAGATTTGTTCGGGCCACTGCTGACGACCAAGGGAAGATTTAAGTATCTCGTGGTCGCTGTGGATTATTTTACTAAATGGGTTGAGGCTGAGCCTCTCATTGATATGACGTACAACAAGGTGTACCAATTTATTTGGAAGAACATCATTTGTCGATATGGTCTTCCTCATGCCTTCATCACAGACCATGGAACACAATTTGACAATGAGGAGTTCGCTGCCTATTGTCATCAGTCAAATATCTTGAAGATCCACTCGGCACCAGGCCGTCCTCAAAGCAATGGACAAACCGAAGTGACAAACAGAACGCTGCTGAATGGCTTAAAAAAAGACTGAATAAAGCGAAAGCAAACTGGATCAACGAGCTACAATCAGTACTATGGGCTTATCGAACTACTCCCCGAGCAGCAACAGGGGAATCTCCATATATGCTAGCATTTGGAAGTGAGGTTGTTATACCCGCCGAATTGGGTCTCCCAACACACAGAATACTGAATTTCAATTCCCCTGTCAGCGATTTAGTGAGAAGGTTAGACTTGGACATGCTCGAGGAGGTTAGGGAAGAAGCAGCCATTAGAAATGCTGCTTACCAGCAACGAACAGCTTTGTTCTACAACAAGAGAGTGAAGAAGTGCGACTTGAAAGAAGGAGACTATGTGCTAAAGAAGGTGATTCAAAAGCATAACAAACTGGAAGCAAACTAGCATGGACCCTACCGAGTTAAGGAAGTTGTTCGACCAGGGAGATACAAAATAGAAACTTTAGAGGGGGGAGGAGTTTAAGAATGCATGGAATGCAGAACACCTGCTCAAATATTATCAGTAATGTAAACTCTCATGTAATGCAGTTTCATCAGTATGAACAAAGTGACAACATTCTGCCCAATTCTCTCCTTTTATTGAAATTTTTTCGCGGAATACTCGTGCTACGCATTCAGCAAAAGTACTACTGTACTACTCAGAATACTCAGAAATCTATTCCTAAAAATGCCAACTAAGTTTGGTTAGGAAGTAAATCTATTCCCGAAAACGCCAACTAAGGTTGGTCGGGAAGTAAATCTATTCCTAAAAATGCCAACTAAGGTTGGTTAGAAAGTAAATCTATTCCCGAAAATGCCAACTAAGGTTGGTCGGGAAGTAAATCTATTCCTAAAATGCCAACTAAGGTTGGTTAGGAAGTAAATCTATTCCTAAAAATGCCAACTAAGGTTGGTTAGGAAGTAAATATATTCCCGAAAACGCCAACTAAGGTTGGTTAGGAAGTAGATATATTCCTAAAAATGCCAACTAAGGTTTGTTAGGAAGTAAATATATTCCCGAAAACGCCAACTAAGGTTGGTCGGGGAGTAAATATATTCCCGAAAATGCCAACTAAGGTTGGTCGGGAAGTAAATCTATTCCTAAAAATGCCAACTAAGGTTGGTTAGGAAGTAAATATATTCCCGAAAACGCCAACTAAGGTTGGTCGGGAAGTAAATATATTCCCGAAAATTCCAACTAAGGTTGGTCGGGAAGTAAATATATTCCCGAAAATGCCAACTAAGGTTGGTCGGGAAGTAAATATATTCCTAAAAATGCCAACTAATGTTGGTTAGGAACTAAATCTATTCCTAAAAATGCCAACTAAGGTTGGTTATGAAGTAAAACTATCCCAAAAAGTGCCAAAGTTGCTCGTTAAGAAAAAATCCACTAACTATGGTTGATCGGGAATAAAAACCCACTAACCGTAGTTGGTCGAAAAGGAAAATTTACTGACCTTGGTTGGTCGGAAACATTTTATGAATACGAGAAAGTGATCGAGCAAAATTTTTTATACTCGTAACTTTTTAAATTACTACTAAGTTGGTCGAGAAACAAAACATCATTAAGTTTGTTTAATGATTACCACAAATTCAAACTAGTCGACAATAAGTTTTAATCAACTCTAAGTTGATCGACAAATAACACAATGTTGTTATCTTTTTAACAGATATACATGCACAAATGTAAAGTGTTTTATAATTACAAGACAATGGCAGTCAAGATTTGCAAATAAAACTATTTCATTAAATGTAGAACAAAATACATCAAGAATGAAATACAAATTTATTACATCAAGATTCCTATTCTATTGGTTTCTTCCCCTCTGCTTTTGAAACATGTTCCTCGCCAGCAGGTGGATCATTTAAAGCATAAGGGCAATTTATGAAGTTAAGATCTTTAAGCATCCCGATGTTCATCACAGATGGTCGATCGAGTAGGTGCTCGGGACGAGATATCTCGACATTGGAATGGAGATTGTAATCGCCAATGTATTTGGAAATCAAACACCGAGGGATGGCTCGAGCAGGGATCCAACTCATGTCAAGCTTAAATGGTGGCACTGGTAGGTCGAGCAGCCTAGGATTATGGTAATCCCACAGGTAATGACCCTGTTCCAGTTGCAGTAAACCTAAGGCATTCAACCATCCCTGTTTGTAACCCTCATTATTTGCATTTTGGATGCGATCATCCAAATGGTAGAGAGCCTCATTGTATCCAGCCATCCATAATTCTCTGGGCAGCTTGTGGAATTGATATGTCAATCTTTCCAGTTGCTCGTGGAGACTTTTTATAAAGAGTTCTTTATTCTCCAAGACAGACTTCTGCGCAGAAAGATGCTCGTCCAGATTCCTGATCTTTTTAGACATCTCAGCCAATACCTGGTTCTTTGCCATCAGTTGGAAGACCTGGTTCTCCAGGGAAGATTGAGTTCTCTGTTCCTCGACAGTAATACGAGGAGCTCTTGCTCATCCCCGAGAAGCTCTTGCTCGTCCCCGAGTAGATGTAGAAGGGCCAGCTCTCTTCAAGGTTTCTAATTCATCCCTCAGGTTGGCATTTTTGACCTCCAAGAAAGAGAATCCCTCGTCGTTCACAAGGACCAAAGAGTTTGAGGTAGAAGCTGCAGACTTCAACTGAGACACCTCTCTTTGCAGGTTATTATTTTCTTGCTCTAACAACTCAGCTATCTGTCTGTACGCTTCGACCCCAGCCTTCAAAGTTCTCTCCCTCACATCGTAAGCAGCAAACCGTTTATCGTATCCCTTATCAGCACTGATTTGCTGATACTTTTTCTCGTACGCCTCGTGCAAAAGGGTTGTAGATTCCTTATATTGTTGCTGAAGTTCTTCAAGAGTGCATTGGAGATCTTCAATCATATCATAGTATGCTACGTTGTTAGCCACTGCACGGTCAAGCAGGCACTTCAAATACTGATAGGCTTCAATTGCTTGCTCTGAAGCACCTTGACCGAGGATGTCAATGATTTGAGCTGCACTCATGTCTGTATAACCATCTTTGAAATACTCATTGCATTGCCTTAACAGTTTTGTATCATGAGTAGACAATAATTCCACCTGGCCAGAAACTAGTAAAGGAAGAAAAAGCAATAATCAATAAGAGTACAAACAGAGCATGAAGAAGAGAATCAACAGTATGCATAAGCAAAAGTTCAAATTTTATTACATCATAAAGGAGAAGTACAAAGTTCAGAGTTACATTTGACAAAGAAAAATAAAATAGAGAGAAATCTGAACAAGTCTACACCTTTTCCTTGTCTCCCAAAACTTTCTCGGGAGGCTGGGACGAGGAGGTAGGTTGCTCGGATGGAACAGAGGGTTGCTCGGAAAGTGCTAGAGGTTGCTCGGATGAAGTAACGGGTAGCTGAAGTTCCTCGCCAGTGGGCTGGATAGCTGGGGGATGAGAAATTTGATCTCCCATCACCATGGAAGATTCCTCTGAGGCAGCTTCGTCCTCTTCTTCTTCTTCAGGAGTTGGAGGGGGGCCCGGGATGTGTCGCTGAAATAGTTCAGAATTTTCATCAACTTTCATCTCTTGCAGAGCAGCGACCCATCCATCTCTAAAGTATTTGAGGCTGCCATATTCCACTTGCGACATCATGGCAGCCAAACCTTTATTCCACCTTTTATCCCAGCTGGCGCTGAACGATTTTTTGACAGCCAATTTCCTTTTTATCTTCTCCGAGGAAAGCTTCTCGGAAAGAAGATCATCAACAGATTTCAATTTATTCTCAACTTCCTCCTTCTGAAGACTTACTTCCCGAAGTTGACCCAACTCCTCCTCAGCAGTCTTGAGCTTATTTTCAAGCTCCCCATCATTTTTTAGCTTCCCTTCGAGCTCTTTATTCTTCTCCTCCAAATCATTTTTTTTTTCTCCAACCCCTTGGAGACCTCAATAACCTGAGCCTTCTCCTGCTCGGTCGAAGTAAGCCTCTTCTCCTAAATCGCCTTATCATCATCATACTTCTGACGAGAATCTTTCAGAGACTGCGTCAGGCCCACCAAAGCTTCCTCTACACCAGACGAGGAGCTTAAAGCTTTAATTGCTTCATCTTTCTTCAAAATTATATTAAAACAGGTCACCAACTCTGAAAAGAAAATGAAAGCAAGTCAGTGCACCGATATAAAAAGGAAAGAATGAAAATTTAAGACTATAGGACTTACAGAAGCAATATGACGAGCTGCTAATGTGGTAACCATGTCCCGAGAAAGGTTTTCTTCAATACCTTGGATCTCAGGAATGATCCAAGTCTTCACCGAGTTCATAGCAGAGCTCGGGGGAACAAAAGTGGGAACACCACTAGTCGGGGGCTGAGAGATGGATTCAGCCAAATTGATAGAGGATATTTTCTTCAGCCTCCTCAGAGGAGCATCAACGTTCTCGACTAGCGATGTAGTCTTAGTCGGAGAAATGACAATCACCTCGCTTGGAGCAGCAGCCTTTCTCGGGGCCACTGGGGGCTTCTCGACAACCTTCACAGGAGCAGCCGAAGGAGGTGAATCAATTTTCTTTGTCCCCTCTCCTGGGACATCAAGCTTACTTTTCTTTGCCTCTCCAGCACCAGAGGCAGATTTCTCAAAAAGGGTAGGAGGTCTTCTTTTCTTCATCCTTTCACTCAAGGGAATATGTGACTGAGGTGAAGAACTTGTAGAGGCTGGTATTGGTTCTGCGTCGCTTATCACCGGACGAGCAGTAAAAGACGAGGTGTAACTCTTGTACTGCAGCAAATATGAAGCTGACCTAATATGCTCATCGGCAACAGTCTGATGCAAACTCCAGATAAGTTTTAAATGCCTTATGTTAACGTCTGTCTCTTTTGGAGATTTTCTTTTGCTGTCAACTGCAAATAAATCAAAATTAAAATATCAGTGACACATTTTATCAAACACAAAGGAAGCATAATTTTGAAAATAAAATAAAAACGACCTATCCCATTGCCATAGGGAGGACATCTGGGACCCTGGTAAACATCAACTCCAGTTAATGGAGGGTGTTGCCAATTTTTCATAACAACCTCGTGCTCAAAGTAGTCCCTATTGGCATCTGGGAGATTGACCACTAAATCTCTATTTAAAAACCTAGTTTTTAAATAAAAAGTATTATCACCCACAGCCCATCTATAACAAAACATAATTTCAGGAATTCCTATACGGGTTCCATGAATTTGATTTAATCTATGAACTCCGTTAACTATTCTCCACGTATTGGGGGCTATTCTTGCAGGAACCACGTCAAAGTATTGATAGAATTCCAAACATAAAGGGTTTGGGGGAAAAGAAAAGCCACATTCAGCGACAAAGAGACTAGGGAACCAATGTCCCTCAGCCAAACGAAAATAGTCAGAAGGCTCAGAAAGCTCTTCCAAAATAATCCATGAGGGAATAGAGAAATCATAGCGAAACTTATCAATCGATTCTACAGGATAAACCATGATGAAAGAAGGAAATCAAAGAGAAAGAAGAAAATCTTACAGGAAAGGGATGAGTCTGTTGACAACAAATGATGAAAGAGATGAACGCACAGGAGAGAGAAACAATGGAAAACTCAAAGAGACAAGAATGAAAAAGTAGAAGACAATGGGATTTCTGCAACGTTTAAATAATTTGCCTTGGGAAAGGGTAAAAGTAATGATTGCAAAAAGAGACGGTTACGTTACCGGCGGCTAAAAAGACAAAAAGGGCGCGGGAATCGAAGCGGTTATAAAAATTCAAAAAAGACCGATTCTACGAATTTGGAAGGATAAATAAATACAAAAGAAAATACTCCTAAATTTTAGGATGACCATTTAAAACCGTCATATTTCGAGAAAGAATGTTCCACACTCCTCAAATTTCGAACTATGAAACATTGGGGGCTTCTGTTGATACCAAATTTAGTCTGCTGACATGGCTCAATTGAGTGAAGACATGTGGCAATCTGCGTGGAAACAACAAACACTTCCGAACAACACCTTGACTCTGAGGAACCATACTGCAACGAGGAACTCTGCTTCCCCGATCAAGTCAGACGCTCCGACCAACAAGAACAACACCTTGACTCCGAGGAACCATACTGCAATGAGGAACTCTGATTCCCCGATCAACTCAGACGCTCCGACCAACAAGAACTCTATGAGGAACTTTTGAGTACCGAGCAACTTATGAATACCGAGCTACTTAGGCGGTCAGAGCAGCTTAGGCGGTCCGAGATACACCTCGAACAAAGCATTAATAGCAGGATAACCAACAGATTGACTGCGCATCAAATGCTTATTATTATTATTATTATTATTATTATTATTATTATTATCATACAGATGTATACGCTTAAGGGGCATTGAATGTATTACCCTTTCACATGTACAACCTTAGGGCTATAAATACATTGTATTATCCTCATTGTAAGGGGACCAGAATTTCTTGATAAAACTTGTAATCGAGAATTCTCAAACAGTCAGCAATAACAGAAACAGTGGACGTAGGCCATTCTTATAAGGCTGAACCACTTTAAAATTTCTTTGTCTCATTTTATTTTATCTGTGATTAAATAATTAGATATAATCTAATTTTTTACATCAACAAATAATAATAATAATAATAATAATAATAATAATAATAATAATAATAATAATAATAATAATAATAATAATAATAATAATAACAATTTCTATGATCTCTACGGTGAAAAGATCATCTCCAATTTTTTTCAACAAAAAATTCAGTAAAAAACTATTGAGATGAGGTGATATGTCAAAAAAATAGTATAAATATGCATTTTCGATTGTTGAAATTTTGGGTATTCGCTAGCCACTTGATTGATTGAATTTTTTAATAAAACTTCGTGGATATGATCCTCTCAGTGTCGAGATCATATCGATTTTCATCAAAAAATTCAATCAAAAAGTAGGTGAGATGATTGTTAAAATTTCAACAGTCAAAAATGCATATTTATAACATTTTTTGACATATCACCTCATCTCAATGGTTTTTTATTGAATTTTTTGATGAAAAGAATTGGAGAGAATATTCTCACTGTGAGCTCATATCCATGAAGTTTCATAAAAAAATTCATTTTTTTACTATTTAAAAAAGACAGTATGTAATGGGGTCTGCACCATAAGAAGTCCTTCTCTCTCTCTCTCTCTCTATCTCTCTCTCTCTCTCTCTATATATATATATATATATATATATATATACACACACACACACACATAACACCAACAAAAATATAAAATAGTACAGTAAAATTAAAACTCACATATAAAAACACAAATACAAAAACATACACATAAATATTAAAATATATACTAAACTAGTAAAAGGAGACACGCATAAAAAATAGGGCGCACAAAAAGACACAGACTAATATAAGACTATTATATATGAAACAATACACACAGGTATAATATTATAAACACATAAAATAATAAAACACACAAAAATAAAAATAATAAAATGACATGAACAAATATTAAACTAACATCTACTAAAAATAATTAATGCTAATTCTATACACGCACATGAGGTGACAAAAATTGGAAGATGTGTTGCGATGGGGTTTGATTAGGGTTCTTCGGATGTCTCTAGTCAAGGTAAAATTTTAAATTGACACTTTTAACTGCCTTTTTTCCATAATTGCCATGAAATAGAGCGTTTTAAATTCGCAACTGCATATGGACCTACAAGATAAAATATTATACAAATAGGGAAATTATTAACAAGAACTAATAATTAAAGTGAGTTTATTTATTTAGGGTATAAATATACCCTCACGGTTGCTAAAATTGCATTATTAACTCCATGCGTGGGACGTCTCACAAGGAAAATCCAAACAATGAACCCTCCTAATACACTTTGATCGCACTGATTCAGTCTTTAGGAGCAATGGCACGAAATCCCCCAGTAGTGGTCATTGTAGACAATACAAGCCCTAAACGGTAAGGCTATAAAGTAACCAAAGAATGCAATATGGAAAGCGATGGATGCACTCAAGATCCATAGAAATCTATAACCTCGAATGCTCTAATACCAACTGTGACACCCCATAAAATTTAAGCTAGATTGATCAAGTCTAAAGTAATTAAAATAGGAGTCTAAAAATAATTTGGTAAAATTCTAAGCATGACTGGAACTAAAATTGAATGCATACATAAATAACTCATCATAAAACCAAACAAGTAATATTAATGGAATCACCGCATACTACATTGTCTCAAAATAAATCCCAACCCAAAGTATATAATAATAATAATAATAATAATAATAATAATAATAATAATAATAATAATAATAATAATAATAATAATAATAATAATAATAATAATAATAATAATAATAATACCCAATCAACAAATAGTAAATGGAATGAAAGAATGAGCATACATGCATGACAACTACATCCTAGAAAATCAGCAACTGGGAAAATTATCACGATTGGGTCAAGGGTGAGTTTGCACTAGTGGCATATATCCTAAAAGATGTTAATATGATATCGTTAATTGCAAGCCTATTTAATATAACCATATAACTGAGTTGACCTATAATATAATTGTGCAACTTCATCTTGTATTTTATTATCTTTTAAATTATCCCAACCCCACAATCCTAGATATCACATATATATAATCACAAACCCAGGTGTACCCCAAGATTACATATTATTAATTTTGATAGAATATTCATAAGTAATTATTCTATAAATCACAAGTATATTCATTAAAACAAAAAACACATCTCTATATGTAGCTACACATATATACCATCCATACTAATTAATATATCATTAACTATTGAAATACAAACATGGCATCATTGCACGACTTAGGGTAAACCCGCCTCGTTCTATCGAGATACCAAAGTAGCACCATCACCCGAGCCAGGGTAAAGCTCATGTCTATCTATTAGGGTATGGAAGTAGCATCCTCGCATAGCCAAAGGTAGTCCTATCTTTCTTTCTCGAGATACCGAATTGGCGTTGCCGATCGTCCAAGGGTGCAACTCATGTCTATTTATTGAATTACCAAAGTGGCGCCATCTTACGGCCCGGGGTAAGCCCATATCGCTCTCTGGGGATACTCTGGCCTACGGTACCACCCAATACTATGAAAAATAATACTATAGTAATCTCCATCGTCCGATTTATAAATATATACCAGCTAGGGCCAAATTCCTAAGCATGCATATTCAATGTTTTGAACATAAATTAACAAAATTCTACTCTATAAGATTTCAATTCTTAATCTAAAAGTAATAATTTATTTAACATCCATTAATTAAGATCTATAATCAAACCAGAACTCTCACTATATTGAGTTAAACCACCTAAAAAAAGGTCCATTCTAAGATTTACCAACTCAAAAACATATGTTTCATCTTTAAGAGAAATCAATTCATTACATACTCCATTAGTTGGATGGACATATTTTAAAAAAATAAGTTTGTGTTGCAAGAAAATATGCGATCAACTGAAGAGAAGACAAACTGTCACTAGGTCGTCGACTTAAGGCATATGTCACTGTATTGGCCTTCCCTAAGTAATACTAATACAAAGTTCTACAAAATCAAATTATCATTATGTGGCTTTCGACCGGGCGTCAATCTGATTCGTAACAAAGAAGTTATGGCTTTCTATGTTTTAGGGACATAATCGATTCTCCCAATGACCGAATCAGTCCGCCCCCGGGATCATCAAATTCACACCATCCCTCTAAGGTCTTCCCAAAATCATCTCAAATCACCCTAAAATCCTTTAAACATCAACACAAACCCTTCTCCTTAATATATAAGTGATCTACCAACAAGAATTGCCAATATTAACATGTGTCAACCAATCCTATCATGACTTAAAGTGTTAAATCGGGGTTTTATCTCAAGAACCCTAGTTTTCAATCTTTGATCAATTGTGTCCAACTATTCTATTAATTCTTCCATTAAGGGGATTTTGTTTAGTTCACGGAATAATTGGATCTCATGACAAAAAGAGTTATATTCTAATCCAATTTGATGAAGTGTTCTTAAAATTTCATCTTAGTTCAATAATATGACTAATTCATATCGAATCTTGCACATTTTTACCCTCGAACCTATGCATTTTAGCCCCCTTGAGTACCGTAATTGCTATAATTATGCCCGATAATCAAACAACCTCTATTTTATATGCTAACATAATATTTGAGGTATTATTGAGCT
The DNA here is from genome assembly GCA_949130495.1 of Sambucus nigra. Classification (NCBI taxonomy): domain Eukaryota; kingdom Viridiplantae; phylum Streptophyta; class Magnoliopsida; order Dipsacales; family Adoxaceae; genus Sambucus; species Sambucus nigra. Next base: position 363,670,981 of record OX422222.1, read on the forward strand.
TTTATAAGTGTTACGGTGCTTAGAATGAAGTTTGAGCGCATTCCTGTTAAGTTCCGTCGCGATTCGTACGTTCGGGGGCATTTTGGTAATTTTACACTTTGGGATTTTTACCCGAAGTCTTCACAGAAGTTGTAGCCCTCGGGCTAAGCTTCATGTGGCCTTGAACGATGCGCGAATCGGAGTCCAAACGAAGGAAACACAGAGCTTTAATCGGGGAAGAAATATAAGATACTATTTTATTCATATATTAACAATTCTATTAATGACTTCCATGTCCTTTTCTTTTTCATTTTGCAGCAAACATTTCACACATATGGCGATTTTGGATTTTGGCTCAGGTTTTGCTCGGGTTTTGGGTTCGTCTCAAATTGATGACTTTGGTCCGAAATAGGAGCTTGAATATTGACCACACGCGCATTTGGGTCTTATGTGCCATTTTTAGTTGGGTTTTGGTTTGGTGGTTGCCACTATTTTTGTAGCTTGGAGTTTTTTTTTTACGCTGTGGGTCTTGTTTGTTGTCACGTTAAATTGGTCTTGTTAGTCTCGGCTTGTTGCGCAGTGGACAGGAATTGCAGGTCCAATTTGGATGTTAGTTGGGTTTTCGGTTATGGTGTTGCAGCAAGCTCCACGGCCATTAATGGGAACCAAGTTTGGTCTGCGGTGGACTTCGGTTTTGGCAGGACACCAAATGGAGGGCTGCTATGTGGGGTTATGCAACGTCGGTCGATCGATGACCAACTCGCGGTCGATCGGGTTTTGGATTTTGGGCTTTGGCTCGAGACAGTGGGCAGCTCCCTTTGATGCAATCGACCGGCTTGAAGCCCCGGTCAACTGGTGTTCTATTTTGGTCCGATATTTTTCCATCTTTTCCTTTTCTATTTTTTTTTTAATTTTTCTTTTGCTATTTAATTAGAGCTTTATCCCCTTTTTATTTCTTTTCTCTTTTTCTTTATTTCTATTTATGTAACTTAGTATAAAAGTGCACCTTGGTTTATTTTTGTAGGGATCTTAGTTTTTAGTTATTTTTTATTATTTTAGACCTAGGGTTAGTTTCTTTGGGGATTTTGTGGAGATAACCCCCATATCTTCCATTTCTTGGTGGTTTGACACGCATTTATGTAAGTGGATAATATTTCTTACCTTGTTCCTTTAATTTCCATGCTTATTTACTTATGCTTTGCATTTATTTTCCATGCCTACTTCAATGTTGTAATTTAATTATTTCTTGTCTAAATTAATTAATTAGATATTTACTTAGTTTAAACATGTGTGCTGAGTAGTTAAATAGGGTTTGGATCGGGTGTCCGCCATTGATGGGCGTCGAACTCCTAAATTAGGTTTTGTGTCAAATTATATTAAATCGAAACCTTGCGTATAATAATGGGATTATTATGCATTTAGTTTTCTTTGTCATGCAACGTTAGTATTTAAAGCGATAAATCGATTTTAATCCCCGTGTGATCATTTTGAATTAAATGTTTAATCTTGCAACATTGGATTTAATTCTTTATTGTGTGATGTTTATGTTTAACTCAAAATGCTCGATTAAATGTTTTTTAATCGAAATTCTAATTCCGCGTGTTTAGCTCATGATGGGGATGCGATCCCGACCCTCATTTTACTAATTATTGTTTAGTTTAAACTTCTTATTTCTTCCTTTTATTTACAACCACCCATCACCTTTTACAATTTTATTCCTGAATTAATAAACCGATTAAAATTTGTAGAACACTCCCTGTGAATTTGATACCCGAACTTACTGCTATACTTATAAAACAAGTGTAGTTAGAGTTTAGGTTTTTGCATGTAGAGGGGGATCCGAAATCAACGATTTGCGTATTACACGACGCACGATTTCCCCCGGCTATCAATGACTAATAATCTTAATTAGATAATTAATTTATTCTAAATTTCATAATTAATATTTTAGGTTTAAATACCAATACCTAATCATATCATAACACAAAATAAATTATATAATTAATAAACTTGCCTTTAGATTTAAGTAGGTGGTAATTCCAATTAAAAATAATAATTATCATCTTCTCCCACTAGCTCCATGTCTCTAGCTCTAAGGTTCCCCTCTAAAGTAAGAAAAATGATTTAACTAAACCCTAATATTCATTTTATTCTTCTAATCATGAAATTAGGGCTAGGCCCCTTATAGACCTTGACCCATTCCAAAATCATATCCAAATAGTCCAAAGTCCCGATCAAACCATATATTAGCCTCCAAGGCTTAAAATAAAATATTTTAAAGTAAAAATGGACATGTCTTAAAAGTCATGCAAACTAACCCATCATTATTTTAATATTCACATTTGGTCGAGTTTGAAAACAATTTATTAAATTTATTTATTAAATAAATATTAATTCATTTATGTTTATTATGTTCAATTTAAAAATTACATAAAGCAATATAATAGTGACGACACTAGCCACTGTAGATAAATAACAGATAAAAACATTTCTCAATATATAAAATATTTTAAAACAATCACTAAAATTATAGGGTATTATAAGAGAAATCCAATTTATTCACGAGGCACCAAAGACCTCGTTGATTTGGAACAATAGTTCTTCAAATGAGATCATTCCACAAAAAAAAGATAGGAGTATTGGGAGATTCCCTATCGAATTCTTTGTCAGATTCATTTAAGTAGTCGGAGTCATCGTCCCACCCTTCAGAGATTATCCAATTGCTCTCTTGTAATATCTCACTCTACCACCATCGATATTGTCCCCAATTTCATCACCCCTCACAACGGTTTGGGTTATTATTCTAGCACACATCCATAAACTGGTTCCAATGGGGTTTAAACACCTAACATATAGTGTCATAAACCACATGCCCCACCAGTGGAGCTGAAAAGTCCTCAGTGTTAGAAGAATGAAAATATACATATATTAACCGCTATTTTCCCCCACCCAGGTGATGTGGGATGTATCTTTATGACTAACAAATCAACCATGGCACCAATTTGTGTCAATTTACCCCCTTAGGGAGCCCAACGTCCTCATTAGGATGATATCAATCATCACCCAAAACTTTGACACACTTATTTGGATTGGGTATTGTCTCTGACACCATTCTATAATACCTCATTTTACCACCATCGATATTCTCCCCAATTTAACCATCGCTCATAATAGTATGGGATTTTACTCCAGCTCACGTTCACAAACTGGGGCCAGTGGTGACATATGGTGTCATAAATCACATGGCTTACCGATAGGTCTAGAAAGGTCTCGATATTAGAAGAGTGCAAATCTACATATATGAATAATTACTTTCCCTCACTAAGGCGATGTGGGATGCAACTCTCTCGCTACCAAATCAACCATGGTAATAATATGTTACAATCCACCCAGGCGATGTGGGATATAACCCATATACTCAACACCTTTAGGTATGGATAATTCTTTTCAAACACCATGCGTGTGTCGATTTAAAGTGTAAATTGATAATTTTAAACGGAAACTTAATGATTTAAAGAAATTACAAGAATAAGGTTTTTCCCAAATTAACCGCGTGAGTTAATGGATTATTTTTCTAATAAGATAACAACTTTGAATGGATAAGGATTAATGATACCTAACCTAATTTTTTTATCTCAGTTTTTTTTATTCTTATCCTAATTAAAGAAGTTTTGAAATAAAACATGACTAATGCGTATAGTGTCTAGTAATTGCATGTAGAATTGGCTTAGAATTATGTTATTTATATTATTGCATTCGTTCTTTTTGTTGCTCATTTCCATGTTAAAATTACGGTGGGAACCCCTACTAGGCATTGGCTCACCTTGTTCACTTTGTTACGACAAGTTAGCTGATTTGTCATCTTTAGAGATAATTTTATATGTAAGTATTTCCCCTTTCTTGTGTTAGTAGATATGATTACTTAAACCTCGTGATATTGGCTAACGGGTTTCACATGTGTTTTAATCATTCATAAATGTCTTGAAAATGGAATTGCATTCACACTTAATATTTATAATCAACTAAAATGGACTGGAAACTTTATTTAGCTGGTTTCACATCACTTTACACTTAACATGGATGAAGGAGATCGAGTAGCCCCTAAATTCAGGTTAGGGCATTACAACTTGGTATCGGATCTTTTGCTTGAAGTTCCTCTCAAGAGTGTTTTTAAGTCATTAGATTGGTATTTGATCCTTCGACCCTCAAGGTTAAACTTTGGGACTCGACCTTGAAAGGAAAGTTGAGACTCCAAATTACATGCACACGAGAATAAAACGTTGGTAATATGAATTATGACATCCATAGATAATTTATTTCATTAGCAACAACGGGCTAGGATTTAGTCATTGTGCCACCTCCTATTAGTTTCCTCATATGGGACACTATGTAATCTAGTAAAGTGTTAACCTCAAAAATGCATGTCACTGCTAAACGAAATGATTGGATTCTATAAAATCGTGTAACATTTTGTGGTACTTAGTAGTAAGACATTAGTGATAATTTGTTGAGTTTCACATTTGTTATACAAAAATGTCATCGAGAAAGTACGACAAGTAATGACCCCCACTATTAGGAAATTACAAGGCACTCAGTTTAGGCAACTACCTATTGAATAATATCACCATTAAAGTCATGGATTGATCAACATCGAGATTAGGTCTTATGGAAATTCTAGTTGCATAAGAGGGCGGGGCTTAAATATGGTCAGATTAATGCCCTGACCTAGAAAATGATACAACACATACGCAAGCTCATTTTAATGATAGAATAAAGGCAATTGGAAACGAACTTTAAAGGTTGCTTCTTGAAATTCAATGCTTAAAAATAGTTTGGATACCTCGTGTACGAAAGAAGTCTCGACACCCTAGAGATGCGCTAGGATATTAAACCATGGTGACACATCCCTGCATTACAATAATTGTTAAAAGAACATTCGATTGTAGTAAATCATATATAGGATAGTTAAGTCTCCAAGGAGGAACGAGGAGAACCCAACACCAAAAATATTCTGATGTTTTGCGTTTCTCAATGATGGCATCGTCTTTGAAAGAAAGTTTCCATAAGATTAATTGAAACACTAGTTTTAAGTGTGCATTGAAATGTATCACATTATAAGTAAGGATAAGATCCTCTCCACATTTTAGTGACAACAATTGAAATAGATTTGGGATCAATAATGGATTGACAACATTGGTGTCCATATGAGATCTTTGTACCTCCTTTTTAGGCAAGGTATCATAGTGGCTTAGTTTCTCAATAACTGGCTTCATTAAGTTAAGTCAATGATGGTATTCACGTCTCATCAATAAAATTAACGATTGGATAAACTCTCCATCTTCATTTGGAGTTCTTGCATAAGAAATTCACGTTATGGTAAAAATTAATATAGCCCTCGCATATCCGTATAGAGAAAAATCTCTCACAAGCTCATTGGAATTCTCAAATTATTGAGAAATGGCAGTAGTAGTAGCATCACATTTACTCATTAAAAATGAGGCTCAATCTTGGTATTAACTAGCATCATTTGGGAGCATAATATCGTGAGGGGATTCACACATCTCAATCAAATTTTGACGAATGCGATTTTAACTCTTTGCTTGTGTTGTACATAAATAAACATTTAAAGCGTATGGTGTTAAATCTCAATAATGTTCGAGCATAATGAATTTTGCTAAGTATATTACCCCAGTTTGAACATTTGGCATATAGTTGATTTGAGAGAGAATTAGTTTGAATTCTCAAGGAAGTTCATAATTAAGATAATGGAAATGATATTTATAGGCATGTGTACATATCTCAATGACATTTATGGAATATTATGGGCATCATCTTGAGGAAAAATTATACTTTAAGTGTGATTCATTAAGCTTTAGTTTAGAAACTTCGATCAATACACATCACACCCAAAGAAATTGAGAAGGTTAGTAACACCTCAACATTTATTTTCGATACATTTTTTATTTGTCAAGAACAAACAAATAAGGGGACTTCAGCTCTAAGAGGGGAAGTATCACATTGCATTATTCTTGGTAATAGTTCCCTCATCTTCATCATGTGAGGTACACGACATCATCATTCTATTTTTTACAGTGAATCAACATCCTAGGCCAAGGTTTATAGAACAACTAAAGGTTACATTGATCGTTAGTGGGTGATCTTAGTCACAACTTTAATTGCATTAAGCATATGTGGGCTCGTAGAGAGTAATACTAAGGTTCATAGTCTAAACACATTTAGTCCATTGAGTCTTGTGAAAGAGTATTCAAATTATTGTTGCATTATACGCGCATTCCTCTTGCTTTCCATAGACAGGGTTTGTTATTTGGTTGTTCTCTAGCTATAATGGTAGTTTGGTTGAGTGTTGGATGTAGGGTAGGTCAAGTATGGCTGATGCATCATGGTAATTGAGGCCTTTGTCTAGAAAATCATTGTTTATGATTTCTTTATCATCCCAATGTGATTTGGTTGCATGGGTATTGATAGTTTGCATTACATGTGATGGCTTTCTTGAATTGGTCTTAACAGTCCGTTATGTTTGGTTCAATATAATTATTTTCGTTATCCTTAAGATTAGATCATTGTGTACAACTAAGGTTGCAATTACATAAGTTATACGACCCATCTGTTATTAATTTGGAGGCTTTAAAATATTATGATTCAAAATTAAAACCCCATTAGAAATTTAGCATCGATATTGGTCGACCTTTCGTCATAAGGGATCGTTATGTATAACATCGTTATCACCCATTTAAGTGGTTGTAGGTATCATCTATTTGCAGCGGCGGATGCACATGGGGACTAGGGGGCCTTGGCCCCAGTTCAATTTTTGAAAAAAAAAAAAAATATATATATATATATATATATAGGATTTTATGGTAAAATTTCAAACTTTATGGTATAACTCTAATTATATTCAAAATTGAGGGTGTAAGATTGTAATTAATTAAAAATCTAAACCTTGTCAAATTTCTGTAATTTGTGTCCCAAACATATATGCCCAAAAAAAACTCCAAATAAACTCGAAACATATAATTTGTAGTCAATTTGGATGAACTATAATTTGTATAAAACTCGAAATAACCCAAAAAAAATCCTAGATCTTCCACTTCCTGTTTGCATGGGTTGTAACTCAAGAAACCTAAGAAAAGGTTCAAGGTCAATTGGAGACTTAGAGCATTGACTTTGATAGTGTTATTGTAACCGAATAAGTTGAGAAATAAGAAGATTGATGAATTGGGTAAGTACCTCAAGAATGAAAGGTTAGAACCAAGGACTTCCATTATGGTAGATTTTAACGCTACCGCGACTTAAGACTGCCATAACGAGAGAATATGGACACTACCACGGCATTGGGATGATAATCTGATCAATCTACTCTGGAGGTGAAGTGTGGCTATTTGAATTCATTGAGAGGCCAAAACGTGTCCAAAAAATTACACAACTCATCATGTGTTGTTCTCTCAATTATTTAAATAAGGAGGTTCGGCTCCTACTAGTGTGTATTCATCCTCGGGGCTCTGACCTCGTGCGTTGACTAACATTTTTAGGAATAAGTTCGGAGAAGCTGCTTAGGATTATTTGGAGACTTTCTTGGTGGTGCAGCTGGAGTTATTTACTTTATGCGTATTAGTTTAGTTTAGTTTTTCATTTCTTCGTATTTACTTTGAGACACAGTTTATGGTTTTAATTGGACCATTCGGTTCCAAAGTTGTATTGATTTTATTCAGATATTTCATTATGGAGTCAGTTAGTTGATTACTCGGATTTTGAATTAATTCGTATTATGGAGGTTGAATTTATTCTAAGTTTTAGCATGTGATGGATCTTTTATCGCTCAGTTGTGATTATTATTTGGAATTGATTCAATTATTTATCTTGTAGATTGATTTATTTGTTTCTCATATCTGGCTCATGCTAAAAATGATATTTTATTTAGTTCACGTCCGGCTTAGTTTTCGTGGCGGCCGGCGCCAGAATTACGCGGGGTTTGACAGACCCTACGAAAATTGACTATAGTGATGATTTTATTTGCGTGTTATAGTATGTGAAGTGTTTGAGGTTGACTGGGAACTGTGATATGCGTGGGACCTAGGCAAGGTTCTAAAAGGCGCGAGGCGTGGTCGAGGCGTAGAGGTCAAGCCTCAAGCCTTAGGAGCCTAGGCGCGCCTAGGCGAAGCCTAGGCGTAAAAAGGCGTTTGTCCTTTTTTTATTATTTTAATTATTCCAAGGCTAGTAATATAATAAAATAGTACATACCTTGAATTTTGAAAATATATACATATGTTTGGTAGCCATCTTTCTCACATTCATGCTCCATAACCAATATTTGTCAACTAATCCTTTGTTTTGTTTAAAAAAAGTGTGCCTTAAGCCTTTTACTAAGAATAGGGGGTAATAAGGCGTAATAAGGCGTAGGCGATGCGTTTCTCTCAACCCTCAAGCCTAGGCGGAGCCTAGGCGGGCCTTTTAGAACAGAGGACCTAGGAAATCCGATTATAGTGTCAGGTATTATTGATGAGATGAGACGAGTTGTGAACCATGGTATGTGTACGGTCATATGAAAGACGAACAAGCTGTAGTGGTCTTGCAATTGATACTAATTAATATTGAGAAGGATAATAAATATTAAAAGAAACATAATTGAAAATATGGATAGTTGATTTAGCTTATTTTACTTGAATCGTTTTCTAAATTCGTTATCGCTAATTAAATTACTCTATCGTGATGGCTCCGGCATGGAAGCGGCTGTCGAAAAAGTTAATCTACTTGCATCAACCGTTCTCGTAAACCCTCCACTCAATAAGTCTTTTGCTTCGATCGTGGGAAAGCAGACTCAAAAGGCAATCACCCAATAAATAACTCTGTGTGGAAAATCTTCTCATGGGCGTCCATCCATTGATTTCTCAAGGAAGCTTTCAATGTAGGAGTTATTTATGCTAAACATATTTTGATTCAATGCTTTCATGAGATTATGGCTTCAAGAAATCTGGTATATCAATTCTTATCCTAATAAGAGTTTTTAAATTGTCATATCATTTTCACCCAGGCTTTGAATCATTTAATTCCCCTGTTTGGATTAATTTCCCTCCATTACCCATTCATCTCTGTAATAAAACTAGTATATTTTCCATCGCAAGTGTTGTTGGCCCCTCCAAAACTAGACGCTCATACTGCAGCCCAAGCAAGATCTAGCCTAATTAGAGTTTGTATAAAAATTAATCTAACAAATCCCGAAGTTCATAGATTCTGGATTAGGTATGGTGAAAATGGAAAAGGTTTTTAGCAAAGTGTCAACTATGAAAATATTCCTCCTTTTTGTGAATTTTTTACAAAAAAAGTGCAAACTGAAAATAGACCACAACAGAAAGCCCACGAGTGATAAAAATGAATCTCAATCAAAACAAGTTCAAGCGGTCAAAAAAGCCAAAAAAGAATCAACTAAAACATGGGTGAGACCAGAGGCAAGTATTTGAACCAGAAGTTGTTGAAGAATTATAAATTCAAATAAGGACTGAACAAAGGCATTGGCAAGCAAAGAACCAATCTAAACACAAAATAACACACCATAACTCAAGATGCTCAAATCGCAGAGTAATCAGTTACAAGTGTTATAAACAAAGATCAACCCTTGACATTCAGTGTTGAAGAAGAATGTAACCCAAAAAATCAGTTTGAGGCCCAGTAATTAATTGGAAATACTAAAATCCAGAAACAAGACACCACAACCCAAGTCTCTCAAAAGCTCAGCATCCCAAAGACTAATATTTAACAACTAATGTCGAAGTAGATTTCATCCCACAAATTCCAAGCATCATAAATCACCTATTGCCAGGGGAGAACAAAATACACCGAACTAGTGTTTTCCAAAAGGGAACCTCAACAACAGAAGAAGACTGCATTCAGGCGGTGGAGGCTCTTAACCTTTACCCTAGACCACCACCATATGACAATAAAAAATGGACCGAGGTAGAAGCTAAGTGGAAACACAAAAGGAAGGCTAATAATCGATCTGCTAGCCAAATTTATGGCTTTAAGATCAGGATCCAAGATTTTAACTCCCACTCAATTTTAATGATCAATTTACTTCTCTTGAATATTAGAGGGGTTGCCGAGAAAAGTATGATCAGAAGACTCATAAAGCTTAAAAGAATTCATAACATGTCTATTTTGGTTTGCATTGAATTCAACCTTGATAAATCTAAGATAGAAGATTGTAAAAAGGAACCTTGGTTTTGATTCATGCTGAGGCAATGATTCCAATTCTATCTGGTTGTTTTCCACTCGTGGTCTTGATTTCTCAAAACAGTCCAAATGGATGAGGTCATCTATCTGAATATTAATCACCCTATTCTACCTAAGTCTATCAACTTTACCCTAGTCCATGCTATGTGTAATAAAGCTGACAGAACTCTACTTTGTAACTACTTGAATAGTGAGACTACTATGGAGCCGTGGATTGTGGGGGATTTTAACACTGATTTCTACTGATGACAAAAATAAAAGGAAACGAATTTAATGCCAATGTTTCCTCAAATTTTCTGGATTGTGTCCATAATTGTGGTCTTAAAGATCATGGATTTTTGGGTTCCAAATACACTCGGTTGAATAAAGAGATGGCACTGCTAAAATATAAGAGAGGATAGAAAGATTTATTGCCAACGTTATGTGGACTAATTTATTTACTAGATTCTCAGTTAAGCATCTTAACAAGTAATCCTCAGATCACTCTCCTCTCTTCCTCATTGTCTCTAATCAGTTGGACGTAATGTGTAAAATATTTGTATTTAAATCTTATTGGGCAAAGCATTACGCCCTGACTAATATAATTAGAGACCAGCGGACTCCTTATACTGAAGGAAATCCTATTTATTCTCTCACCCAGAACATAAAGAATGTTAAATCTGAAGTGGTTTAAGTAGGTTTTTGGGAACAATAGTCAGAAGTCTATTGCTGCTGAAGATGATGAAGATAACCCTACAAAAGATAACCCTTCAAAAGAGAACAAAGAAACCCTCTCTAAAGCCTATGCAAATCTTTCCAACCTAAATACTATATAGGAGGAATAGTGGAGACAAAACGCCAATATTAAATGTGAAAAAAGGGAGACTGCAACTCCAAATTTTTCCATGCTTATGTCAACCAGAAAATGGCTAAAACTTTCATCCATCTCAGTAAAAATGACAATGGTGATTGGATATATTCCCAAAAGAATATCAAATAAGCGGCTATTAATTATTTATAAAAGAAGTTTCAAGCATCTAATTCCAATCCGACTGACAACTCTTTCCTGAAACACATCCCAAAATTGATCACTGATGAAGAAAAGCTCTCTTAAACTTCATTCTTAATATTATTGAGGTTCAAAAGCAGCTTTGGATCTTTCTAGTGATAGTGCTCCCGTCACTGATGGTTTCACTGGAAAAAAATCCTCCTCCTCTTGGGAAATGGTTGGTGAAGACATCCTCAAAGGAATCATTGGTTTATTTGTGGGAAATGACCTACCAACTACATTAACATCCATTAACCTAATCCTTATTCTAAAAAAGAAAGATCCTGACTCTTTTGGGGACATGCGACCTATAATTCTTTGTACTTTTTTTTCCATAAAATCATCTTCAAACTACTTGATACTAGAATTGCCTCTATTCTGCCTAAAATTATCTCTGACAACTAATTAGGATTTGACAAAGGAAGGAATATTGGGTAAAATATTCTTCTCACTTAAGAATTGTATGGGTACATCCATAACAAAAATGAATGGGGGAATGTGGTGGTGAGAGTGGATATGGAAGAAATCATATAAGAGGGTTTCTTGGTTCTTTCTCATTCAACTCATGAGAAGATTTGGTTTCAGTGCAATGTACCTAGACATGATATGGAGACTGATTTCCAACAGTCACATTTCCAATCTAATCGATGGGTAGGCGTCTGGTTTCTTTACAGAAACAGGGGGCCTAAGACAATGAGATCCCACATCCCGCCTTATTCATAATATGTTCAAAAGTCAATGAAATCATTTAACCTCTTCTCCTGGGTCTAAAAGCAGTAAAAATCCCATTGGAAGCATGGGATATCTTAAGTTTTAGGAGCCTTAATCAAATAATCAATTGGGTGTTCTTTACATTAAAAAAAATTAAATTAAAAAAATATGTTGTTCTCGCATTTTTGATGTAAAATTATCAATTAAATCATCAAATTTAATTGTTATTAACAAATCTTCTTTAATTGATAACATGATAATTCAGTGAATCTTTTTTGTGACATGGTAGAACGAAGGTAAGATTTTATTAATTTTAACTTTTAAAAACTTCTCTCGGTCGAGGCAACCGTAACAGGTATTGTCACAATTATTCTATAGGTAATCAGTGTTTAGAAAAATACAATCTATTTTTTAAATATATTCTAACACCTCAATTGTCCTTTTGATTTCTTCAGGTAAAAACATCTTTAAAATTTTCAATTCACAAAATAATTGATTTCCATCAATATCACAATTATTTTCGTGTGTTAAATAATTTTCAAGCTTAATACAATAACTATGTAAAATATCATCATCTAAAGTTTCTAACATGTTCAAATCAAACAAAAATCCAAAAGTATCCTCATATTTTTTAAATTGTTCAAATCTAACTCTAATTAACATAAGCGCTTGATATATTATATGTAAGAAGTAATTTACTCTAAATGGTTCCTCTGATGATTGTTTAATCACATCACTAAAATTCTAATCAAAATATTTTTTTCTATAAATATTTCGCTTTTCACGAAATACGGATTAAATTTCCGTTTCTTTAGATCTTTGCGGATTGAAATCCATTCGATTTAATTTTCAAAATGAGAAACAAGTCATTTTAAAAGATTCAAACTAACATCAATATCCATGTCATATACTTGTAAAAGTTTGCTAACTTTATTGACCGTAATCAATACATCATACGAAATAACCATATCAATTTTTTTTTTTGGGGGGGGGTGGGGGGGAGGGAGGGGTAGGGCTAGCCAAAAATAGGGGTTTGGAGGGGGATTGTTGTTTTCTTGCTTTTGTTAGTAGTAGTAGAGAGAGTAGTGTGAGAGGGAAGAGAAAGAAATAGAGAGAGAAGAAAGTGGGTGAGAAGTGAATGAGAATAGAAGGAACATAGAGTTAGGGTTAGAAATAAATAAATAAGTAAATGGATTGGATTGGGTTATTATGTTGGTAGGTTTAGTCTGTGGGTTTATTTTTTAATGTGTGGGTTGGGTTATTTTATTATGTTGGTGGGTTTAGTGTGTGGATTTATTTTAAATGGAACAAATTTTATTTTTTGGGAGCTTTTTTTTGAATGATAACTCTAAATTTTTTTACAACTAATATTTTGGATCAAATATCAAAAAGTCCCTCAAATATTTTTTAGTACACAGTTAGTCCAAGCCTTTTATTTTGTACCAAAAAATCACTTATTCTCTTATCTTTAAAGGTCCGCGTCAACGATATGGTAAAACTTTTTTGGCATGGTGAAGGACTTTTTAGTGCAAAATAAAAAGGCTTGGACTAAACGTATATTAAAAAAAGTTCGAGTGACTATTTGATATATGTCCCTAATTTTTTTGGGGCCGTTTTTTCACAACTATTTTTTTTCATAACTAATTTTTTTATACATATTTTTTTCGGAAAGGGGCCTTGATTAATCGGGGGCCCTAGGTGACTGTTTGCTTTGCCTATAGGCAAAGTCGACCCGGGTGATATTGCATATTTCTTTTGGGACAGCTTAATCATATTTTTCTCAGATCACTTCTCCTCTCTTAAAAAGATCAAGACTCTTTTACGCTGGTATAGAAAATTCGGGATAAAATATGAACCTAGAAAAAAAATCTCATTTTACTATTCTAATGAGTATCTAACTCAACTAGTAGCAAGATCTATTCTATTTTGGTAATCTCTAAAAAAGATTCTCCTTCTATTTATCTTGGTTTCCCTATCTACACAAGAAAAAAAAATAGTTATTTATTTGTTAACATGATCCTTAAAGTGAGGTCCAAGTTTTCGGGATGGAAATCTGGAACTTTATCTATGGGAGCAAGAATCACTCATCCCAGTCATGTTCTTCAAATTATGACCCTCTTATATTAAGCCTAAATTCCCCCTCCTCAAAAAGTGCTTGATAAAATAGAAACGATTATGGATGATTTCTTATGGGGTCATAATGAAGGAACTCCTAAATTTCATTGATCAAAATGGAGAAATCTCAATCTCCCCAGAAATGAAGGAGGGATTAATGTCAGGACCATTCAAGATTAGGTGGATTCCTATAGTCTCAAGTTTTGGTGGCAAATTAAAACTCAAAAGTAGTTAAGGGATAGGTTTCTAATGGCCAAGTACTGCAGAGTAAAGCACCAATGTGAGGTTGATTCCAGGTATGAGTGCAATATTTAGAGAAGATGAGGAACATTAGAACCAATGAAGAAAATTCTATATGTTATCTTATAGGGAAGGGGGTCATAAACTTTGGTTGGGATAACTGGACTCGGGAATGGAATCTAATTGATAGAGGGCTTGTTATATGCGTATACGGATAAACCAAAAAAATAATAAATTGGAACGACTTATTTAGATGCTGAGGTGTGTATTAGACACACAGTCCTAAGGCAGAAATATCGCCGCACATTAATCAGTGATGCTTCGAGCCTCAGATAACTGTCTCCAAGATTCAACAGCACAGTTCATCCAATTGAAGTACTCAATGGATGAGTTTAAAACCACAAGAATTTATGCCCATAATTGGAGTACGAAGAAGGACGTTTTTGGGAGAGAGAGAGAGAAAGAGAGAGAGAGAAAGAAAGTATGATTGAAACTGATTTGCATACCCCTTATATGAAGAGATGCATAAACGGCTCATTCCCCCAAGCGTGGATGATCATTTCTCCCACTATACCACTCTCAATGACTAATTAAGAAAACATGTTTTAATTTTCATCATAAAATAATTTTTAATTAATTAAATAAATTGAGTTTTAATATTAATTAAAATTAAATTAAATAAAATTATTTAAAGACGAAATTAAAATTAACTGATTATTAGGACCCAAAACCCAAGCCCAAGTCCCAAGTCTTGATATATAATATAATATCTATATATCTATTTAGGTATATATAGCCTAAATCCTCTTAAATGCCCTTAGTAAGTTACCACTAGGACACAAGGTCGTATTGTGAGTATATCATTCACACCAATAGTTATACACACACACACAACAATTCCCCATATGAATGAGATACGAGAAGAAGGAATAAAGAAAATTTTGGGAAATAAAAATGTCATTAATAGACAGAGGTGTGTTTTGGACTTGAACCTTGCTTAGTATATGTCCATTGAGCTTACAAACTATTCAGTGAATTACATATCTTGAACTGACCAATTATTTTGATAAACCAGTTCAATAGACTACACACATGACACTTTAACACACTTGTGGTTCACAACAGTTTTATCCATTAAGGGCATGAGCTATATCCCAGTATCATGAGCGCTCTAGGGAATTCATCCACAATTCCCATAGGTAGCGGTCCCACTATCACACACACTTAGGTTAATCTATCAAGAATGTCCTATCAAATACTGCTTGAGAATCCAAGCCATAGATTCATTAAGAGTTTAACTCAACATTTCTCATTACATGTAGCACTACTATTATTATTAACACCATAGGGATAAGACAATGATAAGTATTTGTAGTGCTTACATATAATTATCCACAATAGGCTTTAAGCCCATCCCCCTCAATGTTTTGTAAATGATATCTCTTGATAACCCTTAGGTCAACAGATCTGCTAAATTATCATTTGATCTTACAAAGTTAATGGTTATAATGCCATTAGATATGAGTTGTCTCACACTGTTATGCCTGCGAAGAATATGTCTTGACTTTCCATTGTAGGACTTGTTGCTTTCTTTTTCTATTGCCGCTTGGCAATCACAGTGTATAAGTACCGCAGTTACAGGTTTAGGCTACATTAGAATGTCTGCCAGAAATGTCCTCCGCCACTCGGCTTCTTCACATTCTTTGTCTAAAGCAATGAATTCAAACTCCATTGTTGATCTCGCAATGCATGTCTATTTTGAGTATTTCCATGATACGGGGCTGATGCAGTTCATAATGTACATTAGGCTACCAATAATTCTTGAATATTCAAGTTGTGACACAACTTCTCCTTTATTTTTCTTTAGTTTACTATTTGGATCATAAGGAGTTCTAACAGGAGTAGATTCATATCGATTGAATTTTCTTAACACACTTTCTATATAATGTGATTGTGATAATTTGATTCCCACAGAATCTTGTATTATTTTAATTCCCAAAATGAGATCTGCAACTCCCAAGTCATTCATATCAAATTGTTCCCATAACATCTTTTTAATGGTTTTTATAATACTCATAAGTGATCCCAATATTAACATATCATCAACGTATAGGCAAACAATCACACAAGCATCTCTATGGAACTTAAAATACACACATTTATCAGATTTATTTATTTTAAATCCATAATTAATCATTACTTGATCAACTGTCACGAGTGAATAATACAACAATTATGGAAACTAATTCGGGGTGCGCATGTGTCGTGTCGGGACTAAATTATTATAATAAAAGTGAATAAATTATAAGTCGCCCGTATGGTCATTTCGAGTTCGCCAACGTGTCCGAAAGGGTCGAGATGGTCAGAAAAGTATACCCGAGGGATATAGTTTGGGTCTCGGGACATTTTAAGGCCTAACCGATAACCTGAGATGGCGTTTTAGTAATTAGAAATTTTTAGGTTTAATTATGGACGAAAATAGTAGGTTTATATCTAATGAATTTATAGTCCTCGAGGGTTAGGGAGTTAGAAAGTTACAGAGGGGCTAAGTTAAAGAGAACAGGGAGACCTTCCAAGGAGGAGAACCACCAATTCACAACCTTTTTGCTGGATTTCACCACTGTCACGTAGATCGAGAAATAAGGATCACAACCATACCCATCAACACCTGGAAATCAGAATTCCATCTCCAAGGCAAGTATCTATCTTACTGATTCCTAGTTAATATTTCACCCATGTTAGATTAGGAATGGTGAATTTATGTTTTTATTGAAGAATTATATGATTTAGGAAATTTAAATCACATGTTTTAGGAGGAATGCATGTAGTCTGGAACCCTTGGCATATACAGAGGTTCAACCACGAATTTATAATGATTTATTAGAAAGAAACCTGGAAAGAGATTGAGAAAATTGGAATTTATGAGAAAACTAGGGTTCTTGATAATTTTACTGAATTTGTCCCTTTAAATCCATGCCTTTGATGAATTCGTACATGTTATACGTAGGAAATCATGTAGATAGGTTGACATAACTCTTGGTTTAATTATTTGGGAGTTTGGGATGAATTAAGCATGATTTAGAGGTTGAAAGGTGATGAAACCCATAGGTTGGAATGGCAGAATCTGGGCAAGAACTTCTTGATCGATGGATCGACTCAAGAATGTCGATCGATCGATCAACCCCATTTTGGTTAAAATACGTAGGAACCTTTGGATATCATTTAAATATCATAATGGGTCATGAAGAGGACCGGTAGGGTCTAAGTAGGTTCCGTTGAATATAATTTTATACAAGATATAGATGTGGGATAACGGGGGTATGTCATTTATTTGAAATCCTACGTACGTTAAGTAAGGAATTGCGAGATTCATGAAGGATTTAGACCAGTATGTTAGTGAGGGTGTACCTACTGAAATTACCTTTAGGAAGAGAAAACACTTCTAGGGACGAGAAGTAATTATGAAATGGTTATAATTGAGAATAAAAAGAGATGGGTTCATTATGTGTAAGAATTGGATAATTTGTACTATGTACGGTTAAAATGTTGTTATGGGTCACGAGCGAGCCTAATTGAAAGATGTGAATATTTATATATTGTAATACCCCGTATTTTTATGGCTTTTAAAATTTGGGGATTTATTAAAGTTAAATTGAGATATTAATTTAATATTAATCCAAAAATTTATTTAAATAGTTACTAGCGTGACGAGAGGTAGTAATTATTGAGAATTTGTCGAATATTACTAAAAGACTAAAGTAATATATAAGACTGATTTTATAAAAATTGTCACAAGTGAATAAAATGACAATTATGGAAATTTAAGTCGGGACGCGCGTGTGTCATGTCAGGACTAAATTATAATTATTAAAAGTGAAGCAATTATAAGTCACCCATATGGTCATTTAGAGTGCGCCAATGTGTCCGTAAGGGTAGAAATAGTAAAAATAATGTACCTGGGGGTTTAGTTTGGGTCTCGGGGCATTTTTAGGCCTAATTAGCATCCCAGGAGGGTATTATAGACATTTGACATTTTTGGGTAATTAAACCCACGAATTTTCTAAGGATAAATCAGCCTTTAGGAGTTGCCTTCTAGGGTTAACAAACACAAAATCAAAGAAAGACCATTAGAGAAGAAGCTGGAGAGCTTCCCAAGCAACTCAAGGCCAAAGACTCACCCGTTCGCACCGCCACCACCACCAAAACGTAGATCGCGTGACAAGGAACACAACCATACCTCTTTCGTCCATAAATCAGAAACTCAAATTCAAGGAAAGTATTTATCTTGCTTTATTTTTAGTTAATGTCTCAATAATGTTAGTCTAGGGTTGTTTAGAACATGCTTCATGGAAGAAATTACTATTTTGAGGCTTAAAATCATATGTTATAGAGGAAGTAGTCATATTATAGACATTTGAATCACATGTAGAGGATAAGCCACGAACTTTTATGGATTTAGAAGTAAGTAAACTGGAAAAGAATTGGAAGAATGAAATTAGAAGAAAAATTAGGGTTCTTGATGTTTATGTCAATTTTTCTCCATTAAATCGTTATACTTGATGAATTCGAACATATTTTACGTAGAAAATCATGTAGTTAGGTATATAGTAATTATAGTAATGTTGTTTGGGAGTTTGGGGATCGTTAATGGAGATTTGGTTGAGGTTGGAAAGGTAAACCCGTAACTGGACAATGGCAGGTTTCGTCATAATTGCTTGATCGATCGATCGATCGATCAAGAACATCGATCGATCGATGGTATCAATCGATTGGCCCCATTTACTCGATCGATCGATCCCTCCTGGAAAACTGTGTATTTTTCTTCTTTTTGTTTAATCTGGTTAAAATGCGTAGGAACCCTTGATTATCAAATTTAGATCATAATGGGATATAGAGAGGACCAGTAGGGTCTAGGTGGACCCCGTTGAGTGGAGTTTAATGTAGGATAAAATTATGGGTTAACGGGGAGTTATTCACACAATGAGAAATCATGTGTACGTTTAATAAAAGATCGAGACTCGGAAGGGAGTTAGGACAGAAGTTAAGTGAGAGTATGCCTACTGAAATTATACTTAGGGAGATAGAATACTTTGAGAGATGAGAAGTAGGTATGGAGTAACTTATATTAGAATAAAAGTGACGAGTCCGAATGTGAGATAACCGAGTAAAATGTGCTAAGAACGAATAACTATAATTATGGGTCGTGGACGCACCTAATTTAGAAATGTGAATATTTATATATATACATGATTGCGTGATTGTCCATATATTATATATCTATGTAAAAATCATACCTAAGTTACTTTCTATCACGGGGGTTTTCATGTCGGGACAGTCTTATCTCGATTGGGCCTTTATGGGGGATAACGACTTGTACCCTAGAAGATAGTATCCTTGATACATGCTATTTGAGTAATAGTGAGATGATCCTAAGAGACATGAAGGTATGTGCTGACCTCTTAGTGACTTAGAACTATACTTCGCCTCCAATTGTATGTGCTTTATGTTAATACAGTTCGAGAGTGATTCCGAACTAGTATTTCCCTTAGTACGAGTGATACGGGGACTTGATAGCAGAGTATGCCAGCACAATAAATTTTATGTGAGGTACCGATAGTATATATATTATATGAGTGACTAATATATATATATATATATATATATATATATATATATATATATATATATATATATATATATATATATATATATACACACACACACACACACATTTAAGTATGGGAACTTTCTACTGTGCATAAAAGTAGTTAAGTAATGAATAAATACTCTAACTTTATTATAAGTGTTTGGGAATTTTGTGACATCACTGGGTTATTTTAAATAACATAAGATATATGAGAGAACTTAATTTTAAGAAATTAATTGTCTTAGCCATGGTATTTATCGGAATGAAACCTTATGGGAAAGTTAAGTTAAAATAAACTTTTGAGATTAATAGTACGGTAGGCATGCATACTAGATGAGAGGTGAGAATTTCTCAAGAGAGTGTCGCACACTAACATGGTTGTTTCATTAGCCGGTAAGCATTTTAAATACTTGCTAAACTATTTTTAAACTGTTTTACACTCGGGCTCTGACCCGTTTCCTGTTATTTCTTTTCTCTTGTATATATATGTATATGTTACAGGTGCCCAGCCACAGGGGCGTCATGCTTAGATTCCTTGGAACGAACACGCTGCAGCTTAGGTGGGAGTTGCAGGACATTTCTTAGATGACCTTGTTGATTGACTCTACTCTTATTATAGTTCTGATTAGTTAGGGCATGTGTCGCCAGTTTCCCTCAGTTGGATTTATCAGAGATTTTTATTCATTTATTTTCAGTAGTTGGTACTCTTTGGGATGTAATTCGTGTCAGGATGATTTCATTTGTAGTATTTAGACTTGGTATTGGTTAATCTGAATGGTTAAATTCTTGTGTGTTCATTTCCATCTTTAACATTCATACGATTCTTAAACTGTTAATTATTAAAAAGGTTTTCTTAATGGAATTAAATAAAATAGAAATAAGGTGTAAATTGTTTTGTCACTTAGATTAATTATTTAGGCTGTTTAAATTGGAAATTTTATTTTGCGAGAGTGATGCTAAGAATGAACCAACGATTCACCTTGATTTTAATTTAATAAAGGACTGATCACCCATTATTTAATTAGGCAGGTTGTCACATATATATAACCGAGTGCTTGTGTATATATTAAATATATCTCTGTGCATAATCATACCCGCGCTACTTTCTATCACAGAGGTTGCCGCATCAGGACAGTCTTATCTCGATGGGAGCTTTATTGGGGATACTGACTCGTACCCTAGAACATAGGATTCCTTGGTATAGGCTATCTGAGAATGATAGTCAGAAGGTCCTAAGAGACGTGAGGATATGTGCTGACCTCTTAGTGACTGGGAACTATGCTTCGCCTCCATTTTGTGTGTATTGTGTTAATACAGTTCGAGAGTGATTCTGAACTAGTATTTCCCTTGCATGAGGTATACAGGGACTTAATAGCAGAGTATGCCAGCACATTAGATTTTATGTGGGGTACCGATTATTATATATATTATATGAGTGATTAATATATATACCTAGACCTGAGATTTTTCTACTGTGCGTATACCATGATAAGTAATTGAATAAATGCTCCTAATCATAATAAGTGTTTGAAACCTCACAGTATTGAGAAATACATAATTAACTTCAATAACCTTTATGTAGCTGTTATCTAAATTTAATTCTTGTGAATCAGAGCTCATGGGAGGAGTATAGAGTTAGACTTATGAGTTATTTAGTAGTACGATTGGCGTGCATACTAGATGAGAGGTGACAATTCTCAAGAGAGTGTCGTAAACTAACATGGTTGTCATATTAGCTAGTAAGCATTTTAAATACTTGCTAAACCATTTTAAAAATGTTTTACACTCGGGCTCTGACCCGTTTTCTGTAATTTTTCCTTCCCATATATATATATATATATATATATATATATATATATATATATATATATATATTTTTTTACAGGTGCTCAGCCACAGGGGCATTAGGTGTAGATTCATTTGACTGGACGTGCAGCAGGCAGTAGACGCTCCCTCCTTTGGCTGCTCCTTAGATTCCTATTTAGTTCTTTTAGTTAGGGCATGTGTCGCCCATTTCCAAACTCTTGTTTAGACTTAATAGGGATTGCATACACTTCTATCATTTCAGTATTTTGTCTTTATTTGGGATTATTTTATCTATCATATTTTCAGTGGTTGTGGGTATTTATTTGGATCTGAGTAATCTAGTTGGCATGTTTTGTTGGATGATTGGTATCTTTAGCGTTTGTATTATTCATAAATTAGTTTATGATTAAAAGATTTTTTTAGAACAAAAATTATATAAATAAAATCATTTAAATTGTTTTGACACTTAGCTTAATTATTTAGGGTGGTTAAAATGAAAATATTATTTTCGACAGTGATGCTAAGAATGAACCACACTATTCACCTTGATTTTTAATTTAATAAAAGACTGATCACTCGCTATTTGATTAGGCGGGGTGTTACAGGCGGTATCAGAGCATCAGGTTCTAAGGTCCTTTAGGAACTGTACGGCTTATTGCGCTTTCAGCTTAGTGTTCTTGATATAGAGCCCTATTTTTAGGACTATTGTATTCTTGTATTTATGATTACGTCTTCAGCTATTTGAGATTTAATAATAACTATAGACTAATAAAATTCCTTCTCATTTCAGATGCCTCCGAGACAAGCACCCCGAGACAGGAATGCCTAGCCAGAGCAGCCTACAACTCCGGCTCAGGGAATGATGAATGCAACTGAAGTAGCCACCATTATTGCTCAGGCGGCGAATGCCGCATTATTGGTGGTGCAGCAGGCTCCACCCCAGGTTTAGGTTGTAGCGCCAGTTCCAACACAGCTTCCCATGGCATGGGAGAGGGTCTGGGATGCCTTTCAGAAGGTGCATCCCCCGGAGTTCTCGGGTAGCTCGAACATCGTGATCTCCAGCCAATAGAAGAAGGACATCCAGAGGCATCTGCGTATGTATGAGTGCACTGACATGCAGAGACAGTTACTAGCATCCTTCAAGCTAGTAGTGGCCTCTTTGCAGTGTTGGGAGTCCACCACCACCTTGGAGGAGAGGGACAGCATGTTGATTCAGTCATTTTGGGTGCTGTTTGATCGTAAATATTTCCCATCTCTCATACAGACTGAGATGAAGCAGAGGCTACTGAATCTTAAGTAAGAAAATATGACTATTGCTGAGTATGAGGAAGAGATCACGTCACTTCTCACTATAGTGCCGGATGAGGCACCCACTGAGGAGAAGAAGATCTTGATATTTTTGGATGGATTGGCCTGGAGGATTCGTCAGCACCTCATAGGTAACCTATCATTGGCTACTTACACTGACGCACTCAACGCCACTCTGTTGCAGTGCTAGGATCACCGCTTCCATCAGCAGCGGATTCCATCCAGCAAGGCCGGACTGGAGGTAGTGGTGCCATCATAGTGAGCCACAGAGTGAGCAGAGTTCCCATCAAGGGGACCCTGCCAAGCGATTCCTATCCAGCGATTACAGACAGGGATTTGGGGGATTTAGACAGGGCCATCAGGGCCAGTCCAGTCAGCATGTCCAGCAGGGCCAACACTGTCAGCAGCAGGGCCATCAGGGCCAATAGCATTTTCAGCAAGGACAGTAGCGGGGTGGTAACGGCCAACAGCGTTTTCAGTAGGGCCAGTAGCATTTTCAACAGGGATAGAGGGGAGGAATCTTCAGGGGCATGTTCTTTGCATGCAAAAAGAATGTCCATAAGCGCCAGGATTGCCCAGAGGGGGATAGGGCCCCACAGCAGCAGGATGCCTGTAGTGACCCGCAGAGGCCACTCTTTCCAACTGCCCTCCCAGTGCCTGCTCAGATGCCAACCCTACTAGCCATCCTAATAACCCCAGTCCAGCAGGGGCAATTACAGTGTAGATGTGTCTATAACGTTAACCATCCAGCAGCATCACTGGCACCACCCGCGATTAAGGGTACATTTCCTATTCATGGCACTATGAGGCATGTTTTATTTTATACTGAGGCGTGACACTGTTTTATAAATACTAGCTTCGCACAGGCCACGGGGTTATTAGACACAACAGAGAGTATAGTGACATGGGTCTTTAATTTTCTTTGTATGTCGGGGATTAGGTATAGAGATTGGTACCTTTATTTTACCTCCGAACATGCTAGTTTTATATATGCATGAGCATGAAGCCATTATTGGCATGGATTGACTCGTTGTGTACAGAGCCATTATAGATTGTTTCGGTAGGAGTATTATCTTTGCCACTCCTGGTCAGGAGATGTTTTTAGTGGCGATGCCTCGCCCAGAGGGAGGATCTTCCACCCATTTATATTACATAGAGGAGGAGACCTATAAGGAGATTGTGATTCCCCTGGATTCGATTCTATTTGTTCGTGAATTTTTGGATGTACTATAGGAGATACCGAGCCTACCTCCCAGTCGAGAGATAGATTTTGTCATAGATTTGATGTCGGTCACTCTGCCGATAGCACAGGCACCATACCGTATGGTTCCAGCAGAGATGAGGGAGTTACGGGATCAGATAGAGCAGCTGTTAGGTCAGGGATTCATTAGTAGGAGCACCTCACCTTGGAGAGCTCCGATGTTGTTTATGAAAAAGAGAGATGGTTCATTGATATTGTACATGGACTATAGGGAGTTGAACAAGGTCACGATATGAAATAAGTATCTGTTGTCTCGAATCGATGACCTGTTCGACCAGCTAAGGGGAGCTACCTTCTTTTTGAAGATAGATTTGAGATCGGGATACCATCAGCTGCAGATTAGGGAGCATGATGCGTCAAAGACCGCTTTCTTGACGAGATATGGGTCCTATGAGTTCAGAGTCATGCCATTTGGGCTGAAAAATACTCCAGCCGTATTCATGGACTTGATGAACCGAGTGTTCAGAGAGTTCTTGGATCAGTTTGTCATAGTCTTCATAAATAACATCCTGATTTACTCACAGACTAATGAGGAGCATGCCGAGCACTTGAGATAACTTCTTCAGACTCTACAAGAGCATCAGTTGTATGCCAAGTATGAGAAGTGTGGATTATGGTTACGGGAGGTACAGTTAATGGGGCATGTTGTGTCAGAATTGGGGATATCGGTTGACCCGAGCAAAGTGTCGACAGTCAGGGAGTGGGGATAGGCCACGACACCGACAGAGGTACATAGTTTCTTGGGGTTATTTTGGTTCTACAGACGATTCATTCGAGGCTTTCCAAAAATAGTCGGGCCATTGACGAATCTGACCCACAAGGGGGTATCGTATGTATGGGATGACACTTGTCAATTGGCTTTTGACAAACTGAAGGATAAGCTGACTTCAGTGCCAGTTCTTGCTTTACCTAGGCCGGGAGTGGAGTACCTGGTGTATACTGACGCCTATCTATAGGGACTCGACATAGTACTTCAGTAGGAGGAGCAGGCTATAGCTTATGCCTCCCACAAGCTTAAGCCTCTTGAAAGAAATTACCCCACCCACGACCTGGAGCTAGCAGTGGTATTGTTTGCATTGCAGATTTGGAGGCATTACTTATTGGGGGAGAAGTTTCACTTGTTCATAGACCAAAAGTAACTCCAATACTTGTTCACTCAGCGGGAGTTGAACATGCGTCAGCGCAGGTGGATGGAGTTTGTGAAAAACTACCAGTTCGATATATAATACATTCCGGGAAAGGCAAACGTGGTTGTTGATGCGTTAATCTGTAGGCTGGTAGGTGAGGTAGCGGAATTATGGAAAGCAAAGTGGAAAGAGTTGGGACACCAGGACGCGATAGCCCATTCCTTTATATCCGTTATGTCAGTCACACCTGAGATTGTTATGAGGGTGGTATAGGCCAAGCAGCAGATACGTTTTGTTAGGATCAAATTTTACGACTCTTAGCTGAGGGTGCTGAGTCCTATTCAGTGGGTTCTGATGGGGGTTTGAGGTTTAATGGGAGATTGGTGGTCCCGGAGGGATATGACTTACGCCACGCAGTGATGACACGGTTGCACAGGTCTAGATTTATGGTACATCTCGGAGGGGATAAAATGTACTAGGATATGAGGCGGTAGTACTAGTGGGGTGAAATGAAGAGGGACATTGCGGAGTTTGTGTCCAAGTGTGATACCTGTCAAATGGTAAAGGTGGACCACCAGAGACCGCCAGGGTTACTTCAGCCATTGGAGATACCTAAGTGGAAATGGGAGAGAATTTCCATGGATTTTATCACTAGGTTACCTACATCATAGCGGGGTCACGATTACATTTGGGTTATAGTGGATCGGTTGACCAAGGTAGCTCATTTTCTACCAGTGCGGACAGACTACACCACGGGACAATATGCTCAGTTGTTTATCTCCAAGGTAGTTAGGCTACATGGGGTACCCCTGGATATTGTGTTCGATAGAGACAAAATTTTTGTGTCGCGCTTCTGGGAGAACTTTCAGGAGGCTATGGGTACATAATTGAGATTGAGTCCTGCTTATCACCCACAGACGGATGGAAAAACAAAGCGTACCAATCAGATGCCGAAGGGTATGCTATGCATGAGTGTCCTTGATTTTGGAGGAGGTTGGGAGTCGTATCTTGCGCTGGTGGAGTTCGCTTATAATAACTCCTATCAGTTCACGATCGACATGGCCCCATTTGAGTCTTTGTATGGTAGACCTTGCCATTCTCCCACTTATTGGCTAGAGGTGGGGGACAACAAGTTGCTCGGGCCAGAGGTAATTCTGGAGACGTCAGCTAGGATTGAGTTAAGCAGGAGTCGTATTCGGGTAGCCCAGGACAGGCAGAAAAGCTACACCGATGCAAAGCAGTTCTTTCGAGAGTTTGACGTGGGGGACCAAGTATTATTACGTGTGTCTCCTATGAAAGGAATAATGAGATTTGGGAAGAAGGGAAGGTTGGATCCTGGGTACGTCAGACCATTTCCCATTATCGAGAGGATAGGGTCGGTGGCTTACAGATTGGGGTTGCCAGAGCATTTTCACCGTATTCACGATGTATTTCACATCTCGTCGTTAAGATGATATCTTCGAGACCACACTCACATCACGATAGAGGATATTGATTTACAGCCCGACAGTTCTTATGAGGATAGGCCATTGGATATCCTAGACCACAACGAGAGGAGATTGAGGTCGAAGGTAGTCACACTTGTACGGGTCCAGTAGGAGCATCATAACGTGGAAGAGTCCACTTGGGAGCGCGAGGCAAATATGCGAAAAAAATTCCTAGATTTATTTTTACCAGGTACGCCTTATTTCCCGAATTTCGGGACGAAATTTCATTATTAGGGGGGAAGTATGTAATACCCCGTATTTTTATGGCTTTTAAATTGGTAAATTTATTAAATTTAATTGAGATAAATTAATTTAATATTAATCCTGAAATTTATTTTAAATATTTACTAGCATGACGAGAGTTACTATTTATTGGAAATTTGTTGAATATTACTTAACAAGTAAAGTAATATATAAAATTTGAATTTATTAAAATTATCGCTAGTGAATAATATGACAATTATGGAAACTAAGTTAGGACGCACATGTGTCGTGTCGGGACTAAATTATTATAATAAAAGTGAATAAATTATAAGTCGTTCATATGGTCATTTCGAGTGCACCAACGTGTCCGGAAGGAGATAGTCAGAAAGGTATACCCCGGGGTTTTGTTTGGGTCTCGGGACATTTTTAGGCCTAACCGACAACCCGAGAGGGCGTTTTAGCAATTTTTAGGTTTAATTATGGACGAAAATAGTAGGTTTATATCTGATGAATTTAGAGTCCTTGAGGGTTAGGGAGTTAGAAAGTTACAGAGGGGCTATGTTAGAGAGAAGGGGGAGACCTTCCAAGGAAGAGAACCACCAATTCACAACCTTTTTGCCTGATTTCATCACCGTCATGTAGATCGAGAAACAAGGATCGCAACCATGCCCATCAACACCTGGAAATTAGACTTCCATCTCCAATGCAAGTATCTTTCTTGCTGATTCCTAGTTTAAATTTCACCCATGTTAGATTATGAATGGTGAATTCATGTTTTTATTGAAGAATTATATGATTTAGTAAATTTAAATCACATGTTTTAGGAGGAATGAATGTAGTCTAGAACCATTGGCATATGTAGAGGATCGCCCACGAATTTGTAATGATTTATTAGAAAGAAAATACTTCTAGGGACGAGAAGTAATTATTAAATGGTTATAATTGAGAATAAAAAGAGATGAGTTCATTATGCGTAAGAATTGGGTAATTTGTACTACGTACAGTCA
The DNA here is from genome assembly GCA_949130495.1 of Sambucus nigra. Classification (NCBI taxonomy): domain Eukaryota; kingdom Viridiplantae; phylum Streptophyta; class Magnoliopsida; order Dipsacales; family Adoxaceae; genus Sambucus; species Sambucus nigra. The sequence goes on from OX422222.1 coordinate 363,699,145, forward strand.
AAATGTTGTTATGGGTCGCGAGTGAACCTAATTGAAAGATGTGAATATTTATATATATAACCGAGTTCTTGTGTATATATTAAATATATCTCTCTGTATAATCATACCCGCGCTACTTGCTATCACGGAGGTTGTCGCGTCGGGACAGTCTTATCTCGATGGTACCTTTATGGAGGATATTGACTCATAACCTAGAACATAGAATTCCTTGGTATAGGATATCCGAGAATAACAGTCAGACAGTCCTAAGAGATGTGTGGGTATGTACCTCTTAGTGACTTGGAACTATGCTTCGCCTCCATTTTGTGTGTATTGTGTTAATACAGTTCGAGAGTGATTCCGAACTAATATTTCCCTTGTACGAGGTATACGGGGACTTACTAGAAGAGTATGCTAGCACCATAGATTTTATGTGGGGTGCCGATTATAATATATATTGTATGAGTGATTAATATATATACCTAGACCTAAGATTTTTCTACTGTGCGTATAGGAAGATAAGTAATTGAATAAATGCTCCTAATCATAGTAAGTGTTTGAAACCTCACAGTATTGAGAAATACATAATTAACTTCAATAACCTTTCAGTAGATGTTATCTTAATTTAATGATCTTGTGAATCAGAGATCATGGGAGGAGTATAAAGTTAGACTTATGAGTTATTTAGTAGTAAGGTAGGCGTGCACACTAGATGAGAGGTGAGAGTTCTCAACAGAGTTCCGTGAACTAACATGGTTGTCATATTAGCTAATAAGCATTTTAAATACTTGCTAAACCATTTTAAAACTATTTACACTCGGGCTCTGACCCGTCTCCTGTAATTTTTCCTTTTCTTGTATGTTTATATATATATATATATATATATATATATATATATATATATATATACAGGTGCTCAGACACAGGGGCGTTAGGTGTAGATTCATTTGACTGGACGTGTTGCAGCCTGTGTGGTGGTTGCAGGTCATTGCAGTAGACGCTCCATTCTTTGGCTTCTCAGATTCCTATTTAGTTCTTTTAGTTAGGGCATGTGTCGCCCATTTTCAGACTCTTGTTTAGACTTGATAGGGATTGAATTCACATCTATCATTTCAGTATTTTGTCTTTATATGGGATTATTTTATCTATCACATTATATGTGGTTGTGGGTATTTATTTGGATTTAAGTAATCTAGTTCGCTTATTTCGTTGGATGATTGGTATCTTTATCGTTTGTATTATTCATAAATTAGTTTATGCTTAAAAGGTTTTTTTTTACAACGGAAATTAAATAAACAAAATCATTTAAATTTTTTTGACACTTAGCTTAATTATTTAGGGTGGTTAAAACGGAAATATTATTTTCGACATTTATTATTTTAGATTTTCATTAGCGCATGTAAGAGCCATGGGAGAGGCTTTTTCTCCTAAGATTTTTAATAAATTTTAATAAATTTATTTTAAAAATAAAATATTTTCGACAGTGATGCTAAGAATGAACCACACCGTTCATCTTGATTTTCAATTTAATAAAGGACTGATCACCCGGTATTTAATTAGGTGGGGTGTTACACCGTGAGGGTTGGCCTTTGAACACTGGTGCTTTGAACGCACGATTCAATGAGTAGGTATTCGCACGCAACATGTCAGCAGTTGATAACTTTTATTGGCATTAATGACATGGAATTTGATGTGAGAAGTTGAATTTTCCAACTTGATCCCATCATTCACATATCTATGTGACTGCATTCATGCACTATTAAAACTTGAAATTATTAGAGGCACTGGAAAAATTTTCTCTTACGATATTCCCGTCTCATAGAGAGTTATTATGGACATGAAGTTAATCGATGTCTCCATCTGACAGTTCCCTTGGGAAATTAATCCTATTTACTAAAGTAATATTGTACACAAGTCTGTTGTGAAAAAAAGGTACATGTCCATCTGATTTCGAAAACACCACCTCTGAGGTGTACTTTTTTATGAGTGTTCCAATGGGGCCATAAACGTTAGTGGATGGATCCTCTTGGTTTTACACTGCCTCAAAAAATCTTCTTTGTTATTGCCTATCTAGATTCATATTTGACTCCAATCTGATCAAAGAACCACTTAAACTTTGGGCTCTTCGCAATCGCTATGCATTATGAATCTATTTTTACCTCATAAGGTTGAGCATTACATACATATTTAGCCTCAGACGTTCCTACTTCATCAATAGCAAGGACCAAGCTGACAATGCCTTCTTTAATTTATGACTATTCATCCTAATCACTCTTAAAATATGTGTTGGAAAAACCAAATAGCCACTCGTAACATTCTTTATCATTCTTCATCCATTCCTCAGGCTACATTATCTCATCACAAAATGGTCCTCAGTCCATTCCTCATACTCCGTTTCTTAACCACTCGTTACAAAAAATTTCATATGCCTTCTTAGAATCTATTGGTACTTGGCCATTCAAGTGAGTAGGGCCTGCAACCCCCTCACGTATTAATGTATGTTAGTAGTCCATAGACTTTGCAACGTAGCATTATAGCGGGGGTGGAACATCACTTCTAAAATTTATTTTTCCTATAATATTATTTTTGGGTCCTTGACCACCTTTTTTTTCCTTTGGGCCTTCCATCCACATAATTAACCATCTGTCGTTGAGGGACTTGGAATCTTCCTGATGGAAGAGACACTTAAGTTATCCAACCTTAAAGTTTTGTCTTGATAATCATGGCTATATTTCTCCCCGCTCGAGTGAACTCCCTAAAGGTTCCGTCGCAAGTTTCATTTATCAAGTGGACATTAAATTCCTTAAGTAAGCCTTTTATATACATCTATAGATACAGCGCCTCTTGGCCTCCTCGTTGACATCTGGATAGTTTTCCCTCCAATGCTTTATGTATTACATTAGCTACTCGCGAGATTTTTGGACTTCCTAAGGCAAATACCTTATAGTAAACTCATTTTTAGCCAAAAAAATTTTTTTGTAAAAATTATCTGTACATTTTTTCCCAAGAGGGAATGAAATTTGGTGCTAAGTGGGAATAGCACGAGTAAGATTTACCGTGAGATTCTTCGATAACTATCTCAACTTCAAATATTTATCATTGCAGTGCACACCAAGATATTCTATGAATCTCTTGACATTATCTCTAGGATTTTCTCCCTTCCCATATAGCTTCATGAATTTTGGCAAAACATACCCCTCGAGGTACGTCTTCTCATTGATGTTGTCTGGATATGGATTTTTCAACGCCTCATACATGAGAGGAGGTTCTTGTTGAGAGAGAGGATCTTTTTCACCTCCTCTATTGTAACCGCCTTGGAAAGTGATTCCCCCACCTCTGTTTTCTTTACTGCTGGAGAGTTCATAAGGTATAGAGTTTTCTTGTCCACCACCTTCCTTGTCGGCTCTGTTTCTGCTACATATGCTCCTTAAGTAGGATCCGCTTCTAGTGTAGCACAAACTTGACCTATATTTTCCATATATACTTCGAGTTGCTAAAAAATTAAAAAGAAAACTCATAAGATTCATCTCATTCAACCATGGAGCAGTTGAATTGCTCGCCTAACCCACAAAAGGATTAGGACATCCCACTCTGATAACCACGATGTCTTCATTGGTGGTTTGGTCATTTTGAACTTATTTTCCTTCCGTAGTGTCTTCAAATACCAACTAGTTATAAAAATTATAATATTTTTTTATGGTAATGTGAATACCTCCCAAGTAGAGTCGCCAATGTAAGAGGGAAGTGATATTGGGGTCTATGAATAACAACAAATGGATGAGTTGTGACCCACTATAATGGAACATATTATAACTCTAAATGGGTTTGGTGTGACCGACTTTAGTAAAAACTATCTTCAAGGTAATAATATTTCAAGAACAAAAGTAGAGACCAAAAACTAACTTTTCAATATGATAACAATGCTTCTGGTTACAACAATAATAAAAAAATGATTGAACAAAACTTTTCAATAGTAAATAAAGGAATGAACCATTTGAGAGCAATGATTCTTTGAAAGTGGAGAGAGAATCACCTCAATACCTTGGAGAGAGTAGGGAGATAATATCTATTGGGAGTTTTTGCAGAGTAACAGTGCTAATGAACATCCTTGTGGTTGTGACCCAAGTGCTATATTTATGGTAAAATATTAGGGCGAGCATGGCATGTGCGTGCCAAAGGGATATTACCATGTGATAAATATCTAAAATTACTTTTATCCTTATTACTATTTGTCATTTTCCGCCACTATATGTATGTTGTGGATTGACATCTGGTGTAATAGTGAACAAAAAGTAATGTATTGGCAAAAACGCCAAAAGGTGCTATTTTGTCTGTTTGTAAACTGTTTCTTCGTGAGAAATTTTGGAAACTTCCGAGTGACCTTGAGGGTCATTCGCCATTATCTTTGGTAAAATTTCTTGTGATCAAGTCACTGACTATTCGCTAATATGTAAGTACGAACAATGTGATTTGAATGAGTGTGAGCGACCTGTTAGATCCATCACTTCAGCATTCTCTCTTTCCTAAGATATTAAAGTGGCTGAACCTTAGATTGCTAAAAAAAACTTATCTCTAAACTTACGAACCAAAACTCTCAAGAGTTCCCAACTGGCCATCTGCTCGAGTCCCACTTACTAGGCCAAGGCTTCTTATTAAGTAAACATGTGTAAAAACAACAAGACAAAGTGTTTGTAAATAAGGTTATCAAATACATGGTTTTGTGTTTCATGAGTAACCACTCCCAAATTAGCTTTACTAAACAGGTAGTGTTGACCATCTATTGTTTCCACTTTAAGGGCTCTGTGACTTACGATTATTCGCAAAGCATCTTTATTTCTCGCATATATATCTAGTAACTTTTGGTTTCTCGTGCATCTCCTGTATTGCTCAATGCTCATATGACTCACTATGGCCTTGGACTTACTCGTCTAGTAAGTTTTGTTGGTCACTGTTCGTGTGATTTACTAGTGTCTTGGACTTTAGCTTCTAATAGGTTTTTTTTTGTCATTACTCGTGTGACTTACTAGTTATTTGGACTTGCTCGACCAATATTTTTTATTGATAAATGCTCTCATAGCACCGGTGTTTATCGGTTTGATCGTGCATTCCATTTGGCCGGGCACTACTCATAAAAGCTCTACTTAATTGGAAGATTATTTGTATACCCCTTCAACAGGTGTGAAAGGTTCTATCCCCTTTGTGGTCAGGCGAGCAACTCAACTACTCCACGGTTGAATGGGATGAATCTCATGAGCTTATTTTTTTTATTTTCTGAGGCCACACTATGTAGATATGTCAATTCTAGGCCAATTTTATGATACACCAGTTTTGTCTCATACTACAGGAGCAAGGAAACAGAGGTGTAGCCGATAAGGATTGTGTTGTTCGAGTTGACCCTAACCCCCATGAACTCACCAGCAACAAAGACAACAAAGGAAGAGGAATCTCCTTTTAAGGCAGTTACAATGGAGGAGGTGAAAAATATCCTCTAACTCCAGTAAGAATCTCCTCTCATATATGAGAAGTTGAAAAATCCTTATCTAGATAGAATCAATAAGAAGTCCTCCCCCAAGTGGTATCTCTCACCAAAATTGATGATGTTCAATAGAAAGGGTGAAAACCCTAGAGAGCATGTTAAGCTTTTCATAAAATACCTCGGTGTGCACTACAATGATAATGATTTGAAGTTAGGTGAGGGATTTATCAAAGACTCTCACTGGTAAAGCTTACTCGTGGTATTCCCACACATCCCTGGATAACATTCCCACTTGGGAAGAGATGCACATATAATTTTTACAATTTTTTTGTTTTGGATGAAACTGAGTTCTCTAAGGAATTTGGCCCAGGAAGTGCAAAAAATTGGTAAGGAGGTGATGAAATACATCAAGCATTTTAGGGAAAAATCGTTAAACATCCATAAGGAGGCTATATAGACCAAGATGTTACAAATATGCATGGAAGACTTACTTCAGGAGTACAAAGTCCACTTAATCAATGAAACTCCTGAGGAAACCTTGAGGTAGTTCACCTGAGCGGGGGGAATATATCCATGATAACTAAGAAAAATCCCAGAGTTAGAGAACTCAAGTGGCTCTCCACTAGGAAGATTCCGAGTCTCTCAGTACCAGGAAGTTAATTATGTAGATGGCAGCACTAAAGGAAAAAAAGGTGGTTAATAACTCAAGAATAGTGTTGCAGTTGAAAGGAAATTTGGAAGTGATGTTCCACTACCTATACCATGCAGTATTATGAAAGCTATGGATTATTACCAAACGTTAGTACGTGAGGGGGTATTAGGCCCTACTCACTCAAAAGGTCAAGTACACACTCCTACTAAGAAGGAAGACGGTAAATTTTGTGAGTTGCACCAAAGAATTGAACACTATGCAAAAGATTGTTATTATTTACATAGGATACTAAGTGAGAAAGTTTCAAATGGAATTCTACAGATTCCTCCCATGGATGTCAACGAGAACCCATTGCTAGCTCATGGATATAGTTATGCGAATATGGTGATTACACATAACTGGGACAAGATAATGGAGTATGATAAATAGCTAAAAAATAATAAGGCATGTCATGAGTGTCTGCTTGGTTTGGACAACACGTATTTTAAGAGTGATTGGGATGAAGAGTTAGAAATTAAAGAAGGAAATATTAGCATGGCCGTTAGTCTTGATGAATGAGGAACATTTGAGGATGAAAATTTCTGTAATGCTCAGACTTATGAGGTAGAAATCGATTTAGAATTCATAACAATCAAAGATATCCCAAACTTCAAGTGGTTCTTTGATCATATTAGAGTCAGATATGAAACTAGATTGGCAGTCACTAAGAAGATTCATGACTCAATGCAAGACCAAAGGTATCCATCAATTAATTGGCATGGCCCCATTGGAAGACTCGTAAAAAATTACACCTCTAAGGTGGTGTTTTCAGAGGCAGATAGATAGATACCCTTCTTTCATAATAGACTTCTATATGTTACTTCTCTAGTAAATGGGATTAATTTCCCAAGGGCAATATTGGATGGTGGGGAATTGATCAATATCATACCCATAATCACTCTCTATAAGATGGGAATGCCACAATTGAAAATTATGCCAGTGCCTCTAGTTATTTAAGGCTTTGACAGCATGGGGATGCAGTCACTCAAATATGTGATCGCTGGGAGCAAGTTGGAAACTTTCACTTCCCACATCATTAATGCTAATACAAGTGATCAACTGTTGATAGTCCGAGTGTGGATTCGTACTCGTGGGATCGTGACATCTACAATCCACTAGTGCACAAAGGCCAACATTTGCAGAATAAAAATAATGATTAATGCCATAGAAAGAACCTTCTCAGTGGAAGCTTCCCTTTTAGTAGATGCGACATTCTATATGAAACTGGACGAAGAAAGAAAAAAAATCACCAAGGAAATAAATGAGCACTGAGGGATTTAAGAAGAAGGTAAACCTAAAAAGGTCTGTGCACGATAGGTTAGGTCCATGAGTGGTACCTCTTGAAAAAGGGAAAAATAGAAAATGGAAAAAGATGTAAAACCTGCTCGAACTTACAAGAAAGTTGTTTTGCCTAATGGAGAACTTATATACCATTTATAACGATTTATGCAGGCGACATTTTGGGATAAGAGCGTCGACTCAGTGCCTAATTATTTTATAATTGACGATTTCCACATAGTGGAGCATGTCAGAGAACAAAAGGAAGCACCCGAGTGTATACAAGATGGTCCCGAGTGCAGCATTAAGAGCTTGAAGAATTGAAATGGGGATAATGGTCATCTCCAAGGGTTTAAGTTAAAGGCAATTATCATCGTGTTCAAAAAATTTACAGACTTGTTTGCATCGAATTAAATCGAGATGCCAAGCATAGATCCTCAGGTGAGATCTCATATGTTTAATATTTTTCCCTAATGCCTTACTAGTGAGACAGTCCACGTGCACTTATAAGGTTAAGCTAGATCTGAAAATTAAGGAAGAAGTGGAGAAGTTTCTCACTGGCGGGTTGATCAAACCCATCCAACAATAAGGGTGGTAATCAGTATTGCCCCCTGTTAAAAAAGACAAGAAATAAATCTGAGTTTGTGTGAATTTCAGAGATTTCAGCTGGGTTTGTCCAAATTTTGGTAGATGCCATGACCGGTCATGAAATGTAGAGTTTCATGAATGGATATGTTAGCTATAATCAGATGAAGATGGATATGGTGGATGCGAAGAATTCGTCATTCTGGATCCCTTTAAGCACCATTCATTACATGGTCATGCCATTTAATTTTAAAAATGATGGAGGCACATACCGGCAAACCATAATGGAAATTTTCAGGATTTATTTCATAACATATTGGAATTTTACGTGAATGACTTGGTAGTGAAATCCAAGAAGGAGATCAAGCACATCCAAGATCTTAGAAGAGTTTTCAAACTTTAGTGGAAGTATAAAATGAGACCCCCCTCTAACTGTGCCTTTGGGATTATTTATTATCAATAGTCAAGGCGTGAACTTTGATGTTGAAAATTAAAAGGCCATTTTGATGATACCACGACCAAAAAGTCAAAGACAACTCAAAAGCTTTTTGAACAAAGTTTCTTATTTGAGAAGATTTATACCAGCATTAGTACAAGTCACTCACCCCTTCTCATCTCTCAAGAATGATAAGATGAAATGGGTATGGGGATGACCTAAAGAAAGCATTTGAGAAAATTAAAGAGATTTTGAACTCTCCTTTAACTATGATTCGTGTATAAGCAGGTAAGGCTTTACTTTTATACTTAACTTCCACTGGAAGGTTTATTGGGGTTTTTCTCTCCCAAGAGAAAGAAGGGAATGAGTGACATGCATACTATTCATCCCAAGTGATATCTGAGATAGAGTAGATACATTAGTATAGAAAGGAATTATTTGGCCTTAGTATATGTGACTCAGAAGTTAAAACACTACCTGTTCATATTTACTGTGTATATCATGATAAAATGTGATCATATCAAGTACCTGCTCATGAGAAATATTTTGATAAGGCGAGCGTCTAGATGGTTTATTATACTTACTGAATACGATTTGAAGTCCCTTAATCCAAAGGCCATCAAAAGTTAAGCGGTAGCAGACTTCCAAACCTACTTCCCTAGATAGAATTTTTAGACGAGTCTTCCAAGGGATAACTTCTAAGATCATTTGAACAAGGAGATGGAAGAATCAAAGATGGATTTGGATGGCTCATGAGCACAAGGTATAGATGGAGAAGTACTTATACTCTCTAACGACAATGAAAAACTCCCCCTTCTCTATAAACTATACTTCAAGTGCTCAAACAACGATGCGGAATTTGATGAGCTCATACTTGGACTTTTAGAAGCTTTGAGAAGAGGGATTATAGTACTTTATATTTGAGGAGATTCCAAACTCATGGTAAAGCAAGTCAATGGAGAATTTGCACTCAAGCATGCCAATATTTTTCCATATAGATAAATTATCCAAAGGATGTTGAATAAGTTTTTAGCTGCCAATATAGAGAGGCACCCTAGAATCATGACTAAAAACCCTAACTCTCTAGAAACAATTTCTCACAAGTTAGAGATGGATGGGACAAAGGCTAAGATCACCATTGGACAAAGGATAGTGCCTACAATGGTGAGATATTTATTTCCAAGTGAGAATCCTAAAGACTTGAGATTATCAATAACAAAGAAATTATAAGTGTATAAGGAAAATGATGCTATCAAAACTAGAAAATTTCCGTATGCTTCAAGGCACTCTTTACTTCCAAGGTTTGGGTGGTTACTTGGCACAGTGCGTGGGGAAGAATAAAAGGCTTGCAAGAAGTCTCAAGAAATGCATACAAGGGCAATATGGGGATATAGACATTCCACTCTATAGGCATTTGCAGCGAGGGGCTACTACTGGCCCACTATCAATACAGAGGTTGCTTCTTTCTAATAATGTTATTCGAAATGTCATACTCAATTTGATTAGCCAACTGAAGCTAACTTTAAGGAAATATTAGAGGACTAGAGAAAGACTTATGTTTCCTATCTTAAAGATGGAGAGCTACCTGTTGAGAGGGATGATGCAATTTACTAAAATAAGAGGGTCTCTGAGTTCTAATTGGTGAAAGGGAAACTTTAGAGAAAGGGATATAATGAGAATTCTCTTATATGTGTCATGAAAGAAGAACTGGCAAAAGTGTTAAAAAAAAAAGATCATGAACCCTCACATCTGGGTGGGGAAAAACGGTATAACCAACTGATGACTTTGGGGTACTACTAGATAATGATGGAAGCTGATTTCATAGATAGTTTGTGAAGAAATGTTGAACATGTCATGCATGGCAACATGGTTCATGCCCTTTCAGTAAGCTTACAAAGTTTGTTTGATCCTTACTCATTCCACACTTGGTCCTTTGATTTGGTAGAAAAGATCATCCCAACCTCCTCCAAAAAATATTTCATTCCTGTTGCTACAGAGATGTATACTAAGTGGGCAGAGGTGATCCCCTTTAAAAGGATTACCCTGTAGGTATTAAGTCAATTTATTTGAGAGTATATAATCCGATGATACGCAAATACTACGTATTTCATCTCTCGAACCTACGCATTTTAGCCCCCTCGGGTGCCTTAATCTCTATATTTAAGCTCGTTAACCAGACAACCTCGGTTTATATTGTTAACATGCTATATGACGTATAATTGGGCTTTTGTAGGTATTTAGGTACTAAGTGTGAAGTTTGGACGCATTCCGGTGAAGTTTCGTACGCAATCTCACGTTCAAGGGCATTTTAGTCTTTTCATAGCTTGGTTACCTGGCCCAAAATTTCACGAAAGTTTTAGCCCTCCTCGCTAGCTTCGCGTGGCTGTGAACGGTGCGCTATTCTGAGTCCGTATGAAGAAGTTACGGTGATTTCAGCGGAGTGAAAAACAAGGAAAGCAAAAGAGGAGGAAAAGAGATGAAGAATCTATAATGCAGTGTACTGCTTGGCTGACCCCTGCTTGATCGATCGATCGACGATTTTGGTCGATCGATCGACCATTCTGAAATGACAAAATTTAGTCTTGATCGATCGATCGACCAAAATCATCGATCGATCGATGCTCTATTTTCTGCATATATTTTGCATTTGCTTTCTTTATTCTTTTCTTTTATTCCAACTTACTATATAAGCTAATTTTGTTGTAATAAGAATGTATTCAGTAGATAAAACGATTTTAGGTTAGATAGTTTAGGGTTTTGGAGGTTTGGAAGCTCATTTATTCATTTCTTCTTGATTTGACACTCCATTTATTGTGTAATTTGTGCTACCATCTTCCATCTCCATTAATATAGCTTGTTTTCCACATTTTCTTGCTTTCTAGATAATTTACATGCTTTCATAATTAGTTTACGTGCTTTCTTACCGTGCTTTCTAGTGTAAAATTTATCGCGTTTATTTATCGCTTTCATATATCGCATTTTTAACATGCTTTCTAGCTAAGTTAAATTAGGTTGTGTTTGAATGGAAATCACTCGAGTTGATGCGTTGCTTTGCTTTGGTGATGGAGTTTACGGGTCTATTTCGGGTGCGTTGTCCTAGTTATTGCGCCTAGGAAATTTGACGGGGCATATCATGTATGTCCCGTGCTTATGACCTTTCGTGCGCAATTTCTGGGATATTTGTTGACGCCAAAATCTTATTAGGCTTTTATGCGGATTTAGGGGCATAATAACCCTTCGTTCAATTAGCTGTCGAAACGAGATGCGTTCTTAATAACTTGTCGACCCATGTAACCATTTTATACAAATTAACTTGGGTGAGGGATATTCGACGCAACCTATAGTTTTTATTCTCTTTATTAATTTAGTTTAAGCACACTCATGCCTAGCTTATCTTTTATTTCTTTTTAGTTAAAAAATTATCTTTTACACTTTTATTTTAGGAGTATTAAATCCTATAAATTTTAGCAACCCGTCTCTGTGGATTTTGGATACCCGACTTACCGCTACACTTTTATCGCAAGTGCAGTCATAATTTAAGTTTTTGTATCAAGGCGATGAACAGAAAATAACGATCGGCGTTTTGACGCAACGCCACTTTTCACCCTTGATCAAAATGGAGTCGTTGCCGGGGATGAGTTTGTTTTAGACTTTATTTGATTTAGTATTTCATAGTATTTTCTTTCTATTTCTGTTATTTGCTAATATTTTTGCAGGACTTCCATATTTGAGCACTTAGAAATGCTCGAATTTTTCCCGCGCGCACTTACTTTGTGGAATTCTCCACTTCGAGCCATTTTTGGGGTAAGCATGCCTTATTCCTATTCTTTCGGTAATCCTTGTTATAATTCTCAAAATTCTTGGCCTATGACTTTCGGTAAATACTTAGAATCCCGAAGTATAACAAATTTAAATATGACTTTGGGCGAGTATAACGAAAGTCAAAACTTAGGTCATTGGAATTTTGATGATAATGATAATGATTTTGGGCCTTTACCTCCTTATAATAAGAATTTTGAAACGAATTCGAATAGTTTTCAAAATTCCTATAATAATGAGTTTTCGTTTAAGTTCGATGGTAATTTTTAAAGTTCTCATTTTCATGCATCCGCACCTCGACCTATGAATTTTGGTGAGGGCTTGCGTATGTATGAAAATGAGAAACTTGAAAATTGTTATTGAGAACAAAATCGTTGTTAGGAACATGAGTTGGATTCATTATTTGAGTCCGACGACGATTTTTCTTCCGAGGCTTTCGAAGTCGAGGAATGTTTTGAACCAAATGAGGTACTTGTGCCTACTTTGGAACAAACCATTCTAGACTTTTCCCACTGCATAATAGATATTGAAAATGAGGATGGAAATGATGTAATATCTATTTGCAATGAAATGATTTCTTCTTTGCCCCCAAAGAAGAACATTTCATTGAAAATGATATTATTTCATTCGAAACTTAAACTTCATGTGATGATGATTCATCTCATGAGTTTGAATTTCTTTCATCCCCATTTTCATTCTCTATTATCACAACGGAACAAGTACCCGATGATTCGGTTTTGAACTTTAATGTTTTAAACCCTATCGCCGATGAGGAGTACTTGCTCGAGTCTCCTGTCACGATCGCATTCGTGCCTTCGTGTGCGCCGCCTCCCATTCCAATTTCAAAATCATTGGGAGGATATTCAGCTTTTCTCGGTCCCCACTTGTTTTTGTCACCCGTTTAATCCAAACCCCCCATCGTCCCTCCAAAACTTTCAACTGGCGATGGTTCATTTCTTCCGCCTTACACATGCCTTCCGTTGTTCAAACGCAATTCATATTTTTCGAAAGTCATGCTTGTATGTGAGGTTACATCGGTTATCCTCCAAAGTCAAATCGTTCTTATGGTGGACCCTCAGCTATTTAGACTTCTAGTGTACAGTTAGTGTGAAGTCTAAATAGTAGGTTGTATATAGTTAACTTTTTATTCTTTCTTTCTTTTTATCTTTCTTCTTTTTAATTTAGTTTAGTGTAATTAGTTAACTTTTTATTATTTGTTTTTGCTATGCTCGGTACTAACTTGTTTTGTAGACTCTTTGGACTTGTTCTTATGGGGATCGCTCCACTTTTGGGTAATATCGCTATTTTCCTCTCTTTGACTTGGTTCTTAATTCACATTGAGGACAATGTCAAGTTTTAAGTTAGGGGGTGTGGGATATTCTATCCATTTCATATTTAGTCCATGTTTTGCTCACATGTTAGTTACTTAGTAATAGTATGTTTTTTTTAGAAAAATTCAAAATTTCAAAAAGATTTTCTTTCTTTTTTATCCTTTTTTGGACATTTTTCCTTTGTTTCCGATGATAAATTTCAATAATTGTCCGATCCAATAGACAACTCAATGATGCATGTTCTCGATTTTAGAAGTTATTAGACTTTAGTCTCGATTATTGATATTATGAATAACTTCATGAATTAAACTTTAATCCCATGAGCACATGTAATTTTATGGTTCTATTGATTTGGTTTAAGATTTTTATAACTCGGTAATCTTTTATTGCATTGTATATACTTACACCGAGTAAGCTTTGTACCTTTCGTCATTTGTGAGTCTATACACTATTATTTTCTTATTGAAAACGTTGAATTCGTTGGTAATCTCTCTATTCTTTCATTTGACCATTCATTAATTGAGTTCATACTTGAAGTGTGTTACTTGGGCATGATTTCCAGTTATTGTTTTGATGCGAGAATTGCGTAAACTTTTAGAAATGATCATAGGCCCTCTTTGTTATATCACCCATATTAGCCTTGACCTCACCCTTATATGTTTACCCTCGTTAACCCCTTTGAGCCTAAATACAGCCTTTCGTTTCATAACCCAAATCCCATAACCAACTCCAAATTGAAGTTTTAAACTAAACATAGACTCTCCATACATTTGTTTGGATTGCTACTTAGGATTGAATGATGTTGTTTTGATGTCGGTTGCAATTTAGGCATATGAGAGTTTGAATAGTAAAGAAAAAGAGAGATGTGAAAAAAGTGAAGAAAAAGAGAAAGCAAAAGGCAAAAGAAAACAAAAGAAAACATGAAAAAGAAGAAAAGAAAAAGAAAGAGAAAGTTGTAAATGTTGTGTGTATATTTCAATAAGCTTTGATTACTCTCCCCGATGATATATGTAAAGTCGTTTTGGAACTTGTTTTCCAATTTTGATATTGCCCACATTTTCCCATTATCCCGAGTTTTCATCCCGAACACTTTGAATCCATACATATATTCCTTTCATTTCGTACCATATCCTAGACTACATTACAACCCTATAAAGTCCTATGTGATCTTAAAGTGTATTTAATTTGAAAGTCATAATAGTTTTGATAATCTGTGAAAATGCATTTCACCTCCTTTAATGTGTGGTATCCTTTCATTGGGATTACAATTTTTCAGTTTATATATAGCGTTCTTCATCTGTGACATGTGTGCGGCTTAGTTTCCATTTCCATTTACTCTTTATGACCGCATGTTCCATGTGTTGACTCCCTGTTTCGAGTGAATTCGCTTGATGAGTGTAATGCCCGTGAGGATTGAATTTATGCCTGCTTTAACGCTTATCTGATTTATATAAGTTTTTCGCCAAATCATACTTTGCATGTGCTCGTCCCCCTCCCACATTTTAAGGTTTCAATTCTATGAGGTGCATTCTATAATGTTAATGATTTGGACTTTTGTTTGAATCCGTTCACTTTGCTAATAATGCGTATGAAATCTTTTTCGCCATTGTTGGGCTTGTCGCAAATTGTGGTTGGGCATATTTTGAGGAAACCATGTGATGCTTGTGGGTACCATCCCTTAAAACCCTCACGAGACGACACTCGTCTACTAGGGTGACCTAGGGGTTTAATGGTTTATTGCATATGCTAAATGCAATCGATTCGCCCGTGAAAGTGGCTTTATGCTTTTATAACATACTTTTGTACTATCTCCTACTTTTGGTTTGCTTGTAGTTCTTGTTGCATCCTATTTCATTGCTAGGGACTAGCAATGTGTAAGTCGGGGTGTGATAATACGCAAATACTGCGTATTTCATCTCTCGAACCTACTTATTTTAGCCCCTTCGGGTACCTTAATCTCTATATTTAAGCCCGTTAACTAGAAAACCTCATTTTATATTTTTAACATGCTATATGAGGTATAATTGCGCTTTTGTAGGTATTTAGGTACTAAGTGTGAAGTTCGGATGCATTTCGGTGAAGTTTCATACGCAATCGCACGTTCAAGGGCATTTTAGTCTCTTCAAAACTTGGGTACCTGGCCCGAAATTTCAAGAAAGTTGTATCCCTCCTCGCTAGCTTCTCGTGACCATGAACGGTGCGCGATTCCAAGTCCGTATGAAGAAGTTACGGCGATTTCAGCAGAGGCAAAAATAAGGAAAGCAAAAGAGGAGGAGAAGAGAAGAAGAATCAGCAATGCAGTGCGCTTCTTGGCTGACCCCTGCTTGATCGATCGATCGACGATTTTGGTAGATCGATCGACGATTTTGGTCGATCGATCGACCATTCTGAAATGCCAAAATTTAGTCTTGATCGATCGATCGACCAAAATCATCGATCGATCGATGCTCTATTTTCTGCAGATATTTTGCATTTATTTTCTTTCTTCTTTTCTTTTATTCCAACTTACTATATAATCCAATTTTGTTGTAATAAGAATTTATTCAGTAGATAAAACGATTTTAGGTTAGATAGTTTAGGGCTTTGGAGGTTTGGAAGCTCATTTCTTCATTTCTTCTTGATTTGACACTCCATTTATTGTGTAATTTGTGATACCATCTTCCATCTCCATTAATATAGCTTGTTTTCCACATTTTCTTTCTTTCTAAATAATTTACATGCTTTCATAATTAGTATACGTGCTTTCTTCCCGTGCTTTCTAGTGTAGCATTTATCGCGTTGTAATACCCCGTATTTTTGGCTATATTTATTTTTGGGATTAATTATTAAATGAGAATTAATTGGGAATTAATCCGGGTAAAATACTAGCGAGTTGTGAGTTGGTATTTGACTATATTGAGCATATATGATGTTATATGAATATTGAGTTATGAAATTTGTCGTGAGATTGATATACGGCAATTTGGCCATTTTATTGGGACGCGTGTGACAGTCGCGTCAGGATATAATTATTTTATTTATAAAAGTGATTTTAAATTCTATTAATCGTATGGTCGTTTTGTCCGGAAGGGTCGAGATAGTCAGAAAACACTAGCTGGGGGTGTAGTTTGGGTCCCGGGGTATTTTTAGGCCATATCGGCAATATAAAGGGTATTTTGGTAATTTCGTATTTTTAGGAATTAAAAATGACGAAAATTAGAGAAGTAAATCTGATTGGGAATAGACCCACTAAACCCACTAACCAACCCTTAATGACCCAATAAGCTACGGGAGTTATCAAATTAGGTTTTCCAACTTTCCCAAAGAAAACCCTAGCCACCATAGCCACTTTGGAGAAGAAGCTTGGAGAAAGAGAGAGAGAGGGAATTATGCAGAAAGAGAGAGGAAATCACCATCAAAATCAGAAATCGAATCAAGGCAAGTGATTTAAATTACATTCTTTATGCGGTGAATGCTTCTTCCATGTTAGAAATCTTAATAATCATTCTTATTTAAGAGATAAAGGAAAACCCATGAAATTGGAAGTTATTAGTTTAATTTTGGGTATAGGTTTGCATGTAGAAACGTTATTGGAAGATTGAATTCAGAGATTTCATATTTATGTGATGTAACAACGGATTAAATTCTGGGAATTGATGATGAGGAAAAATCTAGGGTTTATGTTCTTGAAGAAAATTGGGGAAAAATGTAGAAACTTGTGATTTAATGATGTTTAGGATGTATTAATTCCTTAAAAGATGTTAGTATATGACCTTAGCATGTTTTAGGATGATTAGAGAACTTAAAACATTGTTGGAACGAATTTTAGAGGAGATTTGAGGAGTAAGAATTGATGAAAAACGTAACTAAGAAATTATGGGCTTGAAACTGGTCGGTCGTTAGAAGGCCTCCCCAGGTCGTTCGAACGAGCTCGTTCGAACGAGCTTCTAACGAGTTGACCAGTCGCTTCTAACGAGGGGAGACTTCGTTCGATACCTTCGTTCTAACGAACTGTATTTCGTTCGATACATTCGTTCGAATGAGATGTCGTTAGAAGGTACAGTTTGTTCGATCGAACTGGAATCTCGTTCGAACGAGACTTCTAACGAGCTGGCAGTTTAGGCCTTTTTGGCCTGTTTTGATTTTGCGATTCCCGTAATCTTGTTCGAGGATATAGATAACCTTCCTTTGATGATATATTGATAGGTTTGGGACGTTTGTGTTATTTTGAGGAGTAAATTATATACGAGCGATTTAAATTAAAGGGATAGTTGGGTTGAGACGTGAGTGTCTACTACGACGTGAGAATAAATTATGGCGCATATGATTATAAACCGGAATCGTATAATGTGTGTTAATTATATATTAGTACTAGAATGAGAATAGTACTACAATATAACTACGGGATTACTAAGATGTGTGCTTACTTAGTATTGGTATATGAATTGTGTGTATGACATACCTACCATACTTGCTATCACGGGAGGTTTGCGTTCGCTTAGGGCCCTCTAATCCTTGTGTTGCCCGGATTTAGACTGGTTACCTCGATGAACATAGGTCAGAGAAAGACTTATTGGGATGTTAATAAGTCCGCTGATCGTGGGAGCGCAGGTATGTGCGTGACCCATGTGATGTGACTGTGTTCGCCTCCACTATTTGCGATTTGTGTTATCTGAACTATTCCTGAGAGATTCGGAATATGTGATCCTCATGTACGTGATGTACCGGGATGGATAGCAGAGTATGTGTGCATCGCAGCTTAGTCTCGGGGTGCTTATATTGTATATTTATGTTGTGGGAATATACGCTTAATAAACTGGGAACTTTCCTATAGTATTGTGTGTAACTATGGAATAACATAGAGGGTTAATCTATAACGAGTTGTATTATTTTTGTATAAGAACCTGAATTTACGTTATGTACCTACTTAACTGAGATCGTTAGAATGTTAATGGAACCGAGTAATAAGGGTAGGACCTATGACAGTCTAGCTAGTTATGATGTCACTTAGCTAGTGGTTTGTGTCGTTTTAGATGGGTACTTACGTTAGGAGTGCACAGTTAGACGAGAGGTGAGAATATCATGTGAGGGCACGTCCTAACATGTACTTTGCATTTAAATGTTTTAATTGTTTTTAAAGAACTTGCAGGTTTTTAAAATATCTCCACATTCGGGCTCTGACCCGTTTGCTTTCAAATCTATTTTTCTTGTAAAACCACTTTAGGTGCCCAGCCACAAGGACACCATGCATAGGATACTCATTCAGGTGACGAGATGTAGCTGTTTGTGGAAGCTACAGGGAATTGCTTTTAGATGCTTCTATCATTTGGATTCCGTATTCAGTATTCTATCAGTTGTAGGGCATGTTGCCCATTTCTATTAGAGACATCTTTCCATTACAGTTTTTCAGATTTTGGCATGAATTGTTTTAGTATCCAGTTTAGTTATTTCAGTTGTGGTTTTGTAGTGAGGAGTTTTCCCCCAGACTTTACTTACATTATGTGATGGTTATTCTATTTACTTCTTTATGGTGAATGGTGTTATTATTCTTCATTACACTTGTTGCATGTTAATCAGACTTAAATTAAAATTTGGCAACTTATTTTTTAAATACTAGGTGGTTAGTAATCATTAAAATGTTTTCGACAGTGATGCTATTAACTGGACCAACTTGGCATTTTGAATTAATTTAATGAAGGAGTAGCTACCCGGTATTTAATTAGTCGGGGTGTCACAGGTGGTATCAGAGCATCAGGTTCTAGTGTCCTTTAGGATCTGACGGCTTATTATGTTTCCGCTAAGTTTCTTTGATATAAAGCCCTATATTTTAGGACTGTTGTACTCTTTTTGTGTATGCTTCGTTCTTCAGCTCTTTTAAGTTTATAACAGCGAACTTATAAACTTTGTTCTTATTTCAGATGCCTCCACGACGTGCACGACGAGTTCCCAGGGATGCAACGCCCGAACCCCAGCCCGCTCCAGTTCAGGGCATGATGAACGCCGCTGAGGTTGCATCTATAGTAGCCCAAGCGGTAAATGCCGTAATTGCCGTTGTTCAGCAGGCACCACCTCAGGCGCCGGTTTCCGCGCCAGTACAGGCAAATGCATTCCCGTCTGCTTGGGAGCGTGTACGTGACGCTTTTCAGAAAGCGCATCCACCAGAATTTGCAGGTAGCTCAGATGTGGTAGTCTCGAGCCAGTGGAGGAAGGATATGCGGAGGCACTTGAGGATGTATGAGTGCACGGACGTTCAGAAGCAGGTGCTGGCTACTTTCAAGCTAGTTGGATCTGCACTGCAGTGGTGGGAGTCTATTACCATCGTAGAGGAGAGGGATACTCTCACTATTCAGGACTTTTGGGTGCGGTTTGACCGCAAGTACTTTTCGTCCGCAGTTCATACAGAAATGAGGAGGAAATTGATGAGTCTGAGGCAGGAGGGTAAGACTGTGGCCGAGTATGAGGCCGAGTTCACAAATTTGTTGAATATCATTCCAGATGAGATACCAACAGAGAAGAAGAAGATTGAGAAGTTCACGGACGGGTTGACATGGAGGATCCGTCAGCATCTGTTAGGGAACCTTTCGTTGGCCACATATTCTGATGTGGTTAACGCTGCTTTGTTACACTGCCAGGACCACCGCTTTCATATGGCTGAGGGCAAGAGGTCGGGAGAGTCTAGCCATCAGGGCAGGACAGGAGGACATGGTGCCGGTGGGGCACAATCTGTTCAGGGGCAGAGATAGGGTGAGCAGGGTTCGCAGCAGGGGGATCAGAAGAGGTTCCGATCAGGGAACTACAGACAGGGACAAGGAGGTTTCCGTCAGGGCCATCAGGGTCCAAACGGCCATCAGGGCCAACAGGGGCAGAATGGGCAGCAGTTTCACCAGGGCCAGCAGGGCCAAGGGAGGAACGGTAACGGCCACCAGGGCCGGGGATCGCAGGGGCAGAGAGAAGGGAACTTCCCAAGGAAGTGTTTTATTTGTGGCAAGACTGGCCATAAGCGACATGATTGTCCTGATAGGGGCAGAGCCCCACAGCAGCATTCGCAGGGTACTCGCCAGGAGCCGCAGAGGCCTATGTTTCCCGCCGCTCTCCCCGCACCGCCACAGATGGCAGCATTGCCACCCATTCCAGCAGTCCCAGTTCAGCAGGGGCAGCTACAGTACGGACGTGTCTACAACGTCCACCAGGCGGCAGTTCCACAGGCACCGCCTGCGATTGAGGGTACGTTTCCTATCCATGGCACTATGGGTCGGGTGTTATTTGATACGGGTGCTACACATTGTTTTATAGCTACACACTTCGCGAAAGCCTTAGGATTTTTAGCTACGGCAGAGAGCACAGTGACGTGTGTCGACTCACCATTGGGGAGTGGGTCACTTATATTCTTTATATGCCGGGGAGTGGGGGTAGAGATTGGTGGTTTGGTATTACCTGCAGACATGTTGGTATTAGATATGCATGTTCACGATGTGATTATCGGTATGGATTGGCTCATAGCTTATAGGTCCATGATTGATTGCTCCAGCGGGAGCATTGTTTTTGCCATTCCGGGGCAAGAGATGTTCATAGTGGCGATGCCTCGCCCAGAGGGAGGATCGACCGTTCATCTGTATTACATAGAGGAGGATACCTCTAAGGAGGTTGTGATTCCTTTAGATTCGATCCCAGTTGTCTGGGAATATTCGGATGTATTTCAGGAGATACCAGGCCTACCCCCCGAGTCGAGAGATAGACTTTGTTATATACCTATTGCCAGATACGAGGCCTATAGCACGCGCACCGTATCGTATGGCTTCGGCAGAGATGCGAGAGCTACGAGATCAGATAGAGAAGCTGTTAGGTCAGGGTTTTATTTGTAGGAGTACCTCACCTTGGGGCGCTCCAGTTTTGTTTGTGAAGAAGAGGGATGGTTCACTGAGATTGTGTGTGGACTACCGGGAGTTGAATAAAGTCACGATACGGAATAAGTATCCGTTGCCTCGAATCGATGACTTATTCGACCAGTTGAGAGGAGCTTCTTTCTTTTCAAAGATTGATTTGAGATCGGGATACCATCAGTTGCGTATCAGGGAGGAGGATGTCTCGAAGACTGCGTTCTTGTCGAGATATGGTTCTTACGAGTTTCGGGTTATGCCTTTTGGTTTGACCAACGCTCCACCTATGTTTATGGACTTGATGAACAGAGTGTTCAGGGATTTCCTAGATCAGTTTGTCATTGTCTTCATCGATGATATTCTGGTTTACTCCCAGACAGAGGAGGAGTATGCCGAGCATTTGAGGCAAGTTTTGCAGACACTCCGTCAGAACGAGTTGTATGCAAAATATGAGATGTGCGGGTTTTGGCTGAAGGAGGTCCAGTTTTTGGAACACATTATTTCCGACCGGGGGATATCTGTTGATCCGGGGAAAGTATCCGCGGTGAGGGAGTGGGGACAGCTCACGACACAGACTGAAATTCGTAGTTTCTTGGGCCTAGCAGGATACTACAGGAGGTTCATTCGGGGATTTTCGAAGATAGCGGGTCCTTTGACACATCTGACTCGTAAGGGTGTGCCATTCATCTGGAGTGATGCCTGTCAGTTGTAATTTGATGAGTTAAAGGACAAATTGACCTCAGCACCTGTGTTAGCATTGCCGAGACCGGGAGTTGAGTATTTGGTTTACACCGACGCGTCTTTGCAAGGACTTGGAGGTGTATTGCAGCAGGAGAGACAGGCCATAGCTTATGCTTCCCGTAAGCTTAAGACTCATGAGAAGAATTACCCCACGCACGATTTGGAGTTGGCGGCAGTGGTATTTGCCCTACGGATTTGGAGGCACTATCTTTTGAGGGAGAAGTTCCAACTGTTCACGAACCACAAGTCCCTACAGTACCTGTTCACGCAGAAGGAGTTGAATATGCGGCAGCGTAGGTGGCTTGAGTTTGTGAAAGACTACCAGTTCGATATCCAGTATCACCCAGGTAAGGCTAACGTGGTAGTAGACGCGTTGAGCCGTAGGCCAGCAGATGAGGTGGCAGAGGTGTGGAAGGCAAAGTGGAAGGAATTGGGACACCAGGATGCAGTGGCCCGATCTTTCATGTCTGTGATGACTGTTACACCGCAGATTGTCACGAAGGTAGTACGGGCACAGGCTAATGACTCGTTCTGTCAGGAGCAGATAGTTCGATTACTAGCAGAGGGAGCCGAGTCCTATACCGTTAGCTCAGACGGGGGATTACGCTTCAATGGGAGATTAGTGGTTCCGGAAGGGAGGAATTGCGACACGAGGTGATGGCAGAGTCGCACGGCTCACGGTCCGCGGTACATCCCGGAGGGGACAAAATGTACCAAGACATGAGACGCCAGTATTGGTGGAGCGGTATGAAGAAAGATATCGCTGAGTTTGTTTCGAGATGCGCCACTTGTCAGCTTGTAAAAGTGGATCATCAGAGACCGGCAGGACTGCTACAGCCGTTGGAGGTCCCGGTGTGGATGTGGGAGATCATATCCATGGACTTTATCACGGGATTGCCTACGTCGCAGAGGGGTCACGACTCCGTTTGGGTAATTGTGGACAGGTTGTCCAAAGTCGCTCACTTTTTACCCGTAAGGACTGACTACACTACGGGACAGTATGCCCAGCTCTTCATTTCAGAGGTTGTGAGACTTCACGGTGTGCCCCTAAATATCGTGTCTGACAGAGACAAGATATTTGTTTCGCGGTTTTGGGAAAGTTTCCAAGAGGCCATGGGCACAGAATTGCGGTTGAGTACGGCTTATCATCCGCAGACCGATGGGCAGACAGAGCGCACAAATCAGATATTGGAGGACATGCTACGCATGTGCATTATTGACTTTGGGGGTGGATGGGAGCAGTACCTACCACTGGTGGAGTTTGCTTACAACAACTCCTATCAGTTCACTATTGGCATGGCTCCGTTTGAGGCACTGTACGGTAGGCCTTGTCGTTCCCCAGCATGTTGGTTAGAGGTGGGGGACAACAAACTACTTGGGCCGGAAGTGATTCAGGATACTTCGGCAATGATTGAGTTAATTCGGAGTCGCATTCGGGTAGCTCAAGATCGACAGAAGAGTTACGCTGATGCGAAGAGATTTTTTAGAGAATTCCAAGTGGGGGACCAGGTTTTGCTCAGAGTATCTCCTATGAAGGGGATTATGCATTTCGGGAAGAAGGGGAAATTGGCACCGAGGTATGTGGGGTCGTTTCCTATTATTGAGCGGATCAGACCGGTTGCGTATAGACTTGGATTACCGGAGCATTTGCATCGGATTCACGATGTGTTCCATATTTCCTCGCTAAGGAAATACCTTAGAGATAATTTGGCTCATTCTCACATTGCTGTGGAGGACATCGATCTCCAGCCGGATAGCTCCTACGAGGAGGGGCCGATTGCTATTTTGGACCAAAGTGAGAGGAAGCTGCGGTCAAAGATAGTTCCGTTAGTGCGTGTTCAGTGGCAACATCACAATGTCGAGGAGTCCACATGGGAGCGCGAAGATGAGATGCGCGAACGTTATCCAGAGTTGTTTTTAGCAGGTACTTTCTAGTTTCGAATTTCGGGACGAAATTCAGTTATTAGGGGGGGAGTATGTAATACCCCGTATTTTTGGCTATATTTATTTTTGGGATTAATTATTAAATGAGAATTAATTGGGAATTAATCCGGGTAAAATACTAGCGAGTTGTGAGTTGGTATTTGACTATATTGAGCATATATGATGTTATATGAATATTGAGTTATGAAATTTGTCGTGAGATTGATATACGACAATTTGGCCATTTTATTGGGACGCGTGTGACAGTCGCGTCAGGATATAATTATTTTATTTATAAAAGTGATTTTAAATTTTATTAACCGTGTGATCATTTTGAGTGCGCCAATGCGTCCGGAAGGGTCGAGATAGTCAGAAAACACTAGCCGGGGGTGTAGTTTGGGTCCCGGGGTATTTTTAGGCCATACCGGCAATATAAAGGGTATTTTGGTAATTTCGTATTTTTAGGAATTAAAAATGACGAAAATTAGAGAAGTAAATCTGATTGGGAATAGACCCACTAAACCCACTAACCAACCCTTAATGACCCAATAAGCTACGGGAGTTATCAAATTAGGTTTTCCAACTTTCCCAAAGAAAACCCTAGCCACCATAGCCACTTTGGAGAAGAAGCTTGGAGAAAGAGAGAGAGAGGGAATTATGCAGAAAGAGAGAGGAAATCACCATCAAAATCAGAAATCGAATCAAGGCAAGTGATTTAAATTACATTCTTTATGCGGTGAATGCTTCTTCCATGTTAGAAATCTTAATAATCATTCTTATTTAAGAGATAAAGGAAAACCCATGAAATTGGAAGTTATTAGTTTAATTTTGGGTATAGGTTTGCATGTAGAAACGTTATTGGAAGATTGAATTCAGAGATTTCATATTTATGTGATGTAACAACGGATTAAATTCTGGGAATTGATGATGAGGAAAAATCTAGGGTTTATGTTCTTGAAGAAAATTGGGGAAAAATGTAGAAACTTGTGATTTAATGATGTTTAGGATGTATTAATTCCTTAAAAGATGTTAGTATATAACCTTAGCATGTTTTAGGATGATTAGAGAACTTAAAACATTGTTGGAACGAATTTTAGAGGAGATTTGAGGAGTAAGAATTGATGAAAAACGTAACTAAGAAATTATGGGCTTGAAACTGGTCGGTCGTTAGAAGGCCTCCCCAGGTCGTTCGAACGAGCTCGTTCGAATGAGCTTCTAACGAGTTGACCAGTCGCTTCTAATGAGGGGAGACTTCGTTCGATACCTTCGTTCTAACGAACTGTATTTCGTTCGATACATTCGTTCGAACGAGATGTCGTTAGAAGGTACAGTTCGTTCGAACGAACTGGAATCTCGTTCGAACAGCCTCGTTCGAACGAGACTTCTAACGAGCTGGCAGTTTAGGCCTTTTTGGCCTATTTTGATTTTGCGATTCCCGTAATCTTGTTCGAGGATATAGATAACCTTCCTTTGATGATATATTGATAGGTTTGGGACGTTTGTGTTATTTTGAGGAGTAAATTATATACGAGCGATTTAAATTAAAGGGATAGTTGGGTTGAGACGTGAGTGTCTACTACGACGTGAGAATAAATTATGGCGCGTATGATTATAAACCGGAATCGTATAATGTGTGTTAATTATATATTAGTACTAGAATGAGAATAGTACTACAATATAACTACGGGATTACTAAGATGTGTGCTTACTTAGTATTGGTATATGAACTGTGTGTATGACATACCTACCATACTTGCTATCACGGGAGGTTTGCGTTCGCTTAGGGCCCTCTAATCCTTATGTTGCCCGGATTTAGACTGGTTACCTCGATGAACATAGGCCAGAGAAAGACTTATTGGGATGTTAATAAGTCCGCTGATCGTGGGAGCGCAGGTATGTGCGTGACCCATGTGATGTGACTGTGTTCGCCTCCACTATTTGTGATTTGTGTTATCTGAACTATTCCTAAGAGATTCGGAATATGTGATCCTCATGTACGTGATGTACCGGGATGGATAGCTGAGTATGTGTGCACCGCAGCTTAGTCTCGGGGTGCTTATATTGTATATTTATGTTGTGGGAATATACGCTTAATAAACTGGGAACTTTCCTATAGTATTGTGTGTAACTATGGAATAACATAGAGGGTTAATCTATAACGAGTTGTATTACTTTTGTATAAGAACCTGAATTTACGTTATGTACCTACTTAACTGAGATCGTTAGAATGTTAATGGAATCGAGTAATAAGGGTAGGACCTATGACAGTCTAGCTAGTTATGATGTCACTTAGCTAGTGGTTTGTGTCGTTTTAGATGGGTACTTACGTTAGGAGTGCACAGTTAGACGAGAGGTGAGAATATCATGTGAGGGCACGTCCTAACATGTACTTTGCATTTAAATGTTTTAATTGTTTTTAAAGCACTTGCAGGTTTTTAAAATATCTCCACATTCGGGCTCTGACCCGTTTGCTTTCAAATCTATTTTTCTTGTAAAACCACTTTAGGTGCCCAGCCACAAGGACACCATGCATAGGATACTCATTCAGGTGACGAGATGTAGCTGTTTGTGGAAGCTACAGGGAATTGCTTTTAGACGCTTCTATCATTTGGATTCCGTATTCAGTATTCTATCAGTTGTAGGGCATGTTGCCCATTTCTATTAGAGACATCTTTCCATTACAGTTTTTCAGATTTTGGCATGTATTGTTTCAGTATCCAGTTTAGTTATTTCAGTTGTGGTTTTGTAGTGAGGAGTTTTCCCCCAGACTTTACTTACATTATGTGATGGTTATTCTATTTACTTCTTTATGGTGAATGGTGTTATTATTCTTCATTACACTTGTTGCATGTTAATCAGACTTAAATTAAAATTTGGCAACTTACTTTTTAAATACTAGGTGGTTAGTAATCATTAAAATGTTTTCGATAGTGATGCTATTAATTGGACCAATTTGGCATTTTGAATTAATTTAATGAAGGAGTAGCTACCCGGTATTTAATTAGTCGGGGTGTCACACGCGTTTATTTACCGCTTTCATATATCGCGTTTTTAACATGCTTTCTAGCTAAGTTAAATTGGGTTGTGTTTGAATGGAACTCACTCGAGTTGATGCGTTGATTTTCTTTGGTGATGGAGTTTATGGGTCTATTTCGGGTGCGTTGTCCTAGTTATTGCACCTAGTATATTTGACGGGTCATATCATGTATGTCCCGTGCTTATGACCTTTCGTGCGCAATTTTCGGGATGTTTGTTGACGCCAAAATCTTATTAGGATTTTATGCGGATTTAGGGGCGTAACAACCCTTCGTTCAATTAACTGCCGAAACGAGACGCGTTCTTAATAAATCGTCGACCCATGTAACCATTTTATAAAAATTAACTCGGGTGAGGGATATTCGACGCAACCTATAGTTTTACAGGTTGGTTATGTATGTGTACAAATTAACTCATGTAACCATTCTCTTTCCTTTGTATATATGTATATGTATATGTATATGTGTGTATGTGTGTGTGCGTGTACAGGTGTGTGTGTGTGTGTGTGTGTGCATGTTTGTGGTGGGGGGAGGAGGTAAGGGGTGGGTCAGGGGGGATGGGGGTGGGGTGTGTGTGTATATATGTGTGTGTGTAGGTGGGTGAGTGTGTGTGTGTGTATGTTTTCAGGTGTGTGTGTGTGTGTGTGTGTGTGCACGTGTGTGTGTGGCGAGGGGGAAGGGGGAGTGTTTGGACGGGGGGGGGGGGGGGGGGAGGGGTCGGGTATTTACACAAATAATTATATGTGTGTGTGATGATTGGGGACGTAAAATTAATGTTTAATTTAGGACTAGATATTAATGTGTAAATACCCAAATATATGTTGTACCCTTAAGTATAAATACCCAAATATTGTTGGCTAATACATAATGATTCTCCCGATGTTTAAGAGGCTTAAAGTTCAATTTGTGATTTTCCTCATGCAATAGTCATAATATGAATTGGAATTGGGACTTATAATTATTATTGTTAATTTAATTATGATATTAATTGGATATAAATGAGTTAGGGGACTTTAGATTCCCCTTATTAATTATTGGTTTTGAATTAGTAAGTAGTTAGTTTGAATTGATGTTTAGGATTTTTAGTAATTGTGCATATTAGATGTTGTTGTTTTGGAATTCAAAATTAAGTTGTTAAACATTAATATTGCATTGTGACAGTTGAAACGAACAAATTGATTAATCAAATATAGCTTTAATTATAACTTCAATTGTATAGCTTTAATTGTATAACTTTAATGATGATATATTAAAAAGATGTGATGAAATGAATTAATTGAGCAGATGAATTAGAAGGAGTACGGGATACACATTTGTTAGTTTGTTGTTGCCGTTGTTGTTGGATTATAGCGAACCGATGTTGGATTGGTTAATTTCGGAAGTGGCATGACCATTGGATTATTGTCAAAATGGGGGGTGGGAGTTTTCAACTTTTTTCTAAAATTAATTTGTGTCACGAACAATATATTATTAATTCATATATATGATAATTAAATGAAACATACTTGAAATTACATATAGTGTGCATAGATACTAGCCTTCTAGTTCTTATACGTACGCATTCAATAGCCCTTAGACCCGTTCGAGAGTCATTACCCCTGTAATTAGGTCTTTCGAATTGTCCCGTTTGGACAATTTGGGACTGCAAAATTTTTATATAATAATATTCTTAGCGGCTTAAACTTGTTACTTTTGGAGGAAGTTATGTAGCCGTATTCTAATGTTCTCTGGGTACATACTAGATTGGCAAGTGTGAGTGTTATTTCAATTGATAAACCACACTTGCGAATCTATGTCGTTTACTTGGAGAACTATGGGGGTATGATGTCGAATTTTTCTCAAATCGTAACAATGTGAATGAGCTCTTAAGTATATTAGAGAAATATGCGGTCTTGAATGGGATAGGACCACTCACCCTTTAGAGGAGATGGATGAAATAGGAATTAATATTATAAATTGAATTTGAATTTGAAATTTATAAATAGAATATAAATAAGACATGATCAAATGAAACATACTATAAATATAAGTTTTGTTTGTACTAATCCACGAATATACGCTTCTTACCTTTAATAGGTGATTGTTTGTGGTAGCTGTAATGGGATATCCTAAATACAAAGAGTGGATGGGTGAGACAAATAGAATGGGGCAGGTGTTTCACAGAGGTGCTAATGAATTTGTGAAATACGCAAAGAGATGTCATAATGGTGAAGATTTTTTGTGTTCATGTACTAGGTGTGAGAATGATAAGGTGTTTGAGTGGAAAAAGTAAAACTATATTTGTTAAGATGGAGGTATGCAAGATAATTATCGATTTTGGAGTTTTCACAGGGAATTGAAAGTTCCCTTTGTCCCCAAGCAACCTTCACAACAACCTTCAACAAGTAGGATATATGTAGAAGGGTATGGCATAGATCATAATATGTTAGAGGATTTAGTTGATGACGCATACGACATTCATAAAGTGGAAGAGAATGAGGTCACTGATGATGCAAAAGGTTCAGGTGCTCATGAAGATATCAGGATAAACCTTAATGATGACTACCAAAGTTTAAAATTTAAGGCGACCCAACCGTTATACTCTGTCCGTGAGAAAGATTAAACAACTTTCCATGCCATGGTTGGTTTGCATAGTTTCTGAATTGGGTGAAGGGCTTGCTACCTACGGAGAATACGCTTCCAAATAATTATCGTGTGATGAAGAACAATTTGAAAGGTTTGGTAATAAAGTATAAATCGATTCATGCTTGTGTGTATGACTTTATATTATACCAAAAGGAGTATGAAAATATCGATCGATGTCTGGTATACGATGAACCTAGATATGTCCAATCTACTGGCAAGGAAGGCACAAGCTCAAAATTGCCTCAAAAAGTGTTGAAATATTTTCCTGTTGGGCCTAGATTAAATATGTTTTTCATAGTACCATGGATAGTTGAGGCAATGACTTGGCATGCTAGGGTATAAGTAGGGGATAATATCATGTGTCATCTTATTAATTCTACAACTTAGAGGAGGAGGAGTTATGAGTATCCCGATTTTGCTCAAGAACAGCATAACATTCATTTGGCTATATCAATAGATGGTTTCAATCCATTTGTAAATCTAAGCACCAATCAGAGTGTATGGCCAGTGATCCTAGCCCCACTCAACCTCCCTCCTTCACAGTGTATGAGACCTGAACATATTGTGGCCACATGCCTTGGGGGGAGTCATTTGAAGGATGGAGAAAATTCATTAAAAGACCTTAAATCAAAGAAACTTAAGACATAACTATGGTTGAAAGAAGAAAGTATGGGAAGGAAAATAATTCCCCCTAGTGCATTTACTTTGACGAGTGGGGAAATGAAGGTGATTTTAGACACAATATATAATTTAAAGGTTCCATCTAATTTTTTATCCAACTTGCAAAGTATTGTGAATTATGCTACCCATGATTTACATAAGTTTAACTCCCACGATTGGCATGTGATCATGCAATTGATACCTCTATTGTTTAAGCATTGTTTCTCCAAGCATAAGGATTTACGGAGGGCTATTATGAAAATTAGTATCTGCTTCTCACTTTTGTGTGAGAAGGTAGTCAATCGAGAACACATAGTGGCCGCAAAATTGATGATGACTGAAGCGATTTGTGTGTTAGAGAAGAACTTTCCCCCATCATTCTTTGACATAATTTTTCACTTGTTGGTACACCTATGCAATAAGGCACTTATTTTTGGTCCAGTTAGATATCGGTGGATGTATCCGTTTGAAAGATTGATGAAAGTTTTCAAAGATTACGTCAAGAATGCACGATACATTGTAGGATCAATTGCTGAGGAATACATCATCGTGGAGTCATAAATCTATACTCGGTAATATATGCCTAACTCGACAACGTTGATGACATTGATGAGTTCGTCGATGATGGTGGTTATGTGATGGGAAAATGAGTGAAATTAACGAGTTTGCAACATGAACAAGTAGCTCGTTATCTATTTGACACACATGAAGATGTCGAAGAAAGGAAAAGGTATGTTTAAATTACTTTAAGTTTTACATTATTTTAGATTATTTTATACATGATTAATTTTGTAATACGTTCGTCACATTAGTTTTATGCAGAAAATATGAAGCCTGTGAGAACAATAAAAGACGAAAAATAATGGCACAATTAGATAGTGAATTTAGGTTGTGGTTGTCACACTAGGTAATTATAATAAAAATGGTTGTTATATATCATTACATTACAATAAAACGTTACAACTAACCTAATTAGTTTATCTATATTCTCAGTTCTTAAAGACGGATGATGCGACAGCAAGGCTTGCTCGTCTAGTCACTGGACCCTTACTCATGGCACAAGAGTACAAAAAGTATCGATTGAACGGTTACGTATTTGGTGCAAGGGTGTACGAGGAAAGTACAAATGTACAGAACTCGGGCGTTTCATACAAGTATCTTACTTTCTTTTAAGCGAGCACAAAAGATAAAAACCTCGTTGAAGCTGAAATAACTTACTATGGTGTAAGTAGAAATATATATGAATTGGACTATGTAAGGTTCAAAGAGGTTGTATTTTACTGGCACCAATTTGATCATGATTGACTTATCCAAGTTGAAGAGCACGTGAGCGATGAGCCATTTGTTTGTGCATTTCAAAAGGTCAAGCAAGTGTTTTACTCGGAGTATATCAATAATGATCCGTGGTCAATTGTCCTACATGCGCCAAAGCGTCTAAACAGTAGTGTGGATGACTTGGATGCTCCTAACAAAAATCAATCTATATTTTATGATAACCTGAATTTGAAACAATCTTTAGATTTGTAATAAGTATTCCAATTATTCGACAATAGTTAGATTCTTTTATCGAACATCAGTTTACTGGTTTTAATTCATTTGTACTTGATCATTTTATCTCTTTCTATCTTTCCTTTATATATATGTGTGCGTGTGTGTGTGTGCGCGCGCGCGCAGGTGTGTGTGGGAGGGGGGAGTTTTCAACTATTTTCTAAAATAATGTAATGTTTATATGTCTTCTTTAGGTGTGTGTGCAGGTGTGTTTATGTTCTTCTAATTCATTTGAATTTGTACTAATAACAACATTTTTTTTACAGAAAATGTCTCCTTCAAGGATTAAGGAAAGGATGATGATGATGATGATGTCTTCTTCAGGGGTCGACGGTAGCAGAGACGTTGAGGGCTCCTCGGTCCCTAGCTCCCCAGGTAGCTATTTGGGCGGCACTACAGGTAATGTATTTATATTTATATTTATATTTATATTTGTATTTATAATTATATTTATATTTATATTTATATTTATATTTATATTTATATTTATTCGCAACTAACATTGTATATATTTGACAAGAACAATTCAGCTTGACCCAAGAACTCCGTGATTATGTGCTGGAGCAGTTGAGGGAGCAACACAAGACATGGAAGAAGAATTTGCAGGCCCGGTACTTTGGGAAGATCCGGGAGTCCATTATCACAATGCGTGAGTCCGTCCCGTCGAAGGAGCCGATCGTACTGGCACATTGGAAAAAGTTTATTGATAATGATATCGAGGAGTGACAATTGACATCTAGCCAATCGGGGAGGGAAAACTGGGTAAAAAATACGGACTTGCACTACTCCGGTCGGACGTCTTATGCTGAGGTGGAGCACATGATGGTAAGTTTTTATTTTTCTATAATTATAGAAATATGTTATTCTACCTTATTTTACTTTGCATTGCTTACTAATTTTGCATTATTTCATTTCAGGGGACGGGGAGTGGCCTTGGGGGGTAGGCCACATAGGCTCTGTGCCTATATGAAAATTCGAACGAAGAAGGCCAAGGGCAAGGATGTGTCTCCGAGCATCACAGCCACGATTGTAAGTAATCCAACGGTTTAATTTTTGTGAATTATGTTAAAATTTTTATTTTACTTATTTAACTAATGGTGTGCTTTTTGTCATTTCAGGCAAAGTTTAAGGAAGTGCATGAGTCGTAGTCTGATGCAGATAAGGCATATTTTTCATGGACGCACTCAACCAAGTGCTTGGCGCTAGTCGTAAAAGGAGGACTAGGGGGTGAGCTTACAAGTGGCAAAATCTAGGATCACCAGAATGGAGACGAGCAACATCGGGTTGACTCATCAGGCAGACACACATGACGCGAAGCTATTAAGGTTATAGGCGACGGTCCTAGATATGTATGCATTCATGAAGCGTCAATTGGACAGAAAGGTAAAGAGAAAGGCGAAGGGGAAGGAGAAGGTGGTGGAGGGGAGGTGGAGGAGGACGAGGATGTGGACATCGCTTCTTCATTGCCGATACGCGTGAACTCACCGCTTGACTATCAACTGCCCTACTTGGCTCTCGTCTAGCGGTCTATGTCAACAATCGATTGGTTGAGAATGTTTATACGTGACATATATGATGGACAGTGGATAGTGAGGGGGTTGAGGGACCAGGAATACGGTCGAGGGTATGATGGTTCATGGACGTAACCTTCAAAACATCGAGGCTAAGGTTCTCATCATGCATGTGATACCCAAAAAGGAGAACTCCGCATTGTGGTTGCGCCAATAATTAGGAGTGACACCTATTGAGGGGTGTCTTAATGCGTATATTATGTGGCCTTCCTTCCTCCTCGAACTATGTCATGACATTATTCGTATCTATTTTTATTTGAACACTTGGAATATATTTGAATTGTTTTAATTTGTTACATTTTGGTTTGGATATAAATTGTATTTTTATTTTATTTGCATATGAAAATATATATGCAATGAATTGGTGCATTCTTTCTATTTTATTTGGATATACGTTGTTTGAACAAGTAAAATTTTGCTATAATAGGTACAAATATACTGCTGGGCAGTTGAAGTGGCCAAACTGCCCTGTGGCTTTTTTTTAAAATTCTACCCAGATTTGTCAGGGTCATTGACCGTGACAAGTTCATGACAAAGAAAAATTGTCACGAGCTTGTCACGGTCAATGGCCATGATAATTTTTTAAAGGTTGTCATGGGTTTGTTACGGTATTTGACCGTGACAAAACTTGTCAGGGTCAAAGACCATGACAGGACCGTGACTAGTCCATTTGTCACTCCCAAACTTGTCACGGTCATTAACCTTGATAAGTTGGACTTGTCACGATCAATGACCGTGACAATCCGACAGATTTGGTGTAGTGTTTGGTTATGCCCATTTCTTGTTCATAATTTTATAATGGTATTTATACTACTTACTAATTTACATAACCAACAAGTTTCGTGCTTTTTATGTGTCTACCTACAAAAGCGTACAAGGTGAGACCTTCAAAAAAATTATAATTTTCATCACGTAATTCCACATGATGAGAAGAATAATTCCAGGATTCCCACAATATAATGGGAAAGGTAGCCTTATGTGGAGAGGTGCAGTGCTCGCCATATTTCGAAGGGATATTCTAAATGACGAAACATGACAAGCAAGACACCTAAGAATTTCCAAAATATGAGAAATACATTTATTTTATTTAATAAGTTCACCTTCGCTCGTAATATTTCAAGGGGATATAATTTCAATATAAAGTCCTTAACGAAATTTAGTGTGTAGGGAAGTATAAAATTTCCAAAAGTATGAACAAATAAAAGTTTTAAACAATTCATATTTGCTTGCAACATTGTGAAGGTATACATTCTCAAGTTTTAATTTTATACAATATAATATAGCAAGTATAATAGTACAAAAGTTTCAAGGAATATGTCTCTACTCGCAATATTTCGAGGGGATATGCTTACACAATGATTATTGAAAATGCTCGCATAACAAAATATGGCGACCATAACACTAAGTTACCAAAAGTACAAGGGTATTGTTTCATTTAGTCAATGACTATTTACTCATAGATATTTGAAACATACAGAATTTGGGAGTAGGCATCCCCATAGAATACGGAAAGAAAATATTATACTTATTACCTGTCAATATTTTTCATACAAAATGTATTCGACTAGACAGTCCCACAGCATAAGGTAAAAGTTCTAAAAGTGCAAAGTATACGCGCAATATAAACAGCGTATGGCATTTCATTTCACAAAAAATCGCCCGCTTAAAGAAAAAGTTCATAATATTACAAATTTGAGAAAGGAATATAAGATTAATTATTTTCTAAGAGGAAAATAATATTCTCATTAATATAACATCACTCAAAGTAGATACGTACTTCTCACTTCACTTCCTGACCAGCATATGAAATAATTAAAACCAAATGAACAATGACAAGATGAAGAAATACTAAATCAATACAACACCAACCCTCATACTAATTCCTTCGAATACAATATAGCTAACTTTCAATATAAAATACACTTATACAAAAGTCCAACTCTGAATTTAAGTATACAAGTTCAAACTGACTAGAAATTAAAGAGTACAATAATAGAATGAGCTACACTCGCTCGACTCCCTACAATCTTAGGCGTAAGAAATGGGACGTCGCTAGAGATGCTCATCAAATGAACCGGCATCTACATGAACTACCACAACGGAAACCTGTAAAAAGAGTTTTTAAAAGAAAAAATAAATATCAAGCCTATGTATAGTATGATTATAATTGAATCTGGGCCACATCATAACTACACTTCTTCCTCTCGTGTTTTAACATATTTTATGTTATTAGTTACCCAACCCAGCAACATAAAATATCACGTGGTTCTAAATCCCCAACCTGTATGTAACCCATTTGATTAAAGCTTTACATGTTCATTCTTTATAGTTTCTCATCTTTAGGTTCATCTCTTATATTATAAAATATAATTTGTATGGTAATTTTAAACCATCGGTACGTCTCACCAATTAACCAATATATCTATATAAGGCTTATATCTTAGGTCTATACACACTTGACTATCTCATATTGATAATATAATATACATATCTCTAATATGTGTAATATAAAAATACGAAACATAAGCATGTAGGAGGGCATCCCTACTATAAATCATATACATCTATAGTATAACACATAAATTGGTACAACTATCTGTGGTGCCGTCATGTAACAATCACATATCGTTGGATAAAAACTCTACTCACGCATACAGTCCATACAAAGGTACAACCTCCAACTTGTATAAGTATATGAGCATCTATTGTGCTCACAAATAGTGAAGGTCTATTCTTATTGCCTTCGATGAAATCTTGCACATATTAGGTATAGTTTTGGGTCATCCCAAACCTAAGATCTCAGAATGCCAAAGTATAAATCACCACTCTACCCATTAGTCATAAAGCCTAACATACCCAATACTTATGTAAGAAATCTCCATGAAGACCCTGTCAGTCACGGGTACGTAGACATATGTAAAAATATGAACATAGAAGAGCTCGTTTACTCACCGAGGTATCAGCGCAGTCCGCGTCACATATGCCCCCTCATGGGATCCCTCCTACTACGATACCCCCCCCCCCCCCCCCCCCCCGAACTCACACATGGTATGCATTGCACATAAAAAATACTAGCAATTTCACCCTCATTTGCAGGACAAATCATACACATACATAACCCTCACATATGGATTAAAGTGAATCACATACATACAGACTGCACACTACTTGGTCATACTGACATTACTATCAAAGAAAGGTATAACACATCCATAACCTTATTTCTAACCCATTACACATTTACCCTAACCTCTCGGGTACCAATATCTAGGAGTAGCCTCACCCTACCCTATATCCAAGTTTCTCACATTTACCACATTAAACTTAAATAGCCCTATTTCATATCTCCCAAGTCATCGCGTCTAGGTAGTAATTCACCCTAATATTCCAATATGACAATTACCAATCTCCAAAAACTCAATTCATAATAATCTATCTATACTCTATGAGTATATGAAAAATATAGGCTAATAATTCTTAGCCCTAGGAACCAAAACCAAAAATTTTAAAAGAAAGTCTATCCTAAAATCACCCATCCAAAATTTCGGTCTCGTGCACCTTTTAGTAGAAAATTTATAACAAATTAAAAAAAATTCTGAAAAATATGAAATCAACCCCCACACCTTTGAAATTCGATTCTGCACAACCTTGGCCACCGATAGAGTGGTGTCCTATAATAGGTCAATCACATGACATGGTTCTTTCAAAAATTTCCCATTACAGGATTCATCATCTTCAACCCCCATTTTTCTCTATCAATCCTCCATTAATGAACATAATAACTTCACCCAAGAACCCAAAAAACATTCAAATGATAAAAATACATCAATTATATAATTAGGACCCATTTCCATCATTAAATCCCAAATTCATCCCAAGATTCAACAAAAACCTAATTTAAAATTCAAAAACCCTAGATATGTCCTATTTTACAAATTTCCATTGATTGACTCAATTAAACATAGGGTTTTTATATGATTCTCAATATAAAATAGATTCCAATAATAATCTATTAGTTTTCAACCATGTTCATGATAAAATCGATCATTATAAAAGGGAATTCAATCTAATTAACATCAAAATTTGGTTAAATCTTGAATTTAATAACATTAATATACAAATCAGTTTTAGGTTGTGATTATATTCATATTTTAATGAATAAAAACATCATTAAGACACAATTAACCATAATCAAAATCTAGATAAAACTTGCCTCATGAATTGTGAAGAAAACCCATGTCAAATCTCCAAATTTCTCCTCTTCCCTTCATGTGCCTTCTCTCTAGCCCCTAATGTTGCTTCCCAAATATGTTTTGTGATGAAATTAGATTTTTAGTGAGCCCTTAAAATCCTTCATACCAAAATTTATGTTGAGCCCCAATTGGTCCCCTAAAAAAGGTCAAAAATAGTCTCTAAATCGTCTAAAACCCACCTAGGTCCTATACTAAGCCAATAGGCCTAAATTACACAATTTTAAACTAAAAATGGGCATTCTAAGCAATTACTAGCCCGATAAAAAAAATATCAAACCAAATAACCAATAACTCAGTTATTTACTAATTTTCCGATACGAGTCCAAATATAAATTAAATATACTAATGGGCAATTTACAATTAGGTCCCTTGTTGATAATTTTTAAACATTTAAGGACAATTTACTATTAGGTCCACTTGTTATCCCATTAGCGTGGACTTCTACAAGAAGATAATTAGTGGACCTAAGTGTTTAAAATTTGTCAAAAATTCCTTTAGAGTTTAATATTTGTTTGCGAGGGACCTAAGAGTAGTTTCCCCTAAATTAATTAATCATCAAATCTTAAATTAAATTTCAAATTCAAAAACACATAACAATATAAATGGTGCCATATCTATTCACAACAAACACACATAATTAATTTCAATAATTTAATGAATTAAATAATATGCCTAAAAATAGGTGGTATTACAAGTTAGAACCTGCACATTATTGCAAGACTTTTTTCACCAATTTTTTTTTTATCAAACACTTTGACTTTTCAAAATTCAAACCCCTTGGATATGTTTTATCATTTTACCAAACTCTAAAGAAAATATCACTTGTTTAAATCCCTGTGGAGATCATTATTCACTGTTAATGAGAGAAAATGACTTTCTTGAGGCTGATCAGTGGATACCAAGGCAAGTTATCTTTCGGTGGGGCTTTATTGGATCTGCACCACTTTCTGTTATTAACAATTAAGGAGACTAAATTTTAATACTTAGTGGTGTTTAAGTCTGTAAGTCTATATGCATCATTTGTAATACCTTAGTTAAAATATTGTGAAAAGGTTTTTTTTCGAAATGTTATTTTTTTCACATCTCATGTGATTGCTTGTTTGTTCGATTTAGATTTCATATCTTGCATGCTTAGTTCAACCTAATTAATCAAGATAAAATTTTATTAAATTGAATTAGACTTGTTTGTGACCTAATTTTTGAATTCTACCGTTGACCATATAATTGGACCACTCTACACGTTTTCAATAATAAAATAATGTAGATATTAAACCTTAAAAAAATCGATAGAGTCTACTCATTTTTTTGACATTCTAGAAACATGTTAATATAAAAACTTCTTAAACATATACCAAAAATTTAACAATAATATCCCATAAGCCCATACGACCACAACACATCATGTAAAAACCCCAGAATGTCATCAATAACAACAAATAAGCAAACATCAAAGTACAACATGAACTTATTCATGTGTAATTGTAGCTCAGTACATTTCTTAAGGAAACCATTGACTTGTTCATATGTTCCACGTGGATAAAAGCAAACTCTCCAAAATTATATTGTAAAAAACAAAGGGTATCAGTAATAAAATAATGTTTAACTAGGTGTATTCAAGATGAAAATTTAAAAAAAAATTATTCTTGCATACACTCATCATTTTATACAACCGGGAGTCTGATAAGGGCACGGCTAGTTCAAACACATTACATTCGTCCATATCAAGGTATTCGTGCCTCTTTCTGGGTCATTTGGTTATTGTTTTGATATTACACCCCTTTCCCTACATCCCATTTTTTTACCTAAAACTTGCGTATACTTGTCATTTTTCTCAATTGAGATTCCAACAAGGACCTGGCTAGTTCAAACACATTACAATCGCTCATCTTGAGACATTCTTGCCTATTTTTGAATCATTTGGTCATTGTTTTAATATTTATCTACAGCGCTCCATTTTAACTTTAAAAATGCGTACAATTGTCATTTTGATAAACCAAGAGTCTGATAAGTTCATACACATTCCAATGATCCATATCGGGTTGCTCGTGCCTCTTTTTGGGCCATTTGGTTGTTGTTTTGATATTTCACCACCCAACACCCTATTTTTAAACATAAAACTTACATATAATTGTTATTTTTGCAATCGAAAGTGAGATAAGGACATGTATCATTTAAACACATTGGATTAATCCATATCGAGATGTTCATGCCTATTTTTAGGCCATTTGGTTGCTATTTTGATATTTCACCCCCAACGCCACATTTTAACCTGAAAATTGCATATACTTTTCATTTTGATAAATTGAGGGACCGATAAGTACACGATTGGTTCACAAACGTTGCAATGGTCCATATTGAGGTCCTCATGTCTCTTTCCAAGTCATTTGGTTATTGTTTTGACATTTTACCCTCCCAACACCCCGTTTTTAACCTAAAACTTGCATACAATTGCTATTTTGTACAACCAGAAGTCCTATAATGATACATATTGTTTAAACACATCACATTTGTCCATACCGAGGTGTCCGTGTCTTTTTTCGGATCATTTGGTTGTTGGTTTGATATGTCACACACCCCCCCCCCCCCCCAAAAAAAAGATCCATTTCATCGTTAAAATTGCATATACTTTGTAAGGACAAATTTCCAATCGAGTCAATTTGTATGGAATTGTCATTATTACAGACAAAAGGTTTGAGTCATAGGATAGACTTTATGTTGTTGATCCCATAAGCATATGACGTTTGATGAAGGAGTTGTGGCCAAGCTTTAAAGATTGGATTCGTGTCTTGTTTATTGTGCCAAGTTTGTCTTCACGTGTACCAAGGATCATGCGCTTATGAATGCGTATTTATTATGTGTCCTTGCAAATATTTTAAGGGTGTTGGTTTTTTATTTTAAAAAGTTTGGCATTATTCTTTAGTATTTCTTAAGAAAATAATTTTCTGAGTTTTATTTCATTAGAATAAGTTTGTGGCTCGTTAGAACAACATGGTGTTCTC
The DNA here is from genome assembly GCA_949130495.1 of Sambucus nigra. Taxonomy (NCBI): domain Eukaryota; kingdom Viridiplantae; phylum Streptophyta; class Magnoliopsida; order Dipsacales; family Adoxaceae; genus Sambucus; species Sambucus nigra. Next base: position 363,739,951 of record OX422222.1, read on the forward strand.
ATTAGAACGAGGATCAAATGAACATCAAACAAGGATGCTCTGCTAAGAAGAAACAAACTTGTTAGAAGTTCAAACGAGATTGAATTCTTGTTCAACCGAACTCAGGATGTCATTCAAATGAGATGCGATTCTCGCTCAAATAACCCCAGTTTCCGTTCGAATAAGCCATCACCTAAAAATTCATGCAAACAATATTTAAGGCATTGTGGACCAAGAATTTTTAAAAGGAATTTTTGCAAAAATTGATTTTACACCTATTTATAAACGTTTTAAGCACCAAATTTCACCCTATATGTTCAAAGATCCAAGTTCCATAATTGATATGCTTTGAGATATTAATATTGGGCACCAAAGTTTCTTTCTTTCATCTGGAAAGAACTGGTTTCGTATGGTGGACTCCGTGCATGTTATTTGCATGTTTGACGGTTGCTGAGACTAATCGGTGGATACTAAGGCATGTGTGGACTCGTGTGATGTGACAATTTGCTTGGGTGGATTCCAACAATATACTATAGAGGAGAGATTAAAGACAGAAGAGTTTAATTGGGTGCTAAGTTCAGTTTTCCAGAAGCAAAGTTTAAAATTTGTACTAAGTTTAATCGGGTTAATTTTATTTAAAGCTTCAATCTTTAAAAATTTTAAAAACATAAAAGTATTGGACCTGTGTTTATTCGAACCATCCTTATGTAAGAACACATTATAGGAGACAAACGCGGATTCTCTCTCTCTCTCTCTCTCTCTCTCTCTCTCTCTCCCCCTCTAGGGTTTGCATGGCAACTACTGCTGCCTCCAACGGGGAGACAGCTAACCTTCCTCCTCCTATCTCTACACAAGCCCCTTTTTCTCCTGCGTTTCCATCAAGATCCTTTGCTGATGTAGTTGGCAATCCATCTTTCTCCAAGATTTCTCTTAAAGAAGTGGAAAATTATCGAGGAGAACCTGCAATTTTTTTCTCTGATGATGACATTAAGAAACTGGCAGCACCCTTCAAATACTCCTTGGTTGGTAAGTTTTCTCATGGGAGACCAGCTATTAATGATATACGTAAAACTTTCTCATCCTTTGGCCTAAAAGCTTCAGTCAATATTGGTCTTATAGATAAAAAACATGTGCTTATTCGATTATTTCATGAAGAAGATTTCCATAGGGTATGGCTTAAAGAAACTTGGTTTATCCAAAGATTCCCTATGCGAGTCTTTAAATGGACTCCAGAATTCCACCCGGATGTTGAATCGAGTGTCACTCCTATATGGATTAATATGCCATTACTTCCTATTCATTTGTATACTAAAGAAAGCATTTTTTCCATTGCTAATGCAGTGGGATCCCCTCTAAAGCTTGATAGCTCAACAGCCTCACTCTCAAGACCTAGCCTAGCTCGTATCTGTGTGGAAATAGATCTGGTTAAAGAACACCCTTGTCGGGTTTGGATTGGGAATAGTGATAAAGGAATCAGATATTGGCAGTATATTGTCTATGAGAATATCCCTGAGTACTGTCAATTCTATTCAAAGAAAGGGCATAAGTCTGAAGAATGTATTTTCAAGAAGAATGAAGAAAGCAAAAATGGAGAAGCCCAAAATAAAAAGAAACAGCCAGTTGTAGTGGAAGTCTCAAACAAGAAAGAATCAACAAAAGAGTGGGTCCAAAAAAAATTTAAGGCTATAGTCAATCAAGAAGAAAAGGCACAGTTAACTGAAGAAGCACCTGTTGTTAGGAAGGAAACTCTAGTGATTAAAGAAACACCCATAAGCGAAGAAGTTTATTTGATTGAAAAGCAGAATCAAGAAGATGGCTTTGATAACCATGATAATATAAGGTCTGAAGATGATGGAGGCACTATGTTAAAACAAAATCCCCTTACTGCAGAAGTTAGAGAAGATGGAGAAATTGATGTCGATGAAGATCTAAGTCAGCAGGAAGTTCAGGATCTAGAGGAAGAACCTTTTGAACAGGTGAAAAGCAAAGCAAGGAGAAATAAGCAAAAGAAGACCAATGAGAATGCTGCTGCAGTGGGTGATCATTTTCAAAGATCAGTATCTGTTTCCCCGCAAAAGGAACATACTGACCAAAAGAGGATGCTAAGATCGAACAACAAAGTATCCCTTGATGCCCAGTCTCAATGATTGCAGTTTTAATTTGGAATATAAGGGGAATCTCCAAAAAAGGAGCAATAAGGAGATTGAAAAGGTTAGTTAGAATTCATAACATCAGCATCCTTACAGTTCTTGAACCTAAGAAGAATATGGAAGAGATTGAGAATTATAAAATTAAGTTGGGATTTTGTAATGCATTTTCCAATTGTAATAGTAAAATTTGGCTGTTTACTAAAGATAATATTGGGATCCAACAAATTTCAAATATGGAGCAGTCTTTATCTGTTTCAGTCAACAATTACCAGTTCAGTAGGAGTATCACTTGTAGTTTCATCTATGCTAAATGTTCCAAGATTGAGAGAAGAGAGCTATGGAAGCATCTATCAGATCTAGAAGTGCAAGGCCCTTGGTTAGTTTGTGGAGATTTCAATACTTTTGTTACTTCTGGGGAAAAAGCAGGGGGTAATCCTATAGATCTGGGCTCATCCCTTGAATTTTTAGAATGCATGGAATATAATCATCTAGAAGATTTGGGTTATTATGGATCTACTTTTACATGGTTCAATAAAAGGGAGGGTAATGCTAGGATTTGGTGTCGATTGGACAGGTGCTTGGCCAATCCTGATTTATCTCAATTATGCTCTGCTATGTCAGTTAGTCATTTAAATAAGGCCAATTCTGATCATTCCCCTTTGGTTCTTCAGCTAAAGAGTCAGGTTGACCTGATTAAAAGACCTTTCAAATTTCTGAATTTCTGGACTAAGAAGGATAATCTTAAAGATGTTATAAAGCAGAATTTGAATCCTAATGCTTCTGATAATCCCATTTATTCTGTAGCCATTAACCTCAAAACCCTTAAGCAGAAGTTGAGCTCTTAGAGTAGAGCTACATATGGTGATATATTTCAATCAGTTAGAGATGCTGAGGACAAACTTTTAGTTTCAGAAATGGCTTTTGAAATGGATCCTTCTGAAGATCATAGAGAGAGTTATGCTAGGGAAGCTGCTTTATATACTCAGAAAATTTCTATAGAAGATCAATATTGGAGACAAAAGGCTCAAGATAAATGGATGGCTGAAGGTGATAGAAACTCACAATTTTTTCATAAGGCAGTGAAGGCTAAAAGGAAAAAATTGTTCATCCATAAAATTAAAAGTGAAAGGGGGGTATGGTTGGATAGAGAGGAGGACATAGCTAGAGAAGCAGTTATGTATTTTGAAAATGTTTTTATAGCAGGTGATCAGTATTTTGAAGAGGATGCTATTCTGCAAGATATACCTTCCTTAATATCTGAAGAGCAAAATATCAGTCTAGAAAAATTTCCAGAGGAAGATGAAATCTTTGGGGCAGTCAAAGATTTAAATGGAGATAGTGCCCCAGGAATGGATGGTTTTACAGGTGAATTCTTCATACATTGTTGGGATATTATAGGTGGTGATATAGTAAAGGCAGTAGCAGCATTCTATGCAGGTATGGACCTTCCTAAAATTGTTACCTCTACATTAATTACTCTTGTGCCTAAAAAAGAGGATCCTCAAACCTTTAATGATATGAGGCCAATTAGTCTATGTAATTTTTTTAACAAAATAATTACTAAGATTATGGCCTCTAGATTGAGTAAAATCCTTCCTAATATAATCTCTCAAAACCAGAGTGGCTTTATTAAAGGGAGAGATATTACTGAAAACATTCTGCTTGCTCAAGAAATGTTTCATTTGATTAATTACAAAAATTTTGGTGGGAATGTGGTTATGAAGTTGGATATGGCCAAAGCATATGATAGAGTCTCTTGGGCTTTTCTTATACAAGTATTGAGAAAGTTTGGTTTTTGTGAAAGATGGATTGACATGGTTTGGAGAGTTTTATCAAATAATTGGTTCTCAATTCTTATAAATGGAACTAGTCAAGGTTTTTTCAAATCTAATAGGGGTCTAAAGCAAGGTGATCCATTATCCCCTGGTCTTTTTGTGGTGATGGCAGAGGTCCTTTCAATACAGCTAAATAGGTTGCATTCGGTCAGTTCTTTTAAAAGATTTAAAACTCCTATAGGCTGCCCTCCTATTAACCATCTTTCTTTTGCTGATGACATCATCCTTTTCTCTTCTGGAGATAAAAGATCTTTGAAACATATGATTAATATTTTCAATTCTTATGAGAAATCTTCGGGCCAATTGATCAATAAGCAAAAAAGTTCTGTGATATTATCCAAGCAGATTAAGATTTCAGCAGCAAAAAAAATTACATACCTAGTTGGATTTCGTGAGAAGAAGCCTCCAATTACATATCTCGGATGTCCCATTTACACAGGTAGGAAAAAAACTTTATTGTTTGAGCAGATGATATCTAAATTCAGAGGCAGAATTGCTGGATGGAATTCAAAATTTTTGTCTACAAGTGGAAAAGTTACTCTCATTAAATCGATTCTTTGTTCCTTGCCTATTTATCTAATAGCTGCAGTCATGCCTACTAAAAAAGCTTTGCAAATAATGGAGAATATGATGGCAAAATTTTTTTGGAGTTCAAATGTGGGTGAAAATAGACATCACTGGAGTAAATGGTATAATATTTGTAAGCCTACAAATGAAGGTGGCATTGGTATCAGGAGATTGGGGGATATTTGTAAAGCCTTTGCTATGAAACTATGGTGGCGTCTAAGGAATCGAGGGTCTTTATGGGCTATTTTTATGGAGGCTAAGTACTGTAGGAATTCTCATCCTTGTAAGGTTTCCAATAGATGGGGTTCTCACACTTGGAAAAGAATGTTGGACATAAGAAATGAAGCTGAGAAGATTATTAAATGGAGGGTAGCAGATGGCAATGTTTCTGTTTTATGGGATAACTGGTCAAGTTTAGGTCCATTGCATCAGTATTCTGCCAACCAAGATTTTCTACAAGTTAATCAGATGTGGGATGGTAATAGACAGTGGGATAAAGGGAAACTTATGAATTTGTTCTCTCCAGAAATATGCAGTATATTGGTGAAGGAAAAAATCAGACATGTCAGTTATAAGGATGAGTTTGTTTGGACAGGTACTTCTACAGGGAATTTCTCTATTTCATCTGCATGGGAAGCTATTAGAAATCATCATTGTTCTTCTTGGGCATCCTCCTTTGTGTGGCATAAATCCTTGCCACCTAAGATTTCAGTATTCTTATGGAAGCTGCTAGGATTATTTTTACCTCTTGATGACAAATTATATTCTATTGGTTGGAAAGGACCTTCAAAATGTAATTGTTGTATCAATCCTCATATGGAATCATATGATCACTTGTTTATAGAAGGATACTTGGCAACTTTTATTTGGAATCATTACAGTGGTATTTTGGGAATGGCTTTGAGCAGAACTACAATTAGAGGGAGAATCCTGCAATGGTGGTTAAATGCTCCAAACTCTACAGAAGGGTTAATTCAAATTATTATTTCTTCCCTCATTTGTTGGTTTATATGGGTGCAAAGAAATGATTGCAGATTCAATGACTCTTCTCCAAATGCTCTTCTTATGATTGAAAAAATTAATTCCCTTTGCAATTCCTTACTCAATCTTCTTCCAAATGTCCCAAAAGGTTCTACTATTCTAAACTACCAGGTTATGCCTCGCAAACTCTCTAAATGCAGATTTGTATACTGGATTCACCCTCCTAACGATACTCTTAAGTTAAATACAGATGGTAGTTCTAGAGGAAACCCAGGTCAAAGTGGTGGTGGTGGCATCTTGAGGAATAGTAAAGGTGATTTCATATGGGCTTACATTTCCAATTTTGGGGAAAAAACAAATATTGAAGCAGAGGCTATTGCTATATTGGAAGGTATATGTCATTATGATGATCTCAAAGACTATCCTTTAATTATTGAATCTGACTCTAAAGTTCTTATAGACATTCTCAATAATAAAGCTAGCTGCCCCTGGAATATTCGAGATGTGGTTGAAGATATTGAAAAGTGTAGTGAAGCTATGTCTATATCTTTCAATCATGTGTTTAGAGAAGGAAATGGTCCTGCTGATCTTCTTGCTAATCTTGGAGCTAATGGGATTTCTCAATTTTTTTCCCATGACATTGATGTCGTCCCCAATAAATTGAAAGGCCTGCTAAAGACTGACAAGTGGAGAATGCCTTCAGTTCGAGTTATCAAACCCTCATGAGCTCTTTTTCTTCTCCTTTTCTTCTATTTCTTTTTGTCAAGTTGAGGTTTTGTCAAGTTGAGGTTTTTGTCAAGTCAAGTTAAAGGTTTCCTTTATTCTTGTAAGCCATTTGATGGGGCTTTTCCATCTGTGAGTATCAATAATATGTGTGGGGGTTCAGTCCCTCTTCCATAAAAAAAAAAAAAAGAACACATTATAGGGGCATTCTCACATTTTTATCAGATCTAGAACACTCAATTTTTATATTTTTGATCCCATGTCCTTAGGCATGAATTTCGAAGGTTTTTATGGTTTTAGAGCGCCTATGTTTGATGGGTCGATCTACGCATAGTGGAAAATGCATATGAAGCCAACACTTAAGGATATAGATGAGCGGGTGTGGTTAGTTTTAGTTAAGGGGTGGTCACCTCCAGTGATGAGAGATGGAAAGGCAATTCACTTAAAACATGAAGAGTCGTGGTTTGAAGTTGAGCATAAATTATCACAGTATAATCCTAAAGGTTTAAATGCTCTATTTTGTTTGTCACTCCGGATGAATTTCGTCTTAGTATGACTTGTAAGATGTAAAAAGAGGCATGGGATATACTCCAACTCACCTATGAAGGAAGTAGTGTTGTTAAGAATTCCAAACTCCAAAACCTCCCCCCTCAATTTGAAAGGATTAAAATGTGAGAGAGTGAGAACTTTTATGAGTTCTATGTTAGATTGTCCGACATATTTAACTCGTTGTTTAACTTAGGAGAGAAGATACCCGACAATCGAGTCATGAAAAAAATCTTAAGGCAATTTCCTGACAGACTTATTCCAAAGATGAATGTTTTAAATTCTTTGGGTATTTGAAACTCTAGGAAACTTTAAAATCTTATAGGTTACTTACAAACTTATGAGCTTGACATGTTTACCTCCAATAATGTGACAAAGAAAGAAAAGCACATGGTTTTGGAAGCCCAGAAGGAGGAAACACTTGTTTGGGATGATTAGTCTGACGTTGATTCTGAAGATGTGGCCATGTCGGCAAAGAAACTCAAGAAAGTTCTCAAATTCCAAAATCAATCAAAAGATGCAAAAAGGTTTGAGAAAATTAAGAATAATAAGGCTGATCACTTCCCTATGAATAGGAATTCAGAGAGATATTATGGTTATGAGTGTTATGGCCATAGGGTAGATGACTGTCCCACTAAACTAAGGAAGGAGGGTAAGAAACCAATATAATTTAATGCCACCTTTATTGATAGCGGTCCGAAAGAGGGAAATGATTTCCTTATTGAGTTTAACTTTACCGCGTTCATGGCTAGTGAAGTGAGTGTTGATGATAAATCTTCCGATGAAGATATTCCCTGGCATGACACTTCCAAGACCATTAATTATGGATCCAAAGTGAGTGTTGGTCGAGAGAGTGGAGATAAAAGTGAGGATAAGAAGTGGAGGAGGAGAGTGAACTACAAGTTACCTTCTGTGAATTGTATGCGAAAACTTTGAAGGTGAAGAAATCTAACTTGAAGTTAGAAGCTAGGTTAAAAGAACGTGCCATAGGAAATAATGATAATTCTTTGATTGAGGATCTTAGGACATGCGCGAGAACTCTTAGAGAGAATCTAGAGTAAGTTTAAGGTGAGAGAGGTAGTTTGCATGGATTTATGAAGGCTATGAAGAAACAACTTCTAGAGTTTAAGGAGTCTAGGTGTTTATTCGAGTCTAGGATTATTGAGTTTGAGAAGAAATTGAGATATTCGAGTTTGGAAATCGAATTTGGAGAAATTCAGATATTCGATAAGTTAAGCATAATGTTATACCTACTTGGGTTAGGAAATAGAATTCAGAGGCTTTATATATTAGACTTGTTGATTCTAGTTCACTTGCACATGATACTTCCCATGCTATATCTAATGGTTAATTGTGTTAGCTTATTTGTCATATTCTAGTTGTGCTTCTTGATATATGTTTTCTAATGTAACGAAATGTGTATCTTTTATATTTTTTTCTTTTATTAAGTCATAATGAAAAATACAAAAAATATTTTGTTTATCTTTTGAGTTAGAGTTTGTTTTCAAAAAATTAGTATTTTTTTAAAATTTTTAGAAAAACTCAAAAATATTTTGGGTTTTTGTGTATTTTAGTTTAAACACTTGGTATGTCATATTGGTGTGTTTGAATCCAATTCACTTCGTACTTTCCATGTGACTAGGACATTTGGTTATGATTGTAGATACTTACATTGTTCTAAATCATGTTTTCATGGAGATGTTTCGAACTTGATTGGCTTAATGGATTCAACTTTGTATATGCCTCCACACACATATGCACGATATTTTTGGACGTTAACTTCAAATGTATATTTGAATTTTGTGAGATGTTCTCCCATCAATTTTTTCGTCTCCATGTTTCATGACTATGGGGGATTATTTGATTAGTTTTGAAATATGTGAGGATGAATAGGAAAGGGCTATGAAAGGAGAAAATATCATTTGTGGGAAAGCCACCATTGGCAATAGCCTAATGAAAATATTAAGGCAATAAAAACAAAAAAATTATCATAGGCCAACATGGTTTAGTATGTTTGATCTTTCAAAAGAAATAGCTCCAAAAGAATTGAGAAAAGAAAATATGATATATGTTTATCTTTTGCGGGTGTTTAGTTGAAGATCAATGAGTTTTCATAATGAATCATAGTTATGCTTATTTTATCATTACGCTATTGATTTTTAGAATCATAAATATTCTAGGCTTGTGTGTATTGTGCTTGTTTGTTCATTAAATTTATATAATCTTGTCACTAGAGGCTAAATCTTAGTTTTTATAAAGTTTTGCGATTAATTAAAACTTCTTAAACATATTTGAGTGTTTGGGTCATAATTCATTTGCATCTAGTTCACGCCCATTCATTTCATCCCACATGTTAGACACATCGATATTATGTTAACGTGTAAAGCTTATGTGTTTTGTGTCAAGTTTTGTGGTCATTTATACAGTATTATGCTTTTTTAGTTTTTGCAGTTTACATTTAGTCCATGTTTACCATATGCTTGATCGTTTGGAATATTTGTGCTTGACTTGCTATGTTGCTTGTTTGCTACACTTTACACTATTGCATACTTTATTCCCATCGCCTTGTGTTTACAATTGTGGTATCAAATTTTCTTAAATTGATATCTTAAGATCACATATTAACGCCGAGATCTGGTTTTGCGGGAGTGAATATTTTATGCTATCTTGCTTTGTCTATCCCTGAACAAAAAAGGGAAGAAATTGTATCTTTCCTTTGCATATTTAGTATCCTTATCTTAGGGGGAGATGTCTTACGTAGGTTGAGATTATTTTAGACATGGTTATATATTTATCATTTGCGGATCTATATTTGTTATATTCTATTTGCATTTGAAGATGTGTTTAAGTGTGCAGGACTATATGTTTACATCAATGCGGTAAAATTTTCAAGGAAAGAAAATATACTCATGTTTATGTGTCTGTCGAGCGTTTGTATTCTTTTCCCCTTTTGGGGTTGGGGAATGAGTCTTTTTAGAGAGGTTGATGGTCCATAAGATTTTTTACTTTGATTTTGTCCCAGAATAGTCAAGGGGGGAGATTTACAAGGACAAATTTCAAATCGAGTCAATTTTGGCATTATTCCGGACAAAAATTTTGAGTTATAGGATAGACTTTATGTCGTTGATTCCATAAGCTTATGACGTTGTTTGGTGACGACGTTGCGACCAAGCTTCAAAGATTGGATATTTTGTGCCATTTTTATCACGCCAAGTTTATCTTCATGTGTACTGAGGATCTCGCAGGTATGAATGCGTATGTATTATGTGTCCTTGGAAATGTTTTAAGGGTGTTAGTTTTTAATTTAAAAATGTTTGGAAATAATTTTTAATATTTTTTAAGAAAATAATTTTCTGAGTTTTATTTCGTTAGAACGAGTTTATGGCTCATTAGAATGGCATGGCGTTCTCATTAGAATAAGGATCATAAGAACATCAAATGAGGATGCTTTGCCAAGCAGAACTAAACTCGTTAGAAGCTCATTTCAAGCTAGTTCAAATGAGATTACCATCTCGTTCGAACAAACTCAGGACGTCATTCAAATGAGATGTGATTCTCGTTCGAACAACCATAGTTTTCGTTCAAACGAGCTTCCGCCTCGAAAATCATGCAAACTTTATTTAAAGCATTGTGGACTTGGAATTTTTAAATTGACTTTTGGTAAAAAAACATTTTACACCTGTTTACAAAAGTTCCAAGCCCCAAGTTTCACCATATATGTTTAAGGATTCAAGTTCCATAATTGATATTCTTTGAGATCTTAATATTGGGCACCAAAGTTTGTTTCTTTCACTGTAAAGAACTCATTTCGTGCGGTGGAATCCGTGCATACTATTTCTGGTGTTTGATGGTTGTTGAGCCTAATCAGTGGATATTGAGGAGAGCGTGGACTCGTACTCTGTGACGACTTGCATGGGTGGATTTCTACATTGCACTATGGAGGAACGATTGATGATAGAAGAGCATCAAGGCTTGTGGGGGATCGAGTCATTGTGTAAGTCTACTATCTATACTTTGTAAAACCGTATAGTAGTGATCTGTTGGCTGGGTCATCCGAGATTTTTTCCTTTGTGATTTTCTTGGTACATCGACGTCTTGTGTATTGATTTTTTTATTTTATCTACGTTCATCTTAGATGCATGCTTTAGGGTAAAAAGATAAAATTTAGAAAATTTGTTTTCTGGAAGAAAAGTTTAAAATCGGTTCTAAGTTTAATTGGGTTAATTATGTTTAAAGGTCAAATTGTTAAAATTTTAAAAAACATAAAAATATTGAACTTGTGTTTATTCGAACCATCCTTGCCTAAGCACACACTATAGGGGCATTCTCATACTTATCATTTTGATAGACCGAGGGTTGGATACGGACACGACAAATTCACACACATTGCAATGGTCCATATTGAGTTTTCCATGCCTCTTTTTAGGCCATTTGGTTCTATTTTGATATCTCACCCCCCTAACGCCCCATTTTTTAACCTAAAACTTGTTACAATTGTCATTTTGTTAAACCGAAAATCCAATAAGGACCCATCTAGTTCAAACACATTACAATCATCCATCTCAAGGTGTTCGTCCTTCTTTCCGGGTCATTTGGTATTTATGAAATTTTATAACCCCAACGCCCCATTTTAACCTAGAAGTTAGAAAACCTGCAATAATGTATTGAAATTAGAACTTTGCCTAACAAATAACATGACGATATGACCAATGAGAATAAGAGTTAAACAGCACTATACGCTACTAAGCAAGAAAAATCTAATAATGTCAAAAAGGATTCTTAGTGCCAAACTATACAAATTACGTTACAATTCAAATTACATAACTTAAAAAAATGGTTAGTAAAATCATCGCATACAATAAGCCCCAGTTTGGTTGTGCAAATTATTTGATTACGTAAATTGATTCATTGTGAATTACTGAATTGTAAATGAGTTAAATCCAATTTTAAACAATGTTTGGTAATTTGAAATTGATGTTAAGGTTTTATGAAAAAAACATAAAAACAAATAAAGAGAGAGAGGGGGAGGGAGAGGGGACATGCACTTTATGTGACTTCTATTTTAAATGGTTTCATTTGACATTTTTTGTGAAATGTACCAATTTCATATTTTGCACACGAGCTAAAATCGGACAATTAATGAATCCTTTCATTAATGAATCCTTTCATTAATGAAACCAAACACAATTAATGGATCAATTTATTAATAATCTAATTTATAATTTTGGGACAACCAAACAGGGCCTAAATGATCGTAACCATTTACATAAGAAAATATTCAATTAAATTTTAACTTCAAATGTCCAACATTGTAAATTACATCAGAAGTTTTTTTTTTATCGCGGGAAAGGCCTCTGGCCCGAAAGAAACAAATGGAAACTAATGCGATCCTCCTTGCAAGGAGTTTACAAACGTAGTGTCCTCAAGGGCATAAAAAACATTATCGTCAAAAAAATAGCATAACGGATCATCAAGTCTATCGGCTGCCTGATTCTCCTCATGAGGGATCCACCGAATAATAATAGTAACTTTCCGCAAGATCCCCCGAATATCTCAAAAAATAGCAATCCAGTCTTTCGGACACAGGGAGTCACCATTAACTATATTAACTGCTTGCTGACAATCACTTTTAATAACACCATACGCCCATTTTTTCGCTTTCAAAACCAAACATGCGCTCCTACACGCTAATAATTCAACCCTTAAAGGCACATTAAACTTCACTCTATCACGAAACAGATGTTTAATGCTATTATCAGAATCAAGAAATAGACCGGCTATAACAGCTACCCACTTCTCTTTTGATAAGACCCATCAATGTTACATTTAATTTCATGTCTTCTGATAGTGTTAAGCTGGAAGTCACGTGCCAACTCACAAGTCTTGTCCTGCTATTATGGGAAGAAGCTTCCACCAATAAAGAGCTATGGGACAAAACATCATGGTTCCCCAAGTCTCTTATAATAGAAGTTGTCGACCGCTCATTAGGAGCGTCTGTCCCATGTCCTCCATCCTGTTGGTTAGTACCATCAGTAAAACGATAAGGTTGTGCCAAGTTTAACGTTGTACCCTTGACAGCGTTTTCCTCATCCCGCCCTCTGATCTGTCAAACTCTCATCGGGGGGAAAGTCGGCACAATATCACCCACATATGGCAACCTATACATCCCAGAGGGTCTATCCTTTGTACTGGCTGGCCCATTCTTCTCACCACTATTACCCACGGGACGAAAAAGTGTGTCAACAGTCTCAGACCACAGTTGGTCAAATTTTATTTTGAAAAAAGAGTCCTCCCATACATGGTTGTTAAAATTTATATCGTTTTTTCTCTTCCATAAAAGCCAACACATTATAGTAATTTTGGTGAGTAGGTGAGGGATATCCTTACTTCCCAAACTTCCAGTTAAGTTATCAAACCATTTTAGCAAGGAGTGACCATCAGCCCTATGGTAACTCTCACCCAACCCAGTCAAGAACCAAAGCCTGGCAACTCCTTTGCACCTCAGCATAATGTGTTCTATAGACTTCCTTTCCTTCCTGCAGATTTGACAAAGAGGGGACGAGGCACACTTTCTACCTTACAGGTTAAGGGATGTGGCGAGAGCACTTTTGCACATTTTCCATGAAAAATGTTTAAGTTTAGAAGGTAAGTTTAACTCCCATATTTTCCTCCAAAAGGTGGGGTTTGGGTTGAAAGAAGAGGATGGGGCATAATGGGTTTTCCAATTTTAAATCATCTTTTCTTTTATCCTCAGCCAGCCAGTAGCCTTGTTTGACTGAGTAGCATCCCTTGTGAAAGTATATCCAAAATGGCCAAATTATCACCTTTCAGCTGGCCACCCTTGTCACGGTCAATGACCGCGACAACAAACACTCGTTTTGTGTCACGATCATTGACCATGATAAAGTATTGTCACAATCATGGACCGTGACAAGTCAGTGACAAATGTACTTGTCACGAACTTGTCACGGTCCATGACCGAGACAATACTTAAAATAATTGTCATGGTCAATGACCATGACATGACCGTGACAATGTCTTCAGCAAAAAAAGCCCTAGGCTTTCTTTTTTTCCCACCGTTTTTATTTTTTCCCTCTCTTTCTCTCTCTAAGCGATTTCGAGGTCTCTCTCTCTATCTAAGGTATATGTTTTTTCCTCTCTTTCTCTTTCATTTTTATATGTGTGTGTATGTGTGTGTATGTATGTGTGTGGTGGTGTGTGGTGGGGGAGGGGGGAAGGGGGTGGGGTGGGTTGTGTGTGTACGTACGTGTGTATGTGCAGGTGTGGTGGGGGTGGGGTGAGGAGGGGAAGGGGGTGTGGTGGGGGGAGGGGGAAGGGTGTGTGGTGGTGAGGGTGTGGTGGGGGTGGGGAGGAGTGCAGGTATGTGCGTGCAGGTGTGTGCGTGTGTGTGTGGCGAGGGGAGGGGTGTGGTGGTGGTGTGTGTGTGGTAGTGGTGTGTGTGTGTGGTGGGGTAATCTTAATAATTCTATAGCTTTAATTAATAAATTGTATAGTTTTAATTGTAATTTTAATTGTATAGTTTTAGATGAAAGTAAATTAATAATTAGTGCCCATTTCATATGAAAGTAGGATTGCCCCTCATTGTAAATTAGTAAATTAATAATTGTATACTTTAATTGTTAGTTTAATTGATGAAATGAACTAATTGAGTAGATGAATTGGAAGGAGTACGGGATACACATTTGTTGTTGGTATTGTTGTTGGATTATAGTGGATCGATGTTGGGTTGGTTAACAGTAAAAGTGGCATTACCACGGGATTATTGTCCATATGGGAGTGAGATTTTTTAACTTTTTTTGAAAATTATTTTGTATATCGAACAATATATAATTATTAATAATTATTGGATTATTGTCCATATGGGGGTTGACCAATGTGGGTGTTTAGGTGTATCTGGTGGGCATTCTTTAGTGGTTAATTCTAGATATTATTAATAAAGATAAGTAGGGATCTTTTGCTATGGTTGAAAATGGCTATATTATTAATAAAGATAAGTAGGGATCTTTTGATTATTATTTTTTTTAGTAAATTAATATATGATTACCCCTTATTATAAATTAGTAATTAGTGCGTGTATGTGTGCGTGTGTGTGGTGGGGGAGGGGGTGTACGAAAGTAAATTAATAATTAGTGCTCATTTTTATTTGTAGTAATTGTACATATTTGCATGTCTTCTTCTAATTTTTCTTGATCTATACTAATAACATTTTTTTACAGCAAATGTCTCCTTCAGGTATTAAGGAGAGGATGATGATGCTGGTTTTGATGATGTCGTCTGGGCTCGGTGGTAGCGGAGATGACGAGGGATCCTCGGACGCTAGGTTCCCCAAATATGGAAATTTGGGATTTCCATCGAGAACAAGTCGGAGCTATTAGCGAGATCCCACGAGCTGGTAAAGACGGTCACCAGCCCAGGGTATATGAGTTGGAAGGAGGTGCCATATGAGCTCAAGTTAGCTGTTTGGGCGGCACTACAGGTAATATATTTATATTTATATGAATATTTCAATTTCAATTTCGATTTCAATTTTATTTTGTATTTATATTTATATTTATATTTATTCGCAACTAATATTGTATTTGTTGGACAGGAACAATTCAACTTGGATCCAAAGCTACGTGATTCCGTCTTGGAGAAGTTGAGGGAGCAACACAAGACGTGGAAGAAAAATATGCGGACACGGTACTTTGGGAAAACACGAGAGCCCATTATCCAAAGGCGTGAATCCGTCCTGCCGAAGGAGCCGATCTCATTGGCACAATGGCAAAAGTTCATTGACAATGAGATCGGGGAGCGATCAATTGCATCTCGCCAATCAAGGAGAGAAAATCGAGCAAAAAAGACGGACGTGCACTACTCCGGCCGGACGTCTTACGCCGAGGTGGATCATAGGATGATGGTAAGATTTAATTTTTCTATAACTATAGAAATATATTATTCTGCATTATTTTACTTTGCAGGGCCGATACTAATTTTACTTTATTTTATTTCAGGGGATAGGGAGTGGCCCTGAGGGTAAGCCACATAGGCTCGATACTTATGTGGCTCTTCGGACGAAGAAGGGTAAGGACAAGGAGGTGTCCCCGAGTGTCGCGGCCACGATTGTAAGTAATTCGACAGTTTACTTTTTATTAATTACGTTATAATTTTTTAGTTTACTTATTTTACTAATCATGTGCTTTTTATCGTTTCAGGAAAAGCTTAAGGAAGTGCATGAGTCACAGTTTGATGCCGACAAGGAATCTTTGTCCACAGACGCACTCAGCCAAGTGCTTGGCTCTGATCACAAGGGGAGAATATGGGGGTGAGTTCGCGGGTGGCCAAATCTAGGATCATCGAATTGGAGACGAGCGACACCAGGTTATCTCGAACGGTGGATTCACATGACGCGAAGTTATCCCGTTTGGAGGCGACGGTCCAAGATATTTACTCATTCATAAAGCGTACGTTGGGCGGAGACCGTAAGGGGAAAGGGAAGGAGAAGGCGGTGGAGGAGGAGGTGCGGGAGGATGAGGTGGATGTGGACCTCGCTGCTTCATCACCAACACGTGCATACTTCGATGATCCACTTCCCTATTTGGCTCCCTTAAACAGATCGATGTCGACACTTGGTTGGCCGAGTGTGTTAATATTAGACGTATTTGATGGCCAGCGGATAGGGCGGGGGTTGAGGGATCCGAATATCGTCCAGGGTGGAATAGTTCATGGACGTGAGCTTCAAGAGATCGAGTCCAAGGTGCTCGTCACGCATGTGATACCCAGGAAGGAGAACTCCCTATTGTGGTTGCGCGAACAATGCGGCACGATGTATATTAGTGGGTGTGTCAATTCGTATATCGTGTGTCCTACTCACCTCCTCACATTTACCCCAAACATGTAGTGACTTTATTTTTAAGTTGGTACATTTGAATTATATTTGGATTATATCGTCATGTATATTGTTTCTAATTTGAATTTATATTTGCATTATCTTTAGTTTATTTGGATATATGATGTTTGAAAAGGTACAACGTTGCTATAACAGGTACAAATATACTGTTGGGCAGTGGTAGTGGCCATACTGCCTAGTAGATTTTTTTTTAATTCTGTCCAGAATTGTCACGGTCATTGACCGTAATAAGACCGTGACAAAGGATTGTTGTCACGGACTTGTTACGGTCAATGACCGTGACAATTTTTTAAAAGGAGTCAAGGATTTATCACGGTTATTAATCGTGACTAAACTTGTCACGGTTATGGACCGTGACACGACTGTGATAATTTTAACGAACTTGTCACGGTCAATGATCGTGATAAGTCCGTGACAAAAAAGTTATATCGTCCCGAATTGTCACGGTCATTGACCTTGGCAAGTTGAACTTGTCAAGGTCAATGACCGTGACAATTAGGCAGATTTGGTGTAGTGGGCCTAAAAGAAACAAATGGAAACTAATGCGATCCTCCTTGCAAGGAGTTTACAAACGTAGTGTCCTCAAGGCCATAAAAAACATTATCGTAAAAATAATAGCATGACGGATCAACAAGTATATCGGTCACCTAATTCTCCTCGCGAGGGATCCACCGAACAATAATAGTAACTTTCCGCAAGATCCCCAAAATATCTCAAGAAATAGCAATCCAGTCTTTTGGGCACGGGGAGTCACCATTAACTATATTAACTGCTTGCTGACAATCACTTTCAATAACATCATACGCCCATTTTTTCGCTTTAAAAACCAAACATGCGCTCCTACACGCTAATAATTCAGCCCCTAAAGGCTCAATAACCTTCACTCTATCATGAAACAGATGTTTAACGCTATTATCAGAATCACGAAATAGACCGGCTATAACAGCTGACCCACTTCCCTTTTGATAAGACCCATTCATGTTACATTTAATTTCATGTCTTCTGATAGTGTTCAGCTGGAAGTCACATGCCAACTCACAAGTCTTGTCCCATCTCTGGCTACTATTGGAGTGTATGGCAGTAGACCTGCTATTATGGGAAGAAGCTTCCACCAATAAAGAGACATGGGACAAAACATCATGGTTCCCCAAGTCTCTTACGATAGAAGTTGTCGATCGCTCATTGGGAGCGTCTGTCCCACATCCTCCATCCTGTTGGTTAGTACCATCAGTAAAAAGATAAGGTTATGCCAAGTTTAACGTTGTACCCTTGACAGCGTTTTCCTCATCCCACCCTCTGATCTGTAAAACTCTCATTGGGGGGAAAGTCGGCACGATATCACCAACAGATGGCAACCTATACATCCTAGAGGGTCTATCCTTTGTACTGGCTGGCCCATTCTTCTCACCACTATTACCCACAGGACGAAAAAGTGTGTCAACAGTCTCAGACCACAGTTGGTCAAATTTTATTTTGAAAAAAGAGTCCGCCCATACATGGTTGTTAAAATTTATATCGTTTTTTCTCTTCCATAAAAGCCAACACATTATAGTAATTTTGGTGAGTAGGTGAGGGATATCCTTACTTCCCAAACTTCCAGTTAAGTTATCAAACCATTTTAGCAAGGAGTGACCATCAGCCCTATGGTAACTCTCACCCAACCCAGTCAAGAACCAAAGTCTATCAACTCCTTTGCACCTCAGCATAATGTGTTCTATAGACTTCGTTTCCTTCCTGCAGATTTGATAAAGAGGGGACGAGGCACACTTTCTACCATACAGGTTAAGGGATGTGGCCAGAGCACTTTAGCACATTTTCCATGCAAAATGTTTAAGTTTAGAAGGTAAGTTTAACTCCCATATTTTCCTCCAAAAGGTTGGGTTTGGGTTGAAAGAAGAGGATGGTGCATATTGGGTTTTCTATTTTAAATCATCTTTTCTTTTATCCTCTGCCAATCAGTAGCCTTGTTTAACTGAGTAACATCCCTTGTGATAGTATATCCATACGATTGAGTATGATCTCTCAGTTTGGCTAACTGGGATCTGCAGAATAGACTGGACTTCCACTATAAAGGTGTGTGGTTAATATCACTGTATGAGGGCTCTAATGGCAATAGATACAAATCTCTCACGCTTTCTCTCTCTACTTTATATTTGGATAGAGTTTCAGCTAGGGTTGTTAATTTTGGATCCTTATCCAAGTAGGAGAAGGCAAGTATATATAGTATGTGGGGGGTGTAATGCACCCCCTATGCATGCTATGAGCATGTGTGTGCTGATCTAGCCAATCTGATGAAGACATCTGTCACTGTCACATATAGAGAATGATGATGAAATATTCCCCCCCCCCCCCCCACGTGAGAGGATTGATTTGTTACAACTGATTGTGTACACGTGTTCCCAATGATACATATGGGAGTAAAGGCTCGGCTATCTTTGGTTGGTATCAACCTCGTCCTGGAAGAGTAAGGGGTTGGTGAAGTCTAGCTATTGCCCAATCCGAGATTATTCATGATGGCCTCGGCTCATGTAAAGCCGATCTAAATGAAGTCATAATGTCGGCCTGGGCCGAGGTTATACAGGATCAGGTTTGGAACACCGGCTGACTCTCAGCCGAGGTAGGTTATGATGATGGCACAATCCTTGAAACCTCGGCCTACACCCAGCCGAGGTTGCCAGCCCTGGATGGCTTGATGAATAACTTCCCAATGGATCATGAAGACTTCAATTGTTGTCTGAATGATGACCCTAACATTCCAATCTAAGGCCCTTCTAACCTCGGCCATCTCCTTGACCGAGGTTGTTGTCTCTAAGCTATTGGGTACATATAGGGCATATCAATCACCCCTAGCCCTTAGTTGCCTATTTGAAGAGGTGAAAAAGGGGTATGCATGTCCGAGGTTGGATTTCTGTTAGTGCCAATACTTTCTTAACAAGTGTCAACTGCTGAAGTAGATGGCGTGCCTCGCAAGCTCAACGATTGCAGTCTTTTGGGATCCCAAGGCAATGATGGGCCTTGGGATGCATGCAAGAGTATTTCGAGGGTTTTAACCCTTTTTTCCTTTCCTCTTTCTTCATTTCCTTATTCTCTCGCCTGAACTTTCTCTGCTTTCTCTCTCTCTCTCTACAAAAGCTTGGTTAAGAGTGCATCTGGTGGGTTTTCTTGCCAACCTTGACTTTCTTCTTCTCGCATTCCATCAGGTATCGTCTATTACCTCTTTTCCTCTATTTTGCATGCCTTGTTCTTCCATTTGTTGCATTTTTTGGCGAGTTTATGAATTTTCTGGTTAGTTGGTGAGTTTCCCAGCGAGCCTAAGGGTTTTTTAGTGAACTATTCTTAGTCGTTCTTGTTTCAAAATGCAGTTTGATCCTTAGGCAGTTTCAGTCAAGTTATTTATTTTTAGCTTGGGTCTACAAGTGTAGGGTCGTCCCCATATGCTCAGACCTCTTGATCAGCTTTTAGAAGAATTCCCCTCTCTTAGAGAGAAGACTTTAGAAAATATTAGGCAAATAGAGCGAGCCTAAGAGGAAGCTCGTAGGGCTGAGACCTTCCCCCTCAGACCTATCTTTCCACCCCCTCTGAAGGTCATATACCCCGAGCCAGTCGAACCAGTTAAATCAGCAGAGGTCCCAGTAGAACCTACTCCCATGTCTGAGTCTGAGTTGTCCACCTCAGACACTATGTTTGTGGACTCTTTTCAAGAGGCCATGGACTTTTCCATTAGGTAGGATCAAGTCTCTGACCAAGCCGAGGTTTTGAGCAGTGTCTCGTCCCATAATGAGTCTAGCATATCCCGAACTTCTTCAAACGTTGAATTTATCGAGCCAAACGTAGCTTTTCCTCCTCCCATTGATGCTTCCCCCCTGTCGGATGCTACAGGGGCTGAGTTTGCTCAGAGTTTCCCTGAAGGTAATCCCTCATCCGCTCCAACCGACGCTGATCGAGACAAGGATAATGAGAGTGAGAGCGATGTTGACACCTCAGAGGCAGCCGAGATAGAAAGCACTGTCAGCGAGCTTGACCTCTTAGCCTTCAGATATCTATATTCCATAGGTCCCTCCATAAAACTTAGGAGACCTCTGAGGGAAGAGAGAGCTTTCGGCGATCGAGATGGTGAGATCTGCTTGTATGAGCAGATATTCAAGTTAGGATTTTTTCTTCCCATCCACCCAATTATTAGGGCCATACTGTCATATATTAACTTAGCCCCTTCCCAGTTATCCCCTAACGCCTGGTGGGTGATAATCGGAGCAATAGTTTTATGGAGGACAACCCACCCTTCAGACCTTACTGTCCAGGTTTTCTCTGGATGCTACATCCATTCCTCTGCTAGGAATCATCCGAGCTATTACCACTTTTTGGCTTGAAAGTCAACTAAGAAGATGTTGCAGGTTACCCAAACTTCAAATCACAATTAGAAACCGTGATATTTCTTCATCTCAGGGGCATGGGAATTTGGCCCCTGTGTCCCCTCTTCAAACTTAGAGCCGAGGATACCCCTGAGATGGGGAAAGGTGTCAATGGCTGCTAGGGCCGACCCTACGTTGAGTCAAAATAATCTTCAGAAAGTAAAAGACCTTCAAGATCAGGGGGAGCATGGTTTGTTAGTCAAGTTCGAACATCTGATGACCCCATAATATCTCTCTGAGACTGGACTTGGGGGGAGTCCTCTGACTAAGCTTCGTAAGTGTTTATTTTCCCACAAGTTGTACCTTTGATTATGTAATACCTCTGATATGCTAACTCGGACCTTTACTTTTGCAGAACACCCCGAAGGCATTTTAAACGTATCTGGGAGATGTCTGCCCCAAGTCTCACAAAGTTGGTGAAGAAGGCAGGCCTGAATGCACCTTTTGTTGATGACAGTCTGATAGGCCAAAGTGTGCAGGCGTTGGATGCCATCGGTTCTTCTATGACCGATTCTGACAAACGCTTTTTTTGCTCAATGGATACTCCTTAAAGGTTCTCCTTCAAGGTTTTTTAGCCTGTAGGTCCCGGGTACAACCTCCTCAATCACTTTTTAAGGACCATGCCAATTCGGGTGAAGCTTGTTTGCCTTTTGTAATGTTTTTTCAGCACTAGGTCTCCCACAGCCATGGGTCTTGATTTTACCATTTGATTGTATAATTTTGCTATTCTCTATTGGTAAGCTGCCTGTCTGATCTCTACGTCTTCCCTTTTCTCTTTGATCAAGTCTAGGTCAAGTCTTCTCTCCTCCATATTCTTCTCAGGGTCATAAGTCTGAACTCTATGAGTAGGAAGTCCTAATTCTGTTAGTATGACGGCCTCTGAGCCATAGGTTAACATAAATGGGGTTTCCCCTATTGGTGTCCTAGCCATTATTCTGTAGGCCCATAGCACAACATAAACCTCTTCAGTCCATCTTCCCTTAGCTTCTTTTAACCTCTTCTTGATTCCATCAAGGATCGTTCTGTTTGTGACTTCGGTCTGACCGTTTACCTGAGGTCGACCGGGAGAAGAGAAAAATTGCTTTATCCCAACTCTTTCACAATATTTTTCAAAGGAAGAATTCTTGAACTGGGTTTCGTTGTCCGAGATGAGGGTGTTTAGGAGGCCATGTCTGTATATGATGTTCTTCCAAATAAATTGGAAGGTCTTCTACTCCGTAATCGTGATCATCAAGTAGGCCTCTACCCATTTGGAGAAGTAATCAATGGCGACTATTAGAAATAGATAGTTATTTACAGCCCCTAGCAAGGGGGCCACTAAGTCAATCCCCCATACTATGAATGGCCAAGAGGAACTGATTGATGTCATAGGCTGATGAGGTGGATGGGGGATAGTGGAGAATCTTTGACATTTATCGCACCTCTTCACGTAAGCTGCAGCATCTTTGGCCAAGGTCGGCCATAAATATCCTTGTGTAATAATCCTCTTGGCCAAAGGTCTTCCTCCTATATGACTGGAGAAAGAACCCTTGTGTACTTCCTGTAGGACGCGGGGAACTTCTGTGGGATGAACACATCTGAGGAGAGGTAATAGAAATCCCTTCTTATATAGGATGTCTCCTATTGTGGAAAACTTTGCAGCTCTGTATCTTAGTTTCCTCCTCTCTAGCTTTAATCCAGAAGCTCTCCCTCTCTGATATATCTGATAAGGGTTTCCATCCATGAGTCCCCTGGGTTCAAATTAAGGCAAGGGTTACTAACCTCTTCTTCTTCAATGGTCGCCTTGGGTAGGATCTCGACTGGAACTGTCCTTCTGATGTTTGTCCTTGTTGTCAAAGCTAACCTTGCTAACGCATCTGCGTGGATGTTGTTTTGCTGAGGTATTCTCTTTATCTTTACCTTTTCGAAACCTTCCAACATCGCTCTCACCTCTTCAGGTATTTGGCCATCCTTTCATCCTTGGCCTCATAATCCCCCAACACTTGATTAACGACTAACCTGGAGTCACTATGAAGTAGGAGTCGTCTTACCCCAAGGGCCTTTGCCAAGGAGAGGCCTGCCATCATGGACTCATATTCTGACTCGTTATTTGATGCCTTAAAGTTAAACCTCAAGGCATATTAAACATTAGTACCATCCGGAGCTTAAAGTATTAGCCCCGCACTGCTTCCACTGTCGCAAGAAGACCCGTCAACAAAGAGGTCCCAGATGTCTTTATCTGATGAGAATCTCCCTTCTGACATGACTCCGTGCTTGAAAAGGTACCGGTCTTCCTCAGTCTAGACTATTCCAATTCTGGCCCCCTGGATACAACCTCTTCTGGGTATCGAAAGACGTTGTTGTTTGACCCTTCTGCAGTCTTTAGGTTATTCTCCACCTCGACCTCTTCCCATGTGAACTCAGCAATGAAATATGCAAGTGCCTGGCCTTTGATGGCCACCCTAAGCTGATAAGTAAGGTCATACTCTCCCAACTTAATGGACCATGCCATCAATCTATCCAACTTCTCAGGTTTATGGAGGACCTGTCTTAGTGGGGAGTCGGTGAGGACGACCATGGAATGGGCTTGAAAGTAAGGCTCCATCCTCCTAGAAGCATGTATCAGGGCGTAAGCTTACTTTTCCATCCGAGGATAATTTTGTTCAGACCCTTGAAGGGCCTTACTATGTAAGTACATAGGCCTTTGGACCCCAACGTCTTCCCATTCCATGGCTTTACTTATAGCTGACTGAGAGACTTCCAGATAAACATATAGCTTTTCTCCAATTATGGGTCGAGATAAGAGCAAGGGAGATTCGAGGTAGGACTTGAGCTGGTTAAAAGCCTGGTCACACTCTTTGTCCCATTCGAAGGCCTTCCTGAGCACCTTAAAGAATGGAAGACACTTGTTCATCGCTCTCGAAACAAATCTGTTGAGTGCATCTACTCTTCCAGTGAGCCTCTGAATGACCTTGATACTCTTTGGTGTCTTCATGTCGAGAAAAGCCTTGATTTTCTCAGGGTTCGCCTCTATTCCTCTCTTCTTGACGATGAATCCAAGAAATTTCCCAGCTCCTACCCCGAAGACGCACTTCGTGGGATTAAGTTTCATTCTGTTCAAGTCCATGGTATCGAAGGTCTTTTCTAGGTCTGCCACATGAGTGCAGGCCTTTAAGCTCTTCGTCAACATATTGTCTACATACACATCCATAGTCTTGCCTATTTTGTTTTCAAACATCTTATTCACAAGATGTTAATACGTTGCCCCCGTATTTTTCAAACTGAAAGGAATAACCTTGTAGCAATATGTCCCTTTGTCAGTGCTGAAGGTTGTCTTCTCTGAGTCTTTAGTATCCATGAAGATCTGATTGTAGACTGAATACACGTCCATGAAGCTCATGAGCTCATACCTTGCGGTGGAATCTACCATCTGATCTATTCGAGGTAAGGGATAGCTGTCTTTTAGGCAAGACTTGTTCAGGTCGGTAAAATCTACGCACATTCTTCATTTTCTATTGGTTTTGGGCATAATGACTGCTTTTGATAACCACTACGGATATATGACTTCCCTGATAAACTCATCCTCTTCCAACTTTCTGACTTCTTCCCGGATGATGTCGTACTTCTCTCTAGAGTAAACTCTTCGTCTTTGTTTAATTGGCCTAGCATCCTTAGTCATATTCAGCTTGTGGCACATAACCTTAGGGCTGATGCCAGGCATATCCGCGTGACTCTAAGCGAGGACACTCTGCCTCTTCCTCAAGAAGTTTATCATCTCTTCCTTGATTTCTGCTTTTAAGGCTTTGTCGACTTGGACGGTTTTTTCCTGTTCGTCCTCATTGGGATGATGAATTCTACCTCTTTCGCGGCCTCTCCTTTATTTAACTTCATTTCATCTCTAGGGTCAAGTGTATCAATGTTATACGTGGTAGTTGCTCTCTTATGGGCCTCTCTCTCTTCGGCCAAGTTGAAATAGCATTCTCGTGCTATGGTCTGGTCACCCTGCACTTCCCCTACCCCATAGGGGGTCGAGAATTTTAGCATCTGGTGGACCATCGATGGCACGACCTCAAACTCCTTAAGGTATACTCTTCCGATGATGAGATTATACGCCGAGAAGATGTTTTTGTCCATAATAAAAAAATTGATCTTTTAGGTTAACCTCTTAGGCCATTCATCGACCATTCATATGTCCATCTCATACATACCCAACGGATGGACCTTTTCACCGCTGAAGCCTATTAACGGATGATGATAGGGTACCAGCCTAGCTTTGCTAAGGCCTAGGCTTTTGAAGCAGGGCCAGAACATCACGTCTGTTGAACTTCCTCCATCTACAAGAATTCTCTGTACCTCGCATCATACACTCTTGTTGTGATTACCAAAGGGTCATCATGTGGAGATAGGATGCCTTTGAAGTCGAGCTGGGAGAACCCAACTATAAGAGTGTCCACACCCACCTTTTTTCTCTTCTGCTTGGTTTTGGAAGACGTCAAATTAATCACTTCAAGTTTGGCCGCTGACTTGGACTCTGCCACATGAGCTTTTCGATCCTCCACATCAGAACCGCCCTTGCAAGTCCTCTGCATATGGTGTTAATACCAAAGGAGATCATACCAACCCTCTTCACTGGGTGTTGTCATCTTTTGGTGGAAGGTCCGGATCGTCTTCATCATCGCCATCCGAGTCATCGTCTCTTCTTGCTGGGGTATCATCACGACATCTATCGTTTCTCTTATTGTTTGGGTCATCTCTTCCCCTCTTAGGAGCCTTGCCATCAACGTACTTCCTTAACTTTTGGATTCTAGTATCTTCTCAATCTCATCCTTTAAGACGAAACACTTGTCTGTAACATGGCCATGGTCTTAGTGAAACTCGTACCATAAGTTCTTGTTCCTCTTATGCGGAGGAGCCTTTAGTTTCTTAGGCCATCTTAGTGACTGGTCATTCTTGATCTCATTGAGGATGTGTTCGCAGCTCACAGTTAGAGGGGTATAGTGTGTGAACTTGCCGTTAGCTAACCTCTTATTTTCGTCTTTCTTTCTTTGGAACTTCCCGCTGCTACCGTTGTTCTCATCCTCATACTTTGAATCCATGGCCTCTTCGGCATTCATGACCTTCCCCGCAGTTGCCAATAGTTTTGTCATGGATTTGGGAGGGTCTTTCGCAAGTTTCCACAACAACTTGCCTTTCTGAAGACCTCCTATGAGGGCGGTCATGGATATGTTTTCTTCGTAGTCTTCAATCTCAAGTTTTTCTTTGTTGAATATATCAATGTAGTCTCTTAGGCTCTTGTTCTTTCCTTTCTTAACATATAACAGATGGGTGGTCTTTTTTTGATGTCTTACCCCAAAATAGAAGTTGTGAATGAATCGATCAGCCAAGCCCTTAAAGTTCTCAATTTAATTCTTCGGAAGAGAAGTAAACTAGATATGTGCCCTCCCGTCAAAGTCCCTGAAAAGGCCCGACACTTCATCTCATCTGGTATTGAATAGATGTTTGCCGCTGACTGGTACATCTCAATATGATGTACAGGGTTGGTGCTACCGTCATACTTGGGAGACACCGTGGGTGGTTTGAACTTAGCAGGGGTTGGAAAACTTACTATTCTGGCCACGAATGGGGAGCCTTCTGAGAAGCCTCTTTACAGCGGGTCTCGGCTTTTGATGAGGTTTTCTATCTTTTCTTTAAGACGTTAGATGGAGTCATTCCATGGTCTTGCAACGTCGGCCTGGCCGAGGTTATCCCCAGCCACCTCCAAGGGGTGGACTAAAGGTTCCCCAGTCGCAGCACAACGTCAACTATTGACCTCTTCCTGATATCTACCCCGTCCTATGTGGGGTTAGCCTTGATGAGTTCGACGTTGACCCTCTTCCCTTTGTGAGCCGGCTGCACTTCTAGACCTTGACAACCTCTGTCTTAGGCCATTCACTGGGTTGAGCCTTTCAAGGGCCGACCCTCTGCTCAATTGATCAAAAGCTGATCCTCTTTGTTGGTCTTCTTCACCTCTTCTGCCTCCACAACCTCGGCTCTGTTGGATAGTACACAATGTGTTATTTAAAACCTCATACGGCTCCCAATAATCTTCTGGAACATATTCCGCCTCCAAATCGTCATACCTATCCTCAGGGTAAGGGTGTCCTTGCCTCCCCAGGCGTAAATGCCTAGGGTCAGCAACGTCCCACCTCCGTTGAGGTGTAGGTTGGTATTTTTGTGGTGCCTGGGGTGGTCCCCTGGCTTTAGGATGGGGCTGAACCTCCGCCGGAGTAATCATCTCCCGTGAGACCCCCAGTGGTCTCATAATGTTTTGACTGAGTTGTGAAAATTTCTCCTTCATTGCTTGTTGAGTTGCAGCCAAAGACCTCAAGGCTGCTGCCACCTCCGCTATTTCGGACTGAGGTGGTTCCTGGCTGGAACTAGGTTCCCCCGCTCCAGGCGGTGGAAGAGGTGGTGGCAATTTCGATGGCATATGTTAACACTAAAGAGCTTGAGTAGTAGATGAGCTTAATACCTTAAAGGACCTCTTTCAAGGGTGAAACAGCTCCACGCAAGGGGTGAGGCCTGGTTCACCACCAGAGTCTCCGATGAGGTTAAGTGAATAAAGAGGAAGAGACAGCTTCTCGTTCCCACAGACGGTGCCAAAATGATGATGCTGGAAATAGCACCACCCTTCAAAATGTTCTTAAGCTCAATTCAGTGTTAACAATGGCAGTATAAGAATATTAGAGTATATAGGGGAAGGAGGTGAGGAGAAGAGGATGAACACTTAGATGTAAGTGGTTCAGCCAATTTGGCCCACGTTCAATGTGAAGGTGTGTGGTTAATATCACTGTATGAGGGCTCTAATGGCCATAGATACAAATCTCTCAAACTTTCTCTCTCTACTGTATATTTGGACAGAGTTTCATCTAGGGTTGTTAATTTCGGATCCTTATCCAAGTAGGAGAAGGCAATTATATATAGTATGTCGGGAGTGTAATGCACCCCCTATGCATGCTATGAGCATGCGTGTGCTGATCTAGATAATCTGATGAAGACATTTGTCACTGTCACATGTAGAGAATGATGATGAAATATTCCTCCCCTCCCCCACCCACGTGAGGGGATTGATTTGTTACAACTGATGTGTACACGTGTTCCTAATCATACATATGGGATTAAAGGCTCGGCTATCTTCGGTTGGTATCAACCTCGGCCTGGAAGAGTGAGGGGTTGGTGAAGTCTATCTATTACCTAATCCGAGATTACTCATGATGGCCTCTGTAATACCCCGTATTTTTGTGGCTTTTAAATTTAGGGATGTATTAAATTTAATTGAGATAAATTAATTTAATATTAAATCGGAAATTTTCTTTACTATTTACTAACGTGACGAGAGTTAATAATGATTGGAAATATGTCGAATATTACTAAATGAGTAAAGTAATGTATAAGACTGATTTTATAAAATTTATCACGGGTGAATAAAATGACAATTATGGAAATTTAAGTCGGGACGCGCCTGTGTCGTGTCAGGACTAAATTATGATTATTAAAAGTGAATAAATTATAAGTCACTCGTATGGTCATTTTGAGTGCGTCCATGTGTCCGTAAGGGTCGAGATAGTTAAAATAATGTACCCGGGGGTTTAGTTTGGGTCTCGGGACGTTTTAAGGCCTAATTAGCATCCCGGGAGGGTGTTTTGGACATTTAATATTTTTGGGTAATTAAACCCACCAATTTACCAAGGATATATCAGATGTTAGGGGTTGTCATCTAGGGTTAACATAAGCAAAACCAAAGAACGACCATTAGAGATGAAGTGGAGAAGCTTTCCAAGGAGTTCTAGGCAAAAAAATTACGCCGTTTGCACTGCCGTCACCGCCAAATTGTAGATTACGCGACGAGCAACACAACCACACCACTTTCTTCCACAAATCAGAAACAAAATTTGTGGGCAAGTATCTATCTTGCTGATTTCTAGTTAATGTTCCTTCCATGTTAGTCTAGGAATGAGGATCATATATTTTTTTTGAAGAATTATATGTTTTAGAGGAAAAATCGCATGTGTTGTAGGGAGAATCTATGTAGCCTGAATTTTGATCATATGTAGAGGTTTTATCACGAAATTGGAAATAATATTGATGAACGAATTGAGGTTGGTTGGGTTCTTTAATTGAAAATTTGGAAACTAGGGTTCTTATGAATTAATTTGGGGATTTCATGTAATCTTAATGATTTTTGGCGAATTAATGATTCTAGGAGGTTATGAATGATATATAACCATGTTATTATTGATTGGGATTGAAGATGAGATGTTGGGGATTAAACTGTAGAGGTTTTTAGGCTTAAAAATGGTGAAAAACGAGACTGCCAAAGGTTGAAGACGAAACAGTCCATCTCGCGCGATGTCGTGCGAAGTCGTTCGAGCGAAACGTGGAAGTCATTCGAGCGAGATCCATTCTGGTTCGAGCGAGATTTCTAAATTTTAAGGAATTTCCTATTTTTCCCCTATTTTAGTGAACGGTTAATTTGAGTGAGGAAAACCAGTATCCGAGGAACCCAGAATAGTGCAAAATTTTTTGGAGTTGTTTAGGTGTAATAATTTAAATATTTGGGATGATGGGTGTACCCTGAAGATCACGAGAGTGAGATAATCGTAATTAGGATTTATACCATAAGGTAAGTGAGAGTATACCTACTGAAATTATACTTAGGGAGATAGAACGCTTTGAGAGATGAGAAGTAAGTATGAAATAAATTATAAATGAGAATAAAATATATGAATCCGTTATGCGAAATAATTGAGTAATATGTTCTAAGTACGGATAATTATAATTATGGGTCGTGAGCGCACCTAATTTGAAAATGTGAATATATATATATATATATATATATATATATATATGACTGTGTGATTGTGAATATATTATATATTTGTGTAAAAATCGTACTTGAGCTACTTGTTATCACGAGGGTTTCCGCGCCAGGATAGTCTTATCTCGATTGGGCCTTTATGGGGGATAACGACTTGTACCCTAGAAGATAGTATCCTTGATTACAGGCTATCTGAGTTATAGTCAGATGGTCCTAAGAGACGTGTGGGTATGTGGTGGCCTCTTAGGACTGGGAACTATGCTTCGCCCCCATTTGTATGTGTTTTGTGTTAATACAGTTTGAGAGTGATTCCGAACTAGTATTTCCCTTAGTTTGTGTGATACAGGGACTTGATAGCAGAGTATGCCAGCACCATAGATCTTATGTGGGGTGTCGTTAGTATATATATATTATATGTGTGACTAATATATATACGTATATTTATATGGGAACTTTATACTGTGCGTATAAGTAGATAAGTAATGAATAAATGCTTCAACTTTATTATAAGTGTTCGGGAACTTTATAATGGTAATGAGTTGTTTTAAATAACGTAAGAAATCTTTAATGGTAATGAGTTGTTATAATGGTACGCATGCACACTAGATGAGAGGTGAGAATTCTCAAGAAAGTGTCGCTTACTAACATGGTTGTTGCATTAGCAGGTAAGCATTTTAAATAGTTGCTAAACTAATTTTAAACTGTTTTACACTCAGGCTCTGACCCGTTTCCTGTCTTTTCTCTTCTTTGTATATATATATGTGTATATTTCAGGTGTCCATCCACAGGGGCGTCTTGCGTAGATTCTTTGGACCGGACACGCTGCAGCTTATGTGGGAGTTGAAGGACATTGCTTAGACGACCCCGATGTTGAATCTACTCTCATTCTAGTTCTGATTAGTTAGGGCATGTACCGCCCATTTCCTTATTCAGTTAGATTTGTCAGAGACTATGTTCTTGTATCTTTAGCATTTTATACTCTTTGGGATTTAATTACTATCAGGATGGTTTTCCTTTGTAGTTTTAAAGTTGGTTTTGGATTATCTGAATGATTAAATTCATGGGTGTTTATTTCCAGTCTTAATAATTTTGTGAATCTTAAACTGTTACTTATTAAAGAATTTCATAATTGGATTTAATAAATGGAAATAATGTTTTAAATGGTTTTGACACTTAGCTTAATTATTTAGGGTGTTTTAATTGGAAAGTTTATTTTGCGATAGTGATGCTAAGAATGAACCGACCGTTCACCTTGATTATAATGAAATAAATGACTGATCACCCGGTATTTAATTAGGCGGGGTGTTACAGGTGGTATCAGAGCATCAGATTCTAGTGTGCTTTAGGATCTATGCGGCTTATTACGCTTCCAACATTGCTTTGTTTGATATAGAGCGCTAAGTTTAGGATTGTTGATTTCTATGGTGAGATTCCGTTCTCCTGCTATAACGTATGTATATTTTTGAATTCTAATTGTGTTTGGATGTGTGCGTATGCCGATCAATTAAGGATGTCTGACAAGGGCCGTTAAGCGGACATCAGTAGAAATGGCTTAGTTGAGGTTGTAAAGTATATTCGAGGATGATGACCATACTTAAGGTCACCCCTATTATGGAACGAGAAGCTAGGACTTTAAAGACGGCTATGGCGCAACCTATGATTTCCATGTGCTGCTATAGTCGAAAGAGGTGCAAGAGTAAACTCACCAAACGTCGTATAACTGGGAAAAAGTCAGACCAAACATTAAAGAGAACTGTTAGTGGGAATTTTGGGAATTTAAAAATAAATGCGAAAATCGCGTGTATTAGCCAGAGGAGGTAAAGTATCCGAAGGTTTGGACATAGGATAGAGTGTGGCTAACTGAAAGTTAAAATTTGGAGAAAATTTTTCTCGACTTGTAACAACAAAGTTATCATGGTGGGAGTCAGCCACTACTTTTAGAAGTGGAATTCTATGCCTATAGGAGAATCTTAGGTACAGTTTGACTGCATGTTCCTTTATCAGATGCTCAGAATAAGATGTGAACGTTGTCCTGAACTCATCACAGGAGAACCTGACACTGGTCCATTTGTGAATATGAATCAGAACCGTTAGCAAATCTTGTATCGGAGGATGTAGATACAAATGGAGGAGAGAACTCCAAGTGGGAGATCGACTCGTAATAATAATTAATAACACTTAAAAAGGGAATTCTGCTTATGGTCGATTAAGAGGTTGATAATGTCATACTTTGTAAATGGAGATGATAATACTTCTTTGTGTGGGAAGCTAAAAGAATCGAAGAATTTAGTCAAGAATAAGACTGGATACAACAGTGGTAGTGTAGCACCACAAGGGGGTGTGGATACACATCAGGGGACCCATTTGAATGATTCAGATAGCTGAATTCTTACC
Organism: Sambucus nigra; assembly: GCA_949130495.1. Lineage (NCBI taxonomy): Eukaryota > Viridiplantae > Streptophyta > Magnoliopsida > Dipsacales > Adoxaceae > Sambucus > Sambucus nigra. The sequence continues at coordinate 363,772,281 of OX422222.1, forward strand.
AAGCGAGGATAGATTCAGTAAGGACTATTGTAGTCAGTAACATGTTCTTTAGGGCCAATAAGGCTAAGGGAACGAAGGGGGTAGCCATCAAAAATCGAGTCTACCAAAGTCCGAGAAAAGAAAAATCCTAATATGGTTAGTATGACGGGTGATAACTGGATTAAGTATCGAGGTATTTTGTGGAGAGTGAAATTACACGTGCTAAAATATTTTTCCCGAAGCGAGTATAGGGGACAAGAGTATGGTGTCTAGTTAGGGACAACGATTAAAGTAGTTTTGATTTGGTTTAGACAGGTGCATCACGTCCGGAGACCATCTGTGCATTCAACACGATTGGCGAGGTAGAAGTATGAGTTTTATCCTCGATGGATGAGGCGTGTTTTATGTGACCCGAGTGAGTCACTACCTCTTTGTTCATTGCTAGATTAGCATGTGAGATGAGTTTAATGTGTATAACTATAAACATTATTATTATGTGAATATTTTTCCTAGTGTAGCAGGATTATCCTTAGTGCTATCCGCGGAGGATGAATGGGTATATTAATAGTGTTATATACTTTATTGTGATTACTTATTTTAGTGATGTGATATACGAGTATGATATTGTCTTGGTTACAACTTTATAGTAATGGTTAGTACGATAGTAGGCAGTTATTGCAAGGCTATCGAAATGGTTGCATTAATGCATCATGTTTTGTTCTGGCGAGGCCTCACCTGCGAGAGGGTCAGACTTGCACTTATATTATCTATTTTAGAGACTTCAGAGGGAATAGTGGACTCGATATATTCAATCCCGACGCATGTAAGGAATTTGTTGTTATGATTCAGTATGTATTAGGTTTACTATTAAGCGAAAAGATTTAACTCATTATGATGTTTTGTGCTCAAGAATTGGTGATAGGAAGAGCGCATTGATATATATATCCTTTAGAGATGTGAGAGTTAAGAGTTGGACCCATATGTTTGGGGACGGGATTTCGAGATCCCCGAGCGTATGTATTCAAGGTTTATGGAGTGTGATTACCACCAATATTGAATGATCGTACAATTGGCAAAATGTTCGTTGTTAAGTATAATTACGGGAAGAGATGTAACTTTTCTGTCAAGAGACAGAATAAAGGGATACATGCTATGGACAGAGGGCCTAACGGATTTCGATAACTGACAATGCTAGGTTGTAGTGTATCGAGGGGGGTTCCTTGTTTGGATTTCTCTTTGCGAGACATCCCACGCATGAAACTTAGCATAAGGTTGGAAATAGGGAGATGTTCGGTCATTAGTCCATGAGTTTGGTACCTCAGTTGTAATAGGAGTAGGTAATTATATCTATAAGTTGGAAGTTATGATTTAAGGCCGGTGGAGCCGGTTGTGTGGTAAGAAAGCATTAAAGGGTTTTATTGCCACGAGTTGAGGAGTGGAACGATTATAAGGAGAATTTAAATTTTCGATTTCTAAGGTGATTGAGAGTACCCAAGTGTTGTAACCGTATTCAGAACACAAGGGAAATAAAGGGTTAGGATGATTTTTTTTAGTGTGGATTATCTAGAGAAAATTTTTTAATACAAGAAAGAAGACTTATATTTATTTTGATGTATAGAGCATTAGTGATTTATTTTAGTTATTGTATTTATTCGAGAGAATTGTTGTACTTATTTGAAGAGATTGGAGATTTGTAGTTTATCTTTTGTTTTTGTGGGATTTAGATACTCTATACCTTGTTGCATGGGGGATTTGGTTAGTTTTATCGATGAGTAGCGCTCCGCTCGCTCTCCCCGGGTGGTCAGGGTGTTACAAAATGTGAGCATCCTGGTTAGCTGATGTTAGAATTGTCTGAGTTAAAGGGACATGGAAATGGATGTGCGGGATATACGTTTGTGGGACTAACATAACAAGGTGGAAGTGATAGAGTGGATTAAGCGTCGCATGAGGGACGATAATCCATATATACGTGTGCAATTAGAGTAGCACACCTGAATTTGGCTGGAAGATTGTGGGAAGCCATTTGAAATGAGTATTCCTTGAGAAGGGTAGAATTTACTTATTATGGAGGGAACTCGGAGTGGAGTAATAATTAGTCGAATGTGAGAACAACCAGAGTAATTGTGGGGCTATCGACAATTCCTGTAATGGAGAAGGCCGATAAAGCCAGTAAAGTTTATTGGATAGGTTTCCATCCTCAAGATGAAATCAAGGGTCCATTTGAACACGTAGGACAAGTCGCCTAGGAGGGAAGTGATTGATATTCCTTTGGGGTGATTTACAATATTAACTAGTATGCCCCAGTCTTCCTTTGAAAGGAAGGATTGCGCCGGTATGTTGTCCTACACGGCAGTATTTTTGGATCAAAATGAGATTTTTTTTATCCCACCTTCAATATGGGATTTCAGGCAGCAGCGGGGGTAACGTTTCGTTTTGAGTAGGATGTATCACCCATAGCCGGGGAATAGGCTCACGGTGATTAATAGTTAGTGGAGCCGCATGAAAGAAATTTTGGATTCATTGTGATCGTTTCACTTCCGCAATGGATATAACTAGGAAGAGGAGTAGAGTATGGTAATTGGAAAATGATATTACCTAAGGATAGGGTTCCGTGGGAGCACGTGTACCTATTTATTGTGAACAGGATGCTTATTGAGGTTTTGATGTGGGAAAAACCTTAACTTTCTCACGCTGAATGTTAAGAGATGGGCGGATAATCAGAATTTTGGATCGGTTGAGTTAGTCTGATGACTATGGTAAAATTCGATGACTGTTTTAGGCGAACAAGAGTGGTCAGATGTTCTTATGGTTTCTCTTAGAATGGGAGTTTTGTGTTTAGAAATCCGAGTAGTTGTCATGTAGTGAGGTGCGGCCTCCTAATGATATTGAAATAATGGGAATTAATAATATATATGCATGTCTTATGCGAATGATGTCGGCTAGGAGCACAATGTGAAGTGCATTTAATGAGAATGTTAAACAAGCTTGCTGCAAGGCGGGGGCTATAGTAATTGAACGTCTTACTATGTAGACTATTTTCGTATTGATAAGGTATCAAGATTTGTTTTATCAGGTAGGCCTTATTTTTTCGAATTTTGGGACGAAATTCCGTTATTAGGGGGGGAGTATATAATACCCCATATTTTTGTGGCTTTTAAATTTAGGGATGTATAAAATTTAATTGAGATAAATTAATTTAATATTAATCCGAAAATTTGCTTTATTATTTACTAGCGTGATGAGAGTTATTAATGAATGGAAATTTTTTGAATATTACTAAATGAGTAAAGTAATGTATAAGATTGATTTTATAAAAATTATCACGAGTGAATAAAATGACAATTATGGAAATTTAAGTCGGGACGCGCCTGTGTCGTGTCAGGACTAAATTATGATTATTAAAAGTGAATAGATTATAATTCACTCGTATGGTCATTTTGAGTGCGCCAATATGTCCGGAAGGGTCGAGATAGTTAAAATAATGTACCCGGGGGTTTGGTTTGGGTCTCGGGGCATTTTAAGGCCTAATTAGCATCCCAGGAGGGTGTTTTGGACATTTCATATTTTTAGGTAATTAAACCCACCAATTTACCAAGGATATATTAGATGTTAGGGGTTGTCATCTAGGGTTAACATAAGCAAAACCAAAGAACGGCCATTGGAGATGAAGTGGAGAAGCTTTCCAAGGAGTTCTAGGTCAAAAACTGCGCCGTTTGGACTGCCGTCACCGCCAAATTATAGATCGCGCGACGAGCAACACAACCACACCACTTTCTTCCACAAATCAGAAACAAAATTTCCAGGCAAGTATCTATCTTGCTGATTTCTAGTTAATGTTCCTTCCATGTTAGTCTAGGAATGAGGATCCTATATTTTATTTGAAGAATTATATGTTTTAGATGAAAAATCGCATGTGTTGTAGGGAGAATCTATGTAGCCTGAATTTTGATCATATGTAGAGGTTTTTATCACGAAATTGGAAATAATATTGATGAACGAATTGAGGTTGGTTGGGTTCTTTAATTGAAAATTTGGAAACTAGGGTTCTTATGAATTAATTTGGGCATTTCATGTGATCTTAATGATTTTTGGCGAATTAATGATTCTAAGAGGTTATGAATGATATATAACCATGTTATTATTAATTGGGATTGAAGATGAGACGTTGGGGATTAAACTGTAGAGGTTTTTAGGCTTAAAAATGGTGAAAAATGAGACTGCCAAAGGTTGAAGACGAAACAGTCCATCTCGCGCGATGTCGTGTGAAGTCGTTCGAGCGAGATGCCCATGTCGCGCGAAGTCGTTCGAGCGACACGTGGAAGTCGTTCGAGCGAGATCCATTCTGGTTCGAGCGAGATTTCTATTTTTTAAGGAATTTCCTATTTTACCCTTATTTTAGTGAACGGTTAATTTGAGTGAGGAAAACCAGTATCCGAGGAACCCAAAATAGTGCAAAAATTTTGGGAGTTGTTTAGGTGTAATAATTTAAATATTTGGGATGATGGGTGTACCCTGAAGATCACGAGAGTGAGATAATCGTAATTAGGATTTATACCATAAGGTAAGTGAGAGTATACCTACTGAAATTATACTTAGGGAGATAGAACACTTTGAGAGATGAGAAGTAAGTATGAAATAAATTATAAATGAGAATAAAATAGATGAATCCGTTATGCGAAATAATTGAGTAATATGTTCTAAGTACGGATAATTATAATTATGGGTCGTGAGCGCACCTAATTTGGAAATGTGAATATATATATATATATATATATATATATATATATATGACTGTGTGATTGTGCATATATTATATATCTGTGTAAAAATCGTACCCGAGCTACTTGCTATCACGGGAGTTTTCGCGCCGGGACAGTCTTATCTTGATTGGTCCTTTATGGGGGATAACGACTTGTACCCTAGAAGATAGTATCCTTGATTACAGGCTATCAAAGTTATAGTCAGATGGTCCTAAGAGACGTGTGGATATGTGCTGACCTCTTAGGACTGGGAACTATGCTTCGCCTCCATTTGTATGTGTTTTGTGTTAATAAAGTTAGAGAGTGATTTCGAACTAGTATTTTCCTTAGTTTGTGTGATACGGGGACTTGATAGCAGAGTATGCCAACACCATAGATCTTATTTGGGGTGTCGTTAGTATATATATATATATATATATATATATTATATGTGACTAATATATATACATATATTTCTATGAGAACTTTCTACTATGCGTATAAGTAGATAAGTAATGAATAAATGCTTCAACTTTATTATAAGTGTTCAGAAACTTTATAACGGTAATGAGTTATTTTAAATAACGTAAAAAATCTTGAAGAGAATGATTTCCTAAAGTAAATATCATAACCTCGCTTTTCACATGATAAAACCTTATGGAGAATATGATAGAGAAATTAATGAGATTTATTGGTACGGTAGGCGTGCACACTAGATGAGAGGTGAGAATTCTCAAGAGAGTGTCGCATACTAACATGGTTGTTGCATTAGCAGGTAAGCATTTTAAATACTTGCTAAACTAATTTTAAACTGTTTTACACTCGGGCTCTGACCCGTTTCCTGTCTTTTCTCTCTTTTGTATATATATGTATATATTTCAGGTATCTAGCCACAGGGGCGTCTTACGTAGATTCTTTGGACCGGACGCACTGCAGCTTATGTAGGAGTTGGAGGACATTGCTTAGACGACCTCGATGTTGAATCTACTCTCATTCTAGTTCTGATTAGTTAGGGCATGTACCGCCCGTTTCGTTATTCAGTTAGATTTGTCAGAGATTATGTTCTTGTATCTTTAGCATTTTTTACTCTTTGGGATTTAATTACTGTCAGGATGGTTTTCCTTTGTAGTTTTAAAGTTGGTTTTGGATTAGCAGAATGATTAAATTCATGGGTGTTTATTTCCAAGCTTAATAATTGTGTGAATCTTAAACTGTTACTTATTATAGAATTTCATAATTGGATTTAATAAATGGAAATAATGTTTTAAATGGTTTTGACACTTAGATTAATTCTATAGGGTGTTTAAATTGGATAGTTTATTTTGCGACAATGATGCTAAGAATGAACCAACCATTCACCTTGATTCTAATGAATTAAATGACTGATCACCTGGTATTTAATTATGTGGGGTGTTACAGCCTTGGCTCATGTAAAGTCGAGGTAAATGAAGTCATAATGTGGGCTGGGCTGAGGTTATGCAGGAGAAGATTTGGAACACCGGATGACTCTCAGCCGATGTAGGTTATGATGATGGTGCAGTCCTTGAAACCTCGGCCTACACCCAACCGAGGTTGCCAGCCCTGGATGGCCTGATGAATAACTGCCCCCTTGGATCATGAAGACTTCAATTGTTCTCTGACTGTGAGGTAATTAGTAACGTCAGCCATGGCCGACCTTGCTTGGGATGAGACCCTAACATTCCAATCTAAGGCCCTTCTAACCTCAGCATAATGTGTTCTATAGACTTCGTTTCCTTCCTGCAGATTTGACAAAGAGGGGCCGAGGCACACTTTATACCATACAGGTTAAGGGATGTGGCCAGAGAACTTTTGCACATTTTCCATGAAAAATGTTTAAGTTTAGAAGGTAAGTTTAACTCCCATATTTTCCTCCAAAAGGTGGGGTTTGGGTTGAAAGAAGAGGATGGGGCATATTGGGTTTTCTGTTTTAAATCATCTTTTCTTTTATCCTCGGCCAGCCAGTAGCCTTATTTGATTGAGTAGCATCCCTTGTGAGAGTATATCCATATGATTGAGTCTGATCTCTCAGTTTGGCTAACTGGGATCTTTAGAATAGACTGGACTTCCTCTCTAGAAACTAGAGTTTTATTAACTCCTCATTCCAGCTTCTATTGACTATAATATCAGCAACTTTCCCAATCTCACAGTCAGTGGGTCGTATAGTTTGGATCCTGCGATTAGGTAAATCAGGAACACAAGCATCTTCCTAGAAATTCGTCTCCCCCCCTGAACCTATAACCCAGCCCACTTGGGGGGCTAAAAGGTTCCTACATTCCAACTTCCCACTCCAGAAAGGAGATGGGTTAGCCCCCCTCTTAGAATTAAAAAACAAAGCGTTTGGAAAATAGATACTCTTAAGAACCTTTGCCCAGAAAGAGGTAGGACACTTAAGCAACCTCCATGCTTGTTTATATAACAGGGCAAGATTAGAGCTTTTGAATTTCCTGAATCCAAGACCTCCTAAGCTTTTAGGATCACACAAATCATACCACTTCCTCCAATGAATTTTCTTCCTATTCTCGTCCCCACCCCACTAGAACCTGGTAATCATAGAGTCCAGCTTGTAGCAAATTTTGTTAGTAAGTAGCACACATGACATAATATAGGAGGGAATTGCCTGAGCAAAAACTTTTATGAGTGTCTCTCGTCCTCCAGGAGAGAGGTACAAATTTTTCCTACCCTGTAATTTTTCTTTCATTTTATCTATCAAGTACTTAAATGTATCACTTTCTGATCTCCCCCTGGATGATGGGAATCCGAGATATTCACTTTTTGGGTCGAGCCCGGAGACACCCAACACATTGTGAATGCGCTCCACCGTGCTTTCTTTTGAGTTGGCTAAGAAGAAAACTCCTGACTTAGAAAAATTAATGCTCTGACCTGAAGTTTCCCCATAAACATCCAGAATTTTCAAAATATTACTTGCTTCCCTATCATTAGCTTTGAAAAAGAGGATAAAGTCATCTGCGAAAAAGAGGTGAGAAATAATAGGACAGTTTCTTTTTAGAACAACTCCTGAAATATCTTTATTTATGACTGCCTTATTAATCATTCTTGAGAGAACATCTTGAAGAATGAGAAACAGGTAGGGGAAAGAGGATCACCTTGGTGAAGTCCCCTCTTCGGGACGAAGGAACCCACATCACTTCCATGGTTTCGGATTGTGAACCTGACCTTTGAAATACATTGGTGGAGCCATCAAATACATCTCTCATTAAACCCCATCTTTCTCAACACTTTTTCCAGAAAATCCCATTCCACTCTATCATATGCTTTATTTAGGTCCAATTTTAAAGCGACCGTTTCATTCTTCCCTTTTTGTGGTTTTATGATGATGAAAAACTTCATGGGCAATAATAACACTGTCTTGGATTTGACATTTAGGAACAAAGGCAGCCTGGTTGGGGTTTATAATTTTCTTTAACATGGGCTTAAGAAGATTGGCTAGGCATTTAGAAATGATTTTGTACCTAAAATTGCACAGGCTGATAGGGCGATAGTGATTAAGGGATTCAAGGTGATCAATTTTAGGGATCAAAACAATACTAGTTTGGTTCATTTCTTTTAATAAGAAATTACCTGTCGCAAAACCCCTCACAGCTTCCAGAACATCACTGCCGACAATATTCCAAAATTGGTGGTAGAAGATTGCTGGAAAGTCATCCAGTCCAGGGGCTTTACAGGCCCCCTCTGCTTCACAAATCGATTTATTTCCTCATCTGAAAATGGGGCACACAGCTTCATATTATCTCTATCCGAGATTTTTTTCCACGACCGCAAGGGGAGAATGCATATCTCTACTTCTGTCACTTTTAAAAAGATTTTCAAAGTGTGAGAGACAAGCTACCTTTAGGTCTTCTTCCTTGATTATTCTATCTCCAGTCACGTACAGGATTCGAATTAGGCTATTTTTGTTTCTCCTCTGGCTGGTGGAAGCATGAAAAAATGGGAGTTTTGATCTCCGTGTTTTAGCCAGCTATCTCTAGATCTTTGGTGCCAATATTTTTCCTCTCTATCCCATGTCTTATCCATATCCTTTAGCAATTTTTCCTCAAGCTCAGCATTGTAGTTATCACCTTCAGCACTTTGAATTATCATAAGTTTATCATTATGTTCCTTGAGTTTGATTTTATTGTTCCAAAAGTGCACCCTCTTCCATAGTTTATGTTTTTTCCTCACCATATTTAGCTTTTTAGCCACCCGAAACATGCTTGAACCTTCTGTGGAGGTCGACCATCTATCTTTAATGGTCTCTACACAATAAGGGGCATCAATCCACATTGACTCAAATCTGAAAGTTGGTTTTTGGTCTACCTTAGGGAGGGAAATATAAAAGAGGAGGGGGTAATGGTCAGATCCCTGAATGGATTCGTGAACAATATTTGTGTTAGGAAAATTTTGGAGAAACTCATGATTTACTAAGACTCTATCCAGTCTTTCCCTAACAAGATCCTTCGATTCTCTTTTATTTCTCCATGTGAATCTTGGACCCTCGAAGCCCATATCAATTAAATTGCACCGAAATAATAAATTATCACATTCCTCGATCTTTTTGCTGATGTTATGATTTCCCCCCTTCTTGTCTCTTTTGTCCCCAATAATTTTGAAATCCCCAATAACCCTATGAGCATTCCCCTCCTCATCCATAGCCTTTTCCACCCTATCCCAAAGGAGTTGTCTCCTTCTGTCATCGGTTGGGGAGTAAATAAATAAGGACATAATAACATGGTCCTCTCCAAGAACAGTTCTGCAATAAATCCACCACCGAGAGTATTTCTCAATTTTCACAATATCCTCGTTCCACCATAAAGCGAGACAACCCGAATTTCCCACTGGGTCTGCATAAAAGGAGAATTCCATTTTTACTTGTTTCCATATCTACTCCAGCTTTTCCTGTTTATTTTTTGTTTCCATTAACAAGATAATGGAAGGACGATAGGAGTTGACAAGCTCCTTCAACTCGAGAACCGTTCGGGGTCGTCCCACTCCCTGACAGTTCCACACCTGGACTACCATTGATCCTGTGGCTGTTGTGGGTTAGCCACAACCACTTGTCCAATACTTCCATCTCCTTCCAGCTCTTCTATAACCACAGTTTTTTTATGGGAACATCCACCAGATTCTCCTCTTCTAGAACTGTTATGAGTTTAAAGCCTCGTTTGGATATGAGAGGGTTTATCCTCTTTCTCAGGACTCCTTTCTTCTTAGGAACTGAACCACTGCATGCGCCCAGACTATGTTGGTCCTCTATCTCAGAGGTTTTGTACTTTTTCCTTTCCAGTTCTCCTTCGATATCATCTCCCTCATGGGTGCATTTAAGTGATAGCTTCTCTATTTTTTCTATGAGTGGAGGTGGAACTGGGGTAGGGGGTTATTGAGATTAACACATACTTTTATGGGGCCTAAAGTTTGGTGATATGATGGTTCATTAAGATCGGAAGGTGAAATAATGGTTTCTGTGAAACTATCTTCATTGGAAAAAAAAAGTCTCTAACTGTTTTGTTTGGTGGGTTTTTTGGGACTATAGCAAATGTATAGGTGTTTGAGGACGGATTTGACTGCAACTTATTGTAGACAACAAGTATGTTGGATGACTCATTTGTTGGTTGGTTGCTGGGGTTGGACACTAGGTTAGGGTTATGGGATAAAGAGGTTAGCTGTTGGGTGGGGATAGGGACTCCCTCCTAGGTTTTATGTTCAATCTTATGGGTTTTCTTACTACAGTCAGCAAAGAAGTTAGTGATTTTACCTGGTTTGGTCCGCATATCTGGACCATATTTGTTGTGGGTCTCTGTAGAAGCTTTTTCGTAATGACATTCCTCAGCTACGTGTCCAATCCGACCACAGTCATAACAAAAGGTGCCCAACCTTTCATACTTTAGCGTACGTGATAGAAACTTTGAAGTGATTACATAAGAAGTTTACATAACACAACATGGATCACATTTTTAATTCAATGTACGCGACAGAAACTTTGAAGTGATTACACAATTCACTCTGCGGCACTTAAATATACATACAAATTAACTATAATTTTTATACCAACTAGTTAAAAGCCCGCGAAATGCGCGGGAGAGGCACAATGTGCCTAAAAAATATTCTTCTTATTTAAATTTTTATAAAAGCGCGAGGTTTTAATTAAAAATAGAACTTGTAGTTATTTAATTACAACTTGTAGTGATATAAAATATTATAATTTAAAAAAATGTTATTTTGAAAAACCATTACAGCAACATATATTTTTTTAAATATGAGAATTACACTAAATACATTTAAAAATTACATAAATGCTAAAAAAATATTTTAAAAATCGGGAAAAACTATAAAAAAAAAATATTTAATACATTTGCAACTTATGAAAAACAAATTAAGAATTATGAAAATTAAATAACATTTATAAATCTGGAAATTAGTAAAAAAATAATAAAATTTTGAAAAAAATTAATTTCCAAATGATAAAAAATATTAATAATCTATGAAAAATATTATAAATTTTAAAAATTATAGAAAAACTTTCAAAAAAAATTATATACATATACAAGAAGATACAAAAAAATAAAAAGTTTGAAAATGACAAAAAAAATATTTATAATATAGGACATAATATATTATAAATTCCAAAAATTATAGGAAAACCATTTAAAATTATAAAAAAATATAAAAAAATAAGATAAATAATTAAAAAAAAGAAGAGAAAAAGAAGAGAAAAATACATAAAAAATTTAAACAAATCTAATAATGACATAAAATTATAATATTTGAAAGATCATATTATAAATTCCCAAAAAAGTGAATCGTAATAAAAAGATTATAAAAAAATATGTGAAAAACTGAATTGACATTTTTAAAATTTTGGGACAAAAAGTAGAAAAAACAAATTAATATATCTACCAATTTCAGGACATAAAAGAACAAATCAGAAAAACTTAACAAGCATTTTAAAAAATCTGGAAAAATTGAATTAATAATTTATAAAATGTGGAAATAAAAAAATATTTTAAAAATAAAGGAAATCACTAAAAAAATAGATTTAATATTTCTAAAATTATTGAACAATAATTTAAACATTTGAAGATTACACATAATATATTCAAACATTCTGAAAAATACAAAAAAGAAATCTACCAAACCCAAACAAATCTGGGCAAACGAACCTCACAAATCCGAGGAAACAAATTTTAAAAAAATGGGCAAAAAAATCTCGAACCAAACCATTAGGATTCAATCTCAACTTTAACAAAACCAAGATAAGAATTGTATTGTTATCGAATCCTAATACTCATAATAACCCATCACCCTCTTCACCGTCGTTCGATTTACGATCATCCTTTTATCTTCCTAACACCATCACCTCCTCCTTGCCACCATCCACCTGAACCCTGCCCAAACCCATAACCCATAAATATTAATTGATAAATGGACTTGATTCTCTATCATCCTCATCATCCATTAAAATCATGGATTTACATAATGGGTTTGGATTATATACGCATAATTTCGTGAAACTAATTTAAATGAGAAGGTTATCTGTGTTTATTTTGTTGTGTAATGTTTATGTTTAGTTGAGAGAGAAAGAGAGATGGAGAGTGTTAATATATGGGTCGGGTTTTGTACCCGGATCCATAATCCGCCCACCGTGATATGGATTATCCAATTTAGTGTTGGATAAATCATTATTATAATAATTAAGTATTTATTATAATAGAGGAGTCTTAAATATAACAGATAAGAAGAGTCCAACTAACTCCTTGATTTTTGGAACTCTTATCTGTTATATATAGATATCCTAATTGGTGATTAAAAGGTACAACAGTCGGTATCTCTCTCTCTCTAGAAATCCTCCTACACAAATCATCTCTCTCTCTTGATCCATCATCAACGGATCTTGGATTTGTGAGCGTGACATTCAAAGGGGCAACTCTTGTAGCCAACCCGGACTTTCACGAGCCGCGAAGCGTACACGGAGGAAGAACTCGCAGATTCGGAGTCGGCTCGTATCAAACAGCGTGCATCGATCATCGGGTTACATTCCGCCTTTGAGGTAATCCGAAAACCCGTATGTGCTATGTGTATATACTGTAATATTACATTGGTATCAGAGCTTTTTAATTTGTTTGATCGCCGGATTATTCGTCGGATTATTTTTTTTGTACATAAACTCCATTAATACCAATTTACATTCGTTTTAAATTGAGCGCGTAATAATCCGAAATTTTTATAAGGTTTTGTTTCTGTGTTGATAAAGAACTCGTACGCGAAATTTCATTAATTTTCGTTGAACGGATTGAGAGAAAATCGAAACCCTAATTTCAATTTGAAGTTGTTCCGAATTTTTTTTTTGCCAACTTTGAGGCCAAAAACAGTGGATCAAACGACGATGAAAATCTGTTTTTCTTTTACATAATTGTTCTACGTCGCGAGGGCTTTCCAACCATATATTATTTGTTAATTTTGGATTAAAAATGAGCAAGTTATGACCCTCTGAACATGGCTCCATGAAATCGCGAAATCTGGAAATTTTCTGTTTTAAGAAGACGATGAACAGTATTTTTTTTGTAATTATACTCTCGGTTTTGTACCAAACTGTACCCAAACCAAGTCGTGGGGTGGGGCTGGCCCTGGCGCGTGGGGGCTCGGTTTTTGATGTAGAATCCAAAAAAAAAAAATAATAATAAAAATATATATATATATATATATATATATATATATATATATATATATTTTTTGTGTATTTTTTGGCCCACAGTAAATAGTATTTTTTAATTATTTTAATTTTAAATAATTTTTTGAGGGCCTTAACGATGCGATAAAAATCTGGAGAAAATATATTTGGATTCAGTAGGCCGAAAGCAATTTTTCCATGTTGTCAAAATATTTTTTACTGCTGTGCTATTATAAAAATGATTTATTGTATTTTTTTGACACTTAAATAATGTCTAAAAATTACCGAAAATTGCAGAAAATTACAGAAATTTTTTTCTGACTTGGTGGATGGAAAATTAATATTTTCTGAGCATTTTGACATTCTGAAAAAATTAATGTATTTTTGGTGGTCCATTTAATTTAGTATTTAATGGATTTTTATGCTTTTATTTAATGATTATTGTCTTGATAACTTGCGTAGTTAACACAATAGTTATGTTTGACCATGCTCGCTCCCTAAGTTGGTGAGTGTAGCAATAATTGTCCATTTAAAGGCCTAGGTTATGTGTTTTGCATGATTAAATGGACAATTCTGAAAATTAACAGTTGAATGAGCTAGTGTTTGCCTGGTTAATTCCTGTTTTAAGGTTGTTCCTATGTATATGTGCAATCGGACATACCCCGCCCGACTTTCAGTAGATATTATGTATAGGCTTCTTCTCCTTTTATTGATGTATTGGTGAGAATGAGAGGTTTTTTAAGCCACATGTAAGGGGATGATTTCTGAATGCACAACAATACATAGGAATTATCTTAGCACAAGCTCTAAACTGTTAATTAAGGGGACTATGTGGGACCTTGCGCATTTATTGTTGTATGGCGCAAAACTGGTTATCATAATTTGTTTATCTGCCGTGATTTTAAATTATGATGAATGGATGTAAATGATTAATAGATGTGTTCATTAATCGGATAAAATTTGTTTAAAAATCAATTAGAAAATATGCTCTAATTTTACAATATTAGGAGATGACTGCGAGCTTTGCAAACTTTCGATTTTAATATGTAAGAGAAGAAAATATTTTCTAATTGGATTTTTGAACAAATTAAAAAGATGTGTTTTAATAATAATATTAATGTCAATCTTTTGCGCATTTTTCATGTAGTAATGGCAAGCAATAACGTAATCGCCGCTATGACTAAAGAAGATAAGCTAACTGGTAACAACTACAACATATGGCACCGTAAGATCCAATATCTACTCAATCAGCATGAGTTGCTTGATTGTCTCACCACTGTTATGACTGAACCAGTTGGGAGTAGTACTGCCGCCAGCCGGCGTGAGCATGAGGCTTACCAGGCTTGGGTGAATAAGGATCGTGCTGCCCGCTTTACTATGCTAAGCCACATGCACGATGACCTTATTGGGCATTACGATCACTTCAAGACAGTTAAAGAACTGTGGGATCAGCTTCGATTCGACTTCGGTGGTACGTCCACTACGAGACTTAGGGGTCTTGTTTTGAAGTTCGAAACTTATCGTAAGGATAATAAGCACACGATGACTGAGCATCTTCGAGTGATGTCCACCTTGATTTGTGAGCTTAAGGAAGCTGATCACATTATCTCTGACGAGCAACAGGTTCAGGCTGTTATCCGCTCCCTTCCTGATTCATGGGTGCACATGAAACAAATAATGACTCACAATGACAGTATTAAGAATTTTTCTGACATATCTCATCATGTTGAGCTTGAGGCGGAGCGCCAAGAGGCGAACCGTGCTGCTGTCCTTGTCGCCCAGAGTGGCAGACGTCAGGGAAATAGGCCCAGGCAAAATGGAAATGGAAAGCAGACTAAGCAGGCTGGGGCAAATGGCCCTAAAGGGAAAAAGATAACAAAAGCCAAAAGAGGCAAGCGTGGTGGGAAGAAAGATATTTCCAAAGTCAAGTGCTACAACTGTGGAAATAAGGGTCACTTTGCTCGTGATTGCACTGAGCCAAAGAAGGTATCCTCTTTCCTTTCCTCTTTATTTTCACCTCTCCATATTTGTGTATGGTCTCATGTATTAGTTGCTCATTCTATTCCTATGTGGATTGTAGATACAGGAGCAACAAAACATGTGACAAGGGATAGAGGAGGATTTATAGATTATCGCCGTATTCCAGCCGGTACTCAGAGTGTCTACATGGGAAATGGTGCTCGTGAAGATGCTGTAGGAGTCGGTTCGTACGAACTCCACCTTAGCACTGGGACCAAGCTACTTCTTCGTGATGTGCTCTATGTGCCTGGAATAAAGCATAATTTACTTTCAGTTTTAGCTTTATCAGACTATGGTTTTTCTTTCAGTTTTAATAGTAGTGGTTTGAATATTATTTTGGATAATATTATTTGTGGACATGGATCTTTATGGAATAATTTGTTTAAAATAGATTTATTTGATTCTGTTTCTTCAACTTCATTATCATATATTGCAAATGTTGATGTTGATTCAGTTACTTGGCATGCTAGACTTGGGCATATAGGAAAAGATAGGATGGCCCGATTAGCTAGAGAAGGCCTTTTAGGCCCACTCGCTAAGGTCGACCTACCTATATGTGAGCCTTGTTTGGCAGGAAAAGCCTGTAGAAAGCCTTTTGGTAAGGCTTTACGAGCTAATCAACCTCTAGAACTAGTACACTCAGACATATGTGGACCTATGAGCGTTAAGGCACGTCATGGCGCCTCTTATTTTCTTACGTTTATTGATGACTATACGCGATTTGGACATGTCTACCTGATCGCTCACCGCTATGAAGCTTTGGATTGTTTCAAACGCTATATAGCAGAGGTTGAGAATCAACAATCGAAGAGGTTAAAAACTTTTCGTACTGACAGAGGACGCGAATACTTATCTGATCAGTTCAAAGAAACGTGTGAAGAAAAGGGGATACGCAGACAATTAACTATCCCTCACACTCCATAACAAAATGGTGTTGCAGAGAGAAGGAATAGAACTCTTCTAGATATGACTAGATCTATGATGGCGCAGGCCAACCTCCCAATATCCTTCTGGGGGGATGCTCTTTTGACTGCTGCCTACATACTGAATAGAGTGCCTTCTCAGTCAGTTTCCTCCACACCTTATGAACTATGGAGAGGCGAAAGACCCAATTTGGATCACTTGCGCCCTTGGGGTTCGGCAGGCTATGTTCACACAACTTCTCATAAGTTCGGGAAGTTAGGCCCTAGAGCTCGAAAGCATATCTTTATAAGATATTCTGAGAGCTCAAAAGGCTACGTTATGTACGGTGAACACCCTGATGGAGGAATGACTGAAATAGAGTCACGTGATGTCGAATTCTTAGAAAAGGATTTCCCTAGCACAAGCAACACAAAAGAGGATCTTGAACTCTATGAGTTAGAGGATACTGAAAACATTTTATCATCTTCAGGCGAGGCTGGGGGATTAGTTCCTCCTCCTGTAATCGCTGAAGATAGTAGTGGTCTTCAGCCTAGTGGGAGCATTCCAGATAGTGTGAGTGCACCACCACTAGATACTCACGATTCTCAGGTTCACCGTAGTAAGCGAGGAAACATTCCACGTCGTCATTTTGAGATTGAGGGGAATACTTTCCTAAGCATTGCTTTAGATGAGGAAGAGCCAACTTCTTTTGCAGAAGTTCTTTCCTCAAGTGCTAAGGATGAGTGGATGGTTGCTATACAGGAAGAATTGAGCTCCATGGCTAAAAATAAAGTCTGGGAGTTAGTTGACCTTCCACCCGGGCGCAAGACTATTGGGAACAAATGGGTTCTAAAGGTCAAGCGCAAAGCGGATGGTTCAATTGACAAGTATAAGGCACGCCTTGTGGCGAAAGGCTATACCCAACGAGAGGGTGTAGACTACGAAGAGACATTCTCCCCAGTGGTGAGGTTTGCCTCTATCCGCCTTATCCTAGCTATTGTCGCGCAAATGAATTTAGAACTATTTCAGATGGATGTTAAGACTGCTTTTCTCAATGGAGAACTTGACGAAGAGATCTATATGGAACAACCTGTGGGTTTTGTATCCAAAGGACAAGAGCGCAAAGTCTGCCGCCTAAAACGTTCTATATATGGCCTCAAGCAATCGTCAAGGCAGTGGTATTTCCGATTTCATCATGCCATTACCTCTGTTGGTTTTGAGATGATTGAAGAAGATCACTGCGTATATCTTAAACGATCCAAGAAAAGTTTTCTTATCCTTTCATTGTATGTCGACGACATTTTGTTAGCTGGGAATGACCTGGACTCCATTGTCGCCACTAAAGAGTGGCTGTCCTCTACTTTTGAGATGAAGGACATGGGTGAAGCAAATTATGTGCTGGGGGTTAAGATCGTGAGAGATCGATCTAAGAAGCTTCTCTGTTTGTCTTAGGAGACTTACGTAAAGAAGATTCTGGAAAGGTTTCGCATGCATAACTCTAAACCCATAGACACTCCAATGGAGAAAGGGTGTACATTGAGCCTAGATGATTGTCCAAGAGCTGATGAAGAAAAGAATCAAATGTCTAAAGTGCCATATGCACAGGCCATAGGGAGTCTGATGTACGCTATGTTGTGTATGCGTCCAGATATCTGCTATGCAGTTGGTATAGTTAGTCGTTATCAGAGTAACCCAGGCCACAAACACTGGCAAGCAGTGAAGAGGATTTTTCGATACCTTCGTGGGACTGCTGATCTCGTCCTATGTTATCATGAAGGGGACTTGAGACTTAGAGGCTACAGCAATGCTGATTGGGCTAGTGACAAAGATGGAAGGAAATCCACTTCGGGATATACGTTCATTCTTGGAGGTGGAGCTGTCACTTGGTGCAGTAAGAAGAAAACGTGTATTGCTCTATCCACAATGGAATCAGAATACGTGGCATGCTCGGCAGCTGTTCAGGAAGCTGTTTGGCTAAGGAGATTCTTTCAAAGGCTAGGCATTTCAGATCATGCAGCTGAGCCTGTGCTTGTCTATTGTGATAGCACGTCAGCTCTAGCTTATGCAAAGGATCCAAAGTATCATGGGAAGTCTAAGCACATTGGCATTCGTTATCATTACATTAGAGACATGGTTGCGCAAGAGGAGGTTGTCTTGAAACATATCTCCACAGGTTGTATGGTGGCTGATCCATTAACCAAGCCCATTGCTCGAGATGTTTTCCTTTCACATGTTAGGAGTATGGGACTACGTAGGATTTGATATGTATGACACCATATTGTTTATTGACATTATTATTATTTATTGGATATAATATTCATTTCTTTTATTTGTTAAATTAAATGAATTGTTATCACTATGTACACATCTTATAGATATGTCACCGGGCTTGAATCGACTCTCTCACACGAGTGATTCACCTTGGCGCTTAGACAGCGAGCAAGATGAGACATTTATGTCTGTGGCGCTTTGAAAGCGAGCTGAGACATTTATATCCTTGGCGCCTGAAAGGCGAGCAGGATATATACGATTATGCAGATTCTGCTATATGTCGCCTTAGTTGAGTACTAAGATGAGACCTTATTTATACTTTTAGGTCGATCATAGAGTATCTCCATAACTCTATGTAGCCTGTTTTTAGCCGAATGTGAGATTTCAGGCAGGCACTATGTGAGTGACTGGGCTGAAACTCAGGTTAGGCGCTAGATAGCGACTAGACTAAGATTCGTATGGCGTCCTTTTATTTCAAAAGTGACATACCCTTTTCAACGGGATGACGCCATAGCATACATTTCATACTGTATGTGCTTTGCCGACCAATAGTGGGAGCGATGAATGAATCCCTGCTTCATCGCTGTGTGAGCCACATGGATTATTATAATCCAACGATATGCCTTTTGTCGACCTGAGACTATGTCATGAAGAGAGGACTTGATGACGCTACTTTAGCGTGTTTACCTAGGACGAGGGTTGATTCCGTCTAAAGGGGCACGACTAGGAAAGCGGTTAAGTCTAATTGAATTGGCATGAGGACTTAGGGAAGACTATTTGATTATACACCATGATAATGTGACTCATAGTCCGGACGGCTTTACTGTGTTTTATGCACGACTTAGTCATGAGTACATTACATATTTGGGATCTAGCACTGCTTTCTTGAGGGATTAAGAGTGCTAAATTCGGTGTAAATCAAACTGTCTGGGTATATGCGAGATTCCTTCGAGTGATGCGTCTTCGTTAGTTAGATGATGGCTTAACGATTACGCTCCTGAGACTGTACGTTTTCTCGTGAGGTCGCACGTCACATTTTCATGTATGAGGAGACGAGTGATGACAGAGATCGTTGGAGATTTGTTAGAGAGACCACGCCTTATGTGGGCGAGTGGGAGATGTTAATATATGGGTCGGGTTTTGTACCCGGATCCATAATCCGCCCACCGTGATATGGATTATCCAATTTAGTGTTGGATAAATCATTATTATAATAATTAAGTATTTATTATAATAGAGGAGTCTTAAATATAACAGATAAGAAGAGTCCAACTAACTCCTTGATTTTTGGAACTCTTATCTGTTATATATAGATATCCTAATTGGTGATTAAAAGGTACAACAGTCGGTATCTCTCTCTCTCTAGAAATCCTCCTACACAAATCATCTCTCTCTCTCTTGATCCATCATCAACGGATCTTGGATTTGTGAGCGTGACATTCAAAGGGGCAACTCTTGTAGCCAACCCGGACTTTCACGAGACGCGAAGCGTACACGGAGGAAGAACTCGCAGATTCGGTGTCGGCTCGTATCAAACAACGTGCATCGATCATCGGGTTACATTCCTCCTTTGAGGTAATCCGAAAACCCGTATGTGCTATGTGTATATACTGTAATATTACAGAGAGAGAGAGAGTGGTACCTCAATCATGGTGTGGTGGTCGGCCCCAACAAATTATCGATTTTCTTCATACCCATGTTTCACTCTTTAGCCCATGCCCCTATTACATCATACATAAACCCACGTTTCATTATATGTTTGAATTCAATGTTTTTAAAAGTTAAATAAAATATTTTGCCATAGCTTCCAAAATAAAAGGAAATTAGAGAGAGATGAGGAGAGGGAAGAAAGCTTGTTCCCATTTCATATATATAAAGGGCTTCGTTCTATTATGGGACATAGGGAGGGATGGATGGGATATGGAAGAGGAAGCCTTTAGAATTGGAAAGCTAAAAGGCAATGAAATGAATGACAAATAAGATCCTTAAGACCTTTCATTTTCGCACAGTAACAGAGCTCCTTTGAAAGCATTTAGACTTGGAAAGTCAAAAAGCATTAAAATGAATGGCAAAGAATTAATGTTCAAGAAAGAGACGGTGATAAAAGAGGTTGTCACGTGGATAAGCTCTTTGATCATTAGTACTAAATAGCGCATTTTAGAATATTATAATATATAAATATGAGGAATATTATCTATAAAAGCTAAATATATACCCGGAGGCAGATTGTGTGCATATATATACACACCTTTATCTTAAATGTTCATATTTACAGTCCGATAATTTTTATACCAGTATCAATAAGTCTAGCAAAGGTAAAAGAGAAGAAAGAATTTCTTTATTTGGAAACAAAATCAGTTATTCTATATACGAAATACATACATTCGTGAGGAAATAAGCCCATACCTTAAATTGATGATAAATTTGAGAGAGAGTAAAAACTTATAGTGTTGCCAAACTCACTATATTTCTCAAAAGCGACACCACCTATTTTAGTATATCACCATTGATCAAATATCTTAAGCAAATTAATTATGTTGTTGACTAAACGATCAAACCAAACATCCAAAAACAACCTAGGTATCTCTCGGTTTCCCATCACAATCGAAGTTAGATCATAATACCCATTATACATAACACCGTCATCTTTGAAAAAAAGAGCAACCATCATTTTAAAAACTAGGATACATATATTGTTTTGGTATCATACCATATGGTGTCCCGGTAAGCTTTAAGCTCACCTCGGGTAATTCATGTTTGCGGTTCGTAGCTTTCGGCCAAGCATTATATTAACAGTGTCAGGGATCGAACTGAGGACCAAACCGAATCTATCCCCAAGACTATTTTACTGACAGCCTTATACCATTGGTCCAAAAGACTTTGTTAACTAGGATATATATCACAACTACAATAGACCATAAAAAAATAATCATCAATCATCCTCTCCAAAATTAGTTATTGAAATATGAATAAGTCTCCTCCTTTTCTATAAATTCATAGATTCTCCATAGGAATTGTTGAAAATTAATGTTAAGTGACGAAATTAATTATTTAATTTCAGTTGTATTAAATTCCGAATTTTTCATTTATGTGGTTTTAATAAATGTCAGATAATTAATTAGGAATGTGATAAATAAAGATATTAAAAGATTTGGGTAAACCTTATTCGTTAGTCACATGATGGTTAGCGGCATTAGTGGGAGACTTGATAGAGTCTCACCTCCACTAGGATTCTGACCATCTTCTCCTTATAAATAGAGACCTCTACACCATCTAGAGTCATCTCAATACACATTGTTTCTAAGGAGGGAGAGAAAATCCAACATTCATTTTTCTCATATTCCGGACTGTTCAAGAAAGGAATTAAAAGAGCATTCAAGTCACTTTAATCCGTTCAACAACGATGGACAAAGGTCGGATTTTTAAATCGTAGTTATAAGAAATTTTCGGTTCTGTGATTGCATGAAGATAAACATCCTGGATTCATGTCAAAACTGTTTTATTCATGATGCAACCTTATGGTTCATATTCAAATTTATGATTAACAAAACAGTATTAATTAACATGTGGTATCCGAGCTTTCGGTTTATAATCTCATATTTTTCGTTAATGAAAACTCCTTTATAACAATTTTGATTTATGATCTTTTGAAAATCTGGAAATCTGGAATTTTTGGTAAATCTGGAAATCTGGAATTTCTGATAAATCTGAAAATCTGAAAATTTTGTTTTTCTGCAAATCTGGAATTTTAAGCAATCTGGTAATCATGCATATGGTAATTCGAATTTGTGTTATGTATGATATTAAGAACGAGATTACTGCATACAATCCTTATCTTATGATAACTGTTCCATTATTGTTCAACCCCTTTTCGTGTTATTGAAACCCTAATTTGCCGTTAGGATTACAAGTTGTGTTAGTATTCTGGAAAACACCTTTATTAATCATGATAAGAAAACGAATCTGTTTTCAAGATTAATTAAGTAAAAGTTGTGATTTAAGGCAAAATAGATTATGGGAGAATTTTTTTTTGGCGCAGTGAATAGTGTTTTTCAAAATTTTTGGTGTGCGATTGACTAGAAACTCGGTAGGTTGACTGAAAATGGGCCAACGATCGAATTTCACGGCCTTTGGCCGTGATGTAATGTGTTTTTCGACAATCCGAGTCCGTTAAGGCCCTCAAAACCCCGTTTTTGCCATTTTAGGAAATAATCTGGGGGCTCATAACTCTTTACAGAAAATTGATATTAACGTTCTGCAAAAGGTTTTGGTTTTCTGGCATGTTTTACTTCAATTCTATGGTAAAAACTCGTTTTTTCCATTTTTGGCAAAATTTATGAATTTTGTATTATTTTTTTACTATAACTGGGCAATTCTGTTTTGAGGCATTTAAGCTACTATTGGTATCTTTGTAATTACTGATAGATTACGTATTATAGTTAATATTAATGCATGATTAACTATATTTAAGTTGAGACATGTAAAAAATTATTCATTTGAGTTAAGTCAAAGGTCAAACACAGGCAGAGACTGCATGTACGAATAATATACTTACATTCATTAAAGACTTATTCTAATGTCAGTTATAAAATTGGATTGAGGCGCAACACATGCTAATATCTGAATTGAAATAACATTAGAACTAGTTTTGTAAAAATAGAATAGTTGACATTAAGTCCATTAATCATGGTATTAAATGTTTAGGCAACAAACACAGATGCCAAAAATTATGGGACCATGATAAATGAATTATAGGGTAATATATCTTTACATATTTGAACATTATGTGATGATTAACACAGATTCCGTGATATTCAGATTGTAAATGAAAAATGCCAAATTTTTTAGTCAACAATTCAATATTCGACTCTTGCAATTTTTGTTGTGTGTGAAAATTTAATTTGTGAACATTGTTATTAATTACAGTTTACCTTAACCTCTATTCGCAACCTCAGTCCTATTTCAAATTTGATAAAACCAATTTTTCTGAATGGAATGAGCAAATTGAGTTCAGCCTAGGGGTTCTTGACCTGGATTATGTGTGATAAACCGGCTGCTATTACTGATGCCAGTAGCGAGGGTGAAATTGCTGTCCATGAAGCATGGTCTCGATCCAATAGGTTGGCCCTAATGTTTATGCGAATGTGGGTTGCCTCTAACATTAAGACCTCCCTACCTGAAACTACGAAAGCGAAAGAGTATTTGAACAACATTAAAGAACAATTTTGCACTGCTGATAAATCCCTTGCTGGGAAACGGATGGCTGACCTGACCACTATGAGGTTCGATGGTACTCGAACCATGAATGAGCACATTTTAGAGATGACCAATCTGGCTGCTAGACTTAGAGTTTTGGGCATGATAGTGGATGAGTCTTTTCTCGTCCAATTCATCCTAATCTCCCTACCTCCTAAGTCTGGGCCTTTCTAAATCAATTACAACACTATAAAAGATAATTGGAATGTCAATGATTTACAAAGCATGTTGATACAGGAGGAAGGAAGGCTCAAGCAACGGAATGGCCATGTGACTAAGGTACAGGTGGCAAACCTTAAAGTAAAAGGAGTTAGTTTTAAGAAGAAGTTCGACAAGGGCATTAAGAAAGGTCATGGGTCGTCTCATCAAGCTGAACCATCAACTGCTGTTGTGAAGAAGGAAAAGAACAATAAGTGTAACTTCTGTAAAAAGAAGGGCCATTTCCAAAGGGATTGTCATAAACGAAAGGCCTGGTTGGAGAAAAAGGGTAAGCCCTTTATTTATATTTGTTTCGAATCAAACTTTATTAACGCTCCTTCTAACACTTGGTGGATTGATTCTAGTTCTATGTGTCATGTTTCCAATTCGATGCAGGGCTTCATTTCGATCCGTAAAACAAATCCAAATGAGCATTTTCTCTACATGGGCAATAAGGCAAAGGCTAAAATAGAAGCTATTGGAGTCTTTCGCCTGATTTTAAGCACTGGATTTATTTTAGATTTGGAAGAAACTTTTTATGTTCCCACAGTTTCTAGGAATTTAATTTTTATTTATAAACTCGCTTTAGATGGTTTTGCAATTGAATTTAAGAACAATGGTTTTGGTTTGATTAAAAATTCTAATAATATTGGTTCTGGATTTTTATTAGATGGTTTATATCGATTGAATCTTGAAAATAATTTTTCTGAAACCCTTATGACCCTGCATCCTAATGTTGATACGAAACGTACACTTAATGATGAAAAATATGTTTATTTGTGGCATAAAAGATTGGGGCACATATCCAGGCTGAGAATTGAAAGGCTCATTAAAGATGGAATACTCCATAACCTGGATTGGGACAATTATGATGTATGTGTGGACTGTATTAAAGGAAAACAGACCAAACATACAAAGAAAGGAGCCACAAGAAGCACCTAGATACTTGAAATAATACATACAGACATATGTGGACCTTTTGATATTCCATCCATTGGTGGAGAAAAATACTTCATCACCTTCATAGATGATTTTTCACGTTATTACATTTTGTACATATTGCATGACAAATCTCAGTCTGTGAACGTCGTTGAAATATACATTAATGAGGTTGAGAGGCAACTAGGCAATAAGGTAAAAATTATTAGGTCTGATAGAGGTGGTGAATATTATGGTAGATATGACGAGTCAGGGCAACGCCCTCGCCCATTTGCTAAACTCCTTAAAAAATTAGGTATTTGCTCCCAATACACAATGCCAGGATCACCTTGGCAGAATGGTGTAGCTAAAAGGCGTAATCCCACACTTATAAAAATGGTCAGAAGTATGATAAGTAGGACCCAATTGCCTACATTTTTGTGGACACATGCATTAAAGACCGATGTACACATCTTAAATAGGGTTCCTAGCAAGCCAGTTTCAAAAACCCCCTTTGAACTTTGGAAAGGATGAAAACCCGATTTAAGATATTTACGTGTGTGGGGCTGCCCAGCGAAAGCTAGAATCTATAGCCCTCATGAAAAGAAATTGGATCCTAGGACATTATCTTGTCATTTCATCGGGTATCCAAAAAAGTCGAATGGATATAGATTCTACTATCCAAATCATACAAGTAGAATCATAGAAACTGGAAATGCTAAATTCATTGAAGAAGGTGAAGTAAGTGGGAGTATAAAAGAAAGGGAGGTAATCATTCGAGAAGTCAAGGTACAAATTCCTATACCCAGAGTTCATAACATACCCGTTGTTCCTAATGTAGTTGTTGAACCGGTCATTGACCCAATCAATAACAATGAACAACAAGAGAATGATCAACCAACTGAATAACCACATAATGAAACAATAACCGATGAAACTTTTGGAGCACCACAGGAAGTGCCATTAAGAAGATCTTAAAGAGAAAGGAGATCGACAATTCCGGATGATTATGTGGTATACCTTCAAGAGACCGAATTTAACATAGGGAATATTAATGATCCAATTTCTAATGAAAAAGTTGTAAATATTAATGATTTAGATAAATGGATTGATGCCATGAATGAAGAAATAAAATCTATGAATGACAATAAAGTTTGGGAGTTGGTCAAATTTCCCTGCAGGATAAAAACAAGTTGGGTGCAAGTGGATCTTTAAGACCAAACTTGACTCAAAAGGCATTATCAAACGACGTAAAGCTAGACTTGTTGCCAAAGGTTTTAATCAACGATAAGGCATTGATTATAATGAGACCTTCTCTCCAGTTTCAAAGAAGGACTCAATAAAAATCATATTAGCGTTGGTGGCTCATTATGATTTGGAGTTGCACCAAATGGACGTAAAAATAGCTTTTCTAAATGGGAGTTTAGAAGAAGAAATCTATATGGCACATCCACAAGGCTTCATAAAGAAAGGAAAGGAAAACATGGTCTTTATGTTAAAGCAGTCAGTATATGGTCTAAAGCAAGCTTCTCGTCAATGGTATATTAAGTTCCATGATACCATTACATCCTTTGGGTTTAAGGAAAACACTATTGATCGGTGCATATACCTGAAGACCAGTGGGAGTAAGTTTGTGTTTTTAGTACTCTATGTTGATGACTTACTTATCGCCAACAGTGATCTTGGTTTATTAAGTAAAACTAAGAAGTACCTTTCTAAAAACATCAAAATGAAAGATTTAGGTGAGGCATCCTTCGTGATCGGGATAGAAATATCTCAGGACAGATCATGAGGAATGTTGGGATTATATCAGAAAGCTTACATTAAAAAAGTTTTAGAGAGATTTGGCATGAATAGTTACAATCCCATTAATGTTCCACTTCAGAAAGGGGATAAGTTCAGCTTAATTAAATGCCCTAGAAGTGATTTAGAAAGGGATCACATGAAAGGCATGCCTTATGCTTCACTCGTAGGGATCTTATTATATGCACAAGTCTGCACTAGACCAGATATTAGTTTTGTCGTTGGGATGCTAGGCAGATATCAAAGCAATCCGGGGATTCACCATTGGAAAGCTGTAAAGAAAGTGTTGAGGTACCTGCAAGGGACCATGGATTACATGCTCACGTATCGGAAGACTGATCACCTTGAGGTGATTGGTTATTCAGATTCAGATTTTGGGGGATACCTTGACAGTAGGAAGAGCACTTCGGTTTATGTCTTCTTTATGGATGGAGGAGCCGTTTTATGGAAAAGTGCTAAGCAAAGCGTCATTGCATCATCTACTATGGAGGCTGAATACGTAGCTTACTTTGAAGCTACAAATCATGGATTATGGCTGCGAATCATTATTTCAGGACTTAGAATAATGGGGTCAATATCTAATCCGCTAAAAATTTATTGTGATAATGTCGCAGCAGTCTTCTTCCCGAAGAACGATAGGTATACTAAGGCTGCTAAGCATATTGAGATGAAATACCTATCAGTTAAAGAAGAAGTTTAGAAACAAAGAGTGTCAATTAATCACATTAGTACGCGTGATAACATAGCTGATCCTCTTATGAAAGGACTATCTCCGAAGACCTTTATAGAACATGTCAAAGAGATGGGTCTCGATTAGTTAGATTATGATTGCTATTTTGGCTTAGTTGTTTGACACTATTGCTTGAATTCAATAAAAGTGTTTCTGATTTCTATTATTTATGTCCTTTATGAATGCATGCATATAATTATGAATTATTGTTGACAGAAATAATCCTTATTCAAAAGGACATTATGAGGCCATTATGATACCCAATATTCAAGGCTCAGTTAAATGAAACATTAGTGTTGTGGTACATGGAAGGAACCATGCTCTTGAATAGTATAAAACCTCCATGACTCGCATCCGTGAATCATTTGATTCAGCAAAATAAATTTATCAATGATTGTGCACCTTATGATACCTAATCTAATTATACGAATTATTAAGACCAAGTGGGAGACTATTGGAAATTAATGTTAAGTGACGAAATTAATTATTTAATTTCAATTGTATTAAATTCTGAATTTCCCATTTAAGTGGTTTTAGTAAATGTCAGATAATTAATTAGGAATGTGATAAATAAAGATATTAAAAGATTTGGGTAAACCTTATCTGTTAGTCACATGATGGTTAGTGGCATTAGTGGGAGACTTGATAGAGTCCCACCTCCACTAGGATTCCGACCCTCTTCTCCTTATAAATAGAGACGTCTACACCATCTAGAGTCATCTCAATACACACTGTTTCTAAGGAGGGAGAGAAAATTCAAAATTTATTTTTCTCATATTCCGGGCTGTTCAATAAAGGAATTAAAGGAGCATTCAAGTCACTTTAATCCGTTCAACAACGATGGACAAATGTCAGTTTTTTAAATCGTAGTTATAAGGAATTTTCGGTTATGTGATTGCATGAAGATAAACATCCTGGATTCATGTGAAAACTGTTTTATTCATGATGAAACTTTATGATTCATATTCAAATTTATGATTAACAAAACATTATTAATTAATAGGAATCACACATGGCCATCCACACTTTGAAGATAATAGTCATTGAGCCTTAAAAACTCCATAGACCGCAATTTACCTGCTATAAGCAAACTTACCAATCCTTTCTCACACTCAATTCAAAACCATTTTCTTAGTAGCCTAAGCTTCCTTCTTTCCTCATTTCCCAAGCTACCATAATGGACTTGTGGGTTCGTGGGAGAGGGTTTGTGGAGATGGTGATGGTTTTCTAGTAGCGAGTTTGCAGAGAGGCGTTGTTCGCTATGACACACAAGAGAGGGAGAGAGAAAGAGAGTAAGGAGATAAATGGGATAATGAAAGTTAACTCAAGTGAAGTAGAGAAAAATGAAAATTATTTTTTTGTGTTTATTTAATTAATAAAAAAACTTCAAGAAATTATAAATAAAAAATTATATGCATACACACATATTATATATTTCTTATTTCAATAATAAAAAAGTATGATATATATAATAAACATCCATTTAACTCAAATATTACTAAATATTAATAAAAAATTATGAAAATTTAACTAGTATAAATATCAATATATAATGTATTATTATGAATAGTTAATGATAAATATTTTAGTAATACTTGTAATAATTTTTTTTTGATAAATATTACTAGTTGTAATTATTAATAGTAATGAAAGTAAAAATAATATTAATAAGAATTTACATGGTAATATTCAATCCTCTTGAACTTTTCTGGAAAATCCTAGGTCGATTGTATGATGTATTTTGTAGGAAAGTATTTTCTATAGGAAATTTTGAGGACTATTTTCACATAACTTTATTGCTAATCAAATACAATAAAAAGTGCAGGAAAGTTATTTTTCTTCATTTTTAATTTCATCTCTTGACAAAAAAAACGTAGCCTTAAGATTACTAGAATGGGTTTTGTTTGGGTGTGTGGTTTAATGAAACGTGACACAATTTGGCACGATTTAAACCAATGCCTGATTTTAACACGGTTTTAAACCATGCCAAATTGTAATATAATGGGTTCCAAATTTTCCCACGGTTTAAAACCGTGTCAGATTCTTTGTGTGTAAGCATGACAGATTGATATTTTTGGTGTCGTGATAAGACACTTTACAATGGTGGGAGAGTGTGACCACACCTAAATATTAGGATAGTCTAAATTATGGAGACGTTATAGTAAAGTTCAATGAGAATTTTTTTTTATATAATTAGGATCTGAAAGAAGAAGAATTTTATTAATCTGGAGTAGGGTTCAAGGATTGTTTCTAAATATGAGAAATTGTTCACCAACTTAACAATATTTACACCGAATGAGGTGAACACGAAGGGGAAAAGGAAGAATTATTTTATGAATGGTTTGACTTGGTATGTTAACTAAGTAGATATAGGAAATCCGACATACACCACTTATGCTTGGGTGGTGGATGTCACATTGATGCTTGGGCAATAAAAGGTGAATTACGAGAAGAAGCTGGGAAAAAAATGAGTGGAGTGCTTCGAATGAGGCCAAGACATTTTGGGGTAGTGCTACAGGAGAGCACAAGGATCGTAATGACCATCAAGGGCATCATCCATGGAAGAATACTCGAGTGGGGGAAGATCAATAGAAGGCCTTTTGGTAGGGCAATGGAGTCCCATAGGTTCCATAGGGACAGGGACAACAGCAGCGAGATCGTGCATCGATAAGTAGTTTGGAGCTTTTAAAGGCACTTGCTATTCTTAAAGAGAGATCAGACATTGGGATACGATATTTCCTAAGTATCAGGGCTAGCAAGGACAAGGAATTCTAGCACCGGGAGCACAAGGTTATATTTCACCACCTGCAACACGGGTGGAACAAACTTAAGACGTGGCTAGTGGGGTAGTATGGTATGTTATTTTACTTTATAGATATGTTTATATATATATATATATATATATATATATATATATATATATATATATATATATATATATATATATATATATGTGTGTGTGTGTGTGTGTGTGTGTGTGTGTGTGTGTGTGTATGTGTGTGTGTGTGTGTTACTTATGGGGTATGTGCACGTGAGATTGGGTGTATGGTTTTCCCAATCATGGCATACTATATTAAGCGTATATGAGACTATGGTATTTGTACGGATTACATTTCTTCAACTATGCTTTTTCGAATTTCATGGATGAAATTATTCTATTAGAGGAGAAGATTGTAATACATTATATTTTTAGGGATCAGATTTAATTGATTAACTCGACTAATTAATTAAAATGAATTGTGGCGTTAGATTTTGAATTAAATAAGAAAGAATCTAATTTGAAATAATTTGATAGTTTTTGGCTAATTAAATGAATAAATTGAACATTTAAGTAATTACTTGGTAATTTAGAATTTTGGTAAAAACCCTAGGGAAATTTGATACTTTTTGTTTTTGCATGAACTCTAAGCTAAGACTTTTTAAAAATCAATCATATGTGGTATTACTTGTAATCTTAGAGTTGTGTTAGGGTTGAACTTTTAATATTATAAAATAAATTAAATTATGAAAGAGAGGAATAGAGAGGAGGAGATGGGGTTGAAAACGACCGGGGGTTCTCCTAGCTGTAGCCACGAGGCTGGGGGATTGATTCCGGCCTTCAGTGTGAGCCCCCCCCCCCCCCCTAGCCTAGGTTGCGGGGTGATGTTAGTTTTGGCTATAAATAAGTTGTTAAAGGAGTCTTTTACATTTTACACAAACTTCATCAAATAAAAAAGTTATAAGACCTCTTATTCTTCATCTCTAAACCCTAAAATCTCGATTAAAACTCATTCAAACCTATTTTGGAGATATTTGCAGTTGGAATTTTATGATCAAAGAAGATAAAATGGATATTTTTAATAGAGGAACAACTTGTGATAATGATATTTTTCAAAATACTTTCATATGCGAAAAATATATTTATTTTTCTCCTTAAGGATTATTTGATTTAAATGTTGTCTAAACCTTAATTATGCATGTTATGTAATTAAAACTAGGGAAAGTCATATAAAAAAATTATTTTTATGAACTTATATAATTGGATTTAATACTTGAAATCTTGCATGTTTAGAATATTAAGATTACTTGAAATTGGAAATTGGATCGAATCGCATGTGAAATTTATATGAATCTCAAAATAGTATTTTGGCATATGAAATTATGAATATTGTGTAGAACGGTGAAATATGTTGTTCAAAATAGTTAAATTGCATTTTTAAAATGATATTATGCTTTGATTTAATTAAATCTCTTCTGAATGAAAATATTGGATTTTGACAACTTGTTGGGATATTTTGGAGAACTTGTAAATCATATGATGAAATTGATTTAATTCACATGTAATTGGACTTGTTTGAATATGGATTAAAAAGGATACAACTATGGCCTAGATAACGTAGTGATTGTAGCGTTAACATATGTGAAAGATAATAACATCATTGGGATTATCAGTTTCGTACTTTAGTTTGTACATGGATTTATATTATTTGCAGTTTATGTTCTATATGTAAGTGTCTAAATAATGGTAACTTTTACGGTTGGTTGTTTGCTAGATATAATACTACAAAACGTTTATGACTTTGGGAATTTTCTAAGAATTGGACTAAAAGATATGTATTATTTTTTTATTATATCCTAAGTGAGGGAATATAGAAAGCGGTGAGGATAAAGAAACTGATTTCTCTCGCATTTTAACATATTCTCATCTCTAATAGTTCCCACACACAAGTCATACTTTGGGTGGATTATTTAATAGATGTTTCAAGACTTTCGGTAGAATCTGGCAAGGTTTTTGGAGACCTTGGGAGGGAAGAAATATCATCATCTTCATTACCATATTTCTCCTCATTCAGATCACCAACAAGATCTACAAAAGGTATCGTGATTTGAAATCCTAGGTTAATGCTTTAAACCTACTTTTTTTATTTTTACTTTCTAATGCATGATCAATTGATGTTTTTGGTCTGAATTTATTTTGCGTCATATTTCAATCCAAATTCTCAACAATTGGTCTTTGAGCACCGGTTATAGATTGGTCATGTTTTGAAAAAGTCCATGTTGTCTAACAATTGAAACCCTAGATTTCATGTTAATAATATGTTCATGGATGTGTATATGTTGTACTAACATGCTTGTGTACACTTTGATGATTATATCCCTTCCACTATGGTCACATTAATGTGTTTTGTGTGAATGGATCCAGTGATGTTTTATTTTTAGTTAAATTTCTTCATATCTTCCATTTGTTTATAATAATAAGGGATTTTAATCATTGCATTTAATCGTTGTAATTGGAATAGTTTAAGGGGGTTTAATTTTTTTTATCCTACTCTGTGTTGGATTTGAACTTGGAGGAAATCAATTGTGTTGTGCTTAAGTTGGAAGTAAATTTGAGCCTTTGAAGTTGCAGAAGAAACAATCGCAAAACTGGAGGAAAAAATACCAAGAATAAAGGTCTTTTAGGCCACCCCATTATAACATCCCTTATGTCCCCTATATCAACTCCCTAGGTCGTTATAACATCCTTACAACACAATATAGAGATGTCATATATGGTTTCCCATAGGCACTATAGCGTCCTTAAGTTATTTCAAAGCCATTTTGGTAGGTTTTTTAGATCTATTTATACTAGAATTATTTTTCCGCAAAAATTCTTTTTACTCGAGGAAGTTACTTGTGATAAGTATCTTGTTTTCCAAATTTCTTGGGATTTTCTCATTCAACAAGTTATATGTGGATGTACTCTTAAAGGAGTTGTTGACCCATGGTGGCTCAATTCAGGGAATAAAATTACCCATGATGGAACTGTGCATTAGAGTCCTTTTCAATTTCTATTAGCATTTATTTATATTTGCATATTTCTTTTAGCTATTTAGTTAAGTATATTTTGGGGCTAATTTATTAATTAATTGAGGAAACTCATTATTAGAGACAACATTAATTTAATTTTGAGATCCTCATAGATCATAATTTTTCACAAAAAAAATAATTTATTTATTCATTTCTAAATTGAATTTAATAAGGTAACTAATTTAAAGGTATAAGTTAAAATTTAATCTTCGGGTTCTATTTTAATTTCTAAAATAGTTTTTTTTTAATAAGTAGTGAGATTGGGAAATTTAATTTGTATAAGTAAATTGGTAATCACCAAATATTTAATTTGGGCATTTAGAATTAAGTGAATTATTTTTT
Organism: Sambucus nigra; assembly: GCA_949130495.1. Taxonomy (NCBI): domain Eukaryota; kingdom Viridiplantae; phylum Streptophyta; class Magnoliopsida; order Dipsacales; family Adoxaceae; genus Sambucus; species Sambucus nigra. The sequence goes on from OX422222.1 coordinate 363,805,951, forward strand.
AAAATACCCTCAATTTTAAATTATTAAGTGGGAGAGGGGTTGCCACTTGAATTTCGCGATCTCCACTTGTGTTTTAAGAATGTGATGTGATTACTTTCTCTAGTCATCTTTGATCTGCCCCCCCCCCCTCCCCCCCACCCGAACGGATTGATTTCATCACGGCATTGAATATTCTTAAAACTCTTATGTGATAATTCGTAGAATTCGAACGTGAGTTAATTTGGTCCCCCGATTGGGGAGGTTCTACATAAGAGGATTCAACTTTAAGGAATGAGACATGGTATACACTTAAAGATAATTAATGATATACTCCACCAATGGAGTCACTATCATTAATTGTGGGAACAAAAGAGGCCCGTTATTCAATTGTGTAGGATATAAGATTCCTAGACTCGTTGAAAAACATAATTGAAAGATGAAAATATGTCTAGCTCAAGGTGGGGTGATTTATTCTCCTAATGAGTAATATCACTTCAAAGGGTAAATAGGATGCTCGATGAGATTAGTTTTCTATTGGTGGCAGAGGGATGCCACTTTAAAATTTAATCAAACAAATTCTCTCATTTTTAATTGAAAATTATTTTTTTATAATTATTTTAAGATTTTAAATATGAATTCAACATTCACTCACTAATTATTGTCTAAAAGTTAAAAGTTATAATTGGAATGAAGTTCAAGGACTGAAAATATAATTAGACTTTATTTTAAATTAAGGGGATTATAAACTTAATTAACTCACAATTCCCATAAACATTTTAAAATTGTGATATGATTAACTCCTTGCATCAACTTTATGCCCCTTGTCGAATGGTATTAATCACGATATTTTAAATTTTATGGTAATTATTTTGAAATCGAGTGCTACATATGTTCGTTGGGGAAAGTTTTACGTGAACGTTTTAATTTTAACGAATTAAACTGTGGTAATTTATAAACACAAATGTTGGTATCATGTTCTTAAAATGATCGTCATCATTAAATGAGAAAGGTATTATTTGGATTAGATATAGTGGGAAACCTAAATCTATTTCGTAATCTAGGAGTGAGCATCATCAGTAGCTAAGGGATGGTATTAGTTATTGATATGAGCTTTACTTCTTTCCTAGGGAGGTCGAAGGATAAGGCTAAGTCTTATGTATAATGGTGTGGGGTTTAGAGTATTCATATTCCTCAATAGTAGCGAAAAATTCGAAAGGTTGGTATTTTCACTACAAGTAGTTAGATCTTTTACTCTATCGATGTCCAATTTTTCCTCCATTTATAAAGAAAAAGACATGGTAATATTTTCATATTAAAAGTAGAAGAACTATTTGAAGTCCGATCTATAAGAAATTGGTGTATAGACTCGGAACTACAAATCAGCACTGCAAGGTTTCAGGTAACCGGACAACTACTTAGAAGATAGATGTTTCCAATAATGGAAAATAAGAATAAGGCAACACAATTAACAATATGAAATCGTTTTATGTAATAGTGAAGACATAAAGATAATAGAGGTAAATTATTTTAATGTACTTATTTTAGAAATGTTGGATTCAGTTTCAATATTTGTTTTGAATGGATATTTGATTATTTTAATAAAATCTTTTTTTTAATCAAAATTGGGATATCTTTTATCTCTCCATGTACATTAGAAAATAATTTATACGTTACACAGTTTATCTCACTAAATACTATTAAATATGAAAATTAATTTAATTAATGGACATTCATAAAAAAAGAAATGTTCTTTCTTAATTGAACACAATTTTGGCATTTACGCTTAGGTTACTTTCTCCTAAAAAGAATTTACATACTAATTTAAAATGAACAATTCAATTCATTGGAAGTGGTGGTACTTTTACTCTGTGAATCCTATTTAAAATGTAAAGTGACCAAGGGGCCATTTCGGGGCCAAAAGTTAAATACACAAAGATGTGTTGGAAATGGTTCATTTCGATTTATATGGTCATATGACTATCCAATTAAGAGGTGATTTTGAGTTCTTTATTAATTTCATTGATGATTATTCAATGTATGGATGTGTTTAACTTATGCACCACAAGTATAAATCCTTTGATTAGTTCAAATTCTATAAGACTAGGCTGGACCAAAGGTGAGGTTAACTAATCCCAATTCTACAATATGATTGTAAGAATATATACCTCTTAAGAGATTTAAGGGATCATTTCTCGAAGGTGTGGGATTATATCCCAGTTGTCTACACTAGGTATTCCACTTTGGAATGACATATGGTAAAGGAAGGGATAATAAGGTCCATGGTTAGTTATTCAGGACTACAACATTTATATTGGGATTTTACATAATAGACGACGATATGCATGTTGAATCAAATTTTTTGTTAACTGGTCTCTTCCACTCTCGATGAACATTTGAATGGGTGTAAACCCATTGTAGGACTTGTTTGAATCTAAGGAAGTTAAAATCAAGGACAAAAGTATATATCTTTGTTGGTTATGCCAAAGGGTATAAAGGCAGTTTATGCCATATTCATAAGTACAATAAGGTCATTGATGGGACCAATGCTTGGTTCTTGTAAGAGGATTATAAAATAAACCACGATCTTAGGAGTAAGATTATCTTACAAGATAAGTGATATGCCCTAAATATACCCCCTCGGCTCAGAAACATCATCCTCGGCTATGGAGGTGGCCAATGTTGGAAGGGCCTTAGATCAACAACCAGCGGTCTCGTCCCAAGAAAGGTCGGCCATGGTCGACGTTACTAGTTACCTTAACAAGAGAGGTCTTTATGATCCATGGGGAGTTATTCATCAGGCCATCCAAGTATGACAACCTTGGCTAGGTGCAGGCCGAGGTTACACGAACAATCTCATCATCATAACCAGCCTCGGCTGAGGATCAGCCGACGTTCCTGCTACTTCACCATTACCTCAGCCCAGGCCGACGTTGCAGCCCCACCTGCCTTACCTCGGCTCTGCTGCTGAGCCAAGTTCACCACTGATTAAGTAGTCACCCTACTACACCAACCTCGTCCTCTTCTAGGCCGAGGTTGGGACCAATCACAGATGGTCGAGTCCTTATCAACATATGTACTGTTGGGAACATGTGTACACAATCAGTTATAACCGAATCATTCCCCTCACGTGAGAGAATATTGAGGTCATCATATCTGCATGAGATCATCCAGGTGTCATTCTCATACTGGTTCGATCCTTATGCACATGTTCATTGCATGCTTGGGGGGTACATTACACCCCCAAGGCACTATATAAAGAGGTCATCCTTTACCTTGTAAAGGGCCCCAAAAATACGACCCTAACTGAAACTCTGTCAATTTACATAGTAGAGAGAGAAATCTTGAGAGTTCGGCCTGATTGGCTGAACCACTTACGCGACTGTGCTCATCTTCTTCTCATAACCTCCTTCTCCTGTATGTGTTTACATACTCTTATGCTGCCATTGTTAACACTGAATTAATCTCATAAACACCTTGAAGGGTGGTGTTGTTTCAAGCATCATCATTTAGGCACAGTTTGTGGGAATCGAGAAGCTGTCTCTTCCTCATTATTCGCTTAACCTCACCGGAGACTCTGGTGGTGAACCAGGCCTCACACCTTACGTGGAGCTGTCTCACCATTGAAAGAGGTCCTGTAAGGTATTAAGCTCATTTAATACACCAGCTCTTTTGTGCTAACACATGGCACCGGAATTACCACCACCTCTTCCGTCGCCTGGTGTGGGAGGACCTAGCTCCAGCCAGGCACCGTCCCAATCCGAAATGGCAGAGGTGGTCGCAGCGTTTAGGTATTTGGCTGCAATGCAACAAGAAATGAAGGAGCAATTTGCACAGCTTAGCCAAAATATGATGAGGCCACCTGGAGTCTCACCGGAAATGATCACTTCGGCGGCTGTTCAGCCTTATCCTGACGCCAGGGGACCACCCCAGGCACCCCAAAAAGACCAACCTACACCCCAGTAGAGGAGGGACGTTGCTGACCCTAGGTGCTTGTGCCTGGGGAGGCAAGGAAACCCTTGCTATGAGGACAGGTATGATGATCTAGAGGTGGAAGATGTCTCAAAAGATTGTTGGGAGCCGTATGAGGTTTCAAATAATACAATTTGTCCTATCCAACGGAGCCAAGGTTATGGGGGCAGAAGAGACGAAGAAGCCCAACAACGAGGATCATCTTTTGATCGACTGAGTAGAGGGTTAGCCTTTGAAAGGCTCGACCCCGTAAATGACCTAAGACAAAGGTTATCAAGGTCGAGAAGTGCAGCTGGCTCATAAAGGGAAGAGAGACAACGTCGACCTCATCAGGGACGAGGACGAGACTAAGAAAAGGTCAACAACAGACGTTGTGCCATGGCTGGGGAACCCTCAGTCCACCCCTTAGATGTGGATGGGGATAACCTCGGCCAGGCCGACATTACAAGGCCATGGAATGACTCCATCCAACGTCTTAAGGACAAGATAGGAGACCTCATCAAAAGTTGGGATCCACTGCAAAGAGGTTTCTCAGAGGGCTCTCCGTTCGTGGCTAAGATAGTAAGCTTCCCTACCTAATCCAAGTTCAAGCCACCCACAATGACTCCCAAGTATGATGGTAGTACTAATCCTGTACATCATATTAAGATGTACCAGTCAGCGGCAAACATTTACTCAATACCAGATAAGATGAAGTGTCGGGCCTTCTCCGGGACCTTGACGGGAGCTGCACACAGATGGTTTACTTCTCTTCGAAGAATTCAATTGAGAACTTTAAGGGCTTGGCTGAACGGTTCATTCATAATTTCTACTTTAGGGTAAGACCTCAAAAGAAGACCACCCATCTGTTGTATGTCAAGCAAGGCAAGCACGAGAGCCTAAGAGACTACATCGCCAGGTTCAATAAAAAAAACTTGAGGTTGAAGATTACGAAGAGAATATTGCCATGATCGCCCTCATAGGAGGTCTTCAGAAGGGGAAGTTGTTGTGGAAACTTACGAAAGACCCACCAAAGTCCATGGTGGAGCTATTGGCAACTGCGGGGAAGGTCATGAACGCTGAAGAGGCCATGGTCGCTAAGTATGAAGACTAGAACGGGGTTAATAATGAAAAGTTCCAAAAAAAGAAGGATGGAAAGAAGAGGTCAGCTGATGACAAGTTTGCGCATTATACCCCTCTTACGGTAAGCTGCGAACACATCCTCAATGAGATCAAGAATGATCGATCCCTAAGATGCCCAGAGAAGCTGAAGGCTCCTATACATAAGAGGAATCAGAACTTATGGTGTGACTTCCACCAAGACCATGGCCATATAACAGACAAGTGCTTCGCCGTGAAGGATGAGATCGAGAAGATATTGAATTTAGGAAAGTTGAGGAAATATATTGATGGCAAAGCTCCCAAAAGGGAAGAGATGACCCCAAAAAGAAGAGGAACGATAGATGTCATGATGATACCCCATCAAGAAGAGATGGCGACTCAGACGGAGATGACGAAGATAATCCAGACCTCCCGCCAAAAGATGTCAACACCCCAGTGAAGAGGGTTGGTATGATCTCCTTTGGTATTAGCACCATATGCGGAGGACTTGCGGGGGGTGGTTATAAGGTTTCTGACAGAAAATCTCATATAGCAGAGGCCAAATCAGTGGCCAAACTTGAAGTGGTAAACCTAACGTCTTTCGAGACTACGCATAAGAGAAACAAGGTATACATGGACACTCTCATAGTTGGGTTCTCCCGACTCGACTTCAAAGGCATCCTAGCTCCACATGATGACCCTTTGGTGATCACAACAAGAGTTCATATATGTGAGGTGTAGAGAATTCTTGTAGATGGAGGAAGTTCAGCAGATGTGATGTTCTGGCCCTGCTTCAAAAGCCTAGGCCTTAATAGAGCTAGGCTGGTACCCTATCATCATCCGTTAATGGGGTTCAGCGGTGAAAATGTCCATCCACTGGGCATGTATGAGATGGACATGCGAATGGGCTATGAGTGGCCTAAGAGGTTAACCCGGAAGATCAATTTTTTCATTATGGACGAAAATATCTTCTCGGCCTATAACCTCATCATAGTAAGAGTAGCCCTTAAGGAGTTTGAAGCCGTGCCGTCGATGGTCCACCAGATGCTAAAATTCTTGACCACCTATGGGGTAGGGGAAGTGCAGGGTGACAAGACCATAGCACGAGAATGCTACTTCAATTCGGTTGAAAAGAGAGAGGCTCATAAGAGATCAACTACCACTTATAACATTGACACACTTGACCCTAGAGACGAAACAAAGTTAAAGAAAGGAGAGGCCGTAGAAGAGGTAAAATCCATCGTCCTCAATGAGGACGAACCGAAAAAAACCGTCCAGGTTGGTAAAACCTTAAAAGAGGAAATCAAGGAAGCGCTGATAGACTTCTTAAGGAAGAGGCAGGGTGTCTTTGCTTGGAGTCACGCAGACATGTCTGGCATCAACCCTGAGGTTATGTATCACAAACTCAACGTGACTAAGGATGATAAGCCAATCAAACAAAGATGAAGAGCTTACTCCAGGGAAAAGTACGATGTCATCCGAGCAGAGGTGAAAAAATTAGAAGAGGCTGAGTTTATTAGGGAAGTCATATATCCAGAGTGGCTATCGAACGCAGTCATTGTGCCCAAAGTCAATAGAAAATGGAGAATGTGAGTAGATTTTACTGACCTGAACAAGTCTTGTCCAAAAGACAGCTATTCCTTACCTCAGATAGATCAGATGGTAGATACTACTGTAGGGCATGAGCTCATGAGCTTCATGGATGCGTATTCAGGCTACAATCAGATCTTCAGAGATGCTGAAGACTCAGAAAAGACAGCCTTCATTACTGACAAATGGACATATTACTACAAGGTGATGCCCTTCATTTTGAAAAATGCGAGGGCAACATATCAACGTCTTGTGAATAAGATGTTCGAAGACCAAATAGGTAATACTATGGAGGTGTATGTAGACGATATGTTGACGAAGAGCTTAAAGTCCTGCACTCATGTGGTAGACCTAGAAAAGACCTTCAATACCATGGACCTGTACAGAATGAAACTCAACCCGACGAAGTGTATCTTTGGGGTAGGAGCTGGGAAATTTCTCGGATTCAACGTCAATCAAAGAGGAATAGAAACCAACCCTAAGAAAATTAAGGCTTTGCTTGACATGAAGACACCAAAGAGTATCAAGGACGTTCAAAGGATCACTGAAAGAGTGGCCGCACTCAACAGATTTATTTACAGAGCGACGAACAAGTGCCTTCCATTCTTTAAGGTGCTTGAAAAGGCCTTCGAATGGGACGAAGAGTGTAACGAGGCTTTTAACCAACTCAAGTCCTACCTCGAATCTCCCTTGCTCTTATCTCGGCCCATAGTAGGAGAGAAATTATATGTTTATCTAGCAGTCTCTGAATCACCTATAAGCGCAACCATAGTACGGGAAGACATTGGGATCCAAAGGCCCGTATACTTCAATAGTACATCCCTTCAAGGGGCTGAACAGAATTATCCTCGGATGGAAAAATTAGCCTACGCTTTGATACATGCTTCGAGGAAGATAAATCCCTACTTTCAAGCCCATTTCATGGCCATCCTCACCGACTACCGCTAAGATAGGTCCTCCATAAACCTGAGAAGTCTGGTAGGTTGATGACATGGGCCATTGAGTTAGGGGAATATGACCTCACTTATCATCCTAGGACCACCATCAAAGGGCAGGCACTGACAGATTTTGTAGCAGAATTCATATGGGAACAGGACGAAGTTGAGAATAATTTAGTGACTGCAGAAGGGTCAGACAGCAACGTCTTTCGACACCCAGAAGAGGTTATGACTAAGGGAGCCAGAGATGGAATAGCCAAGAATGAGGAAGATCAGTACCTCTTCAGGCAGGGAATAATGTTATAAGGTGGCTTCTCATCAGATAGATACATCTGGAACCTCTTTGTCGATGGGTCCTCTTGCAAAAGTGGGAGCGGTGCAGGGTTGATACTCTCAGCCCCGGATGGTACCAACATCGAATATTCCCTAAGGTTTAACTTCAAGGCGTCAAATAACGAGTCAGAATATGAGGCCATGATAGCAGGCCTCTCCTTGGCAATGACCATTGGTATAAGACTCCTCCTCCTTCACAGTGACTCAAGGTTGGTTGTTAATCAAGTGTTGGGGTTTTATGAGGCCAAGGACGAAAGGATGGCCAAATACCTGAAGAGGGTGAGAATGATACTCGAAGGCTTCGAAGAGGTAAAGATGAAGAGAATACCTCAGCAAAACAACAGTTATGCAGACGCATTAGCAAGGCTAGCTTCGTCAATAAAGACAGATATCAAAAGGACAATCCCTGTTGAGATCTTTCCCAGAGAAATCATTGAAGAAGAAGAGGTCAGTAAACCTTGCCTCAATTTAAACCTAGGGGACTCATGGATGGATCCCCTTATCAGATATATCAGAGAGGGGGTGCTACCAGAGTCAAATTTAAATAGGAGGAAATTGAGGTACAGAGCTGCAAAGTTATCAATAGTAGGAGATGTCCTGTATAGGAAGGGATTCCTATTACCTCTACTCAGATGCGTTCATCCCACCAAAGTTCCCCACGTCTTACAGGAGGTACACGAGGGTTCTTGCTCCAGTCACATAGGAGGGAGACCTTTGGCGAAGAGGATTATCACGCAAGGATATTGGTGGCCGACCTTGGCCAATGATGATGCAACTTACGTAAAGAGGTGCGATAAATGTCAGAGATTCTCCACTATCCCCCATCAACCTCATCAACCTATGACATCTATTAGTTCCCCTTGGCCATTCGCAGTATGAGGAATTAACTTAGTGGTTCCCCTGCCAAGGGCTGCAAATAATTACCGATTTCTGATAGTTACCATTGATTACTTCTCCAAGTGGGTAGAGGCAGAGCCGATGATCATGATTACAGAGCAGAAGACCTTCCAATTTATTTAGAAGAACATCATATACACACATGGCCTCCAAAAAACCCTCATTTCGAACAACGAAATCCAGTTCAAGAATTCTTCCCTAGTAAAATACTGCGAAAGAGTTGGGATAAAGCAATTTTTCTCTTCTCCTGGCCGACCTCAAGAAAATGACCAAACCGAAGTCACAAACAGAATGATCCTTGACGGGATCAAGAAGAGGTTAGAAGAAGCTAAAGGTAGATGGATCGAAGAGGTTTATGCTATGCTATGGGCCTACAGAACAACGGCTAGGACGCCTACATGGAAGACCCCATTTATGTTGTCGCATAGTTCAAAGGTTATCATACCAACAGAGGTAGGACTCCCTACTCATGTGACCCTGAGAAGAATGGGGAGAAGAGAATACTCGACCTAAATTTGATTGAAGAGAGAAGGGAAGACACAGAAGTTAGGCAGGCAACTTACCAACAGAGAATAGCAAAATTCTACAATCAAAGGGTAAAATCAAGACCCATAGCTGTAGGAGACCTAGTGTTGGAAAAGACATTGCAAAAGGAAAATAAGCTTCACCCAAATTGGCGTGGTCATTATAAAGTGATTGAGGAGGTTGTACCCGGGACTTACAGGCTAGAGAACCTCGAAGGGGAACCCTTTTCTAATCCTTGGAGCGCTGATCATCTAAAAAAGTATTACATATGATGTTACCAGGGATTTCATGTAAATATATCATCTTATGAAGAGATTATTAATGAGAAGATCAGTTCCCGTGTCAATACTTGGTTCATTGTGCTTGAATGGAAAATTATTTATGGGGATACCATCTTAGTTGATGACCTCAAACCTTATAACATCATGATTTGGTGACAAGGTCTGAGGTCAAAAATCATACTTAGATGACCTCAGACCCCTAACATCATTAATTTGGTGGAAATTATATATGGGATTAACATCTTAGTTGATGACCTCGGACCTTATAACAACATGATTTGGTGACAAGGTCTGAGGTCAGACATCATACTTGGATGACCTCATACCCTAGACATCATTAATTTGGTGAAAATTATTTCTGGGTATAACATCTTAGTTGGTGACCTTAGACCTTATAACATCATGATTTGGTGATAAGATTTGAGGTCAGACATCATACTTAGATGACCTCAGACCCCTGACATCATAAATTTGGTGGAAATTATATATGGGGATAACATCTTAGTTGATGACCTCAAACCTTATAACATCATGATTTGGTGACAAGGTCTAAGGTCAGACGTCATTAATTTGGTGAAAATTATTTATGGGGATAACATCTTAGCTGATGACCTCAGACCTTATAACATCATAATTTGGTGACAAGGTCTGAGGTCAGACATCATACTTAGATGATCTCATACCCTTAACATAATTAATTTGGTTGAAATTATTTATGGGGATAACATCTTGGTAGATGACCTCAGACCTTATAACATCATGAGTTGGTGACAAGGTCCGAGGTCAGACATCATACTCGGATGACCTCAGACCCTAGACATCAGACCTGAACACACATCGCATGGCAAAGAAAATCATTCAATAAATAATTTAGTAATTGAAGAAGTAAATCCCTCCTCAGAGGTTGACATAAATTAAAGTTAGGGGTTACAAAATACAAAATAACAGAGTTTGTCAGAGGTTACAAATCTTCAGAGAAATTAAAATTGATAAAATCTTCATAAACAAATCAAGTGTTTGCAGCCTCAGGGTTAGGTACCACGCCTGCATCTCCCTGGCAGAGGTGGCTACTTCCACCCCGTTGTCTTGAGCACCAACATCTTCAGTCATAGTGTTGGGGGGCAGTCTCGGTAGGTGCAGCACCTCCCTCATCCTCAACCTCCTACAGGGACTGAGCAAACCGAGGGTCGGTATAACCCAAGTCGACGAAGTCAGAGGCTGCAAGGCTCCCTGATTCTTTCTCCTTTATAGCAGCCCATTTGCCAGTGGCCTTTACCCCTCTCTCCAGGTATTCGAAGCCAAAACTGATAAACTCATCAGAGACCTTATACTCATCTAAGATCTTCTCGAAGGCATCATCCAACGCAACCTTTACAGCCACATCGACCTTATGCTGAAGGGAGTCAGCCCGAGTCTTTAGGGCAGTGCTATGATCTTCCCTCTGCTTGTCCATATCTTTCTGCAACCCCTTCACGCTGGTCTAAGACTTTTTCAAATCGGACTTTAGACGTTCCACTTTAGCGTTTAAAGTGACCTCGGTCTTCTCAACCTCTTGGCCCTTCTCAATCAGAGGAAGTTTTCCCAAGGTCCAGTTAACAAAGTGATTCATGGTGAGGAGACCCTGTAGAACGTGTGCAGAGATGTTAGTCTAAGATATACCGATGTTACACTTGTATAATTCAGAAAAAAGAAGTTCAAGGTCTTACTTGGACAGAATGATGGAGAGAGAACTTAGCCAAGAGAGGCCTATCCAGAGAGCGACATAAGCGCTTATTAGAGTCGGTCATGGCATCACCTATGGCATCCAGGGCCTTCAGACTATGGCCGATGAGACTATCACCAATCTTTAATTACTCAAGACGAGCAATCAATTCTTCCTCAGAAGAGATGAGGATGGAACGATCCCCCTTCTTATTTTTCTTCTGCCTCTGATCTTTAGGGACAGGGTCGGCAGTTTTTCTCTTCTTGGTAGCCCCAGTCCTTGATGTGGATGGAGGGGGAGGAGGTGCATTTAGACCAGCTTTCTTGACAAGCTTTGTGAGAGTGGGGGCTTTCATCTCCCAGAGTTCGTCCCATATTCCTTTTGGGCGATCTGTAAAACATAAAGGTATGAGTTAGAAATTCATAGATACACAAATTCAGAGGTATAACTTGGAAATAATAAAGTGACTTACGAAGCTCTGTTAGAGGACTCCCCCCAAGCCCAGTCTCAAAGAGATAGTAGGGGGTCATGAGGTGTTCAAACTTGACAAGAAGACCATGCTTCCCCTGATCCTGAAGGTCTTTAACCTTCTGAAGATTATATTGGCTTAGCTCAGGGCAGGCCCTAGCGGCTATTGTCACCTTTCCCCATCAAAGGGGTATTCTCGACTCTAGTGAGGAAGAGGGGGCAGATGGACCAAATTCCCATGGCCCTGACGTAAAGAAGTAGCGTGGTTTCCAATTATGGTTCGAGGTTTGGGTGACCTGTAACATCTTTTTATTTGACTTTCGAGGTAAAAAATGGTAATAGCTCGGATGATTCCTGGAAGATGAGGGGACATAGCACCCTGTGAAGACTTGGACGATAAGGTCTGAGTGATGGACATCCCTTCATAAGACAATAGCTCCAATTATCACCCTCTAGGCATTGGGTGACAACTGGGAAGGAGCCAAGTTGATGTAGGACAGTATAGCCCTGATGATGGGATGAATGGGCAGACGAAATCCTAACTTGAACATCTTCTCATACAAGCAGATCTTACCATCCCGTCCGCCATAAGCTCTCTCATCCCTCAGAGGTCTCTTGAGTTTTATAGAGGGACTTATAGAATATAGATGTCTGAACGCCAAAAGGTCGATCTCGCTGACAGTGCTCTCTATCTCGTCCGCCTCAGAAGTATCAACATCACTCTCAGTAACATCATCATCACTCGTCTCAACGTCGGCCTTAGCAGACGATGGGGCACCACATGGAAACCTCTAAGTGAACTCAGCCCCTGTAACAGCTGATAGGGGAATGGCTTCAAGAATTGGTGGAACAGTAATGCTAGGACCTACAACCTCAACGTCAGAGGAAGAGTGCGATGTGCTTGAACTGTTGTAAGATGAGGCACGACTAGAAACCTTGGCTTGGTCAGGGACCTGATCCTGCTGAGTGGAAAAGTCCAAAGCCTCTTGAAAAGAGTCCACAGACATAGGGTCTGAGGTAGACGACTCAGACTCAGACATGGGGGAAGTTTCAACTGGGACCTCTGCTTATTTAACTGGTTCGGCTGGCTCAGGGTATATGACCTTCAGAGGGGGTGGAAAGATAGGTCTTTAGGGGAATGCCTCTACCCTACGAGCCTCCTCTTGGGCTCTTTCTATCTGCCTAATTTTATCTAAGGTCTTATCCCTAAGAGAGGGGAATTCCTCTAAGAGTTGGTATAAGGGTCTGAGCATATGAGGCAGACCCTACACTTGTGACTCTTTTAAACAAATAACTTGACTTGGCTTGGACAAGGATCAAACTAGGGTTTTAAATGAAAAGCGATCAATAATAGTTCAGCAAAAAATACATAAACTCGTCGAAAAACTAATAAAATAACCGAAAACCTCTTAAAGCTCACCGAAAAATGAAAAAACAGGAACAAGGCAGGAAAAATGAAGAAAAAGATATGGTAAATGACACCTGAAGGAAGGCAATGAGAAGGAAGGAAGGCATTGCAAGGAAAGTCCACCCAGTGCAATTCTAACCATAGCTCTTGTAGAGAGAGAGAGAGGCTAAAAATTCCAAATAAAGAAATGAAGAAGTGGGGAAGAAAGAGAGGGAAAAAGGATTTAACATTCAAACATCCCTACATGCATCCCAAGGCCCATCATTGCACTGGGATCCCAAAGGATAACTGACATCATTGAGCTTACCTGGTACGCTAGCCACTTCAGCAGTTGACACTTGTCAAAAAGGTATTAACACCTAAAGAAGTCTAACCCCGGGCAAATATACCCCTTAAGCACCTGATCACACAGGTAACTAAGGGCTAGGGGTGATTGATATGCCCTAAATGTACCCCCCAGCTCAGAAACATCAACCTCGGCCATGGAGATGGTCGATGTTGGAAGGGCCTTAGATCAACAACTAGCGGTCTCATCCCAAGAAAGGTTGGCCATGGCCGACGCTACTAGTTACCTCGATAAGAGAGGTCTTTATGATCCATGGGGAGTTATTCATCAGGCCATCCAAGTATGATAACCTCGGCTAGATGCAGGCCGAGGTTACACGGATGATCTCATCATCATAACCAGCCTCGATTGAGGATCAGTCGACGTTCCTGCTACTTCACCATTACCTCAGCCCAGGCCGACGTTGCAGCCCCACCTGCCTTACCTCGGCTCTGCTAATGAGCCAAGGTCACCACTGATTAAGCAGTCACCCTACTACACCAACCTCGTCCTCTTCTAGGCCGTGGTTGGGACCAATCACAGATGTCCGAGTCCTTATCAGCATATGTACTATTAGGAACACGTGTACACAATCAGTTATAACTGAATCATTCCCCTCACGTGAGAGAATATTGAGGTCATCATTATCTGCATGAGATCAGCCAGGTGTCATTCTCATACTGGTTCGATCCTTATGCACATGTTCATTGCATGCTTGGGGGGTACACTACACCCCCCAGGCACTATATATAGAGGTCATCCTCTACCTTGTAAAGGGGCCCAAAATTACAACCCTACCTGAAACTCTCTCAATTTACATAGTAGAGAGAGAAAGCTTGAGAGTTTGTATCCATGGCCATTAGAGCGCTCATACAGTGATATTAACCACACACCTTCACCATGGACGTAGGCCTGATTGGCTGAACCACTTACACGACCGTGTTCATCTTCCTCTCCTCACCTCCTTCTCCTATATGTGTTTACATACTCTTATGCTGCCATTGTTAACATTGAATTAAGCTCATAAACACCTTTAAGGGTGGTGTTGTTTCAAGCATCATCAATAAGAAGAAAAGTCATATTATCTGTGTTGCTAGACCACACATACAAGATGATATACAACGTCATATCGATAGTACAATTCCTAATAGTAGTGGGAGTATTACCGATGATCAGGATATATGTGTCACTTATACTGGATAATATGTTGTTCCACGTCATAGTGAGAGCATAATGTGAAATTAATAAATGTTAGTGTTTTGGTGATCATTTCAATATGATCCCATGTAAACATGAATCTAGTCCGAGGAAATAAAGTGAGTTATTCCAAAATAATGGCTTTTAGCTTTGACTTATGACTATGGATACCAAAAGGAATTCGATGAAATCCAATACAGTTTTGGGGAATTATAGACATGTTAATGGGATAAAACCCATTGGGAGCAAGTGGATCTACAACAAGTTAAGAGAGAGATCGATGGGATGGTGCAAGCCTTCAAGACAAGGCTTGCAAAAGAGTTTACTATAAAAGAAAGTAATTGAATATGATAAAACCTTATCTCCAGTAGACATGCTACAGTCTATAGGGATTATTTTAACATCCTTGGAAAGTACATAGTGTAAGAGGGGAGTCCCTCTTTGGACTTGGAGTCTTCTGATACAATTATAGGCATAACCCCCCTATAGATATGGTGATAAAATAGTAACCCACGTATCCTCAAAAATCACAAATGAACACACAATATTTTATATAACAAACACTTCGATTGAACTCACTAATCTCTCATGTATAACTTCAAATAATAATAAAATAACTTCATAAACAACTCATTCACAGGGAGAGAGAAGTAAACAGCCTAAATACACCTTGGCAGGCAGCCAACATACCAACAGCCTTCAATATCTCTGGTTAGCCAATAAAATCTTCATAATAAATGTCAATGGCAGGTGAATAAACTCTGGTTTATAATAATCTCTATGCTCACTGTTTTTTTACTCTCTCCCTCTCTCTCTCTCTAAGAAGAACTTAGTGTTCTCAGAAGTGGTTTAGGTTAATAAATAGTTCCACACCCCTCCTGATATGTCTCATCCCTCATCAATGTGAAAGATATTCCCCTCGCACTTTAAGTCACAAGCATCAAATGCCTGATGGGTGAGCATCCCCTACACCATGGTCAATAAATACTAGTGCATATCTTTTGTCTACATATTGTGCACCAGAGAACTGTCATGACACTGGTAGTTAGCCAAACCATCTGACATCCCCAATACTATAGTGGTTTACTCACGTTTGGATTGGACATTAGGTAGGTGGCTCATGACATCAGTCAAAGTAGATGTGACCTTTGGTAGAGGGTTGTTTGGCTCATAGCTCAATGTAAGTTGGAACTTAAGGTTACTCTGCACAAGCTTCCAGGAAAAATGGTATCTCGGTGTTTTACCTGATGTATCTAAAATGGTTAAGACAAGAATTAATGCTGACTTACTTCTCAATCATCCAATCCAAGTCCCTCTGAAGTTTCCAAGATGAGGTCATTCGATAGAGCATATAATCTCTCCATATCCCTGTCAGGCCTGGTCCCTCGTGAGTACCGTTTGACCTTTATCTCAAAGTTATAATCGTTACATATTATAATTAATGTAATTAAAATATACAGTTTGACTAAATAAAAATAAAATATAAGGATGATCAATCTAGGTAAGTTTCCTCGCCGAGCTGCCTCACTGAGCTACTGAGTTGCCTCCATGCTTCTTTATTCTCTTGAGCCTCTTATGTTAAGAGGGGGAGATCTCTCTAATCACGAGATTATTTTCAAGCCCACCTACATTTTCCCCTTCATGTAGATATTTATTGTGAGCGCAAAAAATGTCTGCATAAAAACTTCTCAATCCGAAGGACCATCTATGATCCCATGCGAAATTCTTCTCAATGCACCTCATTTGAGATTGTTGCCATTATAATTGTTCAAAAAGGAAAATTCTCCCTAATGTACCTGAGCCAAAGCTCTTCAATATCTGGGCGTATGACGAGGGGACATCGTGAACTTTTTGAACTATGGGTGGGAGCCTGGCATTCATTTTCAGCGAGTAGCCTCAAACTGTTAGGACTTGTTCATTTTTAGTGAAATTTCTCCCCGTTGTATATCTGAATCTAAGCCATAATCATTATGATTGTTTAAAAAGAAAAACGTCCCCCATGTACCTGAGACAAACCTATTAGCGTTCCGACTATTCAAAAAAGGAAAATTCTACCCAATGTACCTGAGCCAAAATTATCAGCGTTCTGACTTATGGTGAGGGGACATCGTGACCTTTTTTAACTTGGAATAAAGGTTGGCGCTTAGTTTTTGTGATTGACCTTTGTTTCATATGACTTCACACCTTTACCGAAGATTATCCCTAATGTATCTTAATTCATTCTACCATCGTTTGAGCTTGTCACGAGGGGAAAATCTTCAGTTAGTCTTTTAGATTTCTATTAAATTTAAGAAAAATGGAAGTAACTAATTACTTTTTTTGAAGAAACAGTATCTCCTATAAGCGTGACCTCATTAATGAAAAGAATATGTATTTTCAACTGCCATATCAATCCCCAAATTGCCACGTCTTTTGAAATCATTACTGATAACTGGGCACATGTATGCATGGAAAACCCAATTTTCTAGGAGAGTGTGAAATATTTTCTGCAAATGCTAAGTATGACCCCTAGCCCTTGGTGACGAAGATGATGATTCCTCTGCTCGGGGTTTCTTTCCCCCAGAGGGAACTATGAGGTTTTATCTCGATCGAGGTGACTTCCCCTATTCGCAGATAGACTTTGAGGGGCCTGAAGGTTCCCCAACCCACTTCACTACCTGGAATAGCTATATGAAAGTTGCTTATGCAAGTTCCGTACTAAGGTTGGACTTCAACCGACTACCTAATTTGGGTACTTTACTTTGTCTAAACACTGCTTCTTTCCTAGTGTTGGTGTCACAATGGAACATCACAACCCACACTTTCATGCGTGTGGAGAGTATACTATTACCTTAAAAGATGTTTGAGATTTTCTTGGGCTTGATCACACAGGTACATGCCCATAAGCCAATGAGGCTCTAGATACCCAAGAAGCTATAGCTTGAACAGACTTAGATCAAATCTGCCGAAGTTGCACAGTGGCATCAAATAAATCCACTTTCACTCCTCTCATAAGTTATTTCTTCCATGCGCATTCTCATAAATAGGGTTCTTATTCTTATGGGAAAGGTAAAGGTACACCTTTGGAGTTACCTGATTACATCTTGGTCATGCTTTCCTATTTTCTCTTACCCGATAAGCCCAATGATTAACCACGTAGGGATCTTGTCAAATATTTCAATCCGATTGGCTAGGGGGTTCAAGCTCCCTTTGGCCGCAATAGCTTTGGGATCTTTCTATACCTGACTGGATAGGTTCTACCTTGATATGGAATGATCTCTTGGTTGATATAATGTGTCCAATTTTTCCAATACTATATTCCTAATGGGTTTCCTCTACATTCGTTTTCCCGAGATAATAGTCACTGAAGTAACATTACCCATTCATGAAAATATCAAGCCCTATCCCTTACTTCCCTGGCATCAAAAGCAAAGCTGAAAGGACATTCTCTCCATCTTTTATAAGCCTAGTTGATTTCTCATGAGGCCATATAATAGGAGACTTTTGCTCATACTTAGTCATTATTTTCTCGTGAATCTAGAACGGTTTAAGCCAATTCTAAGAAGCTTATTGATGAAGATCCCTCATTTATTGTTATGCTCCTTCTGACTCCAGGTTACTTTCCTTTTTACCTTTAGCGGGGTACTACTTCAGAGCACTAGAACCCAAACCGCTGTTTCCGTCAATTTGGCTATGATTACAGGGCTCCTTATCCTGATTTTTAGGAAACTCACCCTAAGGAAAATTTATTTGAGGCTGGATCTTTCTATAGAACTTCAGCTGCTTCGTTAGTTTGCTCAACAGTTAGTGTCCGAATCATTATTACTGGATCTACAATGAAAGGTGATGTGACTTATCACTTCGTGATGACATATTGGTTGATGCAACTATCTAAGATTGATGAATTCATCCAGAGTCCTCCCGTTTATCCTCATGTTCTTACTTTTCCACCTTTGAAGTTCGGTATCAAAGGAAATTATATTTTGGGAGTTGAGTTTCCTATTAGTAGTACTCCTAAGGATTTTCTAACTAAGTTACCTATTTATTCTCCCTTGGTTGTTAATGATGTTCCAAAGGCCAAGAAAGCTCCTGCCCCAAAACAATCTGCCCCTGCCCCTACCCCATATATCGAAGGTGCTCTAAATGAGGGGCCTTCTTATCCAGCTACCAAAAAGGATAAGACCTCTAGAAGTGGTGGTTCTTTTAAGTCTGACACCCCTACTGATGCTTTCTCAGTTGCTGCAATTACTACAAAAATGCACGAAGCCACGCGGGAGGAACTTCAGACAAGGTATTGTACTGAGCTTAAATGGTTTCAATAGGTGTTTCAACAATATACCCTTGTTGTTCCTCCCTCGTCCATTTTTCCTTCTATTAGCGAAGTTCCCACGAAGGAAGTCACCACATAATGCAAAAGCTATCAAATAAAAATTGGCACTGGTTGTCTTTTTGGGAGAAAGAACTCTCAAATAGCAATTGGTGTTGGGGGTCTTTTGGGGAGAAAGAAAACCTCAGGCATAAAAACTCAGAAGAAATGTTCTTACATTTTTCAACTCATAACTCATCCTCAAATCCCCAAGCCCTCTCCACCTCCATCTTATGTTGAGCCTGTTGAGATTGACGATATTTTGGAAGATGTGTTTGGTCCCATTAAAGGAGCTTCCATAATACTGCAATCAACTTCTTCTCCTGTAGTTCTTTCAATAGTTTCGTCTCCGAATCAAAAGGTAACTTCCTTTTTTCATAACCTCTATGTTAGTAGGGAATATCTTTATCCAACACTTAACATAAAAGAATGGGTCTCTGTCTTTGCGGGAATACCATTTAGGTAGATTTTCTCCTCCTGTAGGTCCTTTCTTGGGAGGACAGTTTAGTCTTTCTGAGACCGTTGCACCTCCTACTCATTCTCCCATAAACGGGCTTACATACTTCAGTTATTCTCCCTCTTAGAGTGTCAAGGAGGCTAATCGCAGGGCTGATATGTTCCATGACTATGTTGGACCATCCTATTAGGCATATGAGACTCCCTTAGTTTTTCTGGTACATCCCCCTCTCTTGTGGATCCTCTAACTGTGCTTCCCGTTTCTTCAAGTTCCCCCCCCCCCCATAGGTAATGGTTTCTTCTTCTAAACAATCTTTCGAAACTAAACTTTTTTAATACAAAGTGTTGTGCTTCATCCTTTTATCAAGATGTTGGTTCTTCATTAGCCACAATCTTTATTGATTCGTTACTTCAAGTACCTCTGGCGAGGCCCGTCACTGGATTTTCTCCTTCCCCTACTACTTCGGAGAAAAAATTAATCTCCTTTGTATATTTTCCCCTAATCATGTGTTGTTTATATTATTTAGTACTTCGTGATTATTTTAAGCCTTCCTGAGGTGTTTCTCCTCCTTCCTATCCTGAGGCTCCACGAGGTCTCAAAACTATAGGTGCTTCGTCTTGTCACCTTCGGGTTCTGCAGGCTCTTGAAGTTGTTGTTGCTTCATCTTCTCACCCAAGGGTTGTTTCGTCTTATGTAGTGGTTGAGACAGCTGAGTCTCAATAGACTTCAGTAGGGCCTTCCCCTATTTTGGCACTTGTGCATTTTCATGGGGAAGCTGATTCGCAATGGACCGAGGTTCCTCTATCTGAAGGTTCATTTGAAGCCCTTAGGAGTATTGAAGTTACTGCCCCTTCTTGTGGTATTCCTGTTATTGAGGTAACTATTTCTTACCCTTCATTTGCATAATTTTATCATTACGCCTGTGTTCAAACAAAAACATAACTCACACTTCTTGGTGACTAAACAATGAAAATCACTTATTATGATTTTTTTAGAAACTCACACTTGCGAGGTGACTTAACAATGAAACACACTTGTTAATATTTTCTTAAAATCTCACACCTTCAAGATGATTGAACATTGAAAAACATTCGTTAAGATTTTTTCAGAATCTCACACCTACGAGGTGACTTAATAATGAAAAAACATTATTAAAATTTTTTTAGAAACTCGCACCTTCAAGGTGACTTAATAATAAAAAAACAATTGCTAAGAAATTTTTTAGAATCTCACTTTTCTTTATCACATTTCAATGCATGAGCGCCACATAGAGAACCTGCTTCCCCGGACGAGTCAAGTCACAACGATCGTGGTTCAACCACTGATATTCAAGCTAACAATGAATCTAATTATCAGGTTCCTCTAACTAACATGGCTCCTCGGGAATTCATGCCTTCAAGTCCTTCACCAATTTCCCCAAATCCCTACATGCCACGAATTGATCATTGAACAACTGGAATCTCATAATCCAAAGACATTTACCACTGACAATTTGCGCTCAAATAAGTTTTCGATGAATTTTAGGCTTTATGGAATGGCTAGTATCATTGCTAAGATCGTGAATACTCAAACTGTGGACATCTTCAGATTTATCATAAATCGACCTTTGAGTAATTTGAAAGAACTACCCAAGGATGGTTTCCAAATTAATTGGTTGATCAATCACTTCAAGTTGCTGAAGGATGCTAAGTTAAAAAGTTAGAGGGAATTAGACCGAAAGTATGTGGAGGCCCAATGATCTAAGGATGCCACAGTGAGGGAACTGGTCCATTTGTTAGAAGCTATTGATCAAAATGTTAAGGCAGTCGAGGAGGCTCTAGATAGAGCCATGCAAGAATGGAAAACTTTGGTCATCCAACGCACCCAACTCCAAACTAGGCTAGAAGGTTCCATGTCTACCTAACAAATATGTCTGCAAGCATCTTCGGGCCTGACTGGGGACTTCAACTTTTCCCCTGATCTTTGGTTTCTTCTATGTTGAGATCCCCATTATATATGCATTTCTTTAATTTCTTACATGTAATTCATGGGCAATAGTTTCCATACTTGAAATGTTTTGAATGCGAAATATATAAAAGAGATCATTTTGGCCACATCATATCTCAAGTTATGTTTCAAGGTGATTATACTATATTCTCATTGTAAATTAAAGAAAACTCTTATAATTTCAGTATGTTCTTTCCCCTCTAACTTTAACTTCTTAGAAGACAAGAAATAACAACAAAATAAAAATAAACTATTGGACTTTAACATGATAGTAAATAGCTTAATACAAAATCCAAACTCAGGTGACACAACTCTAGACATGATAGACCTTTAACCACTTGTTATTAATCTTAACAGGTTTATCTTCTCCTATCGTTAATATCGATGAATAACATGAATCATAGACCTCCTTCACTATGAATGGTCCTTCTCAGTTGATAAAAAAATTGGGTAAAGGAGCCCTAGAATGTATTTCACAACTGCCTTCAAAACTAAGTACCCTTCTATAAAATTTTATGGTCTCACTAAGTTTTCGTATGCCCTGAAAAGCTAATTTGTATACATTTGAAAGTGCAGAATTGCGTTATCACTTTTCTCATCAAGCGCTTCCAACTGAATGTATACACTCTGGGGGAGCATGCTGCTATGCCAGGCAAGTCTTACCAAGAGAACTTCCAACTTTACTGGAAAAATAGCTTCAGCTCTAAAGACCAGTGAGAACGGTGTATACCCTATTGGATTTTTCTTTGTTATTCGATAGGCCCACGGGACTACTATGATCTTGCTATACGATGACCCTAGGAAATCTTCCATCATCTTGCTATACCAAAATATTGGCCAAGTTCTTATTAGTTGCCTCTATTTGACCATTGCCATTGGGGTATGCCACTATTGAGGTGTGATGAACGATGGAGTTTTTTCTGTGAGCATCAATACTTTTTTGTTAACATATAGAATTCCATTATTAGATAGAATGACCTTTGGAATCCTAAATCGACAAATTATATGCTCGCTGATGAAGTTTTCCACCACAACTATAGTTGTTCTCTTCAAAGGTATTGCCTCAGCCCACTTAGTGAAACACTTCGTTGCCACCAATATCCTAATGTTTTATAGGCTCTACCAGGTCAAACTCCCAAGTATGAAATAAGGAAGGAGTAACTAACGAGTGTAGGTCCATCGAGGGGGCATGGATCATATTTTCATGCAACTGACACACCTTGCACTTGCAAATGAACTTAGTAAAATTTTTAACCATGGTTGGCCAATAATAACCCAAAGTCATTAACTGGTCATGTAGCTTTCCCCCTCCAATGTGAGTTGGTTCATGAGCTTACTTCAAGACTTCTGTTACTTCCTCCCTTGTGATGAATCGTAAAGGCTTATTAAAGTATCCTCTATAATAAAGTTGTTACTCTTAAATGTAGAACCATGGGGACCTTCTCTTGAGTCCCATATCATCCATTTTTTTCGAAGGAAAAACTCTATCTTTGATGAAATCAATCTAAGCATGCCTCCAATCTTCTTAAACCTTAATGAAGTGATATTCAGCTACCTGAATGAATATTTGACATTTATTGCACCTTTATTGTACTTATAATGGATCTTGCTTCATCGTTGGCCAGAAGTATCCCTCTCTTGATTCTTTTATACAGAGGCATCTTAATTGTCTCGCAGTGTTCATCATGTGTTTTTGAAACTTGTGTTGTACTTTCTCAGGCCCGATGAGTCTTGATAAACATCCTCTCACGTTCCTGAAGTATAGACTTCCTTGGCTTCCAAATTACTGCCCCAACTCTCTAAGATCCATCTTTCCATCTCCAGACTCTAGATATTTCTTGAACTCACCTCTCCAATACGAATCATCTTCCTTCGACAAGATCGACTGAACAATCGATGGATCTATTCTTTATTGTATCACCACCGTAGTTATTTCACTATTCATAACCACCTTCTGGGCAACAGGGCATAAGCATCAACATGTATGTTAATCATTATAGGATGCCTCTATATTTTGACATAATGGAACTGGATGATGATCCGTTGGATGATTGTTCTATAGGGCACAAGGTGAGATGCTTCAATGCGT
Organism: Sambucus nigra; assembly: GCA_949130495.1. Taxonomy (NCBI): domain Eukaryota; kingdom Viridiplantae; phylum Streptophyta; class Magnoliopsida; order Dipsacales; family Adoxaceae; genus Sambucus; species Sambucus nigra. The sequence goes on from OX422222.1 coordinate 363,829,520, forward strand.
ATTCCTCATTCACTTGGTTGACCACTAAATTTGAATCACCTTTGATGCACAGTGAAAAAATGCCTCTTCGAAAAGCTTCTATCAATACCAGTACTAATGCTTCATACTCTGCTTCATTATTAGAACAATGAAAATCTAACTTGTAGGAAAGATAAAAGTCCACCTTCCCCTTTGAAATAATAATCCATGGCCCTCATTTTATTTTCACTAAGGAACCATCGAATTCCATATTCCATTCATCCAAGTTTGCATCCAAAATATTGGTCTGCAAATCATTTCCTCGAATGCTCTCACGGGGTGGCTCAAATACCCTTGATGGAAAGATCGTCAATAACTCTACATACGCCTAACTCTTGATTACGCAATGAATTATACATTTCAAGTCATACTAGAAAAGAATGGGTAACCACCTAGCTGCTCTTCCAATTAAAAGAGTTCTCACCAACAAATACTTAATAGGACTGCATCTTGTTATAATATCAATTGTCAAAGATAACATATAATGTCTAAGCTTTTGAGCTACGAACACTAAGGCTAAAAAATGCCTATCTACGCTGGTATACCTTACTTTAGTTCCATGTATGATCCTACTCAAGGAGTAGACTGGACTTTCTATCCCATTAATATCCTATACCAATAGAACCCCTATAGACCTAGTGGTAGAGGTAAGATAGAGCTGCAACGGTATTCATGCCTTGGGAGGAATCGTCATTTGTGGAGAGGTGAGCAGCTTCTTCAGCTTGTTGAGGGATTCTTGGTGAGCTTTATACCACTTGAACTTTGTTCCCTTTCGCAGTAGATCTATTAGTGGATGATTTATCTCGGCCAGTCCTAGCATAACCCTCCTGAGGTAGGAGATTTTACAGAGGAAACTCTTCATCTCCTTCATAGTTCTTGGATATGGCATCTCTAGAATCACTTGTTATTTGTCCTGGACCATGTTCACTCCTTACCAATCCATAACAAATCCCATAAACATCTATCTTGTTGCTCCGAATGCACACTCAACGGATTCAATTTTTTTTATACTTTCTGCATCTGTTGAACACGTTCCTCAAATCCCCCAAATGGGACTCCTCATTTTTTTACTTGATCGACAAATCAGCCACATAAAATTCAAAAATGTTATTAAAGAAGTCATGGAAAATGGTCATCATAGTTCTCTGGTACGTTGGTATAGCTTTCTTTAACCTGAAAGGCACCACTATGTACATAAAATTATTCAACGAGGTTCTAATTGATGTTTTCTCCACATCAACTGGATCCATCTTGATTTGGTTATACCATATGTACCTATCCATGAAGTTATACATTTCATGACATGTAGTTGTATCGATCAAGTTGTCAATGAAAGGTAGAGGGAACTCATTTTTTGGGAAAGCTCTGTTCAAATTTGAAGTCTACATAGATTTGTATCTGGTTTTTATCTTTCATCCCACTGGGACAATTATAGACAACCAAAGGGGTGTTGGATTGGTTTGATAAGCCCTGCCACTAACAGCCATTGGACCTCCTCTTTAATCTTCAGATCCAACTACGACTTGTAACTCTCCATTGCTTACTTCACCGGTATGGTTGAATGCATAACATTCATCTTGTGGAAACTTACTTCTTCATCGAGACCCATCCATCTTTATGTACTTCCATGCGAAGACATATCTTCACTCTCAAATGATCTCAATCAAAGCCCCTCTTTTATCTACACTTAGATCCTTCAAAATGAAGATGGGCCTTGGATTTTCTCCTTTTTTGAACAGATCAAGTTGTTACAATTCATGTACTTGTGGCTTTGGGTGATCCATTATTTACTCTGGTTCATCCTCCACTTCCTCCATATACCCCTATATATTGAAAATATTAATGACCATACATTGCCCTTGATTGTCCACCAAAAATCACTCATACTCTAGGTCAGCCTCTTTAACAGCTCCTTTGATTGTCTGCTCACATCTTCCAAGGAGATAGAACACCCTTTCGTCTTCCATCTATACATTCTAACATTGATGGTTGATCGATGCAATAACTTTCTGTTTCTTCTTTCATGAAGATTCTCCTAGTCTATCTCCTAAAAATCTTCTCTGTACACTCTATCATTTGACCTCATGCTCTACGGTATCAATCACGAGCCTCATCATATATCTCAATTGCTTAGAGATAGTTTGAGGTTCAGGACTTGAAATATTATCCTCCTCAAGTCCTTTCCTCATTCCTCCATTGCTTTGATCGTTCACAAGACCCATTCTTTCTCTAATAAAGGGGACTCTAACACCCTATATGTTCCTCATAAGGACTCATTCATCTTCCTCCAATTCTGTGTAAAATGAGGCACTAACCAGATAAGCCTCCTCATACGCACATAATTTTTTAGTTTTTCATATAATAATCTTTATCCCCTTCACATTTGCATTGGCACACTGGTAATATGTCGAAGGAATAAATCCATGGTTCTGTATCCACATTTTTTTTATCAGGAGACAGTAGGAAGTATCACTCTCAATGACATGAAATTTGATATGTGAAGTGTGTTTCCCCTTCACTATCCCCACATTCACATACTTTATTAACTTTGAAGATTGGTTGTCATAACTAGAGATCAACAAAGTCATTGGTATCAACCTAGCCTCAGAGATATTGGGAGCGTAAAATAAGTTGATAGGCATGATGTTTATGGAAGCCATGTCCATCAAAGCTCTTGCAAAACTTACCATATTAATGCTCTCCATTACGTATAGTGGTATGTTCTGAGGTAACCTCACTGCTCTATCGGCATCAGAGAACCTCACTTCAGACAAAAATCTCCTCACTGGCCTAGCCATGGGCCCTTCCCACCTTAGCAATGGAACTGCGTTCTTCATTACAATATTTAAAATTAGATGAGTGATTTCCAGCTCTCTCTGTTTGGGCATTCCCACTTGATTGAAGAACCACGCTAATTTAGGTGACCGCGATACAACTTGGTATTCTAGTCTTTTATCTCTATATTCATTGTCAATGTTGTACACTTCCTCTACATCCCCCGCACTTGCTTCGTCATATTCTATCACGATGTTAGTTATCCCCCTCGTTCAATATTCTAAGGTTTCTTCAAACTCCTCCTGCTTCACCATCAACTCTCCTACTTCCCTCTCAGTTTCCTCATTATATCCCACTACCAAGTTTACTCCATGCGCTGATAATAGGTCATTGTTGACATTTCCTTAAGGGATCTTCCTTAACGCCACTATCAAGTCCCTGCCTTTATGTGCTTGTTAATGATCTTCCTTATAGTGAAATAAGACGTCGTTGGATGATCGATCTTCCAATGTATTTGACGAAACTTGGAGTCCGCCCTTACTTTTGGTTCTGGTTTTATAGATAGAGAACATTTGGGTACATAGAGTGCCCCCTCGTAGCATGGCATTGTAACAGCTAATCGCCTCCTAAAAATTATAAGGCAGTGCGGTGGGTCATATCTTTCTCTGTAAAATTTCCTCTTGTTATCCTTCTTCAACTTTTTGGCTCCTTATTCTCCTCCATCGGCATAACCCACTTGTGGTGGTTGGCCATGTCCCCCCAACGGACTGTACTTGCTGCTTGAACATCCTTGGCACCATGATGGAGCTTGAACATAGCACTGGAAAGATATTTCTTCAAAGTTTTAAGAACTCTCCAAATGTTCCTTTATGCGTCTCATTTATCAGGTGGCAGATGTACTCGGGGATCAAGCCTTCAGCGTAGATCTGAAGTAACTTAGACTCCTTAAACCTTTCCTTCACATCGATGGACTTTCCCCTAAACCTTCAGATATATGACACAACCTCCTTAACTAGTCGTTGCTTCTCCTTAGCCAACTGTGTTAGTGTGAATTCATCCTCTGCCAGAAAGAACTTCAGGATAAATATAATGTGCATATCCTCCCATGTAGAAACACTCTTTAGAGACAAGTGAGAGTACCATGTGTATGCTTTATCGGTGATGGATTTAGAAAACTCTTTTAGCGTAACTTCTTGTTGTACTCCTCTGGGCAAGGAGTGCAAAAATCATCATATACTGAAGCTACCTTGCTGGATGAATGCGGGAGGCTGTTATCATCTTCAGCATCTCTTTTTGCATCTCATTTCTCATCTCCTTTAAGAAAGATGAAGAAGCCTTCTTAGTCATTAGGACACTCAACTAAAAGATCACAGGTGGATCGCTGGTCACACTTAAAGTACTCACCATTGGCACAGGGTGGGGACAGTGATCGTGGGTACTAGGCCTGTTGGAACTGCACTTGATGGGGATATCGGGGCCGCCATTGGGGTAATGAGAGAGTTGGGATCCAACCCTCTATTAAAAGACATTTCTTCTCCAGGAATCTGTAAAAACTCCATAAATTTACCCATCAGATAGGCCATCTATACTAGTCCCATCAAATCACTAGTGAAACCTGTGTGACCATTGGGATTCCTAATATTTTTTTGACTTTGGGAACCTTTAAGCGAGGTGCCCCTTATCTAAAGGTTTCAAGATCTCTCACTTTTAGTTCCTCAATCCGTTGAATATCATCGTAGTCAAGGACCTGGTGAACATTATCTTGCGCCATAATTCTAGAAGAATGCCTCATGGGAAGAGTCTCAAAATGTAAGAAGAGAGTCCTCTTGGGCCTGGGAGTATTATGATGTAATCGAAGGTGTAACCCCTATGGATATGGTGATAAAATAGTAACCCAAATATCCTCAACAATCACAAATGAACACGCAATATTGTATATAACAAAAACACAGATTGAGATCATAAATCTCTCATGTATAACTTCAATTAGTAATAAAAGAACCTCAGAAATAACTCATTCAAATGGATAGAGAAGTAAGCACCTTAGATACATCTTAATAGGCAATCAATACACCAACATCCTTCCATGTCTCTGGTTAGCTGATAAAATCTTCATAATAAATGTCAACATGGGTCAATAATCTCTAGTTTGTAATAACTTCTTTGCTCTCAGTATGTTTATTCTCTCTCTCTCTCTCTCTCTCTCTCTCTCTCTCTCTCGAGGAAGAACTCTCTCTTCTCAAAAGTGGTTGAGGTTAATAAATATCCCCACACTCATCCTAAGATGTCTTAATCCTCTTTAATGTGAAAGACATTCCCCTCACGCTTTAAGTCACCAGCATTAAATGCTAGATGGGTCAACACACCCTACGTCATAATCATTAAATGCCAGTGCATACCTTTTGGCTAACAACTGTGTATCAGAGGACTGCCATGACAGTGGTAGTTCACCAAAGTCTCTGACAGACCCAATACCACAGTGGTTTAATCAAGTTTTGATTTGAAAATGGGTAGGTGCCTCGTGACACCACTCAAAGTAGATGTGACCTTTGGTAGAGGGTTGTTTAGCACAAGGCTTAATGTAAGAAGGAACTCAAGGTTACTCTACAAAATCTTCCACATAAAATGGTATCTCGGTGTGTTACCAAGTGTAATTAAAATGGTAAATACAAGACTTAGCACCGCCTTACTTCTCAATCCTCAAAATGAAGTCCCTCTGAAGTTTCCATGGCAAGGTCATTCAATAGAGCATGTAATCTCTCCCAAACCCTTCTAGGTCTAGTCTCTCGCGAGTACCATTTGACCTCACACTCAAAGTTACAATCGTTAGTGCTTATAACTAATGTAATTAAAAGGTACAATTTCACTAAGTAAAAATGAAATATAAGGATGAGCTCTCTCGATAAGTTTTCTCACTAAGCTCCATCGCTAAGCTGCCTCGCTGGGCTTCCTCACCCGTTGAGCTTCTTCGATGCCTTCATTCTTCTTCCTTATCTTGAGCCTCTTATTCTAAGAGGGGGAGATATCTCTAATCACTAGATTACCTTCAAGCCCCCTACACATAATAATGAGCTAGGAAAGCAAAGTGTGTAAGCCTAAGAAGTCCGTTTATGGACTTAAGCTAACACTAAGGTCTTGCAACATTCGATTTAATCATGAAATCTCAATTTTAATTTTAATCAAAGTCTGAATTACACTCATTTGTATAAGCATCATGATGAAAATGTTGTGGTATTTCTAGTACTATTTATGGATAATATTCTTCTAATCGGTAATTAGTTGGGTGTATTATCTTTTTTAAAAGTGTGGTTGTGCAAGTAACTCAATATATTGTACTTAGGAAAATCCAGTCATATCCTTGTGATCAAGCCTTTTGATTATTAGGTAAAAAGAACATTGGGCTTATCCAAAGTCACGTATATCGATATTCTTCTCACATGATTAACGTCGATATTCTATGAAAGTGTTTTTATTTTTAAAGTATTAAATCACTATGTCTTAAGATCAATACTTTAGAAAATAGTTAATCAATGAAAATAACTAAGGAATGCACATAATGCTTTGACAGTAGGCAGCCTCATATATTCAATATTGTGTACCAGGACAAATATTTTCTTTGTCATTAGAATGATTACCAAATTTGATCTGATGGTCTTGCACCGTTTAGGTACAAAAATTCATATTTTTGTTAAATGAGGATTCAAAGTTTTTTACCTCAGAATATGTGTTTACACTAAAAATAATGGAGTAATAAATTAGAGTGTTATGAACCAATCATGTATTGTTAATTCCAATAAGGAGGCCAACGTTGTTGCCACTTTGGAGGAAACTAAAAAGGCTACATGGCTCGAGTACTTCCTATGTAACTTGGGTGAGGTTGCTTCAAGTGCAATTAACTATTACATTTCTTAATATGCATAGGAATAAGATTGCAAGTTCGAGATAACCCTTAACCCCAAAAAAAGTTAAGCACATTGAGTGTAGGTTACACCTATTTCGAGAGATTAAATAAGGTATGTGATAAGTTTATGACCAAGGTTCCAACAAACACCCGATTAATACTTTTATAACTAGGGCTATATGATGCATATGTTCATGTCGTTAAGATTACGTGTGAGATTGTTGGAGTTTTATTCTTAAAACCATGTATGATGCTTACTTTCAGTAAATTTGGGTCAGGTAATTTTGAAATATTAATAATGTTTATGAGAATGCCTTATATTTATGAATAAATATATTGTATATAATTTTTTCCAATTTGACTTAATAGGAATTCTGCTGAGTTGGGTTCAGCTTGATAATATATGTTAGCTGAGAAACACACCCATGAGAGGGGTGAAATGGGTATATAGTAAATGGATAATTTTAAAATATTTCTTAAATTGATTACAATTATTAATTCCAATATAATAAATTAAACAACAAATAAGAAATTAATCAATGATAATAATAAGCAGTTAAAGAGAGAGATTGATGAGACTTTGTAAATCAAGATTTTAATCTGGTTGGACTACTATCTATGTTCGTGCTCGAGAAAGTACTCTAGAACTTCACTATATTTGGTTCACTTATGGTGGAACCAAAACCAAAGAGGTAGAACTACCTTCTAAATTGCAACCAATAAGATGGTAAACTCGTCCTTGCCCAAGCAGTACCCATGCAATAGCCTAATTTCTTTAAATGCCTTAACTATTTATAACTATGGCACTACCAGACGTGAAGATACAATGAAGCTAATAGTGTGTGATAACGAAAATAATTGTAACTTAATGTAAAAAAAAGTTTCTATATAAAAACAATGAAATAATACGTTTACTTTCTCTCTTTAAAAAGCCAAGTAAACTAGTTTCACAAGTATATAGCTCGTTTGGGTTTTTGTGTATATTTAGCAAAAGTGGGTATCGGGTTTGTAACTTAAATAAATAGGGAATGGGGATGAAAATTTAGGTTCAAGTGTTTTCTCTTGAAACTATTGTATGAGAATCTCTGAGTTCAAAACCCAAAAAGGGATTAAATCTCAATAAAACTTCTAGGGAGGGAAAGATGCAAACTTTGGGATATCAAAACTTTGGATGGGAGAAAGTTGTTTGTGTTTATATGTTTTGAAATGGAGGAGGAGGAGGGTATTTTTAGGTTTATCATGAGCATTTGTTTTACTCGCTTGAGACATCAATAAAGGGCTTGTGATGAATTTATTGCATGAACTGGATTATAGGTTGTGTGTACAAAATGAATTCCTATTCAATAATTCTAAAATTCTCATGAGGATGTCAGTTGTCAGATTTGTTTGAATCACATATAAGGTTTCAAACTTCAAGTTAAATTGTGAACGTCGCTGCTTTTGGTACTTGATTATCATTATCTTGGTTTTGAGGGTTTCATTGTCTCGTATGGGATGGTTTCATAGTTGCCTGGATGAAGGTTTCCTTATTTCTTATCTCATAATGCATTGCGTGCTTATTTTTAATATCAATTACATTAGAGAGAATATAGTGAAGTTATGACCTTTATATCAATTGTGTTATCATGAAAAAATCCTTTTGGTTTAAATACATTGGTTTCGCAATGTCCCTCTTTTTAAAGATAACAATATATTTGATATAATTTTGAGAAAATGTTTTATTTTCCCACTTTATACAAGACTTTGTTTTGGAAAAACTTTGATTTTAAGAAAAATGTTTTTGTCCCCCTTAAATGTTGTACCTTTATGTTTCTAAAATATATCATATTTATCCCATTTTTTCATTATTGAAAAGGGTGGGGGAATACTTTGAAAATTAATTTTTTTTGGATATTTTTATGGGGTGGCTTGACACGGTTTTTATTTCCTTCTCTGCATGAGTTAGTTTAAGGTATTGATAATAATGAAATATGAGTATGTTTAGGCATCATGCATAAGCAATATTCTAAAATATTGGAATAATGATAGGTTTCATTTATTTAAACCAAAGTTACAAATAGAGATTATAGTTTGTTTTTAAGGGTAGTAGGGATAGTTTGGGTTATGGTAACCACTCGTTTGATTGGGGTTTTGTCCTTATTTTTCTTACGAGGGAGGAGCAAAGTGAACATATTCAATTGTCATGTCTAGACAAGAAAATTAGGTGGGTCAATGAAGAATATCTTGAATGCGCAAATTCCTTATTATAGTGTTGTGAGTTTTCTAGGTGGACCTTGTAGCCCATTGTTGAGCATATAGATTACCGACATTTTGAATTACTTTAGTATTGTTGTCTTAATCATCAAGACGTCGATTAATGTCCTCATGCCATTACTGATGGTCGTGTGAGAGGGAGGTATTTTGTTTTCAATAGTGTCAACACGACCCGTAAGGTGGTTAATGTAGGTGTTGGAGCTTCATTTTGCATTTAAGCAGTGAAGGTATTGAACTTACGAGATAAGTACTCTACAAGTGAATGGGTTGCATTGATGTCAGGCATGTTATAATGATGGATGGTGTTTTCCTCTTCTTCTTCTTATTCTTCTTCTTCTTCTTCTTCTTCTTCTTCTTCTTCTTCTTCTTCTTCTTCTTCTTCTTCTTCTTCTTCTTCTTCTCTTCTTCCTCATTTCATTATTCTTTATTACCTTCTCCTTCATGCTCGGGATCCTCAATGGCAACTTGAATTTTCCATTCACCATGGATTTTAGTAAAACTCGTGAGTTTAAAGACACGAACCTTAAGAATTGCGCAAGAGTTGGATTTTTGGAGTCGTGTGCAAGGGAAACAAAAATATATTTACCTTTAAAAATCTTAGTAAGAAACATCCCAAATGGTAGTTTTCCATATGATGTATAATATATGTGGGATGATTGATGTGGGTGTTTTGTTATACACACTAATTAAGGAATATATCAAGGAAGGTAATGGTGCATCGACTTCCTCATCGGGGGATGATGCAGTAGGTCAGGAGATTTTGAATGATTCGAGAAGTTATGTTGAGACTGCTGAGAGAAAGATTATTAGTAATGGTAGTGGTGAAGTTTCATCCCATGAGAAAGTTCATTATTGCAACGGGATTTAAGTGAGGGTACTTTGCCCATATATGGGACATATAGTCGTCAAAACTAGCATTAGGAATTTAAAGGATAATAGATATATCCTTAGGTGAGTATATGAGAGGTGTATTTAGAAAATAAGTATATGTTCTCATTTTTGTGAATTAGGTTTGCGTAGAAGACTCGAACATAATTAGAACAAGTGGCTTTGGAAATTTCAATGAATTTGGGGCATCCTTTATTTATGAACATGGTGTAGATTCAGAGACAATTATTCCATCTAAGATACCTATTAAGCCATAATCAAAGGTGAAAATATATTTGTTCCTTGGTTGATTACAAAAATGTAAGTCAAGATGTGGGACATTCAATTATTGTCATTCTCATTGTTTCTCTTGACCCTTTTAGATGATTTTCTAGATGAGGGAGTCATTTGTGTGTTTTGAGAAGTGCGGTTCTTAAGTTAAAGAGTGACAAAGTTTTAGCAAGGGTAAGTAGGATAATGTGAAATGAGAGATCTTAGTTTTATAGGGGATATATGTGCGAAGAGGTAAAAAGTCTTTAAATTGGAGCAATAAAATGGTTTGGAGGATACATGGAAAGTGGAATAAGCATGGGGTAAAGCAGTCACTTTTAGAGGTATCAGTCACTTTTTGTATTAATTTAGAGAGTTATTTCAGTAGATTGAAACCCCCAGATTTTTCTTTCAATTTTTTTGTTGATCTAGATTTGTTGTTTAAGACCTTTGTTAGTAGTGAGGAACTGATCAAGAATGCGAAGTCTTTGACAATGATAAAGGTAGGTGTGTAAGCGCATCAGAGTGTGAGTGCATAAATGGAGAAAGAGGACAAACCTTGGAAGTGACAAGTCCATGAAATTCAAATCTTCTAAGGGTTGATTGAGTTCACAAGAATGTATAAGTCACACCACATTGACTTTAGTTTTGTTTAAGACTGTATGTAGAGATAAATAAATGGGGAGAAAATTTCCATCCATTAATAACTAGTAGGAAGTTTTAGATTGTTTGGTAATATGTAGTTATTTATTCCTAATTATTTATTCCATCTACCTCCTTTTAGATTCATGTGTTCATAGTCAAAAAACCACACAAGTGCTGATAATATCCTTTGGGTTTAATTAAGGTTTTATTTTGAATGTGAGATCATTTTCATTCTGAAAATTTTAATTGGTGGTTTATTTGGGTTTGTTTTTTTTCTAAGAAGAATTATTCTTGTGAATTTTACTTGGAAGACCATTTCTCTTATGGGTAACAACCGAGTTTTTAATTTGACAGTTCACGTAAGTGTATCTTTGATTTTGCAATTTATACTAAAGATGATATTTTTATTTAAAGGTTTATTTGGGGTTGGAATAAAGTTATCAATTGTTTAACAAAATTTAGATTTCAAAAAAAAATATTTCCTTATGTTGACTTTGTCTTCTATTTCTTGCAAGATTTTCACGCTTGATTTTTGGATAAGAGTCTTTTGTTGATATTGATTTCTTGGTAAATTGTGAATTTCCAAAGAGTAAATACAACGGGGTTTTACTTAATCTTCCAAATGAATTTGTCAAAATGTTAACCTCTTTTCATAAATGATTATTTTCATTTTTTTCACTTTTATTTCTAGAGTTTATTTGATTTTGAAGATTATTTTGTTGTAGTAGAGCATTGTTTTCTTTCCTCATATTTTCAAATTTGACTTACAACTCATTGCTTTCATATTTGTAATGAAATATGAGAGTTAATGAAATTCTTGTATCTTTTACCAATGTTTCATATAAATGGTCTAATTTATCATATTCACTAATAATATCTTCTTTATATATAGTTTAATATTGATAGAGTCTAGGTTTACCTCCTCGATATCTAGCATGTATGAAGTGTGTTCCAGTTATTCTCTTAAAGTAGATGTTGGCTAATCTTTAAAAATCACGTCGTCTTTTGAATCGGGAATTATATCTTCGGATGAGGAGCTCGATGATTTTTTTGTAATTTTCCTTTTTATTGAATCATCATCCGTCTTGATAGTTGATGGATCATTGGGGTGAGGAGATTTTACCGGAACATCTTCATTTTTATTTGATGTGATTCCAAATATCATTGCCTTTGTTGCAGTGGGATATTTTACTTGCAGCAACATAGTTTATAGAAGAGTGTAATATTATCATAGTTTTAACATTTAATTCCTTTCTCTTTTCGGTACTTAGTCTATCCAAAATGGGTGAAATATTATCGTCATATTTTTGAAGAAAAGTAGTCAATGGATTGAATCACATACATGGTTCTAACTTTCCATAGTTTAAAATATTCTCTTGAGAAAATGGGATTATCATTTTTAAAAAATATTTGGGATAGGCTTGACATTTAAATTAGTGTGATCTTTATACTCAAAACATTCATTTCGAAATATATATCTATGACATAGGCTATGGTACCAATTGACGGCTCGAAAATATACCTAGTAGAGGGTGAATTGGGTGTATGATAATTAATGGCTAATTTTCAAATATTTCTTAACCTGATTATAATGATTAATTCGAATATGATAAATTGAACAATAATCAGGAAATTAATCAACAATAATAATAAGCATTTAAGAGAGAGATTAATGAGACTTTTTGAAAATCGAGATTTTAATGTGGTTCATCCAATACCTATATTCACACCTGAGATAGTACTCGACAATTTTACTATCTCTGGTTCACGTATGGCGAAACCAAAATCTCACAGGGAACACCACCTTCCAAACTGCAACAAAAAAGATACTAAACTCACCATTGCCCAATCCATACCCACAAAATATCCCAAGGTCTTTCAATTCTTTGACTATTTGTAACTACGGCACTACCGGACGTGTAGATACAATGAAGCTAACCAAGCATCACAACAACAATGATCGTAAACAAATGTAAAGAAATATTTCTATAAAAAAATAATGAAATAATATGTTTACATTCTCTCTTTAAAAAGACAAAGTAAACTAGTTTATAAGTATATAGCCCATTGGAGTTTTCAGTGGTATTTTTAGCACACGTGAGTATCCGGTTTGTAACTTAGCTAAAGAGGGAACAGGTAAGGGAATTTAGGTTCAAATGGGTTCTCTTGAAACTATTGTATGAGTCTTTGGGCTCAAAATTCGCAAAGGAAATTCTCTCACTAAATCTTCTAGGGAAGGAAAGACACAAACTTTGGCGTATTAGAACATTAGATGGGAGAATTTTTTTTTATTTGTGTGTTTTGAAACGAAAGAGGAGGATGGTATCTATATGGTTACGATGAGGATTAGGGACGAATTAGGATGGTAAAATAGTTGATAGATGTTTATGAACTGAGGTGATAATGCACACATTATGGAAATATCAGTCGATCGAAAGTGGAGTTCAGTTGATTGAAACTCTCCCGTAATGCCTTGGAAAAGATGAGAAGGGTCAAATAAAGATGAGATGTCTCAAAGTGTTTTCTGGGATTTTCAGTCGACTGAAAGTTATTTTGAGTAGACCGACACTCCTAGTTTGCCTAAAATAGTTTATTTAGGGTCCAATCCTCAAAGAAGGTTTAGGTTTGGTTTCGGTGTGTGGGGATGAGCTTATACATGTTCAAAATAGTTACTTTTTCTTTTTACATTGGCTCCTAAAGTACAACAAAATAAATCAAAAGTTATCTGAAACTTATGAGCATTTCTTTGACTTTCTTGAGACATAAATTAAACTCTTGTGTTGAATTGCTTGTTTTAACTAGATAAAAGGTTTTGCGTATAAAATAAATCTCTATTCGAATTATTCTAAAATTCTCCTGAGGATCCTGGTTGATTTCAGACTAAATTATTTGAATCACGTATAAGGTTGTAAGTTTCAAGTCAATCTTGTAAATTTCACAACCTTCTGTACTTAATTATCATTTTCTTGGTTTTGGGGGCTTCATTGTCTTGTATGGGATGGTTGCATGGCTTCCTAGATGAAGTGCTCCTTATTTCTTATCTCATAATGTATTGAGTGTTTGTTTAATATTAAGTACATTAAAGAGAATATACTTAAGTTGTGATCTTTATATCAATTGTGTTGTCATCAAACAAAATCCTCTTAGTTTAAATACATTGGTATCACAACATGAGATAGAAAATACAATAATATTACTATTGTACAGTTCAAAGCCTAGATAGGAAGTGACATCCTATTAGTATAGTTGTATATGCAATCCTAGTAGTTTATCTCAAACCAAAAGAACATGTCTAATGGTCCGAGAACTTGTTTAATAGTTCAAAATATTATTGTCAGTGGCACATTTAGGAATGTATTGAGTAGGATTGCCCATGAGATTCTAGTATATATGATGATGAAATTAGACATGGGCAATCTCACAGCGTTTTCAAAGGGTGAATAAATTCTTAATCGCTATGGTTATAAGGATTGGAGTGCTTACACAATTTTTTCTTTGATTGTTGGTGATACCAAATTTAGTCTGCTGACATGGATCAATAAAGTGAAGACATGTGGCAGTCTATGTGGCAACAACAAACACTTCCGAGGAACTCACACGCTCCGAGGAACCATACTACAACGAGGTACACTGTTTCCCCGAGGAACTCATACGCTCCGAGGAACGAGAATTCTCAGAGGAACTCTTGAGCATCGAGAAACTCAGGCGGTCCGAGCTGCACCTCGAACAAAGCATTAATAGCAGGATAACCAACAGTTTGACTGTTCATTAAATGCTTATCATTCAGACGCATATGCTTAAGGAGCATTGAATGTATCACTCTTTCATATGTACATCATTTAATGTATTACCCTTTCACATTACAGCCCCAGGGCTATAAATACATTGTACAATCCTCATTGTAAGGGGACCGGAATTTCTTGAGATAACATGTAATCGAGAATTTCCAACAATCAGCAATAACATAACAGTGGACGTAGGCCATTCTTATAAGGCTGAACCACTTTAAAAATTCTTTGCCTCATTTATTTATCTGTGATTGAATAATTAGATATGATCTAATTTTTTACATCAACGGATTGGCGCCGTCTGTGGGAACGACTGGTAATATCATTTTCCATAAAAAATAATCCATCACAAATGGTTGATATTCCAGAATCAAGCAATCGAAACGCTGGAAGCCCTCCAGATCCATCTGCTCCGCCAAATATTCCAGATCTGGCTGGAATAATGACAAATTTGGCTCAGGGCCAGACCGTCATGCAAGAAAATATGCGTCAACTCATACAAACCCTCCATGGCAGTGCATCAACCCATTCAAGACCACGAAGTATTCAAAGAAATACCCGTGCATCTTCTTCGTGTACTAGGCGTACCAATTCATATCGCAATGAGGAGTCTGAAGATTTTTCTTATCAACCTGGATGAACTTCGTCAGTGCGAGCCACAGATACTGAACAAAGTATCACTCTCTCCCCAGAAAGTACCAATGAGCTAGAAAGATTAAGCAGGGTATCTCCTTTCGATCGATTAGGTCCTAGGAGGAGCAAAAGTCCTCCTAGAGCCCCATCTAGGAGTTTTCGACGACCATCAGACTTAAGGGAAGGATCTGCCCAGTCGTGACCAGCTGCTCGTTAAGAGAGATCCCAGGAAGCCATATCAACACGATCAGTTGCTCGAACCAACAGGCCCGAAGAAGGAAATGATGCATGGAAAGGCTCTATTCAAAGGATGGAGGATAGATTGGGGGAAATGGTTAAAGCTAAGAACCCCCTACAACGAACCTTTGTACGAGGAACACTTTTCGTCCAATCCATTGTAGATTTTCCAAAACCATCAAAGTTCAAAGCACCTGTTGTGACCCCCAAATATGATGGAAAGACATACCATATCCTTCATATAGAAAAATACCAAGCTGCAGTCGACATCTATGTTGTTCCAGATGAGATGAGATGTAGGGAATTCTCGGGAACTCTTACCGGATCTGCTCAAATATGGTATAATAATCTTCCTCGGGGTAAGATTTCAACTTTTCTTCAACTGGCCGAGTTATTTATTGGGAATTTCTGTTTTGCGGCAAAGCCAGTTAAACGATTAGCACATTTGTTAAGTGTTAGACAAAAAGCTGGTGAGAGTACCAGAGATTATATAACTCGTTTTGATAACGAGAAACTTGAAGTCATTGATTATGAGGAGAAGACAGCGATTACTGCTTTGATGAGTGGATTGCTGCCCAACGAGTTGTACTACACTTTGGCCAAGAATCCACCTAGAACCATGTCAGACCTAATGGGAAAAGCATCCAAGATTATGAATGCCGAGGAGGCTATGGTTGCGAAGAAGAATATGGATGCCAAATAAACCAAGGTGAAAGGTGATAAAGCTAAGAAGAAAGAGCATAAGAATAATGGTAATGACAAACATTCAAAAAAAAGGTCGGTATGGGACGTGATGAAGAAATATGATAATTATACTCCTTTGAAGAAGGATATCAACCATGTTCTAGAGGAAATCAAGAACAACGAGGAACTAAACTGGCCAGAGAAAATAAAGGCAGACCCTGACAAGAGGAATAAGGCGAAGTATTGCGAGTTTCATAAAGATCATGGCCATATGACCAAAAATTGCATAGATCTTCAGAATGAGATTGAAACACTCATCAGATGAGGAAAGCTATCAAAGTATGTTGATCGTGGAAATGAAAGAAGGAACAACGACCGAACAAGAGAGAGGTCTAGATCTCCTCGTCGAGCAGAGGAGAATAAGAAAAGAAACCATGAAGTTGATCCTGAGGATGACCCCGATCTTCCCAAGAGACCAAGGCAGCCAGAACGAGAGGTATTTTCAATACGCTTTGGGTCATTTGGCTGTAATGTTATAACAGGTGGAGATGCAGGAGGAGGAGACCTTACTGCCGAGAGAAAAGCTTACCTCTGTGAGGCTCAAGCTTGCTCGTACATTCAACGAATAAATCTAGCTGAGGAGGATCGCTCGAGAAAGGTGAATAAAGAGAAATTGGTCATTGGTTTCTCAAAGAATGACCTTGCAGGTGTTCTATATCCTCATGATGACCCACTGGTGATGAAGATGAGAATGAAGGAGGTTATAATTTCAAGAGTACTGGTCGGCAATGGTAGCTCGGTAGACATCATGTTATACTCATGCTTCGATAGTTTAAATCTAAAACTATCTCAACTGGAGCCTTATCATAGACCCCTCATCGGATTTACTCGCGAGAAAGTGTTTCCACTTGGGACGATCAAGTTGGATATATTCATTGGTACGTGGCCTGCTTGTCAAACATAAAGAATACGCTTCTTCGTGATGGATAAGAATGTTCAGTAATCATACAATATCATCATGGGAAGAGTAGGATTGAAGAAGTTTAAGGTTGTGCCATCTACGGTGCATCAATGCCTGAAATTTCCAAAAAATTTTGGAGTAGGAGTTGTTAAAGGTGATCAGAAAGTAGCTCGGGAATGCTATTATTCATCCACCGAGCAAGAAGAAATGGAGGAATCAAGGAAAAAAACTACTAACTATCAAGTGGATGAAGGTGCCGAAATTAAAACATTGGATCCTAGAGATGAGTCGCAACTCTTGAAGGGTCAAGTGGTGGAAGCTACTGAAAACATCATTCTGGACGACGAGCATCCTGAGCGAATTACTCAAGTAGGTTCATCGTTGGAAGCCTCACTAAAACAGGAATTGATAACTTTCTTAAGAAGCAGAAAACAAACTTTTGCGTGGAGTCATGAGGATATGCCTGGGATAGACCCAAATTTCTTGTGTCACGAACTCAATGTGAATAAGGAGATTAAGCCTGTGAAGCAGAGAAGAAGAGTATTCAGTCCCGAGAAGAATCAAGCTATACAGGAGGAAGTCGAGAAGCTCCAGAAGGCTTGTTTTATTGAAGATGTTAAATATCCAGACTGGTTAACCAATGTGGTGATGGTAAAGAAGAAGAACAACAAATGGAGGATGTGTTTAGATTTCACCGACCTCAACAAATCATGCCCAAAGGATCACTTTCTATTGCCCTGAATTGAACAACTAGTCGATGCTACCTCGGGACACGAGCTGCTAAGCTTCATGGATGCTTATTCTAGCTACAATCAGATTAAAATGAAACCTGTGGACAGGGTGAGTACTTCTTTTATTACCTCTAGGGGAACTTATTGTTATAATGTTATGCCTTTTGGTTTGAAAAATGCAGGTGCGACATATCAGAGGCTGATGAACAAAGTCTTTGCTGAACAAATCAGTTGCAATATGGAAGTCTATGTTGACGATATGCTGACGAAGAGCAAAAAAGCTGCTGATCATCTAGTTGACTTAAGTCAGACTTTTGATCAACTAGATAAATACCAAATGAAGCTGAACCCGACGAAGTGCATATTTGGAGTACGAGAAGGCATGTTTCTCGGATACATTGTCAACCAACGAGGAATTGAGGCGAATCCTGAAAAGATCAAAGCTCTATTAGGGCTGCGATCTCCAACGACGAAGAAAGAGGTGCAAAGTCTTACAGGACGAGTAGCAGCACTCAAAATTTGTATTATGAGCAACTGATCGATGTCTCCCATTCTTCAAGACACTCCGAAAGACTTTTGAGTGGAATGATGAATGTGAGAATTCTTTTCAAGACTTGAAGAAATACTTGGGAGCACCTCCACTGTTGTCCAGGCCAGTGATGGGAGAAAAAATATACTTATATTTCTTTCAGTGTCCGAGAATGCAGTTAGCTCGGCGTTGATCAGAGTGGAGAATGGAGTGCAAAAACTAATTTACTATACGAGTAAGGCCTTTCGAGGAGCAGAGATCAGATATCCAAGGCTGGAAAAGTTAGCACTGGCGCTGATTGAGGCGAGTAGGAGAATGAGGCCATACTTCCAGGATCATACTATAGTCGTATATACTGATATGCCATTGAGGCAAGCCCTTCATAAACCAAAAAAATCATGGAGATTAATGTACTGGGCAATAGAGCTCGGAGAATACGATATAGTCTATGAACCTAGATCATCGCTAAAAGGGCAAGCTGTAGCAGATTTTATAGCAGAGTTCACCTATCCTGATACCCCCGAGGAGCAAAAGTTACTCGTTGATCAACCTGTGGATGTTACAGGATCAACAAACATAAGCTCAGACTAACTCCGGTTGGTAAAAGGGAAAGTGGATGTTACAGGATCATCAAATTCGTGCTCAGACCAACTCTAGTTGGTAAAAGGGCAAGAAAAGATGGTCGATGAAGAGCGAGAAATATCAGGGGAAGATGAAAGGAAGCAACAAATATTTTGTCGAGGAACTCTGTCAGATCAGAAGTTTGAAGACGAGTTACTTATATGGAGGCTATATGTAGATGGCTCATCTTGCACAACAGGCAGTGGGGCAGGGATAGTTTTGAGCACTCCGGAAGAGGTCGACATGGAGTACGCCCTACGTTTCCAATTCAAAGCTTCCAATAATGAAGCTGAGTATGAGGCCATGATTGCAGGTCTTAATTTGGCGAAAATTATGGAGTCGCAACAAATTATTGTCTTCAGTGATTCTCAATTAATTGTAAATCAAATATTGGGAATATATGCAGCCAAAGGAGAATTAATGATCAAATACCATGCAAATGTGATGGAGTTGGTATCAGAATTTGCTGCTATTCAGCTGGTCAGAATACCGAGAATGGAGAATGCAAGAGCAGATGCCTTAGCTCGATTAGCATCAGCTACTCGTACCGAGCTACGAAGAACAATCCCAATTGAAGTTTTGGCTGGTCGGAGTATTGATGAAGATTTCTCGATGAACTTTATCACCCTTGATTTAGGACCATCTTGGATGGATCCTATCAGGGCATATATTGAGGAGGGAGAATTACCAATTGACAAGCTCGCAGCCAAGAAATTGAAGTTTAAAGATGCTCGGTATGTATTAACTAACGGTATTTTATATAGACGAGGAATTATGGCAGGTTTGCAAAGATGTGTACATTCCTCCGAGGTGAAAGAATTTATTGAAGAGATCCATGAAGGGTCATGTGGAGCCCATGTAGCAGGTCGGACGCTTTTGCAAAGGATGATAATGCAGGGATATTACTGACCGACGATGAGGGCTGATTGTGTAGCCTACGCCAAGAAATGTGGCAAGTGTCAGCGCTTTTCCTCTATCCGAAGAACTCCACAAGCATTGTTAACACCCATCACTTCCCCTTGGCCATTTGCCATGTGGGGAATAGATTTGGTTGGACCACTGCCAACGACTAGAGGAAGGTTCAAATACCTCGTTGTCACAGTGGATTATTTTACTAAATGGGTGGAAGCTGAGCCTCTCATTGATATGACGTACGAGAAAGTGTACCAATTTATTTGGAATAATATAATTTGTCGATATGGTCTTCCTCATGCTTTCATCACAGATCATGGAACACAATTTGATAACGAGGAGTTCGCTGCCTATTATCATTAATCAAATGTGTTGAAGATCCACTCAGCACCAGGCCATCCTCAGAGCAATGGACAAACTGAAGTGACAAACAGAACACTGCTAAATGGCTTGAATAAAAGACTGGATGATACAAAAGCAAACTGGATCAATGAGTTACAGTCAGTACTGTGGGCTTACCGAACTACTCCCCGAGTAGCAACTGGAGAATCTCCATATATGCTAGCGTTTGGAAGTGAAGCTGTTATACCTGCCGAGTTGGGCCTCCCAACACACAGGATACTGAATTTTAATTCCCCTGTCAGCGACTTAATGAGAAGATTGGATTTAGACATGCTCAAGGAAGTTAGAGAAGAAGCATCCATCAGAAGCGCTGCATACCAACAACGAACAACTCTATTCTACAACAAGAGAGTGAAGAAGTACGACCTGAAAGAAGGAGACTATGTGCTAAAGAAAGTAATTCAAAAGCACAATAAGATGGAGGCAAACTGGCATGGACCATACCAAGTTACAGAAGTTGTTCGACCAGGAACTTACCAAATAGCAACTCTAAAAGGGGAAGAGTTTAAGAATGCATGGAACGCAGAGCACCTGCGCAAGTATTATCAGTGATGAGAAAAATGAAGATATTCTGTTGAATTCTTTCTTTTTATTGAAAGTTTTTCGGGGAATACTAGTGCTACAAACTACTCGGTAAAGCTCAGGCTACTCAATTTTTTTCTAAAAAACGCCAACTAAGGTTGGTCGAGAAACCTATATTCCTCCGGAAAGTAAAGCTACCAATATTCCTCCGGGAAGTAAAGCTACCTGTATTCCTCCGGGAAGTAAAGCTACTTGTATTCCTCCGGGAAGTAAAATTTGTATTCCTAAGGGAAATAAAACTATATGTTTCTAAGGAAATAAAAGTATTCCTAAAAATGCCAACTTATGTCGGTTAAGAAGTAAATATATTCTCGAAAATACCAACTTGAGTTGGTCGGGAGGTAAAATTATTTCAAAAAGACTAACTATGGCTGGTCGGGGATAGAAACCCACCAACTGTAGTTGGTCGACAAGGAAAATTTACCAACCTTGGTTGGTCGAAAACATTTAAGAGAAAAATCTACCAACTATGGCTGGTCGGGGATAAAAATCCACTAACTGTAGTTGGTCGACAAGTAAAATTTAAAGTGATCGAGCAACATTTTTGATACTCATAACTTTTTAATTATTACTAAGTTGGTCGAGAAACAAAATATTATTTTTGCCAAATGATTACCACAAGTTCAAACTACTCGACAATAAGTTGATCGACAAACTACACAATATTGTTATCTTTTTATCAGATACACATGCACAAATATAAAGTGTTTGACAAGACAATAGCAATTAAGATTGCGAACAGAAATGAAATTATTTCATTAAATCCAAACATAAATTACATTGATAATGAAATGAAATTTACATTGATATTGAAATGTATACTAACTATTACATCAAAATTCCTACTCTACTGGTCTTTTCCCCTCTGCTTTTGAAACAGGTTCCTCGCCAGCAGGCGAATTATTTAAAGCTAAGGGAGAATTTATGAAGTTGAGATCCTTTAGCATCCTGACATTCATCACGGATGGTCGATCTAAAGAGGTGCTCGGGATGAGATACCTCGGCATTTGAATGGAGATTATAGTCACCGAGATATTTGGAAATCAAGCTCCGAGGAATGGCCTGAGCAGGGATCCAACTCATATCCAGTTTGTATGGTGGCACAGGTAAGTCGAGCAGCCCGGGATCATGGTAGTCCCACAGGTAATGACCTTGTTCGAGCTGCAGCACACCTAAGGCATTCAACCAGCCTTGCTTGTGGCCCTCATTATTGGCATGCTGGATACAATCGTCCAAGTGATAGAGAGCTTCATTGTATCCAACAATCCAGAACTCCCTGGTCTGTTTGTGGAATTGATATGTTAATCTATCCAGCTGCTCGTGGAGATTTTTTATAAAGATCTCTTTATTCTCTAAGGTAGACTTCTGAGTGGAGAGCTGCTCTTCCAGGTCCCTGATCTTCTTTGACATTTCAGCCAAAGCCTGGTTCTTCTCCATTAATTGGAAGGCCTGGATTTCTAAGGCAGACTGAGTCCTCTATTCCTCGATAGGAATTCGAGCTGCTCTTGCTCATCCCCGAGGATCTCTTGCTCGACCACGAGAAGATGTAGATAGGACAGACCTCTTCAAGGTTTCCAACTCGTCCCTCAAGTTAGCGTTCTCGACTTCCAAGAACGAAAATCCCTCATCATTCACTGGGATCAAGTCATTTGAAGTGGAAGTTGCAGACTTCAAGTGAGAGAACTCTTTCTGCAGGTTGTTATTTTTTTGCTCTAATGGTTCAGCTATTTGTCTGCACTCCTCGACTTCGCCCCTCAGAGTTCTCTCCCTCACCTCGTAGCCAGCAAAACGCTTCTCGTAGCCCTTGTCGGCAATGATCTGTTGGTACTTCTTCTCGTACCCCTCATGCAACAGGGCAGTGGATTCTTTGTATTGTAGATGAAGGTCTTCGAGGG
Source organism: Sambucus nigra (assembly GCA_949130495.1). NCBI lineage: Eukaryota > Viridiplantae > Streptophyta > Magnoliopsida > Dipsacales > Adoxaceae > Sambucus > Sambucus nigra. The sequence continues at coordinate 363,852,224 of OX422222.1, forward strand.
TGCCTTGGAGATCCTCGATCATATCATAATAGGCCAAATTATTGGCCACTGCTCGATTAAGTAGACACTTCAGATATTGATATGCTTCAACTTCCTGTTCTGAAGCATCTTGGTCGAGGATGTCGACGACTTGTGCTGCACTCAGGTCTGTGTGACCAGCCTTAAAGTATTTATTACATTGTCGCAGCAGCTTTGTATCATGGGCAGATAGTACTTCCATCCTGTCCAGAAACTAGCAGAGAAAGAAAAAGCAACAATCAATAAGAATCAATACAGAGTATGAAGAAGAGACAATAGTATGAATAAACACAAGTTCGAGTTTTATTATATCATAAAGGTCAAAAGTACAAGATTTCAGAGTTACATATTCATGGTTACAATTGACAAAAGAAAAATATAAAGATAAATCCTAATAACTCTACACCTTTTCCTTATCTCCCAAAACCTTCTCGGGAGGCTGGGACGAGGAAGTAAGTTGCTCGGAAGGAGTAGAAAGTTGCTCGGGGAGCGCCAGCAGTTGCTCGGAAGAAGTAACAATTTGCTGAAGTTCCTCGGCAGCAGGCTGGATGGCTGGGGGATGATCTCCCATCACCATAGAAGACTCTTCGGAGGTAGCTTCGTCCTCTTTTAAGTCTTCAAGAGTTGGAGGGGGACCAGGGATGTGTTGCTGAAAGAGTTCGGAATTTTCATCCACTTTCATCTCCTGAAGAGCAGCAACCCATCCATCCCTAAATTATTTGAGACTGACATAGTCCACTTGCGACACCATGGCAGCCAATCCCTTGTTCCACCCCTTGTCCCAGCCAGTGCTGAAGGAATTCTTCACAGCCATTTTCCTTTTCAACTTTTCCCAGGAAAGCTTCTCGGATAGCAGGTCATCAGCAGCTTTCAGTTTTCTCTCAGCCTCTCATTCTGCTGATTTACCTCCTGAAGTTGAGACAACTCCTCTTCAGCGACCTTGATCTTATTCTCTAGCTCTCCAGCATTCTTGAGCTTCTCGTTAAGCTCTTTATTTTTCCCATCCAAGTCCTTTATTCTCTTCTCCAACTCTTTGGAGACTTCAACAGCTTGAGCTTTTTCCTTCTCGGTGGAGGCAAGCTTCTTCTCCCAAACAGCCTTGTCAGTAGCATATGTCTGGCGAGAATCCTCTAGAGACTTAATAGCTTCCTCCAGAGATCCCTCCACACTAGACGAGGAGCATGAAGCTTTAATCGCCTCGTCTTTCTTCACAATTATATTAAAGCAGCTCGTCAACTGTGAAAAGAAAAAGAAAGCAAGTCAGAAACAGAAATGACAAGGGAAATATGAAAAGTTCAAAGTAAGAATACTTACAGAAGCAAGGTGGCGAGCAGCTAACGAGGTGACCCTGTCCCAAGTAAGGTTTTCTTCAGTACCTTGGACCTCGGGAATGATCCAGGACTTTATCGAACTCATGGCAGAGCTCGGGGGAACAAAAGTAGGAACCCCAGTTCCAATGGTTGGGGGATGAGTGATGGTGTCAGCCAAATTGATCGAGGAGCTCTTCTTCAGCCTCCTCAGGGGAACAAGAACATATTCAACCAAGGAAGAACCCTTGGTCCGTGATATTACAATCACCTCTCCAGGAGCAGCAGACCTGCTCGGAGCCACTGCGGGCTTCTCAACAACCTTCACAACAGCAGCAGCCGAGGAAGGCGCATCAGCCTTCTTTGTCCCTTCTGGGACATCAACCTTACTTTTTTTAGCCTCTCCAGCACCAGAGGCAGGCTTCTCGAAGAGGGTGGGAGGTCTTCTCTTCTTCATCCTTTCACTTAAAGGAACGTGTGACTCAGGCGAAGAACTGGTGGAAGCTGGTACTGGCTCTGATTCACTTATTACTGGACGAGTAGTAAAAGAGGTGGTGTAGCTCTTGTATTATAGCAGATATGAGGCCGGCCTAATATGCTCGTCGGCAACAGATTGATGCCGACTCCAGATAAGTTTCAAATGTCTTATATTTACGTCTGCTTCCTTTGGACACTTTCTTTTGCTATCAACTAAAAATAAATAAAAATTAAAATACCAGTAGCACATTTTATCAAACACAAAAGAAGCATGATTTCAAAATAAATAAAATGAAATAAAAATAACCTATCCCATTGCCATAGGGAGGGCATCTGGGACCCTGATAAACCTCATCTCCAGATAAAGGAGCATGCTGCCAATTTTTTATGACAACCCCGTGCTCAAAATAATCCCTATTAGCATCCGGGAGATTGACTACTAAGGCCCTATTCAAAAATCTAGTTTTTAAATAAAAGGTGTTATCACCAACTGCCCATCTATAGCAAAACATGATATCTGGAATCCCTATGCGAGTTCCATGGATTTGATTTAACCTATATACCCCATTAACTATTCTCCATGTATTGGGGGCTATTCTTGTAGGAACAACGTCAAAGTATTGACAAAATTCCAGACATAAGGGATTGGGTGGAAAAGAAAATCCACACTCAGCAATAAAGAGATTGGGGAACCAATGTCCCTCAGCCAAATGGAAATAATCAGAAGGCTCAGAAAGCTCTTCCAGAACAACCCAGGAGGGAATAGAAAAATCAGAACGAAACTTATCAAGAGATTCAACAGGGTAACCCATGATGAATAAAAGAAATGAAGAAGAAGGAAGAAAATCTTAAAGAAAAAGAGTGGATCTGATGACAACGAACGATGGAAGAGATGAATACACATGAGAGAAAGAGACGATGGAAAACTCGAAAATACAAATTTGAAAAGGTAGAAGACGATGGGAGTGTCTGTGAAGTTTAAATACATTGCCTTGGGAAATGGTAAAGTAATGATTACAAAAAGAAATAATTACGCTACCGGCGGCTAGAGGAACAAAAAGGGCGCGACAATCGAAGGGAGAAGAAACGATTACACTACCGGCGGCTAAAAGGACAAAAAGTACGCAGAAATCGAGGAGGTTGTGAAAATTCAAAAAAGCCTGATTCACCGAATTTGGAAAGAGAAATAAATACAAGGGAAACACTCCTAAAAATCAGGAGGACTATTTAAAGCTATCATATTCCGAGAAAGAATGTTCCACACTCCTCAAATTTTGAACTATGAAACATTGGGGGCTTCTGTTTGTAGGAGGGTACTTTAGATTATATATGGAGGCGTAACCCCTATTGAGTATGGTAATGACAAGTTAATTGGCCAAAGCTTTGGATTAATGATGGAACACATAAACATGAACCCAATGAAGATAGACTCAGCTTAAACTCACAAAGCTCTCGTGTCTAACTCAGGAAATAGTAATGAACTTTAGAAGTAACCTAGCTAGAGGGAGAGAGAAGTAAGCACCATAGATACACCTTGGTAGGCAGGTAAAACCACACCAGATACCCTCAGGAATCTCTGTCGAATATTGAAAGCTTTATAATAAATTACAATGGTGAGTGAGTAAACTCTCTGGTTTGCAATAACTCTCTCTGGTGTGTATTCTCTCTCGTAATAACTTCTGAACTCTCCAAAAGTCCCCCTCTTCCTCAAAGGTGGTTGGGGTCCTTAAATATCCCCCCACACCACCCCCGAGGAAACTCAGTCATTAAAACTATGAAAGACATCCCTCATACTTTATGTCACAACACTAAATACCTGATGCACTAACTGTCTCCACGTCATAAACATTAAATGCCAAGACATGCCTTTTGCCTAACCACCGTGTGTCAGGGGACTGTTGTCGCAGAGGTGGCTTACCAACTGCCTGACCGCCCCAAATACCACGGTGGTTTACTCAATTGCATGTTTGACATTGTTTAGATGGCTATTGACATCACCCACAGTAGATGTGACTTTAAGTAGAGGGTTGTTTGGTCCATAACTCAATGCCCGATGGAACTCCAAGCTGCTCCTCTTGAGGTTCCACGGTCAGGGTCCTTCGGTGTTTTACCAGGTGTATCTAAGATGGTCAGGACAAGTGTGACAACCCGAATATAATTATAATAAATTATATTTAAATCGTGATTAGCTTGTGTGATATTTATAATATGTTATTGGTATATATAATGTTAATTCATTATGTTTAGTCTAATCCTACCCTCATAAAACATGAAGAATCGAACTAGTTACAAATGTGAAATTTTGAAGTTTTCGGTAGGAATGTTCAAGTTTAAGTCTAGTTTTGACCTTTATGACATAACAATTGACTTGAGGTGTAAACTAGATATTTGTAGATATATGAGTTAGGGTTGTAACACAACAAACGGTCCATCGAACGGACATCCGAGTGGGAAGATATTGTCTTTTTACGAACAGGGGCTAAAGTAGTCATTTAGCCTTAAATGATATTTTGTTTTATATGATGCCACATGTTATAAATTGATTGGTTGGAGGAAAAACAATTGTGAGGGTTAGGAAGAAGAAAGTGAGGAGAAACATTCAAAAAAATTCATTGAAAATTATGAAAAAGCCCCTAAGGTAATTCCAACCATGAATCTTGCTATTTTTCTTTCATTTACGATTTATATGATATAAATCCTTGATTGTGTATTGACCTTTCATGCTTGGGTGCATATGTATGGATATATGCAAGTTTAAGTTAAGTTGAATGTACAAAACCCTAAAATTGCTTTGTTTAGAAACTCTGTTTATTCAAACTTCCATATATTTTCGTGTACTTACTGGAATTGATTGATTCCAATTGGAAATTAACCTGGACTCATATAGGTATGTCATATCCGAAAATTATGATAAAATACCAAGAAATGAGTCTTTGGTGAGAGTTTGAAGTTCGGGTATGAAATCTGCCCTAAGGGTGAAAATATGCCCGCCATGTGTTCGGTGTTTTGGTTGACATAGCAAACGAACCTTAAAAATTATGAAACTTTAATTTTGTATTTTTCAATATGTTTACTGATGTTGGGTCAAATATCACATAAATTTATGATGTAGAAAACTTATAGAAATTCGTATAAGTTGAATGAACGATAAGAGGGCCTATAGGGCAGATTTGCCATGTGGTAAAGAAATGAGCATATCTTGCTCTACGAGACCTAAAATGATGTACCGTCTTTTGTATTGGAATATTAATATGACAAGGATTGAATTTCCAAGAATAAATGAATTTATATTTGGTCTATGAGTTGGATATGTTGAATATACTAGCATGGATTTGGATGGAACTTCACTTGTGATAAATGATTTGAATGGAATCATGTGATGCTTATGGATTGAATTATGTTTAAATCGTTCTTTGGATTATTGATATTATTATGATGATACTAATATTTTAAGAATGATAGGAAGGGAAGAAGAGCTGATTGAACAAGTACTGGATAAAGGCAAGGGCAAAGCCAGTTAAACTGCCAAGGTGAGTGTACTTATGATTTGTTTCATATATAAATATGAATATAGCTCTAAGAGCGGATTTATTTGAATACTTCGGTATTTAGGATTTGTTTGGATATTAAAATATCCAGGATTTGTTTGGGTCTCATGATCCAGGATTGGTTTGAATACTTTGGTATTCAGGATTTGTTTGGATATTAAAATATCCAGGATTGGAATTGGACAAAGATCCAATGATTTGTTGGAACTTATGTTCCAGGATTTATTATTGCCAATGGGCAGAATTATTTGGATCTTATGATCCATGATTTGTTATTGCCAATGGACAGGATTGTTCGGATTTTATATCCACATATTCGATATAGAATTGTTATTCTATTGCAGGGAAGGAGTACCTCACTAAGCTTAATGCTTACGATTGATATTTTAACAATTTCAGGTTTGTACGCTGCCAAATAGGATAACATATGACCGGTAACTTTGAGAGTTGCACCGTTAGAAGAGATGGGGTTTAAGTATGGAGATTTTATCGTTGTCACACTGAAGATTTTAATATACTCACACATTGTATATATTGATTTAGTATGGATAAATTTGATCATAGTATTGTATAATCTCTAATTATGACTCTGATGTTGACTTCGTTATGGCACAAGAATAATATTATGTTCATTATGCAGAAAAATATTGATAAATGAATTAAATTTTCAATGGGCTTGAGATTATGATCCAATTATTCTAATAACAAATGATTAGTATGGATATTGGGTTTGGGGTGTGACAATTAGTGGTATCAGAGCGTGGTTATCAATTCTGGACGTGTGTGACGGTTAGATGGCAGTATTGAGTTGATTTGATATTTATGAATTGTTTATGTACTAACCAATAATTTAGTAGTATAAACTGTTTATATTGGTTGTTAGAACTTTGTTGTATTACAGATAATTCCATATGGAACCTGGGAATGGACAACATAGAGAAGAGGGAGTGGCTTCTCGTGCAGAGAATACTGAAGTAGAGCAAAGTGTTGCTGGAAGGGCTAGAGATCAAGAGCAGCCTACAGAGATGCAAATAATGGCACAGGCAATGATGAGGATGGCAGAGCAATAAGAAAGAAATATGGCGCAAATGGCAGAACAACAGGCTAGATATCTAGAATCAAAGACCGTGGCCAGGATTGAGAAAGAGGCAAGGAAGGAAATGAAAGATTCCATGCATGAGAAGTTTTTGAAGTTGAATCCTCCAGAATATATAGGGTCAGTTGAACCTACAGAAGCTGAGATGTGGGTCAGGGATCTAGAAACTATCTTTGCAGTTATGAAGGTTCCAGATAACCAGAAAGTGAATCTAGCTGTGTTTAAGCTCAAAGGAGAGGCGAAATATTGGTGGGAAGCCAGCAACCACTTGGTGCCCAGGATGGAAGGTACTGATAATATTACTTGGGCTGAATTTATTAAAGCTTTGTATTTTAAGTATTTCCCTGAGGTCTATAGGAGGGATAAGCTGAGGGAGTTTATAAATTTAACCCAAGGGAACATGTCTGTGAGGGAGTATGATGCTAAATTTACTGCTTTGTCTAGATTTTCTACTAAGTATGTGCAGGAGGAAGAAGATAAATGTAGTAAATTTCAAGATGGACTGATTTGGCCTATTCAAAATAGAGTGGCCACTTATGAGTTAGAAGATTATGCTTCTCTGGTAAACAAAGCCACGATAGCAGAAAGGCAAATGAACCAAGGGGTGGAAAGTAGAGAGAGTGTTAAGAAGAGTAGATTCGACGCATATCACTTTAAGGGAGGTGAGGGTGGAAGTGCTAAGATGGAACCTCATAAATTTCAGAGAGGTGGTGGAGATAGTGGTAGAGGTCTGGGGAGATTTGGCAGAGATACTAGGGGTGGAGAATCTTCTAGTCTGGTTAGGAGGTCAGGAAAGGGTGAGGCACCGACAAGAGTTGTTACATGTTTCTTTTGTAAAGAGGAAGGGCTTTATAAATCTGAGTGTCCTAAGCTTAAGGGATTGGAATGCTACCATTGTCATCAAGTGGGGCATATTAAGAAGAATTGTCCGCAATTGGCAGAGACTCTAGCAGCACATAGTGAAGTAGCAAGCAGAATGTTATCTCCGGGCAGTGCAATGAAAAGTATGGGCAGAGGACAAGCTAGTAGTTCCAGGCCAGGTGGACGAGTTTTTACAATGAAAGAAGCTCATATTACTCCAGATGTGGTGACAGGTACAATTTCTGTTACTGATAGAAGTGCTTATGTTTTGATTGATCCTGGTTCCACACATTCTTTTGTGTCCTATTCTTTTGCTGTATACCTGAATAGACCATGTACTCGTTTAGATGTGGGGTTGGGTATTTATATGCCTATGGGGGATATGGTTGTAGCTGAATATGCTTTTCGTGATTGTGTTTTGACTGTGGGGGCTAGAGATACAGTTATAGATCTACTTCCATTGGATATTTCTGATTTTGATATAATTCTGGGAATGGATTGGTTATCTAAATATCATGCATCTATGGATTGTTTTTGTAAGGAAGTTGTTTTTAATATGTATGGTGAGCCTGAATTTAAATTTGTGGGGGAAAGGAAAATTGTTCCCAGTTGCATCATTTCTGCTATTCAGACAAGGAAATTATTGAGTAAGGGTTGTGAGGGTTTTATTGCATATGTTCTTGACACTAGTAAGGGATCTTTACAATTAGTCGATGTTCCTATTGTACGGGATTTTCCAGAAGTGTTTCCTAGTGAGTTGCCAGGGTTACCTCCAGAAAGAGAAATTGAATTTAGTATTGAATTAGCACCGGGGGCAACCCCTATTTCTATGGCACCATATAGAATGGCACCTGCTGCGTTGAAAGAACTCAAAATTCAGTTGCAGGATTTTCTTGATAGGGGGTTCATACAACCTAGTGTATCTCCATGGGGGGCGCCGGTTTTATTTGTGAAAAAGAAAGATGGCACTATGCGTTTGTGTATTGATTATAGGCAACTGAATAAAGCTACTATTAAGAACAAGTACCCTTTACCTCGTATAGATGATTTGTTTGATCAGTTACAAGGTGCTAAAGTGTTTTCAAAAATAGACTTGCGATCGGGTTATCATCAGTTGAGGGTCAAGGAGAGAGATATTTCAAAAACTGCTTTTCGTACTCGGTATGGTCATTTTGAATTTCTGGTGATGCCTTTTGGGGTGACTAATGCTCCAGTTGTATTTATGGATCTTATGTATCGGGTACTGCATCCTTTTGTTAATTCATTTGTGATAGTTTTTATTGATGATATTCTGATTTATTCACGTGATATGGTTGAACATGAAAAGCACCTCAGAACTATTTTGAATGTGTTGAAAGATAAGCAATTGTATGCTAAGTTTAGCAAATGTGAATTTTGGCTTTCAAAGGTTGTATTTTTAGGCCATGTTATTTCCGGAGATGGTATATGTGTTGATCCCAAGAAGGTAGAAGCTATTATAAAATGGGAGAGGCCCAATAATGTGACTGAGGTGAGGTGTTTTCTGGGTTTAGCTGGGTATTATAGGAGGTTTATAAAGGGATTTTCTTCAATTGCCTTGCCGATGACTAAACTAACCCGGAAAGATGTTAAGTTTGAATGGAATTCTGATTGTGAAAATAGTTTTGATGAATTGAAAAAGAGGTTGGTAACTGCACCTGTTCTTACTATTCCGCATGGTGGAGATGGTTTTGTTATTTATACAGATCCTTCACACGAGGGGTTGGGTTGTGTTTTTATGCAGCATGGTAAAGTTATTGCTTATGCTTCTAGGCAGTTGCGTACACATGAACGTAATTATCCTACACACGATTTGGAACTTGCTGCTATTGTCTTTGCTTTGAAATTATGGCGTCATTATCTATATGGTCAGGTATGTGAAATTTTTACTGACCATCAAAGCCTTAAGTATTTATTTACTCAAAAGGAGTTGAATTTGAGGCAAAGGCGATGGATGGAGTTAATTAAAGACTATGATTGTACAATTCACTATCACCGAGGGAAGGCAAATGTAGTTGCAGATGCTCTGAGTAGAAAGGATTCGGGCAGGTTATCTTGTATTCGGTGTGCTAGAGTTTCCCAAATCATGGAGTTAAGATTGATGGGAGTAGAATTGAAGCTAGCCGATGGGGACAGGTTCTTTGCTCATGTAAGCGTGAGGCCTTTATTAGCTACCCGTATTCGTGATTTACAAAGTCAAGATCCTTTTCTTGAGAAGAAACGACAAGATCTCCGAGATGGTAAGTCTGAAGATTTTTGTATTGTGAATGATGGCGCTTTATTGTATAAGCAACGGTTGTGTGTGCCTAATGTGTGTGGATTGAAAGAGGAAATTTTAGATGAGGCTCATAATTCCATTTATACTATGCATCCTGGTAGCACTAAAATGTATAGGGATTTAAAGGAGCATTATTGGTGGAATAATATGAAGAAGGAAATAGCTGATTTTGTTGCGAGGTGCCTTATATGTCAGCAAGTGAAAGTGGAGCATCAGAAACCTTTTGGTCTGCTTCAGCCATTGCCGATACCGGAATGGAAATGGGATCATGTAACGATGGATTTTGTGGTTGGGCTTCCTCGATCTCAGAAGGGGTCAGATTCGATTTAGGTAGTGGTGGATAGATTGACGAAGTCCGCTCACTTTCTAGCAGTCAAGACTACGTATACAGTTGATAGGTATGCTAGATTGTATGTTAATGAAATTATTCGATTGCATGGAGCACCGGTATCTATTGTTTCAGATAGGGACCCTACTTTTACATCCAGATTTTGGGATAGCTTGCAGTATGCTATGGGTACTAACTTGAAGTTTAGTACGGCTTTTCATCCCCAGACAGATGGGCAGTCTGAAAGGACAATACAGATTTTGGAAGATATGCTTAGAGCTTGTGTGCTTGATTTCAAAGGTAGTTGGGATGAATATTTGCCTTTGATAGAATTTGCATATAACAACATTTTTCAGTCTACTATTGGTATGGCTCCATATGAAGCCTTGTATGGTAGACGATGTCGTACACCGATATGTTGGGGTGAAGTTGGTGAAAGGAAGATAGAGGGTCCAGAATTAATTGAAGTCACCGCTGAAAAAGTGAAGATTATTCAAGACAGAATGAGAATAGCTCAAAGCAGATAGAAAAGTTATGCGGATAAACGACGAAAAGATTTGGAATTCCAGAAAGGGGATTATGTGTTTCTTCGGATATCTCCATGGAAAGGAGTTATGAGGTTTGGAAAGAAAGGGAAATTAAGTCCACGCTACATTGGACCTTATGAAATCCTTGAGAAAGTCGGGATGGTTGCCTACAAGTTAGCGTTACCACCAGAATTATCTCGGTTACATGATGTTTTCCATGTTTCTATGTTAAGAAAGTATGTAGCAGATCCTTCACATGTATTGGTGGAACAACCTATTGAGTTGAAGGAAGATTTGAGCTATGTGGAAGAACCACTTGCAATCGTTGATAGGAAATAACAAATATTGAGATCAAAAGTGATCCCGCTTGTGAAAGTTGTGTGGAGAAGGATGGGAGAGTGAGGATAGCATGAAGATGCGTTATCCGTATTTGTTTGATTCAGAGAACCAAGGTATGTCAATTTCGGGGACGAAATTTCTTAACTGGGGGAGAATTGTGACAACCCGAATATAATTATGATAAATTATATTTAAATCATGATTAGCTTGTGTGATATTTATAATATGTTATTGGTATATATAATGTTAATTCATTATGTTTAGTCTAATCCTACCCTCATAAAACATGAAGAATCGAACTAGTTACAAATGTGAAATTTTGAAGTTTTCGGTAGGAATGTTCAAGTTTAAGACTAGTTTTGACCTTTATGACATAACAATTGACTTGAGGTGTAAACTAGATATTTGTAGATATATGAGTTAGGGTTGTAACACAATAAACGGTCCATCGAACGGACATCCGACTGGGAAGATATTGTCTTTTTACGAACAGGGGCTAAAGTAGTCATTTAGCCTTAAATGATATTTTGTTTTATATGATGCCACATGTTATAAATTGATTGGTTGGAGGTGGAGGTTGTTTTGGCCGACTTAAACCCTTGAGATATCCTCCTTTCTTCAGCAAACTCAGTTTGGGGAGAGTTTTAAGTTGAGGAAAAACAATTGTGAGGGTTAGGAAGAAGAAAGTGAGGAGAAACATTCAAAAAAAATTCATAGAAAATTATGAAAAAGCCCCTAAGGTAATTCCAACCATAAATCTTGCTATTTTTCTTTCATTTATGATTTATATGATATAAATCCTTGATTGTTTATTGACCTTTCATGCTTGGGTGCATATGTATGGATATATGCAAGTTTAAGTTAAGTTGAATGTACAAAACCCTAAAATTGCTTTGTTTAGAAACTCTGTTTATTCAAACTTCCATATATTTTCTTGTACTTACTAGAATTGATTTATTCCAATTTTAGATTAACCTGTACTAATATAGGTATGTCATATCCGAAAATCATGATAAAATACCAAGAAATGAGTCTTTGGTGGGAGTTTGAAGTTCGGGTATGAAATCTGCCCTAAGGGTGAAAATATGCCCGCCATGTGTTCGGTGTTTTGCTTGACATAGCAAACGAACCTTAAAAATTATGAAACTTTAATTTTGTATTTTTCAATATGTTTACTGATGTTGGGTCAAATATCACATAAATTTATGATGTAGAAAAATTATGGAAATTCGTATAAGTTGAATGAACGATAAGAGGGCCTATAGGGCAGATTTGCCATGTGGTAAAGAAATGAGCATATCTTTCTCTACGAGACCTAAAATGATGTACCGTCTTTTGTATTGGAATATTAATATGACAAGGATTGAATTTCCAAGAATAAATGAATTTATATTTGGTCTATGATTTGGATATGTTGAATATACTAGCATGGATTTGGATGGAACTTCACTTGTGATAAATGATTTGAATGGAATCATGTGATGCTTATGGATTGAATTATGTTTAAATCGTTCTTTGGATTATTGATATTATTATGATGATACTAATATTTTAAGAATGATAGGAAGGGAAGAAGAGATGATTGAACAAGTACTGGATAAAGGCAAGGGCAAAGCCAGTTAAACTGTCAAGGTGAGTGTACTTATGATTTGTTTCATATATAAATATGAATATAGCTCTAAGAGCGGATTTGTTTGAATACTTCGGTATTTAGGATTTGTTTGGATATTAAAATATCCAGGATTTGTTTGGGTCTTATGATCCAGGATTGGTTTGAATACTTCGGTATTCAGGATTTGTTTGGATATTAAAATATCCAGGATTGGAATTGGACAAAGATCTAATGATTTGTTGGAACTTATGTTCCAGGATTTGTTATTGCCAATGGGCAGAATTATTTGGATCTTATGATCCATGATTTTTTATTGCCAATGGGCAGGATTGTTCGGATTTTATATCCACATATTCGATATAGAATTGCTATTCTATTGCAGGGAAGGAGTACCTCACTAAGCTTAATGCTTACGATTTATATTTTAACAATTTCAGGTTTGTACGCTGCCAAATAGGATAACATATGACCGGTAACTTTAAGAGTTGCACCGTTAGAAGAGCTGGGGTTTAAGTATGGAGATTTTATCGTTGTCACACTGAAGATTTTAATATACTCACACATTGTATATATTGATTTAGTATGGATAACTTTGATCATAGTTAATCATAGTATTGTATAATCTCTAATTATGACTCTGATGTTGACTTCGTTATGGCACAAGAACAATATTATGTTCATTATGCAGAAAAATATTGATAAATGAATTAAATTTTCAATGGGCTTGAGATTATGATCCAATTATTCTAATAACAAATGATTAGTATGGATATTGGGTTTGGGGTGTGACAAAAAGCCCCAACGGTGCCTTACTTCTCAATCCTCCAAACCAAGTCCCTCTAAAGGTCCCACGGTGAGGTTATTCGATTGAGCATGACAGCTCTCCCAGGCCCTGCCAAGCCTGGTCTCTCGCAAGTACCGTTTGACCTCATACAAACTCTTTATTATTCTCGTTACATCATTACAACCGTTATATCTTATAGTAAATGTAACCAAAGATACAATATGACTAACACAACAAGATGAAGTATGAGTTTCCACGCTTGAGTTTCCACGCTAAGTTGCCACGCTAAGCTGCCTCGCTAAGCTGCCTCTATTGCGTTAATCCTCAAACACTGTTGCTAATTAGGGAATTATCCCTAATCTCAGGATTACCTTCAAGCCCTCTCTACACTGTTGATACCAAATTTAGTCTGTTGACATGGATCAATAAAGTGAAGACACGTGGCAGTCTACGTGGAAACAACAAACACTTTCGAGGAACTCACACGCTCCGAGGAACTATACTACAATGAGGTACATTGTTTCCCTGAGGAACTCATACGCTCCGAGGAACGAGAATTCTCTAAGGAACTCTTGAGCACCGAGAAGCTTAGGCGGTCCGAGCAACTCAGGCGGTTCGAGCCGCACCTCGAACAAAGCATTAATAGCGGGATAACCAACAGGTTGACTGTTCATTAAATGCTTATCATTCAGACGCATACGCTTAAGGAGCATTGAATGTATCACCCTTTCATATGTACATCATTTAATGTATTACCCTTTCACATTACAGCCCCAGAGCTATAAATACATTGTACAATCCTCATTGTAAGTGGACCGGAATTTCTTGAGATAACTTGTAATCAAGAATTCCCAACAATCAGCAATAACATAACAGTGGATGTAGGCCATTCTTATAAGGCTGAACCACTTTAAAAATTCTTTATCTCATTTATTTATCTGTGATTGAATAATTAGATATGATCTAATTTTTTACATCAACAATTGTTATGGGTGATATTTAATTATAAATTTGATCAGTAGATTCCCATAAGTTTTGTAATCGTTGTGTGAGTAGGTTTGAGATCATAATTCGAAGGAATCCACATCTAAAAATGATCAAAGATGGTGATACCCAATTAATAGACATATATGTTGTGTTTATACTTGTAAATTCAGTCTGGATTTTATAATTCACGAGAGAATCAAATAAATTAAGTTATAGAATCAAGGAATACAAAAAGATTATGGTTAAATCGATTAATGACAAATTAATTTGACCAAGCGGGTATTGTACGTTTTACACGGGGTATCATATTATGCATTATCTTACTTTATAAATAAGACATCTTTACTCTGAGTGATTTTGAGATAATTAAATAGGAGTGCAGTCATGATTATTTAGTGGAATTAATTGTGATTAAATAAAGAAATGAAATAAATTACGGGGTTGTAAATTGGTATTTAGAGTATTTATTTTTATGCCAATTAATTATTTAGTCTTGGATCCCTATTATATTCCATTACCACTCGATTTTTCCCAAGCCCACATCTTATACCTATATACATTGATGTTATCTAGGATTTTAGGCACAAGTTCCATTATGGATGTATGGAGAGGGAACGAGAAAATATTATTCATGTTTTTTGTGAATAAAAGAGGAGAGAGAAAGTAATCTCTCATATTTCACCACATTTTAATCTCCATGAGTGCCCTCACACAAGGCTTAATTTGGGTGCAGACCTTGGGAGGGTAAGAATATCATCATTTTCATCAACATATTTTTTCTCATTTGGATCACCAATGAAATTTGCCAAGGTTTCATGATTTGAAACCCTAAGTATATTCTTTAAACCTGGCTCTTGTTTTTACTTTCTAATTCATGATCAATCAAAGTTTTTAGGTTGGAATTTTTCCAAATTTTATGTTCATCTTAATTCAAAATAAAGATAAATTCCCGTAGTCGAGATAAACAACTTAGATTGTACTCACATCTTTACTAGTGGGATGCTAGCCCACCATCTATGTTGTGAACTGTTAACCTGAACTAGTAGCAGAATTTTGATCTTCCATGATCAAGACAAACCCAACTCACCATAATTTCTACTAAGTTTAATTAATCGACATCAATATAATATATGTAAAAGAAATATAACGTATTCTCACATATATGATTCTCATTTTAAATGAATCTGACACTCTTTTATTAGTAAAGAAAAGTCATACCTAGTCTTAAGATCTAAGCCCTCCAACCTCCCACTTAGTCTTAAACTCGTATTTCTATGAATCTAACACCCATTCCCTCTAAATGACTATCAAAGATTTAGTCGATATGATCTTTATGTCAGGTTATCCTAAGATGCAATATTTGTCACGATGATGTTGCCTCTTCACATTATCTCCTTTATTAAATAATACTTCCATTAAATGTGCTTATCCCTCTTATATGTTCTTGGCTCTTTCAAGTTAGAAATCGCTCATCTATTGTCACAATAAAGTATAATATATGAGTGTATTGAAGGAACCACACCCGAATCACTTTGAAAGTTTTAAATCCAAAGAATCCATTTTTGCCTCTGAAGCGGCAATATATTCGCCTTTTACAGTTAATTAAGCGATACATAATTGATTGATACACCTCCAACTTATGGCCCACCCCCTCGGGTTTTCCTGAGGTTGAATTTCTTTAATCTATATCCGAATTTAAATTCATATTCGTGTACCCAATGGGTACAAGACTATCTATTGAATAAACAAACACATAATCTCTAGTCTTTCCTAGTAATTGAAAATGTGATTTACTACAATTATCTTCTCTCACCTAGGTTATACGGGAATCTACTAACCATGCCAAGAGTGGAGAAGACATTTGGTCTTATAGATAACCTAGAATATATGAGGTTTCCCATTACTGAAGCATAAGGTCTATTCCTTATCCTCTCTATTTTATTAGGTGTCTTAGTGTAAGGACCCAATCCACAAGAGATCATTGTGTCTTGTTAAATCCATGACCAATACTACTCACGACTTGGTCTATTTACATTGGGTCAAAACCCCTATTCATTTAGTATATTGGGGACACAACCTAACTACCTAACGACCTAAACCTTCATAGGTCGTGAAGCGCTAATAAGGTCATGACCATAACCTTTAGGAAACGTAATCCTTGGGTTGCGGCCTATGGTAAGAGGTCATGGATTTTGCACCTAGAAAGTAAAAAAAACACCATATGGATTAATGATATTGCCCAATATGATTATTTATCAAGGACCAAGTTTTAGAACTTCTAGAAGCCTTTTTAAAGGGTATTTTGGGGAAAATTAGTGATATAATTAGAAACCATAAGTTCCCCTCACTTCTTATAAATAGAATTCTTTAGCTCCATTCCCAAAATTGATAATTGATTTTATAAAATCAGTTTTAAGACTCTAGAGACAAAGTGATATTTTTAGAGCAAATGGAGGTGCTATAAAAAGAATCTGAGGAGTGTCACTATTTTGGAGGCAAAGCAGTGTTATTCAATGCGGTAAAATGTCAATGTTCATCGTCCAACTAAGTTCTTTAGTAAGGGATTCCTTCATCGATCACCTTCTTCTTCACTTTAATAAAACTTAGTCTCTATGTTTTGTTGACCAAGATGGTCCCTCTTATGTAAATCCAAGTTTTTTGGTAATGGCCATGGACTTTTATTGTTCATCATATGATCTTGTTATAAAGCATGTTCCCTTCAATATGATGGTTTTGGATGCCTAAAGATTAAATTGATTTTAGAGACATTTATGTTTTCTTAATAATAGTTTAGAGTTTTCCATTATAATATTTGAGAATCAAGATTTTGGATAAAACTTTCACTTTACTAAAGTACCCTTGTTGTTTGAAGATCGTGAATTCTAATGCCTTATTTAAGGTCATGAACATAGGCAATGTAGTATCGTCCCTTTTCTTTTATACAAGTTTCATTATGTTATGATGTTGAAGTTATGGCAATTATGTTCCACATCGAGGAATTATGTTTGGACTGGCCTCTTGCTTTGTGCTTGAAGCCAGATGACTAGATTCAGGAATATTGAGCATGGACTAATTATAGGTATTTCACCATGGTCTATCTTGGATAAGTCTATGGATCTATTAAAAGATAGTGGATTGTTCATCCCGGAAGTGGGCAGGAGAGGAGGTCACGATATATGGCATGACTTGATCAAGAGAAACTCATAATAAGGTCGCATATCCAGGGTTGGACTAAAGGTTGATAAAGATAAGGATATTGGGATAACCAAGGGATATTGATCCTTGGGGAAGTCGGGGACTAGGTACTAAGGGAGATTAAGCCTTTGGATGCCAGAGATAGCTATCTGGGCCAATTTTAGCCCTCAATCGGTGTTCCTTTTTTACTCTTTGCAGTTGAAACCTAGGTTAAAGAAAATAACTTTTCTCATTTAATCTTGTCATATTTATATCTTATTTCATACCTTAGTTAATACATTTGTGATTACAAACATTGATAAGTTGGGGTGAGGACATTTAATTTTGACCTTACTAGGCTACTTGAGCTTATCCCTTTCTTCCTTGACTTCCTCATGATAAGGGGTCGCAAAGAGGATATAGAGGTCACAGAGAAGAAAAGAGTTAGAGTATATTTTGTTAAATATTCCATATTTATTTGTAAAGAAAACATTTTACACATATAATACACCTACATATCCAACTAATGTGATTGGATTAATAACTTAAAATTATTTCTCTACAACTAAATGTGCAACTGATTAGACATACTAAATCTACATATTTAATTGCAGAGTATATTTTGTTAAAGATTCCATATTTGTAATGTCTCGACTAAAGATTCCAAAATCTTAATCCAAAGGATAATTTTATACTGGATAACATGCCTACTTCATTCTTGGTTAGGTTAATTTTATACACATAAAGAACGAAAACTATAACCATGTTTTTGCCATCTTATTATATTTACGTATGTAGTTGTTTTAACCATAAGACTCCAATCCTCAAAATAATATTTCTCAGATTTTAAGTTTTTAAAAAAAACTCAATAAATACACACAGGTCTCTCCAGATATGCATATTATAACAAACCCTCCTCAACTATCCTCTCCCAAACTATCTTAACAAAGCACAAGGCTCAAGATAATCTATCGATTCCCCCATTTGAATTTAAAATAAAAGAGTGTTATGCCCAATCTCTCTTTAAGTTAACATAACCCAGTTTGATATGTTGATTGAAAATTGAACCGAAGATGAAGACAATGATGCAAATCCATGTAGATTCACATGGGTTTAAGATGATGTTCAGTGAAAACAATAGGTAGATGGTGATGCAAAAAATCTTAAATTAGTGGAGGAAGCAAAAAAAGACTAGTGGTGATTTTGATCTCCAAAAAGGTAATACTGGACCACTTGATCTCCTGGATGATAATGATGAAGTCACTATAATTGTATGTCTATATCTAAATGATTTAAAATTTAAGAAAATGTCTGAATAACTTCCTAATGAAGTGTTTATGGACATCATAAGGAGATTACCCGTAGAGACAATCCTGTGTTGAACTTGCATTTGCAAATTGTGGTAGTCTCTTATCACAAGCCCAATTTTAATAACCATATATATCAATAGATCATTCACCAATAAATACACTCACCACCTACTACTTAGGCATTGTGTCAAAGATTATTCTAAACAAGAACATGACTTCTCTATACAATAAAACTACACTATACAGTCTCATAACCACACATTTGATGTTTTCTGTGCCAATTTTACCATTCCCTTAAACAAGGCAAGGAATTCTTTTAGGATTATATGTAATTAAAAAAAAATATTTCTAGTAATCATATTTTATTTGTTGGAAATAATTAATTATTATTGAATGTTAAAGTCTAAAATTGGTATAAACCTAATCTATAGCCTAATAATACCGATTTTGTAATCATAGATAAATATATATAAAGGTTAAGTAACGCACACAAGACAACAAAAGTTTTTAATGTGGTTTAGCTAAGGAAAAAGCCTACATCCACTGTTATGATATTGCAGTTGAAGGGTAGTTACATAAAAATTGGTGCAATCTTGCTCGTGCTAACTTCTGTATCCCTTCAGCTAAGAGAGATAGTGTATTTATAGTGTTTAGGAAACCAAGGGATGGAATGCATTTATATATTCAAGCATTTATACCTATATAGAATTAATGAGAGTGTTGATCTTCAAATGCACATGTGGAATGGATATTGGTAACCCTCATGTGAGTTTCATTCCCCAACTTGATGGTTCACCTTCCTCTGTATGGTCGAATGATTGGCTAATCAAGTATATCTAGGGCTGGCCTAGTATATGTGAATCCTTGAGGTGGATTTTTATGAGGACAGGTTTCTCTATCTCATTGGTCAAGGTGGATGAATAATTTTACCCATAATAAAAGCCCCCAATGCTCCATACTTGATGATTTTGGAAAAAGATGTAGCATTTACTCTAAAAAGATGCTCATTGAAGAGTATAAAAAGAGTAAGTCTGGTTAGTCGACTAAATAAATAATTGTTGCTCGGCCAATTAAAGATGAAGAAAGGACCAAGAAGGCTCTAGTCGACCAGACAACCTTGCTCAAATATAAAGATATGGCCATCAAGAAGCTAACAAACCAAGTTAATCGGATGACCTTCCATTTTCACAAGCACCAAAGTTATCTGGATGGATGGCTATGATGAGGATATAACTCACATATACGATGAACTTGAACAAGCCTGACGAGAAGGTTATAAATTGGGATGCCTGAATATATTGTTAATGTTAAAAGTGGATCAGAAATATCATCTATGGTATTAATATGATCTAGGCATGGTGTTTATCCCAACCCTCCTTTAAGTATTAATATTGAGTGGATTTTGACTGATGCTATTCTTCAGAGCTTAGTAATAAAATACTTAGGTGACTATGGTCTGCATGGTGAAGATACAAATATTCGTCCTCTTCATTTATTAGATTGGCCAAGCACAAGCGGTCTTAATAGGTTGAGGGATCTAAAGATCACTACTCTTCCTTCTGCCCTTGATGTTACTCCTACTATGATGGAAATGGATGAAGGAAAATGCCCTATGGAATAACTTCTGAGATCTTTATTTTTCCTTATAATGGTTGTTCGACTGTGTAACTAACTAACATGCTTGACTGTTTGTGTTATTAAGTATGAACTTGAGTTGTTGGGCCTTAGGTTCTACGAATGCACTTAAGTTTATAAAAATGGATCTTAGTCTTTCTTGGAGCTAAATGATTGCATTAGTTACCAATGGTGACCGAATATTTTAGGAACTTAGGATTTTCTTGAATTTAATTTGGCCCGATAAAAAAAATTTTATTCGTGACTTGTCAAAGACGAAATCATACATGAAGTCAAATTTTTGCAATTTTTAAAGTTTTTGATAAGGCAATTATCATTGCCCCTTCCCAAAAAAACATAAAAAGGAAGTGTAATTGATAGTAAATCACAACTTTATTAAAATGGTTGAAACGATTACATCAAATTCCAAGCAGGACTACTAATACTATTTTTGGATATGATCTCCATTCTATGGATTTTTTAATTCTTCCCCTTCAAGTGTTTCTAAATAATATATTTCTGGTTGGACGAATGACAAGATCTGATAAGAACCATGTTAGTTTGCTTCAAACTTATTCCCTTCTAGATTACTTTATTAAGAACATAATCTCCTTCTGTCAAGTTGGTCGGCTTCACCCTCCTGTTGTAGAATCGAGTTGTTCGTTATTGATAAGCAACTACTCGAAGTGAGATATCCTCCCTTACTTCCTCAATTAAAGCTAGATCTAATATCCTAATGAGATCACTTTTGGGGGAATTAAAGTTTAACACTATATGATTGGGTAAACCTACTTCTTCTCGCATCATTTCCTTAATCCCGAAAGTAAGCATGTAAGAGGTTTCTCCAGCAGCTATTCTCGGCGTGAATCAATAGGCCCAAAGAATACTGTGCAATTCATTGATCTAACTACCCTTCACATCATCAAGTATATTTTTCAGTCCATTTAGTAATGTTTTATTAGTTACCTCCGTTTGTCCATTACCCTGGGAATATCCGGGGCCAGAGTGAAGTGTCTGCATTTTTGAATGAATGTAGTACTCCTCAAACTCCTAATTATTGAATTGGGCATCATGATTAGTAATGAAGGTATATGGAATCCAATATCTACATATGATGTTTTTCCAAATGAATTGGAAGACGCTTTCATAGGGTATTTCAACCAATAATTCATCCTCTACTCATTTTGTGAAGTAGTCCACTACAACCACCTAGTATTTGAACCTTCCCTTTATCCTCGACAATTGGCTGACCAAATAAATTTCCCATATAATAAATGTCCATGGAGAATTATTAGAATGAAGGCATCCCTAAGTATTTTATGGATTACGATAAACTTTTGACATTTATCATATTTCTTGACAAAGGAGATACAGTCGGCATTCATGGTCTTGCATAAATATTCTTCTCACTAATGATCGGCCTGCTAAATGAGCTCTACAAGAACCTTTATGCACATCCTTGATTAAGTGCGACACGTCGGTTGGGTGTATATACTGAATTAGAGAAGTCGTGTATCCTCTTTTGTATAAAACTCCTCATTCTAGCACATAACTGGTTGCTTTGTATCTCAACTTTCTTACATTTTTTAGGTCGATACGCAGTAAACCCTTGTCAATGTAATTTTTTATAGGATCCATCCACGAAGGTCCTAATTCTAAGGAGATGAAATTGATGTCTTCCATATCTATGCTTCTATGTGCAAGGATTTTTATCGCGATGGTTCATCTGATCTCCGTTCTGGTCACTCAGGCTAGC
The DNA here is from genome assembly GCA_949130495.1 of Sambucus nigra. Lineage (NCBI taxonomy): Eukaryota > Viridiplantae > Streptophyta > Magnoliopsida > Dipsacales > Adoxaceae > Sambucus > Sambucus nigra. Next base: position 363,874,258 of record OX422222.1, read on the forward strand.
CGAGCAAGTGCATCTTCTCGGACATTACCCATTATTGGTATCCTGAACACCTTTACTACTGAGAGCTTGGAGATGACTACATCAGTTTAAAAAAAATACTTGATCAAGAAATCTCCCTTAACCCCATGTATTTGAAGCACCTGGTTGACAATTAAATAGGAATCCCTATGTACTATAACCATCTCGGCTCCTAAAGATAAGGCTAACTTCTATCATGTGATTAGTGCTTCATACTATGCCTTATTATTGGAGTCCTAGAATTGCAAACAAAGTGCATACTCTACATATACATCATCTGGGGTATTGATTATAAGCCCTCATGTGCACGAAGACCAATCTAAATATAATTTCCAAATTGGGATGTCATCATCAAAATTCCCTTCAAATAATTCTCCTTGTTTAAATAACTTCTTGCACTGCTCACTATATCACTAGGATAACTCTTGCGCAGGTTATATCTCAGGTTGGTCGGCAGCCAATTCAGTTTTCTTTGGAGTGAATATCTATTCTAAGGAAGTATGCTCGGCAGACAAACTCGAGTTAGCGACCGTCTCTTGATATGTAAATTCGATAATGAAATCTTCTACATCTTAACCATTTAACGCAGTTCTAGGCTCATAAGGATTTCATACTCTCCTATATCTATTGCTCATGCCATCAATCACCCTGATTTCTCTAGTTTGTGAATTTCTTTGCACAGAGGTAAGTCTGTATAAACCACTGTGGTATGTGCCTAGAAATAGGTCTTCATTCTCCTTGAAGCTTTAATAAGAGAAAGGGATAATTTTTCCAAGCGTAAATACCTAATTTTTGCTCCCCTGAAAGCATTGTTGGTGTAATATACTTGTTTTTGCACTCCATTTTCCAGTCGATCTAATGTCAAGCTGATAAAAGATTTTGATACAACCAAATATAAATACATTTTTCTTCCATAAGTGGTAGGAAAAGTAGTGGTGGTGATCCCAATTATTTCTCTAAGTCTTGAAAAGATTTTACGTATTCTTTATTCCACTCGAATGTTTTTCTAAGAACCTTAAAGAATGGTAAGAAATTATCCGTAGCTTGGGAGACAAATCGGTTGAGAGAAACAACCCTTCAAGTTAGTTTTTGTATATCTTTCTTGCATATGAGGAATTACATTTTATTCAATACATTGATTTTGTTTGGATTGGCCTCAATTCCTCTCTAATTCACAATGAAGCCCAGGAACATCCTTTCCTATATTCCTAACACACATTCGGTTGGGTTGAGTTTCATTTAATACTTCTTAAGTTGATCAAACATCTGGCTTAGGTCTTTGATGTGGTCGTCAGCTTTCTTGATCTTGGCGTGCATGTCATCCACGTAGACTTCCATATTCTTTCAAATTTGCTCCTCAAAAACCTCATTTACCAGTCTTTGCTATGTTTCTCCAGCATTTTTATACCCAAAAAGTATAACATTATAGCAGTAAGTACCTCAACTGGTGATAAATGATGTATTTTCCTTATCCTCAGGCATCATCTTGATTTGACTGTAATTAGATTAGCCATCTATGAAGCTTAATAACTTATGACTTGTTATAGCGTCTACCAATTAATAATCCTTAACAAAGGAAAATGATCTTTTGGGAAAGCTTTATTGAGATCAGTGAAATCTATACACATACACCACTTATTTATCTTCTTCTTTGCCATCACTACATTGTCCAACCATTCTAGGTATTTAACATCTTCTATGAATTTGGCCTTTGACAATTTGTCAACCTCCTCTTGGATAGACACATTCTTCTCGAGGATGAACACCCTTCATTTTTGCTTGATCGTCTTAGCATCTTTGATGATATTAAGATCATAGCACATAAAGTTAGGGTCAATTCCAGGCATGTCTTCATGGCTCCAGCCAAACACACTTTTATTCTCTTTAAGTAATGTGATTAATTCATGTTTGAGGGACGATGCTAGGGTTGATCCAATCAAAGTAGTTCCCTCTACTTTTTCTTCATCCAGTATTATTATTTATGTAGCTTACACCACTTGTCCTTTAACCAAATTAGCTTCTTTCCATGAATCCAAAGTATCAATCTGGTAAGTGGTGGTGCTTTTCTTCAACTCACCCTGGTTAGCTGAAGTACAATAGCACTATCTGGCATCCACTAGGTTAATTTTTACCATGCCGATGCCATAACGAGCGAAGAACTACAGGCACTAATGAATTGTGGATGACACTTCCTTAAACGTTTTTAATCTGAATCTGTTGAGGATCATATTATAGGCTGACTGAACATTCTTTTCTAGGACAAAAAAATGAATCTTCGCAATTTGCTCGTTGGCCAAGTGCCAATAAAAACCTCCAGCTTGACAGTTCCCAAATGATAAACCTTTTCTCCACAAAAACCAATTAAGGTCCTATTATATGATTCTAGTTTTCTATCTCATAACCCCAGGTTGTGAAAATAATTATAGAACCTAACATGAGCTAAATTATTATTATCCACTAGAATTCTTGCAATCATTGTTTCATGTACCCTGAGGTGACAACCAATGGGTCATTGTGAGGGTAAAGCACCCCTGATAAGTCATTTTTTAAAAGCCAGTGACTACCTTATCTTTATTAACCATCTGGGTTGACCATCTACCTCGTTCGATAGGTTGATCCGTAGAATGTAGAAATATATTTTGGCCTCATTTAAATAGGCCCTCCTTTCATCATCTTTATATCCACCTCCAACATCTCCTCCTTCAATAAAATGACTATGAAAGGATATCATATTTATATCATGTTCTGGTTCTCGGTGTTTCTTTGGAAATTTTGGATCATCTTTAGAGTCATTTTATCGACCTATTTTTCTGTTATCTCTATCTTTATAAGGTGATTTTGACCTCCTTCTAGAATCCTGACCTTCTATTCGATAAACACATTTGGTAATCTTTCCTCGTTGAATGAAAGATTTAATTTTAGTTTTCAGGGCAATACAACTGTCTGTGGTCTGCCCGCGATCTTTGGGAAAATCGTAGTATTTGGATTTATCTCTCCAATTGGGTGGAGCTTTCAGTTTCCCAGGACATTCCACATCCCTACTGCCCCTAATATCCTCCAAGATGTGATGCACACCTATGGTCATTGGGGTAGAGACCTCACACTTCTTAGGATTCTCGACCTTCTTATCTTTCTATTCATTCTTATTCGAGTTATTCTGGCCGTCAGATTTCATCACGGAAACTTTCTTGGCGGCCATATCTTCCTCGATGTTCATGATCTTACCATCCTTTGCCATCAGCTCCATTATAGTTTTAGGAGGCTCTTTTTCTAGTACATAGTACAACTTTTTAGGAAACATTCCACTCATCAGGGCAGTGATAGCAATATTTTCTTCATAATTTTCTTATCTAACTTATCATTATTGAAGCGGGTAATATACTCTAAAGTAGTTTCTCCTAGTCTCTAGGGAACACTCAGTAGATGGTCTACTCTCTTGATTAGCTTTACCCTTAAGCAAAAATTGTTGATGAAAAGTTTAGTAAGCAACTAAAAATTAGAAATATGTCCTCAAAGTAGATTTTTATACCATATATGGGCATATCGAGTGATGGTACTTGAGAAATCTCGATAATGCATCTCATCAGGAACATAGTAGATATTAGCTGCAACCTGGCACTATTAAATATGGAGGACATAATCAGTCTTACCATCGTACTTAGGAGTGACTATTAGTGGTTTGACTTTAGAAGGTGTAGCGAAATCCACAATGGTTGGAATGAAAGGAGATCCCTTTATAAAACTTCTTTATAGAGGACTTTTAGTCTTGGCCATCTCCCCTAGGGGATATTCCAGTCTCTGCATTGATCCCTTCCAAGAGCGACCTTCTACCTTAGATTTGGTTGATACATCTTTGGCTGTTCGACCATGCATTTATGCTGAGCTCTCTTCTTAAGAAGTCTTATATGCACCCGTGGGTCATCGGATACTTGCTCTAGACTTGACTGATCCTTCTCGGTGCTCAAGTGATCTCACTGGTTCTTTATGATGTCCTCTAGTTTCTCGAGGGCCAAGACAATAAAAGGCAGAGGCCTTGATAAACCTCTCTAAGGTGGTTGGTGAAGCACCTTATACCTTTGACTTACTTAAGTCTATATTGTATAAGTGTTCATCTAATTTGGAAATAGTGACAAAATTTGTTATCTAACCTAGAATCCAAAGAACCTCAGACTTGTTCACTCTCTAATCCTCTTTAATGATCCAAAGAAGGTATAAATTGAATCACACTACACACATTAGAAGTGCATACATGTGTATATATTGCTCTTATTGATTGTGTGTTAAATTCCCCTTAAAATGTTATTTGAATAATTTTTTGGGAATTTTTAAATATTTTTAAAATAATGTTTTCTTTAATAAAAGTGTGTTTATAAACTTTGTGTGGTTAAAATGCTATTATGAAAAATTAGTTTTTCATTAGAATGTTTGATTGGGTAGAATATCAATGCGCCAGAGACTTTAGGGTGTTGCATGTAATTACTTTGGACGCGCGTTTGCCAGCCAATGAAATGCCAACACTTGTCATGCTCTTGTTATCTCATTTTTGTTTGTTTTGTGAGAGAACTGCCTGGTGTATTGTGGATCGTTATATCAAACGTTATCTATGGCCTGCATGTGTTTTAAGACTATCCATGTGTTATCACTGTGGACCAATCACCTTCGTTTTAACCAACCGCTATCTTAGCACCCTTGGATCAAGTCAATATAAGGAAGAATGAATCTCAACCGTTGATTGCTATCAGCGATCCAGAACCTTCCTTGGCTCTTATATAAACCCTCTCATTCTCAGTATTTTAAGACTTTTGGCAGTCGTCTAAATTGAGAGGAAAAAAAAGAGAAGAGAGAAGTGAGAGAGAAGAGAGAAAAGAAAAGAGAGAAGAGAGAGAAAGGGAAACTGAGTTAGAAACCCTAACCCTAACCCTAAATAACTTCAAACCATATTCAAACCTTCATACTTTCAGAAATCCAAACACAACCTTGAGTGTTTGAGAGAGATTGGTGTTACTGGTTTGATCGTTTGTAGCTGTAACCTCTTGATTTGTGATCTTGTTACCAACTTAGACATTTTGGTGAGATCTGTATTTCTTTTTCATAGAAATCTTAGATCTACACTATTGCATGTTATATATCACTAGATCTGCATATTTGTTTCTCGTTTTAAGAAAATATTTGTTGATTTAGATTTGTAAATGTTTTATATTTCTTGTTCTTGTGAAACTAAACCTTGACCTAGTTGGATTCTCACTTGGAGGTTTTCAATCTCGAAAATATTTTCAAAACTGAGATTGATTAAGATCTTGACTGATTTTGAAGCAAGATATCCGTGGAATCTGGGATAGATTAAAAGGTCAAAAAGGTTCCAAGTTTTGTAAGAAAGAAAGAAAAGAAAATCACAGCATATAGTCTTTATATGTAATTTTCTAGGATTGTCTGTACAAACTAAGTGTGTGTGAGTTCATGCATGTGGATAGAAATCTCATCACAAACACTTGGCACACTACCACACTGAAAGTGTTGGGTATAAGATCAAAGATTATTGAGTCAACGAAAAGAAAGCTAAAGCAAAGTGGAAGTTATCAAACTGGAAGAACATCATCAACAATCAGTTCTACAAAGAAGTTAGAAGGACGCCAAGTGGGGTATATTCCTAAACTTAGAATAGGCTGAGTTGTGTGCATGTATGTTGTATTGTTTGTAACTGTTATTTGTTTTTAGTGGATTTTTACTTTCGTGACTTAGAAGTCACCGTGGATGTTTCCTCTATTGGGAGAGGTTTTACCACGTTAAAAATAGTGTGTTCTGATTATCTTCATCTCCTCATCTCATTCTAAAGTGTGCTGATATTTTGAAACTATCTTAGTTTTAAAACTGATTACAAAGTCTTGGTTATTCTCGTACATAAGTTTTTGTAAACACATCTTGTTGTTTATCTATTTTATTTTCAAAAGAAAAGGGTTTCTTCAACAAACAACTCGGAGTTGCTTATACAGTTTAATCTTTGTATTAAATGGAATTAGTAACGTTTTTCAATTGGTATCAGAGCCCTGTAAACTTTTGTTTCAAAAAGGATCTTGTGTTTCTGAAATCATTTTCTGAAAATATTAACTATGGACGAGAAGAATGAAAGGTTTGGTAATCTTTCCAGACCTCCACTCTTTGACGGAAATAACTTTGTTTACTGGAAAGTAAGAATGGTTGCCTTCATCCAAGGGACTTTAGGAGATGATGTCTGGGACATTATTGAAAATGGATATACTTATCCTACTAAACCAGCCACTGAAGGAAGTGGTGAGAGGGTAAAGAAAATCTTAAGTGAGTTTACCCAAGAAGAGAAAACGATTTCTCGTAATAACAATAAAGGCAAGAATGCCATCTTTATGTCTATTAATGAGTATGAGTTCAAGAGAATATCATCTTGTGCCACTTCCAAGGAAGCTTGTGACACATTAATCACTGCCCATAAAGGAGACTCAAGAGTTAAAGCTGCTAAAACTCAAATGCTTACCCAGCAGTACAACTCTTTAATTATGTCTGACTCTAAGACTTTTGATGAATTTTATATGAACCTAATTGATATAGTTACTATGTTGCATGCTAATGGTATAACATATGATAGGAATGAGATTGTTTCTAAAATCCTAAGATGATTACCACAAAAGTTTGACAACAAGAGGTATGCTATTAAGGAGATGAGTGATCAAAACCTCACCCCTGAGTTACTCAGTAGCAAACTTAGGACTGTGGAAATGGAATTAGCCTTTAAGAAATAATTAAATCAGTCTCAAAGAAAACAGCCCAACTCTAACGTGAGTTTTTCTTCTAAGATATCTAAACTTGAGACTAATTTGATCAACTGTGACTCTGATGAGGAGTGTGATATAGACAAACTAGATAATCAGATTGCCTTAATGTCCAAATAATTTAAGAAAATTATTAAATTTAGAAATAAAGAGGCATCTAAACAAGGCAAGCCTAATTATCCAACTGTGTCTAATCTCAAACCTCATGAGAGAGGTCTTGACAAACATCCTAAGGACAACAACTTCAGATCTAACAGAGACCTTAAAAAGATTGAATGTTTTAGATGTGGGAAACTAGGTCACATTGCTCACGATTGTAGAGTTAATCTGAATAAAACCAACACACACAAGAGAGCCAATATCTGTAAAACTTGGGAAGATTCAAGTGACTCTAATGAAGAGGAACTTGAGTCATCTAATGTATTTGACCCTTGCATGTCTTTTTTTGCTAAGATCATTTACAATGATGATATGCCTGTGTGTGATAATGATACCTCTACTCCTGCTTTTGTGAATACTGCTTTGACTGGCCTAGATGCCTGGTTATCTGAAAATGTTGCTAGCTCTAGTTCCGTGTGTGTGAGTTAAAGAGATCTCGATAACGACGATGTAAATGGGTGCGTAAGTACTAGAACTGAATCGTTAGGGGTCACTGCACACACTTCACTTAGCGACTCAGACACAGATGACCTCCCAGATATTCATACTTTGTACGCTAAAACTCTTAAAAAAGGCACTAGACTGGAGAAGGCTGTTAGAGACCTGACTAAGAAATTAAATGATCTAAGTCTTATTGTGAAGCTGAATGCCGAAGAGTACACTAACTAGTGTCTGACACATCAATCAGAAATTGAAACTTTTGATCAAAAATTAAAAGAGTTGACTAAAACTAATGAAACCATGGAAATGAAATACAAGGGAACATTATTAGAACTGGAAGAAGCAAAAACAAAGACAGCAACTGTTTTCAAAAAAAATTCTCAGTTTGAAAACAATTCAAATTGTTTCACTGACTTTGTTGTTGACTCTAAGACCAATTTGATGATAGAACCGGTATTGGTTTCTTCCCTAAGAATAAACCACAAACTAAAAATTTTGAACCTATCAAGTTTGTGTCTGGGGGAAAAAGACCAATCGAAACATGTCCAGATTTTCATTTTATTAAAAAGGAATATGATCAAAAGCAACAACAGAAAGACATTGGAGAGTCTAGTAACTCTAAGGCTGACAGTACACTTGAGACTAAATACGTCTGTCCTTTGATCAGAAAGGCTGAATCTACCTTCAAAACCATACCTCCTAGGAATGAGACTTCTCAACAGAATCCTGTCAAACCCATCTTTAGAAGTTTCCCTAAGGAAGTACATCCCTCAAGCAATCAATATTGCTCCTACTGTGACGTTTATGGTCATTCATTTGAAGGTTGTTATGCTAGGCGTCTAAACACCCCTGTGTATAACACTCCTGTTTACAAGAACTTTAACTACTCTAGGCAAAATCGTAACCATTATGTCCTTCCAAGACAACCTGACAAGAACTCTAACTACAGGAATAGAAAGACCAAAACTAAGAGTTCATTTAAGAGAAAGGCTCCCAGAAACTTTCCTAAACCAAAATCTCAACTTTTCCACAAAAATCAGTTTGTTGCGCCAAATGTTTTTCGACAAAAAGCTGCTTCTCAAAAATTTTATCAAATGAGAGCAAACTTGCGCAAAATTAAAACTAGAGCTATTTGGGTTAGAAAAGATGATCTTTTACCCCAAATGAAGTGTAACATTGTTATCACTGCCTTAAAGGCTGAACACACTTCATCTGGTTGGTATTTAGATTCAGGATGCTCCAAACATATGACAGGAGATGAAACCAAACTCTTAAACAAAACCAGATTTGCTGGAGGTAAAGTAGTTTTTGGCGACGGAGTTTCATCCCAGATCATAGGTAAAGGAATCCTAAAAGAAGAGGGAATGCCTGTTTTGGAAAATGTACTTTTAGTTAAAGGCCTTAAAGACAACCTCCTAAGTATATCACAATTTTGTGACTCGGACCATACTGTTACCTTTTCAAAGAACAATTACAAAATTCTAAATGATAAAAATGAATGCATCATTACCGGATTTAGAACACCTGACAACTGTTATACTGTCAAGACTAGTTCTGAAACCTGTAACATTGTCAGAATGGATGACAATGAAATCTGGAATAATCGTATGGGTCACCTAAGTTATGATATCCTTGGTAGATTGTCTACTCAAGAGATAGTTAGAGGAATTCCTAAAATTAAACCTATTTCCAGTGTTGTTTGTGGTCATTGCCAGGAAGGAAAAATAGTTAAGACTTCGCATAAAAAAGTTAAAGACATTATCACCTCTAGATCTCATCCACATGGACCTTATTGGTCCCTCTAGAACTGTTAGTCTTTGTGGACAAAGTTATATCCTAGTCATGGTTGGTGATTTTACACGATTCACTTGGGTTGCCTTCTTGAAACATAAATCTGACACGTTTTAGACATTTTTGAAAATTTTACTAAGAATTGAAAATGAGAAGGACACACAAGTCAATCGCATTCGTAGCGATAGAGGGGGAGAGTTCATAGACACGGCAATAGTTGAATATTGTGACTACAACGGTTACAAACACGAATTCAGTGCCCCTAAGACTCCTCAGCAGAACGGTGTTGTCGAAAGGAAAAACCAAACTCTTCAAGAGATGGCACGTGTCATGTTTTATGCCAAATCTCTACCTAAGTACTTCTGGGTAGAATCTATTAGAACTGCATGTCATATCATTAATCGGGTTTACCTTAGGAAAAACACTAAAAAAAACCTCTTATGAGTTGTGGTACGGAAAGAAGCCTAATCTGAAATACCTAAGAACTTTCGGAAGTCGGTGTTACGTCTGTAAAGACAGAGAACACTTGTCCAAATTCGAGACGCCCAGACCAAAATACCCAGACCATGTCTTTCGTCTAAAAATGGCATTGTATGGCTTAAAACAAGCTCCTAGAGCTTGGTATGAACGCCTTTCCAAATTTTTATTGGATAAGGTTTTTAAGAGAGGAGCAAATGACCAGACCCTCTTTGTCAAACATTTTGACAAAAACATTATTATAGCCCAAGTCTATGTAAACGACATCATCTTTGGGTCTACTTCAACATCTGAAGTTAAATCCCTTTTTGCTATTATGCATAAGGAGTTTCACATGTCCCTTATGGGGGAGCTACAGCTTTTCTTAGGATTTCAAGTGAAACAGAATTCTGATGGATTATTTGTCTCTCAAACTAAGTATGCCTTAGATCTTGTTAAGAAATTTGGTTTAGATAATGCTAAAGTTGCCAAAACGCCAATGAGTACTACTGTTAAATTATGTAAAGATGAAAATGGGAAGTCAGTTGATTCCACACTTTATCGTAGTATGATTGGTAGTCTACTCTATCTAACTGCCTCACGACCAGATATAATGTATGTTGTATGTCTGTGTGCTCGTTACCAGAATAACCCTAAAGAGAGCCATTTATCTTGTGAAAAACGTATAATAAAGTACATAAAAGGCACTCTTAATCTTGGACTTAGGTACACTAATGATACCTGCAGCACCATCATAGGGTATACTGTGGCTGATTGGGCCGGTTGTACTGATGACAGTAAAATTACATCAGGTGCCTGTTATTATATCGGCAATAATTTAGTAGATTGGAGTAGCAAAAAATAAAATTGCACATCTTTATCTACGGCAAAGTCCGAATATATAGCAGCTGGAAGTTGTTGTGCTCAATTGTTATGGATAAAACAAATGTTAAGCGACTATGGGATTAAAGAAGATCAGTTACAATTGTATTGTGACAATCAAAGCGCCATTAACATATCTAAAAACCCGGTTCAACACTCGCTAACTAAGCATATTAAAATAAGACATCACTTTATACGCGAACTTGTTGAGACTAAGGAGTTAGAAATTCATTACCTACCTACTGATTTACAACTTGCAGACATGTTCACTAAACCTTTAGACTGTAACAGATTTTTGTATTTGCGTCATTCTATAGGTATGGTATGTGTTGATTAATCTCTTAAGACCGTAATTTTTTACCCTTTGTCCATTTGAGACAAAATGGGGGAGAAATTTGAGTCTTACGGGTTCAATGTTTTATTCAAATTTCATCTAAACTGCTTGATCTTAGTGTATATTTGCAGGAACCTCTTCTACTGGTTTATCTACCATTTCTCTCTAGTGTACAAATTTGTAAATAGTTGAGTTATGTAATTTTTCACTTTCTAGGAAATGGGTAGATAATATCTTTTGCATAGGACTAGGTTTTATTTTTTGGTTCCCTAAGAGTTTAAGCTAACTCAAAGGAGATTTTGTCTCATATTTCCAAAGGGGGAGATTGAAGCACCTTATACCTTTGACTTACTTAAGTCTATATTGTATAAGTGTTCATCTAATTTGGAAATAGTGACAAAATTTATTATCTAACCTAGAATCCAAAGAACCTCAGACTTGTTCACTCTCTAATCCTCTTCAATGATCCAAACAAGGTATAAATTGAATCACACTACACACATTAGAAGTGCATACATGTGTATATATTGCTCATATTGATTGTGTGTTAAATTCCCCTTAAAATGTTGTTTTAATAATTTTTTGGGAATTTTTAAATATTTTTAAAATAATGTTTTCTTTAATAAAAGTGTGTTTATAAACTTTGTGTGGTTAAAATTCTATTATGAAAAAGTAGTTTTTCATTAGAATGTTTGATTGGGTAGAATATCAATGCGCCATAGACTTTAGGGTGTTGCATGTAATTACTTTGGATGCGCGTTTTCCAGCCAATGAAATGCCAACACTTGTCATGCTCTTGTTATCTCATTTGTGTTTGTTTTGTGAGAGAACTGCCTGGTGTATTGTGGATCGTTATATCAAACGTTATCTATGGCCTGCATGTGTTTTAAGACTATCCATGTGTTATCACTATGGACCAATCACCTTCGTTTTAACCAACCGCTATCTTAGCACCCTTGGATCAAGTCAATATAAGGAAGACTGAATCTCAACCGTTGATTGCTATCAGCGATCCAGAACCTTCCTTTTGCTCTTATATAAACCCTCTCATTCTCAGCATTTTAAGACTTTTGGCAGTCGTCTAAATTGAGAGAAAAAAAAAAGAGAAGAGAGAAGAGAGAAAAGAAATGAGAGAAGAGAGAGAAAGGGAAACTGAGTTAGAAACCCTAACCCTAACCCTAAACAACTTCAAACCATATTCAAACCTTCCTATTTTCAGAAATCCAAGCACAACCTTGAGTGTTTGAGAGAGATTGGTGTTACTGGTTTGATCGTTTGTAGCTGTAACCTCTTGATCTGTGATCTTGTTACCAACTTAGACATTTTGGTGAGATCTGTATTTATTTTTCATAGAAATCTTAGATCTACACTATTGCATGTTATATATCACTAGATCTGCATATTTGTTTCTCGTTTTAAGAAAATATTTGTTGATTTAGATCTGTAAATGTTTTATATTTCTTGTTCTTGTGAAACTAAACCTTGACCTAGTTGGATTCTCACTTGGAGGTTTTCAATCTCGAAAATCTTTTCAAAATTGAGATTGATTAAGATCTTGACTGATTTTGAAGCAAGATATCCGTGGAATCTGGGATAGATTAAAAGGTCAAAAAGGTTCCAAGTTTTGTAAGAAATAAAGAAAAGAAAATCACATCATATAGTCTTTATATGTAATTTTCTAGGATTGTCTGTACAAACTAAGTGTGTGTGAGTTCATGCATGTGGATAGAAATCACATCACAAACACTTGACACACTACCACACTGAAAGTGTTGGGTATAAGATCAAAGATTATTGAGTCGACGAAAAGAAAGCTAAAGCAAAGTGGAAGTTATCAAACTGAAAGAACATCATCAACAATCAGATCTACAAAGAAGTTAGAAGGACACCAAGTGGGGTATATTCCTAAACTTAGAATAAGCTGAGTTGTGTGCATGTATGTTGTATTGTTTGTAACTGTTATTTGTTTTTAGTGGATTTTTACTTTCATGACTTAGAACTCACCGTGGATGTTTCCTCTATTGGGAGAGGTTTTACCACGTTAAAAATAGTGTGTTCTGATTATCTTCATCTCCTCATCTCATTCTAAAGTGTGCTGATATTTTGAAACTATCTTAGTTTTAAAACTGATTACAAAGTCTTGGTTATTCTCATACATAAGTTTTTGTAAACACATCTTGTTGTTTATCTATTTTATTTTCAAAAGAAAAGGTTTTCTTCAACAAACAACTCGGAGTTGCTTATACAGTTTAATCTTTGTATTAAACGGCATTTGTAACGTTTTTCAGTTGGTCATTCAGGTTTGAAAGACTGACCATTATATTAATAAGTGGATCTGATTGAAAAAGTTGCTTTTGGGCGATAAGACATGTCACACAAGGACCTAGAATAGATACTTCTTTCATTTTTGGGAGGATAAGGCGGAATTTTTCTTCTATGGGATGAAGTGGCAGTAGACTTGGCTTGAAGTGATTGGGGTAATTGCCTTACTATTTCCTACATTGCCTTTTGCCCTTTGGAAAGTTTTGTATGTAAAAATTATACTTCCACATCGACCAAAGATGAGTGTACACTATATCGCCTACCAACACCAGAAGTTCAGCCAACTGGAATATAAAGCGTTTTTCGGACGAGAATGCCAACTAACTTTAAATAACTAATATCTTAGTCATTGTATATATATGTAAACGCCTCGCAATGTAAAGACGTTCCATCTTTAAGGAATTGGGCCCTTATAAATGGATATCCTCCCCCAGTTAAAGGGGACAAGTCAATTCTCTACAACTCAAGTCACTCATTTCTTATTTATTGTAAACCCTTGAATTAAATAATAGTGGACGTAGGATTTCTTCTATAGCCGAACCATTTTAAAAACTTTTTTCTTTGTGCGTGTGATTTAGGTTATTTCTCTTTTATTTATCTATGATTATAAATTTGGAATTAGTCCATTTTAGACATCAATAGATTGGGGTCATCTGTGGGAATAACTCGTCAGTTATCGCTATCTATCTCATCTATTCCATAGTTCATCCCTTTCCTTAAAGGATGACTAATAACCTAAAAATAAATCTTGCTATTGCAGCTAATATCCCACAATCATCTGCCCCTCTTGAAGATGAAAATCTCCAAAAAATTCTATTCAATTTTTAAAAAGGACAGGAAGTGATGCAAGAGTCCGTCCAAAAATTGGCCCCTGCAATGTAAGATAAATCCTACAATTCTAGGAGAGATATGACACACCCACCTGCCAGATTTAGAAGGAGTCATAATTCCACTACGTCCTATGATCATTCTTATCGCCCCAGTGCAACCTCCTCATTTCGTTTGGCAAACTACTATGACGATAGATCCTTTTCTCACGAAAGGCCAAGTGCTTTGGAAAGGCTCAGTAGGGATTATTCTTTTAATCTTCTTGGTCCCAGAGTAATTAGGGGAAATAGAAGGGAATAACATTATCACCGTAAAGTCCCCCAGAGATCACGAGTCAGTAATAGCGGTTCTATGCGTGCCGAGAAAACTTCTTCGGAAGATATCTCAACCAATTGGCATAGTAAATCCCCATAAGATAATGCAGTTAAATTAGGAAAACAATCCTAGAAGGATCCATGCAATGTCTGGAGGATCGTCTGGCAGGAATGGTTAAAGCTAAAAACTCGTTACAAAGGAGTTTTGTCAAAACATCACCTTTTGTGCAGGCCATTATGGAATACCCTACACCGGCAAAATTTAAAACACCAGTGATCACTCCTAAGTACGATGGAAAAATTGACCCATTCCTACAGATAGAGCAATACCAAGCCACTGTCGATATCTACTCAGTCCCTAGCGAAAGGAGATGCAGGTATTTCTATAACTCTATTATAGGACCAACCCAGATATGGTAAAATAGCCTTCCTAGAGGTAAGATTTCTTTCTTTAATGAACTCGTCAAGAAATTTTTTGCTAATTTCTGCTTTGGTGCTAAACCAATCAAGGATGTTATTCATCTTTTGAATGTGCATCAAAAGTCGAGGGGATTACACGGAACTACATCCCCCATTTTAATAACGAAAAGTTGGAAGTTGTTGATTACGAAGAAAAGATAGCTATTGAAGCACACATGAGCGGGTTACTCGCAAAAGATATCTATTACTCCCTAGCAAAGAAACCACCAAAAACAATGGAGGAATTGATGGCTAAAACTGCCAAGATAACGAACGCCGATGAAGCTATGGCCGCCAAGGGGGCTACATATTTGAAAGCCAAATAGTAAAATAATGATTCTTTCAAAAAAGGATCGAGGAAATAAGAGGCTAGACAAGATGGACCGAATGAAGAAATATAATGAATACATCCCTCTCACTAAAAATGTACATCGTATCTTGGAAGAAAATCAGAATAATAAAGAGCTATGTTGGCCGGGAAAGTTAAAAGCACCCCCCAATTGAAGGGCACTTCAAAGTTTTATGAATTTCACCAGGATCATAGGCATACCACTGACAAGTGAATTTATCTAAATAATGAAATAGAGACTCTAATTCGGAGGGGAAAGTTATCAAAATTCGTTAACAAATAGTGTGGTCACAACAACTGGAGAAGATCAAACTGACCCCGCCGAGGAACTGAAGACAATAAAAGAGCACGCAACCAAGAGTCTAGAGATGATCCCGACCTACCTAATAGATTATAGGAACCAGAGATGGACATTGGAATGATCTCTTTCACATGTCAATTTATTACAAGAGGTGACACTGGATAAGGACATGCAATAGCAGAAAGGAAGGTCTACATTAATGAAGCTAAGGATTTTTAAACTGTTAGATAGATTAACAAGGTCGACTCTAATGATGGACGAACAAGAAAGGTAAACAAAGATCAATTAGTAATTGGTTTCTCTAAGAATGATCTGAATGGGTTACTTTATCCTCATGAAGATTCGTTAATTATCACATGCAGAGTTCGTAAAGGTAGGGTTTCAAGGATACCAATCGATAACGAAAGCTCGACAGATGTAATATTCTATGAGTGATTTAGTAAGGTTGGGTCAAAATATAGCACGTTGGAAACGTATCATAGACCACTCATAGGATTTTCTAGATAAAGAGTATATCATTTGGGTACCATCAAGTTGGACGTCCTTGTCGGCATTTAGCTGGCGAGCAGGCAAAAGCAGATTTGTTTTTTCGTATTGCACAAAAATGTCCCATCTTCCTATAACATCATTCTTGGAAAGATGGGAATAAAGATATTTGAGACCATCCCATCCACGGTTCATCAATTTATGAAGTTCTCGACTAACTATGGAGTTGGCGTGGTCAATGGCAACTAAAAACATGCCAAGGAATGCTAATATACCTCAGTCAACCAGCAAGAGGTCAAGAAGATCACCATCACTTATCACATCGACACACTGGACCCAAGATGAGGAAAGTATCTAATTAAGGGACAAGTAATGGAGGAGGCGGAGTCCATTATCTTGGATGATGAGAATCTAGAAAGAACTACCAAAATTGGTTTAAGGTTGACCCATTTTCTCAAACATGAATTAATGAAATTTCTTAAAGAGAAAAAGAGTGTGTTTTCCTGGAGCCACGAGAACATGTCGAGAAGCGACCCCAATTTTCTTTGCCATGATATCAATATAGTCAAAGAATCCAAGCCAATCAAACATAAACGGAGAGTTTTTAGTATTAAGCAAAATGCTGTAATTCACGAGGATGTGGAAAAATTATAAAAAGTAAAGTTCATCGAAGATGTCAAGTACTCGACCTGGCTATCTAATATGGTGATGGTAAAGAATAATAATAATAATAATAATAATAATAATAATAATAATAATAATAATAATAATAATAATAATAATAATAATAATAATAATAATAATAATAATAATAATAATAACAATAAGAAGAAGAAGAAGAAGAAGAAGAAGAAGAAGAAGAAGAAGAAGAAGAAGAAGAAGAAGAAGAAGTGGCGCATGTGCATTGATTTTATTGATCTCAATAAAGCTTGCCTAAAAGATCATTTTTCTTTGCCAAGGATTGATCAATTGGTAGATGAAACTGCAGGTCACGAGTTTCCTAGAATTATGGATGTCTATTCTATTTACAACTAGATAAAAATAAATCCTGAAGATAGATAAAACACATCCTTCACTACTAGCCGAGGAACATACTTCTATAATATCATGCCTTTTGGGCTAAAAAATGCGGGAGCAGCATATCAGAAGTTAGTAAACAAAGTTTTTGAAGAACTAATTGACAAGAATATGGAAGTTGTAAGGACACAACTCTGCGATTGAGTCTTAATGTAGTGTTGGCTCAATTCTGGACAAAAACATTTTAGTCATTGGATAGTGTTCAAGTGTATCCATCCAAGCCTATGACGTGTTAGTTGAAGACGTTGTAACCAAAATTATAAAGCTTCATCATATGTCGGGTTTAGTGTGCCTCGTTTCTACGTCAACAACACTGGTTCTAAAGCTCCTAAGGTATGGATGCATTTTATATATATAAAGGAGCTTTGGAAATTTAATGGGTGTAATTTTATAAATTTTTATAAATAATTTTAACGACATTGTTTTACTCAGAAAATACTTTTTAGAACTTTTCATAAAAAGTTTTGAGCTTAAAAAGAGTTTTTCATTTTCGGGTAAGTCATTCGAACGATATTCCCAGGTCGTTCAAACGAGACTTCTTACGAGATTCCTTTTTTGTCTCTAAAAATCGTTAGTAAAGTTGTTCGAATGAGAATGTCGTTCGAATGACTTTGGCAGGAACAGTTTTTGGGTAGTTTTTGACAGTTTTCTCAATGTTCTCACTATGTTTTTCCCACTACTTTTTGACAGAATTGTCAAGTGCGAAAACCAACTTTTTCATATTTTAATACTTTTTTCAAGAAAAAGTCCCATGTTTTGTGTTTGATTTTTATGGATTAATTTCACCAAAAACACATACACACCCAATAGTTTGTTTATTCCAAGTTCCTTAATATATCTATCCTCGCTAGGAGTATTTGGCACCGAGTTTTTCTCTACACCTCAAAGAAGAGAAGTTTGGGTTCATCCCACAAAGAAGAAGTTTGTTTGCTGTGACATACCCACTTGGAGAAAGGCTCCTTGTTCGAGTGACGGTGACCAGAAAAAGTTTGATCGGTGGATATCGAGACCGCGGTGGACCTATGTTGTTATTCGCTAGGTAGAGATGTGTACAAGAAGAAGCGTCGGGTCTTGGACGGATTGAATATGGGTGTTGTAAGTCTTTTTGTCTTGTACTTGTAAAACCGTACTTAGTGGATTTGAGGCTAGGGTTATCCGAGGTTTTTTTTCGTTGTGGGTTTTTCCTCGTACATCGCGGTGTAGTGGTTGTTTACTTATTTTATCTTTTACAATATCACATTAGATGCATGCTTAGGTAAAAAGATAAAATTGGTATATTTAATTTCGTGCTAATTTAATTTGGGTAAATATTAATTTAATTCAAGTCATTAATTTTATTGGATAAAATTTTGTTTTGCCTAAATTTGCAAAATGAATATTTATTGTTAAGAAAATTTCTAGGACTTGTATTAAATTAATTTTTGGGATTGAAGTAAAAATATTTTAGGACTTGGACTGAATTAAGTTGTTTAAGTGAAAATTAATTTGTTGGTTAATTTAATTTCACTTTGAGTGTAGTTTTATTTTAATTTGTTGAAATTAAAATTTGATGTGTTGAGTCATCTCTCTTCCGCATTTAAAGGAAATATTTTAAAAATTGGGGGTGATCAGTTCCAACAAGTGGTATCAGAGCGGGATTGCTAAATTATTGCGTTTAAGATCCTTTTAAATATATTTTACTAAAATGGAATTTTCCCCATTTTTAAAATTTCCTATTTTTGATGGTTCTAATTACGCATATTGGAAAGCACGTATGCGTTCGGCACTTAGGTCTCTAGATGGGAGGGTTTAGTTGTTAGACATTAACGGGTGGTCCCCACTTACATATTTAGTTGAAAATGAGAGTGAGAATGCATTTAAACTTGCAAATTTTAATTCTCGTGGTTTAAATGCCTTGTTTAGCGTGGTCACACCGGATGAATTCCGACGCATTATGACGTGTGAAACCTCTAAAGAAGCTTGGGATATTTTACAACTCACTCATGAAGGAACTAGTGTCGTGAAAGCTTCTAAACTCCAAAACCTCACCACTCAATCTGAAACCATCAAAATGAATGAAAAAGAAACTTTTAATGAATTTTATGCTAGAATTTTCGATATAGTTAATTCATCTTTTAATTTGGGAGAGAAAATACCTAACAACCGAGTAGTAAACAAAATTTTAAGGTCCATACCCGATAGATTTATTCCTAAGGTGACCGTGTTGAATTCTTTACCCACTTTAGCCTCTAGGAAATTAGAAGAGCTCGTAGGTGATTTACAAACCTATGAGCTCGACATGTTTCCCTCCAAAACTGAAAATAAAATAGAGAAGGGCGTTGCTTTGAAAGCCCGAAAGGAAGAAAAATAAGTAATAGAGAGTGAAAGTGAGGGTGACTCGAAAGATATGGCTATGTTTGCTAGGGAGTTTCAAAAATTTCTTAAATTTAACAAAGATAAATTCAAAAATGATTTTAAGAAATTTGAAAATTCTAAGCATGACAAAGTCGAAAAGATCCCTAAAACCTTTAATGAAAACCTTAATAGGGATGAGTCTAATAGGTGTTATGGTTGTGAGGGTTATGGCCATAGGGCTTTTGAATGCCCCACTAAACTAAGGAAAGAGGGTAAACAACCTATTTCATATAATGCTACCCTTAGTGATAGTGATAAGGAAAGGGGACCCGCTTCCCTCATTGAGTGAAACTTTACCGCATTCATGGCTAGTCATATTAGTAAGTGTAAGATATTGTCCGACGATGACACCTTAACACATGACACTTCCAAGGCCTTTTCTTGTTAAGATAAAAAAGATGATGGTAGTGAGAGTGGAGAAGAAAGAGAGAGTGAAAGTGAAAATGAGGTTGATGTGAGTGAACTTCAAATTACGTTTCAAGAATTATATGAAGAATCTATTAAATTAAAAAGAACAAATTTGAAGTTAGAAGCTAGTTTGAAAGAGCGTGTCGAGGTCATTAATGAGAGTGTTTTAGTGGAAGACCTTAGGACACGTGACAAAGCTCTTCGTGATAAGCTTGAATATGTAGAAGGCGGGAGAGATGGACTTAAAGGTTTAATGGAATCCTTAAAAAAGGAGCTTCTTGCGTTTGAAGAGAGAAATGTTTTATTAGAGTCTAATATTTTAGAATTAGAAAATAAATTAAAAGACTCTAGTAAAGTCAAATTTGATTTGGAGTGTCGTTCGGAGAAATTAGATAAAATCTTGGGAACGGTCCAAATTAAAAATGACACTTGTGGTTTAGGCTTCGATACTAGTAATGAGTCAACTCTTAAAGCCAAAATCAATTTTTTAGTAGAATCCTCTAGTAACAATGTTATAGATCATTCCTTAGGAAAGCCTTTTCGCCGAGTCTTTAGGTGCTCACATTGTGGTCGAAAAGGTCATCTTAGGAAATTTTGTTTTGATCTTAAACGAGGTCCTAGAAAATCCCAACGTAAGGCAACCGAGGTAGCCAAGATTCCTACACCCCGAGATCGCCATTCATCATTATTTTGGGTTAGGAGATCCGACTTGGTAGCCTTACAAAATAGGATTTTTGATTCTCATTTACTTTCACATGCTTCCTCCCTTGCAAAATCTAAAGGTTGAATGTGTTAGCTGTTTGCATACTTTTTCTTTTGAACTTCATGCTAATTGTATGCTTCTTAATCATTATTCTAGTCTATACTTCATGCTTTATCACATGCTAGTATTATGATTGTTGTTTATCTTTTGTATTATAGTTCTTTCATTTTAGTTTGCATTAAATGAAAAAGTATAAAAAGTTTTTTGTTTATCATTTGTCTTTTATTTTTTATTTAGGCTTAATGAAAAATACAAATGATTTTTGTGTGTCTTTTGAGTAAATATCTTTATTTTTGGTTAAAATTTTTAAAAACTAAAAAAGATTTTTTTGTGTGTATTTTAGTTTGACACACTCTTAGTGGCATATACTTGTGTTTGAATCCCTTCTTTTTCGCTCCCATGTGGCTAGAACTTTTGGTTTAGATTGTCAATCCTTAAAATATTTTTTACCATGCTTACATGGAGTAGTTGGATTTTGTGTTGATATAATGGATTCTATTTTTATATGCCTCAATTCACACATGCACGAGATCACTTGAAATTATAACTTCACATGTATATTTGAGTTTTGTGAGGTGTTCTCCTACCAATCTTGTCATCTACATGTTATGTGACCTAGGAGTACTAGTGCATGTTAAACTCCATTGCACGCGAGAATTGAGCGATAAAAGATTATATATATATATTGTGCATGGGGAAGGGCTCCGAAATGAAAAATATTCATTTGCGAGTAAGCCACCGTTTGCTTGGACCTAAAAGAAATACGTGGTCCAAAGGCCTAAAAGAATAATGGCATTAAAAGAAAATATTTTCCAAGGCCTATTTCGTTTAGTTGATTTCTTCATTCAAAATATTAAAATATATATGCTTCTTTTGAGGGAGTTTGGATGGTATATCACGAGTTTGGACAATGTCTGTTTATCCTAGTTGTACTTTCAATATCATGACTCTATTGGTTTGTAGAATCATCAAAATTCTAGGCTTGTATGCATTGTGAATGTTTGTTCGTTGAGTTCAATCTATATTTTCACATGAGGTTATATTAAAATGTGATAAAGTTTGCAATCAATTGAGAACTCCGTGAACACGTTTTAAGTGGTTGGTTCTAAATTTAATTGTTACTATTTCACACCCCTACACTTCCGTTTCTATATGACACATTTTTCCATACGAGTGTGAAAAGCTTATTGTATTTTGTGTCATGTGTGGTGTCTATATGTGTGTGTGTGTGTGTGTGTGTGTGTGTGTGTGTGTGTGTGTGTGTGTGTGTGTGAGTGTGCGTTAGTGATATTCATTATGTCTACATATATATGGTATTTTTTTATTTACCTCACTTTCTAGTCCATCTATGCTCCTAATTCATAATTGGTATCTATCTTGTTGCATATTGTTGTTGATATCACACGCTTAGTATCTTATGTATAAGATTGGTATCATTTTTTTTTTGCATCTTCATTAGTATCCGTTATTATGTGTATGGATTAGTTATGATTTTGTGGCCCATATGCTTTCATGCTCTTATCACTCTAATCTTAATTGTATTTAAATTAGTTTTTATCCTTTGTCTATTCCTGAACAAAAAATGGGGAGAATAATAGGGGAGAAATGGTATATAATCCTATTATAATCGTATCTTAGTTTGGGAGATTTATCTTATGGGGAGACATCTTTCTAATTAGGTCATTTATTTGATAAAGGGAAAAATTAATTTAGGGGGAGTGTTTATTTTGCATTTAATATTCTTATTCCCTATGTGTTTGATATTTTGCTTAAGTGTGCAGGAATTCTTTTAAATGGCAACTTTCATCGGCAAAGATATTGATCCTTAGGTTTTTGAGTCAAGCAATGTAATTTTTATTTTGGGTGGGATATTTTTTTAGTCTAGTAGAGCTTGACGGCCCTTTAGGATTTTTGTTTGGTTTTTGTCCCGGAATAGCCAAAGGGGGAGATTTGTAAGGACACAAGTCTCCTATTGAGTCTTAATGTAGTGTTGGCTCAATTCCTGAAAAAAATATTTGAGTCATAGGATAGTGTTCGAGTGTATCCATCCAAGCATATGACGTGTTAGTTGAAGACGCAGTGGCTAAGATTATAAAGCTTCATCATATGTCGGGTTTAGTGTGCTTCGATTCTACATCAATAACATTGGTTTCAATGCTCCTAAGGTATGAATGGATTTTATATATATAAAGGAGCTTTGGAAATTTATTGGGTGTAATTTTATAAATTTTTATAAATAATTTTAACGACTTCGTTTTACTCAGAAAATACTTTTTAGAACTTTTCACAAAAGTTTTGGGCTTAAAAAGAGTTTTGCATTTTCTGGTAAGTCGTTCGAACGAATTGAAATATCGTTCGAGCAAGAATCCTAGGTCGTTCGAACGAGACTTCTAACGAGATTCTTTTTTATCTCTAGAATATCGTTAGTAAAGTCGTTCAAACGAGAATGTCGTTCGAACAGTTTTTGGGCAGTTTTTGACAGTTTTCTCCATGTTCCCACTATCTTTTCCCTACTACTTTTTGACAGAATTATATACTGCGGAAAGTAAATTTTTCACATTCTAAGACTTTTAGAGAGAAAATTTTGTCAAGAAAAAGTTCCATGTTTTATGTTTGATGTTTATGGATTAATTTCACCAAACACACACACACCTAATAGTTTGTTTATTCCAAGTTCCTTAATATATATCCTTGCTTGGACTGTTTGGCACCGGGGTTTTCTCCACACCTCAAAGAAGAGAAGTTTGGGTTTACTTCTACATCCCACAAAGAAGAAGTTTATTTGTTGTGACATACCCCCTTGGAGAAAGGCTCCTTGTTCGAGTGACGGTGACCAGAAAAAGTTTGATCGGTGGATTCCGAGATCGCTGTGGACCTCCGTGGTTATTCGCTAGGCAGAGGTGTGTACAAAAAGAAGCGTCGTGTCTTGGACGGAGTCAAGTCGGTTAATTTAAGTCTTTTATTATTGTACTTGTAAAACCGTACTAAGTCGGTTTGTGGCTAGGGTCGTCCGAGATTTTTTCCTGTTGTGGATTTTTCCTCATACATCGCGGCGTAGTGGTCATTTACTTATTTTATCTTTTGCAATATCACATTAGATGCATGCTTAGGTAAAAAGATAAAATTGGTATATTAAATTTGGTGCTAATTTAATTTGGGTAAATATTAATTTAATTCAACTCATTAATTTTATTAGATAAAATTTGGTTTGGCCTAAATTTGCAAAATGAATATTTATTGTTAGGCAAATTTCTAGGATTTGTATTAAATTAATTTTTGGGATAAAAGTAAAAATATTTTAGGACTTGGATTGAATTAAGTTGTTTAAGTGAAAATTAATTTGTTGTTTAATTTAATTTCACTTTAAGTTTAGTTTTATTTTAATTTGTAGAAATTAAAATTTGTTGTGTTGAGCCCTCTCTCTTCCGCATTTAAATGAAAATTTTTAAAAATTTGAGGTCATCAGTTCCAACAGAAGTTTATTTCGATAATATGCTCACCAAAATTAAAGTGGTCATCGACCACATTATCGATTTGACCCTAACGTTCGACCAACTGGAGAAGAATTAAATGAAACTCAACCCGATGAAGTGTACTTTTGGGGTACATGAAGGAATATTCCTGGGGTATATTGTCAATCAGAGGAGGATAGAATCTAATCCCGATAAAATCAAAGCTTTGCTGGAAATGCAGTACCTGATTAGAAATAAGAAGTGCAAAATCTCACAGGAAGGGTAGCATCCTCGAATCGCTTCATTTTCGGGGCAACCGATGATTGCCTTGCATTCTTCAAAGCGCTTAGAAAGACATTTGAGTGGAATGATGAATGCGAAAGATATTTTGTTGAACTTAAGAAATATAAGAGATCTCCACCATTGCTCTTCCGACCAATAATGTCACACCCTAACCCCATTAGGATATAATTAACTAAAGAGTTCACAAACCACACTATTTATTTTTTTATACACATTAAAACAACTTCAAGGTTAAAATGCGGAATACTAAGAATACAATCGTTTTAAGGAGACATAATTTAAACAAAACTCCCATACCATTTAACTTAATTACAAATAGAACAATGTATAAAACAGAACTGACGAGACCCTACTATTATTTACCCAATCTCCTAGACCTGGCAGTGGCAGCTTCAAAACCTAAAAATGTAAACAGATAAAACCATGAGTTTAAAAACTCAGTGAATGTACTTCATCTCTATATAGTAAAAGTACTATATTAACATCTCAACATATCAATATATCCATCTATGTGCCAAATTAGGCCATATACATATCCAGATTTAAAACAAAAACATCTCCTGCCCGTAGGCAATAATGATATCCATAGGTTTTAATAACCTAACATCTCCTGAATTGCATAGAAATTCAACATATCTTGAGTTTTATAAAGCCATAATATCTCAACATCTATTGACTTTTAATAAGTCATAACATCTCAACATATCATGACTTTTAATAACACATATCATCTGAACATATAATAGATACACATCATATCCATAATAAACTCAGTAAGTACACTCACATTGGGTTGTCAACTAGGTAATCACGTTTCCCTCGGGTGGAGCTGAACTTGGTTAATTTGACCTTACACCTGTTAATCCAACTAAATCAGTACTGAATCTCAATCATAAGTATTATCTTAATATATCTATGTAACTTTCAATGACTATACAACAACAATATAATTCTACTCAAGTCACATTCTATGAAACATGTGTAACGACGAAACGATGGTATATACGTTGATAAGGTTATGAACATTCAACCATAGAAAATACGTTTTAAGGAATTTATAACTAAAATTAAGTGAACATAAAAGTATACTTCTCAATTTATATACACATGAAACATGTATTCAAAATACCCTTGGCAAAGAGAAGATAAAAACATTCTTTCATGTGGTATCCAGTATGGCCTCAAATTATTGTCCTCTATACTTAACCATCCCATATTCATAAATAGTACACAAACAGGTGTCCAAGATTATCAATATGAAAACATATCTGAATATACTTTCTGTTACAAGTGACAGTGTAATTTTTCAAGTTTCCTAGAGCAAGTTATGGCCATTTCTTTACAACACAAGAAATTTTCCCTACAAACTCTCTATTGTTCCTTCAAGTTCCAAGAATTTTTATAATTTTTCTACAACATAACTTTCCGTGATTTTCAACCTATTTTCATTACACACACTAAATAGTACAAAATTAAAGTTTCATAATTTTTTAACCTCATTTACTATGTCAAAAGATTGACCAAACTCAAGGTATACCGAAAGTAAATATACAAAAAGCAATTATATACCAACTTGCAACCATCACTAAGGCCTAACCATAATGATTTAAATTATAATTTTAGGATATGATATGAATATATGAGTCTACTTTAATATCCACATTTAATTACTGAATTCCAGTAAGCACACAAAATTATATGCAAGTTTGAATACAAGGGGTTTCAATACAAACCAATATGGCCTATAAACACCACTTACCTCACATATGAATCAATACATATTATCACAAAGGGGAATGGAATTTTAATTCCTACTTCACAATTTATATACTTTGAAATAAGTATAATACAAGATTAAAACAATATTAATCACAAAATTATACCTTGGAAACACTTTAAGGATTTTCTTGGAATTTTCCTAGCTTTTCTTGTAGTCTTTCTTCCTTAAACTTCTACTTTCTCTTTCCTTAAGCTTAAATCTCTCCAAAACTGAACCTAGGGTTATATTTGCTGAAAAAATAAGCTAAATGGAGAGGTTTTAGGTCGACCAAGGCTGCCTCCCATGCCAACAAATCAAATTAAAACATTTGGTTTATTGAAAGGCAATTTACCACTTAAAGGAAATGGACAGATTTTCCCCTTGTTCATAAATTCGGCCTAACTTCCTAATCGGACATCCGTTTGATGCACCATTTGTTGTGTTACCACCCTAACTCACATGTATACAACTATCTAGTTTTCACCTCAAGTCATTTGTAATGTTATAAGGGTCAAAACTAGTCTTAAACAGGAACATTTCTATCGAAAATAACAAAATTTTGTGTTCGTACACTACTCGACAATTCACAATTTATGAATGTAGGATTAGACTATACATAATCACTTAACATTAGATATAATAATAACACATTATTCATATCACATTAGATAAGCATGAATTAAATATAATTTATCATAATTATATCCAGGTTGTCACAACTTCCCCCCTCCTTAGAAAATTTCGTCCCCGAAATTTAATATAAACGTAAGTTACCAAACAAAAGGGGACACTGTTTCTGCATGCTATCCTCCGTCTCCCAAGTTTCTTCTTTAATTCTATAGCTCATCCACATAACTTTAACTAAGGGAATAACTTTTTTCCTTAATACTTTCTCCTTACGATCAATAATTTCCACCGGTTCCTCGATGTACGACAAACCTTATTTCAGTTCAATAGGTTGGGTTTTCAGCTGATGAGATGGATCCGCCAAACACTTACAAAGCATCGATACGTGAAACACATCATGTAAACGAGATAAATCTGTATACCAGGTTCCCAATTCTTTCTAACACTTCATATGGTCCAATATATCTTGGACTTAGTTTCCCCTTTTTTCCAAATCTCATGACTCCCTTCCACGGTGAAATACGTAGGAATACAAAATCTCCCTTTTGAAATTCTAATGGGTACTTCCTTTTATCTGCATAAAATTTATGCCTGCTTTGAGCTATCTTTATCCATTCTCGAATCATTTTTATCTTTTCTGTCGTCATATCTATTAATTCCGGACCCAAGATTTTCCTTTCACCTACTTCATCCCAACATAATGGCGTTCTACATCTCCTCCCATATAAAGCTTCATAAGGAGCCATGCCAATGGTGGACTGATAACTATTATTATATGCGAATTCCATCAATGTAAAATGATCATCTCAACTACCTTTGAAGTCAAATACACAGGCTCGCAACATATCTTCTAATATTTGAATCGTTCTTTCTGATTGCCCATCGATTTGTGGATGAAATGCAGTACTAAACTTTAAACTTATGCCCATGGCATTCTGTAATCGAGGCCAAAACTTAGAAGTGAACGTTGGATCTCTATCTGATACTATTGACACTGGTTCCCCATGCAAACGGATAATCTCATCAATGTACATACGTGCATACTTATCAACAGTGTAGGTGGTCTTAACTAGAAGAAAATGGGCCGACTTTGTTAATCAGACGACAATCACCCAAATAGAATCATTCCCCTTTGGTGATCGTGGTAATCCTGCAACAAAATCCATCGTTATATGCTCCCACTTTTATTCTGGAATAGGCAATGATTTCAATAATCTTGCCGGCTTCTGATGCTCCACCTTCACTTGCTGGCATACTAAACATTTAGCTACAAAATCTGCAATCTCACGTTTCATATTATTCCACCAGTAATACTCTTTCAAATCTCTATACATTTTGGTACCTCCAAGATGCATAGAGTAAATAGAACTATGTGCCTCTTCTAATATATCCTTTTTTAAGGATGGATCATTCGGTACACAAATTTTATTTTTATAACACAACGATTCATCATTCTTAATTTCAAAGTCACTCTCTTTACCATCAAGGATTTCCCGTTTCTTCTTCTCAAGAAATGGATCATTGATTTGTAATTTTCGTATGCATTCTGCTAGTAAAGATCTCACTGTAACGTGTGCAATTAATGCCCCCATTTCAGTTAAGTTCAACTCTACTCCCATCAGTCTTAATTCCATAACATTGCCAACACGTGCACATTGAATACAAGATAACCTCCCTAATGACTTCCGACTTAGAGCATCTGCAATAACATTGGCCCTCCCGGGATGATGGTGAATGGTACAATCATAGTCTTTAATTAACTCCATTTAACGTCTTTGTCTCAAATTCAAGTCTTTCTAGGTAAATAAATACTTCAAACTTTGAGGGTCAGTGAAAATTTCACACGTCTCTCCATATAAATGATGTCTCCATAATTTCAAGGCAAAAACAATAGTCGCAAGTTTTAAATCGTGTGTAGGATAATTACGTTTATGCATCTTTAACTATCTAGATGCATAATAAATTACCTTCCCATGTTGCATGAAAACACAACTAGACCCTGATGTGAAGCGTCAGTATAAATCACAAAACCTTCTCCATTGGATGGAACAGTGAGAACTAGAGTTGATACTAACCTATTTTTCAACTTTTCAAAGTTGTGCTAACATTCATCACTCCACACAAATTTCACTTCTTTTCGGGTTAATTTAGTCAACTGTAAGGCTATAGATGAAATCCCCTTTTATGAATCTTCTATAATATCAAGCCAATCCTAGGAAACTCCTAATCTCTATTACATTTCATGGTCTTTCCCATTGCATAATTGCCTCTACCTTCTTAGGTTCAACATAAGTTCCATCTCCCGAAACAACATGCCCCAGAAATACTACCTGATTCAACAAAAACTCACATTTGCTAAACTTAGCAAACAATTGACTATCTCGCAAAACTTCCAATACATCTCTTAGATGCTTCTCATGTTCCTCTTGGCTAGATGAGTATATCAAAACATCATCGATAAAGGCAATTACAAATGAATCTATGAAAGGATGAAATACCCGATTCATTATATCCATAAACACTGCAGGAGCATTTGTTAACCCAAATGGCATTACCAAAAATTCATAATGACCATAGCGAGAACAAAAAGTTGTCTTAGAAATGTCACAATCTCTCACCCTTAATTGATGATAACCCAATCTCAAATCAATTTTTGAAAACACTTTAGCACCCTATAATTGATCAAATAAATCATCAATACGAGGCAATGGATATTTATTTTGAATTGTTACCTTTTTCAACTGCCGATAATCAATGAAAAGTCGCATGGTTCCATCTTTCTTTTTCACAAATAATACCGGAGCACCCCATGGTGATACACTGGGTCGAATAAAACCTCTGTCTAGCAAATCTTGCAGTTGAACCTTTAACTCCTTTAGTTCCACAGGTGCTATTCTATACGGAGAAATAGAAACTAGATTTGTACCAGGCACTAAATCGATACTAAACTCTACCTCTCTGCTAGGTGGAAATCATGGTAATTCATCTGGGAACACATCTGCAAAATACTTAACTATTGGGATATCTTCTAATTTTTGCAATTCCCTGTTTGTATCCACAATATATGCTAAAAATCCTTGACAACCCTTATTTAACAATTTCCTCGCCCGAAGGGTACAAATAAGACAGTTCGAAACCACATTTCTTTCCCCAGTAAATTTGAATTCTTCCTCCCCCGACATATTAAATGTAACCTCCTTACGAAAATTGTTAATTGATTCATGGTAGGAAGATAACCAGTTCATACCCAAGATAATATCAAAATCTCGAATATCTAGTGGAATTAAATCAATGGTCAACTCCCTCTCCCCCACATACAAAACATAATTTTTATACACAAGCTCCACTAACATCACATCCCCCATAGGTGTAGAAATATATAAACTACAATCTAGATAAGAACATGGTCTACCCAAATGCATGGTAAATGACAGTGATACAAATGAATAAGTACAACCAGGATCAATAAGCACGTAAGCATGTTTGTTCATAACAGAAAATGCACCTGTCACCACCTCTGGAGTATCCTGAGCATCCTGTAAAGTCATTAAAATATCCTTCCTGGAGCCCTGGATCCACTAGCCTGTCTTCTACCTACTCCTCCTCTCCCTATGCCTCCAGATGATGAGCCGCAACTAGTAGTAGCTGATTGAATCCCTCCCAGTAGCATAGGACAGTTCTTTTTGGTATGACCAATTTGATGAGAGTGATAACACTCTATCCCCTTTAACTTGGGACAATCTGGACTTATATGGCCCTCAGCTTTGCAAAAATAGCATGTAATAGGATTAGACTGCCCATTTTCATTCTCTTGCTGTCTATTTTATTAGCCCATCGATCCTGCACCCCTAAAACTGCTTGGTGTCCTATTCTGAACATAATTTCTAGACCCTCTACCACGCTGAAATCTTTAACTCCTCTGTTTCGAGTATTCTATGTTGCCTTCCTTTTGCTGAGATGGATCAAATATACTCCACTTTCCCCTTTGTTCCCTATTCTTTATTGCATCATTCACATCTCCTTCAACCATCATAGCTTTGTTAGCTAAAGAAGTATAATCTACCATTTCAAGTGCAGTGAGTCTAGACTTGAAAACCAAATTCAACCCGTCCTGAAATCTAGTGCATTTGTCCTCCTCATTGTGTAAGAAACGTAATGAAAATCGAGACAAAGATATAAATTTAGTTTCATACTCCTTGACCGACATATTCCCCTGAGTCAATGATAAAAATTCTCTCTCTTTTTGCTTCCGATACATGCGAGGAAAATACTTTTCATATAAGACTTTAATAAAGGAATCCCAAGTAATTACCCCACCTCCCTCCGGAGTAAGCAATAAATTTTTGGAAGACTCCCACCAATATTTAGCTTCGCCCTTTAAAATGAAAGTATACAAAATTAACTTCTGCGCGCCAGGTACATTCATCACCCCAAAGATAGTTTCTGTGTCTCTAACCCAAGCCTCAACTTCTAAAGGATCTACAGAACCTGAGAATGCTGGGGGGTTTAATTTGATAAACTTCTCGTACAGAGTATTCTTCTCCTCTCGTTGTATTTCTCTTTCTCTTCTGGACAAAGTCTGCTCCTCCAAGTATTTGTCTTGTTATTCTACTATTTGCGTCATAAACATATTTTGTTGTTCTGCCATTAAAGTCATGGCACGAGCCATTTTCTGCATATATGTAAGTTGTTCAGGAGCCGCCTCTATATTATTTGGATTTTATTGGTTTACTGTATTTGAAGACTCCTCATCCACCCTCTCATGAACATTTTATCCTTCCATATCTTACTATCTGTCATAAACCACAATTACAGAATCAAGAATACAACATTTATTTCTAACATAATGGTTAGTATTTCTCACAAGGTAATATAAATGACCCATGAAGCACATTATACTCTTGACTCACTTGAGTCTATATTGTATAAGTGTTCATCTAGTTTGGAAATTGTGACAAAATTATGTCTAACCTAGAATCCAAAGAACCTCAGAGCTTGCATTTCTATTTCATCTTTGATTGAAGGGACCTAGACCTAATTACCAACACTTACACACAGTAGAATGAATCATTTTCATGTCATATTGCATATTAGTGTGTGTACATATGTTGTGTGTGTTTAAATCCCCAATATTGTTTTTTAAATATTTTTTGGGATTTTTTTAAAACATTTTAAAAATAAGGTTTTAATAATAAAACTTGGTTTTAAAAGGTTATGGGGTAAATCTGCTATTTTAGAATGTTTGTTTAATTGTCTCAAAGTTGGTTTGGGTAGAAACCAAAAGCGGCAGAGACTTCAGGGTTTACATTGTAATTACTTTAGATGCGCGTTTTATCTCGCCTCATATGCCAACATGTGTTAGCTTCTGATTGGTGAGAAGTGTGTTTCCTTATTGAGACAAATCGAGTGATCATTCTCATCCCTTGGATCGTTTTTATCAACGTTCTGCATGTCTTCCATCATAATCCCTGTGATCCCCTTTGAACCAATCAGGAGAGCTTTAACCACCGCATATCGTATGCCCTTGGATCTAAGTCAATTGAACTTGACTAAATCTTATCCCTTGATTTCAATCCTTATTCTCGAACCTTCCCACCTCTTATAAAAAGGCTCCTACTCTCAGCCTTCGAAGACTTTTTCCATTTTCGTCATTTGAGAGAAAAGAAAGAGAGAGAGAGTAGAGAGAGAAGATAGAAACCAAAAGAGAGAGAAAGAGTTAGAAACCCTAACCCTAACCCTAACCCTAACCCTAACCCTAACCCTAACCCTAACCCTAACCCCAACCCTAAATCGTTTACACAATTCAAACCAAATATAAACCTTCAAACCTCAATACTTTACCAAACACAACCTTGAGTGTTTGAGTGTTTTGAAACATGATTTGAGATTTGAGTTTCTTGTATATAGAAATTTTCAGATCTGAGTTTTTCATGATATATTACACTTAGTTTGCATGTTTGTTTCTCAGCTTGAGAACTATTTTGTTGATTCGTTTTTTGTAAATGTTTTTAACTTTGAAATCAACAAAAATGTTTTATGTTTCTAGTTCTCTTAAAACTAAACCTTTGACCTAGTTTGGAATCACAATTGGAGGTTTTCAATCTCGAAAATCTTTTTAAAACTCTGAGATTGATTAAGATCTTGACTGTCTTCTAAGAAAGATATCCGTGGATTCTGGGATTGATTTAATGGTCAAACAGGTTCAAAGTTTTGTGAGAAGAGAGAAAAAGAAAAATTACAGCATATAGACTTATATGTAATTTACTAGGACTGTTTTTACTTAATAAGTGTGAGTGTGTGCATGCATGTGTTAGAGAGCACCTCCACAAACACTTTCACACTACAACACGAAAAGTGTTGGTAATAAGATCTTGAGAAAAAAGAGTCGACGTAAAGAGCTTGAACAAATTGGAGTTAACAAACTGAGAGGACAAAATCAACAATAAGAACTACAGAGAAGTTATAAGGACACCAAAGGGTACATTCCTAAACTTATATAGGTCTGAGTTGTATGCATGTTTGTTATATAGTTTGTAACTGTTAAATTTGTTTATAGTGGATTTTTGTTTTACTCCGTAGAGGGAGTCGTGGATGTTTCCTCAATTGGTGAGGTTTTACCACGTAAAAATCTTGTACTTAATCTTCCTACATCTTCTCATCTCATTCTTGGTTGTGTTGGGTTTAAAAGCTTGTTTAAAACTGTTTAGTAAACCTGTTATTCAAATCTTGAATAGATCTCGTACATACTGTTTTGTTAAACACATCTTGTGTTCAAATAGTTTTGTTTTTTCAAGAAAAGAGTTTCCTCAAAAAACAGCTCGGAGTTACTTAAATAGTTTATTTTTAATAAACGACTTTAGTAACAGAATTTCAATTGGTATCAGGGCTTGGTAAACTTATTTTAAAGAGATCCTGTGTTTCTGAAATTATTTTCTGAAAATCAAATATGGACGAGAAAAATGAAAGATTTGGTAACTTGACCAGACCTCCTATCTTTAATGGAACCAATTTTGCTTAATGGAAAGTAAGGATGATTGCTTTCATTCAAGGAACTCTGGGAGATGATGTCTGGGACATTGTTGAAAATGGTTACACTTTTCCTACAAAACCAGCCACTGAAGGAAGTAATGAGAGGGTTAAGAAAGTTTTAAGTGAGTTCACACAAGAAGAGAAACAAGTTTCTTGCAGCAATAATAAAGGAAAGAATGCTATATTTATGTCTATAAATGAACATGAGTTCAAAAGAATCTCATCATGTACCACTTCTAAGGAAGCTTGGGACACTTTAGTTACTGCTCATGAAGGTGACACTAGAGTTAAGGCTGCTAAAACTCAAATGCTCATTCAATAGTATAATTCCCTAATTATGCCTGAGACTGATTCATTTGATGACTTCTCTATGAACCTGACTGATATTGTGACCAAACTGCATGCTAATGGGATAACTTATGATAAACAAGAAATTGTATCTAAAATTCTGAGATCATTACCACGGAAATTTGATAACAAAAGATATGCTATTGAGGAAATGTGTGATATTAATATCACTCCTGAACTACTCAGTAGTAAATTAAGAACTGTGGAAATGGAACTGGAATTTAAGAAACAATTAACCTAGTCCCATAGGAAACAGACTAGTTCCAATCTAAGCTTCTCTTGTAAATTGATTAAGCATGAGTTTAATACTTCCAATGATTATTCTGATGAGGAATGCGATATAGAGAGTTTGGACAATCAGATTGCCTTAATGTCAAAACAGTTTAAGAAAATCATTAAATTTAGAAACAACATGGCAAATAAATAAGGCAAGTCCAATTATCCAACTCCTTTCAATCACAGACATCATGAGAAAAGCCATGACAAAAATCACAAGCACTCTCACACTAGACCTAACATATACCTTAAGAAGACTGAATGCTATAGATGTGGTAAACTAGGACACATTGCACAAGACTGTAGAGTTAACTTGAACACTCGAAACAAACACACTAGAGCTAACATTTGCAAAACATGGGATGATTCAAGTGAATCTAAAAATGAGGAACCTGAGTCATATGATGTTTTTGACCCTTGCATGTCTTTATTTGCCAAGATTATCTGTAATGATGATATGCCTGTGTTTGTTAATGAGGATGAATATAGTAATTCTACTTATGATGTTTCGAATACTGCTGTTACTGGTTTAGATGCTTTGATTACTGAGAATATTACTATTTATTCCTCGGGGTGTGTGAGTCAAAGGGAAAGCGATAATGATGATGTCAGTGGGTGTGTGAGTACAAAGAATGAAGCCCTAGGGATTACTTCACACACTACACTTAGTGACTCAGAAAATGAAGACCTCCCTGATATTCACACTCTCTATGCTAAAACTCTCAAGAAAATCACTAGACTAGAAAAGATTGTGAAAGATCTCACTAAGAAGTTAGAAGATCTAAGCCTAATGGTTAAACTGAATGATGAAGAGTATACTACTCAATGTCTAAGTCATGAAAGTGAAATTAAAATGTTTGATGAAAAACTCAGAAATTTAAATGAAACAAATGAAACTCTGGAGAAAAAATACAAAGGGACATTGTTAGAATTGGAACAAACTAAAGAAAAGACAGCAACTGTTTTCAAAAAATTTACTAAATTTGAAAACAACTCAAACTGTTTTGATGAATTTGTTGCTGAATCAAAAACCAATTCTGATGATCCAACTGGAATAGGATTTTGCCCCAATTTTAAGACACAAACAAAACCTTTTGAAACTATAAAGTTTGTGTCAGAAGGTAAAAGACCTATTGAAACTTTCCCAGACTTTCATTCTCTAAAAACTGAGTTTGACTCAAAACATCAAAATTTTAACATTGGGGAATCAAGTTGCTCTAAACATGAAAGTTCACCTAAGGCTAAATACGTCTGCCCCTTTTTAGAAAGAGTGAATTTACATTCAAACCTGTACTACCTAGGAATAGAGTTCAACCTCAAAATTCCTCAAAACCTTTGTTTAGAGACTTTTCTAAGGAGACCCCAATTTTGAGCAATCTTTACTGCTCCTATTGCGACATATACGGTCATTCTTTTGACTGTTTCTATGCTAGGAGATTAGTTAAACCTGTCTATAATCCTCATATCTATCAGAACTTTAACTATTCTAGAAGGAGCCGCAACAATTATATACTTCCTAGACAACCAGATAAAAACTCTAATTATAGAAAGAGAAAGACCAAACCTAAAAGAAAATTTCCTAGAAGGATTCCTAAGAACTTTCCTAAACAAAATGATCATGTTTTTCATAAAACTCAAAATCATACGCAAAATATTTTTCAACAAAAATCGAATGCTCGCAGATTTTATCAGCTGAGAGCTAATAAGCGCAAAATGAAAACTAGAGCTATTTGGGTTAGAAAAGACGATATATTACCTCAGATGAAGTGTAACATAGTTGTTACAACTTTAAAAGATGAACACACATCATCTGGTTGGTATTTAGACTCTGGATGTTCTAAGCACATGACTGGGGATAAAACTAAACTTTTAAACAAAACCAGCTTTGCTGGTGGTAAAGTCATTTTTGGTGATGGAGTTTCATCTCAAATCATAGGCAAAGGAACTCTCCAAGAAGATGGACTTCCTGTGCTTGAAAATGTCCTTCTAGTTAAAGGTCTTAAGGCAAATCTACTTAGTATATCGCAATTTTGTGACTTAGATCATACTGTTACCTTTTCAAAGAACAATTGCAAAATTTTAAATGAAAAAGGTGAATGCATAATTACAGGATTCAGGACTCCTGACAATTGTTATATAGTCATGAACAAATCTAAAATCTGTAATGTTTCCAGAATGGATGACAACGAGATGTGGCATAACAGAATGGGTCATATAAATTACGATAACCTTAGTAGACTGACCTCTCAAGAAATAGTTAGAGGAGTTCCTAAAATCAAACCCATTCCTAATATTGTCTGTGGTTCTTGTCAGGTAGGTAAAATTCTTAAGGCACCTCATAAGAAAGTTAATGATGTTCTTACCTCTAATCCCTTGGAGCTCATCCATATGGACCTAATGGGTCCCTCCCAAACTGTTAGTCTTTGTGGACATAGTTATATTTTAGTTATGGTTGATGACTTCACCAGATTTACTTGGGTAGCCTTTTTAAAACAAAAGTCTGACACTTTTCAAAGTTTCTTAAAAATCCTTCTTCGGATTGAAAATGAAAAGGACACTCAAGTAAATAGAATCCATAGTGATAGAGGTGGAGAATTCAAAGACACTGGTATTATTGAATACTGTGACTATAATGGTTACAAACATGAATTCAGTGCTCCTAAGACTCCTCAACAAAATGGACTTACCGAAAGAAAGAATCATACCGTTCAAGAGATGGCACGTGGTATGTTACATGCCAAGAATTTGCCTAAGTATTTTTGGGTAAAATCTATTCGTACTGCCTGTCACATCATAAATAGGCTCTATCTTAGAAAGAATTCTAAACAAACCCCTTATGAACTTTGGTACAAGAAAAATCCCAATCTTAAGTACCTTAGAACTTTTGGTAGCACTTGTTATGTATGCAAAGATAGGGAACACTTATCCAAATTTGAGAGTAGGGGAGATAAAGCTATATTCTTACGATACTCACCTAACAGTAGAGCCTATCGAGTGTATAATCTTCGCACTAAAACCTTGATGGAATCCATAAATGTAATTGTGAGTGACACTACTGTAGAGAGTAAGACTGGTGAATCAACTATTGAGGAAGAGACTAAGAACATTTTAGAAAATAACTCTCCTGAAATAGATGATTCATTACCAATTGAGACACCTGAAGTACCTAACTGGGTTTCTAAGGATCATCCCATAAATAACGTAGTTGGTAACCCTAGTGAGCCAGTGCGTACAAGATCCCAACTAAGAAACTATGCACATTATGCATGTTTTGTGTCCCTTGTGGAACCAAAGAATGTAAATGAGGCATTGAATGACTCTCACTGGATTTTTGCTATGCAGGAAGAACTTCTTCAATTTTTCATTCATGATGTTTGGTATCTTGTTCCTCGTCCTGATCACAAAAAGGTTATTGGCACACGTTGGATTTTTAAAAATAAGACTGATGAAAATGGGATAATAATTAGAAAGAAAGCTAGATTAGTTGCTCAAGGATACTCTCAAATTGAAGGAATAGATTTTAACGAGACCTTTGCTCCTGTTACTCGTTTAGAATCCGTTTGTCTGCTCTTTGCTATAGCTTGCCACATGCATTTTACACTTTACCAAATGGATGTAAAATCTGCATTCCTTAATGGAATATTGACTAAAGAGACCTATGTAGAACAACCTAAAGGGTTCATTGACCCTCAATATCCAAATCATGTATTTCGTCTTAAAAAGGCTCTGTATGGACTTAAACAAGCACCTAGAGCTTGGTATGAGCGTCTTTCCAGTTTCCTATTAGATAAAGGTTTCAAAAGAGGTGGAAATGATCAAACTCTTTTTGTCAAATATTTTGACAAACACATCATTATTGCTCAAGTTTATGTTAACGATGTTATCTTTAGATCAACTTCTCCCTCAGAAGTAAAATCCTTCTCTGAAACTATGCATAAGGAATTTCAAATGTCCCTTATGGGGGAGTTATAACTCTTCTTAGGCCTTCAAGTCAAAGAACATTCAGAAGGATTATTTGTATCACAATCTAAGTATGCTTTAGAGATAGTAAAGAGATTTGGCCTCAAGAGTGCTAAAGATTCTAGAACGCCCATGAGTACTACGTTAAAACTTTCTAAAGATGAAAATGGAAAATTTATAGATCCTACTCTATATCATAGTATGATAGGAACCTTACTATATCTTACTGCCTCGCGTCCTGATATTATGTATGCTATGTGTGTATGTGCTCGTTATCAAAATAACCCTAAAGAGATCCATTTGAATGATGTTAAACGTATCATTAAATATGTAAAAGGCACTCTGAATCTAGGACTTTGGTACACTAATGACACACCAAGCACTATAATTGGGCACGCTGATGCTGACTGGACTAGGTGTACTGATGATAGTAAAAGCACATCAGGTGCATGTTATTATATAGGTAATAACTTGGTAGGATGGAGTAGTAAGAAACAAAACTGCACATCACTCTCGACAGCCGAATCTGAATACGTAGTTGCTGGCAGCTATTGTGCTCAATTACTGTGGCTTAAACAAATGCTAAGTGATTATGGTATTCAAGAAAACCAATTGCATCTCTATTTTGATAATCAAAGTGCGATTAATATTTCTAAAAACCCTGTTCAACACTCGCGAACAAAGCACATAAAAATTAGACATCACTTTATACGCGAATTGGTTGAAACTAAGGAATTAGAAATCAATTATCTTCCTACTGATTTGCAACTCGCAGATATGTTCACCAAACCTCTAGATTATAATATATTCATTTCCTTGCATAAATCTATTGGTATGGTTTGTGCTGAGTAATACATTTGCTGATTATCCAAGTTTTTCCCTTTGTCCATTTGAGACAAAATGGGGGACAAATTTGAGTCTCTAATGATTCTTTATATATGCTAAACAACTTGATCCTAGTGATTCATTGCAGGTGTTTGTACAGCTTTTCTCAACAGATGTTATAGGGTATTCAATTGTAAATAGTTGAGTTATGTACTTTTGTTTTCTAGGATTTGAGTAGATAGAATCTTTACAGGAATAGGTTTTTCTTATCTTTTGTCGCCCTACGAGTCCTAGTTGACTCAAAGGAGATTTTGTCTCATATTTGCAAAGGGGGAGATTGAAGCAGCTTATACTCTTGACTCACTTGAGTCTATATTGTATAAGTGTTCATCTAGTTTGGAAATTGTGATAAAATTATGTCTAACCTAGAATCCAAAGAACCTCAGAGCTTGCATTTCTATTTCATCTTTGATTGAAGGGACCTAGACCTAATTAGCAACACTCACACACAGTATAATGAATCATTTTCATGTCATATTGCATATTAGTGTGTGTACATATGTTGTGTGTGTTTAAGTCCCCAATATTATTTTTAAAATATTTTTTGGGATTTTTTTAAAACATTTTAAAAATAAGGTTTTATTAATAAAACTTGGTTTTAAAAGGTTATGGGGTAAATCTGCTATTTTAGAATGTTGGTTTAATTGTCTCAAAGTTGGTTTGGGTAGAAACCAAAAGCGGTAGAGACTTCAGGATTTACATTGTAATTACTTTAGACGCGCGTTTTATCTCGCCTCATATGCCAACATGTGTTAGCTTCTGATTGGTGAGAAGTGTGTTTCCTTCCTGAGACAAATCGAGTGATCATTCTCATCCCTTGGATCGTTCTTATCAACGTTCTGCATGTCTTCCATCATAATCCCTATGATCCCCTTTGAACCAATTAGGAGAGCTTTAACCACCTCATATCGTATCCCTTGGATCGAAGTCAATTGAACTTGACTAAATCTTGTCCCTTGATTTCAATCCTTATTCTCGAACCTTCCCACCTCTTATAAAAAGGCTCCTACTCTCAGCCTTCGAAGACTTTTGCCATTTTCGTCATTTGAGAGAAAAGAAAGAGAGAGTAGAGAGAGTAAAGAGAGAAGAGAGAAACCATAAGAGAGAGAAAGAGTTAGAAACCCTAACCCTAACCCTAACCCTAAATGGTCTACAAAATTCCAACCAAATATAAACCTTCAAACCTCAATACTTTACCAAACACAACCTTGAGTGTTTGAGTGTTTTGAAAGATGATTTGAGAGTTGGTTTGTTGTTGTAACCTCTTCTTCTTTGGATCTTATTTCCAACTTAATCATTTTCTTAGATCTGTTGTTCTTGTATATAGAAATTTTCATATCTGAGTTTTTCATGCTATATTACACTTGGTTTTCATGTTTGTTTCTCAGCTTGAGAAATATTTTGTTGATTCATTTTCTGTAAATGTTTTTAACTTTGAAATCAACAAAAATGTTTTATGTTTCTAGTTCTCTTAAAACTAAACCTTTGACCTAGTTTGGAATCACACTTGGAGGTTTTCAATCTCGAAAATATTTTCAAAACTCTGAGATTGATTAAGATCTTGACTATCTTCTAAGCAAGATATCTGTGGATTCTGGGATTGATTTAAAGGTCAAACAGGTTCAAAGTTTTGTGAGAAGAGAGAAAAAGAAAAATCACAGCATATAGACTTATATGTAATTTACTAGGACTGTTTGTACTTAATAAGTGTGAGTGTGTGCATGCATGTGTTAGAGAGCACCTCCACAAACACTTTCACACTACAACACGAAAAGTGTTGGTAATAAGATCTTGAGAAAAAAGAGTCGACGTAAAGAGCTTGAACAAATTGGAGTTAACAACCGGAGAGGACAACATCAACAATCAGAACTACAGAGAAGTTATAAGGACACCAGAGGGTACATTCCTAAACTTATATAGGTATGAGTTGTATGCATGTTTGTTATATAGTTTGTAACTGTTAAATTTGTTTATAGTGGATTTTTGTTTTACTCCGTAGAGGGAGTCGTGGATGTTTCCTCAATTGGTGAGGTTTTACCACGTAAAAATCTTGTATTTAATCTTCCTACATCTTCTCATCTCATTCTTGGTTGTGCTGGGTTTAAAAGCTTGTTTAAAACTGTTTAATAAACCTGTTATTCAAATCTTGAATAGATCTCGTACATACTGTTTTGTTAAACACATCTTGTATTCAAATAGTTTTGTTTTTTCAAGAAAAGAGTTTCCTCAAAAAATAGCTCGGAGTTACTTAAATAGTTTATTTTTAATAAACGGCTTTAGTAATAGAATTTCAACCCACACCACG
This sequence comes from Sambucus nigra, assembly GCA_949130495.1. Lineage (NCBI taxonomy): Eukaryota > Viridiplantae > Streptophyta > Magnoliopsida > Dipsacales > Adoxaceae > Sambucus > Sambucus nigra. Next base: position 363,915,784 of record OX422222.1, read on the forward strand.
CTATTTTTGCCACCGTCACATCTAGACTCTCTAACCCCAGAATATAAAAACCTAAAGCTATGATACCAAGTTGTCACACCCTTACCCATTTAGGATATAATTAACTAAAGAGTTCACAAACCACACTATTTATTTATTTATTTATTTATTTATTTATACACATTAAAACAACTTCAAGGTTAAAATGCGGAATACTAACAATCTAATCGTTTTAAGGAGACATAATTTAAACAAAACTCCCATACCATTTAACTTAATTATATCTAGTACAATGTATAAAACAGAACTGATGAGACCCTACTACTATTTAACCAACCTCCTAGACCTGGCAGTGGTAGCTTCAAAACCCGAAAATGTAAACATATAAAACCATGAGTTTAAAAACTCAGTGAATGTACTACTTATTATATAGTAAAAGTACTATATTAACATCTCAACATATAAATATATCCATCTCTGTGACAAATTAGGCCATATACATAGCCCGAGTTAAAAAAAAAATCTCCTGCCCGTAGGCAATAATCATATCCATGGGTTTTAATAACCTAACATCTCCTGAATTGCATAGCAATTCAACATATATTGACTTTTATAAATCCATAACATCTCTACATCTCTTGACTTTTAATAAGTCATAACAACTCAACATCTCATGAATTTTAATAAACCATATCATCTCAACATATAATGCATACACATCATATCCATAATAAACTCACTAAGTACACTCACACTGGGATGTCAACTAGGCATTCACGTTTCCCACGGGTGGCGCTGAACTGGGTTGATTTGACCTTACACCTGTAATCCAACTAAATCAATACTGAATATCAATCATAAGTATTATTTTAATATATCTATGTAACTTTCAATGACTATACAATAACAATATAATTCTACTCAAGTCACATTCCATGAAACATGTGTAATGACGAAACAATGGTATATATGTTGATAAGGTTATGAACATTAAACCATTAAAAATAACTTTTAAGGAATTTATAACTAAAATTAAGTAAACATAAAATTATACTTCTCAATGTATATACACATGAAACATGTACTCAAAATACCCTTGGGAAAGAGAACATAAAAACATTCTTTCATAGGGTATCCAGTATGGCCTCAAATTATTGTCCTCTATACTTAACCATCCTATATTCATAAATAGTACACAAACAGGTGTCTAAGCTTATCAATATGAAAACATATCTAAATATACTTTTCGTTACAAGTGACGGTGTAATTTTTCAAGCTTCCTAGAGCAAGTTATGGCCATTTCTTTACAACACAAGAAATCTGCCCTATAAACTCCTCTATTATTCCTTCAACTTCCAAGAATTTTCATAATTTTTTTACAATATAAATTTCCATGATTTTCAACTCATATTCATTACACATACTTAATATTATAGAATTAAAGTTTAATAATTTTTTGACTTCATCTGCTATGTTAAAAGATTGACCAAACTCAGGGTATAACGAAATGAAATATACAAATAGCAACTATATACCAACTTGAAACCATCACTCAGGCCTAACAATAATGAGTTAAATTCTAATTTTAGGATATGATATGAATATATGAGTCTACTTTCATATCCAATTGGAATTTATGAATTCCAGTAAGCACACAAAATTATATGCAAGTTTGAATACAAGGGGTTTCAATACAAACCAATATGGCCTATAAACACCACTTACCTCACATATGAATCAATACATATTATCACAAAGGGTAATGGAATTTTAATCCGTAATTAATGATTTATATACTTTTAAATAAGTATAATACAAGATTAAAACAATATTAATCGCAAAATTATACCTTGGAAACACTTTAAGGATTTTCTTGGAATTTTCCTAGCTTTTCTTGTAATCTTTCTTCCTTAAACTTCTACTTTCTCTTTCCTTAAGCTTAAATCTATCCAAAACTGAACCTAGGGTTATATTTGCTAAAGAAATAAGCTAAAGGGAGAGGTTTAAGTCAGCCAAGGTTGCCTCCCATGCCAACCAATTAAATTAAAACATTTGATTTACTAAAAGACAATTGACCACTTAAAGAAAACGGACAGATTTTCCCCTTGTTCATAAATTCGGCCTAACTTCTTACTCGGACATCTGTTTGATGCACCGTTTGTTGATTTACCACCCTAACTCACATGTCTACAACTATATAGTTTTCACCTCAAGTCATTTGTAATGTTATAAGGGTCAAAACTAGTCTTAAACAGGAACGTTTCTATCTAAAATAACAAAATTTTGTGTTCGTACATAACTCGACATTTCACGATTTATGAATGTAGGATTAGACTAAATATAATCACTTAATATTAGATATAATAATAACACATTATTCGTATCACATTAGATAAGCATGATTTAAATATAATTTATCATAATTATATCCGGGTTGTTACAAATAATGGGAGAGAAATTATATTTATATGTGGTTGTTTCAGAATCAGCTGTCAGCTCAGCACTCATCCGACTGGAGAAAGGACTCCAAAAGCATCTGTTTTACACAAGTAAAGCATTTCAAGTGGATACCTACACTTGGAAAAGTTGGCACTAGCACTAATAGAAGCATCTAGGAGAATGAGGTCATACTTTCAAGCCCACACTATTGTATATTACACTGACTTGACTTTAGGATAATCCCTACACAAACCTGACAAGTCGGGAAGATTAATGTCTTGGGCAGTGGAACTTTGAGAGTACGATATTGTATATGAACCTCGAAGTTTGAAGAAAGGACAAGCAATTGCATATTTTATTAAAAAATTTACTTATGCGGAGGTGTCAGATCATTCAAGTTTTCATGCCGAGCAAAGTTTTTCGAAAGAGAGATCAGCTCAAAAGCAAACCAACATAGTGACCGACTTTCCAGAATCCTCATATGCCCAGGAAAAAGCTCAACGTCTAGTAGAGAAATTCCAAAAAATATTCAAGCATTGAGTACTAGTAAGTGAAGAGTTCAACAATGAAATTCCAATCTAGAAATTGTTCATTTCTGGTTCTTCTTGCACCACTAGATTTGGGGTAGGACTTATCCTAAACACCCCTAATGATCGAGATGTTTAGTATGGCCTGAGATTTTAATTTCATCCATTTAATAATGAAGCAGAATATGAAGCCTTGATTACAGGGCTACAATTAACATCATTCTTAGGCACTGAACAGGTAGGGGTGCACAGTGATTCAAAATTATTTGCTCATCAGTTTATTCAAATTTACGAGGTTAGAGGCACTGAAAAAACACCATTGAAGTAATTTCCTCATTCCCAACAGTGAAAATAGTAAGAATCCCAAGAATGGATAATGCTCAAGCAGATGCACTTGCTCGGTTAGCTTCAGCCACTCCTATAGAACTTATAAGAACAATCCAAGTAGAGATCCTCACTAGAAGGACCATTAACATAGAGGCAGTCAACATGATGTCCATCGATTTAGGCCCTTCCTGGATGGATCCTATTAGAATTTATATTGAGATAGGAATCTTGCCTACTGATCTGAAAGAAGCCAGTAAATTAAGATACAAAGTGGCTTGCTATGTAATGGAAAAAGGCGTGCCGTATATCAAGGGGTATGCAGTAGCTTTGTAGTGATGTGTCCATCCAATAGAGGTGGAGGACTTAATCAAAAAAGTCCTTCAAGGTTCGTACGGAACCCATTCAGCTGGGAGGTCTTTGGTACAACGAATAGCTATGCAAGGCTAATATTGTCCGACGATGAAAGTATAATACCCCGTATTTTTATGCTATATTAATTTGGGGATTTATTAAATTTAATGTGAATTAATTAATTATAAAAATCCGGAAATTAATTATGTTATAATTATTAACGTGATGAGAGTTAGTAATTATGGGAAAATTTGTTGAATATTACTAATGAGCAAAGTAATATATAATAGTGGTCATATTAAATGTCACGAGTGAATAAAATGACAATTTTAGAAATTTGAGTCGGGATGCGCCCGTGTCGCGTCGGGACTACATATTGATAAATAAAAGTAAATATTTTATAAGTTGTTCGTATGGTCCTTTTGAGCGCTCCAACGCGTCCGAAAGGGTCGAGATAGTCATAAAAGTATACCCGGGGGTTTGATTTGGGTCTTGGGGCGTTTTTAGGCCTAATTAGTACCCCGGGAGGGTATTTTAGTCATTTTGTATGTTTGGGTAATTAAACCCACGAAAATTAAAGGGGTTATATCAGATGTTTAGGTTATATCCTAGGGTTAGATAACTCAAAACACTAGAACGGCCATTGGAGAAGAGAGGAGAGAGCTCTCAAGGCATTCCAAGGCTCAAAACTCAACCGTTTGCACCGCCAACGCGTAGATCGTGAGAGGGGGAACGCAACCACACCAATTTCGGCACCAAACTAGACTTCTGAAAAATCCCAGGCAAGTGTTTATCTTGCTTATTTCATTGATGCATCTTTCATATTGGTTTAGGAATGATTAGGATGATTTATATGGAAGAAAAACCCGATTTGAGTTAGGAAATTTCATGTAGTTATGGTTTGAATGAAAATTCTAGAAACCCCTTGTCATGTAGAGAATTAAACCACGAATTATGATGTTTATAAGAAGGAAATTTTTGGAAAATAATTGTTAGAATCATGTTTAAGAGATTTCTAGGGTTCTTGTTATTTATATAAATTTTTGGGGCTGTTAATCCATAATTAGTGATAGAAACCCACATGCTTTACGTAGGGAATTCTTAATATGATGATATGATATTAGTAGTATGAATTCTGGGTCGTTTGGGTATGAAAAATATGGAATTTGTTGAGGTTAGAAGATGAAACCCGTAACTGCAAAACTGCGGATTTCGTATACCTACTTGATCGATCGATCGAGCCCCAGACCTCGATCGATCGACCCCTCCTGGCAGACTTAAGTTCCCCTTTTAAAATTGTTGAATTGATTTGAAATGAAGAAAACTCCTTAGACATCCTTAATAAAATGTTTTGGGAGATGTGAAAGACCAGTAGGACATATGAATAATGTTGGGGACTTTAATGTGAGACGAGAATTGTATTTTTGGGATAATTACATAAGGAACGATGAAATCTTGTATTAAAGGGAGAGATTACGTAAAAATAATTACGACGGAAAATAGATGAAGTCCTACTGAATTTATACTTGGGAGAATAGATTCCATGAGTGTTACGTAGTAAGTTGGAAAAAACCCTTCGAATTAAAGTTAGAGACGAACCATTATACTTGATAAATAATAATGGAAAAATAAGGATAAATGTTGTGAATGTGGGTTATGGGATAAACCTAAATTGATATAATAAAAGTGGTATATTTATATGATTGTGTATGCATATATTATATACTTGTGAAAATCATGCCCGCGCCACTTGCTATCCCTGAGGTTTCCGCGCTGGGACGATCTTATCTCGTGTGCCTTATGGGGTATATTGACTCGTACCCTAGAAGATAGAAATCCTAGGTACAGGCTATCGAATCGGTAGTCACGGTCCTAAGAGACGTGAGGGTATGTACTGACCTCTTGGACTTGGAAACTATGCTTCGCCTCAATATTGTTTGTGTATGTATTTATACAGTTCGAGAGTGATTCCGAACTTGTATTCCTTTTAGTATGATTGATACGGGGATTGAATAGCAGAGTATGCCCGCACCATAATTTTTATGTGGGGTGCTGTTAGAATATATATATTATACGAGTATTTAATATATATATGAACTTCTGAAATATGGGAAACTGCCTACTGTGTTATGGTAAGTAAGACATGTATAATGACTCAAATTGGAAATACTTGTTTTGAGAAGTATGATATGATATTGAAAAACTTTATGAATCAATAAAGTTAAAATGAGCGTTTTGTACTAAATGAAATTATCCTTTTAAACCATGATGTTGTTAAATCTTAAATCTTGAGAGTCACCTAAGATAAGTTAAATCCTTGGGGAAAGATCGTGTGATATATGATGAGATAAGCCATTGGGAAGGTTAGTGCGATAGGAGTGCACAGTAGAAGAGAGGTGAGAATTTCTCAAGAGAGTGTCGCACTAATATGTTGTTGCATTGGCCTGTATCAATTTAAATACTTGCTAAATGAATTTTTAAATCATATACACTATCGGGCTCTGACCCGTTTCTATTCCTCTTTCTCTCTTGTATATATATATATGTATATATTACAGGTTCCCAGTCACAGGGGCGTCTTGTTTAGGATCCCTTGGAAGGAACGTGCTGCAGCTTAGGTGGGAGTTGCAGGCCACTTGCTTAGACGGTTTTATTTACTTGATTCCACTTCTATCATTATCCTTATTGGGCATGTGTCGCCCTTTCCACTATTTATCTGTTTTATTGGGACATTTGTATTTCAGTTATTTCTAGTACTGTTACTTTGGGATTTATTTAGCATGTATGTTTTACTTTAAGTTTTAAATGTTAGGTTTTAGTTGTTGAATGATTAAATTAATTGGATTATATGTTCCAGGATTATTGTGGTGTGATTCTTTAAATATTGAATTGTTGTAGATAATTAAATCTTTATTTTCAAAATAAGATTTGGAAAGTAATGTTTAAAAATGGTTTTGACACTTAGCTTAATTAAATAGGGTGTTAAATTTGGAAAAGTTATTTTTATGACAGTGATGCTAAGAATGAACCAACTGTTCACCTTCATTTTAATTTAATAAAGGAGTGATCGCCCAGTATTTAATTAGGCGGGGTGTCACAGGTGGTATCAGAGCATCAGGTTTTAGTGTCCATAGGATCTGTACGGCTTATTTTCGCTTTCAGCTTAACGTTTTTGCTATAGAGCCCTATTTTTAGGATTGTTGTATTTCTGCTTTTACGTTTACGTCTTCATCCATTTGGGATTTGATAATGACTGGAGACTAATGTAATACCCCGTATTTTTGTGATATTTATTTATGGGATTAATTGAATTAAATGCGTATTAATTGGAAATTAATCCGGATTAAAATACTAGCAAGATGCGAGTTGTTATTTGATTATAATGTGCATATATGATTATATATGAATACTGAATTATGAAATTTGTCGTGAGATTGAAATACGGCAATTTGGAAATTTTGTTGAGACGCGTGTGACAGTCGCGTCCGGAATATATTTATTTTAAATAAAAAAAGTGAATTTTATTTCTATTAACTGTATGGTCGTTTTGAGTGCACCAACGCGTCCGGAAGGGTCGAAATAGTCAGAAAACACTAGCCGGGGGTTTGGTTTGGGTCCCGGGGCATTTTTAGGCCACACCGGCAACGTATAAGGGTAGTTTGGTAATTTTGGATTTTTGGGAATTAAAACCCACGAAAATTTGGAATTAATATCTTATTTGGACTTTACCCACTAAACCCACTAATAACCAAATAGGCTACGGGGGTTATTAGAAATTGTTCCAAAAGAATTCATAAGGCAAACCCTAGCCACCATTGTCACTTTGGAGAAGAAAGCTTGTAGAGAAAGAAGAGAGGAGAATTCTGCAGAGAGAGAGAGAACCATTCATCAAATCGACATCAAAATTAGAGATTTACATAAGGCAAGTGGTTTCATTACATATTTTGCAAAGAATGCTTCTTCCATGCGTAGGAAATTATTAAAATTTCATTGTTCTTGGAGAATGATAAAAACCCATTGAATTGGAGGTAGAGATTTATAATTTTATGAGGAGATTGCATGTAGAACAATGTTAGGATGATTAGTCAGAGAAAAATACATCTTTTATACCATAAAAACGGATTTACTTATGTCTATGGATGAATTAAATTTCTAGGGTTCATGTTCTTGAGATTGGGGAAGAAGATGTGGAGATTTAATATTTGGATGATGTTTAGAATGAATTAACACCATCAAACACGTTAGTATGTGACCTAAGTATGTTTAGGGACGATTAGAACCTTGAACAATTGTTGTATTGATGTTTAGATAAGATTAGAGTGGAAGGAAAGATGGAAAAACGAGTTAAGGAAAATCTGGGCTCGAATCTGGCCACTCGTTAGAAGACCTGCACAGGTCGTTCGAACGAGCTTCTAACGAGTTGACAGTTTGACTTCTAACGAGAGGGATGTTCGTTCGATGACTTTCGTTCGAACGAGATCTCGTTAGAAGGCCCAGTTCGTTCGAACGAACTCTCGTTCGAACAGCCTCGTTCGAACGAGACTTCTAACGAGCTGACAGTTTAGGCTTTTTAGCCTGTTTTGATCCCGAGTGTTCCGTAACCTTGTGTATATGTAGAGATAACACTTCCTTGATGATTAATTGATATAATTGGGATATTTGGGATATAATGAGGAGTAAAACCTATAAGTGTAGTTGAACCTAAGGGAAATTATGGATTAGGACGTGAGTGTCTATTACGATGCGAGAACTAATGGCGGCCTAAATAATTATATTAATCGGGAACATATAAATTGTGTAGCATTATATGTCGGTACGAGAATGAGATGTGTACTACAAATAAATTATGGTGAGTACTAATATGTGTGCTTACTTAGTACATGTATATGATTTTGTGTATGACATACCTACCATACTTGCTATCACGGGAGGTTTACGTTCGCTTAGGGCCCTCTAATCTTTGTGTTGCCCGGATTTAGATTGGTACCTCGATGAACATAGGTCAGATAAGGACTTATTGGGATGTTAATAAGTCTGCTGATCGTAGGAGCGCGGGTATGTGCGTGACCCATGTGATGTACTGTGTTCGCCTCCATTATTTGTGATTGTTGTTATCTGAGAGATTCGGAATACGTGATCCTTATGTACGTGATGTACCGGGATGGATAGCAGAGTATGTGTGCACCTCAGCTTAGTCTCGGGGTGCTTGTATTGTATATTTATGACGTGAATAATATACACTTAATTAATGGGAACTTTCATGTTGATATTGTGAATATAATTATGGTAATGTTTTGAGAAAACATAACGGGTTAACCGATAGTGAATTGTATTACTAATTGAGAATCTGAGTTTAAGTAAAGCCCTCTATTTAATTGGTAACGCTAGAATGTGATATGGGAATCAAGTAGTAAGGGGTAGAACTTATTACGGTTTGGTTAGTTATATATGTCATTTAGATGGGTATGGTACGTTAGGAGTGCACATGTAGTCGAGAGGTGAGAATTTCATGTGAGTGTACGTCCTAACATGTATTTTAAATTTAATGTTATAATGTTATTGAAACACTTGCTGTTTTTAAAATGATTTCCACTTTCGGGCTCTGACCCATTTGCTTTCAAATCTATTTTTGTAAAAACCATTTTAGGTGCCCAGCCACAAGGACACCATGCTTAGGATCCTCATTCAGGTGACGAGCTGTAGCTGTTTGTGGAAGTTACAGGACTTTGCTTGTAGACGCTTCATCTATCTTGACTCTATATTCAGCATTTATCAGTTGTTGGTCATGTCGCCCATTTCTTTTAGAGGCATTCCATTTATTTTAGTTATTCAGACTTCGGGCATGTAATTAATTCAGGATTCAAACTTATGTTATTATTTAATTCGTGGGATTTTTGTGAGGAGTTTTTCCTCCGGACTGATTACTATGTGTTGGATATTTCATTACTTCGTTATGGTGAATGGATTATATTGTTCTTCCATTATTCTTGTATTGCATGTTAATCAGACTTAATTTAAAATTTGGCAACTTACTTTTTGAATACTAGGTGGTTAGTAATCTTTAAAATGTTTTCGACAGTGATGCTATTAACTGAATCAACTTGGCATTTTGTATTGATTTAATAAAGGAGTAGCTACCTGGTATTTAATTAGTCGGGGTGTTACAACTAATAAACTTCTTCACATTTCAGATGCCTCCGAGGCGTGCACCGAAGGATAGGCGTGCCCAGCCCGAGCAGCCAGCAGCTCCGGCACAAGGCACTATGAATGCTAATGAAGTAGTCGTCATTGTTGCTCAGGAGGTGAATGCCGCGCTAGCAGTGGTTCAGCAGGCTCCACCCCAGATTCAGGCAGTGGCGTCAGTACCAGCACAGCTTCCATCTGCATGGGAGAGGGTTAGGGATGCTTTTCAGAAGGCGCATCGCCCTGAGTTCTCTGGTAGCTCACATATCGTCACAGTCAGCCAATGGAAGAAAGACATCCAGCGGCACCTTCGTATGTATGAGTGCACCGACGTGAAAAGGCAGTTATTGGCTTCCTTTAAGCTGGTGGGGGCCGCTTTGCAGTGGTGGGAGTCCACTACCACCTTGGAGGAGAGGGACACGATCCCAATTCAGTCGTTCTGGGAAGGGTTTGACCGCAAGTACTTTCCACCCACCGTGCAGACTGAGATGAGGCGGAAATTATTGAATTTGAAACAGGAGAACTCTATCGTTGCTGAGTATGAGGAGGAGTTCACGAGACTTCTCACCATAGTGCCAGATGAGGTACCTACTGAGAGTAAGAAACTTATGTTGTTTGTGGACAGGTTAGCTTGGAGGATCCGTCAGCATCTTATAGGGAATCTATCTCTGAGTACATTCACTGATGTACTCAATGCTGCGTTACTACATTACCAGGATCACCGCTTTCATCTGCAAGGAAGCAAGAGAGCAGGAGAGTCCAGCCAGCAGGGCAGGACCGGGGGTAGTAGTGCTAGTGGGGGACAGACTCGTCAGCACGAGAAGAGTTCCCATTAGGGGGACCCTGCTAAGCGATTCCATTCAGGTGATTCTAGACAGGGATTTGGGGGTTATAGGCAAGGTCAGCAGGGCCAACAGCATGCTAATCAGGGCCAACAGAGCCAGTGGCGGGGAGGTAACGGTCAGCAGGGTCGTGGTCAGCAGGGTCAGAGGGGAGGTAACTTCAGAGGCCGGTGTTTTGTATGCGGCAAGCATGGTCATAAGCACCAGGATTGCCCAGAGGGTAATAGGGCCCCACAGCAGCAGGGTGCCCATAATGAGCCACAGAGACCACTTTTTCCACCTGCCCTCCCAGCTCCAGCCCAGGTGCCAGCCCTACCAGCCATTCCAGCAGCTCCAGTGCAGCAGGGGTAGTTACAGTACGGACGTGTCTATAACGTCCACCAGGCAGAAGCTCCATAGGCACCACCCGCGATTGAGGGTATGTTTCCTATCCATGGTACTATGGGTCGGGTTTTGTTTGATACTGGGGCGACGCATTGTTTTATAGCTACGCATTTTGCGAAGGCCTTAGGGTTGTTAGCCACAGCAGAGAGCACAGTGACGTGTGTAGGCTCACCACTGGGGAGTGGGTCGCTTATCTTCTTTATATGCCGGGGAGTGGGGGTAGATATTGGTAGTTTGGTATTACCTGTAGACATGTTAGTCTTAGATATGCATGATCATGATGTTATTATCGGTATGAATTGGCTCGCAGCTTATAGAGCCATGATTGATTGCTTCGGTAGGAGCATTATTTTTGCCATTCCGGGGCAAGAGATGTTTGTAGTCGCGATGCCTCGCCCAGAGGGAGGCTCGACCGCTCATTTGTATTATATAGAGGAGGATACCTATAAGGAGGTTGTGATTCCTTTAGACTCGATCCCATTCGTTCGTGAGTATTCCGATGTATTCCAGGAGATACCAGGCCTACCCCCCAGTCGAGAGATAGACTTTGTCATAGACTTATTACCGGATACTAGACCGATAGCACGCGCTCCAGTCTTATTTGTGAAGAAAAGAGATGGTTCACTGAGGTTATGTGTGGACTACCGGGAGTTAAATAAGGTCACGATACGGAATAAGTATCCGTTGCCTCAAATCGATGATCTGTTCGACCAGCTGAGGGGAGAAACTTTCTTTTCGAAGATAGATATGAGGTCGGGGTACCATCAGCTACGTATTAGGGAGCAGGATGTTTCAAAGACTGCCTTCTTGACGAGATATGGGTCTTATGAGTTCAGAGTGATGCCATTCGGTCTCACAAATGCTCCAGCCGTGTTCATGGACTTAATGAATCGAGTAGTCAGAGATTTATTGGATCAGTTTATCATCGTCTTCATAGATGACATATATATATATTCACACTCCGAGGAGGAGCATACCGAGCACTTGAGGCAGGTTCTTCAGACTTTACGAGAGCATCAGTTGTATGCTAAGTACGAGAAGTGTGGATTCTGGTTGCGAGAGGTACAGTTCTTGGGGTATGTTATTTCTGAACGGGGGATAGCAGTTGACCCGAGTAAGGTGTCAGCTGTGAGGGAGTGGGGACAGCCCACGACACCGACGGAAGTGCGTAGTTTCTTGGGGTTAGCCGGATACTACAGGAGATTCATTCGGGGATTCTCCAAAATAGCGGGTCAATTGACGAACCTGACTCGCAAAGGGGTACCATATGTTTGGGATGAAGCTTGTCAATTGGCTTTTGACGAGCTGAAAGACAAGCTTACTTCAGCACCAGTCCTTGCTTTATCGAAGCCGGGTGTGGAGTACCTGGTTTACACCGATGCCTCTTTACGGGGACTTGGGGGAGTACTTCAGTAGGAAGAGAAGGCTATAGCTTTTGCCTACCGCAAGCTTAAGCCGCATGAGAAGAATTACCCCACCCATGACCTGGAGTTAGTAGCGGTCGTCTTTGCATTGAGGATATGGAGACACTATTTATTGGGGGAGAAGTTCCGTTTGTTCACAGACCACAAATCACTGCAGTACCTATTCACTCAGCGAGAGCTGAATATGCGTCAGCGCAGATGGTTAGAGTTTGTGAAGGACTATCAGTTCGACATACAGTATCATCTAGGGAAAGTCAACATAGTTGCAGATGCGTTGAGCCGAAGATCGGTAAATGAGGTAGCGGATGTCTGGAAAGCGAAGTGGAAGGAGTTGGGTCACCAGGACGCAGTAGCCCGTTCCTTCATATCTGTTATAACAGTCACACCCGAGATTGTTACGAGGGTAATACAGGCCCAAACCACAGACCCGTTTTGCCAGGAGCAGATTGTACGACTTTTAGCCGAGGGTGCTGAGTCCTATTCTGTTAGTTCTGATGGGGGTTTGAGGTTTAATGTGAGGTTAGTGGTTCCAGAAGGGGAATAATTGCGTCATGCAGTGATGACCCAATCTCACGGGTCCCGATTTGCGGTACATCCTGGAGGAGATAAGATGTACCAGGATATGAGGAGACAATACTGGTGGAGTGGGATAAAGGACATTGCTGAGTTCGTGTCCAAGTGTTCTACCTGCCAGCTGGTGAGGTGGACCATTAGAAACCATCAAGATTTCTTCAGCCATTGGAATTACCCGCGTGGAAGTGGGAGAGTATTTCCATGGATTTTATTACAGGGTTGCCTACATCACAGCGGGGCGACGACTCTATCTGGGTGATTGTAGACCGTTTGACCAAGGTGGCTCATTTTCTGCCGGTGCGGACAGATTATACCACGGGTCAGTATGCTCAGTTTTTCATTTCTGAGATTGTCAGATTACATGGGGTGCCCCTGAATATTGTGTCAGATAGAGACAAGATTTTCGTGTCCCATTTCTGGGAAAGCTTTCAGGTGGCTATGGGTACTGAGTTGAGGTTGAGTTCAGCTTATCACCCATAGACAGATGGACAGACAGAGCGTACTAATCAGATGTTAGAGGATATGCTACGCATGTGTGTTCTTGATTTTGGAGGAGGTTGGGAGCCACATCTTCCACTGGTAGAGTTTGCTTATAATAACTCTTATCAGTTTACGATTGGTATGGCTCCATTTGAGGCTTTGTAAGGCCGGCCTTGTCGTTCTCCAACTTGTTGGCTCGAGGTGGGGGATAACAAGTTGCTAGGACCAGAGGTAATTCAGGAAACCTCTGCGAGGATTGAGATGATTAGGAGTCGCATTCGAGTAGCCCAGGACAGGCATAAGAGCTACGCCGATGCGAAATGGTTCTTTCGAGAGTTTAATGTGGGGGACCAAGTGTTACTGCGTGTATCTCCTATGAAAGGAGTGATGAGGTTCGAAAAGAAAGGGAAATTGGCCCCGAGGTACGTGGGACCATTTCCCATTATCGAGAGGATTGGGCCGGTAGCATACAGATTGGGACTACCAGAGCATTTACATCGCATTCATGATGTATTCCACATCTCGTCGTTGAGACGGTACCTTCGAGATGATATGGCCCATACTCACATCGCGATAGATGAGATAGACTTACAGCCTGACAGCTCTTACGAGGAGAGACCGGTGGCTATCCTAAACTATAGTGAGAGGAGATTGAGGTCGAAGATAGTTCCACTTGTACGGGTCCAGTGGGAGCATCATAATGTGGAGGAATCCACTTGGGAGCACGAGGCCGATATGCGCGAGAGATATCCAGATTTGTTCTTACCAGTTATGCCTTATTTTCCGAATTTCGGGACGAAATTCCGTTATTAGGGGGAAGTATGTAATACCCCGTACTTTTATGCTATATTAATTTGGGGATTTATTAAATTTAATGTGAATTAATTATTTAATAAAATCCGTAAATTAACTATGTTATAATTATTAACGTGATGAGAGTTAGTAATTATGGAAAAATTTCTTGAATATTACTAATGAGCAAAGTAATATATAATAGTAGTCATATTAAATGTCACGACTGAATAAAATGATAATTTTAGAAATTTGAGTCGGGACGCGCCCGTGTCGCGTTGGGACTAAATACTGATAAATAAAAGTAAATATTTTATAAGTTGTTCATATGGTCGTTTTGAGTGCGTCAACGCGTCCGAAAGGGTCAAGATTGTCAAAAAAATATACCCGGGGGTTTGATTTGGGTCTCGGGGCGTTTTTAGGCCTATTTAGTACCCCGGGAGGGCATTTTAGGCATTTTGTATTTTTGGGTAATTAAACCCACGAAAATTAAAGGGGTTATATCAGATGTTTAGGTTATCTCCTAGGGTTATAAAACTCAAAACACTAGAACGGCCATTGGAGAAGAGAGGAGAGAGCTCTCAAGGCATTCCAAGCCTCAAAACTCAACCGTTTGCACCGCCGCCACCGCCAACGCGTAGATCGCGAGACGGGGAACGCAACCACACCAATTTTAGCACCAAACCATACTTCTGAAAATCCCATGCAAGTGTTTATCTTGCTTATTTCGTTGATGCATCTTTCATATTGGTTTAGGAATGATTAGGATGATTTATATGGAAGAAAAACCCGATTTGAGTTAGGAAATTTCATGTAGTTATGGTTTGAAAGAAAATTCTGGAAACCCTTTGTCATGTAGAGAATTAAACCACGAATTATGATGTTTATAAGAAGGAAATTTCTGGAAAATAATTGTTAGAACCATGTTTAAGAGATTTCTAAGGTTCTTGTTATTTATATAAATTTTTGGGGCTGTTAATCCATAATCAGTGATAGAAACCCACATGCTTTACGTAGGGAATTCTTAATATGATGAGATGATATTAGTAGTATGAATTCTGGGTCGTTTGGGTATGAAAAATATGAAATTTTTTGAGGTTAGAAGATGAAACCCGTAACTGCAAAACTGCAGATTTCGTATACATGCTTGATCGATCGATCGAGCCCCAGACCTCGATCGATCGACCCCTCCTGGCAGACTTAAGTTCCCCTTTTAAAATTGTTGAATTGATTCGAAATGAAGAAAACTCCTTAGACATCCTTAATAAAATATTTTGGGAGATGTGGAAGACCAGTAGGACATATGATTAATGTTGGGGCCTTTAATGTCAGACGAGAATTGTATTTTTGGGATAATTACATAAGGAACGATGAAATCTTGTATTAAAGGGAGAGCTTACGTAAAAATGATTACGATGGAAAATAGATGAAGTCCTACTGAATTTATACTTGGGAGAATAGATTCCATGAGTGTTACGTAGTAAGTTGGAAAAAACCCTTCGAATTAAAGTTAGAGACGAACCATTATACTAGATAAATAATAATGGGAAAATAAGGATAAATGTTGTGAATGTGGGTTATGGGATAAACCTAAATTGATATAATAAAAGTGGTATATTTATATGATTGTGTATGCATACATTATATACTTGTGAAAATCATGCCCGCGCTACTTGCTATCCCTGAGGTTTCCGCGCTGGGATGATCTTATCTCGTGTGCCTTATGGGGGATATTGACTCGTACCCTAGAAGATAGAAATCCTAGGTACAAGCTATAGAATCGGTAGTCACGGTCCTAAGAGACATGAGGGTATGTACTGACCTCTTGGACTTGTAAACTATGCTTCGCCTCAATATAGTTTGTGTATGTATTTATACAGTTCGAGAGTGCTTCCGAACTTGTATTCCCTTTAGTACGATTGATACGGGGATTGGATAGCAGAGTATGCCCGCACCATAATTTTTATGTGGGGTGCTGTTAGAATATATATATTATACGAGTATTTAATATATATATGAACTTCTGAAATATGGGAAAATGCCTACTGTGTTATGGTAAGTAAGACATGTATAATGACTCAAATTGGAAATACTTGTTTTGAGAAGTATAATATGATATTGAAAAACTTTAGAAATCATTAAAGTTAAAATGAACGTTTTGTACTAAATGAAATTATCCTTTTAAACCATGATATTGTTAAATCTTAAATCTTGAGAGTCACCTAAGATAAGTTAAATCCTTGGGGAAAGATCGTGTGATATATGATGAGATAAACCATTGGTAAGGTTAGTACTATAGGAGTGCACATTAGAAGAGAGGTGAGAATTTCTCAAGAGAGTGTCGCACTAATATGTTGTTTCATTGGCCTGTATCAATTTAAATACTTGCTAAACGAATTTTAAAATCATATACACTATCGGGCTCTGACCCGTTTCTATTCCTCTTTCTCTCTTGTATATATATATGTATATATTACAGGTGCCCAGTCACAGGGGCGTCTTGTTTAGGATCCCTTGGAAGGAACGTGCTGCAGCTTAGGTGGGAGTTGCAGGCCACTTGCTTAGACGATTTTATTTACTTAATTCCACTTCTATCATTCCCCTTATTGGGCATGTGTCGCCCTTTCCACTATTTATCTGTTTTATTGGGACATTTGTATTTCAGTTATTTCTAGTACTGTTACTTTGGGATTTATTCAGCATGTATGTTTTACTTTAAGTTTTAAATGCTGGGGTTTAGTTGTTGAATGTTTAAATTAATTGGATGATATGTTCCAGGATTATTGTGGTGTGATTCTTTAAATATTGATTTTTTGTAGATAATTAAATCTTTATTTTCAAAATAAGATTTGGAAAGTAATGTTTAAAAATGGTTTTGACACTTAGCTTAATTAAATAGGGTGTTAAATTTGGAAAAGTTATTTTTACGACAGTGATGCTAAGAATGAACCAACTGTTCACCTTGATTTTAATTTAATAAAGGAGTGATCGCCCGGTATTTAATTAGGCGGGGTGTCACCGAAAGATGATTGTATTTCTTTCGTAAAAAAGTGTGATAAATGCTAGAGGTTTGCTGTAGTTCATAGAATGCCAGGTGCCTCCCTCACCCCTATCACATCACCTTGGCCATTTGTGACTTGGGGAATAGATTTGGTCGGACCCTTGCCGAACACAAAAGGGATGTTCAAATACTTGGTCGTCGCAGTGGATTAGTTTATAAAATGTGTTAAGGTTGAACCTCTAGTAGATATGCCTTATCAAAAGGTGTTCCAATTCATATAGAAGCAAATCATATGCCGTTATAGGATTTCATATGCCTTCATCACAAAAAATGTCACATAGTTTAATAATGATAAGTTTGAAGAAATCTTATTTATATCAGGAATTCAAAAACTTCAATTAGCTCCTGGCCACCCTCAATGTAATGGTCAAACAGAAATCACTAACAAAATCCTGTTAGATGGCATAAAGAAATAACTAGATAATGCTAAAGGCAATTGGATCGATGAGATCTACACTGTCCTTTGGGCTTATATGACAGCGTCAAGAACAACAACGGGAGAGACACCTTACATGCTCGCCTTTGGTACTGAGGCAGTGATACCAGTAAATATAGATCTGCCAACTCACAGAGTGCTCAATTTTGATTCACCCTAAAGCGATCGGATGAGAAGACTAGATTTGGATATAATCAAAGAAGTCAGAGAAGAGACCACTATTCGGATGGCCGCTTACCAATAATGGTTAACAAGGTTCCATAACAAGAGAGTCAAGACAACCTATTTGAAACAAGGATATCTGATCCTAAAAAAAGTTATTCATAAGAACAATAATTTGGAACCCAACTGGCATGGTCCTTATCGTATCTCAGCAGAGGTTTGGCTAGGAACTTATCGACTCGAGACTTTAGGAGGAGGAGAATTCAAGAATTCCTAGAGTACCGAATATCTTCGCAGGTACTATCAGTAATTTTTATTATGCCAAGTAATCAGTTCATTCAGTTCAAACTCAACTAGTTAATGAAAAGTAGTTTGTTTCAGTCATGATCTTGTTTTATGTTTTATTTTTCGGAGTATATGACACCATCAACAAAAAGTTTCACCTTAGCCTTCCAAACTTTTCCAACTCCAGAAAAGTTTATACTTAAGCTTTTCAAACTTTTCCAACTCCATAAAAGTCTATGCCCTAACTTTTCAAACTTTTCCAACTTCAGCAAACTGCTTCATGTATTACTTCGTCTTTGACAAGTTAAGAACAAGAAGCTCATAAAACTTCGTATACAACTCCAAAAAGTGAAAAAGAAGTTTTATTTGACTGGTTTAAGTACAAGACTAAATGTACACATTCCTAAATAAAGGAATACACACATACATTCCTAACACACTTGCTCGTCGCGGATAACTAATGTTAACAAAACTCATTGCAGTTTTATCCAAAAACAACATTAGTGGAATATATATCTTTACATTCACATTTAAGAAAGTTCAATAGTCTTTAAATCAACTAACTAGTCTCAATACAAACTATCTATTTGAGTATTAGATCAGCAATAACCATAAGATTAAATAACGAAGAAATAACATCTCAATTTAGAAAGTCGACTAACTAGTCATAGAAGATTATCTAGTCGGATGAAAAAGAAATACAAAGACGACAAATATAAACCTTCAACTTCATCAATGTTTTGCAAATTACAATGAAAAAAAAAGAAATACAAAAATCATTTGATTGAATATTTTTATTGAGCCTTATCCATTTTGGCAAGAGGGTTATCCAAAGTATATGGAGAATTTATGTAGTTAAAATCACTCAGCATCTGCCTATTGCTACTGCTCAACTGGTTAATCAAATGTGCAGGACGAACTATCCCAAGTTCGTCATGGAGTCCATAGTCCCCTAAATATTTGGTTATTAAACATTGGGGAAGTACATTAAAAGGAATCCAATTCTTGTCAAGTGTGAATGGAGGCTTATCACAACCAAGAAAACCTGGGTCATTTTAGTGCCATAAATTACTATTTTGGTCATACTTCAGCAAAAATTAAAAGGTTGGTCCATCCCCATTTGTAGCCTTCAAGATTACTCTAAGACAAGACGCCATTTATATGGGATAACGCCTTACTGTAACCATTAATCAAAACTTCCCTGGGTTGTTTATAAAATTGGAAACTTAATCTCTCTACTCAATGCTGAAGCTTCTTGATGACATCAATCTTGATCTTTAATTGAGTAGCTTGGTCAACAATGGTAGAATCTTTAGCTTTCAGCTGAAGTGAAAGATCAGCGATAGCAGCAATTTTGGCCTTCAACTAAGTAGCTTGGTCAGCCAAAGTCTTTGTAGTTCCTTTATCCTCAATATTAGGCAGAGCGACAACTGCTCTTCTAGAACACTGCCCTGACTTAGGCTTTTCCTTTTGCAAGGACTCCAACTTTTATAGTAGTCTTGCATTCTCCTCTTCTAAAAAGGAAGCACCTTTATTGAGATTGATAGAAATTGATTTCTCCATGCCATCAAGTTCATCCCTCAAGGAATTATTTGCTTTCTCCAATGGGGCAGTTATCACCTGGGTTGATTTAACCTCTTGTTGTTGCACAATCTCTCTCTTATTAAATGCGAAGGTAATTTTTTTAAGTTTATCGTCAAAGCCCGAACCTTCATTTAAAGCTTTGTACTTGGCCTCATAGTCAGCATGGAGCAGGGCCTTAAACTTTTTGTTGTCTTATTATAATTGCCCAATCATCTCATAATAGGCGACATGGTTAGACACATCCCGAACAAGGAGACTTATCAAGTAGGAGTAGGCTTCCTTAGCTTGATCAGAAACATCAGCGCCGAGCAAGTCTAATAATTCTTCCTCGATAAAATCCTTATGACCAGCTTGAAATACACTGTTGCAACGTATGAGTAGATCTGATTCAGCAAAAGCAATCCTTTCCATCCTTGCATTGAGCTGAAAATGACAAGTGTGAGGGCATAAGAACATAGCCAAGAATAATTATATTAAGGGCACCCCAGAAAAGAACAATAAGCATGTGGGCATGGATCAAGGCCTTGGATTTTTTGTGGTCTTCTTGTAATTGCCCAATCATCTCATAATAAGCAACATTATTGGCCACAGTCCGATCAAGGAGACTTAACAAGAAGGAGTATGCTTCCTTAGCTTGATCAGAAACATCAGCGCCGAGAAAGTCTAATAAATCTTACTTGATCAAATCCATATGACCAGCTTGAAACACACTATTGCAATGTCTGAGTAAATCTGATCGGCAGAAGCAATCATTTCCATCCTTGCATCTAACTAAAAATGACAAGTATGAGGGCATAACAAAATAACCAAGAATCATTATATTAAGGGAAACCCAGTAAAGAACAACAAGCACATCAAGTACACTGAAGTAAGAAAACATTAGGTTCTTTCATTAATTGAAAAGGGTGTTACAGGGAGATACACATATTACAAAATAAAGAAAGTAGACCCAAGAAGACTACAGGAACAAATAAAGATAGACTAATAAAGTTAAACCTTCTCCTTGTCCTGAGAATTAGTTAGAGTAGGAGGTAGGTGGGCCAAAATATTTGGGCCTATGGAAGATTCAATAGGAGACAAAGAAGAAGTCCCTGAATTATCTTCATCATTAACTTCCTCATCCAAACTTGGAGAGGGTTTTCATGTCTTTGGACCATTTCAGAGTCTTTAACTGTACCAACCTCCTTCAAATATTCTAGCCATCCATCCTTAAAATATTTCTTTTTGATATAAGCAAGCTGAGCAGAAGTTAATAAAATAGCTTTCTCCCATCCCTTGTCAAAAAAAGCTTTATTGTCTCTCTTCCTCTTGGCATTCTCGACAACTAAATTAGCCTTCAGACCAATAATTATTTCCTCTGCAGTCTTAAGAGAAGCTTGATTTAAGGTCAACTTATCCTCTGCAGCCTTTGCCATGAACTCGGGTTCAGAGCTAGCCAATGTAGCTGCAAACAGTGATTCCTCAGCCTTCTTACGAGCGTTCTCGGCATCAGTGATCTTGGTCTGCCAGTACTATTTCTCTCTCTCTAATGCCTCTTCAGATGCTATCATAGATCTCTACAAACCTGTCAAGGCTTCCTCCACATCAGAGGAAGTGGATTTTTGTATTTTGTGATCCTTATTTATCATTTGATTAAAGTCAACCAAAACGATAAGAAAAATGAACTGTAAGCATATAAAAACATAAACTATATCCTATTAACATAACATGTGAATGCATACCAAAGCTAAGTTTTGAGGATCCCTTTAAGTTAGTCGAGCTCTTGTCAATGGAACTGCTACCAACCTGGGTCGAGGTAAAGTCCCAAACTTTATTAATTTCCTAGACAAATCGGAGTTGAGAGCAACAGATGATTTCTTAATTCCACCCAGTTCAATAGAAGACTTCTTGGCCAACTCAGAAATATTAGCAATTTGAGTTGACTTCTTGTCCTAAGTCGGCTGTCTAGAGGGCAGACCTTTCTTCAACATCTTATATTCACGAGCAGCAATGTCAACTTCTTCAATAACCTTGGGCCCCTTATCAACAACCTTAGACACCTGCTCAGTCACCTTAGACTTCTTAGTGTCAGTAGCTTTATCAGTCTTGGAAGTGGGATATGAGGACTCATCCATTAAGTTAGGAATCTTCCTTTTACCCATGATTATTATTGGGGATAAAGGGATGGAAGAAGTATCTAAAGTTTCAAATGTGGAAGATGGACCAAGATCTTTCTCAACTCCAATGGACTCTTTAGCCGAGGAAGTGGAAATCGGCTATTTCTCCAAGTAATCCACAATTGAAGGCAGAGCAGTGGTAGGACGAGCAACAAATGAGGTTCTGGAGCTCTTATACTCCAACAGCACAGAAGATGATCGGGGGTGTTCACTTCCTACTCTCTAGTTAAGTCCCCACAAGAACTTGGGTTCAGCAAGATTAATCTCCCCTTCTTTGGGATACCTCCTCTTACTATCCTCAGCATTAAAAGCATAAGCCATGTGAATTAGAGGACATTCGAAATGAAAATATAAAAGGGAATAGAAAGTAAAAAAATAATAACATGTACCACGCCCTGATTGGGGACATCTGGGACCATCATAGGCCACTCCAGTGGGAAAATGAGCATATTGCCAATTCTTGACCACTAAAGAATAATCACCGTAGTCTTTATTCGAATCTGGCAAGTTACTACTAAAGCCCTATTTGCTTGCCTAGTTTTTAAATAATAAGTTCCCTCACCAACACTAACCCACTTATAGCCATATATTAACTCTGGAATCCCAATATGGGCCCCATAGAGTTCATTCAACCTATTTACACCATTCACAACCCTTCATGTATTGGGGGCTAGTCTTTCAGGGACTACATCAAAATATTGATAGAAATGAAGAAAAAGAGGGTTTGGCGGAAATTTAATACCACACTTAGCTATGAACAAAGTTGGGATCTAATGACCCTCAACCAAAGAGTAAATGTTAATGTGACCACTGGGTATCTTTAAGTCTACCCAAGATAGGATTTCATGTTTTTCCCTAAACTCCTCTAAGGAATATTCATCAACAATGTGAATCATGATTAAGAAAATAAAACAAAAAGAAATAAAAGTAGCTTACAGAGATTTAAGGATTCAGCAAGAACTAAAGAAAAAGGAAGCAAACGGTCGCACAAGAAATAGTGTGAAGACAAATAAATGCGATGGTTCAGTAAGTTTGAGGTAAGTGAGGACGGGGAAATATTTGTACCTTTTATAGATTACCTCAAAAATGGTGAAAGTAATGATTACATGTCCTAACGTTTGACATCCTTATAACGATACAGCTTCAGAAGGGAAAAATACCAATGTGCCCTTTGGCGGTTCACTAATTTTTTAATTATTTACAAAAATGCCACTCTCAAACAGTACCATAAATTGTTTTACAAGTATGGGAGGTCGGTTGCTGACAAGATGCCCTAATAGCCTACTGATTAACTCCACGAAGAATATACTCCTTACTTTCATGCAAGGGTCAAGCATGAAGCATTGGGGGATTCTGTTGTATGTCAAAATTATACTTCTACATAGACCAATGATGAGCGTACACCTGTCATCCAGCACACCCGACCAACCAAATTGATAGGCCCCTTAGTCGGTTATATCGTCGATATACACCAGAAGGCTAACCAACTGGAATACAAAGTGTTGCTTGGATGAGAATGCCAACTAATTTGGAAGAAGAAATATCTTAGTCACTATATACAAATGTAAATGCCTAGCAATATAAAGATGTTCCATTTTTAGGGTTTTGGACCCTTATAAATGGATATCCTCCCCCAGCTAAGGGGGACAAGTCAATTCGCTTCAACTCAAGTCACTCATTTATGAGCTATTGTAAACATTTGAATAAAATAACAGTGGGATTTCTTCTATGGATGAACCACTTTAAAAACCTTTGTCTTTGTGTGTGTGATTTGGGTTATTTATCTTTTATTCATCTGTGATTATAAATTTGGAATCAGTCTATTTTTAGACATCAAAAGCTAGGTTGATTAAGACTCCTTGGAGATCTGTTGCACTGGGTGGAGAGAGGTGGCAATTCAGGTTAGTCGTATCATTTTTGGGTTGCGTTGATTTTTATTTTAGTATAAGTTTTGGGTAATCTTGAATCTATATATGCCAATCGTGTCATGTTCGGGTCAATTCAGGTTATTACCATAAACGGGTTATCATGTCAAAAATTGCCAGCCCTTGGAGCAGATGGAGTGAAAGTTACCCCCAGTCGCAAGGCTACTTTCTGGAATGCCAATCATCCTTCGTAAAGGACTCAGAGGTGAACTAATGACTAGAACTGATAGAGAACGATAACAAATAGTCATTCTCATAAATGGTGCCAATCAGTTAAAGTCGAAAATTGGTATAGATCTAATATTAGCTTGATAACACCAATTCTATAATCATTTGAAAGCCCAATTTTAATTCTAAATATGAGATGGTTCACACAAAATAAAAAACTTTAATTTTCTTTCAAATTTGACAAATAAGGTTTCCAAATTTTATTTCATAAAATCAAAATTAAACTCAACTAAACAAATGCTTAATTCAAGTTCTACATATGCCAAACAAACCAAGAATGAATCTTTTCAAATTCAATTCCTTGACTTGAATTAAACTAAAATCACCCAAATTTAAACTTGCACCAATTTACACTAAGGTTGTGAGTAAATCAACTTTTATCTTTTTCAACCTACACATCCATCTAAGTGATTTTTGCAAGATAAAAATAAAACACAACACACAACGTCGTGATATACAAAGAAAAACCACAACAGGAAAAACCTCAGACGGCCCGCCCACAAATCCACTAGGTATGGATTTACAAAAGACAAGAATGATGAATTACTTCCCCTCCCAAGACTTGACGCTTCTTCTTGCTTCAACCTTTGCCTAGATGCTAACTCTGGAATAATCTGTAGTCTAGGAATCCTCCAATGGGTCCAATTAACCGTCAAACATACGAAAGCCTTGCCTCCGTATACACACCACGAATTACAACAAAACGGACTCCTTCATAGGAAACTTTCTCTTTTGGGATAAGAATAATACCATTAAAGATCAAGAACACAAATGGGACTTTTGGGGTTGAAGATTTTTCTCTCTAATGCTATATAAAATCTGAAAAAAGGCAGTTAAAAAAAGTTTTTCCCGAAGTTTTAATAGTAGGAAAGAAGGAAGTGGGAAAGTGTGCAGTTTTTAATCAAAACTTATAGAACCGACGTCAGTCGTTCGAACGAGATTTCAGAAAAGAAATGGGATAAAATATCGTTAGATAAACTCGTTCGAACGATGTCATTCTAACGACATTTCAAAGTACGATTCAAAAAAATGGAAACCAATCTCGTTAGATGGCTCGTTCGATAAGTCGTTCGAATGACCTGGGCATCTCGTTCGAATGAGATCCCAAATTCATTCGAATGACTTTTTCTAAAATCCCATAATACTTTTAAAGCCCAAAAACCTTTATGTAAAGATTTAAAATGACTTTCTGAGACAAAAATATAGTCGTTATGACAAAAAATTTATAAAAAGACACCCATAAAAATATATCCAAGACTCTATATATATTAAATGCATTCATACCTTTAGAGACCTTGGAATTGAGATGTTGATGACGTATAAACTTGGCACGAAAATCGAAACTGATGATATCTTCACTATAGGCTTGACCATCACGTCTTCAACTCGAATGTCATAGCCTTAAAAGGATATAATAAACTACTATCCTATGAGCAATTAGTGTTGTCTGGAATTAAGTCAATACTATAAATTGACTCAATTTGAAATTTGCCCTTACAAATCTCCCCTTTGAATATTCCGAGACAAAACCCAAAATAAAAATCCTATGCGTCGTCAAGCTCTTCCAAAAGACATAAACCCTCCCAAAATAAAATATTAGAGACGCTTGACTAGACACATGGAATGAAATGCTTTGCCGCTTTAAAAGGTTGCCACTAAAGATGAAAACCTGCACGCTTAAACATACCATCAAACGCATACGAAATATGACACATTTAAATACTCCACCTTTGTCTAACAGTACCTACTTAAGAAAATACGTGAGTCTCCCCCTAAGTTAGATATCCCAATTTAAAAGGTTTAGATACCATTTTCCCCCTTTCTGTTCAGGAATAGAAAAAGTATAAAGAGCATTAAATAACTTATTTCTCCCCTGTAAAATCAAATACTCCCCCTATATGTAACAAGGGATAGGAATAATAGAAAATTAATTATATCATGCAATGGTGAATAAAGTGACAAGTATAATAAAGCACATGGCATGAGAAGCAACTAATTCAACACAAAGATTAATAAATACCAACTATGATGCGATAGAATAACGATACCAAATAGAATAAACTAATATAAGCATGAGATATCAATCGCAATGAGATGAATATCTATTTCAACATGAATCATACATGGACTAGATAGCAATGCAAAGACTCAAAACAAAAGAAATATTGTATATGTGTGTGTGTATATATAAATACACACATACACACACACACAAAAGATACCAATAACGCACACGCACATACACATAGGTATAAACACAACACACGACACAAAATACATTAAGCTTTCCATACCCATAT
This sequence comes from Sambucus nigra, assembly GCA_949130495.1. Classification (NCBI taxonomy): domain Eukaryota; kingdom Viridiplantae; phylum Streptophyta; class Magnoliopsida; order Dipsacales; family Adoxaceae; genus Sambucus; species Sambucus nigra. The sequence goes on from OX422222.1 coordinate 363,942,222, forward strand.
GGCATAAATCTGTCTAAATAACATGTGGTAAACGATAGTGAAGGGGTGTCACGGAGTTCTTATTTGACTGTAAAACTTTATCAAACTTAAATATAGCCTCATGTGACAAGATAAAGTGAACTCAAGGAAGAAACAATCACAATGCACACAAGCCTAGAATTTTGATAATTCTACAAACCAATAGAATCATAGCAAAATAAGCATAACTAGGATACATTGTCACTGACATTGTCACTGTGCAAACTTATTAATATATCCATCCAAAATTTCTCGTTAACAATGATTATTTTCTTTTCTTTTGAATGTTCATATCAAACTCCACTACTTTGGCCTTGGCTAATTTTAACAATGTCGCATTTTTTTAGGAAATATTTCAATGGTGGCTATTTATGCAAAGCAATTTTGTCTTTCGCAGAACGATTCCATTGATAAACAACCATACCGAATAAATATTTTTCTATTTTTTTTAAATCCAAGCAACGGTTATTACATGAACAAATCCTCCATAGTCATAAAAGCATGTAGATGACAAAATTCATAGGAGAACATCTCATTTAACTCAAATATACATGTGAAGTTAAAGTTCAAAAGAGCTCGTGCATGTGTGAATCGAGGCATATAAAAAGAGAATACATTAACCAAGTCAAAACCAAACTACTCCGTGCAAGCATGATAAATAACACTTCAAGAATTGAAAATCTTAACCAAAATTTCTAGCCACATAGAAGCGGGGATGATATTGGATTCAAACAAAAGTATATGCCACATAAAATGTGTAAAACTATAATACACACAAAAAAAAAACTTTTTGAGCTTTTTTCATTTTTGTTAAGCAAATAAAAAGACAACCCAAAATATAAACAAAAATATTTTTGTATTTTTCAACTAAGACATAATAAATAAAAATATACACAAGTTATAATTCTAGCAACACATATATGATGAAGCAACGACTAGAAAATGACAAACAAACATACAACTAGGAAGAATATATCATGAGGAATAAAAGATAGTGCATGTAAATAAAATTAGCACAATCAACCTTTAAATTTGGCAAGGGAGGAAAAAATCATAAACTCTATCATATAAAGTCTCCAAATCGGACCACATGAGTGAAACACAATGCTCTCAGGATTTAGTGACCTTGGAGACTCTATCTTTTGACTTTATAGGGCCATTTTTAAAATCAAAACAAAAATTTCTAAGGTGCCCCTTCCGACCACAATTTGTGCAAGTGAAAACATAGCGTGAAATGTTACCTAAGGATTGATCTTTTCTAGTGTTCCTAGACGATTCTTTTAAAATCATGGTTTTGGATTTATTAATGGAAGTTTCTTGAGTATAAACGTCAATACCACACTTTTTGTCTTTGATTGGGACGGTCCTTAAGATTTTATCTAATTTATACGATCTACACTCCAAATCAAATTTGACTCGACTAAAGTCTTTTAATTTTTCTTCAAGCTCCACTAATCAAGACTCAAATAAATATCTACTCTTTTCAAACTCGAGAAGCTCTTTCTTCATAGCCTCCATTAAACCTCTAAGGCTATCTCTTTCACCTTCTACATACTTAGATTCTCACGAAGAGTTCTCTCCCATTCCTTAAGATCTTCAACTAAAACACTCTCATCATTAGCCACGACACATTCTCTCATTTTAGCATCTAAATTTAAGCTTGGACTTTTTAATTTTAACAATTCTGCATATAACTCACTAAAGGATACTTGAAGTTCACTCTCCTCTACCTCTTCTTCATTCTCACTCTCTTCTCCACTCTCTCTACCATCAAACTTTTGGGATTCACAAATAATGGCCTCACGAGTGTCATGTATTAAATTATCCTCAAGGGTAGATTTCTCACTATCGCTCACATGAGGAGCCAAGAACATGGTAAAACTTCACTCAATAGGGGAATCGGATCCCTCTTTCGGCTCACTATCACTAAGGGTAACATTAAATGAAATAGGTCTCTTTCCCTCTTTCCTTAGTTTAGTAGGACATTAAAATTCTTTATGGCCATAACCCTCACAACAATAACATATATTTGACTCATACCTATTAAGATCCTCATTATGATTTTTAGGGAATTTCTTAGCTTTACTATGGTTAGACTTCTCAAACTTCTTATAATAATTTTTAAGTGTCTCTTTATTAGTCTTAAGAAATTTTCTAAACTTCTTAGTAAACAAATCTATATCATGTGAGTCAATCTCAAACTCATCATCTAGAACAGGTGTTTCCTCCTTTTAGGCTTTCAAATTTATGCCCTTGTCTTTCTTCTTCTCATCCTTAGAGGGAAACATATCAAGTTCATAGGTTTAAAGTCACCTACAAGATCTTCAAGTTTCATAGAGTCTAAAATTTAAAATGGTCACCTTTAGAATAAATATATCGGGTAATGACCTCAAAATTTTCTTTACGAAACAGTTGTCGAGTATCTTTTCTCCCAAATTAAAACATGAATTCACAATATCTGACATCTCGCATAGAACTCATCAAACATCTCATTTTTTAGCATTTTAATGGTTTCAAATTGAGTGGTGAGGTTTTAGAGTTTCAAAGCTTTAATGGCACTTGTTCCCTTATGGATGAGTTGGAGTATATTCCATGCCTCCTTATATGTTAACACATCATTATCCGATGGAATTCATCCGGTGGCCGCAATAAAAAGGTCATTTAAACCACGAGAATTAAAAATAGCTAACTTAAGCTCAGTCTCACTCCATCTTTATACGGGTTTAGGTACACAAACCTCTCCTTCTCAACATGTTGGTGGGGTCCACCCTTTAACTACCGATAGCCATATCCGATCATCTAAGGATATAAATGCTGATCTCATACGCGCTTTCCAATATGCGTAGTTACAACCATCAAAAATAGGAAATTTTGTAAAAGGTAAATTTTCCATTTTTAAATCACAATAAAATAAAGGATCTTAACACAATAAATTAGCGTTCCCACTCTGATACCACTTAAAAGCCCAATTTTGAAATTCTAAATATGAGATGGTTCACACAAACTAACAAACTTTAAATTTCTTTCAAATTTGACAAATAAGGTTTTCAAATTTTAATTTCCACAAAATTAAAATTAAACTCAACTAAACAAATATTTAATTCAAGTTATACATATGCCAAACAAACCAAGCATGAATCTTTACAAATTAAATTCCTTGACTTGAATTAAACTAAAATTTCCCAAATTTAAACTAGCACTAATTTACATTAAGGTTGTGATTAAACCAATTTTTATCTTTTTAAACCTACACATGTGTTTAAGTGAATTTTGCAAGATAAAAATAAATCTCAACACACAACGCTGCGATGTACGAGGAAACACTACAATAGGAAAAACCTCATATGGCCCAGCCACAAATCCACTAGGTATGATTTTACAAAAGACAGGACAAAAGAATTACTTCCTTGACTCGGCTCCCTCTCAAGCCTTGATGCTTATTCTTGATTCTACCTCCACCTAGATGGTAACTACGGATCCACAATAGTCTCGAAATCCACCGATGGGGAAAATCAACCGTCAAACATACGAAAGCCTCTCTTCCGTACCACAAATCACAACAAAATGGAATCCTCCATATGAAACTTTCCCTTTAGGGATGAGAATAATACCCAGTGATAAATGGATGATCTCAATAATAAAATATATGTAGGAACTTGTATCAAACTAAAATATGTGTGTAAGCTTATGTTTTTTTGGAAATTAAAACCATTAAAGATCAAGAACACAAATGGAACTTTTTGGGTTGAATAATTTTCTCTCTAATGATCTCTAAATTTTGAAAAACGTCGGTTGAAAAAAGTTATTCCCAAAGTCTTAATAGTAGGAAAGAAGGAAGTGGGAAAGTGGGTGGTTTTTAAGCAAAACTGACTGAACTGACGTCGGTCGTTCGAACGACTTTTGAATATCGTTTGAACGACTTGGTTCGAACGAGATTTTAGAAAAGAAAAGGGCTAAAATCCCGTTAGATAAACTCGTTCGAACGATGTCCTTCTAACGAAAATTCAAAAAATGGAAAGTAATCTTGTTAGATGGCTCGTTCGATAGCTCGTTCGAACGACCCGGGCATCACGTTCGAATGAGATCGAAGATTCGTTCGAACGACTTTTCAAAAAATCCTAGAATACTTTTTAAAAAAAATTATGTAAAGATTTAAAATGATTTTCTGAGAAAATAATGAAGTTTTTATGACAAAAAATTTATAAAAAGACACCCCTATAAATATATCCAAAACTCTATATATATTAAATGCCTTCATACCTTTAGAGACCTTGGAATTCAAATGTTGATGACGTATAAACTTGGCTTGAAAAGCGGCACTGGTGATATCTTTACTATAGGCTTGACCTCTGCGTCTTCAACTTGAATGACATAGGCTTGAAAGGATATAACAAACTACTATCCTATGACTCAATTAGTTTTGTCCTGAATTACTGTAATACTATAAACTGACTCACTTAGAGATTTGCCCTTACAGATAAATATATATAAAAATTAAGTACTGCACGCAAGACAATAAAAGTTTTTTACGTGATTTAGCTTTGGAAAAAGTCTACATTCACATTTATGATATTGCAGTTGAAGGGTAGTTACATAAAACTTAGTGCAATCTTGGTTTGGCTAACTTTTGTGTCCCTTAAGCTAAGAGAGATAGTGTATTTATAGTGGTTAAAAAACCAAGGGATGGAATGCCTTTATATATTCAAGCATTTACACCCATGTACAATAAATGAGACAATTGATCTTCAAATGCAAGTGTGGAATGGTTGTTGGTAGTCCCCATGTGAGTAACATTCCCCCTACTATATTGGTTCACCTTCCTAGTTGTGGTCGGTCGATTGGCTGACCAAGTATCTCTGGGGTTGACCAAGTATATGTGAAGCCTTTAGGTGCGTGTTTATAAGGACAGGTGTCCCTATCTCATTGGTTCACGTTGATGAATAATTTAACCCACAACATGGAAAATCATTTTTTATTTGAAGGAAATCATTTTTATATGCTGGAAATACTTTTTTATGGCTGAAAATCACTTTTGTATTGCTGAAAATCATATTTTATTTGCTAAAAATAATTTATTATTGCTAAAAATTATTTTTATTTGCTCAAAATCATTTCTATATGTTAGAAATATTTTAAATTGGAGAAAATCATTTTTGTATTGTTAGAAATCATATTTTATTTGATGGAAATCATTTTTCATTTAATGAAAATCATTTTTTATTTGTTGAAAATTATTTTATATACTGGAAATAAATTTATATTATTGAAAATCATTTTTTTTATTGTTGAAAATAATTTATTATTGCTGCAAATCATTTTTTATTTCTTGAAAATCATTTTTATATGCTGCAAATAGTTTTATATTGCTAAAAATTATTATTTTACTCTTAGAAATAAATTTATCTCTTGAAAATAATTTATTATTGCTAAAAATCATTTTTTATTACTGGAATAATTTTTTTATGGGAAACAATTTTTCAATATTTATTTGAAATATATTTTTTTACAATTTTTTTCAATCTTAATTATTTTTGGTATTTTTGAGAATTTTTAAATATATATTCATATTTTCCAAATGTTTTAAAATTTTTGTAAATATTTTTGTAATATTTTTTAGTATTTTCTTAATTTTTAAATGTTTTTTAGAAAAATTAGGTTAGGACCAAAATGCCCTTAGTTTAATTTAGGGGTGAATTGGAAAAATCGAGAGTTAGGGTGACAAAGTGTTGGGGGTCAAAGTTCGGGAGGCCTAAGTGTAATTAACCCTTCATAATAGGTTTTAAATGTTATCGATGAGGGGAGGTATGATTTTTTACAAAAGTTTGTTCCAAAATTTTAATGTTGTTCCGGGAACTAAATCAATAGGTTTGTTTCTTGATGTGGTGTTTCAAAGCTCTATTATATAATTTTAATTTGGATTATCTACTTTTGCAATAATAGTAGAATGATCAACTATGAGTTGTAATTTTTATTGCATATGTAAGAGGATGTTATTAAGATTTTATTCTTTTGAATTTCCCAATTTGTACTCATTCATCTATTGGCTTTTTTATTTTTGCTTTTTATAAGAAATGAAGAGTAATCCAAAATTCATTACTTTTGTCGAAGATTTTTATTGATTTCTTAGGCATGCGTAGACCTAAATTCAAAAGGACAAGTCATAAGGCTCAATGCAAAAAAAGGTCTAGACATATGTGTACTCTGAACAATAATTTAATTTTATTATGCATGAAGGATTTACTCAATGTTAACAATTGATTTTTAAAGGTGAATAACCTAGATAATTTAAACAAAAAGTATTTGAACAAGATGTTTTCAATACAACTTCTTCAAAAATAATTTATAACAATAAGTTTATGTGTTTTATTTTACTTTACTGATGTAAATATCATGTACACTATTAATTACCTTAAAATGTTGGAAGTCTAAGATCGTGTAATTGGGTTGATTTCTCATTCTCCATTAAATTGATCGATCAACGAGCTCTTAATTTTCATTTGTTAGACAACTTTATGTTGAAGGTGAATTATCATTTATGGTTGTAATAGGAAACCCATTTGCTATTGTGTTAAGTCGTTAAATCTCTATTCTGCCACATGTAGTTTGAAGAAAAATATTAGTCCTATCAAGTGTCATGTTTTCTACTGTTAATGAAATACCGTAATGTATATGTGACAATGTCTACAAAGTATTAAAATATTAGATTTTTTATTAAATGTTTAAGTTTTGTGTTTGAGCAAGTCATGATAAAATATGATTGAGTGAAAAAATTTACTTACAGTAATTTTATCATTATAAATCACATATATTTGAATAAATTTTAATTAGATTATTATTTTTACCGTGTCATCGACTCGGGTACATAAGAACCAGATAAAAGAGAAAAAATGTCGTGAAGTTTTTCTAAATATAATTCATATTTCCATATAGCAGGGTGAATGACTATGAAATGAGGTAACATGTTAGTCTATGATATACCAAAATATACGTGTGGGGGGCCACCAGAAAAAGTCGCTTGGAATTCAAGTGGGGACATGGCAGTAACAGGGACAACTTTAGGGTTAACTGTTCCCTCGGCCTGTTCGTGGGGGTTAAGGCTTGAGGGGTCGTCTCTCTCGAAGGTCCCAGCACCAAAAGAAGATGACACTCTAGCTCGTCCATCCATGACTCTGACTCTCAGATGGAAGATAGCATGACCCAAAGGGCTTAGAGGTCGATGGTAAAATTGTGGCCAGTGGAATTGGGAAAATGGGTCGTACCCAGACAGGGTCGGCCCTACGTCTAGACTCGTTCTCTTCCTCTATTTTCTTAATCTCTCTAAAGCATATATCTTACAAAGTTGGAAACCGCTCGTCTAAATCATAAAGTCTTTGGAACATTAAGATGAAGACCCTACACTTAAGGAATTTTCTCAAACAAACTACAAACAAAGGAAATAGTTGACCAGGTTGACTATAAGATCGACGTAAAGAAATGAAGGGTTCTTTGGGAAGAACAGAGCAAGTGAAATTCACCGGAGAGGAATATCGGAGGGTCACCGGGAAACCTAAAAAAGACTATAAATCAGCACAACCATCGCAAAACGATGGAGGAGGAACCCATGAAGGCTTACTACCCAGTTTCTAACCCTAAAACCAACGTAGAAAGGTGGATGAACGCCAGAAAAAGAGAAATAGGCCAAAAAATCTCTATGAAACTATTTAAAATAGAAACCAAAAGAAACTTGACAAAAGAGAAAGAAAATGGAGAGAACGGTAAAGGAATTACCTGGAAGAGGAGACCGAAACTAGAAGAAAACTTGGAGCTTTCACGAAAATGCCATAATGGAGGTTAACTGCCAAAGTTAAAGAGAGAGAGTACGCGCGAAGAAGAAAGAAAAATAAAGAGATAGAGTTATTTGAAAAGGTTTAAATACCTTGTTATCATTGGGCTCGATAACCCAGGCGGTGCACAACTCACGAGGAAAATTATTATTAGGGCATAACATTCCAAGTGTAACATGCAAACGTCATTCCTGGAGAACAAAAACGATGATTGACACCTGATAAGATGTCAACCAACTTGACAAATGTCACTAATCAGCCAGGCTACTCCTCCACTCAACATCCAAAGACATTATTACCCATCAGCCACCTCAACAGCATCGATAACTAAGGACTAGGGGTGATTGATATACCAAAATATACCCTCGGCCAGGCCGATTATAGCCTCATCCAGGACGAGGGCCCAGATGTAATTTCTACACCCATGGGGTCATACTGAAGATAGAGGGTTAGCCAGGTTGAGCCCGTCATTGGTAACACAGTCCAGATGACCGCATGACCGAATGAACCTATGGAGATCGACCCTACTATTGACAAGTTTGATGGCCCAAATTAGCCCAAGCCCATACAGATTGGGGCCTCGACTTAGGGCAGTGCAGACGACCTTATGACCAGTCGACGTTATGTAGGTTGACGGTGCAACTGTCCTACGTTAGGCAATCAGGGCATCCACTAGGTCAGCATCAGCCTCGGCCTATCGCTATAAGCCGAGGGGTGACACCACTATGGCGCGTGATTTGGGAGACACGTGGGATAGTGCGCGTGGGACTCATGTAGCACATGGACTAAACCATTATAACAAGATCATTCCCTCATGTGAGGGAATATTATATCATCATTACCTACAAGTGGAGTCAGGTGTCAACAGAGGATTGTCTAGATCATAATTTGCATGCTAAATGCATGCTTGGGGGGTACACTATGCTCCCTAAGCCCTATATATACTTGTCACCTTCATTATTGTAAAGGGATCAATAATTGTAACCCTAGTTGAAACTCTTTTTGTACACAGTAAAGAGAGAAAACTTATGTGCATTGTAACCAAGGCAATTGGTGCCCATATTTAGTGGATCACACACCCACAGTGGATGTAGGCCTGATTGGCTAAACCACTATACATCATTGTCTTCATTCATCTTCTACTCACCTCCTTTTATATACCTACATGCATATATAACTTTATTACTGTCAGTGTTATTAATATTTGAGCTCTTCCACCTCTTATCTGGTGGTGTTGTTTCTTGCATTTTTAGTTTAGCACCGTCTTTGGGAACGAGAAGCTGTCTCTTCCTTTCTGCAGCTTGATGTCACCGGGGACTCTAGTGGTGAATCAGTTCTCCCCTTTGTGTGGAGTTGTTTCACCATCGAAGGTGATCCATTAAGGTTCCTAAGCTCTTTTTCTCATCAAAATCTCAAGCATATGGCATCGGAGTTACCACCACCTCCTCCACTATCTGGGGCTGGAGGACCCAGTTCCAGCCAGGCACCACCCCAGTCCAAGATGGCTGAGGTGGAAGCAGCCTTAGAGTCCTTGGTTACAACTTAGCAAGTGATGCGGGATAAATTTTCCCAGCTAATCCAAAACATAATGAGACCACCTGGGGTCTCACCGAAGATTATTATTCTGACGGCTACTCAGCCACAGCATGAGGCCAGGGGACCACCCCAGGCACCACGAAAGGACCAACCTACTCCTCAACGGAGGAGGGATGTTGTTGACCCTAGGAATTTACGTCAGGGAGGTAAGGAAACCCTTGCCTTGAGGATTAGTACGACGACATGGAGGCAAAAGATGCCCGATAGACTTTTGGGAGTCGTATGAGGTATCCAACAATACTGTACGACCTGTCCATGAGAGCCGAGGGAAGTGTAGGAGGCAAAATCCTGAAGATCGCCCGAGAGGCTCTGCTTTTGATCTTCTAAGAAGAGGGTTGACCTTTAAGAGGCTGGGCCTGGTCAATGACCTGAGGGAAAGGTTGTCTAGATCGAGAAGTCTCACAAGGTATAGAAGAAAGGCAATAGATGTCCGACCCCGCGGGGGCCGACCCCATGAACGGGATGACGGTTATCGAGAGGTGAACAACTAACAACGGTCAGCTGCAACAGAGCCCTCAGTTCACCCCAGAGAAGCGATCGTGGATAACATCGGCCAAGCGAACCTTATAAGGCCGTGGAATGACTCGATTCAAAGGTTAAAGGATAAAATTGGTGATATCCTGAAGATCCGAGACCCTCTTTAAAGGGGATACTCCAAAGGCTCACCCTTTGTGGCGAAGATAGTCAACTTCCCGACACAATCCAAGTTTAATCCACATGTGGTCACCCCAAGGTATGACAGGAGTACCAACCCGGTCCATCATATTAAGATGTACCAATCAACGACAGACATATACTCTATCCCAAATGAGATGAGGTGTCGAGATTTTTCCAGCACTTTGACTGGGGCCTCACATGTCTGGTATACCTTTCTTCCAAAGAACTCCCTTAAAATCTTTAAGTAGCTAGCATAACAGTTCATCCACAATTTTTTCTTCGGATTGAGGCCACAGAACAAGACCACTTACCTACTCTATGTTAAGCAGGGGAAGAACGAGAGCCTCAGAGACTACATAGCCAGGTTTAACAAAGAAAAGTTGGAGGTCGAGGATTATGAAGAGAGTATAGCCATGACAGTCCTCATTGGAGGACTCCAAAAGGGGAAGCTGTTATGGAAGCTTACTGAAGACCCCCCGAAGTCAATGGATGAGTTATTGGCAATAGCGGGGAATGTTATGAACATCAAAGAAGTAATGGCCCTAAATACGAAGATGAGAAAGGAGGCACTAGTGGAGGTAAGTACCAGGAAAAGAATAAGAAGGGGAAGAAAAGACTAGCAGATGATAAGTTTGCAGATTACACCCCTCTGACGGTCATCTGCGAACACATTCTGAATGAGATAAAGAGCGATTTATCCCTAAAATGGCTTGAGAAGGTGAGAGCACCCCCTCCCACAAGAGGAACAAAAACCTGTGGTGTGAATTCCACCAAAACCATGGCCATTTGATCGATAAGTTTTTCGCTCTGAAAGATAAAATTGACAATTAAAATAAGGGAAGTTAAGAAAGTACCTGGATAAGGGCACCTTCAAGAGCGGCCGAGGGGAAGACCCAAGGAAGAAAAGAACTAATACATGCAGAGAAGATCCTCCCAACCGGAGAGACGACCTCTGAGAGGATGATGATGATCTCGACCTTCCACCAAGAGACGACCAAGGCCTTGTAAAAAGACTTAATATGATCTCATTCAGTGTTGGAATGATCTTCGGGGGCCTAGCAGGAGGAGGATCATAAGTCGCCGACATGAAGGCCCATATAGCTGAGGCGAAGGCAATAACGAAAGATGTGCACTCAACCTCTATCGAAGCCAAGATTGAAAAGAGGAAGAAAGTCAACATGGATACGCTGATAGTGGGTTTCTCAAGGATGGAATTTAATGGCATCCTAGACCCACATGATGACCCTCTCGTCGTCACCGCAAGGGTACACAAATATGAGGTGCCAAGGATCTTGGTAGATGGGGGCAGTTCTGTAGATGTGATGTTTTGGCCGTGATATAAATCCTTGGGACTCAGTTGTGCTAGTCTCATCCCATATCATCATCCATTGATTAGGTTTAGTGGGGAGAAGGTTCATCCCCTGGGAATATATGAGGCCGATGTAAGAATGGGAGACTCGTGGTCGAGATGGCTCACCAAGAAGGTCAACTTTTTCGTGATGGATGAAAAAGTCTTCTCATCCTACAAAATTATACTGGAGCGAGTAGCCCTCAAGGAATTTGAGGCCATGACTTCCATGGTCCACCAGATGATAAAATTCCCGACCCCTTATGGGGTAGGGGAATATCAGAGAGACCAGGCGACTGCATGGGAATGTTACTTCAACTCTGCCGAGAAAAGAGAGACACACAAGAAGGCAACAACTATTTACAATATTGATACCCTTGACCCCAGGGATGAGACAAATTTAAAGAAAGGAGAAGTCGCAGAAAAGGTAGAATCCATCATCCTCAATGAGGATGAGACAAAAAAAAATTCTAAGTTGGCAAAGCTCTAAAGTCAGATATAAAAGTAGAGCTCATCAAACTACTTAGGAAAAGATAGATAGTCTTTGCATGGAGTTATGCAGACATGCTGAGAATTGACCCCCTAATCATGTGTCACAAGATCAATGTGGTAAAGGGCGCCAAGAAAATAAAGCAGAAGAGGAGAATTTATTCTTGAAAGAAATATGAGGTCATAAGGGATGAGGTCAAAAAGCTAGAAGAGGCTGAATTTACCAGGGAAGTCATCTATCCCGAATGGCTGTCTAACACAGTTATAGTCCCTAAATCAAATTGGAAATGGAGAATGTTTGTAGACTTCACTGACCTCAACAAACACTGCCCCAAAGATAGTTTCCCTCTTGCCCGCATTGATCAGATGGAGGACGCTACTGCAGGCCATGAGCTAATGAACTTCATGGATGCATATTCGAGATATAACCAGATCTTCATAAACCCTGAGGACTCATAAAAATAGCTTTTATTACTAACAAAGGGACTTACTGTTATAGGGTCATGCACTTTGGTCTGAAAAATGCAAGGGCAACCTATCAGCGCCTCGTGAATAAAATGTTCGAGGACCAAATCGGGAAGTCTATGGAGGTCTATGTAGATGATATATTGACCAAGATCTTAAAGGCCACGGATCATGTAGCCGATCTTAAGAGGACCTTTGACACGATGGACAAGTACCGGATGAAGCTCAACCCAGCCAAGTGCATTTTTGGGGTTAGAGTAGGAAAGTTCTTGGGGTTCATCGTTAATCAAAGGGGTATCGAGGCCAATCCTGAGAAGATAAAGTATTTGCTAGAAATTAAGACCCCTAAGACCATTAACAATGTTCAGAGGCTCATAGGACAAGTGACTGCTTTGAATAGATTTATATCTAGATCCATAGACAAATGTCTACCATTTTTCAAAGTTCTCAGAAAGGCCTTTGAGCGAAACGAAGAATGTGATAGAGCTTTCAAATAATTAAAGTCCTACCTACGTTCTTCGTTGCTTTTATCTCATCCGGTGCAAGGCAAAAATATGTATGTGTACCTAGCAGTCTCAGAGTCAGCCATCAGTTCTGCAATAGTAATAGAAGAAGACGGGGTACAGAAGACAGTGTATTTCAATAATAAAGCACTTCAAGGAGCAGAGCAAAGATACCCTAGGATGGAAAAGTTAGACTATGCTTTGATTCATGCCTCAAGAAAGATGAATCCATACTTCCAGGCCCATATAATAGTCGTCCTAACTGACTCTCCTCTCAGGCAGGTCATCCACAAGGCAGAAAAGTCAGGAAGGCTAATGGCGTATACAATTGAATTGGGAGAATTTAATATTGTATACCAACCCAGGATGGCTATCAAGGGACAAGCCTTAGCATATTTTATGGCGGAATTCACCTGGGAAGGGGCTGAGACTGGAGATGGAGATCTTGATAAGACAAACAACCAACAAGAAGGGATCATTGACCCTCTCACAGATAAGGCTAAGATCGGCAAAGTCAGAGAAAAAGTTATTAAAAATAAATAGGGAAGATATCTCTTTAGACATGGGTCCCTATCTGAGGGTAATTCTTAGAAGAAGGTGTTGTGTGGAGCCTCTTCGTGGATGTGTCCTTCTATGAGAACGGGAGTGGGGTCGGATTAATAGTGTCAGCTCCAGACGATTCAGACATCGAGTATGAATTAATATTCAACTTCAAAGCCTCCAACAATGAATCAGAATATGAGGCCCTGATAGCAGGCCTCTCTTTGTCCATAGGTCTTAATATCGGCCAACTCTTAGTGCATAGTGATTCGAGGTTAGTAGTAAATCAAATAATGGGAGCATATGAGGCCAAAGATGAAAGGATGGTCAAGTATCTCGAGAAGGTGAAATTAAAGCTGAAAATATTCAAGGAAGTAAAGTTAAAAAGGGTCCCTCGACTAGACAATAGCCGAGTCGATGAACTTGCAAGACTAGCCTCAGCAACCAGAATAGAGATCAGAAGAACAGTGCCGGTAGAAATTATGCTTCGCCCTGCGATTGAAGATGAAGACAGAACACTAGACTTTTACCTCAATGTGAACATGGAAGCCTCATGGATAGATCCTCTGTACAGATATATTAAAGACGGGAAGATGCCAGAAGAAAAATTCGAGAGGAAGAAGCTGAGATACAGGGCTGCAAGATTTACTATCATTGGGGATACCCTGTAGAAGAAAGGGTTCTTACTCCCATTGCTCAGGTGTGTTCACCCATCTGAGGTTCCATACATCTTACAAGATGTGCATGAGGGGTCTTGTTCGAGTCACATCGGGGGAAGATCATTAACTAAGAGGATAGTCACCCAAGAATATTAGTGGCCGACCTTGGCCAAGGATACTGCAGCATATGTGAAGAAGTGTGACAATTTCCAGAGGTTGGCTACCATCCCCCATTATCCTCATCAACCTATGACTTCCATTACCTCGTCGTGGCCATTTTCAGTATGGGGAATCAATTGGTAGGACCCTTGCCTAGAGATGTCAATAACTATCGATACTTGATCATAGTGATTGATTATTTTTCAAAATGGGTGGAAGCGGAGCCAATAGTCACAATTATCGAGCAGAAGACCTTCTAGTTCATCTGGAAGAATATCATATGCAGGTATGCTCTCCCCAACACCCTCATTTCAGATAACGGGACTCAATTCAAGAATGTATCCCTGGAGAAATACTGCGAAAGAGTTGGGATCAAATAGTTTTTCTCTACCCCATGCCGACCTCAGGCTAATAGGAAAACTGAGGTTACAAACCGAACAATCCTAGACGGGATTAAGAAAAAACTCGAGGAGGCAAAAGGAAGATGGTTTGAGGAGGTATATACTGTGATGTGGGCCTATAGGACGACAGTAAAAACTCCTACCGGGGAAACCCCTTTCATATTAGCATATGGCTCAGATGCCGTCATCCCCACCGAAATTAGGTTTCCTACTCACAGAGTTCAAATGTATGATCCTCAGAGAAATATGGAAGAAAGGAGACTTGATCTAGACTGGATTGAGGAAAGAAGAGAAGACGCTGAGATAAGACAAGCAGCCTACCAACAGAGGAATGTCAGGTTTTAAAATCAGAGGGTAAAGCAAAGGCCAATCGCTGTGGGAGACCTAGTCCTTAAAAATACATGGAAAAAGCCTAACAAGATTCACCCAAATTGGCATGGCCTATATAGGGTCATCGATGAAGTTTTCCCAGGAACCTATAGACTAGAAAACCTTAAAGGGGAAACCTTTTTGAACCCCTGGAACGTAGATCATCTGAAGAAATACTATCAATGATGTTGTAGTTGATGTTTTACTTTTTCATAATTGTAATGAATGTGTTGTTTCATAGAACACTTGGAATGTTAATAAGAATATTCTATTAGCCCGTCATCTTATGTTTGTCAATTTAGATATCTGTTGGGGTAATTCATGCTAAGCCACAAAACATCATTCGTGGTCAAGTAGGCTTAAATGCTCTTTGGTGATACGACAACATGAATGCGGACAACCTCATCCGTACACTGTCAATAACACCGAGGAGAATTTAGTCGTGAAAACACCATTTAATTTGGTGGATAACCACCCTCGGCTATGATGAGGGTGAATGGTAAGGACGACCCTCCATTCGGTCTCAAGAAAGACGAGCGAGGACTTATGTTTCGAAACATCATTAATTTGGTGGTTAATCTCCCTCGGCTATGATGAGGGTGAATGGTAGGGACGACCCTCCATTCACTCTCAAGAAACACAAGGGATGACTTAATGTTTTAAAAACATCATTAATTTGGTGGTTAATCTCTCTCGTCTATGATGAGGGTGAATGGTAGGGATGACCCTCCATTCACTCTCAAGAAAGACGAGGGAGGACTTATATTTTAAAACATCATTAATTTAGTGGTTAATATCCCTCGGCTATGATGAGGGTGAATGCTAAGGACGACCCTCCATTCACTCTCAAGAAAGATGAAGGAGGACCTATGTTTTAAAACATCATTAATTTGGTGGTTAATCTCCCTCGGCTATGATGAGGGTGAATGGTAGGGACGACCCTCCATTCACTCTCAAGAAAGACGAGGGAGGACCTATGTTTTAAAACATCATTAATTTGGTGGTTAATCTCCCTCGGCTATAATGAGGGTGAATGGTATGGACAACCCTCTATTCATTCTCAAGGAAGACGAGGGAGGACAATGTTTTAAAAGCATCATTAATTTGGTGGTTGGTTAGCACTTTACGAAAAGAGAAAAATAGAAGACCAAATGAAAGGGAAAGGCACTTCCATTAAAAACAGTTATAATAGTGTTCAAAAGATGGAAAAAAATAAAATTACATCAGAGGGTATAGGTCACAAACGACAACCCTAAACAACTGCCTAAGAGGGAAAGACAGAGTCAACAACATTGACCTAGGGCCGATCCTTAGATGTCCTAATCCCCTCAATAACCGTCTGAGACTCCACGTGGGATAGAGCCTCGGCCATCAAAGGGTATTCTAGGTCTGCATCTTCTAGAGATGGGTGAATCGCCGACACTACGTCTGAAAACTTCATGACGACCCACCGACAAGGTGTCTTGATCCCTCTCTCTAGATACTCAAGGCCAAAACCTTTGAATTCATCAGAGATCTTATAGTCCTCCACAACATCGGCTCTAGACCACTGAACAGCTGCCTCGAGGTTTGACTTGAATTGCGTTGCTTGGTTGGTCAGAGCCTCATCTGTAGCTTTGAGAAGATTGTCTTTATGTGTCTGCTGCTCAGCGTGCTCCTTTCCAAGCTCCCCAAGAACTATGGAATAGTCGGCCCTCACACCCTTCAACTCTTTCTTGAGACTCTCCAGCTCTGCCTTCAAGATAGCCTCGCTCTGAACAACCCTCTTAGCCTCTTGGATCTTGGGGTAATTCTCAGCCATCCACTTCATGGTGACGTAAAAGGACAAACAGACTGAAACAACGAGGATAAAGTTAGATGAGGTAACAGTTTATATTTCTTGAATTATAAACAAAAAGGATGTGATAAAAGTACCTGGGCTAGACTATGAAGCCCAAAGTTGTAGACTTTGGGCGAGGGCATCTTCGCCAGAAAATCGTAATCGGACGAAGATGGGGCAGAGAACATAACCACCTTAGCAGCCTTTCTATGGACAATCAGAGAGGTGGGGTCGGCCTTCAGCACGGCCAGGTTGGCCGACCATAAAGCGTCTAAAGAGGAGGAAAAAGTGCCTTCAGCGTGCGAATCGGCGGCATCGGTCCTTACCCTCGTAGTGTCGTCTCAAAGACCCTCAGTAGGAGCATCTCTCTCCTTCCTTTTCCGTGAGTCCACTGGGTCGGCCCCACTTCAACTGCTTTCTTCTGTTGTTGCTGATGCTAATTGCCTTTCTTCTTAAGAACAGCTAGCAGACATGGGGCAAATATTTCCCAAAGTGTGTCAGATATGCCTGGAGGACGACATGTAAAGATAAGACGACATGCCAGATACAAGTAATAATAACGAGGGAGCACTTAGAAGAAATTAAAACAAAAATAACTCATATAATTTTGTCAAAGGGTCGACCCTAAAACCAGCATGTTTGAGGAGACGAGGGTCACTAAATCTTCAAACTTAGGAATTGCACCCTCTTTCCCCTGCTCCCTCAAATAGTTGGTTGTAGCCCTTTCGTCTAAGCTAAGTACAAGGTTTGGCCTAGCCTTCATGGAGGGTTTAGACCATGTCCTTGGGATCCTCAGGTTTCCTTCAGGGGGAATAACCCCGAAAGGGAATTCCCAATCCCCAGAAATAAAGAAGAACCTCTTCTTCCAGCCATAGTTGGAAGTCTGTGCAACATGAAGAAGTTTCTTGTCTGGCCTCTTGGCCCCTAGGTGGAAGTATCCAGGTTGCTTGGACGAGAAAGTTATGTTGTAACAAGCCAGTAACATATCAGCCGATGGCTCATCAGTAAATGTGTTCTTCCAAAGGGAGATGTAGTCGAGGATGATCCTCTAAGAATTGGGAGGAAGTTGGGTAGGAGCAACCCCAAGAGCAAAGAGTATGTCGACTATGGCAGGATGAAGAGGGAACCTGGTGCCGACCCTAAACATCTACTTGTAAATAGCAACTTCTCCCTCTCCCCCCTGAAAGAATTTCTCATATTCATCTGGGATCCTCATAGTTACATTGGGTTGTACACTAAACAAATGTCTCCAAAATAAGAGATCACGATCCTTGACAGATGAGACATAGGCTGAGGCTGTTGAAGTGCTGACCTCTTTCTCACCATTTGAACTCTCATTTTCGGCCTCGACCCCACTACCATTGTCCTCACGTCCCTCGTCCCCCGCTGTGTCGGCCTCGTTCTTATCAAAGTGGGGGGCCACCAATAAAAGTCACTTGTAATTAAAGTGGGGACATGGCAGTAACAGGGACAGCTTTAGGGTTAACTATTCCCTCGGCCTGTTCATGGGGGTTAAGGCTTGAGGGATCGTCTCTCCCGGAGGTCCCAACACCAAAAGAAGATGACATTCTGGCTCCTCTATCCATAACTTCTTGACTCTGACTCTCAGATGGACGATAGTATAACCCAAAGGGCTCAGAGGTCAATGGTAAAATTATGATAGAATTGGGAAAATGGGTCGTACCCAGACAGGGTCGGCCCTACGTCTAGACTCGTTCTCTTCCTCTATTCTCCTAATCTCTCTAAACATCCTCTCTCTCAAAGTTGGAAACTCCTCGGCTAAATCATAAAGCCTTTGGAGCATTAAGAGCAAGACCCTACACTTAAGAAATTTTCTTAAGCAACCTAAAAATAAAGGAAATAGTTCACCAAGTTTACTTTAAGATCGATGTAAATAAATGAAGGGCTCTTTGGGATGACCATCCAAGAACATAGCAAGTGAAATTCACAGGAGAGGAAGACCGAAAGGTCACCGAGAAACCTAAAAAAGACTAAAAATTATCACAACCACCGCAAAACGATGGAGGAGGAACCCAGGAAGGCTTACCACCCGATTTTTAACCCTAAAACCACCGGAGAAAGGCGGATGCACGCCAAAAAAAGAGAAACCGACCAAGAAAATCTCTAAGAAACTATTTAAAACATAAATCAAAAGAAACTTAACAAAAGAGAAAGAAAATGGAGAGAACGGTAAAGGAATTACCTGGAAGAGGAGACCGAAACTGGAAGAAAACTTAGAGCTTTCACGAAAATGCAAGAATAGAGGTTAACTGCCAAAGTTAGAGAGAGAGCATACGCTTGAAGAAGAAATAAAAAGAAAGAGAGAGAGTTGTTTGAAAAGGTTCAAATACCTCATCATCATTGGGCTCGATAACCCAGGCGACGCACAACTCACGAGGAAAATTATCATTAGGGAACAACATTCCAAGTGTAACATGTAGCTGTCATTACTGGAGAACATAAATGATGATTGACACCTAATAAGACGTCAACCAACTTGACAAGTATCACTTATCAGCCTGGCCACTCATCCAATCAACATCCAAAGACATTATTACCCCTCAGCCACCTCAACAGCATCGATGACTAAGGGTTGGGGGTGATTGATATACAAAAATATACCCTCGGCCAGGTCGATGGTCGCTTCATCCAGGACGAGGGCTCAGATGTAATTTCTACCCCTAGGGGGTCATACTGAAGACAGAGGGTCATCCAGGCCGACCCCATCATTGGAAACACAGTCCAAATAACTGCATGACCGGACGACCCTATGGAGACCAACCCTACTATTGACAAGTTTGATGGCCCAAGTTAGCCCAAGCCCATACATATTGGGGCCTCGGCTCGGGACAGTGCAGACGACCCTACGACCAGTCGACCTTATGTAGGCCGACAATGCACTTGTCCTACATTAGGCAATCAGGGTGTCCATTAGGTCAGCACCAGCCTCGGTCTGTCGCTATAAGCCTAGGGTGACATGACCATGGCACGTGATTTGGGAGACGCATAGAACAGTGCGCGTGGGACTTATGTAGCGCGTGGACTAATTCGTTATAATAAGATCATTCCCTTACGTGAGGGAATATTATATCATCATTACCTACAAGTGGACCAGTCAGGTGTCAATAGAGGATTGGCTGGATCATAATTCACATGCTCAATGCATGCTTGGGGGTACACTATGCTCCCCAAGCCCTATATATACTTATCGCCTTCATTATTGTAAAGGGATCAATAATTATAGCCCTAGCTGAAACTCTGTTTGTACATAGTAGAGAGATAAAACTTATGTGCATTGTAACCAAGGCCATTGGTGCTCATATTTAGTGGATCACACACCCACAGTGGATGTACGCCTGATTGGCGGAACCACTATACATCATTGTCTTCATTCCTCTTCTACTAACCTCCTTCTATATACCTACATGCATATATAACTCTATTGTTATCATTGTTATTATTGTTTGAGCTCTTCCACCTCTTATCTGGTGGTGCTTTTTCAAGCATCATCAGTCTAAAAAATATAGTAAGATTCATTTATTCATATTCATTTCAGTTATTTACTCATATTCACTTCACTTAATATGGGTTTTTGCCACCATATTTGTTAATTTACGTTTTCATAGTTATAGCTACCACCATTTCTTTAAATGCCGGTACTAATTATATATTAGGTTACATATTAGAATAATATATTTCAAAATGATTTACATCCGACCGTTCATCGCACGAGTCACCACTAGTGCTTATTATACACACAAGTTTCATCCAGTCATTGATGAAAACTAAAATATTTTAATCCCTCGAAGATGGATTTTATCCCATGTGGCAAGTCTACAAATTACAAAACTTTATTACATATAATGCATGTTGATAATCATAGCCTTAATCCAAAGCTCATATTCCTCGTCTTGGAGTGCCTCGTTGTAATTCTTGGGATCTAGTTTGTGCTCTCTTTGGTTATCACATAATTTTTCACCTATATACACTAACCTATATGGTTGATGCTCGACCTTCCCACTATGGCACGACTCCATTTATGGTCCGATATAAGTGACATGTGTATCCCGATAATCATTAATACTCTTACTTCCATTAAGTAGTGCACTATCGATATCAAGTTATTTTTCATCTTGTATGGGTGGTTCAGTATAAATTACTTGGTCTTTGCATATTAGTTCTTATCTATTATAAATTCTACCTCTAAGTACTAGTCATTTCTACTAACAAATACCCTCTAGTCCTTGAGATTATAAATTGCCCACCCTTGGATCCTTTTGAGTAGCCTATAAAGGTACATACATTTATCCTTGATTTCAACTTCCTCGGCTCCTTCCTTAGCACATATGATGGGAAACTTTAGATCCAAACATGTCATATAATAGGCTTGCACCTAGTCCAAAGTTTTATGGGAGTTATTGATACCTATTTAGAAGGAACTAAGTTTGGAAAGTATGTAGTCGTCTTTGATGTAAAACCCCAAAAAGAATCTAAGAAATTCGAAAAACTCATCATAGATACAACCATATAAAAAAGAGTCATTATCCTTTTCATCACACCATTTTTCTAGTAGAGTTCTCGGTGTAGAAAGTTGGGACATAATCCCTACCTTTAATAAATAACTCCTAAACTCTCCTAAAAGACACTCACTCCCAAGATCAGGTCGTAGAGTTCATATTATTTAACCATGACTATACTCCACCTCATCCTTGTACGCTTTGAACTTACAAAGGCTTTAGACTTGTGGTACATATGGTAAACATATCCATACATTGAGTAATAACCAATGAAAGTGATGAAATACTCATAACCGCTTTTTGCCAAATAGTCATAGGACCACATAAATCATAATGAATCAACTCCAGCACATATTTTTCTATACAACTTTAAGTCATGAAAGGCATATTGGTAATTTTAATTTCTAAGAAGAATTCTCAAACTAAAAGTTCATCCACTTCCAATGAGCTTAATTTTCCATTTGAAACCGGTCTTTGAATTCTTTTTAGTTTAATATGACTTAAGCATAAGTGCCAAAAATATGTTTGGGTCTCTTTATGTTATTTCCATTTGTGTTATTTATTTCAGTATTTAGTAGTAATGGTGAGACGTGATTTATAACATACATAATATTTTCCAATGCATCAGAACATATAAAATATTTTCCATATTTGATAAAAATAGCATTTTATTAAAATGAACTGAATATCCATTCAAAACTAACTTATAAACTAAATTAAACTTTTTATAATATTTAGTACATTAAGATAATAATATAAAATTATCCTTTTATCCACCAAAATTTAAAACTAGACATCCAATGGTTAATATTGATGCCTTATTGTTGTCACCCATGAACATAAACATATTCCTTTCACTAAGCTTTTTGGTTACTTGAAACCCTTGTAAATAATAACAAACATTATTAGTTCCTCTCGAATCTACACACTAGATATGACTATAAAATATGTCTCAATGACTATGGAGAAATTAACATGTTTGTCCTTTTATTTATCGAAGAAGACTCGGCACTGCTTCTTCTACTGTCATGATAGTTTACATATGTAACACTTAGTTTTCAAAACTTACCTATTTCTTAAGGCTTAAACACCATAATTTGTACTTGGGACTTTCTCTTCTTTTTCTTTTTCTTCTTCTTCTTCTTCTTCTTCTTCTTCTTCTTCTTCTTCTTCTTCTTCTTATTATTATTATTATTATTATTATTATTATTATTATTATTATTATTATTATTATTATTATTACTACTACTACTACTACTACTACTACTACTACTACTACTACTACTACTACTACTACTACTACTACTACTACTACCTCCAGTTCCCCCAAGATGGACATAATCTTTTGAACATCCTCACACACGGGAGTACCATTAACCATCTTTGTATTTTCCAGCCTTTCCATAGCATTTACTCTTCACGCAGGATTTTGATCCTCAAACATGTTCCTGAGGTTCAAAATCATATCGTAAGCTCTTGACATATTTTGATGTTGGTGTTGCAATATATTAGTCATAGAGGCTAATATATAGCAGTGATCCATCAAACCAATTTTTTGCCATATTTGGTAAGCCCGAACATCTAACTCGAATGCTTCCTCGCTAGGCTTGGCAAGGCCTAGTCTAGTTAGAAAAAATATAATCCTCAGCAGTTAGGACAATGTCTAGATTACTTTTACAGTTAATGAAACTCATTTCAGTTAATTTGTTATATTTTTATAATTAAGCAAGTAAGTTGAATGTTGAGACTAGGGTTGTGTTTCGGCCGGATAGGGTCGAAAAATGCCTCTTCGAAAAAAATTCTGATTTTTTCGAAAATAAAATAACTGTTTCGATTTTTTATCCGATTTTTTTGGAAAATTAAAAAAATTCAGAATTCGAAAAAATCAAAAAATTTTAAAAAATTTAAAAAAAAATCGAAAATTCACAAAATATATTAAAAATCCAGAAATTTCGGATATTTCAAAATTTCAAAAAAATAAATTATGGATTTTCGATTACTCGAAATTCTCATTTTAAAGAAACAAAGAAAATGGCTTAACCCAACATGTAAATACATGAGGATTTGGCTCATTTTTTTCATTTGTGTAGAAGTTAGTAGGATACTCACCTTTTATAGAGCATATTTTGGAGCCCTCTCCCTCTCCCAATCGATGTGGGATATGAAAAACTTTCAAAAAATCGAAAAAGAAATCGAAAAAAATCAGAAATTGGAAAATAATTCGTAAAAAATCAGATCGGCATAGTTTCGGAAAAATCGAATCAGAAACATCGAAAAATTGGAAATTCAAAAATATTTTCGATTTCCGATCCAATTTTTTTCAAAAAAATCAAAAGTCGGAAAATCGAAAATCGACAAACTAAAATTTCATTCCAAATTCAGAAAAAATTGGATCGAAAATTGGAAAAATCGAAAAGTTAGAAAAAAAACAGCCCTGGTTGAGACCATTTTGAAATTTGCGAGTCATCATTTGAAAATAATTAATCTTATGTTAAATATGAGAGAATTAAATTTTAATGACTCACCTATATCTCCAAATATAATAAATCCCGTCGCGCATCCTAATTCCTTTGTGAAATGAAATTTTTCATTGGAAGCTTAAATTTCCTCAATGTAAACTAGATAGATTTTCATCTTTTAGTTGTGTTATGTAAACTGTCAAGGAAACCTCTATCCAACATAATCGAATAACTAAAATCTTTTGGTTCTACAATTAATGATAGTGGCTCCGTTGGGAAGGATATCATTAATTATTTTTAAGTTTATACCATCGATTCATTCCTTGAAATTGAATATTCTTACGAAGAAGTTCCACGTTGGAGGGACCTACCCACTTACATTAAATTCCAAAGAAGTATCAAGAGTTTTAAGAATATCATGATACCGTCACTAATTCCCTTTGTTAGGGAGGAATGACAAAGTTTGCACGATGAACTAATCACATCACATTTTTAAAGCACCAATGGCGACCATGGAGTTTGTATTGAAACCCTTATACCACTTAATATTTTGAACTTGAGGTATTTTGAAACATACCATGCCTAATTACTCTGTCGGGGTTTTATTCTTAAAACCATATATGACGGTTACTTTTAAGTAACGGTGTGTGAGTTCATTCTGAAATAAGAACCATGGTTATGAGAATGCCCTATGATTGATTTAAATATATTATAGGCATATCGGCCGATAGAGTTCACTAGGAATTCTGGTGAGTTGGATTTTGATTCATTACTAGGAGATCGAAATTTCGATTCTAGAACTATTGAAATATTCTTAACTTAGATAGGGACTTGATATCCTATAGGAACGGTTGTAATGCAATCCTAGTAGTTTATATTAAGCTACGAAGAACCGATGTGATGGTTCAGAAAATTGTGTGATAGTTTAACATAAAATTGTGATTGGTACATTCCATGAATGTATTGAATGGGGTCAGTTGTGACATTTGAGTCTAATGGCTACCTATATTAGACTCGAAAAATCTCACACCATTTGCAAAGGGTGTATATATTCTTAATCCTAAGAACATGATGATTAGAATGCTTATTTAGTTGTCTATTTGATTGTTATGGGTGCGATTCAATATTAGATTGAATCAAATGTTCTTTAAATATTGGGTGACAGTTATATAAGTAGGTCTGGGATCATAATTCGGTGGAATTCGTGTCTAGGGATACCATGGATCATAATACCCCCTTGATATACTTGTATGTTCTGTTTCCGCCAAGTAAAACGCAACCAGTGGATTATTTTATAATCCTGGTGGAAAAGCAAATAAGTTAAGTCTCGAGATCAAGAAAATTGATTAGATGCTGGTTAAAATCGATTAACAGCAAATTGATTTGACCAAGCGGGTCTCAAGCACTTAACATGAGAAACATATTATGTACCATAATCAACTTTGTAAATAATACCTCATTATATTCGAGTCATTTATGAGATAATTAAATTGAAGTGGAACCATGATTATTTAGTGGAATTAATTATGATTAAAAAATAAAGAAAATGGGTTACGATAATGGTAATTAGGCTTTTCAAGTATTTATTGGAAGACAATTCAATTATTTCTCTTGGGTCCCTAGTGTAGTCAACATATCCAAGTAGTTAGACCCAAATTCTCAAGAAATCCAGTTTGATCCAAGCATGGATAATTTGAAGGAGACACTCTCTCTCAATAATTAGGAAGCCTTTGAGTAAGACAAATCTCTTAAACACGTCATCTTTGATAAAGTTGTCCTAGGAGATCTCGTAGACTTCTAAAATTTATTATAAGCATGAAATTCAATCAAAGGGCCCAAACACCATAACTAAATTGCCTACCAATCCTTTAAGGATGGTAATACTCAAATTTTGACCAAAGATAGAATGTGAAGGTGGTATGTAAGGAAAGAGAACAACCATGGAAATAGAGAGAAGGAAATTATCAAATGCTTCGAGAGAAGTGGAAGGTGACTATATTTGAGGAACTGGAGGTAATCAAGTTTTGCATGAAACAACCTCCTCTCCCCCTTTGAATAAGGAGGAAAGAATAATTCTAGAGGACGATTCAAGGTAGTAAGAATGAAATTATTTTGATTTCTCATTAGCCATCAGCAAATGTGAAGCAAGCCATAGAGCACAAAACCAGGTTCTGAGGAATAGTTTACGAATATTTAAGCAATAAAACCCATCAACAGACTCGGGTTGGCACAATTCAATACATTATACATACTTGAGGAGCGTTCCATGTTGATATGGGTATAAACAAGTAATACGATACTAAAAAATTATACCTAATGAGTTGTCAAAAATGCATTGGGTGGTGTGTGAGGTTCATATAGGGTCCATTCAAAACACAATTAATGCAATTTCGACAACCTAGCGTGTCTGATTTTGAGGTGTAAATTAAGGGTCTCCCTAGAATTCTTCGTTACTTATTAATAAAATTCGACTAGGTGATAATTCATTTCAAGATTCCTAAATTTCATTTGATACCCACTCTTTAGTATTTGATGAAATTTAACATCGTTGTATAGTTTGGTTATTAAAAAACATATTTTCTCTATTTTTGCTAATTATTATCAATCTTGAATGTTTGAACTAGCTAAAACGGATTCTTCATGTTATTATAAAGACTGTAATGAAGCCCACTATTATGTAGAAGTTAGGTTGTATTTGATAACACAAATTTCCATTGAAAATACAATATATGGAGTCATTTTCATCTTTTGCATGTTTGATAAAATAAATTTTTCTATGGAAGTGGTTTCCTTAAAACAAGTCACATAACCACTTTTTCCACAAAAAGCTAGAATTAGAAAACATCATCCCACCTTGTTATTCATTTTCAAGGGAAAAGAACTCCCACATCAAAAAAATTTAGAAAATGAATAAACATCCCAAAATAATGAAAAAAAAGTGAATAAAATGTAGAAAATAAACATTAACCCCAGAATTAATTTTAAAAAAGCCCCAAAATTTATTAATAAAGAAAAAAAAACAGAAAATTAAAAAAACGCTTAGAAAATAAAAAAAAATGAAAAAAAATTTGAAAATGAGTTCAAAACAAAAAATAAATATTAAGTCCATAATTAATTTTTAAAAACCTCAGAAATTTATTAGTCCAGAAATCAAATAACATAAAATTAAAAAAAAACTCTAGGAAACGTTTAAAACAGAAATAATGAAAAACCAAAAATAATGAAAAAAATACATAAAATAAATACAAACCCCGGAATTTATTTTTAAAAAAATGAGAAATTTATTAAAAAGTTAAAAATTTATTAATTAAGAAAACAAATAATAGAAAATTAAAAAAATCCAAAAATAAAATAAAAAATACAGAAAATGAATAAAAAAGAAAATAAATACTAGCCACAAAATTAATTTTAAAAAACAGCCAAAAATTAATTAAAAAGTTAAAAATTTATTAATTAACAAAACATATAACCAAAAATTAAAAAAACGCTCAAAATTTAAAAAAATAAATAAAAGATAGAAAATAAGTATTAACCCCATAATTAATTTAAAGGAACACCCTTAAATATTTAAAAATTCCAAAAAAATTTAATTAACAAAAAAAAATAACACAAAATTAAAAAAATGGTCAGAAATATAAAAAAAATAATAATAACCCATAAATAATGGATAAATACAGAAAATGAATAAAAAATAGAAAAAAAATGTTAACCCAATAATTAATTTTAAAAAACACCCAAAAATTTATTAAAAAGTAAGAAATTTATAACTAAGAAAAAAGACCAAAAAAATCATAAGATTAAAAAAAATCAATTAAAACCCAAAAATAATGAAAAAAATACAAAAAATGAATAAAAAGTAGAAAATTAATACTAACCCCTTATTAATTTAAAAAGCACCCAGATATTAATTAAAAAGTCAGAAATTTATTAATTAAGAAAAAAGTAACAAAAAATAAAAAAAATGCTGAAAAAATTAAAAAGTGGAAACGAGGACCCCAGGAAACTAATAATAAAAAAATTAGAAAAAAATTAGAAAAGCAAGAAAGAAACATAAGAACAGATCAAGTGACAGGGGGGACCAAGCAGTTAGGGGTTGGGGGGGGGGGGGGGGGGGGGGGGCTTGGGGTTACATTTTTATTCTTTTTTTATTTTTTCTTAATACTCTTAGTACATTTTTCTATTTTTTGTTTTATTTATTTATTTTTAAATTCATTCTGGGGTTTATATTTATTTTCTGGGTTTCTAATCATTTTTTGTGTTTTTTTAATATTTTCTGGTTACTTTTATTAATTTTGGGGGATTTTCGTTAGTTTTGTGGGATTTTTATTATTTTTCTGCTCTTTTTTATTTTTTTTATACTTTTTATTTATTTCCTATTTTTAAATATTATCTGCGTGTTTTAAGTTATAACTTTTATATTATGTTTTTATTAAATTTTCTTTTTACATTTTTGACTTTTTAAATAATTTTTTCTGCATTTTTTGGATTTTGTTTTTTTTATTCATTTTCTAATTTTTTAAATTAATTTTCTGGGTTTTTTTATGCTTTTCTGTTTTTAGTTTTCATTTTATGATTGTTTTAATTATTGGTGCAATTTCCGAATAGTCCCTAATATAAATACATATTTTTTAAAAAGGACACCTATGATTTAATTAAGTAATTCTTTGGTATATGTCCCTTAATTATTTGGGATCAAATATAATTTACAAACATATAAAAGATGATTCTAGATCGATCTCACCACATGTAGTTTTTTTTCTACAGACATATTAGAAATCAAACACAAAGATGAAAAATAAAATATTTTTCACCTGGAAAATAATTGCAATCAAACAACACCAACAAGTTTTTTTCATGAAAATTGACTCTTAAGACCTTATTTTCTATCTTCTTTATTAAACACACCGTTGGAATAACAATTAATATGTTATTATTATAGTAGTTACAAAATTACACTTTGGTTCAGCATTAGTTTCAAAAGTTTATAAGAAGCACAATTACATTTCACTTTATATCAAAACAGGTTCCATTGTGTACTCCCTTAGAATAATATTTTTTTATTTTAACTCACTAATATATTTTTTTCCGTACTTTATAAACACTTAATGCACACTAGAATATTTTTTTCCCCAAGTATGTCTTAAACCCAAAAATCTATCTTTGAGAATAAATCAGGAAAACCGTTATTTTAAGGTATATATTAGTGAGGGCCGACTGGACTCTTCCATAAGAAACGTCAACAAATTTTAGCACATCAAAGAGTTCCTGCGTTACAGTTGTATTGGATATCTAAATTTCAAAATGGATATTAATGAACAAATTACAATTGAAGACTTGTCCCCAAAATTTCCTAACCAAATCAAATGCTCTTAACAATAATATCCAAATATGTACCAAACTACCGGAAAGGCCATTATTACAAATAGGAAAGATGCGGACACACTGCCTGCCTTGCCTCCCTTAAAAGCTCCTTCTTTCTATTCATAATATTCATAACTAGGTACAAGAAGGTGATAAAGATACTTTGTCACACGCGCCCATATAATATATTTCCTCTATGAAATATGACTTGAATGTAAATTCTACCACACCGCGGGTCTTACTTTTTCTTCTATTGCTTGTTAAGTATCATGATGTTGTGAAGAGGGAAATAATATCAATTAAAATCACATAATAAAAAATAGTGAATGCAAAAATATTATCCCTTATATATCATTTTTTTTGTTTTGCATGTAATTTAAGAATAAAATTGGGCTTTACCAAACAAAAAAATTATTTGTTTGCTTGTAATATTATATATGTAAGCTAAGTCATTCATATTGGAACACTACATACTTTGTTAGTTGCTCAAATAAGAATACCAAGCCGCGTCTAACCACCTTTATCCACACAATGTTAAGATTTTTCCCTTTCACTAATTTGAATTTAAATGAAAGATAAGTAACTTGGTTAGAATCAGTATGGATTCTTGATTCCCCAGCCTTAATAGTTTCTAAACAGGGGTTGTCTATTTATTTATTTATTAAAATAAAAAAGCGAACTTTTCATAACTCAAAAAGTCTGAAAGTAATTTGAAAAGGATATTAACGGTGATTATATTGTAACTTTTTGCTTTCAGTGTTTTCAAGAAATGCACTTCAAAAGGTTCTTTGATCACTTTACCTCTTGTCAATGACCTGTAAAATAATGAACTTAAGAGGTGGACCAACTCTCCACACGTGGGCTGTATAATTCTGTTAAGCATATGAACTTTGAAAACAACCTAAATGTACTGTAGAAGACCTTTATGCTAAATTAATCATCATTTTAAGGCTTCCCATTTCCAATGCCTTTTCACATTTAAGAAGATAAAGATAAAAATATGCTGCATATGAATCAGTTTCACTTTTTTAAGCCTTAGATGAATTTCTTTTTACTGGCAAGAGTTAGTTTTTTGTCCGGCACTAGTATTATTTTGACTGGATGAATATATATAAGACTTTTGATATTAAAACAATATTAGCATATGTTTATTTATACCAACGAAAATTTGTGTACAACACACGGAATATCATGCGTGCAACCGAAGGTGGCTTGGTTTTGCAAAAAAAATAATGTTTACTTTCGTTCCGTCACAATTCACTACAAGAAAAAGGGTTATTAGGGACGGTAAAAAACCATCCCTACAAATTGTATTGTTGTCCCAAAAGAGTTTTTGGGGCGGATTTAGGGACGGTTTAAAACCGTTCCTTTAGAATAGCGTCTCAAATGTTTTATGGAAGTTTTTTACATCCTAAATTTCTATTTGTATATGATCCATATCTGCTATTAGGGACAGCAAAAAACCGTCTCAAAAATTATTGCTAGAGACTTTTCCGTGCATATTTATTATTTGGGACAACATAACTCCATCCCAAAAAGGTATGGTTGGAAATTTTTTTCACACATTTTTTATTAGGGACAACGTAAAACCGTCCCAAATGATATTGCGTGAAATGTTTTAACAAATTTTTTATTAGGAGCAACATTAAACAGCCCCTAAATATAATACATCCAACAACAAAATTCTCGCACATATTTTTCATTAAGAACGGCATAAAACGCCACAACCTAGCACATTAAAAAGCAATAAAATGCTTATATTTTCATGCAACAACCCAACACACACACACACACACACACACACACACACACACATATATATATATATATATATATATATATATATATATATATATATATATACCGGGGGGAAAGGCTCTTCCACATCACACCTAATTTTAGGCTCTAAGAATTTTTTTTTTCCAAATTTTTTATTTTTCTATTGCAATTAACCTTTCAATCAATACATGTTCAATAAATTAGGTCAAAATACATTTTCTAGTTATTTTCAAAATATTCACAAAATTCTAGTTGTGCAGACCATTATAAATAAGGTATTTTCAGCTGTTTTTTGTTCGATTTTTAAAAAATAGCTAGAAATTGTATTTTTCCTAACTTTTTGAGCATGCGTTGATTGAAAGATTAAATCCATGGGTAAAATAAAAAATTAAAAACAAAAGTGTTTTAGACCCTAAAACTAAATGTGACATATGGGTGATGTAGGAATCATGATGTATAAGAGTCTCTCTCTCTCTCTCTCTCAGAGAGAGAGAGAGACTCTTATACATCATGTTTCCTACATCACCCATATATATATATATATATATTATGTATTGTGTGTGTATGTATACGTATATATATCTTCAAATTCACATACGTAGTTTCTGTTTATACACAAAATAATCATCACATCCAAGTAAAAACATGTAAAGTGTTTAAATGACAATACTAAATAGCAAATCCTCCAAGTGTGAGAACAAAAAAAATATCTCCACGGGTGTCAAAATAGTTGGTAATGAAACGCTTAAAAATTGATTTTCCTCTTTCATTCAAGTCGTGCACAACCTCACCGCGCACTTGGAATCAATCATGCATACAATTAATAATCATATAGCAAAATCAAATAAAAAGAACAATGTAGTTCCTCAATGGAATATAAAAACATGAATTTAAAGTGAGTGTAACTATGTACTAACACTACTTAATTATATGTAAACATTATTTAGTTGTGTTATTACGCTATAACAACATAAAATGCAAGCTTTATTAATTAGTCACAAGGAATGACCTAAGTCGAGCCCAAACAAAACAAACACCAACAGACCCACAACACGCAATACAATCCCAAAATCCTTAATCAATTAGTTAATCATTTTAAGGCTCTTAATAATTTTTAAAAAATTCGACAGAGTCTCATTTATTTATATATGAAATTCAAACTGTTTAATTAACAAAATTATAGTCAACAACACAATAATAATTCATCATTTCAATCCCTTGCACCGATTCGACATTTCTCAAAATTCTAAGCATGATGTTGAAATAACATACAATTATTAGAACATGCATCCCATGTTTCGTAATTGAACCCCAAATCTTTTGTCAATTTGTTGGCTTGATAGAACGATTTTGGATTCCTCGCATGAGAAAATGCCCTATCCAATAACTCCATTAACATCATAAAAGAACTATCTGTCCAACCATTAAATTGTTTCAAGTGCAAGAGTTCAATAACATTTCTTACATAGGCATTTGATGAGATAAGTATGCATGTCTATATCCCTAAATAAATAATTCAAAAATATTTCAATCACATCTATATAAGCTCTCACGGTCCTATTATTTCCAATCCAACTCTTATCCACATTGACGCTTTTGAAAACCTTATGACCTAGCAAAAAGGTCAATTATTTAAAAGTGGAGGCAATCCACATACAAAAATAACTAATGACATAATATTCGTTAGAGATTAGTTGGAGACATTCGTTTCCAAGGGTTGTCCGCCACATTCATGTGTCGACTACTTTAGTCCACTGAGTTAGTTGTAACTTTTTTAAATAAAATTTTGCTTCAAAATCTACAGTTAGAAAATGGCTAAACTACTTGACAATAACAATTAGCACTTCCACGTCCAAAAATTAAAGTTTTAATACTAACCTAATTAAAAAAATAGGTTAATCAAATATTTGAAAAATAAAACCAAGCATGTAAATAATAAGTGATTAAGCAAAGTAGAAAATAAATTTAGGAACCTAATTTTTAGTAACACCGAAAAATTCATTTATGACTTCAAACTACTGAATATATTTATAACCACTGCTTGCCACAAAAAAATGAATTGCTCTACATTCAAGAAGAAAGAACATAAAATTAAGCGATAAGTTGATTATCAGTATTTATAATATTGCAATACGAGACAATGTATGCTAAAGAAAAATGATAATATAGATGCCAATAGGGGATAAAATGATGACACATCAGCATAAAGTTATTAGTTAATTAATTATATTAGGAAAAATATGTACATGATGAATAAGATCTACAATAATATTGGAATTGGGTTTTAATACAAATAAAATCATCTTAGATTGTTTCACAAACAACCTTTAAAAATATACATTAGAGAAAATAAACACTATTTTACGGAAAGTAACTAAAATCTGATCCGGAGAATTTTTGGTATTCAAATGATTAATCCTACCATCAGCTGTAGAAATGAGTAAAATGCCAATGGAATTAAAGAATTTTTAAACGTGCCCTATTAAAGGGGTGCCACTTTTATCAACTTCGCATAAATACAAATAAATAAATACATAATCTTAGAAAACCCTCAACCACACAATCATATATTTTAATACTATTACGCTAATATTGAAATTAAAAAACAGCAATCATTAACATATTTTTGCCACCTCAAATTTTGATAACAAATTATAAAACCATTTCATAACATGAAAGATTATACAATTCACAAATGTGTACATATAGTGATAGAAAGAAAAGAATTGCAGTCAAACTACGGAATTTATATTTGTATACGATATGTTCACATTTATAGATTCATATATTTACATGTGAGAAAATTCCTGAGATCTTATGATTTATCGGATGAAGACTTCATCAACAGCGAGTGATGAGAGATAGGTGCCGATAAGCTTTAAAAGGGAGGTTTTCGGTGGAAAATGAAGAGAGAGAAAGAGGAGGTTAGCGGCATAGTGGGTAATGATGGAGAAGAAATAATATTTTGGTTAAGGTATACGGGAAGCCGAGTGGGGAGAGTGGGGAGCGGGATGAATAGTGAGAAGAAAGTGTTGTTCTAAAGGTGGGAAACTAAAAAATTTAGGATTTGTCAAAGAGGATGATTTTAATTTCTGTGGTATAAAATGATTCTAATGGGACGATTTTACAAACCATGATATATATATATATATATATATTAGTTTACAATAATTAATTTAAGGCCCGATTATATTAATTTGTCCCATATGATTTGTTTTAGATTTATCAAATTGGACGTTTTTCTGATTCCATCCCTTTTGTAATTCATCAAATGGGTCGGTTTATTATTAAAATTCGTGGTTTATATTTGTCCACAATAAATGTGAGCTAAAAAATTCAATCACATAAAGGATGATAAATAAAATGATGATAGAATCATGATTTCCATTAATTCAATGTTTGGATATATAACAATTGTTGTGTCATTGGATGGTAAACAATGAGTTCATTTCGGTTGAGAAAAGAAAAGATAATATGAGTTATTTAACAATTTTTTGGGAGTTAATCCCAATGGTGAAATAAAAATATCTTTGAAACATGGTTATAATACATTCAAGAAATTTGCCAGTCGATGCCCTACACATTCCTAATACAATATTTATTTTAAGGGGAAAAAAGGTTAGAGAAAAACGAGAAAAAATGAAGTACGTTTCAATAACTAACGGTAAAGAAATTTTAATGCACGTGCACAATGAGATTTTATTATTGTTTATGTCTAAATTTGGTAATTGATTTTACAATAACAATTATATTATCACAGATAAATTGTGGGAGAAAAATAACAAGACACATAAGTTTTTAAGTGATTCAACAATGAGGAAAGCCTACGCCCACTGTGGTTGTATTATTATTGATGATTATAGAAAACTAGGTATCCTTGTAAGAATAATCTTGTACTTTTCTACCATACCTTTTGTGAAAGGCATACAATGTATATATAGTGACCCGGAGATCAAGGGCCAGAATGCCTTTATGTATTTAAGCATTTACAACCGTACATAATGAATATGATGGTTGATAGTCTTGAGAACGTATAGAATGACTCTTGATTATTTCCCACATGGTGACTATTTGTCTACTTTGTTGCTTTATATTCTCTAGGATGACACCTGTTACCCGACCAAGTGACTGCTAACTATGATTGTTGCCACGTAAGGAGAGAAGTGTCCATTTCTAATTGGTCCACATAGATGGATATTTTCAGGCATCAACAAAAGCGCCCAATACTTTATTCTTGATATTTTGTTGAAAGGATGAAGTATGAGCCTTGCAGAGTTGATCGACGGTATTTAACAGCTTTAGTCGGCGGTCGACTTGCAGGACTTGTAAAATATTCCATGGCATGATTATGTAATGGCAGTTTTATGAATAATTAAAATTTAATAAACCGCCAAAGGGTATATCGATATTTTCTCATCTTTAGAGCTGTGCAACCATCAGAATGTCAATCACCAATACATTTAATCATTGCTTTCATCGAGTTTTAGGCAAGCTATAAGAGACGAGATTTTTTGTTGGTTTCTTCATCATAAATTTTTAAACTTCTAACTCTCTTTCATCCCCAAGTATTTACTTTCTATATCCATCTTCATCATCGTTCTTGCTTCTGTCATCACTTTCTCTATAAGCTTTCTTCCTCCATTTTCTTTGCTTTATTTCGTTGCTTTTAACATGGTGTACATCGTTCATGGGTATTCTTTAGAAGATTTTAGGTGGGAAAGAAATATCCCTGAGTGGGTAGATTTAAAACTGGTTGTTCCTCTAGTTGACGTTCTATCATTATCTGAGGGTCACTGGATTCCCTCTTTGTTCATATGTGAATGTGGTGTTACTTTCCCTCCTAATCGTTTTTTCCTTGAGTTTTATCAATATTTTGATGTTGTTCCTGCCAAAGTAGCCCCCAATACATGGAGAGGTTAGTGAATGGGATTCATAGGCTTAATCAAATTCATGGGACCCAGTGACAATGGGGCACTACCAGTGTTAATACGTACTATTTGAACACCAGGTTTACTAATAGGGCATTGACAGTCAATCTTCCAGACTCTAACAAAGATTACTTTGATTACGGGGTAATTGTTAAGAACTGGTAGCATGCTTATCTCCAAGAAGGAGAAGTATATGATGGTCCCCGGTGTCCCCAAGAAGGACAAGGCATAGGTTGTAGAACTTTTATTTTTATTTTTCTATTGGTTAACTATTTGATGATATGTCGACTAACACTCTTGTCTTGTTTTTATGAAGTTGATAGTAAGAAAAAGTGTACCAACGAGAGGGATATCAAACTTGACGAACTTAAATTCTCGCGGGCCATTCATCGGAGGGTTGGTGAAGAGCACCTAAGATCAACCTCCAATTTGCTAAATTAAAGGAGCTCTATTACTTCATTTGTTACTAGGACAACTACTATAATACCTTTAGTTCCTATTAATTTGGAAGAAGAGCTAATTCCTACTTCGGATGAGGAGCCTATTGGAGTTGAGAAAGATTTTGGTACTTCTTCTTCATTTCAATCATTGGACATCTCTACTATCCTTAGTTCACCACCAGCACACATGGGTAAGCAAAAAATCTGTAATTTGATGGAAGCCCAGTTTCTCCTTCTGCTAAGAATAATACAAAGAAAACTATTTCTATTGATGCCCAAAAGTCCAAGGTGACTGAGAAGGTACCTCAGCATATTGGTACCGAGGGAGCGGGAGCGGACATTGCTGCACCTTAATATAAGAGATTGAGAAACATTTTATCTAATAAACAGACTAAGAATAATACTACTAAACCAACAGGAGTTGGTCAAGAAAATCCAAATTGACATGGTTATTGCTGAGTCATCTTCTGTAGCTGATAATTCTAGTCTGGACAAAGGGATAATAAAAACTGGTACTCTTTTTCCTGATAGTGTTGTGGCAGTGTCCATGCCTAGATCAAGACTATCTAAGATAGCTTGCCAGAATCTAAATTTGTTAACCCTTTTACCTTCATTACTTGTCTTTACTATCTTATTTTCTCCTCTGCTGATGTAATGTTTTTTCCTTTTATAATTTCTAGTGGATCTAATCAACTAATGGAGAGAGATGATCACCTCCGTTCCTCCTCAGGTGAAGTTTAAGAGTCCTTTTAAGGTATAAGGAAATCTTTAGAAGATTCCCGAAAAGCTTTAGAAATAAATAAAAAATCTTGGGAAGAAAAGTTAAAAAGGGCCAACAACAGGGCTGATGCTGTTGAGGGAAAATTGAAAACTGTTGAGGATGGTCTGACAGTTGCTGAGAACAGGGCTAAGTTGGTTAAGGATAAATTATTAGAAAATCAAACTCTTCTTTCATTTGTCGAGGGGAAGCTAAAAGGTCTGACTTCTGATCTTGTTGCAGAGAAGGCCAAGAGTAAAAACATAAAGGAAACTTCTTTTAACAAAGGTTGGGATGCTTCAACACAGATTGAGTGTGCCAAGTAAAAATCATTCAAGGATGGTTTTTCAGAGGAACTTAAGGAAGCTGGTACTATCGAATATTCTAATTCCTCCAAACTTGGAGGAAAATTTTGATGATGGATAAGGATCAAGGGAATCTTACATACAACTTATTGGGTCTTCCTTGGAACTAATTGGTGAAATTGTACTTTTTAATGATCTGCCTCTTGAAGCTAATGTCCAGGATAAAGAAAAGGCCTAGCTCCTTTGTTGTCTATCTTACTTTTTGCAAGCTTCTTATTTTTTATTCTTTTGTCTTGTAAGGGAAATGTTTCTTTGTAATCCATTTCTTTTATCAATGAAAATATCTTCTTTTTGATTGAGTGCATTTCATTTTCCATATTTGTGTTTCCTTTGCTTGGTTGAAGTTATACTTCTTAGGTTCTTTTGCTCGGCAATAATCTTAATATTCTTACATTTGTGATTCTCAGTTTGATGCTAGGTAAAAGGTTATAGACTTTGTTGAATCTGGCTTGCTTAGGCAGCGTAGTAACCTTATGGAAGTTGGCCATGTTCCCATGTCTAAAGAGGATTTAGTTAGGTTGCTTGACCCAGATGCATCCGACCAAGTTAGGGAATCATATATTTATCTTCATTATTTATGGGACAGAGCTGTAGCCAATAATGTTGCTTACTATGAAATGATAGAGCTACTGTAAGAAGATCACAATCGATTCAAAGATATACTTTATGCTGATTATGAAGCCAAATATAAGGCTTTGAGTGAAGGATGGGTTTTGAGAAAAAATTGCAAGACATCACTTTTGCTCTGAATAAGAAGGAACTCTCTTTGGAGTAGTATATGGAGAATGCTCGAGGAATTGCTATTATGAGAAGGAGAATAATGCTTTGAGGAATGAGTTTGACAGCTTGAAGAAATCGTCCACCAGTGGTCCTGATGAAAGTTCTTATTTCCTGGAGACTGAAAATGCAAGATTGTTAGAAGAACTTGAAGCATTGCAGGAGAAAACCACACCTAGGCAAACTTCCAGGCAAAGGGTGGTTATTCGACCAACATTTGTTGAAAAAAAAACTAAGAAAACGTTGGGCGACCAAACTGCCCAGTTAAAAGAGAATAATAAGGAAATCGCCAACTTGTCTGCCGAGGTGAAGACTAAATATAATATTATTGCTAACCATGTAACCCAACTATGATACGAGGATAATGTCATCAAGAAACTTCAAAATTAAGTGGAGAGTTTGACCTTTCAGTTCCATAAAACGCCCATGGAAGTATAGATGGAAGGTTATAATGAGGCCTTAAGCCACATGGATAAACACATTGCCCAAAGTAATCATTGTGAAGTCTATAATTGGGGGTGGACTAATGTACTGACTTTTTTGAAATATGACCAGAACAACACTTTATGGCATTGGACTGATCCAGGCGTTTTAGACTTTGGCAAGCCTCTATTTAAGTTGAACACGACATGTATTCCACCTAATGACATTCCTCAATGTTTGATAACTAAGTACTTGGGGGATTATGGTATTTATGGTGAGCATCAGGTAGTACATCCTCCTCATTTGATTGACAGGTTGAGCAACAACAATAGATAAATATTGAGAGACTTCAATTACATAAATTCTCCATATACCCTTAATGATCCTCCAGTTGGGATAGACAAGGCTCAAGGGAAACATCCAGATGAATAAACTTGTACTTGCTTAATTTTGACTGTAATACCTTTATTTGAATGAAAATACATGTTTTATTTATGTATTTGTTTTCAGCTTATAATTAGTTAATCGACTGGCCGAATAGGTAATCTTCTTCTTTAAATGATGTGCTTTTGAACTGATATTTTTGGGTCTCTAATAATTTACTTAGGTAAAAATGTAAGCAACTTTGAGTTAAGTGTTGACATTAGTTACAGTGGCGACTAAGTGTGTTTAGGAATGTATATATATTCCTATTTTATAACTTGTTCGGGTAAAGCTTCTTGTGTTTATACATGAAGTTTTACTGAATTCTTAATCGTGACTCGTTGAGACAAAGTCATACATGAAGTAATAATCGAAAAACATAAAAAAACACAACTGCTTGTTAAGTTGTTGGTGCATCTCGAGTTTGATAAGTTCAACCTAATTAAGTAATTGATTAAATAGTTATTGTCGTCTGTTGAGCAACAAGGGCTGAAGACAAAGAGACATTTTTTAATATTATTCTATTTTTACTTGGGGGGGGGGGGGGAATGTATATCATCGTACTCCGAAAAAAATTGAAACAACTGAAGTATAATTGAATTGAAATCAAGATATTTTATTGAACTAGAAAGAAAAGTTTTTTAACTCAAAGTAAAAATGAAACAAATTGCCTTTATTTCACTAATAGTATTTTCGGAGGTGATCGGCGTTCCAAGGGTTCTTGAATTTTTCCCATCAAGTGTCTCTAATAAAAAAGTTCATGGTCGGACTACTGCTGAAATGCAGTTTGCCTAAAGTTTGTTTGCTTTTTGGATTACTTTTTTGAGGACGTAATCTCCTTCTTTCAAGTTTGTCGACTTGACCATGTGATTGTGAAAACGAGCAGTCCTTTGTTGATACGCAACATTTCTAAGGGTGGAATCTTCTCTGACTTCTTCCACCAGATCCAATTGGTAGGCCTATCTCGGCTGGAACCATGACCTTCGTCCTAAAACTAAGTATATAAGGTGTTTCTCTAGTAGCTATTCTCGGCGTGGTTCTATAGGCCCGAAGAACAGAGTGCAATTCATTTATTGAGTTACCATTGGTAGCATCAAGTCTCCTTTATAGTCCAATAAGCAAGGTTATGTTCGTCACTTCTATTTGACCGTTGCTTTATGGATGTCCTGGAGTAGAGTGCAGTTTCTGGATCTTGGATTGAACACAATATGCTTCAAATTCATCATTATTGAACTGGGTTCCATAGTCGGTAATGAAGTCATAAGGCATGCCATACCTTCAAATGATGTTCTTTCATATGAAATGAAATACGTTCTCATAGGGCATCTCTATCAATGGTTCTACTTCCACTCATTTCGTGAAATAATTAATAGTTACCACTAAGTATTTGAACCAGCCTTTAGTGGTCGGTAATGGGCCTACCAAATTAATTCCCCAAATGGCGAAAGGATAAAGAGAAGTGATTGGTGTCAAGGAAGACCCCAGTGCTATATGAATTGTTGTAAACCTCTGACATTTGTCGCACTTTCTGGCGAAGGTCCTATAGTCAGCCTTCATAGTACGCCAATAATATTCCTACGTGGTAATTCTTTTGACTAACTACCGACCAACTAAATGAGCCCCATAAGAACCTTAATGTACTTCTTTAATTAATTCAGTCACTTCTAGTGGACGGACACATCGTAGTAAGAAAACAGTGTATCCACTTTTGTATAGGACTCCCCTCTCCAACACGTACCTGGTTGCTTTGTACCTGAGTTTTCTTGTAACTTTTAGATTAGTTGGTAAGGTTCGTTTTTTTATCTAAGCTCTAATTGGGTCCATACATGATTGTCCTAAATCTATAGCAATGAAATTTATCATAGGATCTTTTTCTATGCTCCTGTCCACTAAGATCTCCGTTGAAATGCTTCTCCTAATTTCAATCCTGGTCGCCGAGGCCAACCGAGCATATGTGTCTGCTCTAACATTCTTCAACCTTGGTATTCAAACTATCTGGACTGCTGGAAGTTTGGAGGTCACCTCCATAACTATAGCAAAGTATCTTACTATTAAATACCCTTTAACTCCATATATTTGAAGCACTTAGTTGATAATTAACTGAGATCACTGTGTGCCATTACTTGTTCAGCACCTAATGATAAAGCTAATTCAAGGCCGATGATTAATGCCTCTTACTCAGCTTCATTATTTGAAGATTGAAATTAAAACCTGAGGGCATATTCTACGTCAATATTTTCAGGAGTGTTAAGTATAACACTAGCTCTACTGTCAGTTTGCACATGGAAATCCATCACAGTATAATTTCCATAATGGAATTTCACTGGTAAAGCTTTCCGTAGATAGGATTCCTCAATATAATATCTTCTTTCTCTCTTCATCATACTTTTGATCCATCTCATAAACAATGAATGATTCCAGTTGATCGACTATGACTTTGTCTTGCTTTTGAGCTGATCTCTCTTCCGGATAAGTCAACTCGACAGGCAAGTTCGATTGGTCGATAACCTATGGATATGTAAATTATGTAATAAAATTTGTTATAGCTTTCCCTTTTAATGATGATATTGGCTCATAGATGATATCGTATTCTCCCAGCTCTACTGCCCAATACATCAACCTGCCTAACTTTTCAGGCTTGTGAAGTGCTTGACAAGGAGGTAAATCTGTGTATACAACTATGGTATACGCTTGCAAGTAAGGTTTCATTTGTCTTGAGGCTTCAATAAGAGATAATGCCAATTTTTCTAGATGCGGATACTTAACATCTGCACCTCTGAATGCCTTGCTGGTATAGTAGATAGATTTTTAGACTCCATCTTCTAGTCGAGCTAACTGTAGATTCAGAGACAACCACTGCACCAAATCTGCCAAATTGTCACGGTCATTAACCTTGACAAGTTGGACTTGTCAAGGTCAATGACCGTGATAATTCCGGGGGTGACAACTTTTTGTCACGCACTTGTCATTGTCATTGACCATGATAAGTTCATTAGAATTATCACGGTCATGTCACAACCCATGACCTTGACAAGTTTTGTCACGGTCATAAACCATGACAAACTCGTGAGACTTTTTAAAACATTGTCACGGTGAATGACCGTGACAATTCTGGGCAGAATTAAAAAAATCTGTTGGGCAGTATGGCCACTGCCACTGCCAGCAGTATATTTATACCTGTTATAGCAACGTTGTACCTATTCAAACATCATAGATCCAAATAAAATAGAGATAATGAGAGTATACATTCAAAACAATATGCATTACGATATAATCCAAATATAATTCAAATGTAACAACTTAAAATAATTCAATTCAAATAATGTCACTATATGTATGGGGTAAGGTTAGCTCTGAGGAGGTGAGTAGGCCACACAATATATGAATTGACACACCCAGCAATATACATCGTGCCGAATTATTCGTGCAACCACAAGGGGGAGTTCTCCTTCCCGAGTATCACATGCGTGATGAGCACTTTGGACTCGATGTCTTGAAGAAAATGTCCATGAACTGGCATACCCTGGACGGTATTCGTGTCCTTCAACCCCCGCCCTATTCGCTGACCATCAAATATGTCTAGTATAAATACGCTCGACCAACCAAGTGTCGACATAGATCGGTTGAAGGGAGCCAAATAGGGGAGTGGATCATCAAAGTCTGCATGTGTCGGCAATGAAGAAGCGAGGTTCACATCCTCGTCATCCTGCACCTCCTCCTCCATAACCTTCTCCTTACCTTTCCCCTTACGGTTTTCACTGAACGAACACTTCATGAATGAGAACATATCTTGGATCGTCACCTCCAAACGGGACAGCTTCGCGTCATGCGAGTCCACCGTTCGAGACAACTCGGTGTTACTCATCTCCAATCCGATGATCCTATATTTGGCCACCCGCGATCTCACTGCCCTTATCCTCCCCTTGCGATCAGCGCCAAACACTTGGTTGAGTGTGTTTGTGGACAAAGGT
This sequence comes from Sambucus nigra, assembly GCA_949130495.1. NCBI lineage: Eukaryota > Viridiplantae > Streptophyta > Magnoliopsida > Dipsacales > Adoxaceae > Sambucus > Sambucus nigra. Next base: position 363,985,268 of record OX422222.1, read on the forward strand.
GCCTTGTCGGCATCAGACTGCGACTCATGCACTTCCTTAACCTTTCCTTGAAACGATAAATAATACATGATTAGTAAAATAAGTAAATAAAAAAGTTATAACGTAATTAACAAAAAGTAAACTGTCGGATTACTTACAATCATGGCCGCGATGATCGGGGACACCTCCTTGTCCTTCCCCTTCTTCGTTCGAATAGCCACATAAGTATCGTGCCTATGTGGCCTACCCCCATGCCACTCCCTGTCCCCTTAAACAAAATAAAGTAAAATTTGTATCGGCCCCGCAAAGTAAAATAATGCAGAATAATATATTTTTGTAGTTATAGAAAAATTAAATCTTACCATCATCCTATGATCCACCTCAACGTAAGACGTCTGGTCGGAGTAGTGCACGTCCGTATTTTTTTCCCGATTTTCCCTCCTCCATCGGCGAGATGCTAATTGTCACTCCCTGATCTCATTGTTAATGAACTTTTGCCATTGTACTAATGAGATCGGCTCCTTCGGCGGGGCGGATTCACGCATTCGAATAATAAACTCTTGGGTCTTACCAAAGTATCGGGTCTGCATATTTTTCTTCCACGTCTTGTATTTCTCCCTCAACTTCTCAAAGACAGAATCGTGTAGCTTTGTATCCAAGCTGAATTATTCCTGTCCAACAAATACAATGTTAGTTGCGAATAAATATAAATATAAATATAAATATAAATATAAATATAAATTGAAATTGAAATTGTCATATTTGGGGAGCCTAGGGGCCGATGAGCCCTCCTCGCCTCCGCTACCACCGAGCCCAGACGACATCATCAAAATCAGCATCATCATCCTCGCCTTAATACCTGAAGGAGACATTTTCAATAAATAAATGTTGTTATTAGTAAAAATCAAAATGAATTAGAAGAAGACATGCAAATATGTAAAATTACTACAAATCCAAATGAATTGTTACTGTTTAACACCTCAATTCTGAATTCCAAAACTATAGCATCTAGCTCATAATATGTACAATTACTAAAAATCCGAAACATCCCCACCCCCACCCTTAATGCCCACACACATGCACACTACAAAAGAGTGAAAATGATAAAGTGCAAATCAATTAAAAGCATTAAAAATGGATTGATAAAGTATAAATTGGAATATTTATTACAAATTGAAAAATTATTTCAAATTCGGGTTATCATTAATAATGGATTGATATTCGGTAGGAGCAGCCAAGTCATCCACACTACTATTTAGACACTTTGGCGCATGTAGGACAATTGACCCAGGCTCGTGGTTGATATACTCTGAGTAAAACACTTGGTTAACCTTTTGAAATTCACAAACAAATGGCTCATCGCTCACATGGTCATTGCTCTTCAACTTGGACAAGTCAACCATGATCAAATTGGTGCTAGGATCAACTTTACAAGCATTTTTATCCTCAACTCTTACCCAGTCACAGTAAAATACAACCTCTTTGAAGCTTATATAATCCAATTCAAATATATTCGGAATTACACCATAGTAAGTTATTTCAGCTTCAACGAGGTTTTTATATTTTGTGCTCGCTCGAAAGAAAGTAAGAGCCTTGTATGAAATGCCCGAGTTCTGTATATTTATACTTTTCTCGTACACTTTTTCGTTGAATACATAACCGTTCAATCGATACTTTTTGTACTCTTGTGCCACGAACAAGAGTCCAGTGCCTAGATGAGCAGCCTTGATGTCACATCACCCGTCTTTAAGTGATGAGAATATAGATAAATTAATTAGATTAGTTGTAAAGTTTGAGTGTAATGTAACATTATATTACGACGGCCATTTTCATTATAATTACCTCTTGTGACAACCACACCCTAAATTCGCTATCTGATTGTAGCATTATTTTTCGTCTTTTATTGTTCTCACAAGCTTCATATTTTCTGCATATTACAAAATTAAACTTACTAAAATATTCTAAAATAATGTTAAACATTAAAATAATCTAAAATATTCTAAAATAATGTTAAACATTAAAATAATTTAAACTTACCTTTTCCATTCTTCGACATCTTCATGTGTGTCAAATAGAGAACGAGCTACTTGTTCATGTTGCAAACTCGTTAATTTCACTCGTTTTCCCATCTCATGACCACCATCACCGACAAACTCATCAGTGTCATCAACGTTGGTCGAGTCAAGTATATATTCTTGAGTATATATTGATGACTCCACGGTGATGTATTCCTCTGCAATTGATCCTGCAATGTATCGCGTATTCTTGCTGTAATCTTTAAAAACTTTCATCAATCTTTCAAACGGATACATCCACCGATATCTAACTGGACCACAAAGAAGTGTCTCATCGCATAGGTGTACCAACAAGTGAACACTTATGTCAAAGAATGCTGGGGGAAATTACTTCTCCAACACACAAATCGCTTCGGTCAACGCTAATTTTGTGGCCACTATGTGTTCTCGATTGACTACCTTCTCACACAAGAGTGAGAAGGTAATACTAATTTGCATAATAGCCCTTCTCAAATCCTTGTTCTTGGAGAAACAATGCTTAAACAATAAAGGAACCAATTGCATGATCACATGCCAATCGCGGGACTTACACTTACCTAAATCACGAGTAGCATAATTTACAATCCTTTACAAATTGGACGAAAAATTAGATGGGCCCTTCAAATTATATATTGTGTCTAAAAGCACCTTCTTTTCCCCACTCGTCAAAGTAAACGCACCAGGGGGAATTATTGTTCTTCCCCTACTATCTTCTTTCAACCATAGTTGTGGCTTAAGTTTCAACGATTTAAGGTCTTTTCGCGCATTTTCTGCATCCTTCGAATGACTCCCCCCAAGGCAAGTGCCCACAATATGTTCAGCGAAGTTCTTCTCTGCATGCATCACATTCAATACATGGCGCATCGGGTTATTCTTCTAATAAGACAAGTCAAATAAAATTAACCTCCTAGACCATGCCTTTCTTTTCTGAGTTTCATTCCTAGTTGGGGTCTTCTTATGCTTGACATTCTTAAATTTTGGATTCTTACCTAGCATATTAGGTCCACATTCAGAAGATTTCCTTTCAATTTCTGAACCTGAAAGTTGTCTCGGTGGTAGCCTATGTTCAACCCCGCCCAATAAAAAATTGGAACCTTTCTCAAATCTGAAACTATGATTCGGGGGTAAAAACCTCCTATGGAAATGGTATACATTTTTCGAGCTAAAGGATAGATGAAGAGATCTAGTCTTCTCTCCATAAATAGGACACCGTAAATAACGATGTACTACACAATCGAATAATGTCCCATAAGTTGGAAAATCATGAATTGCCCACATCAACATAGCTTTCAGCGTAAACTCTTTTTTTTCTAAAAGAGTCAAATGATTGCACACACTCTTCCCACAACATATTTAATTCTTCTAGAAAAGGAGTCAGGTAGACGTCAATGTCATCACTTGGTGCCTTTGGTCCAGGTATCAACAAAGACATCATCAAAAATTTAGGTCTATTACACTATGAAGGAGGGAGGTTGAGGGGGGCTAGGATCATTGGACATACACTCTGATTGGTGCTTAGATTTCCAAATAGATTGAAACCATATGTTGATATAGCCAAACCAATGTTGCGCTGTTCTCGAGCAAAATCGGGATACTCATAATTCATCCTCCTCCAAGCTCTAGAATCAATTGGATAACGCATGATATTACCCCCTAATTCTGCCCTATCATGCCAAGTTATTGCCTCCGCTATCTACGGTACTGCGAAAAATCGCTTTAATCTAGGCCCAACGGAAAAATATTTTAACACTTTTTGAGGCACTTTTGAGCTTGTGCCTTCTTTACTAGTAGATTGGACATATCTAGGTTCATCGCAAATCGAACAACGATCGAGATTTTTATACTTCTTTCGGTATAGTATTTAGTCATACACACAAGCATGAATCGATTTATACTTCATTTCCAAACCTTTCAAAATGTTCTTCATAACATGATAGCTATTTGGAAGCATATTCTCCTTGGGTAGTAACCCCTTCATCCATTTCAAAATTTATGTCACGATATTGTCAGATAAATCGTATTGCGTTTTCAAACTATGCAAACCAACCATGGCATGTACAGTTGTTTGATCTTTCTTACAACCAGAGTATAACGGTTGGGTCGCCTTAAATTTTAAACTTTGGTAGTCATCGTCAAGGTTTATCGTGATATCTTCACGAGCACTTGAACCTTGTACATCATCAGTAACATCATTCTCCTCTGCTTCATAAACTCCGTACGCATCATCAACTAAATCCTCTAACATATTATGATCTATGTCGTCCCCTTCTACATCTATCATACTTGTTGAAGGTTGTTGTGACGGTTGTTCGGGGACAAAAGGAACTTTTAATTCGCCGTGAAAACTCCAAAATCGATAACTATCTTGCATACCCAATCTTAACAGATGTAGTTCAACTATTTTCCACTCAAACACCTTACCATTCTTACACCTAGCACACGGACACGGAAACTCTTCATCATTATGACATCTCTTTGCGTATTTCACAAATTCATTAGCACCTCTGCGAAACACATCCCCCATTCTATTTGTCTCACCCATCCAATCTTTGTATTTCGGATATCCCATCACAGCTACCACAACTAATCACCTATTAAAGGTAAGAAGCATATATTCATGGATTAGTATAAACAAAACTTAGATTTATAGTATGTTTCATTTAATTATGTCTTATTTTTATTCGATTTTTAAATTTCAAATTCAAATTCTATTTATAATAGAAATTTCTATTTCCTCCATCTCCTCTAAAGGGTGAGTGGTCATATCAAATTCAAGACCGCATTTTTCTGTAATATACTTAACAGCTCATGCACATTGTTACGATTTGAGAAAAATTTGGCAGCATATCCTCGAAGTTCTCCAAGTACACGACGTAGATTGGCAAGTGTGAGTGTTATTTCAATTGATCAATTGAAATAACAGTCACACTTGTCAATCTAGTATTCTCCAGAGAACATTAGGATACCACTGCAGAACTTCCTCTAAAAGTAACAACTTTAATCCACTAAGAATATTATTATACAGAAATTATGCAGTCCCAAACTGTCCAAACAGGACAAATCGAGAGATCTCATTACAGGGGTAATAACTCTCGAACGGATCTAAGGGCTATTGAATGCGTACACATAAGAACTAGAAGGCTAGTATCTATGGGCACTCTATGTAATTTCAAGTATGTTTCATTTAATTATCATACTATATATATATTATTCATTATACAAAGTAATTTTCAAAAAAAGTTGAAAAATCCCACCCCCATATGGACAATAATCCAGTGGTCATACCACTTTTAAAATGAACACACCCAACATCGATCCACTATAATCCAACCGCAATGGCAATAACAAATGTGTATTCCGTACTCCTTCTAATTCATCTACTCAATTAATTCTTTTCATCAATTAAAGTATACAATTATTAATTTACTAATTTACAATGAGGGGCAATCCTACTTGCATATGAAAGGGGCACTAATTATTAATTTACAAAAAAAATTAACAACCAATCAATATTAAATCAATCAATTCTTTTACAATGGCCACTACAATATGAGGGGCAATATCTAATAAACTAATAAAATTTAATTAAAAAAAACACGCACATATACACCCCCTACTGCCCCTGCCCACTCCCCCCCCCCCCCCGACTGCCCCTGCCCACCACACACACACACACACACATATATACACATGCACATATGCATACACACGCACATATACATACACACGCCTATATACACACACACACACGCAGATACACCCCCCTCCCCCTCCTGCCTCCCCCCCCCCACCCCCACACGCATATATAAACCACACACACACGCACATTTACACACACATATATACACACACACACATATACATACACATATACATAAATGGAGGAGAAATTGAGAGAGAAAACATACCAAAGTTGTAGAGAGAGAGGGAGCAGTCGCTAGAGAAAGATAGAAATGGAGGGAACAAAATCATGGGAAAAAAAGAAGAGGGAGGATTTTTTTACTGATAGAATTGTCACGAACGTGTCACGGTCAATGACCGTGATAACTTTATATGATTATCACGGTCATTGACTGTGACAAGTCCGTGATAACTGTACTTCTCACGAACTTGTCACGGTCAAAGACCGTGACAAGCCTTTGTCACGGCCTTGTCACGGTTAATGACCATGACAACAAATGTGTATTTTTTTGTCACGGTCAATGACCGTGACAAGGCTAAGCGCTTAAAGGGTGCCAATTTGACCATTTTGGTGTATTGAGCTAAATAAAAATATAACTTCTATCTCCTCATATTGGTTGGGATAGTAATGGCGGAGATCCCAAATAATTCTTCGGCTCATAAAATGCTTCTTCTCACTCATCATTCCATTCAAAGGTCTTTCTAAGCACCTTAAAGAATGGCAAGCATATGTCTGTTGCCTGAGTAATAAATCGGTTGAGAGCAGTTACTCTACTAGTAAGTTTTTGAACATCTTTTTTACAGGTTGGAGACTGCATTTCAATTAAAGCTTTGATTTTAGAAGGATTAGCTTCTTATGATGTCTGATTCACTATAAAGCTGAAGAATCATTTAGTGTTTTTCTTGTTGGTTGAACGTTTTAATGAGGTATTTGATGTGATTTGAATCTTTTTTGCTTTTGGTCAACATTTCATCTACATATACCTCCATGTTCTTCCTAATATGTTCTTCGAACACTTTATTTACCAATCTCTCTGGTACATTGCTCCAGCATTTTTAAGCCCGAAAGGCATCACATTGTAATAATAGGTACCTCGATTGGTGATAAAAGAAGTCCTTTCTTTATCTTCTGGCTTCATTTTTATTTGTTTGTAACCAGAATATGCATCTATGAAACTCAACAATTCATATCCTATAGTGCCATCCACTAATTGATTGATTCTGGGCAGAGGAAAGTGGTTCTTCGGGTAGGCCTTAGTAAGATCAGTGAAATCTGTGCACATACGCCATTTATTATTTTTCTTTTTCACCATTACGACATTTGCCAACCACTCTAGGTACTTGACATTCTCGACGAACCCGAATTTTTGTAATTTTTCTACTCCCTCTTGGATGGTCATGTTATTTTCAAGGCTAAACACCCTTCTTTTTTGTTTGATCGGCTTGGCAGATTTGTTAATATTGAACTCATAACAGAGGAAATTGGGGTCAGTCCTAGGCATATCTTCATGACTCCAAGAGGATACGCTTTTCCTTTCCTTAAGGAATGCAATTAATTCCTGTTTAAGGGATGGTGATAATGTGGAACCGATTTGAGTGGTTCTTTCTAGCTTTTCCTCATCAAGGATTATACTCTTAGTAGTTTCTATTATTTTCCCTTTGACCAACTCTGTTTCATCTCTAGGATCCAAAGTGTCAACTTATGTTTCACCATTGGGCTTTATAGTGTCAACTTGGTAGGTGGTGGACTTTTTCTTCAGATCGACCAAGTCCTCCTGCTCGACTGAAGTATAATAACATTCCTTGGCTATTTTCTAATCACCCTTTACTACGCCGAATCCGAAGTGAGTAGGGAACTTCAGACATTGGTGGACAGTGGATGGCACAACTTTAAATTTCTTTAAACTTACTCTGCCAAGAATCACATTATAGGTTGACTAGATATTCTTATCAAGAACGAAGAACCGTATCTTCTCTGTTCGGCTGACTGGCCAAGTACCGAATAACACCTCCAGTTTCACAGTTCCTAGGGGATAAACTTTTTCTCTCGAGAAACCAATTAAGGGTCTGTTGTAAGGTTCTAGTTGCTTAGGTTTCAATCCTAGGATTTGGAAGCAGTTATAGAACATGATATCCGCAAAACTTCCATTATCAATAAAAACTCTGGCAATTATGGTTTCCTAAATTCTAAATTTGATGACAAATGGGTCGTCATGGGGATATAGTAGCTCGGAAAGATCATTTTTGGAGAAATTGATGACAAGCTTGTCTTTATTTACTTTCCTGGGATGATCATTAGAATCATTCAAATTGATGCTGAAAAATGCGATAAGCGCGGGGCGTGTGATATCGAAATAAAAAATAAATTATTCGCAAGATTCCAATCAAACCATTTGCAATTTTCATCTATTTTGGAACAAAATAAATACAGCCCATAAACATGCGTAAAAATTAAACAGATATTTAATTGAACACAGTATTTCAATTAAATCCTAAAACATGCATCTAGATGATTTAACAAATTAATAAATAACGCATGTGACACAACATATCAGGAAAAATCCCTGCAGGGCAAAACCATATTTTTTCAGTATAATTTGTAAAGAACGGTTTACACGGATTATAATGAAAATAAAGGAGACATACGAAAATACTCGCAGGTGTCGGTTCTGATGTCGTCAGCTGAAATCTCCCGCAAGAATTCCAGATGGGTAGCAATGAAGAAGATACCGACTTCTCCACAAAATACTCCTCAATGAGTAAAAAGAATTTTTGAAGGTTTTCCCAATCAAAAAATACCTCTTTAAGGTTTTATGTGTGTATATGCTGTATATATATAAATGGGAGGAGAGTGTGTATTTATAGGGAAGTTTAGAGGCACATAAAAACATCTTTAGGAAGACAAAGAATAAACATGCCCGGATTATACTCATCTTGTTCCAAAAGGGGGTCAAAAGTGGTGCAAGTGGAGACAGCATTATAGCACAAAAATTCTGCCAGCCACAGGGGACCCGAACTGATTCCGGGGTATCGCGAATCGATTCGCCCCCTGAACCGGTTCGGCCTGGGTTCGGATCGCTGGCCTGGAGGTTCAAAACATTTAGAATATTTTTCAAGTTTCTTTAAGTGTTTTTCACCAAATTCAAGAGGCCATAACTTCTTAATCGTAGCTCGAAATGAGGTACCGTTCCTTCCAGTATCTTCGTTACGACAAGCTCTTCAACTTCCCAGTTGACCGGTCCTCCGGGCGGTGGCTATAAAATTACCAAAATGCTCTTGAACATCCCTATCAAGCCTTGTTTCACTGTTTTGACTTCACATACGTACCACTTGCGTAAATTCCCAAAAATCGTGGAACGTGAAGTTGTTGAGGCATATGTGGGACACTTGATAAATGCATGATTCCTGGAATTCAGATTGAGGCCGTCAAGTGAGATCGTGAACAGACTTGCCTTTTGTAGTGGCGTACGACATACACAAATTAAACATTTCGGACATAATAAAAATGTCCTTACAGATGCGTTGTATATAGGAGCAAGCTTGTGCTTCATTTAAGTAAGCTTTCCTCTCGACAACCTGATCTCCTCGTCCAGCATCTCCACCTGCGATGACATAACAATAAAAATAACCAAAGCTTATCATAAGTACCTCATTTTTTGGTTGTTTGTGCTTCTTCGATAGGCCTGGATCATCTTCATAATCATCCTCGTGACCTCGCTTCTTATCATTTAGGCTTACAGGGGGCAATTTGACCTTCCTCATGTTTCTCTGCTTTCATACCGAACAACAGACTTATTCAGCTTTCCTCGACGAATGAGAGATTCAATCTCGTTCTTTAAAGTGATGCAATTATTAGTTGTGTGTCCATGATCCTTTTAGAATTCATAATAATTGGATTTGTCTCTCCTGTTAGGTGGTGCTCTCAATTTCCCAGGCCATTTCAAATCTTTGTTGTGCTTAATTTCTTCTAGGATATGATGGATACGGATTGTCAATGGAGTATAAGCCTCATATTTTTTGGTTTTATCTTTTTTATTTTGTTTTTGTTCCTTCTTCTCAGCAGGATTGGTCGTCGGGCTTTGCTTTGCAGCCAAAGGTTTTTCGGCATTCATGATTTTTCCATCCTTAGCCATGATTTCTATCATGGTTTTAGGAGGATCTTTTTCCAATGTGTAATACAATTTTTCTAGAAGCAACCCACTCATCAAGGTTGTGATGGCTGCATTTTTTTCATAATCAATAACTTCTAGCTTCTCATTATTGAAATGAGTGATGTATTCCCTCTTGGTCTCCCTTGCTCGCTATCGAACACTTAAAATATGAGCTAATTTCTTAAGAGGCTTGGCTCCAAAGTAGAAATTGCTGATGAACAACTCAAAAAGTTGATTAAAGGTGGATAATTATCCTCAGGGTAAGTTGTTGTACCATATCTGAGCGGAACTAGGGATGGTGCTTAAAAAAGCTCTATATCTCATTTCATCAGGAACAAAATATAAATCAATTGTAGCCTGATATTGCTCAATGTGCAAAACTATGTCAATCTTACCATCATATTTATGGGTAACCATTGGCGTCTTAAACTTCGATGAGGTACGAAAGTCAACAATCTCTTGTACGAAAGGAGACCCTTTGACAAAATTGTGCTGCAATGGATTCTTTACTTTGGCCATCTCCCCCAGCCGATCTTCTAATTGTTGAAACGACCCTTTCCATGAAGCATTCTCAGCCTTAGATCTATTAAAAGAATCTTAGCCATCTCTTCCGTGCATTTGTGCTGAGCTCTTTTCTTGAAAAGTATGCTTGGCACGCACAAATCATCTGGCGCTTGGTCCAAACCTAACTTGTAATAACCCCATTTTCTTATGCCAATATATAATTATTTTCTTTTAATTTCATCTCACTTACCATCTAATAATGTTGTATTATTATACATGTGATGTTTTGGATTCTTAAAATAATAAAACCCATTTTTTAATTTGAAGAATTAAATGTAAAATGAATCAAATTGATATTTTATGACACATCCTAAGCTAAATGATAAGTTACATAATTATGATTAATTATGTTTGAATCATGTTTAGACTAGGTGATATTGGTAATGTGTCATTAATATATATAATGTTAAGCTATTATACTTTCATAAGGCATGAAATATCGAATTAATTGCAACTACAAAAATTTGAAGTTTTTGGTAAAAATGTTCATGTTAAAGCCTAGTTTTGACCATTGTAATATAACAATTGACTTGAGGTATAAACTAGATAGTTGTAAGTATATGAATTAGGTTTGTAACACAACAAATGTTACATCAAATGGACATTCGAGTGAGAAGATATCGTCTTTTTACGAACAAGGGATAAGTAGTCATTTAGCCTTAAATGATATTTTGTCTTACATAGTTGCCACGTGTCATACTTTGATTGGAACAAGGGGAGGTGCCTTATCCTGGCCTAAAACCTTTGAAATAAGTTTATCCTTCATCATATTTCAGCCATGGAAGAGTTTTAGCCTAAGGAGAGATAAACAGGAAGTTTAGGAAGAGAAAGGCGAGAAAATTTTGGGGAAATTCATAGGAAATTATGTAAAAGTCCCTAAGGTAATTCTACTCGTAAATCTCGTTATATTTTTATTATTATTGATTGACATGATAGAAATGATCATTATGAATAATCAACTATAAATTAGATTAAATCAAAGTCCTATAACCTCTCTTAGGCAAAATGATAAGTTTTGGGGTAGTAATTGTAATTTTATGAAACTTTAAGGATTTGGTTTTAATTAAGAAGCTTTCAGGGACTAAAATGAACATATAAAAAGGATCATTTTGTGAAGAAAATATTTTTAGGAACCTTTATGAAATATTAAAAATATATAGTGTGAAATTACCAAAATGCCCTTCATGTGTATAGTGACCCTTATACCCTTAATAACTTTACACCTGGTTCTTGGTTTTAACACCTCCACCGCACACATGTCGCCTTTATAGGAAAAGATAAAACACATGTCAATCCTTTAGAAAAGTTAAAACACGTGTCACCGTTTGGTGAACAAAGATTGCAAGGCTGCTCCGTTACGCGACACGTGAACGCGACTCACCAAAATAAAAGCCTTATCACCCAGACACGTGTCAGCACCTAAATACGTTTGAAAAATTATAAATAAAGCCTTTGGATCAGCCATTATACGAAATTATACCAAAATCTTATGAAGAAATAGTGAGAGAAATTGTGGGAAAAGTTTAAGAAGAAGTTTCGTCTCAAGATTAACGAGCGATCCAAGACTCTATATTTATAACTTCGTATTTCTGTTCTAGGTGAGTACTCTGACATTCCTAGTGCACTTTAATTATATAATATTATGCAAACTATATATATTTTTTTAATTGCTTTTATTCTCAAAATACATCTGATATCAAAAATTGATTCCTTATGATATGTTTATATTTGTCCATATAGACATACCAATTAAAAAGAGTTTTGAAAATGATATTGAATACTAAAAATAAGATTCGGCCTAAGGGACCTCTCTCAGTTGGGTTATCGCTGGTGTGCCCTAAATAAGACGTTGTGACGAATAAGTTCGATTGATCCTCAACTACCGGGGAATAATACGGTAGAAGAATATGATATTAGAGTGTTTGGTCATTAACATGATATGATTGAAAGAAAAAGTTATTTCGTTTGATTTGTTACATTCGTTCTATTCTGAGCTATTCATTTCTATATAATGTCATTCCAAATTATATACTGCAGTTCCTATCCATATATGTATATGCCTTCTCTTTTGATTTTTGAATAGGTATCAATTTTCTGAAAAATCTTGGAGTGTTTGGAGATTGAATCTCACTTAGCTTTTAGCTGATGTTGTATAATTAACCATTTTTCAGGAAATAAGTAGGCATGGAGGGGACGAAAAAGAACGATATGAAAGATTTATCTTTTCGAGCTCTTTTTGTTATTTTAAGTAAAAAAAGTGGTTATATCATATAGAGCATGTTTGGCTGTCTTGTAATAAGTTTTAAATTTCGTCTTCAGTTGTAACTTGTTTTTACTTGTAATGTAAATGAAGTTTCCTTTTAGAAAGCTTTGATGATGTAATTCCTTTAATTTCAGAATTTTATAATTCATAACCATGTAATTGTATTTCCGTTGCATTTAATTAAGGAAACAATTTAAGTTAGAATGTTTGTTGCCTTGGTGGCATGTCAAGACACTCGTTCCTTACTACTAATTTTGGGATGGGGTCGTGACAGAGGTAGTATCAGAGCATAAGTTATGAACCCGTAGACTACTGAACATAAGTTTCAAACGTTATAGATTTTAAGTTTCCATGCATAGGATATAGGATGAAATATCCGACTTATGTGATAGCCCTTCATATGTCTTACATTCTATATAATTGTTTATATATAATTCTTCTTCTAAATTGCAATTTGGAGATAGAATAATACATCTTACATTTGGCCATGACTGTAGAAAATGACCAAGACGATATCAACTGCAGGAACTAGTGGTTCAAATATGGAAGGACTAGAAGGTGCGTACAAGGCAATTGAAAGTATAATAAGAATTATGGAGCATCAAGTGAATAATGGAGCACTACGGAATCTTAAACTAAGTAGTTGTACTATTGAACAGTTCAATAAGTTGAACCTGCCATCTTTTAAAGGTACTCCTAACCCCGCTGAAGCGAAAAATTAGGTGATGCAAATGGGAAAGATGTTCGATGTTCTTAAGTGTACAGATGAACAACGGATTTTATTTGGAATATTTATGTTAGAAGGTGAAGCCTAACATTGGTTAAGAATGACTAAGAGAATACAAGAGGAAATGAATAATCCCATAGGTTGGAATGACTTCTTAGTTATCTTCTACGAGAAATACTTCCCCAAAACAGGACAAGACCAAAAAGCGGCTGACTTCATGAGTCTGGTTCAAGGAAGTATGACAGTTAGTTAATACGAGGCAAAGTTTACTGAGTTATCCCGTTTTTACCTTATGTTGTGATAACCGATGTTTTAAAAGTCAAGAAGTTTAAATGTGGGTTGAGATTGAATATTCGTAGTCGAATTTCCATCCTTAAGTTAACATCATATAATGACGTGGTGGTTAGGGCAACAATAATTGAGAAGGATAGTGAAGAATATAATCAGGTTAGAGAGGGGAAGAGGATGTTTGTAGGACAAATAGGAAGGAACCCCAATAATAAACCCTTTAGGACTATACCTAAGATAGGAAAACCTTTAGTAAACAAACCCTTTAATGTTGATAAATGCCAACGATGTGGTAATATTCATAGAGGGCAACCATGTTACTTGGAGACGGGAAGTTGCTTTGGGTGTGGCCAAAAGGGACATAAAATGAGAGATTTCCCAAACAAAGGAAAAGCACCAACAAAGAGTTTTAATGACAACAAGGATCATGGCAGACAAGGTAGAGTTTTTAATCTTTTCGATGCAAAGGCTTCTAATGCAGTAGTATCAGGTACACTTTATATATGTGCACAACCTTTTCAAGTTTTAATTGATCCTGGTTCTACCCATTCATTTGTGTCTGTGCATTTTGTTAATCGCTTTCCTAATATTCTTAAATCCTTGAATCATAGCATAAACATTTCTACTCCTTTGGGTGAGTTATTGACGGGAACTTAAGTATATAAATCTTGCCCTATAGATCTTAGTAGTCATAAACTATTCGCTGATTTGATAGTTTTAGACATAAGAGACTTTGAAGTTATTTTGGGGATGGATTGGTTAGCATCATATCATGTTAAGGTAGATTGTTTTGAGAAGAGAGTTACTTTTCAAATTCCTAACCATCTAGAATTTAGTTTTGAAGGAACTAGAATCCTATCTCCCATACGTATTATCTCTGTAATGCAAGCTTGTAGTTTTCTTAAGAAGGGATGTCAAGGATTCTTTACAAATGTTATTGATTTGCAAACAAAAGAGCCTAGTTTAGAAGATATTCCCATAGTTAAACATTTTCCAGATGTTTTTCCAGATGATTTACCCAGTCTTCCTCCTAGCAGAGAAATAGAGTTTACAATTGACCTTGTTGCTGGACTTATACCAATCTCAAAACCACCTTATCCCATGGCACCTTTAGAACTAAGGGAATTAAAATTTCAATTACAAGATCTGTTAGATACGGGTTTTATTAGACCAAGTGTATCCTCTTGGGGTGCTCTAGTGTTATTTGTTAAAAAAAAGGATGGGGCGATGAGATTATGCATACATTATTGTGAACTAAATAAGGTGACCATTAAGAATAAATACCCCTTACCTCGTATAGATGATTTGTTTGACCAACTGCAAGGTGCGCAAGTATTTTCTAAGATTGACCTTAGATCAGGTTATCACCAATTGAAGATTAAGGAAGGTGATATTTCGAAATCTACTTTTCGTATTAGATATGGTCACTATGAATTTTTTGTGATGCCATTTGGACTAACTAATGCACCAGCCGCTTTTATGGATATGATGAATAGAGTGTTTAGGAAATATTTGGATCAATATGTGGGTGTTTTCATTAATGACATCCTTATTTATTCCAAGAATATTTAAGAACACGAAAAGAATTTAGAGATAGTGTTACAAATTGTGACACCCCGCCTAATTAAACCTTGGGTGATCAAGCCTTAATTCAATTAAAACAGGTTTCTTAAATGGTTCATTCTTAGCATCACTGCCAAAAGCTTTTTAATTTACTAACCACCTAAGCGAAATTATGCGAGTGCCAAATTTTATCTTCTTTAAGCATAACAAATAATCCATACCAACACATTACAATTCTAGTAATAATAAAATGTTGCATAAATAACTAAATGCAGGTAAAGTCTTGCCGACGACCACGGCCAATAAAAGACATCTAAAAATCCAGAATCAGAGTAACTGTAAAAGTAAATATAGGACAACATGTCCCAACTAAGAGTACTAAAACTGAGATCCTACACTAGAACTGAAAAAGAGGAAGCGTCTAAACAATCCCTGCAACATCCACACGTGTTGCAGCTCCCAAATTTCTGGAATGAAATCATGCTGGGTGTCCCTGTGGCTGGGCACCTAAAAGGTTTTTAAAAAATTTACATAGCAAGAGTTAGTACTCAAAACATTTGAAAATATTTTGCAAGCAGTTATCACAATTGAGTTACTGATTACACATATTAAAGTTTCGCACCACTCCCTTGAACTTCCTCACCTCTCTTCTATAGTGCATGACTATCGAGGATACTTAGTTCACCTAGTTATACTACCCATAAGTGTAGGTAATTTATTTACTGTTCGTCGTCCTTAATCTTGTAATAATTACATCACGTTATAAATTATTACTAATATATTTACCATTCATTTCATCATCTACTGTTCTCAATCTGTAGATTATGCACATAGAATACATTTTATCACACAATAATGTATTTAATATCAGTTATCACTAACATATCCTTTTACCACACATCAAGGACTCTTGGTTTGGAATGATTCATCGACCCCAAGTAAGAGTTGGTTCGGAATGATCCATCGACCCCAATTATTTAAAAATATAAATATATACACATATTCTGGTCTGGGACTCTTTCATCGCAACACCATTTTAAAGTTTGGTTCGGCATTTCTCATCCACCCCAAACATATAATAACTTTATATTAGTTCGAAATGTCTCATCGACCCCAACATAATTAATTTAGGTAAAATTCTCTTAACCCAAACTTTTATATAATTTAATAGTTACACACCCGACCTATCAAATCATGCCCGTACGTAATATATTTTACTTATATTCACCGTACTCATTAATTTATAATTTATTTCACTATTGTAATTATTCGAGTATTAACGCCACTCTAAGGGTCCTAGTTACCCCTCCCTTAATTCAGTAGTTAAGTTAACTTTAACCTACTGGTATTATCCCGAAAATTTGCTCTCACTCTTTCCGTACCTAAATTATCACAATCCTAACATACGGCTATCGATCGTTCTCCCGTCGGTCTATTTCTCTAAAATTCCCACTCAATCATTTATAAAGAAATCTAATGGTACACCTACTGGTATTTATGAAGTGTCCTCATAGGTAAAATATCATCACTAAGGTTCCCATCAAGCGATGGTAATTAAAAGGAAATTTATTCCCAAAATTTTCTAAAGTCTAGCCAGGGTCGATCGATCGATGGGCTGTGGTCGATCAATCGACTGCTCGATCGATCGACATTTAAGGGTCGATCGATCGATCAAGCAGTGACAGACGCAGTTCATCTTCTTCATACGGTTTTCACCAATTTTATCTATCTATCTTCCATGATAATCCACCATATTTGCAAACAACAATTTCTAATCATTCCTACATGTTCTGGGATGATTACTAACGATTTAAAACAACAAAATCATTATAACTCTTGGCCAAATTAACTAAAAATCTTTCTAGTATTCAAGAACCCTAAAAATGCATTCTTTACATCTTTCATCCTAATTCCAGATTTTTAGTTCGAATTAATCATCTAGTTTTCTATGATATCAGAATACTTGGAGATCCTAAAATGTCCTACATGCAATCCCTATCAATCATGGATCATAATCAATTGTTTTACTCCAAAAAATATCATAAAAACCATGTTCTTCCTAAAGCTTAAGTAGGGGCATTATAACTCAATTTATTTTGCAAATAACCACTTGCCTTATGATTTGTAGGGTCTGATTTCGTGGTTGTTGATGATGGTTGATGATTTTGGTCCTTCAATCCTCCTTTCCAACAACTTTGTGGTGAAATCTCCTTAGAATTTTCCATTCCTTCCTTCTTTTGCCTTAGGAAATTGTCTCTCTCTCTCTTCTCTAATGGCTATGGTGTATTTTATTTCTTTCTAACCCTAGCTTCAACTCATATAATCTGATTTAGGGCTTCAAAATTAGTAGATCTCCTTACCCATAAATGCAAAGAGACCAAAATGCCCTCGAACGGTCCCGGTTTAGCCCGAAAATGACCCGGCACTCAACTAGTACCCCCGGGTACACTATTTTGACTAATGCGACCCTTTCGGAATCATATGTGGGCTCTATATTATCGTTTGAGTCTCTTAAAATATTTTTCTAATCTCATCTTCAATTTTTCTACGCGTGACACTCGGTTGATATAACTCAGGTACGTCCATATAATCCCTAGACCGTACATAACAACATTCAAAATTTACTACTCACATTTAGTAAATTTGTAATCATCATTATAATCTTTATTAATAGTATATCACATTAAATTACTCTACTCACGTAATTTAATTTAAAACGTGTCACATTCAATTACTCTACTCACGTAATTTAAATAAAACGTATTTTATCGCATTAAATTACTCTACTCACGTAATTTAAATAAAACGTATTTTCCTAATTAAGCAGAATTACGGGGTATTACATACTTCCCCTCTTACAAAAGGAATTTCATCCTCAAAATTAGAAAATACCTGGTGTGAATAATTCTGGATATTGTTCTCGCATATCCTCCTCTCGTTCCCAAGTAGACTCATCCATATTGTGATGTCCCCACTGTACTCGCACTAAGGGTACCACCTTGGATCATAGTTTGCACTCACTATAATCCAGAATAGCCAAGGGTCTCTCTTCATACGAGACATCTGGCTGCAAATCGATCTCCTCCAGTGGAATGTGCCAGAAGGCTCTCTCACTCCTCTTGTATTTCTTCAGCGATGCCACATGGAATACATCGTGTATTCACTGAAGATGCTCAGGGAGTCCCAATCTGTAAGCTACCGGTACCACCCTCTCAATGATAGGAAATGGCCCCACATATCTCAGCGCTAATTTCCCTTTCTTGCCGAACCTCATAATCCCTTTCATGGGAGAAACTCGAATTAATACCTGGTCGCCCACATCTAATTCCACGTGTCTCCTACAGGCGTCAGTATAACTCTTCTGCCTATAATGAGCTATTCAAATACATCCTCGAATCAACTCTATTTTGGAGGAAGTCTCCTGTATCAGCTCTGGCCCCAATAGCTTGTTATCCCCCACCACTAACCAACAGGCGGGCGAACGACAAGGCCTCCCGTAGAGTGCCTCGAATGAAGCCATGCCGATAGTGAATTGGTAAGAGTTATTATATGCAAACTCCACCAAAGGAAGGTATGGCTCCCAACCTCCCAAAAAATCTAGGACACACATCCTTAGCATATCCTCCAACATCTGGTTTACCCTTTCAGCCTGACCGTCCGTCTGTGGGTGATACGCCGTGCTCAACCATAAGTCGGTGCCCATGGCCTCCTGAAAGCTCTGCCAAAAATGTGACACAAATATTTTGTCTCTGTCCGACACAATATTAATAGGAACTCCATCCAGCTTAACAATCTCTGAAATGAATAGCTGCGCGTACCGCATCGTATCATAATCCGTACGAACCGGTAAGAAATGAGCTACCTTAGTCAACCGATCCACTATCACCCATATGGAATCGTGACCCTTCTGTGATGTTGGTAACCCAGTAATAAAATCCATCTAGATACTCTCCCACTTTCACACGGGAATCTCCAGTGGTTGTATCATCTCTGAAGGCCTTTGATGGTCAACTTTTACGAGCTGACATGTAACACACTTTGAGACAAATTCTGTAATATCTCGTTTCATACCTGACCACCAATATAATCGTCGCATATCCTGGTACATTTTGTCCCCACCTGGATGTACCAAAAATTTTGACCCGTGTAACTCCGTCATAACGGCATGCCTCAAATCATCATCTTCGGGTACTATCAGCCTACCATTAAACTGTAGTCCGCCCTCTGAGCTGATGGAGTAAGACTCTGCCCCCTCGGCCAGTAACTATCGTACTTTGCCCTGATAAAACGGGTCCTTGGCCTGTGCCCTTACTACCCGTATAACACTCTCGGGAGTGATAGATAAAACTGCCATGCATGCTCTAGCTATCTCATCCTCGTGTCGAAGTTCACTCCACTCCGCCTTCCAAATATCTGCCAACTCTCTTGTAGGTCTTCTGCTTAACGCATCTGCCACAACGTTAGCTTTGCCAGGATGATACTATATATCAAACTGGTAGTCCTTCACGAATTCAAGCCACCTCCTTTGCCTCATATTCAGATCCTTCTGAGTGAACAGATACTGTAGTGACTTATGATCCGTGAATAGAGTGAACTGCTCGCCCAGAAGATAATGTCTCCATATCCTCAATGCAAAGACGACCGCTGCCAACTCGAGGTCATGGGTGTGGTAACTCTTCTCATGTGGCTTAAGCTTTCGGGATGCATAATCTATAGCCTTCTCTTCCTGCTGTAACACACCCCCAAGCCCTTGTAAGGACGCATCAGTATAGACTCGGTACTCCACTCCGCTCCTAGGGAAGACAAGAACGGGTGCTGATGTCAATTTGTCCTTTAATTCATCAAATGCTAACTAACAACTGTCACTCCATACGAAGGGCACTCCCTTCTGAGTCAAGTTCGTCAACGGTTCGACAATTGTTTAGAACCCCTTGATGAAGAAACGATAATAATTGGCCAACCCCAAGAAACTGCGAATTTCGGTCGGTGTCATGGGCTGTCCCCACTCCCTCACCGTCGATACCTTACTCGGGTCAATCGCAATGCCTCTGCTAGATACAACGTGGCCTAGGAACTGAACCTCCCGAAGCCAAAATCCACACTTCTCAAATTTGGCGTATAACTGATGGTCCCGCAATGTCTGTAGAGCCATTCGTAAATGTTCAGCGTGTTCCTCCTCCGTGAGAGAGTAAATCAGAATGTCGTCTATGAATACAATCACAAACTGATCCAAAAACTCCCTGAATACCCTGTTCATGAGATCCATGAATACTGCCGGCGCATTAGTTAGCCCAAACGGCATCACTCTGAACTCGTATGACCCGTACCACGACAGGAAAGCGATCTTGGGTACATCCTCTTCACAAATGCGCAATTGGTGGTAACCCGACCTCAAATCGACCTTTGAGAAGTACGCAACCCCTATCAACTGATCAAACAAGTCATCAATCCTCGGCAACGGATACTTATTATGTACCGTCACTTTGTTCAGCTCTCTGTAATCTACACACAGACGAAGTGAACTATCCCTTTTCTTTATAAATAACACCGGCGCACCCCATGGCGATGTACTCCGTCAAATGAAGCCCTGTCCTAATAGCTGCTGAATCTGTTCTCGTATCTTCGAAGGAGCCATGCGATACGGTGCTCTGGCAATCGGTCTCATCCCCGGTGCTAGGTCAATAACGAACTCTATCTCCCTGCTGGGTGGTAACCCTGGTATCTCCTGAAAGACATCCTCAAAATCCCTCACAACTGGTATTGAGTCCAGAGAAACGATAACCCCATGTGAGGTCTCCTCCTCAATATAATATAAATGAGTTCGCGATCCTCCCTCGGGGAGTGGCATTGCCACAAGGAACATCTCTTGCCCCGGGATGAAGAACAAGATAGTCCTCTCATAACAATCTACCATTTCCCTATAATGCGCCAACTAATCCATGCCTAGGATGACGTTATATCCCTCCATATCCAGCACTAGGAGGTCCGCCGCTAAACTCAATCGCCTGACCATAATGTCCACACCCTTACAAATTGAGTGTATAAGGGACCCACTACCCATCGGTGACTACACACACATAAGATGACTGTCAGTTGTCGCTAATAGGCCGGTTGCCCGTGCAAATCTAGTGGAAATTAACGAATGTGTCGTCCCCATATCAAACAAAATACTTCCCTCAAGTCCATGAATAGGAAACATACCCACAACTGCCGGCGGTGCTGGAGGTGCTGGCTAAAATGGAATATCACGGACGTTGAACTCACGTCCGTACTTCATTTGCCCTGGCTATGGGGCCTGTATTGCTGCTGGGGCTAACGGAGCCTGCTGCCCCTGTTGGGCACCCTGTTGTTGTGCCCTGTCTGGCTGTGGACAATTTTTACTCTTGTGACCCTGCTGGACACAAGTGAAACACTGACCCTGAAACTGTCTCTGCCCTTGGCCCTGATGTTGGCCCTGTCGACCTTGGCCTTGTTTTCCCCCATTTTGATTCCCTTGGCCCTGTCGGCCCTGAGGGACTGGTTGCTGGGGACCCTGCTGGCCCTGTCTGTCAAAGAGATGCCTCTCGTGCTTAAACTTCTTGGTAGCGTTCCCCTGTCGGGAATCCTTCCCTAACTGACCCACTGTTTGCTGTTGTGGTGTGCTGCTGCCACTACTTCCATCCACCTTGCCCGGTTGGCCAGGCTCACCTCTCTTGTTTCCCTTCGCATGAAAGCGGTGATCCTGACAGTGTAGTAGAGCGGCATTGACGACATCTGTATAAGTTACCAATGCCGGATTACCGATCAAATGCTGTTTGATTCTCCAGGTCAAGCAATCCATAAATTTTGACTTCTTCCTCCCCTCATCGCTCACCTCGTTTGGCACAAAGTTAGCCAAGCGGGTAAACTCCTCCTCATAATTATCAACTGAGCGATCACCCTGAACCACTTCGCTGAATTTCTTCCTCATCTATGACTCTAATGCTGGAGGGAAATACTTGCGGTCAAATCGCACCCAAAACTCAGAAATTCCCATAGTGTCCCTTTCCTCGATGGTGGTAACTGACTCCCACCACTGTAAGGCCGCTCCCGACAGACAAAAAGTGGCTAGCATTTGTTTCTGTACCTCGGTGCACTCTAGCATGCGCAAGTGGCGCTGGATATTTTTCTTCCAGTTGCACGCCTCCACTACATCGGTACTACCCTGAAACTCGGGTGGGTGTCCTTTCTGAAAAGTCTCTCTGACTCGCTGCCAAGTAGATGGTCCTGCTGGAGCCTGAACTATCGGTGCCACGGGAGGAGGTACTTGGGGCTGAGGAAAATGGGCTGCCATGGCCCTCATAGCTATCTCAACTGCCTGAGCCACTATTACTGCAACCTGAGTAGTGGAAATTAATTCGGGTGGGGGTGGTGGTATCGGCACCTGTGGCTCCTGATGAGCCTCCCTCACCTCATCTCTGTCTTCATCCCTCTCCGCTCGCTGTCTCCTTGATGGAATCTGAAATAATATTCAAATTGTATAAGTAAACAGTTTATACAAAAATTTAAGAGCAGATATACGATAACGCAAAATCGGATATTGAATCAACAATCCTAATAGTAGGGCTCTAATACAACCAAACATTACGCTGAAACACAGTAAGCTGTACAGATCCTATGGACACTAGAACCTGATGCTCTGATACCATCTGTGACACCCCGCCTAATTAAACCTTGGGTGATCAAGCCTTAATTCAATTAAAACAGGTTCCTTAAATGGTTCATTCCTAGCATCACTGCCGAAAGCTTTTTAATTTACTAACCCCCTAAGCGAAATTATTGGAGTGCCAAATTTTATCTTCTTTAAGCATAACAAATAATCCATACCAACACATTACAATTCTAATAATAATAAAATAGTTGCATAAATAACTAAATGCAGGTAAAGTCTTGCCGAAGACCACGACCAATAAAAGACATCTCAAAATCCATAATCAGAGTAACTGTAAAAGTAAATATAGGACAACATGTCCCAACTAAGAGTACTAAAACTGAGATCCTGCTCTAGAACTGAAAAAGAGGAAGCATCTAAACAATCCCTGCAACATCCACACGTGATGTAGCTCCCAAATCTCTGGAATGAAATCATGCTGGGTGTCCCTGTGGTTGGGCACCTAAAAGGTTTTTAAAAATTTTACATAGAAAGAGTTAGTACTCAAAACATTTGAAAATATTTTGCAAGCAATTATCATAATTGAGTTATTGATTACACATATTAAAGTTTCGCACCACTCCCTTGAACTTCCTCACCTCTCTTCTATAGTGCATGACTATCGAGGATACTTAGTTCACCTAGTTATACTACCCATAAGTGTAGGTAATTTATTTACTGTTCGTCATCCTTATTCTTGTAATAATTACATCACGTTATAAATTATTACTAATATATTTACCGTTCATTTCATCATCTACTATTCTCAATCTGTAGATTATGCACATAGAATACATTTTATCACACAATAATGTATTTAATATCAGTTATCACTAACATATCCTTTTACCACACATAAAGGACTCTTGGTTCGGAATGATTCATCGACCCCAAGTAAGAGTTGGTTCGGAATGATCCATCAACCCCAACTATTTAAAAATATAAATATATACACATATTCTGGTATGGGACTCTTTCATCGCAACACCAGTTTAAAGTTTGGTTCGGCATTTCTCATCGACCCCAAACATATAATAACTTTATGTTAGTTCGGAACGTCTCATCGACCCTAACATAATTAATTTAGGTAAAATTCTCTTAACCCAAACTTTTATATAATTTAGTAGGTACACACCCGACCTATCAAATCATGCCCATATGTAATATATTTTACTTATATTCACCGTACTCATTAATTTACAATTTATTTCACTATTGTAATTATTCGAGTATTCACGCCACTCTAAGGGTCCTAGTTACCCCTCCCTTAATTCAGTAGTTAAGTTAACTTTAACCTACTGGTATTATCCCGAAAATTTGCTCTCACTCTTTCCGTAGCTAAATTATCAAAATCCTAACATACGGCTATCGATCGTTCTCCCGTCGATCTATTTCTCTAAAATTCCCACTCAATCATTTTTAAAGAAATCTAATGGTACACCTACTGGTATTTATGAGTCTCCTCATAGGTAAAATATCATCACTAAGGTTCCCATCAAGCGATGGTAATTAAATGGAAATTTATTCATAAAATTTTCTAAAGTCCAGCCAGGGTCGATCGATCGATGGGTTGTGGTCGATCGATCGACTGCTCGATCGATCGACATTCAAGGGTCGATCGATCGATCAAGCAGTGACAGACCCAGTTCATCTTCTTCATACGGGTTTCAACATTTTTATCTATCTATCTACCATGATAATCCACCATATTTGCAACCAAAAATTTCTAATCATTCCTACATGTTCTGGGATGATTACTAACGATTTAAAACAACAAAATCATTATAACTCTTGGCCAAATTAACTAAAAATCTTTCTAGTATTCAAGAACCCTAAAAATGCATTCTTTACATCTTTCATCCTAATTCCTGATTTTTAGTTCGAATTAATCATCTAGTTTTCTATGATATCAGAATACTGGGAGATCCTAAAACGTCCTACATGCAATCCCTATCAATCATGGATCATAATCAATTATTTTACTCCTAAAAATATCATAAAAACCATGTTCTTCCTAAAGCTTAAGTATGGGCATTATAACTCAATTTATTTTGCAAGTAACCACTTGCCTTAAGATTTGTAGGGTCTGATTTCATGGTTGTTGATGATGGTTGATGATTTTGGTCCTTCAATCCTCCTTTCCAACAATTTTGTGGTGAAATCTCCTTAGAATTTTCCCTTCCTTCCTTCTTTTGCCTTAGGAAATCGTCTCTCTCTCTCTTCTCTAATGGCTATGGTGTATTTTCTTTCTTTCTAACCCTAGCTTCAACTCATATAATCTGATTTAGGGCTTCAAAATTAGTAGATCTGCTTACCCATAAATGTAAAGAGACCAAAATGCCCTCGAACGGTCCCGGTTTAGCCCGAAAATGACCCAACACTCAACTAGTACCCCCGGGTACACTATTTTGACTAATTCGACCCTTTCGGAATCATCTGTGGGCTCTAAATTATCGTTTGAGTCTCTTAAAATATTTTTCTAATCTCATCTTCAATTTGTCTACGCGTGACACTCGGTTGATATAACTCAGGTGCGTCCATATAATCCCTAGACCGTACATAACAACATTCAAAATTTACTACTCACATTTAGTAAATTTTTAATCGTCATTATAATCTTTATTAATAGTATATCACATTAAATTACTCTACTCACGTAATTTAATTTAAAACGTGTCACATTAAATTACTCTACTCACGTAATTTAAATCAAACATATTTTATCGCAGTAAATTACTCTACTCACGTAATTTAAATAAAACGTATTTTCTCACATTAAATTACTCTACTCACGTAATTTAAATAAAACGTATTTTCCTAATTACAAACTTACAAGTACAATCCATGTTGATGGAAAGGAAGTCATCGAGGGTAAGAAAATTGAATTTGTGATACAAGATGATATATTGACGTTTAGAAATAGAGTGTGTGTGTCATGTGATGCCCAACTAAAGAAGCAAATTTAGGAGGAAAGTCATTACTCAATATTCACATCTCATCCCGGATGTACAAAAATGTATAGGGATCTTCGAGAAGTATTTTGGTGGAATACCATGAAGTGGTAGGTAGCATAATTTATATCTCAGTGTTTGGTTTGTCAACAAGTAAAGGTTGAACATAAAAAATCATCAGGATTACTGCAACCCCTACCTATCCCTGAGTGGAAATGGGAACATATTACTATGGATTTTGTGACAGGTTTACCAAGGAGTTCAAATAGTAATGATTCTATTTGGGTAATTATTAATAGGTTAACTAAATCTGCTCATTTTCTTGCCATTAAGAATACCCATTCTTTAGAAAAGTTAGCTAAGTTGTACGTGCGGGAAATTATTAGGCTTCATAGACTCCCAGTCTCAATTGTTTCTGATCGTGACCCTAGATTCGTGTCTCGCTTCTGGAAAAGCGTACAATCAGCCATGGGAACAAAATTGAATTTTAGCACCGCTTTTCACCCTCAAACGGATGGACAATATAAGAGAACCATTCAAACCTTAGAGGATATGCTTAGGGCATGTGTACTTGATTTGAAAAGGAATTGGGATGGTTATTTACCATTAGGCGAATTTGCATATAATAATAATGATCAAGCAAGTATTCAAATGGCTTCGTATGAGGCACTTTATGGTAGAAGGTGTCATTCCCCTACATGTTGGGTAGAAGTTGGAGAAAGAAAATTGTTGGGACCATAATTGATCCAGATGACAACAGAGAAGGTAAAATTAATACAAGACCGACTTCGAATAGCTTAAAGCTGTCAAAAGAGTTATGTTGACAATCGACACCGCCATCTAGAATTCCAAAGAGGATATTATGTGTTCTTACGAGTATCACCAGCAAAGGGAGTAATCCGATTTGGAAAGAAAGGGAAATTGAGCCCAAGATACATATAACCTTTTGAAATCCTTGAAAGGATAGGAGCTGTTGCATATAGAATAACCTTACCCCCTGAACTCTCTAGTGTGCATAATGTGTTCCACGTGTCAATGATGAAGAAATATGTACCATATCCAACGCATATCTTAAGTCACTAACCTCTTTAAAATAGAGAAGATTTATCATACATTGAGCATCCGATAGAAATTTTGGACCATAAAGATCAAATATTACGAACCAAGGTAATTCCACTGGTCAAAGTATTATGACGTAATCATCCCATTTAATAAGCAACATGGGTGCGGTAAGATGAAATAAAGGAGAGATATCCACACCTGTTTGGAAATTAATGTAAGTCAAGTTTGGGGACCAAAGTTTTTATAAGGAGAGTAGGATGTAATGACCCCATTTTCTTATGACAATATATAATTGTTTACTTTCAACTTCATCTCACATACTATATATTAATGTTGTATTATTACATATGTGATATTATGGATTCTTAATATAATAAAACCCATTTTTAAATTTGAAGAATTAAATGTAAAATGAATCAAATTAATATTTCATGACACATCCTAAGCTAAATGATAAGTTACATAATTATGAGTAATTATGTTTGAATCATGTTTAGCCTATGTGATATGGGTAATGTTTCATTAGTATATATAATGTTAAGTTATTATACTTTCATAAGGCATGAAATATCAAATTAATTGCAACTACAAAATTTTGAAGTTTTTGGTAAAGATGTTCATGTTGAAGCCTAGTTTTGACAATTGTAATATAACAATTGACTTGAGGTATAAACTAGATAGTTGTAGGTATATGAATTTGGTTTATAACACAACAAACGTTGCATCAAACGGACATTCGAGTGAGAAGATATCATTTTTTTACGAACAAGGGGTAAGTAGTCATTTAGCCTTAAATGATATTTTGTCTTACATAATTGCCACGTGTCATACTTTGATTGGACCAAGGGGAGGTGCCTTATGTCGACCTTAAACCTTTAAAATAAGCTCCTCCTTCATCATATTTCAACTATGGAAGAATTTTAGCCTAAGGAGAAAGAAATGGGAAGTTTAGGAAGAGAAAAGCGAGGAAAATTCGGGGAAATTCATAGGAAATTACGTAAAAGTCCGTAAGGTAATTCTACCCGTAAATCTTGTTATATTTTTGGTATTATTGATTGAAATGATAGAAATCATCATTATGAATAATCAACTATAAATTGGATTAAATCAAAGTCCTATAACCTATCTTAAGCGAAATGATAAGTTTTGGGGTAGTAATTGTAATTTTATAAAACTTTAAGGATTTGGTTTTAATTAAGAAGGTTTGAGGAACTAAAATGAAAATTTAAAAAGGATCATTTTTGTGAATAAAATATTTTCAGGAACCTTTATGAAATATTAAAAACATATAGTGTGAAATTACCAAAATGCCCTTCATGTGTAAAATGACCCTTATACCCTTAATAACTTTACACCTGGTTCTTGGTTTTAACACCTCCACTGCACAGGTGTCACCTTTAACACCTGGTTCTGATACCGATGATTGATTCCTTGTGATATGTTTATATTTGTTCATAAAAACACACCGATTAAAAAGAGTTTTGAAAATGATATTGAATATTAAAAATAAGATTCGGCTTAAGGGACCTCTCTTACTGACTGACCTTCCCAGCTGGGTTATCGCTGGTGTGCCCTAAATAAGGCGTTGCGATGAACAAGTTCTATTGACCCTCAACTACCAGGTAATAATACGGTATTAGAGTGTACTTGGTCATTAAAATGATATGATTGAAAGAAAAAGTTATTGTCTTTGATTTGTTGCATCCGTTCTATTCTGAGCTATTCATTTCTATTAACTGTCATTCCAAATTATATACTGTAAGTTCCTATCCATATATGTATATGCCTTCTATTTTGATTTGAATAGCTATTAATTTTTTGAAAAACCTTGGAATGTCTGGAGATTGAATCTCACTCAGCTTTTAACTGATGTTGTATAACTAACCTTTTTTCAGGAAATAAGTAGGCGTGGAGGGAATGAAAAAGAACGATATGGAAGATTTAACTTTTAGTTCGCTTTTTGTTATTTTAAGTAAAAAAGGTTGTTATATCATATAAAGCACGTTTAGCTCTCCTGTAATAAGTTTTAAATTTCGTCTTACGTTGTAACTCGTTGTTACTGTAATGTAAATGAAGTTTGCTTTTAGAAAGCTGTGATGACGTAATTCCTTTAATTTCAGTATTTTATGATTCATAACCATGTAATTGTATTTTTGCTTCATTTAATTAAGGAAACAATTTAAGTCAGAATTTTTATTGCCTTGGTGGCATGTCAAGACACTCGTTCCCAACTACTAATTTTGGGACGGGATCGTGACATAACTAATCTTTCATGATGTTTGGTATAGTGTTCTCTTGATCAGGATGGTTTTCCATGATATCCTCTACTTACTTGTGGATCAGACGATCAAAGGATGAAGCCCTGCTTAACCTTTCCAAGGCCTTTGGATGTTCAGGAGTAAGAGAAAGACCATCATGGTAATTCGTTGATCAAATTGATGAACGAGCCCTTGGGAGATAGGACTTATCACATAAAGACCTGGAATAACTATTTTGATTATTCCTGGGGGTAGGAGGTGGAATTTCCCTTTTGAAAGATGGATCAGTAGTATGCCGAGATGGAGCAGTCGGACTGGATTATAAGGATGGAGCCAATTGTCTCATAGTTTTCTGCATCGCCTCATGCCCTTTGGCAAGATTGATTAGAAATCCATTTAGATCTACTGTGATAAGAGTAACATTGCCTCCAATAGCATTACTGCCTTTAAAATTTTCATTCATCTCGTGTTATCCTTTAGGAAGACTAAATGAATAGGTTTGATAGAGAACGATGATAGACAAACATTTCCACAGACAACGTCAATCTATTGATGTCTAAATTTGGTAATTGATTTTACAATACTAATTTTATTATCACAGATAAATTGTGAAATAAAAATAATAAGACACAAAAGTTTTTAAGTGGTTCGGCTATAAGAAAAGCGTACGTCCACTGTTGTTGTATTACTATTGATGATTACAGAAAACTAGGTATCCTTGTAAGAATGATCTTGTACTTTTCTCTCTTGCCTTTTGTGAAAGGCATATAATGTATTTATAGTGACCCAGATATCAAGGGTCAAAATGCCTTTATATGTTTAAGCATTTACACTCGTACATAATATATGTGATGGTTGATAGTCTTGAGCACGTGTAGAATGACTCTTGGTTGTTCCCCACATAATAACAATTTGTCTACTTTGATGCTTTATATTCTCTAGGATGGTCGGCCTGTTAGGCGACCGAGTGATTGTTGGCTATGACTATTGCCACATAAGGAGACAAGTGTTCATTTCTAATTGGTCCACATAGATGGATAATTTTAGGCATCAACAATTACGTATCGAGTCTTTAGTGATTTTGAATATACTTTTTTAGAAAAAATGTATTATCCCTTGGAAATTATAAGTTCACTTTGAGAAATAAGGAATACGTTTAGGACTATTTTTTGACCGGCTTTGTGAATAAATGGAGTATACCAATACCATACCAACATTGAAATCATCAAACCAAAATTATTAGTTTTACCAGCAGGTACACCAGCCTGTAAACCAAAACCAAACCATATGGTACTTCGATAAAATTAGTTTTCCGAAAAATAGGGTAGATTTTGGTAAATTTTTCTTTACGGTAAATTTGGCACTTCTTGGTACATAAAGCAAATGTTTTGTACCATTTACATAAATATTTTTATATGCATATTAAAAAAATAGAAAATAAGCTACACAATTGTGTCATCTCCATAACTATACATTAACATTAAACTCCAAAATAAACATCATAAATTAAATGTCATACTCATATTGTACCGGATCTAAAGGATCTATACAAGAAATAATCCAAACACAATAAAAAACTGATTATGGTAAAGTATTACCAGAAAAGTGAGCTGAGGTGAGGATTAATTCAGGGCGATGGTATGATAGAGAGAGCTGAGTTAAGGGTTCTTTGGTAAGTTTGATAATATCATTTTGATATATTCGGTACATTAATTTTTGATATTTTATTTCGGTACGGTACAGTCGGTAAATCGATTTTTAAAATGTCAAAGTCAAAACCAACCACAAAAAATTCGGTAATTTCGATCTCACTAGTTTTTATTTCGATAAGTTAAAAATGTAAACCATTATCACTAATTTTCGATATAAAACAGTGAGGTGTGGATTTTTACCATACCGCAAACACTCATAAATGCGTCTTTTAATATGAAAATTCACCATCAATATGCGAAATGTTATATTTATGTTATTATGTCTTCAACTTCAAAATTGGAGTTATAGGCACCCATTTTTTCCTTCAATATCAAAATACTAATTTTAAAACATAATGTGAATCATTTTTAAGGATTATTAGTAATTAGGGAGAAAACTATAGGTTCCTTATATTTCTTTTTGGGGAAAATAACAACAGATGCTTCTTTTTAAGATTAATGTAACCTTGTTACACGACACAAAAAATTCATTACCGTATCACGTAAATGTTTCGTTAAGGACAGGGGCGAAGGGAGGTGGGGGTATGTGGGTGCTCAAGCCCCCATAGTTTATATATATATATATATAATGTATGAAAGAAATATTAGGGGTAAAAACTGAAACTTTTAAAATCTAGGTTAAAAAGATGTAAATAATTAAACCTTAGGGTTGGTTTGGTTCGAGGTGAAATATTTTTCAATGCGGTGAAAAGTAAAATGGTGAAATATGTTTTAACCTATTTAGAGTTAAATTTCGTTCACTATTTTTGTTTAAATTTGCATATTTTGGTTAATATTTGCATAATTATAGAGTGTGCACTTATTTACGATTTCAGACCAACAAAAAATGAACTTTGAATATATAAATACACATTTCACCATTTTACTTTTCACTGAGGTAAAAGAATTTCATCCCGAACCAAACGAACCCTCAAAGTTAAAAGTTTCTTTTTTCTCTGCATAACTAATTTAGTACCCATTTTTTTTTTGCTTCTCCTCTCTTCTTCTCCACACCAACACTCCCTTTTAGTTTTAGAAATTACAACACAACACAAGTTCACAATCTCCTTTTATTATTTAACTCGGATAAGAAACTTATTTATTTTTCGTTGTATGCATATTATTCATCTCCTTAACTCTATTCATGGTTTTAGTTTCTAGGGTTTCACTTTTTGTATCAATAAAAATTTGTTTCTCCTCCATTTGAGATCCCTCATCCCATTTTGACGAGTATGTCTCCTCTGATTTCCTCTATACCTTGCCTTTAATTTTAGGGCTAACATTGAGAAAAAAATTAGGATAAAATTTTAAGGTAATTTTACATTAAAATGTTATAGTTTTGTATGCAATGGAGAATTTTAGATTAAAACGTTATAAATTTTTACAAAAAATGTGTAAAAAAATATTTATAAAGTGGTTGGAGGTATATGTTAAAATATTCAAAACTTTCAGTTAAATTGCATTGAACTTACTATATTGATATTAAAATCTGGGATATATTTTAAGATTATAATGTTAATATTTGTTAGAATTTGCTTTAATGTTTTTCTTGGTTTATATTTTAGGATTAATTTTAGGAGATAATTAGAGATATTATTAATTTAAATTTGAATCGAAATATTGATTTAAATATTTATTTCTCTTTCGATAAAATTAAATAAACTACATTATTTTTTTATAAGTATTCAAAAAAGCTTCAAAAAATTCAACTTGAGGCATTCTCCCCCACCCCCCAAAAATCTCCGATAAATTAGCCCCTCCCCAACATTTCTTGACTCCATCCCAGGTTAGGGATCTAAAGTAAACAACATATTTTCATTATCAAATGCATTATGTCTCCTCACATCAAATGAATTTAAGAAATGAAAGAAAATGTTGGCCCTTCAACTGTTTAGTTTAGGCGTAGTAAGAGCAACCCTTACGGGTTTGCTAAACCCGTACATATGCGGTATATATGTATGTTATGGGTAAGGCAGAAGTGCAAATATAAGCGTTGGTAGGGCAAAAAATAACAAAGATACAATTGGACTAGTTAGTTTTTTGTGGGTCCCACACCCAAAACGGAACATCTTGTTCCGCGCAAGGAAGGAGAAAAAAAAATTCTTAAGCGGAACATCATGTTCCCCTCAAGCTTTAACACATTTCCCCTTATTTCTGTTTTGACCCCCAAAATTTTCAAACAGTTTCAACGGCTATTTATCCAACGGTTATTTTGTTTTTATAAATAGGAACACTATCTTCATTTTCATTTATATTTCTATTCTAAACACTCTCAATTTTCATTTATATTTTTATTCAAAACACTCTCTAGTATCTTCATTATAACTATTACCAAAAATTATTTTTTTAGGTGCTATAAATATTATTTATTTACCCATAAATAATTTCAAAAATTTTATATTTACTTAAAAATATTTTATGATTATTTTACAATGGTTCGAGGTCAAAATATGTCTCAACGTGACGATGAAGTATTATGCACCGCTTATGTAAATCAAACAAATGATGGTTTACGAGGAACTAATCGACCTAGCACATTATTTTGGGATGCAGTCGCCGAAGAATATAATACACGACGGGTATCACTGAACGTCGGACGGGAGCCGGCCTACAAACTCGCTACAGCAAAATTTCGAGGCACGTAATGTTATATGTTTCTAAATTGAAAGATGCATCGATGAAAAATCTTGGTAGTGGGACGGTGAATACAGATTGGGTAAAATCACTTATATCTTTTGTAATTTTTTTAAATATTATTTCTCATAAATCTGTTGCTAACGAGTTAATAAAATTACATTGTCATTTTATTTCAGCTTACTGCAGCTAATCTAGCATTCCAGCGAGAGAATAAGGGAAAATCATTTAATTTTGAATCTTGTTACCAAATTTTAAAAGAACTCCACAAATTTCAAATTTCCCAAATATTTTTAGACTCCCCTCAATTTCATTTTGATTCACCAATGACGGGTGCGACAGAAAGTGAAGGAAGTCCGAATATTGGGTTTCCCCCAGGAAATTCCAAAGATGGGGAAGAAGTTAATATAGAAAGGTCTTATCTGAGGCCACCTGGAAGGAAAGAGATGAAGCAACGGGCTAAAGGAAAAGCGAAGGCTACAAACATTGAGGTGAACCGAGAAATACTGAGTAGTTGCTCTTCGTTCAATGAATCATTCGAGAAATTATGTTAGGCTGATCGCGTGACGAAAAGGCCCGTGAGGGGCTTAAACGTTCACTGCAACTTAAGGAGTGAAGTTTGGAGCTCAACGAACGCAGTGTATTGGCTATGGAGAGGAAAGATATGGGTGAACAAATATTGCTTGATCAACAAATTATGAGCACTGACACCTCAAACATGAATTCATCCCAGAAGGAGTACCATGAATACCTCGTTCTTAATATACTCAACAAAGCACGGGGCCAATCAAACTTTCCAAATTATCCACCACATAGAGGTCATTCTGGATTTTAAAATTTCTATACTTCGGAGTATGTAACCTGTTATTTATTTTTATAGTTTAATCTACTTTGTAAATGATTATAAAAATTGTGAAATGAATTTTCTTCAAATTTCCATACATAAACATTAGTTGGGTACAATATTAACGATACAACATTAATAATAAAGATAACAACATAACAACATTACAAAAGAAACATAAATTGGGTAAAATCACACACTGTTATTGGCAAACGTTTCCCAAACATGTTCAACGAGATCTGCACATAGCTGTAAATGCTTCCTCTTATCGTGTATGTGCATTATCCCAGCCTCGATCGCATAATGTTTCTCGAGAGAGTTTCGAAACATAGGAATCGAGTCGGGCGGGAAGTCGTATTCCTCTATCCAATCACAATCACGCCTCTCGTCTTCAACAATCATGTTGTGCATTATGATGCACGAATGCATAATAGATGACAATTTATCCTTGCTCCAGAGTTTTTTCGGCATATGAACGAATGCGAACCTAAGTTGCAGGACACCAAACGCTCGTTCCACATCTTTTCTTGCCCACTCTTGCACTTGAGTGAAAAGTTTTTCCTTTTGGTTGGTTGGCCTTTTAAAAGTTTGCACCAATGATGCGTAAGGCGGATAAATGTCATCCGCTAAAAAATACCCCATATCATAGACATTGTTATTTATCTCAAACTGGATTGGTGGAGTTTTATCCCGGACAAGATCGGAGAAAACACTTGATCGGTTAAATACATTAATATCATTACAACTACCCGGCATCCCGAACAATGACCTCCATATCCAAAGGTCATGTGATGCTACTACCTCTAGTATAATTGTCGGTGACTTTTTATATCCAATATATTGCCCATGCCATTCGGTGGGATAATTTTTCCACTCCCAATGCATGCATTCTATGCTCCCCAGCATTCCGGGGAATCCACGTGTCGTATTTTGTTCGGTAAGCCTTTGCACATCGCGAGCCGTAGGCTTTCTGTTATACTCCGGGCCAAATATCCCCACAATGGCAAGGTATAATCAGACCAATACCTTCTGGGTTGTCGATTCCCCTATACACAGGTAATCTCCATTTATATCCGTAGAAGACCCATATTCTAACATTCGCAGAGCATAAACGATTTTTTGATGCGAGGACAGGCCAAGACGACCAAGTGCATCTGGTTTTTGTATGAACCAGGAGTCGTAACTACATACAACATCATGAATACGTACATATAGGGCTCGATTAATTCTAAAACGTCGTCAGAAATGGTAGTCTTTATATACCGATGCTTCACTAAAGTAGTCGGCGATTAGTCTATCATGGCCCACCTCTCTGGTCCGACATATCGTCCTCCTGGTTTGATCCTCCTGGGAATCGCATACTATGTTATGAAGGGCCATATTTTGAATTTGTTGCATATGGCCCATAGCTATTTTCTTTTTCTTTTTGGCTATATTTGACTGGGCGGTTTGCATGGCTTGTATTTCTTCATATTCTTCCATCTCACTGTGGTATGACGTTTCATCAGCAAAGAGAATTTGGTGCTCTTCCATTTATAATAGGTTGTAATATGTTGATGAACTTAAAGTATCATCGATTTTAGGTTTTATAAGGTTTACGGTGGAAGATCTAGGGCAAAATATCTAGAGTGAAAGATGTAGCTCGGATCACATTAGGCGGAATTAAGAAGGTGAAATACATAGAGCGGATAATCTAGGGCAGAAGATCTAGCTCGGATCATACTGGGCGGAAGAACAAGGGCGAAATAGCTAGGACGATTTATGTGGTTAATTATACCGCTATAAATGTGAATTTCCAGATTGAGTGTTAATGTGCACGATGTCATCTTATGAAGATATAATTGATGAGTTCTTAGCTGAAGCCTTAATAGATTCATTCCCACGCGGTCTTTTTGGTTGTGATATTAGCCAAATTAATGATCTACGAACCCCTTGGAAAATAATTACCGACAAATATCATGAGTTGCTACCTAGGCACGACGATCCATATGAGGAGGCAGTGAATTCATACATTCGCACGTTTGGTGAGAATTTTGAAGGCCTAATGGCATGGTGTGCGTTGAGGAGAAATGCTTATTGGAAGGACTTTTACTAGTTTTTCTTTCATCTCCTCTAAATAGAGCCAAGGCATCTTCTTTTCATGTTAATTGGAATCATTGCCTGTTTATTAATATCTTGTTTATCGTTAAATTAAATGTAACAGAATTAATGGTTAAAAGACTATCTTTATTTTCATTTATATTTTTATCCTAAACACTCTCTATTTTTATCGTTTGTTCTACTTTGCAATATGATTATAAAAATTGTGAAATGAATTTGCTTCAAATTTCCATACATAAACATTAGTTGGGTACAATCTTAAAAGTACAACATTAATAATAAAGATAACAACATAACAACATTACAAAAGAAACACTAACAGGGTTAAATCACACACTGTTATTGGAAAGCTCATTTGGTATTCCAAACATTACATTTTATATTTGATAATTATCGAATCCCAATCTACATCATCCAAATTTAAAGCATCAGACATGTCATAATTTTGCGTTGATGGACCAGGTTGGCTAGTATCTTCTTGGGCACCAATATCATCCATGTGCGGTCGATACACTGTGGTCGCAGCTCGGGGATCTTCTGTAGGGTTGTAAAAGGCCGAGGGTGTACTACTAAAAAAATTAAGCGGGGGAGCAGTTCGCTCGTGAGATACACCCAACTCTTGAAGCTTCCTTGTAGCTATATCCAACTCATGACTCCAATACTTATTAAGATGCATGGCTGCACCTAGAGCGGTGTCTCTCGAGGATTGCCAATAATCTGAGAATTTCCGACTAGTAAATAAGAGGTCATCGTATGCGGGCAATTCTTCACCGACCGCAATCCTGTCCGGCCGTGGAATCGGAGTCAATATGGGTACACTTGCAGGACTGCAAAACGGTAGATCCCAAGTCATTTGGGGTTGAGTGGGATGTACCCGACCTATGGGAGTCTCATAAGCGCCAGGTGCCTGTGAAGGGACAGTCGGTATTTGGATGTGGTATGGAAGTGCGCTGGGACTTATGACATCAGTGTTGACTGCTCGATAGAGGGGTGGCATTACAAGGCCTAGGGACACTTGCTTCCAGTAACTGTCATACATGGGTTGATAAACAATAGATACGCTGGGGTCCATCTCGTCAATAATAATCCCATGCCTATCAGGGTGAAAGGGTATCCTCATCATTTGCGCGGGAGGGTTATTTGGAATGCAAATTTCATCGATGATCTGTCGGCAGCATCGATCACCCAAGTAATATATCCCCCCATATTGAGGATCCATAAGAACACATCGTTTTAATGATATGTACTTCGCATGTTGAACGTAGGCATTCATCTCCACATTAGACCCTGAGTAAGGTAGCCAATTGATTGAAACTGGCGATCGCATTTCAATCTGACTCTCGGCGGTGGGAAAATTATACTGGACTGAGCCCTTTATCTCCTTACGATTTAACCGATTTTCTTTCTTCCATCGATTAATTTTAGGCCAACAATCACCAGTATCTTCCCTCAATAAGGGACACGCCCGTTGTATGTATTCAAACCCGAAAAACTGCAATACAAAAATAAGTATTATTAAACCATAAATTTTTTATTAAGTATATATTAAATACATATAATTTCACATTTTAACACTTACCAAAATGAGTTGCCAAAAAAAATTCATAGAGTCTACGCGACATCTTGACAAGAGATGGAGAGAGTAGTATATGCGAGCTAGAATTGCCGAACCCCAATCGTATGATCCCGCAATCTCCAAATCCTCCAAAACAGCCAACTAACCAATAGGAACGCTATCTCTTACGGTCGAAAAAAAAATATGTCCCCCACAAAACAAATGCCCTAGCAGTGTCCTCAGGGCCAACAATCACATTAATTAACTTTATGGCATCAAACCACTTATTTAAGCTCGACACTTTCACCCGACAAGAATCACTGCAATTTGGTTCAACGTCGGGAAAGTATCTATGTATAATGTCATCCAGGATTTGAGTTTTGCCATCAAGTACTTTCTATCATCCATCGGTACCATAGGACCGCTTCCGATGGGAATACCTGCAAGATGGGAAGGATAGCAATCAATTGTAAATTTAATTATTGTACTAAACAATGTTATTACTAAAGTAATTTATTATATACAAAAACTAACCAGTCAAAACCATAAAATCATAAGGAGTAATGGTCAGCTCCCCGGTAGGTAGTTGGAACGTGTTGGTTGTGTCCCACCAATGCTCACCGAGCGCTTGTACTAACTCCCAACTTGTCTTGAGAATTTGAGCGTCTAACGATTCTCCCCAACCGCTACGGTGTATAAAATGCATGACCTCGGGAGATGTCTTAAAATGTTTGTATGTGGCTCTAAGACTCTGCCAATTGCCATACATCTTTATTGAGTTGCCGTTTGTGGCCGTGTCCGGAGAAGGTTTAATGTGATCTCCGGCGTCCACAATACGCCTATAGTTTTCAAAAACTATAGGTCGCTCGGCAGTAGTAACTTCGGGCTCTCGCCCTGCTTCTCCAATTTTTCTAGACTTTCTTGCCCTAACAGCCCGTCTATTTTTTTTTCCCAATTTGTTCCATTATCAACACTGCAATGTCAACAAAAAATTTGTTAATTTTCTATCATATTGATTAATGAATAAATAACTATTATGTAATATTTTATTTGGTAAAACAATCTTGACGGCATAAATACAAGTATAAAAAAAAATTATACAACTATAAATCTAAATAATATATACAACTATAAAAAAAATTACAAGAACTAAATTATAACTAAATATAGCATGGAAATGAAAACAACCAAAAAATTACCTCATTTTTTGGCTCGAACATTAACTAATAATATTTTTTATTTTTTTTCTACACAACTATTTACTAAATAATATATACAACTATAAAAAAAAATTACAAGAACTAAATTATAACTAAATATAGCATGGAAATTAAAACAACCAAAAAATTACCTATTTTTTTTTGCTCGAAGATGATTTCTTTGAAAGGCAGAATATGATTTTCTACATAACATTAACTAATAATTTTTTTTGAATTATTTCTACACAATTATTAACTAAAAAATGTAACATTAACTAATAATATATTTTTTTTTCTAAATAACTATTTACTAAATAATATATACAACTATAAATAAAAAAATTACAAGAACTAAATTATAACTAAATATAGCATGGAAATTAAAACAACCAAAAAATTAACTCTTTTTTTGGCTCGAAGATGATTTCTTTGATATGAAGAATACGATTTTCTACAAAACATTAACTAATAATTTTTTTTAGTTTATTTCTACACAACTATTTACTAAATAATGTAAAATTAACTAATAATATTTTTTGTTTTTTTTTACACTACTATTTACTAAATAATATATACAACTATAAAAAAAATTACAAGGCCTAAATTATAACTAAATATAGCATGAAAATTAAAACAACAAAAAAATTACCTCTTTTTTTTACTCGAAGATGATTTCTTTGATAGGCAGAATATGATTCTCTACATAACATTAATTAATAATTTTTTTTGGTTTATTTCTACACAATTATTTACTAAATAATGTAACATTAACTAATAATATTTTTTTTTACACAACTATTTACTAAATAATATATACAACTACACATATAAAAAAATAACAACTAATTTATAAATAAATATTGCATGGAAATTAAAACAACAAAAAAAATACCTCTTTTTTTAGCTCGAAAAATTATTTCTTTGAAACGCTGAATGTGGATTTCTTTTTTAGCTAGGATTTTATTTTTTTGTACATAACTTGGTTTCGTAGCCCATATTTAAAGGGTAAATACATTTATTTGGGTTATTGGGTTGTTGGGTGGTTGGTAAAATTAATTTGGTTGGTTGGTATAATTAATTTGGGTCATTCGTGAATTATCATAAAATGTGTGAGCGGAAGTGGGATTCATAGAACCCTAAAGCGGAACAAGATGTTCCGCATAAGGGGGTGACTTGGCATCTAAAGCGGAACAAAATGTTCCGCGGTTGTCAACTCATTTTTCGAAACGGTGTCGTTTTGCGTCTTATAGTGTATATTTGATATTTTCTTTTTGCCCGTAGTAATTTTTGTAGTTTTCGTAAGGTATTTTTAAACTGTTAAAGTGTATTTTTAGCCTACCCGTAAGGGTTGCTCTAACACCAATACTGCTATTATATATATATATATATATATATATATATATATATATATATATATATATATATATATATATATATATATAGAGAGAGAGAGAGAGAGAGAGGGCAAGGTCCTCTGCATACTAAGTTTGCACAGTGCTGGCACACACCAATTTTTTAAAGGACTAAAAAATATTTATGAGTGTTGATGACTAGAAATAACATCTATGTTATCTTATCGGCATCAACAACAGA
The DNA here is from genome assembly GCA_949130495.1 of Sambucus nigra. Classification (NCBI taxonomy): domain Eukaryota; kingdom Viridiplantae; phylum Streptophyta; class Magnoliopsida; order Dipsacales; family Adoxaceae; genus Sambucus; species Sambucus nigra. Next base: position 364,026,094 of record OX422222.1, read on the forward strand.
TAAAAATGAAGGTATGAAGATGATGATTGAAGATGAAACAATGATCACATCAAACACATAAGAGACAAAGGTTTTTAAAGTGGTTCGGCTATGAATAAAGCCTACGTTCATTGTTATTTTATTCCCAGGGGTTTACAATAGCACAATATGACGTAGAGAGAGAAAGAGTGTGTATTTTGTGTATGGTATTTCTTAGTTGTCCTTTGTCGTTCCCCCTTTTGACTAAGGGAATACATGTATTTATAGTGATAGGAGTTAAAGAGATACAATGTCTTTATACATTCAGACATTTATATCTATATACAATGAATATAACTGTTGGCCTTCTATGATGGTTGGTCTTCCTTGAGTTGCTTGGTATGCTATGTGTTGGTTGGTATGCCGACCAACTCTCCTCAGGTGCCGACTAACTCTCCTCGGGTGCCGACCAACTCTCCTCGAGTGCCGAATAAGTATAAATATTTCCACATAGGATGACATGTGTCCTTTTCTGATTGGTCCTCGTAGATGGAGAATTTTTGCGTCAACAATGAGTTGATTTTTTTATGTGATATTTAAACATTTCAACGGACCCATGTAAAAAAAATCAACTCAAAAAACTTTTTTTGCTATTTTTAAAAAATCGGTCAAACTTTCGCAGCTTTTAAAATGCTTAAAAGATGCGAAAGCTTGACCTATTTTTTAAAAATGGCAAAAAAAAAAATTGGGGTTGATTTTTTTTTGCATGGGTCCATTGAAATGTTTAGATATCACATAAAAAAAATAAACTCAAAAATATTTTTTTTACTATTTTAAAAAATAATGTGCAAATTTAGTGTGCCCTTGAGTCTCACTCTCTCTCTCTCTCTCGCTATATATATATATATAGGCAGGGTCATGTGCACACAAAGTTTGCACAGTGCTGGCGCACACCAATTTTTTTAAAGCATTAAAAAATATATTTTTGAATTGATTTTTTTATGTGATATTTAAATATTTCAACGGACTCATGTGAAAAAAACAGCTAAAAAAACCTTTTTTTGCTATTTTTAAAAAATCGGTCAAACTTTCGTGGCTTTTAAAGTGCTTAAAATTACCGAAAGTTTGACCGATTTTTTAAAAATAGCAAAAAAAACTTGAGATGATTTTTTTTACATGACTCCGTTGAAATGTTTAAATACCACCAAAAAAAATTCAACTCTAAATTTTTTTTTTACTATTTTAAAAAAATGATGTGCAAACTTAGTATGCACATGAGTCTGGCTCTCTCTCTCTCTCTCTCTCTCTCTATATATATATATATATATATATATATAGTCTTCCCCCACATCCTTTATAACAATTAAATACTAAATGACCAAAAAACCCTCAATATAAATATATGATTTGAGCAAATATAATTTTTTGTTCAAAAATTTATTACTTTTTTAAAAACGTAATATTTTGAAAAAAAATAAAAAAATAAATTTTGAATATAAAAAATCCTAACATTCTGAAAAATTAAAATTTTAATATTCGAAAAATATAAAATCATAAAATTTAGTTTTTATTTAAAAAAACATTATGTTATTTATAAAAAGAAACTTACTATTTTTTTTATTAAAATGGACGTTAATAAAAAAAACTGTTTCGTTATTTATTTAAAAAAATGGATGTTCATTTTTTCGAAAAAAAAGTTGACGTTAATTATATTAAACAAAAAATCTGAACATTATTTTTTGTTAATAAAAATTGGAGTAAAATTTATAAACTATATTTTTTTTAAGCTTTGTGTTTTACAAATTTTTATAAATCATAGCTTTTTAAAAAAAACTTTGTTTTTTTGGTAAAAAAAACTAAATTTTGACTTTAATAAATTACTATTTTTTATTTTAGTATTTAAAAAAAACTATATTTTTCTTTTGTAAGAAACTGTATTTTTGTTTACTATTTTTAAAAAAACTATATCAAAACTGTATTTTTTTTACTTTTTTTTATTATTTTATTATTGTAGAAAAATAGTTAAAAAAATACAATTTATAAAAAAAAATATGTTTTTTTAAAATAGTTTTTTGATACAAGTTTTTTAAAAACAGTAAACAAAATTATAGTTTTTTACAAAAGAAAAATACAGTTTTTTTTTTAAATTCTACAATAAAAAATAGTAATTTATTAAAGTCAAATTTTTTTTTTATTTTTAAAAAGCTACGTTTTATACAAATTTGTAAAAAACAACGTTTAAAAAAATATAGTTTATAATAAAATTTTACTCCAGTTTTTATTAACAAAAAATAATGTTCAGATTTTTGTTGAATATAATTAACATCAATTTTTTTTTTAATAATAATGAACGTCCATTTTTTTTAAATAAATAATAAAACATTTTTTTTATTAACGTTCATTTTAATAAAAAAAAAATAATAAGTTTCTTTTTATAAATAACATAATGTTTTTTTAAATAAAAACTGAATTTTATGATTTTATAGTTTATTAATATTAAAATTTTAGTTTTTCAGAATATTGGGACTTTTCATATTCAATATATATGTTTTTATTTTTTGTCAAAATATTATGTTTTTTTTAAAGTAATAAATTTTTGAACAAAAAATTATATTTGCTCCAATCATCCATATAATATGGGGGGATGGCCAAAATTCATGTATGATATTTTTGACATTTCATGCCCATGCATGAAATGTCATGCTAAAAGTTTTTTTTTTTTTTTCAAATACATATAGATTTTTTTGAACTATTTTTTTTCTTTTTTCTTTTTATTTTTTATGAGCTGGATTTTTTTATTACAGGGCAAATTTATCACCGTGCCTATCCTCTAGTATATTTATATTAAGAATCTTTTGGTTATTTAATATTTAATTATAACAAAAAAGGTATGAGTAAGAATTTTAGAATGTGGGGATAGACATTAATATATATAAGATTCTTAGATGTGTACATATTTGTTATAGGAAAGAACTTTTTTAAAGCTATGTTGAACTTTCAAAATACATATCTAATATAACTGAAATTTGCACACTCATTTGAGGTACACGCGCATGAACTGCACAGTTGCACATGCACAAGGGAAACAAACAATAGATGCTTCTTTTAGGGACTTAATATTCCACTCTCTCTTGTTCTTTCTCAACTCTCTCTCTCTCTCTCTCTCTCTCTCTTCTCTCTCATATGTAAGTGAAAGAAAGAAAAAAAACATATGAGATGAGTCGTCTAGCTCCATTGTCAGAAGAACCTGTAAACGAAGAGGACACCACAAACCGATCAAAAAAAACACAGACATGGAGAAAATGGCTCAGGACCCACTTCTCCACCCTCATGTTTCACAAGAAATCTGACCTCAAGATTCTCTTAAGTGTTCTTGGTTGCCCTCTTTTCCCTGTATCTCTTCATCTCAAGCAACCCATCAATGAGGTATTTCATTTTTCTTCTTCCTGTTTTTCCTAGTTTCCCATTATGTTTCAAAACTTCAACAGCATTTAATTATTTTTGTAACCTCAAGGCCTGAAAATTTTATCCTATTTTTCGTCTAAATGTATGTTCTTTATTTAAATATACAATATTGCTATTTAGCAAAAATAATAGAAATAAAACTAGAATAACCTTTTAATAAAGAAATTCAGCATTTAAGCATACCTCCTAATATTAAATGGTGAATTTTAACTTCCATTGAGTACTAGGAGTTAAACAGCGAAACTAAATGTCAACACCGAATGCTAAATGATATTATAAATTTAAAACAAACTGTTGGACTTTTATTTTTTCATATTTGTAGCACGCTTATGTAAATTCACCTACTCGCGATGGCTTGTAATATTCATTCAACCTTAGGATCCATATACCAAACTTACGAAAATATTAGTTTGCAGTTTTTTCTTAGTATTAACATTGTGATAATATGTCTTACTCTAGAGTTATGGAATAATTATATACACTGAAGTCATAATTTCAGTCCTTGTAAAAAATATATAAAATTAAAATAAAGTCATAATTTAAAAAGAAAATATTAAGTACGAGTAATTTGTAAATCAGTGGTGTAATTCAATCTTAATTATCTATTTTTACATAAAGTCTAAGACCGACAAAGATGAAGTGTGTAAATTAATTCTTGTAGTGCTACTCCATGTTATTATAAGTTTCAACCGTGCAATAAATATTGGGTTGGCACATATATTTGGTAACTATTGGAATGCGAGTCTAATTAATTTTCTATCCGTCCAGGTTCCTTGTCAAAAACATCAGTGCAGCGCCATTAAATTTCAGTGTTTCTTTTCTTCGCCATCAGCTTAACTCTTTTTCTAATAAATAGTAGGACCCACTGTTATTAATGTTCACTTTATTTATCAACCAGATTTACCTTCCTAAATTAACTACGATTTTTCCGTGGGAAATCCACGATGTATGTAGATGTACACATTATACACGTGTGAACAACATTAATGTCAATTGTAGAAGTTGGTATATATATATATATATATATATATAGTCCTGTTCTTGTGCGGATTAGTTCGCATTTTAAGAATACGGACCGAACATGTGTCACCTGGTGGTGAGCACAGAAAAAAGAGAGAGAGTGCCTATAATTTAGGCGATAATTTCTAGGAGCACCGTTAGGTGACACATCTCCGGTCCGTATTCTTAAAATGCAGACTAGTCATATATATATATATATATATATATATGACTACTCTGTATTTTAAGAATGCGAATCGGATATGTTTCACCAAACGATGCGCTTAGAAATTATCGCCTAAATTATAGACACACACACTCTTTTTTCTGCGCTCACCGCCAGGTAACACATGTCCGGTCCGCACTCTTAAAATGTGAACTACTCCGCACAAGAGTTGGACTGTATATATATATATATATATATATATATATATATATATATATATATATATATGTAGAGAGAGAGAGAGAGGAGCTCATGTGCACACTAAGTTTGCACATTGTTTTTTTTAAATAGTAAAAATAATATTTTTGAGTTGATTTTTTTTGTATGATATTTAAATATTTCAATGGACCCATATAAAAAAAATCCGCTAAAAAAAACTTTTTTGGTATTTTTAAAAAATCGTTCAAACTTTCGCTGTTTTTAAGCACTTTAAAAACTGCGAAAGTTTGACCGATTTTTTAAAAATAGCAAAAAAAAAATTTGAGTTGATTTTTTTACATGGGCCGTTGAAATGTTTAAATATAACATAAAAAAATAAATCAAAAATATTTTTTTTAATTCTTTAAAACAGTTGATGTGCGCCAGCACTATGCAAACTTCGTGTGCACTATGCAGACTTATGTGCACATTAAGTTTGCACATGTGCTGGTGCACACCTATTTTTATAAAATATAAAAAAACTATTTTTGAGTTAATTTTTTTATGTGATATTTTAACATTTCAATGGACCCATATAAAAAAAAATTAGGTCAAAAAAGTTTTTTTGCTATTTTAAAACAATCGGTCAAACTTTTGCTGCTTTTAAGTGCTTTAAAAACTGCGAAAGTTTTACCGATTTTTTTAAAATAGTAAAAAAAATCTTTTTTTTGAGCTGATTTTTTTTATATGAGTTCCTTGAAATGATTAAATATCACAAAAAAAAAATACAGTTCAAAAATATTTCTTTTACTATTTAAAAAAAATAATATGCAAACTTAGTGTGTACAGACTCCTGTATATGAGGCAGACTCCTGTGCACACTAAGTTTGCACACTGCTAGCGCATACCAATTTTTTAAAGCATTAAAAAAAATATTTTTGAGTTTATTTTTTTATGTGATATTTAAACATTTCAACGAACCCATGTAAAAAAAATCAGCACGAAAAACTTTTTTTACTATTTTTAAAAAATCGGTCAAACTTTCACAGCAGCAAAATTTTGACCGATTTTTTAAAAATAGTAAAAAACGTTTTTTTTAGCTGATTTTTTTTACATGGGTCCGTTGAAATGTTTAAATATCACAAAAAAAAAATCAACTCAATTTTTTTTTTATTATTTTAAAAAAATGATATGCAAACTTAGTGTGCACATGAACCTAACTCTCTCTCTCTCTCTCTCTCTCTCTCTCTCTCTCTCTCTCTCTATATATATATATATATATATATATATATATATATATATATATATATATATATATATATGTGTGTGTGTGTGTGTGTGTGTCAATCAGGCTCTCCAACATACCTCGCTCAGCATACCAATGAATATATCTATTTTTTTTAAATAGTACATGGAATTCATATATAAGAAAAATGAAGGATTCATAAAATAGTAATAACAAGAGTCCTAAATGAATATTTGCGCTCTAATAATTGTATATTTGAATTTTATCATTACTATTTTGAGGCCGTTAACATATATTGTTTGGGCACACAGAATCAAAATCTTGTAAATAATGATATCGACATTTAGGATTTAAAATGAAAGATCATTCCTCGCTATTTATTAGATATAGCACATTTGAGTGGTATATACGTGAAATCTTAAGCTGGTTTTATTTTTAGTCGAGATCTTATATCAAATGCAACAAATGAGCTTTAAACGTAGAGAAAATACACGGTGCACTTAAGCATCCCCTCACGTTATGCACTTGTAATAATCGTCGTGAAATACAGGGATACAATGGTTCCACATAGCACTAGCAAAATTATGGGTTGGGTCTAATTTGGGCGGGTCAAATATGGGTTGGGCTAAATGTGAGTTGGGCCAAATATGGGTTGGGTTAAATGTGAGTTGGGCCAAATATGGGTTGGGTTAAATGTGAGTTGGGCCAAATATGGGTTGGGTTAAATGTGGGCCGGGCCAAATATGGACGGACCAAATATGGGTTAGGTCAATCCATTGTTTTTTTACTAAAGTAAGTATTACAATTCGAGGTATATATAAAAAAACTCATATTTTACTCACAACTTTTAAAAATGAGTAATATATTTTATTTGTATCTTTTAAAATTGGGCTCTATATTTGATTCTTAACTTTGAAATATGCACCCATATTTATCTCATAGCTTTGAAATATGGGGCCCATATTTAACTCATAGCTTTTAAATATGGGCTCCATATTTAGATGAGTGGGCTAATATGGATTGTTTTATTATTTGGGCCACATTTTGCCACTACTAGTTCCACATCACGGAATTTTTCTCCCGATGGGGATGTTGGGCCTTTGTATCTCCAAGCTAAGTGAGATTTGTGACATTTTTTCATTTTACTACTTTGTATATAGTTAAAACATAGATGAAAGCTTGGGTGGTGTTAATTTTATAGGTTTCATCATCGGCACAATATATAATACAACACTTTGCAGCCGCGACTGGTTGTCGAAAGCTAGAGGGGACGGTAAAGAACATGTATGCAACCGGAAAAGTGATGATGTCCATGGTTGATGAGCTTGGCTCGAACGGCACAACTAGTGGAGCCACCGGGATCGCGCAAAAGGGCTGCTTTGTAATATGGCAAATGGTACCTGATAAGTGGCTGATTGAGCTTGTTGTGGGTGGACACAAGGTTGTAGCTGGTAGTGATGGCAACGTGGCTTGGCGACACACGCCTTGGCTTGGATCTCATGCCGCTAAAGGTGGGGTTCGTCCCCTTCGACGTGCTCTTCAAGTAAGTAATTAGTTCAATCCCCTTTGCATCCCAAACTCTTATTTCCGTACGTATATATTATTTTCTTTGCATCAACGATTTTTTAGAATGTCTCGAACTTCTTAAAAATCAAAATGTCTCATTAATTTAAATACACGGTAGAACCAATTGATTATTGAAAAATTCACATGATTTTGTAAGTAAATCAAAATCTCTATGCACTTTCTACAAAGTATACTCGTGTGATTGTCATGCCTACCTCCACTTAAAACCACAAAATATCTTCTTATCTAGGTTAGTAATTTTAGAAACAACAATTATTTCGTATTGATGTTGGAACTTTTCCACACCAAGTCATAAAATAAGAGCACAAGTTGCCAATATATTTATACGTCACTTTTACTCCAAGCATAGATAATGGAAGTTTGGACAATCAAAGTAAAATCCATTCCACAAAATAATTTAATTTATGAAAGTATCATTGTTATAATTGAGTAAATCATGCCATGGCGCCTTGTCCATAGAATAATGGATTGTTGTACTTGCCTTGATGTTGAAGAGTGACCTTACCACTATCATGTGACAACAACTTATTGGGAGACTTAACCTTGTGACTTAGAGGTGAAGTTCTTAGTGGATATATTCCTCTTTCTTATAAAGGCAAAAGTGCCCTACGCAAATTGGGTGGTGGTGGATGTCATTGTTACTTTTCTTTCCCATTCTTTAGTGTTTGTACCTTGCCAACATCCCTCTCATGTCTGAGTCGGCAACTACTTGCTAGTTAGGCCTTCACGTGTACTACCAAAAGGAAGAAAAATAAGGTGATGACGTCTCTCAAAACTTTATGGTCAAAAATGTTTCTTTTAGGTACTAAAAATGTCAGTATATTAAGAATTAGAATCAAACTATGTGGCCCACAAAAAAAATTCAAAATTCATATCTAATACATTACAAGTTTATATTTTATTATTGTGAGTCACACCAGAACATAAAAATAGCGCACTGAGCATAAAAAGTTTGTATTCATTTTTGTTTTATTAGACAGATACACTTTAAGTTTTTTTGTGAATATGTGCAATTTTACCAAGAATTATCCTAACCGAAAAAAAGTTTTGTAGCAAAAATGCTTTTGTTCAATAAAAAAATTACAGTAAATAATGTGAGAGTGTGATGAGGTTTTTATATCTTATTATGATATGATTTTCCCAAATGTATCAACGTCTTTGTACAATGTCTGTAATGTACTGCGCATTAATGCATTTAATGACTCATTGGACACCTTTTTTTTTTTTTTAAATCTTCTCATCACTTTTTCATGTCTTAGCAAACTACTTAGTAAAATAGATAACTTTATTTATTACATATCGGCAAGTATCTTGGAAAAGATAAATCGTACAACGTATAAAATTGAAAGAAACATATGAGCAGTTCCTTTGCCACATGTAATCTGTTTAGTATATGTTACCTGTGTTTTCGTCTAAACGACAACAATACATTTCTACCCTTTCCATTAATTTCCATAGCAAAATGAAGTTTAATGTTTTGATGCTGACCATTGGTTCAACTAGTTTAGTGTTGGCATTTCTTTGATTGATTTGAAATTGACCATAAAATTTTGTATGTATCTCTCACTATATATATAATGTGGGGTCCACATTTTAAGAATGCGAATCGGATATATGTCACCTGGCGGTAAACCCAAAAAAGAGAGAGAGTGTCCCTATAATTTAGGCGATAATTTCTAGGCGCACCGCCAGGTGACACATGTTTGGTCAGCATTCTTAAATGCGGACTAGTCCGCACAAGAGCATTATTATATATATATATATATATATATATATATATATATATATATATAGAGAGAGAGAGAGAGAGAGAGAGAGGCCCTCTCTATAAGGATTTCTTATGTTCAGACCCCGGTACATACCATTTTTTTAAAATAGTAAAAAAATGAATTTTTTGATAAAATTTATTGAATATGATATTCACGGTGAGAAGATCTTCTCCAATTTTTTTCATCAAAAAATTCAATAAAAAAAACCGTTAAGATGGGGTGATATGTAAAAAAATGGTATAAATATGCATTTTCGATCGTTGAAGTGTTGGGGATCATCTCACCCACTTTTTGATTGAATTTTTTGATGAAACTTCATGGATATGATCTCTACAATGAGAAGATCATACCATGAAGTTTCATAAAAAAATCCAATCAATAAAGTGGTTGGCGCCGACCCAACATTTCAACGGTTGAAAATGAATATTTATACCATTTTTTTACATATCACCTAATCTCAACGGTTTTTTTTATTGAATATTTTGATGAAAAAAATTATAGATGATCTTCTAACCGTGGGCATCATATTCATGAAGTTTCATCAAAAAATTTATTTTTGTACTAATTTAAAAAAATGTTGCGTATCGGACTCTGCACCATAAGGAGTCCTTATAGGATACTTTATATATATATATATATATATATATATATATATATATAGAGAGAGAGAGAGAGAGAGAGAGTCAGGCTCTTGTACATACCAACAGTACATATCGTTGGTGCGGACCCATTTTATAAATGATTTTGAGTTGAGTTTTTTTTATGTGGTATTTAAACATTTTTGGGGAGCCATATAAAAAAAATGAGGACAATTTTTTTTTTAGCTATTTTAAAAAATCGGTGAAACTTTTGCAGCTTTTAAAGTGCTTTAAAATCTGCAAAAGTTTGACCGATTTTTTTTAAATAGCAAAAAACGTTATTTTGAGTTGATTTTTTTTATATGAGTCTATTGAAATGTTTAAACATCATATATAAAACATTCAGCCGAAAAATAATTTTTTTACTATTTAAAAAAATTAGTTTGCAGCGTTAGTATGAACCATTTGGTATGTACAGGAGACTCTTATATATATATATATATATATATATATATAACATCAAATTAATTTTGCAGGGACTAGATCCCATGGTTGTATCAGCTATGTTCTCATTAGCACAATACATAGGAGAGAAACGCATCACAACCGTTGATTGCTTCGTCTTAAAATTGTCGGCGGATCCCACGGACCTAGCGGATCGAAGTGATAACACAGCCGAGATGATCAAACATGTCATGTTTGGATACTTTAGCCAAAGAAGCGGCTTGCTAGTGTACTTAGAGGACTCTTACTTAACAAGGATACAATCACCTGGTTCTCACCCTACATATTGGGAAACTACTATGGGAACAAAGATCGAGGACTATCGGATGGTGGAGGGTGCGATGATTGCACATTCGGGTCAATCAAGTGTGATCATCACAAGATTCGGAGATAGTTTAAAGGCAGGGTCTGCAATCACACGTATGGAGGAGACGTGGACCATCGATGATCTTTCGTTTAACGTGCCTGGCCTCTCAATTGATTGTTTCATACCTCCTGAAGATATGCAAAAAGATTACCCCAAAGAAAGCCTGGATTGGAAATCACCATTACATTTATGACCGATAATGGATTTTACCCATAGTAATTTCATCCATATTTTCTTCATATTATTAACCTTAGATTACATTTTGTGTAACTCTTTATTTCTATATGTGTATATATTGCATAAATTGCTTGACAAATACTTCTTTTTATGACATTTGTTATCTTTGTTACATTTGATTTTCTCGGTTTTGTATGTATAACAATAATAGATAATATCTTACAACTAGAAATATGTGAAATTGAAATGCAACTAGAAATATGTGAAATTGAAATGCATTATTGTGTTTTCCTTTTCAATCTTAATTTTATCTTATTCTAATTATGGTTTGTAATTAATTAAAAGTGATACTAGAGGTACTGGAATTTTTTTTATCACCAAGCTTGTATGTGAAAGTATCAATGATTGTTAGAGAATGGTAAAGAGCATTTGGTCTATGTAAAGCCTTAATTTGGTTATCGATATTCATACAATATTGTTGGAATTTACTCTTAATGACATGTTTCATATTTCAAATATTCGAAAGAACTTGATTTGTGTGTCCTTTCTTAGTAAAAAGGGATTTAAACTAGTATTTGAATCTGATAAATTTGTACTCACTAAAAGTGGTCTATATGCGGGGAAAGGATATTTCAGCGATGGGATCTTTAAACTCAATTTAAAGGTTGTAATGCCTAATAATAATAATGTATGTTTGTTCAAGTCTTGTAATATATGGCGTAATATATTAGGTCATGTTAATTATGATACTATTCGTAGATTTTGATTTAAACTTAATTCCAAAATTTAGTAGTGACTTAATCACAAGTGTGAAGCATGTGTGGAATTGAAATGAACTAAAACTCCTTCTCATTGAAGTTTGAATCATCTTGACTTAATTCATAGTGATATATGTAATTTGAAATTTATTCAGACAAGAGGTGGGAACAAATATTTTATTACGTTTATTGAAGATTGCACAAGATATTTATATGTATTCTTGCTTTAAAGCAAAGGTGAAGTTGTGAATGTTTTCGAACATTATAATACTAGAGTTGAGAATCAACTTAGCAAAAAGATTAAAGTGGTTAGAAGCGTTAATGTAGACACCACATTCTAGGACCCCCTAAGTCTGTCCTAATATCCCTATCACCTCCCCCATTTCACTACAAGCCATAGGTCACAATCCGAGTACAGATTTAGGCTATCGGGTGCTCCCGAGCCCCGTCTAACTCCGGTACACTCTATCATCCGAGCGAAAGCTCAATAATTTCTTCTAAGGGCTTTGAATCCCCTTGTCAAAGGTTCTCCCTGTGCGTGAATCGACATAATGATTTGGACGAACGAACCATTTTACCATCGAGAATCAATCTGAAGGCCACTGGGTGCTTCCGGACCCCAATTTGACCCCATTCAACTTCATCATCAAAGAAAAAGCTCTTTGAATCATCGAAGGGCACTGAAACCCCTTTCCAACGGTCCACCCTATGCACGAAACGACAGAACCGTTCGAACGAATGATCAGTTTTTCCCCAAAAATTGATCCGATGGCCACTGAGGGCTCCTGGGCTCCATTTGACCAAGGTCAACTCTTCATCTTAAATAAGATTGAATAAATCTCCGAAGGGAACTAAATACCCTTTCCAACAGTCCACTCCGTGCGCGATTCTGACTTACGGCACGGATAAACGATTCGTTTTACTCTGAGAGTTAACCAGGCACTTTTGGGCCCCGGTTGACCATGGTCAACTTTTCGAACCGAGCGAAGCTCTTTGGAATGTCTAAGTACATCACTTAACCTTTACAACGGTCCACCCCCGTGCGTGATTCTAACTTACCATTCGGATGAATGATCCATTTTCGTTTAACGATCTCCCGTCCAGAGGACCGACGTGCGCTTCCGAGCCACATTTGATCAAAAGTAAACTCCCGGACCCGGGATAGGACCAAAGGACTATTAAAGGTCTTTGAATTACCTTTCTAACGGTATTCCCCATGCGCGATTTGGATCAACAGATTGTATTCTAAAACTATTTTTCGAAAAAAAATTGTACGAGACTGTCGATTGGCAGGTCCTTCCCTGCCTATTGGCGGTGTGCCAAGCGTTACCTGACGATTGGCAGGGCTAGATACATACCGATCGAAACCCCCTTACCCTATAAATGGAGGGCATGACCTCACTCCCAGGACACATATGAGATCCATCAGCATCAGTGATCTCAGCAACATTCTCTCGAAATTAGCAAAGTTTCTTCATATGAAATTATATTCAAGCTTACATTATCATCATTCTCATACCCAATTTGGCAAAATCTCATTATCTCTCATCCAACCTTCATCTCATATTCAAGTGAGTTCATCCAAGATCAAAGATCAAGCTTTAAAGAAGGTATCCTTCCCCCTCTCTTTAAATTTCTTATTTTTGCATTAAATACATTAGATTCATAATCTAGTTCTTACTTTAGTTCATACACATTAACATCTCACACTTTTATTAGTATGTTGCACATACTTTATTTTCTATGGAAAACCCCAAAATAAGCAAAAAGAGGGCACTTTTGCAAAACTAAAGCACATTTTCTACACACACACACATAATAAAATCCCGTTCGAATCTATGGGTTAAAACCCACCCCTATACGACATGCAAATAACGTGGACTTTGATGCCTTTATAGGCTACGTAGGCATCTCGGATTAAAACCCGAGACTTGAGTCCAACTTTCCAATTTTCCATTCTTTAATTTTCCTAAAATCCTCCGTTTTCGCATTTATCATATTCTTGCATTTTTATACATATTATGTTTGTAATCCTTGTTAGCGTTTTATCCAACACATATTATCATTTCATTATGACGATCAATATCACAATAAACGCATAAACCATATTTTTTATATATTATTTTGGGAACATTTCCTATGGATGACCTCACTTTATATTTTCTATGGTATGAGTTGGGCGATTCAGATCTCCATTATATATACACGCACACATACATCACGGAGAAATAAAGGAAATTAATAACACAAGCCCATGAGAGATCGAAAGGGCGGGATGGGTGCCTAACACCTTCCCATTCCGTAACTTAGCCCCCGAACCCTTCGAACTATTGGTTTTGTAAGCATTAGTTTCTCTTTGATGTCATTCTCTCGAGGCGGGTTCTTTTGCCTATTTTGGGAAATATAGGTTGGCGACTCCATTTCTTTACATTTACCCCACATCGACGACGGTCGAAGCGTTCCTAAATCAAAAAGGGCGCGAGACCTTTCATCTTCCCTTTCTTTACCCATTCCCTTTTTGAGAAGAAGGAGAAAGAGATGAAGGGAGACACATTTTGATCAGGATGGCCATAGTGGTGACTCTTCTGGGGACTTTCATTCATAAGAGGGCTAGACTCTGTTTGCATGGATGTTTTGTTTTCCTGTTAGTGTGTGTATGCACCTATCTGTATGTTCCCATTTTTCTCATCTATTATTTCTTGCACATAAATACCTCATACTTATATCGCTAATCACTCATACACTTGTAGATAATCTCCATGTACACTTCACACCACGTGCACCTATGATCACTTATATCCACACATTACACACACCACTTAAAATATTTATGCTTAGGCGTCACTAGCACACACCTCCACTTATCACAGTTGCATATATCCACACTTACTCACACTTGTCACACACCACTTGTAGTTAATCTATACTTAGGTTCACTACCACACACTCACTTGTAGATATCTATACATCACTTACTCGCACATATCCATGATTAGTATAGATTTACTTTTTATACTTGTACATTATCCCCTGCTTAATATAATACTCATTAAGAAAGATACTCTCTCCATATTATATTAATCAAGAATCATGCATTTTGCACACTACATCACCAAAGAGCATAGCTAGTGACCAAATTTTGTCCCGTAATTGGGTGGGTCACTTCGTGATGGCGCTTGTCCAGCAGGTCGCAGTTAGCCTAAGCAACATGACTCTCACCTTCCATTAGCCAAGTACCTTAGACGTATATCGAATGGTTCCCCCCGCATCGTACTGCTTGACCGAAGTCATGACGAGAGGTATATCGTAGGGAACTCGTTCACATACGTCGAGTATATCGAATTCTCTCTCACACATACTATTCCCACGAGTTATATAGTGAGGCAGTTCACGTACACTCAGGTATATCAAATGGCTTGTCCACACATAAATTTCCCTCAAAAGCAAGATGTATATCGTAGAAGTCACGCTAAAATGGGTAACCTTTCCAATTAACCTAACAACTGCATACCCTCATATAGATGTCAAACCCAGGGCACTTATATTTAGTTTGTCGATTTATACCCAAAATTCTGCCAAAATGATGGGACCCTCCCCATGAGCCTGGTAATAGGTCCAACCATGTTTTTACATATTTTTCAATCCCGATTTTCTCTGTCTCGGGTCCCGTCCGACATTTCTTTTTGCATTTAGTTAAACTTAATACAAGTGAGAACATAATAAACATAATAATCTTGCTAAGACCCGTCTATCATTTTTTCCTTCTTTCTTTATCAAAAAGTGTCAAAATCCTTTTTCCCTCTTTTATCAAAAATACCCAAAATATTTTCCCTTCCTTATACCAAAAACATTTTTTATCCCTTTTTCCAAAAACATTTTTTCCTCCTCTTTTCGAAAAAAATGTGTAAAAAGCATTTTCCTTCCTTTTTAAAAATAACATTTTTCCCCTTTTTGTTTTAAAAATAAATTCGATTTTTTCTCCTTCTCAGGTCAATCACATCCCCCTTGGCCTGGCTCCCTATTGGCTTTGGTCCATCAAACCGCCCCGAGGCTCCATTAGTTCCCTCGCTACTTTCGAGTCTAAAATTCATCTTCATCCACTTTCCATGGAGAACATAAACCAAGAACCTAATGTGCAACCGAATTTTATGAAGGTTCTAACCCAACTCACTGCCAAGATTAACAACCTTCAAATCGAGGTTCATGAGATGCAACAAAATCGGGTACCTGTTCTCAAAGATCCCGAGGTCTTCTTCCCTCGCGCTATGGGTCCTCCCGCACCCGAGCCTATTTGGGTTCCTGAGGAATATCAACATGCCCCACATGCCCCTCCTGTGAATGGGTCGCTGCCAGCCCAGCTCCCTATGCCGAATCTTGCCCAGCCAGGGGCTAACTTACCCGTGATCGTTAATTCAAAGGAGGAAGAATTAAACAAGGTCAAGGATGACCTCAAGATATTGACCAAGAAGTTTGACCAAGTCAAAATCTTTGGAAATTACATAGACTACACTCACATGACTCCATATCTTAAAGCAAGGTTGCCAGAAAAATTCAAGATGCCCAACATCGAGAATTTTGGGGGTAATGGAACCACATTTGTTCATCTCGAAAGATATCACCGAGGCATGACTCTCCTAGGTTCCTCCGAGGAAATAATCGCCCAAATGTTCCAACAGACTTTGAAGGACCTCGCTTGTTGATGTAAAAAATTAGATCGCTCTAATTATTCAATCACAGATAAATAAATAAGACAAAGAATTTTAAAGTGGTTCAGCCTTATATGAATGGCCTACGTCCACTGTTATATTATTGCTGAGTGTTTGGGAATTCTCGATTACAAGGGCTATCAAGAAATTCCGGTCCCCTTGAATGAGGGTGATACAAGGTATTTATAGCCCTTAGGCTGTATATAAAAGGGTGATACATTAAATGATATACATATGAAATGGTAACTCATTTAATGCTCTTCAAGCGTGTGCGTCAAGATGATAAGCATTCAATGAATAGTTGAACTGTTGATTATCTGGCAATCAATGTTGTGGTCGAGATGCAGCTCGAACCGCCTTAGTTGCTCATCGTACGAGAGTTCCTCGGAGCGCTGGAGTTCCTCGGAGGACAAGAGTTCCTCGGAGGGCTGGTGTTCCTCGGAAGACTGGTGTTCCTCGGAGTACACCTGTTGCTCGGAGTGAGTATGTTGGTCAGGGGAATGATCTTCCTCGTTGCTATTGTGCCACGTAGATTGACACGTGTCTTCTTATTATTCGTCCACATCAGCATAATAATTTTGGTATCAAAAGAAGCCCCCAATGTTTCATATTTCGAACTTTGAGGAGTATGGAACATTCTTTCTCGGTATATGGCAATATTAAATGACCTTCCTGGGTTTTAGGAGCCTTTTCTTCGTATTTGAATTTCCTTCCAAATTCGCAGAATCCGCCTTTTTTGCATTTTTATAAGCGCTTCGATCTTCGTGCACTTTTTGTCCTTTTAGCCGCCGGTAGTGTACTAGTTTCCTTTTTGTAATCATTTCTTTCGCCGTTTCCCAAGGCAAAGTATTTAAGCTTCAGAGGAAATCCCATCGTCTTCTACCTTTTCAATTTCTGCTTTCGAGTTTTCTATAGATTTTCTCTCTCCTGTGCGTTCATCCCTTTCTTCGTTTGTTTGTCAACAGATCTCCTTTTTCCTGTAAGATTTTCTTCCTTCTTCTTTATTTCTTTTTATTCATCATGGTTTATATTATCGAATCTCTTGAGAAATTCCGTTCTGACTTTTCTATTCATTCTTGGGTAACTTTGGAGAGTCTTTCTGAGCCTTCAAATTATTTTAATTTGGCTGAGGGACATTGGTTCCCTAGTCTTTTTATTGCTGAATGTGGATTTTCTTTTCCACCGAACCCTTTGTGTTTAGAGTTCTGTCAGTATTTCGATGTTGTCCCCGCAAAAATAGCCCCCAACACATGGAGAATAGTTAATGGGGTGTATAGGTTAAATCAAACTCATAGAACTCGTATAGGAATTCCTGAGATTATGTACTGTTACAGATGGGCTGTTTTAGACAATGTTTTTTATTTAAAAACTAGGTTTTTGAATAGGGCCTTAGTAGTCAACCTCCCTGATGCTAACATGGATTATTTTGAACATGGGGTAGTTATAAAAAATTGGCAACATGCCCCTTTGGTTGGAGATGAAGTATATGAAGGTCCCAGATGCCCCCCATATGGCAATGGGATAGGTTATTTTCATCCTATTTTATTTTTGAAATTACGATTTCATTGTGTTTGACAAAATGTATGACTGATATTTCACTATGTATTTGTTTGCAGTTGACAGTAAGAGAAAAACTCCCAAAGAATCAGAAGTTAATATAAAGCATTTGAAACATATCTGGAATTTGCATTGAAGAGTTGCAGACGAGCACATCAGGTCTGCTTCATATTTGTTGCAGTACAGGAGCTACACATCATCCTTTACTGCTCGTCTTGTGGTCAGCATTAGTGAGCCATTGCCAGCTTCTGAGGAATATTCACCAGAATCTCACATTCCTCTAAGTCAGAAGATGGGAAAAAGAAGAGTTCCTGCTATCTTCGAGGAGACTTCCTCTGCTGGAGATGGAAAGAGAAGCAAGAATGATGTCCCAAAGGGGACAAAGAAAGTAGATGCTGCCCCTTCTGTTGCTCCTCAGAAGGCTGCCGAGAAGCCCCCGGTGGCTCCGAGCAAGAAAAGTGCACCTGTGGAAGTGGTCCCAACCAAAAGTTCTTTGGTTGAAACTGCTGAAATGCCATTGAGGAGATTGAAGAAATCCTCCTCGGTTACTTTGACTGAAACCATTCCCCAGCTCCAAGCTAGTGGAGCTGGTGTCCCAACCATTATTCCCCCGAGTTCTGCAATGAGCTCGGTAAAGACTTGGACTATTCCTGAAGTCCAAGGAATTGAAGAAAACATGTCTAGGGATATGCTGACATCCCTAGCTACTCGTCACATTGCTTCAGTAAGTTTCTTTTATCCTGAATTTTTCTTTCTTTCAGTCAATATATGTATCTCGGCACTGACTTGTCATTACCTTCTTTTTCAGCTGGTGAGTTGCTTTAACACCATAGTGAAGAAAGATGAAGCCATCAAGGCTTCCATCTCCTCGTCTGGAGTAGAGGATGCTTTCCAGGGCTTGGCCCAATCTTTGAAGGATTCTCATCAAAAATATGACGAGGATAGGGGTGAATGGGAGAAGAAGATGGCTGCGTCTGAGGCAGAGAAGATACAGTTGGGAAATAAGGTGAAGGACTTGGAGAGAGAGAATAAAAAATATGCCGAGAAGCTCACAAGTTTTGGGGAGCTTGAGAATAAGTTGAAATCAGCTGAGGAAGAGCTGACCCTTCTGCGAGAAGTAAATCGCCAGAAGGAGGAGGTGGAGGCTAAGTTGAAAGCCACCGAGGATCTTCTATCCGAGAAGCTCTCCTCGGAGAAAATGAAGAGAAAAATGGCTGTGAAAAAATCCTTTCGAACTGGTTGGGACAAAGGATGGGATAGGGGGGTCGCAGCAATGATGACCCCGGTGCAGTATGGGAGTTTGAAATACTTCCGAGATGGTTGGGTTGCTGCCTTGCAAGAATTGAAAGTGAGCGAGGACTCTGAATTATTTCAACAACATCTTCCTGGCCCTCCTCCTGTAATTGAAGATGAGGATGAAGACGAAGCTGCATCTGAAGAGTCTTCAATTACAGTGGGTGATCAAGTCCTTGCTCCACAACCCAACCAGACAATCACCGAGGAGATTTCGTCCTTGTCTGCTCCTCCTGAACAAGTCCCAGCTTCTGCCAATCAAATCATTATTCCCACCGAGCAACCAAGCTCCTCGTCCCGGCCTCCCGAGAAAGTCTTGGGAGACAAGGAAAAGGTGTGACGTTGTTCGGTATTCTATTTCTGTTTTTCTTTTACTTGTACTTTGTATTCTGAACAATGTACTCTTTTTGATGATGTAATAAAATCACCTATTTTTGCTCCTCTACATTGTTGATGCTCTGTCTGCTTTTTATTAACTCTTGCATTCTCTTCTTTACTAGTTTGTGGCTAGAATGGAATTATTATCTGCCAATGATACAAAGTTAATGCAGCAATGCCATGAATATTATAAGGCTGGTCACACAGAATTAAGTGTATCAGAAGTTGCTGACATCCTCGGTCATGATGCTTCAGAGCAGGCAGTAGAAGCTTATCAATACCTGAAGGGCTTACTTGATCGAGCTGTGGCCAATAACGTGGCTTACTATGACATGATCGAGGAGCTTCAATAAACTCTAGAAGATCTTCAGACTCAGTACAAAGAATCAACTGCCCTTCTGCACGAGGGGTATGAAAAGAGGTATCAACAGCTTTCTGCCGAGACAGGCCACAAAAAGATCCTTGCTGGGTACGATGTCAGGGAGAGAACCCTAAAAGGTGAAGTTGAAGCTTGTAGACAGATTGCCGAGCTGCTAGAGCAAGAAAATAATAATTTGCAGAAAGAGCTGGCACAGTATAAGTCTGCAGCATCTTCTTCAATAGCTGTAATCCCAGTGACCGATGAGGGATTTTCCTTTCTAGAGGTTGAGAATGCCAAATTAAGGCAAGAGTTGGATACCTTGAGAAGATCTGGTACTTCTGCTGTTACTCGGGGACGAGGAAGAGGATCTCGTGGTCGAGGAAGAGCTGCTCAGAATGTCATCGAGGAACCAAGTTCTCAACCTGCTCGGGGAGGATCAAGAGCTCTTAGTCGTAATGTTGAAGAAGCTCGTACTCGATCAACGTTGGAAACTCAAGCGTTCCAATTGAATGCAAAAAATCGGGCTTTGTCTGAATTGTCCAAGAAAACTAGAGAATTGGAACAAGAACTCTCTGCCAAGAAATCAGAGTTGGAGAATAATGGACTTTTCATCCAGAGTCTTCACGAGAAGCTTGAGAGGCTAACATTTCAATTCCATAAACAGCCCAGGGAGTTTTGGATGGCTGGATATAACGAGGCACTATTCCATTTAGATGCTCGTATCCAGAATGCCAATAATGAGGGCTATAAAAAAGGCTGGCTGAATGCCTTATGTGTGTTGAAACTCGAGCAGGGACACTATTTATGGGACTACTATGAGCCTAGATTGCTTGACTTGCCTGTGCCACCGTTCAAGTTGGACATGGAATGGATACCAGCTCGTGCCATTCCTCGGAGCTTAATTGCAAATTATCTTGGTGACTACAGTTTGCATTCTCAGTTTGAAGTATCTCGTCCTGAGCATCTGCTAGATCGTCCTTCTGTGATGAACGTTAGAATGCTGAAGGACTTGAACTTTATTAGCTCTCCTCAGACTTTAAATGATCCGCCTGCTGGAGAGGAACCTATTTCAAAAGCAGAGGGAAAGAAACCAATAGAGTAGGGATCTCAATGTAATAGTTAGTACACATATGTAACTTGTAATTCGTTTTGAATTGTAATGAAAGGCTTTCATTTTCTGTTTGCAAATCTGTATTGCTATTGTCTTGTGATTATCAGACATTCTATATTTGTGCTTGCATAACAATATTGTATGGTTCCTCGACCAACTTAGTAATAAAAAAATTACAAGTATTAGTAATATTGCTCGATCACTTAATAATAAAGTAATGAGTATAAAAATGTTAAAAATTCTTCCAACCAACCAAGGTTGTTAAATTGTGTTCGTCGACCAATTATAGTTAGTGAGAGTTTTTATCCCCGACCAGCTATACTTGGTAAATTTTTGTCTTTTTCATAAAATGTGCCCGACCAACCAAGGTCGATGATTTTTCCTCGTCGACCAACTACAATTAGTGGGTTTTTACCCCCGACCAACTATACTCGGTTCAGTTTGGAATATTTGTTCTTCGAGGAACTTTTATGTAATAAACTTACTTTCCGACCAACATAAGTTGGCATTTGAGATAATATCTTACTTCTCGACCAACATAAGTTGGCATTTGAGTGCATATTTTGTTTCCTAACCAACCGAGATTGGCCTTTCGTCGATCATCTTGTGTTCTTTCTCTTTTACCAACCGGAGTTGGTCTGAGTTCGAACTATCATGTCCACTAGCTCTTTTACCAACCTGAGTTGGTCACGCTAGTGTACGCCTCCTAACCAAAGGAGTATAGTTTGTTCTCGCCCTTTCACCAACCAGAGTTGGTCGTGGGTTTGAACTATCGTGTCCACTAGCTCTTTTACCAACCTGAGTTGGTCACACTAGTGTACGCCTCCTAACCAAAGGAGTATAGTTTGTTCTCGCCCTTTTACCAACCGGAGTTGGTCGTGGTTTTGAACTATCGTCTTCTTTTTACTGCCGAGCAGCGTAGTGTTAAACACACTAGTATTCCCCGAAAAACTTTCAATAAAAGGAGAGAAGATTGTGAAATATCATCGTTTTATTCATATTGATGGAACTGCTTTACATTTTACATCACTGATAATACTTGCGTAGGTGTTCAGCATTCCATGCATTCTTAAATTCCTCTCCTTCTAGAGTTGCTATTCGGTAAGTTCCTGGTCGGACAATTGCAGT
This sequence comes from Sambucus nigra, assembly GCA_949130495.1. Taxonomy (NCBI): domain Eukaryota; kingdom Viridiplantae; phylum Streptophyta; class Magnoliopsida; order Dipsacales; family Adoxaceae; genus Sambucus; species Sambucus nigra. The sequence goes on from OX422222.1 coordinate 364,048,400, forward strand.
AACTCGGTAAGGTCCATGCCAGTTTGCTTCCAACTTATTGTGCTTCTGAATTACCTTCTTTAGCACATAATCTCCTTCTTTTAAGTCGCATTTTTTCACCCTCTTGTTGTAGAACAGGGCTGTTCGCTGTTGATAAGCAGCATTCCTAATGGCTGCCTCTTCTCTAACTTCCTCGAGCATGTCCAAATCTAATCTCCTCATCAAGTCGTTGACTGGGGAATTAAAATTCAGCACTCTGTGTGTTGGAAGACCCAACTCGGCAGGTATTCCAGCCTCACTTCCAAATGCCAGCATATATGGTGATTCTCCAGTTGCTGCTCGGGGAGTTGTTCAGTAAGCCCACAATACTGACTGTAGCTCATTAATCCAATTAGCTTTAGCCTCACTTAGCCTCTTCTTCAAACCATTTAGTAATTTTCTGTTCGTCACTTCAGTCTGCCCATTGCTTTGAGGATGGCCTAATGCTGAATGAACTTTCAAAATGTTTGACTGATGACAATAGGCGGCAAACTCCTCGTTATCAAATTGTGTTCCATGGTCTGTGATGAAGGCATGAGGGAGACCATATCGGCAGATGATGTTCTTCCAAACGAATTGGTATACCTTCTCGTACGTCATATCAATAAGTGGCTCATCTTCTACCCACTTAGTAAAATAATCCACTGCGACGACGAGGTACTTAAATCTTCCTCGGGTCGTTGGCAGTGGTCCAACCAAATCCATTCCCCACATGGAGAAAGGCCAAGGGGAAGTTATGGGTGTCAACAATGCTTGTGGAGTTCGTCGGACAGAGGAAAAACGTTGGCATTTATCACATCTCTTAGCATAGGCTATACAATCAGCCCTCATCGTTGGCCAGTAGTATCCCTGCGTCATCACCCTTTGCAACAGTGTCCGACCTGCTACATGGGCTCCACAAGACCCTTCATGGATCTCTTCAATCAATTCTTTCACCTCGGAGGGATGTACACATCTTTGCAAACCTGCCATAATTCCTCGTCTATACAAAACACCATTAGTTAGTACATACCGAGCAGCTTTAAACTTCAATTTCTTGGCAGCAATCTTATCCTCCGGTAATTCTCCTTCCTCGACATATGCCCTGATGGGATCCATCCAATATGGTCCTAAATCAAGAGTAATAATATTCATCGTCAGGTCTTCATCTATGCTTCGACTTTCTAACACCTCAATTGGTATCGTTCTTCGCACCTCGGTACGAGTAGCTGATGCTAGTCGGGCCAGTGCGTCTGCTTGTGCATTCTCCATTCTTGGTATTCTGATCAACTGAATGGCATCAAATTCTGCCAACAACTCCATCGCCTTTGCATGATACTTGACCATTAATTCTCCTTTAACTGCATACGTTCCCATCATCTGATTCACAATTAATTGAGAATCACTGAATACCATCACTTGTTGCGCTTCCATAATCTTTGCTAAATTAAGACCTGCTATCAAGGCTTCATACTCAGCCTCATTATTGGAAGCTTTGAATTGGAATCGTAAGGCATATTCCACGTCAATCTCGTCTGGGGTGTTCAAAATAATCCCTGCCCCACAACCTGCTGTGCAAGATGACCCATCTATATATAATCTCCATGTAGGTAACTCGTCTTCAAATTTCTTATCTGACAGAGTTCCTCGGTGAAATATCTGCTGTTTCCATTCATCCTCTCCTGGTATTTTTCGTTCTTCGTCGACCAGCTCTTCTCGCCCTTTTACAAACCGGGGTTGGTCTGGGTTTGAATTTGATGATCTTTCTACATCCACAAGCCCTTTTACCAACCGGAGTTGATCTGGACTTATGTCTGTTGATCCTGTAACATCCACAGGTTGGTCAGCGAGTAACTTTTGCTCCTCGGGGGTATCAGGATATGTAAATTCTGCTATAAAGTCTGCTACAGCCTGCCCTTTTAATGACGATCTGGGTTCATACACAATATCATATTCACCGAGCTCTATTGCCCAATACATCAGTCTTCCTGATTTTTCTGGCTTATGAAGGGCTTGTCTCAATGGCACGTCGGTATATACGATGATGGTATGGGCCTGGAAATAAGGCCTCATTCTTCTACTTGCTTCAATTAATGCCAATGCCAATTTTTTCAGCTTCGGGTACCTAGTCTCTGCACCTCGGAAAGCCTTACTTGTGTAATAAATTGGCTTCTGGATTCCATTCTCCATTCTGATCAATGCCGAGCTGACTGCATTCTCTGATACTGCTAGGTACAAGTACAATTTTTCTCCCATTACTGGCCTGGACAACAGTGGAGGTGCTCCCAGATATTTCTTCAAGTCTTGAAAGGCTTTTTCACATTCATCATTCCACTCGAAAGTTTTTCGAAGTGTTTTGAAGAATGGGAGGCATCTATCAGTTGCTCGGGATACAAACTTGTTGAGCGCTGCAACTCGTCCTGTAAGACTCTGCACCTCTTTCTTCGTCGTTGGAGATCGTAACCCTAAAAGAGATTTGATCTTTGCTGGATTTGCCTCAATGCCTCGCTGGTTGACGATGTACCCGAGGAACATTCCTTCTCGTACTCCAAAGGTGCACTTCATCGGGTTGAGCTTCATCTGGTATTTATCCAGTTGATTAAAGGTCTGACCCAAGTCAACTAGATGATTCGCAACTTTCTTGCTCTTTGTCAGCATATCGTCGACATAGACCTCCATATTGCGACTGATTTGTTCAGCAAAAACCTTGTTCATCAGCCGATGGTATGTCGCTCCTGTATTTTTCAAACCAAAAGGCATAACATTATAATAATAAATTCCTCTAGGGGTAATGAAAGAAGTGCTTTCCCTGTCTTCAGGTTTCATTTTGATCTGGTTGTAACCAGAGTAAGCATCCATGAAGCTGAGTAGCTCGTGTCCCGAGGTAGCATCCACTAGTTGATCAATTCTGGGCAATGGAAAATGATCCTTTGGGCATGCCTTGTTGAGATCAGTGAAATCAACACACATTCTCCCTTTATTGTTTTTCTTCTTCACCATCACCACATTTGCTAACCAGTCTGGATACTTCACATCTTCAATGAATTGGGCTTTCTGGAGCTTCTCGAACTCCTCTTGTATAGCTTGATTCTTCTCGGGACTAAATACTCTTCTTCTTTGCTTTACAGGCTTGATCTCCTTATTCGCATTGAGCTCGTGACATAAGAAGTTTGGATCTATTCCTGGCATGTCTTCATGACTCCACGCAAAAGTTTTCTTCCTGTTTCTCAATAAAGTTATCAACTCCTGCTTTATTGTAGCATCTAACGATGAACCTATCTGGGTTACTCGTTCAGGATGCTCGTCGTCCAGAATAACATTTTCTGTAGATTCCACCACCTGTCCTTTTACAAGTTGGGATTCATCTCTAGGATCGAGTGTTTTGATTTCTGTACCTTCATCCACCTGGTAGGTAGTAGTCTTTTTCCTTGATTCTTCAAGCTCCTCTTGCTCGGCAGACGAATAATAGCATTCCCGAGCTACTTTCTGATCACCTTTCACAACTCCTACTCCGAAATTTGTAGGGAATTTTAAGCACTGATGTACTGTAGATGGGACTGCTTCGAACTTCTTCAAACCAACTCTTCCCATGATGATATTGTAAGCTGACTGCACATTCTTATCCATCACAAAGAAGCGTATTTTTTCTGTTCGACAAGCAGGCCAAGTTCCAATGAATATATCCAACTTGATCGTCCCAAGTGGAAAGACTTTCTCGCCAGCAAAACCCAATAGAGGTCTGTGATAAGGTTCCAATTGAGATAATTTCAAATTTAAACTGTCAAAGCATGAATAGTACATGATGTCTGCCGAACTACCATTATCTACCAGCACTCTCGAAATCATTACTTCTTTCATCCTCATTTTGATCACCAAAGGGTCGTCGTGAGGGTAAAGAACACCTGCAAGGTCATTTTTTGAAAAACCGATGACCAGCTTCTCTTTGTTTACCTTCCTCGGGCGATCCTCTTCAGCTAAATTTATCCGTTGAATGTATGAGCAATCTTGGGCCTCTCCGAGGTAAGCCTTTCTTTCTGCAGTAAGGTCTCCTCCTCCTGCATCTCCTCCTGTAATAACATTACAATCGAATGAACCAAAACGTATGGAAAATACCTCTCATTCTGGCTGCCTTGGTTTCTTGGGAAGATCGGGGTCATCCTCTGTATCATCTTCATGATCCCTTTTCTTTTTTTCCTCTGCTCGACGAGGAGATCTAGACCTTTCTCTAGTTCGGTCATTATTTCTTCTTTCGCCTCCCTGATCAACATACTTTGCTAGTTTCCCTCTTCGGATGAGTGTTTCAATCTCATTCTGAAGAGCTATGTAATTTTTGGTCATATGGCCGTGATCCTTATGGAACTCGCAATATTTATCCCTGTTTCTCAGGTCAGCATCTGACCTCAGTTTCTTTGGTCATTTTACTTCCTCGTTATTCTTGATTTCTTCCAAGACATGATTAATACCCATTTTCAAAGGAGTATAATTATCGAATTTCTTCAGGACTTCCCATGATGATTTATTATTCTTGGAATGCTTGTCACCGCCGTTGCCCTTATGCTCTTTCTTCTTGGATTTGTCGACTTCCACCTTGGTCTCCTTATCCATGTTCTTCTTCGCAGCCATAGCCTCCTCGGCATTCATGATTTTGGCCGCTTTTGCCATCAACTCTGACATATTTGTAGGTGGATCTTTGGCCAAAGTGTAGTACAACTTGTTAGGCAATAACCCACTCATCAAGGCGGTGATTGCTGTCTTTTCTTCATAATCTATGACTTCTAGCTTCTCGTTATTGAAACGAGTTATGTAATCTCTAGTACTCACACCAGATTTTTGTCTAACACTTAACAAGTGTGCTACTCTTTTTACTGGCTTTGCCCCAAAACAGAAATTGCCGATGAACAACTCGGCCAATTGAAAGAAAGTTGAAATCTTTCCCCGAGGAAGATTGTTGTACCATATTTGGGCAGATCCAGTAAGAGTTCCAGAGAATGCTCTACATCTCATCTCGTCGGGGAAAACATAGATGTCGGCAGCAGCCTGATATTGCTCTATGTGTAGAACAGGATCTGTCTTTCCATCATACTTGGGGGTCACCACGGGCGCTTTAAATTTCGACGGTGTAGGAAAATCCACAATGGCCTGTACAAAAGGTGTCCCTCGAACAAAAGTTCATTGTAGGGGATTCTTTTCCTTAGCCATTTCTCCCAATCTATCCTCCAACCGCTGAATGGAACCTTTCCACGCATTATTTCCCTCCTCGGGCCTATTAGTTCGAGCAATTGATTGTTCTGAAGTAGCCTCCTGAGATCTATCTTGACGAGCAACTGGTCGTGATTGTGCTGATCCTTCTCTTAGATCTGATGGTCGTCGAAAACTCCTCGACATGGTCTTAGGTGGACTCCTATTCCTCCTAGGGCCTAATCGACTGAAAGGAGACACCCTACTCAGTCTTTCCAAGGCACTGGGTCTTTCTGGAGAGAGAGTGATACGTTGATCAGTATCTGTAGCCCTTATTGACGAAGTTCGCCCAGGTTGATAAGAAAAATCATCAGATTCCTCATTACGATATGACTCAGTACGCCTGGATCGTGAAGGAAGTAAATAAGTTTTCCTCTGACCACTTCGCTGTCCTGAACGTGCAGGTGCACCGCCATGAAGGGTCTGTATGAGTTGCCTCATTGTTTCCTGCATGGAGGTTTGTCCTTGAGCCAGATTCGTCATAATCCCAGCCAGATCTGGTGGTGCAGAGGGATTTGGAGGATTTCCAGCATTTCCAGCGTTTCGATTGCTGGATTCCGGGTTATCTGCCATTGATGATGAATGATTTTCGGTGAAAAACGATAATAACAAACGTTTCCCACAGACGGCGCCAATCTGTTGATGTAAAAAATTAGATCGCTATAATTATTCAATCACAGATAAATAAATAAGACAAAGAATTTTAAAGTGGTTCAGCCTTATATGAATGGCCTACGTCCACTGTTATGTTATTGCTGAGTGTTTGGGAATTCTCGATTACAAGGGCTATCTATAAATACCTTGTATCATCCTCATTCAAGGGGACCGAAATTTCTTGATAGCCCTTGTAATCGAGAATTCGCAAACACTCAGCAATAACATAACATTGGACGTAGGCCATTCATATAAGGCTGAATCACTTTAAAATTCTTTGTCTTATTTATTTATTTATTTATCTGTGATTGAATAATTAGAGCGATCTAATTTTTTACATCAACATTGCTCTTCGTTGGTTCTTATCTCTCGTAGAATCAAGGATTCGCAGTTGTGAAGATGTTGCCCGTGAATTCATGTCATAATACAAGTACAACGAAGAATTGGAGGTTAGTCGCCGTGATTTAGAGTTGCTCAAACAGAATTATGGGAAATCAGTCAGTAACTTCATATAAAGTTGGAGAGAGAAAGAAGCCACCATGACCAACCGGCCTTCCAAAGAGGAGCAAGTCATCATTGTGAAGAAGAACTTCTTATCCCATATCCGAGTGACGATGGGAGGACAATACTACTCTCATTTCCGAGTACTCCGAAAAGCAGGAGTAGAAATAGACGAAGGTCTTTCCAAGACAGAAGTTGAACCGAAGAAAGTAGCTGGACAGTTTACTCCCCAAAAGTATGAAAATCCTACCAGTACCTCAGTCTCAACCATCAACAACATCTCTCAGCCTGCCACTTCATGGGCACCAAAAAGCCACCCTAACCCGGTCCGAAAGGAATGCACGAAGCTTCATGCTCCCCTTTCTAAAGTTTACCAGGCCTTTTAAGTCGAAATCTCATCAAACCATTGAACCCTCATCCATTACCAAACACATTTCCCTAAAACTTAAAACCAGATGCCCATTGTGACTTTTATCAAACTGCTAGTCATACCATCGACTAATGTTTTCACCTCTGAAATGTAATCCAAGGTCTGATTGACCGGGGTGCCTTCGTCCCACCAGCCAATCCCAAGCCAAACACTATCATAATCCACTCCCAAATCATACAAATGCCATTTTCCTAGAAGAAGACCCAAAATTTGATCCATCTACCCAGATCTTATCAAGTAAATCACCTATCACACCTGTATATTCCCCTAAACCTCTCTAAGTGCCCATCTTTTCTCCTACACCCTACCATTTTCGTTGATCACGCCATGTCTCTCCTTACTACAGCATGTGATAAGCACCCAAATGTGTACATTTTATATCTCGAATGGACACATTTTAGTTGTTAATTCTTGGAAAATTGGGCCTTATATGCTTAAATATTTAATGTGCATGCTTGATCACCGTTTGCGGATTTGAAATATTTATTTCAAGGCAAATGTGCGATTTATTGAGCTAACTCCACAGTCCTGTACCTTATTAAAGCCTAACATAGCCTAAACCTACCTCGAACCCGATGTGTGTTGAGTTTGTACTTTTACTAATTTTTAGATTTTTAATCGTTTTTATTTTTTAGAATTTATTTTATATTTATATAGGATTTTTAGGATTTATTTGCTATTTTTATTATTTCTTTTTAATTAGTGTAATTTTATTTTGAATTTTTTTAGTTTTTAGTGTTTTTTATCTTTATTTTATTTTATTAGGACTAGTTTTTTTAGGAAGTTATTTTTTAGTTTTAGTTTTTATTTTATTTTTTTAGGATAAATTTTTATAGAAATTTATTTGTAGTTTTATTAAATTTTGTTTTTTTTAGGACTTTAGTTTTTAGATTTTTAATTTTAATTTCTTTTTATTTTACTTAGAGTCCTTTTAGTTTAATAGGTTTAGTATTTTTATTTTTATTTTCTTTTTGTTTGATTTTTATTTAGGGTCCTGATATTTACACCCAAAAAAATCTCCAAAACACCCTTTTATAAAAAAAATCACATAAGCACCTAATATTTATGCAAAACACTAGAAAAGCCCACCACCACATGTACCTTCACCCATATAAAAACCATAAAAAATTCAATCCTCATTTTTTTCCCTTTCCCTCTCTCTCTCTCTCTCTCTCTCTCTCTCTCTCTCTCTCTAACTTCTCTCCCAAACCACCATCCCCTATTAAACCTTACTCCCAACACCAAAAACACACAACACCACATTATCATCAAACTTCATTTCTGGTATGTTAAACCATTAAACATTAACCCCATTACTATAATGTTCTCATTTTGTGCTTCCATTTTGTGTATTAAACCCTAGCATGCAAACTACATATAAGAAATCCATTATAAACTCTTTAAAATGTAACCCTAATTAATCTAACTGCAAATATATTCCATTTGAACAAATGGGAGGGTTTACCACGGTAACAAAAAATTAGGGTTTAACGATTTGAAAAAAAGAGAAAAAAAATGGTCTGCATCTACGGTTTCCCGTCACCGTAGGTGCCAATAATATTCGGTAATATCCAACTGTGAATACACCATATACGACTAGTTCTCACCGTGGTTGTAGGTTTCACGGCCAAACCCAACTGTGGTTATATTTTCACAGCCAGACCCAACCGTTTGTAACTATTTCACGTTCATATAGAATTGTGGTTATATGTTCACGTCCAAACCCAACCGTTTGTAAATATTTCACGGCCATATAGAACCGTGGTTTCCTTTTTAGTAATTATTGTTTCTAATTTTAATTCTAATCTCTTAAAGTACAAATTAATTTCCTATAATTTGCTAAAATAATTTGTTAATTTCTTATGTAGGTTATATAAATGGTGAGAAGCAAAAATCTTCCTACCGCATCTGAGCGGAAGAGGAGGTTGGAGGTGGCTAAGGAAGTACGACGACCCGTATCTTCCTCTAGTAGTAGTAGTTTCAGTGAGGCCACTACTTCAAGCAAAGGATATTCTCCAACGACTTCGTTAGATAAAGTGGTAAGAGATTTACTTAATGTTGAGGCTGGTGATACTTCGAAGTCAATTGAGCAAGTAGTTGAGGCGGTCGTAGGTGATTTGATTTGGGTTAGTGAAGGGGGTAAGGCAGGAGTGGTGGGAGAAAAAGAGGAGGAGAAAAACAAAGAAGATGAATCACGAGAGAAAGAGAGACAGAAGGAAAGTGATGAAGAGCGAGAGGAGGAAAGTGAGGAAGAGAGAGACAAAGTGAGAGAGGAGGAAAGAGAGGAAGAAAGAGAGAGAGGAGGAGGGGAAGATAGAGAGGAAAGGGAGGAGGATAGAGAGGAATAAGGAGTGAGAGGAGGAAAGGAAGATAGAGAGGAAGATATGGAGGAAGAAGGAGAGATGGCAGGAGAGGACGAGTCTTCTTCCTCAGAAGATAAAATCCAAGCGTCCACATCGAAAGGGCCAGAGAAGAATTCCCCAAAAAATATGCCACTCTGATTCCCAACCGCTCGAGGGGTGCACACCAAACATCCCCGAACTCCTGAAAAATTATCATAACCATATTGGTTATTCTATTTGGAATAGAGATAAGGAGAGGGGAATAATGAAGTGTGTACCACTTCAAGAAATTTACTAAGTGGGATCTAGCCAAAGAGAATGAGAAGGTAATAGAGCTAGTGAGGAACTCCGGGTTGTACGATCTGATTAAACATTCCTATCAGTACATAGACTATGTATCGGTGTTGGCATTCATCGAACCGTGGCGGTCGGAGACAAATTCATTTCATATGCCGTTCGGCGAGATGACCATCACCCTAAATGATGTGTACCATCTCCTCCAAATCTCGATAGTAGGTAAACCGGTGTACGGTATTGTTCTGAAGAAAGTCGAGGAGAAGAAGGCCCAAATCCAATGGCTTACTAAATATTTGGGTTGTACCAAGGAGGAGGCCAAGGAGGAGTGTAAGTCTGTATACGATGTTCATTTTGATTGGTTAATGAATTTGTGTAAGGGGAGGGTTAAGAACTAGGGGAAAGTTCTTCAAAGAGGAAGATTGAGCAGGCTGCTAGGGGGTACTTGCTTTTTATGGTCGGTTACTTGTTGTTCCCGAACAAATCGAACAACTGCTTTCCAGTGTACTACCTGCAGTCTTTGCGAAAGGTCGACAAATGCAAAGACTATGCTTGGGGTATGGGTGTATTAACCCATATATATCGGCAGTTGGGGATTGCCTCTTAGGTGGACATTCGGCAAGTGGCCGGATATCTTCCCCTTCTAGTGGTGCATATTTAAAATTTTATTTTGTAATATAATAATCTCCTAATTAATATGTCTATATTGAAATTTTATTTTGTTTTGACTGTAGGCATGGATATACGACTACTTCAATTTGGCAAGGGGTGTTAGAAATCTACATTTCGAGCATAGCGAGCCGCGTCTATGAAAATGGAGTGCGCAAACGGTGTCAGGGGATGCCTTTGCACATTTATGGGAGCTAAGGTAAAGCTTAGATGATTTAAAAGCTTCAGACGTAAGTATTAGTTGTTTTAAGTTCAGTATTTGTTTTCTTTATTTATGTACGTACTAACATTTGGAAATACGTTTAGGTTGTATGGGATCCCTACTCCGAAAAAAGTGAGGCCTACCCATTTAAGGAGGTCTCATGGTACAACAACCTCCTTATCTGCCATGATGTCGGGGAACCCTACTACCCGGAGAGGGCCCTACGCCAAGCTGGACGTGTTCAAACAATTCCTAGACCGCCAATGCGCCCTTTGTCAGGGGAGAGGGGGAAGACCCACGCCCGATACAAATTAAAGTTTAATATCGAGAAATGGTATCAACTTAACTGGGTCGACCATATACTGTACAATGCCAGACGTTCGACCACGGTGAGTTCCGTACCTTGGTAATCTGTGAATGGGTCCATGCCTTGGTACCTAGAAAGATCCCATCCATGCATTTAAAATCTCGAGAATAGAATACGCAAGTCGGAGCTAAAGCACTCGGATAAAATAATACATGTTTTTAAATTTATCATTCAACTTATTTCCTTTGTTCAGGAATTGTCTAACACAGTTGATGATAATTTATATAGGCTAAGGGGATAGACGTAGTCATTAGCCTACTCCAGGAAGCTATGGATGGAGGCTCAGACCAGGAGGTTACGGATATCCTTGAACTATCACGTGTAGCGTTTGATGCCCTTCTTCAAGACAAGGGGATGCACGCTCATACAGAAAAGGTAAAGGCCTCGGTGCGTGAAGAAACATGGACTAAGGCATGGTATGATCCAGCCCCTAAGCAAAAAAAAAAATAAGCGAAATCCCCCCAAGCAAAAACTACCTCAACGAAGCGTTTAAATAGAAGATAGACAAAATTTGTTCAAACAATTTGAATGTAACTGTATTCTTAAAAAATTTGTTTGTAAAGTATCCCAAATTTTGTTATGTCTTATATGTTGGAACAGCTTTGCGACAATTATGTTGGAATAACTTATTTGGAACAACTTTGAAACAAATATGTTATGTGATATGTGTTTGATTGTTATGTACTTCAATGAATATGTTATGTGATATATGTTTGATTGTTAACCGTGAACATGCTTGAATGTTAACAAAACGGTGGGTTCTCACCGTTCATTACGTCTATACGGTGTGGTGTCACCGTCATACTAACATCAATGATGTGGTGTCACCGCCAAAGAAACAATCACAGTTTCATTAGACTGCGAAGAGTATATTTACGGCTACAACTAACCATGTATTTTGGGGTGAAAAAATAACTAAGTCTCTGCATATATTTCACGGTTACAACTCACCGTGAAGTGGGAAAACACGACTACATTCCACCGTGAAGGTATATCTCACGGTTACATGAAGCCGTGTATGTTGGGGGGAAATATTACCAAAGGCTCTGCATATAATTCACGGTTGGGTCACACCATGCAATGTATAATTAAGGCTATAACCAACCGTCTATATACTTGTCACGGCTACAACCAATCGTGTATTTTGGGGTGAAAAAATAGCCAAGTCTCTGCATATTTTACACGGTTACAACTCACTATGTAGTGGAAAAATAAGGATATCTTTCACCGTGAAAGTACATGTCACGGTTACATGAAATCGTGTATGTTGGTGGAAAATATTGCCAAAGTCTCTGCATATAATTCACGGGCGGGTCTCACCATGGAATGTATACTTACGGCTATAACCAACCGTCTATATACTTGTCATGGTGACAACCAACCGTGTATTTTGGGGTGAAAAAATAGTCAAGTCTCTGCTTATTTTACACGGTTACAACTCACCGTGTAGTAGGTAAACACGGCTATGTTTCACCGTGAAAGTAAATCTCACGGTTACATGAAACCGTGTATGTTGGGGGAAAATATTGCTAAAGTTTGTGCATATAATTCACTGTTGGGTCACAACGTGCAATGTATATTTAAGGCTATAACCAATCGTCTATATACATATCACAGCTACAACCAACCGTATATTTTGGAGTGAAAAAATATCCAAGTCATTGAATATCTTTCACGGCTACAACTCACCGTTGATATTTTGTTAATGGTGTGGTGTCACCGTGTATACATTTCGGCGGTGTCAATGGACCGTGAGTTACTTTAAATACCCCAAGATTTCTAATTTATCACATACATAACCAATGAATATTATAGTAATTGTTGAAAAAAGATAGAAAAAGTTTCAATCAATAATTATTAATAACCACATACAATCAATTTACATATAATCAATGATTGCAAAAAATTACAAAAAGTTACAATCATTACACTAGACTTTCTCCAACAACCAATTGACATATAACCAATCCTGATATATTACAAAAAGTTTTCAATCCTGATAACTATAAAAAGTTACAAGAAACCCTAGGAATTTCACCACAGAATTTAAGCCGCCGTCAAGTCCTCATCCTCATCCGACAATATCAAGCACGGTTCATCTCACATCGCAATGTCTTTGGGACATAGATTCTGAAACATTTGAAAGCGGGACTTAAACAAAATAGACCACTAAAGGGCATCTTCACTAGCCCTTGATTTCCAGTTAGAGGCAATTGGTGGTAGGGAGAAAAATCTTATACATTTCAAACTCACCCAATGAATATTTGACGAGTTCAGGATATAGATGATGCGATTGTCTTCCATACTAGGTTTTGGCCTAACATCGAATGGAACAAAAGTTAAGCATTGAAATTTAGATATCAACACAACCATTAGCTTAAGTGCATTCGGCGCAAGGTAGCCAGACTCTGGCATTATAAACCATCGCTTGCTAGTGCATGAGTGTCTAAAATAGTCTAATCTCCTCTCATACTCATCAATATCATAGGAGGTCATCACCGTAGCCCAAAACGGCTTGTCCCTACGTAGCTCAGACAACAAAGCACTACGAATAGCATCAGAATGTTCAAGTCCATCCCCAACACCCTCCCCTTTTGAAATAGATCTATATCCATAGTTTCCATCAGATTTTATATCATATATATCCTCCATAAATGATTGGAATAACTTGAGAACGTCCTTCATATACATCTTCTTCTCCCGAGACCACATCTCTGGTTTCACTCCTGTCAATGGGGCAATTTTTGTGAAGACTTTTTTAAGTTCCCTTGTGGACGGTACAACTTTCTCCCAAGCACAAGGGGATCTTTTTGTGGATATGTCAGTAGAATTTTTCCCCTTAGGTGGCCTTCCCTTTTGAAGAATTTGTACGGGCTCCATCAAGGGTGCGGTAGAGGGTTCGACAATCTCCATTAACTTTCTTAGCATCACATTTCTAATAGCTTCACCTACCTCATTCCACCTTTTCTTAAAAGATGTCATCACGGGTGTATAGTCAAGGTCACGGTACCGAGGGATGTCTGGGACAATGGCAAGTTTCCTCCAATGATCGTCTACTGCCCATAGTGGAATTTCTTGGCCTAGCTTCTCCCATTGGGCCAACTTTTGGACACATGGTAATCCGTATATGGTGCAAAGTACGTGGGAGCATCATATCTCCGTATATTGGGTGCTAGCTCCTGATGTGCTCAATACCGATTGCATGGAATCTATCTCAACAACAACTAGATCCAATGCATAGTGTGATGCCCAGCCACGGATCTCGCACAACAACGCATCACTGTGTCCATGCTTGGTGGATTAAAGTGATGTCTGAAACTCAGTTTGAATTCGAGTTACTTGGTGGACAAGTAATGCGTCCATACCCTTCCACACCGTCGTAAACGAACCGGTGCTATTTGTTTTGTATTTTTTTAGTTGCACATGGGCACCCTCTGCTCTGTTAGTTGTTCGGTTTCCACGGTGGGGTACGTGATTAGTCCATGCATGCACAAACTAAAAACGTAAAGGGATCCAATTCTTCGATATGTACCCAACCATGTTCGTGTATTCTTGCCAATTTTGGCGGAAAGCAGTCCATGCATTCTCAAAGTCATTCGTAGTCTCTGACTCTAACACCCCAATCCAACCTTGCATGGACACCTTCTTGTCCTGGTTTATAACGTTGTGTTTCACACATGCACCTTCAATGTTCTTCTGTGCATAGAATAAGCATAGAAGAACGGTGGCGTGTGGAAACACGCTTGGCAAAGCGTTTAGACAAGATTGTTGTTTGTCGGAGACAACAACTTATGGCAAAGCTTCTGGCTCGTATAATGACCGTAAATGTTACAAAGCCCATTTAAAATTCTCCTCCTTCTCACTCTTCAGAAATGCAAATGCAATGCACAAAGATTGCTCGGTAGAAATGACGCCAATCATCTCAAATAATGGCATATTGTAACGATTGGTCTTGTAAGTGCAATCGATCACAAGCACACTTGGGAAGCATTTCACCAATAAGCAAGAGGTGGGATTTGCAAAAAATAAATCCTCCACCACATCGTTTTGCTCATTCCTTCGATTCTAGTGGACATAATTCTTCTCCCCGAGAAAATGCATCAATTGTTTCATGGCGGTGCGCCCTTGCATCTCAACGCTCTTCATTTTGCTTTTAGCGTTATATATTGTTCGTATTGATGAAAAATTATTCTCCGACCTCTTTTTCAATGTATGGAGTACTTCCTTTGGGCCAACCCCATTGTTTATCATCTCATTTGTAATTTTCCACTCTTCTTGGGAGAGTCAGTCGGCATATGGTTGCCCAAAAAGTGATTTTGACACTACGTGGTTGTGTACCCCACAGAGAACTTCAACCCCCCAACGGCCATTATTGTGCGGAACTCCTTTCAATCTAAATGGGCAATCACATTTTCGCGTTTCGGAAGAACGCTTCCTCTTCTTTTCCAACTCCTCGTCTTTTTTGGTCTATGAAGCTCGCTTCACTCACAACCAAGTACGACCCTACCCTTACGGACTGTACTAGCCTTGTCGGATTTCAAAATTATCACGATCGCATGAAGCTTGCGACTAACTTGCTGACACCAATCAATCATCTTGTCCCAGTCATAAAAAATCTGCACGATAAATGGAGCTGGTGAGGATAATTGTAAAATCATGTTGAGTACAATATCAATAAGCAAAACATACCTCCTCAGTTATGAGTTCGACTGTATGGTCTTGATTAATCACATTAGTATCCAATGCTTCTTCTATTTTTGTATCCTAACAATGTACACAATCAAATTATGCCATACAATAATGTCATGCATATAATGTCTCAAAGTGTTGGAAATTAACTACGTGATATGGTTTTTTACCATAGACGATGTGAAATCTGGAAAAAAATCACGCAAACATTTGGGTGAAGTAGATGTCGTTGCTTGTTCAATCATACTCGGTTCATGCATATCCGTTTTCTCGGTGGATGCACATTCAGTAGGTACACTCGGTACAATGAGATTGTCTATATCGTGCCAAAATGTATCATCTAGAACCGAGTCATCTAACTGAAATGACAATACAATAATCAGTACATGAATGAATGGCAATATGTTACATGAATTATATCTATATTTAACTTATCACGGCCACATTAAACCGTTGGTATAATATCACGGCCAAATAAAACCGTAGTGAACTTATCACGGCCAACTTAAACCGTGAATATATAACCACAGCTAAGTGAAACTGTGAGTTTATAACCCGGCCAAGAATCATTACACGGTGAAGGGTAACCGTGTTATGTTAATATACGGTGAAATGTAACCGTGATGTGTCATTACACGGCATCTTAGGACCTAAACTCATTGTCACTTACGGTGATGGGCAACCGTAAGTGCAGTGAGTGTAGTTTTTTTTTCGTCTTTTCATTATTTTAAAAGTTGTTTTACATATTATATAGTGCGTAGAGGTGTTTTAATAACTCAAAATCATCAAATGAGCATTGGATATTTCAAGTTTGCGAAGCTTGATCATCAACATTCTTTTCATCACCCATTGTAATGTAGCCCATTGATACTTGGTTTCTGTATATAAACAACACAACAAATACACGAAAATAGAGATTTGGGAAGGTTTGGTAAAGATGATTTCATCTAGGTTTAGCCGTGGGTTTGAGAATTCGTTGGGAAGAGTAACCGGTTTGAAAATGTGTCTTTTGGTTGGTTTGTGGTGTTAGTTTGTGTGTAATTTTTTGTTTTGTTTGAGATATATTATATATGTTACAAGAAAAAAAAGGTACAACACTTTTGAGTGTTTTGGAGTAAAGTTTGGATTTAATTTTTATGTGGTGTTTTGGAGATATTTTTTGGGTGTAAATATCAAGATCCTTTTATTTATTTTTGAGTTAGGATTTTTTTAGTTTAGTTTTGTTATTTTTATTTTTAGATAGTTTTTTTTTAGTTGGGTACAAATGACACACACCCACACCCACACACATTATCCTACATCTCACACAAACCCAATCCCCCCCCCCCCCCCCCCCACTAATGTAACTCACTCAACCACACCATTCTATCCTACACTCTCCCACATCCTAAAACCCCCACTTCATCTCCACAATTCAACCCTCTCACCTTTCACTACCTCCATTAACCAACTCACAACTCTCACCTCACACTCATCAACACATCACCACCATCCCATGGCAGACCCTTGACCCGACTTCCCAAAGCCCCAAACGGAACTTTCGGCTTGTTCAAACCAGACCCAAATTTTGGCCAAAATCCAAACATGTGACCCTGTTCAAACCCTCGACCCTACACCTGCCAAATGAAATCCATACCCATTTTCAGCGGCCAAAATTCATCCCACACCTACAAACAATCCTAGACTCGGAACCAACAAACTAGTGAACCCAATACCCGGTACAAACTCGGCCCATACTTGCCACCTGCTTCCCACGACCCCCTTCTACCTCATGACCCGAAATTGACCAAACCTCCGGATCAAAACTCCAGAACCCGAGGTCCCCCTTACCTCTTAACCCACGATCCATCTGCCTAGACGAACTCAACCTAACCCGATTCTAGCTCAAACCCATGTCCAACCCACCTCATGACTCCAACCCAATTCAAACCAAGCCATTACTCGACCCTATCTCCTGCATATAACCCAAACAAAAAGAAGACCAAATAAAAGAACCCTCACATGTATAAAATGCCTTATGTCCCCATTTTCCTTAAATTCCCCCAACACCTCTTCTCCCACATGCACATCTACCCATACCCGAAATACCCTCATACCAAATCAGATTTTTATTACCTCACACATTTTCCATGCACACCATTAACCTTCCCAATTTACCCCTTAGCTCCATGCCTACTATTTAAGGGAGAAGAAGACCCATTTTGATGATATTATAGAGAGGAAAATTTTAGCGTTAGAGAGAGAAACACCATTTCAGTGTAGTTTTTTTTAGGTTAGAATTTATTTTATTTTATTTAGAGATTAGTGAGAAAATAAATTAGTGAGAATCAATTTGAGTGTAATTTTTTATGTAATTTTGGTTTGATCATTCAAATTGAGGGATGTAAATTTCAACGCAAGTATTGAAGTTCAATTAAGCATCAAGAGATTGGGTTTCATTGTTCTCTTCTCTTCTCATCTATTTTAATGCTTTTGATTATTAGTTTGTCAATTTTAAGATCATGTTAGGCTAAAATCCCCTTTCAAGGGGTGGGAGTGAACCATTATTTGATGTTATTTTGATTTAATTAGTTTGATTATTTTAAAATTACCTTTGAATGTTAATTTTGATCCTTCACCCTTAAGTTTTGGCCTCAAAAGAGGGTAAATAATTTTCGAGAGAAAATCAAAATTCGAGATATAATACCCATTTTAGATTCGAACTAGAGATAGGGATTTCTGTAGTGTGGTATTATTCCTTGAATTTCAACTTTAAATTTTATTTTCTAAGATTTACAAAATTTTTAATGAATCGATGTTAGCGGGTGATTAATTAAAAGGAGTGTGAATCTAATTTTCTAGAGTTGTGGGGGATTGAACTTAATTTTTTAATAAGTTACTATTAAAATTACATTTGCAACGAGAGTTGATTTGTAATTTTATTATTAATTTGGGAGACTTCAAATAATTAAATTATTTAGTTAGAATAGCTAGAATTTGTGGTGTAGTCCCACTCCTTTATTGTTCTCAAATATATTTACCTCACTTTATCTCTTATTTCAATGTTAGACTTTGTTCATCATTTTTAGTCACTTCTTTACATCTTTGATTTAGTAGTCTTATTTCACTTTAATCTCAAGATTGTTTTAATATTGAAAAAGCTAAAAAAATTAGAAAAAGTGAAAAAGAAAATAATAAACAAATGAATTGCGTGTCGCTCTTTTATGTTTCACCCTTAGATTTGGATTGATACCTCGCTTACCACTATTCTCTAGTTTTGTTATATTTTTTGTAGGCAATTGAGATTTTTTCTTAGAGGAGCTTCAAACAACAAAAAATACCGAGTTGTGGGTCCACCAGCAGTTCCCGGTCACCAATAATAATTTTGAAATCAAGACGAGAATGACGGCTCCAGCATAGCCAACATCACCAACATCCTGTAAATGCACAAAATGCAGCACAGCAGAAAAATAAATCATTTCTCTCGTAACTAGTGACCTAGCCGACGAAGGTGAGATATGGAGAAGTCCCGCTAATAGCTCCCTAGGGGAGGTGGAAAATTTAGGCATAGTTGTCGCAACACTAGAATTTATCCCTAACATGGAAGAGAACTCTTTATAAATCAGACAGATTTCGTCCAACCCGAAGCGAAGGACATAGTCTTTAGGATACCAAAACCCTACCTCTGGCATCAACATGTTCCACTCTATGGGCCGATTGCGCTATACAAGAAATCGATGCATCATGTTTAAAGAATCGTAGTCATCATTGTATGACAACATTGCCTCAAAGGTTTTGATGTAGCTATCAAATTAAACACTGCCAGGCAGAGCCATGTCACAAAATAAGAAAGAAGAATGCGAAAGATAAGGAATGTGGAGGTGTGAGTAAAATTCTCCACCCATGCCCCCTATTTATACTTGGAAAACACCAACCAAAGACAAAAACATGCAAAAATCGGAGAAAAACTTACCCCCGCCAAGTACCAAGAAATTAAAGAAAGTGCAATCAAAGCCTTGGATTGCTTTGACAGGAATAACATGCTGATAGGCAGGATAAGGGGCATGTCGATCGACAACCCCCTATTTAAGGAAAATTCCCCTTTTCTTTTTTTGTCAAAATAAAAAAAAAAATAATAATCTTTGTTCTCAAAAGAATTTTGAATTTCCTCTTCCCATCTTTTTACTTATCTTGTTTTAAAATAAATTCTCTCTCAATTCCCTTTTTACGATCTCAAAAGCAAAGTAAAAAGAGCATGTGCATTAAGTCACCAAAGGAAAAAATGAAAAAAAACATATCATTTTCATAGATATTTGTTGTGTTACATTGAATTTACAGGAAGAAATAAAAATACAACGGGACTCAGTCCGAACCCACATTCTCTCTCTCTCTCTCTCTCTCTCTCTCTCTCTCACTCACACACACACACACAAACCTACCCTTATCTGCAACCTCTCTCTATTTTCATATATTCTCTTTCTCATTCTATTTCTCTCTCTCTAGGAACCTCCTTCCCTGCGGTGCATTCTCTTCCCCTGACGTCGAGACGACGTACCTCCACTCCTCGAACCAGACCCTTCCTCAAATGAGGCAAATGACACCAAGCAAGATGGAAATGGGATGGCCTCCCGAATGTGAGCGATCCTCAAACTATCTAATTGCGGATGTCCTTCATCCAGCTGGTGGACACCGGGATGTGTTGCAAGAAAAATAGAAAAAAGTAAATGAGTCAATCTGAGGCAAAGAAAGAGATAAGGAAATTAAAAAATCAAAAGAGATGAAAATTATATCGTTGGCTGGAGAACCTCCTCCGGATCCATCGCATTGGGACGGTGCAGCATACGCACCGACCCTCTGCCATCCCACCAAATACTATACGAATGAGGGGTCAACTACATAAAAGGAACCTCCAAGGTCGTCGCCACCATCGATGACGATGCACTACCTGCGCTGTGGGAGGACCCCGCTGGACAACTTGAACCCAATTGGGGGAGAGGCATCATGTCATATATATTAGGTGGCATTAACCATATCGACATAAAATCTAGATAGTCATAAGTCACAGTCGTGTCAGTATATGACAAGTAAGGCTCTCCCATCATCTTCGCTACTTACGCATCATCCGACATCTCCCGCACTCACCTTATGTACACCGGGGGCCTCATCGGTGGCACAATAACCTCCTCCTCCACAACCTGGCAGAATACTCTATCCTCACGGTACCAGGAGTAGCCAAACTCATGCGCCAACAGATGCCACATCTGCGCATTCCCCTCAATCAACCCCGTATGCTAGATGGTAGTCCCACAAGGATAGAAAGTCACCGGCAAAATTACCAGTGGGAAAAATATCAATATCGAAAAAGATCATAAAGGAAAATGGTCTCAAAAATAAAGAAGAAATTACCCTATTGCTCGCCATGCCACGCACTGCCTCCAAGGAGAGAGACTTCTTTGACAGCAAGTTTATTTTCCGCCACCGATACATTCGACAGAAGTCCCCAACAGACTCGTCCTTCAAAGCTATCAATTGGTTGTTAAACCCAATCACCTCATAGAACCACGTCTGCAAAAGATAAGAGGTCAGTAATCAAGAAATCAAGAATAAAATGCATTAAGGAAAATGTGAATGCATAAAGGAAAATGCAGAAAATAAAGAATACCTCAAAATGATATGTGGTGCCAGTAAAGGTTCGTCGGCAGCATCGGATGAATGCATACAGAGAAGAATAAAGGGTCGCCAAGTTCAGGGAGCACCCCGCCTAGGGTGTTCAGTCCTTTATTAAATTAAATCAGAATATCCAGTTGGTTCATTCTTAGCATCTATGTCGAAAAACTATTTCTTTATTAATTCACCAAATAAATAATTAATCTAGTGACAAAACTTTTCCATTTTTAATTTATTTAAAACCATTACACAAAGCGTAAAAATAATAGACAACATCACATCACAACTGAACAAGACTAAATATAATTGGAATAACTCTCTAGTTAAAATATATCATTACCATCAAATAAAACTGATATCAACAGTACTCACATAAATGATTACAATCTATGGAATAGAAATTAAATAACTAAAATCCTGGGAGGCATGACCTAAATGAAAGTAGACACTACAGATGTGTGAATCAACAGAATGGAAGCATCTAAACAAATTTGACTCTCCAGTAGCAGCTATAGCCTGTCAAGATATCCATATTCTATGCCGGCATCCCTGATACTAGATACCTGATGTACAAGATATAATAGAGAAGACAATATGTAAGGAAACGGGTCAGAGCCCGATTTTAAAAGATTTTTAAAATAGCAAGTCCTTAACAATTGCAATTAAGCAATTATTATGTTCATGTTAGCTTCTCGGGCTCTCACTTGAGAATTTTCACCTCTCATCTAGTGTGCACGCCTAATGTACCTTATCATCTCCCAAATTAAGGTTTTCAATTATGATTCAATCCCATATCATTTCCCCGTATTTCCCACGTAATACGTATAATAATTAAACATGTTCATTTCTCTTTAATATGAACTAGGCTTCCAAAACTTTAAGATTAAGTATTCACTTACTTAATTAAATGAAATCTCATTATTTAATTTTATCTACAATTTCACACGATAGATTACCGCATAGTATATATGTTAATCTTCAAATTTCACACAGTAGGTTACATCACCGTATATATAGTTTAATCTACTATTCTCTCCTAGTAGATTACATCACAGTATATATTTAGCACATTATTATATATACTAATAAGGAACCTCCCAGACACAGTTGTGGTGCATGCATACTATGCTATCATTTTTTGATATATCTCTCGTTGTATACATGACTATTGGTTCGGCGTCTCTCATGAACCATAAATAACATAACACACATATTGGAGGCGAGCATACTCCCCAGCCGAATGGGTCATGCACATACCTACGCTCCCATTCAAACATCAAAACTATCATTCACACCGATAGAACATGTCCAAGGTTCTATGCTCAATGTACGAATCAAAAATCCCCCCAAATGGGCTCATTAGGATGAGATCGTCCACCACACAAAACCTCCACCCCGCTAGCAAACAGCGTAGGTATGTCATACACAAAATAAATAATAATATAGGTATTCACCCCACATATATATAATAACAATAGGGCACAAGCACAACCCATATAAATATTTCCATATGTAGTACATTTATCTCGTATATCTTACGTATTTACAGATTGTGACTTTACTTCTCAAATTATATTCACGAGCTTCACTCGAAGGGTAATTATTGATTCCCCGTGTAAATTCAGTAGGTAGCCACTCATACCCTACTAGTCCATGTCATCACAACTCCTGAATTTCTATGAATAAAAATTATCGTCAATTAGGTTTATTTCTCGATAATCCTTAATTTAATATTAACCCTTTCTTTTATCTCCTATTGTTAATCCCATATGACCCTTTTACTACTCGTAACAATCTTAAACCATCATTCACCTGATTTAAACCCCCAGTTTATATAATTCTCCACCGTAAGGAATTCAATTTACACTCGTTAATTTCCCTCATTCCATCCCATACAATATAATATTTTTTGGGTCTTAAGTATACCCTACTACCCTCCTCTAAGTCCCAATTTATTCAATTAATCATCACCAAATATTTCCCAAAGTTGGGATTTAAACAAATATTTAAATTGGAATTAAATCACATTTCCATGGGGAGTCGATCGATCGACTGTTCCTGGTTAATCGATCGATCATTCCATCGATCGACATTCTTGAGTCGATCGATCGATCGACCAAATATTACCCAGATTCTACATATGCTTACCTATGGGTTTTAACATCTTTCATCCTCAAAATCATATTTAGACATCTCCAAATTTATATTCATTTAACCCATATCATATACTAACATATATGGGCAGGTTCTAATGCATACAAATTAATTAAACATCATCAATATGTATAAATCTACCCGGATTCCATATTCAATCTCAAGAATTCTAGTTTTCACTTTATCATCAATTAAACATGTAAATCCCAGATTTCTTCACCAAGTAATTCATATATTTCATGGAGTTGATTCTAAAATTAGAAAGAGATCAATCCTACATAATTCTCATTTCAAAGATTCATAAAAAAAATTCTTATTTCATATCACTTTTTTAGAATTTTCTAAACATCCTAACATGGGCAATTTACATGCTAAAATTTGCAATAGTTGATAACTTGCCTTTAGATTGTAGGTCTGAACCTTTGGGGATAATAGTCTACTGGTGGTCCTCTCCCTTCCCTGGCCAACTTTTGGTATTGGCGTCGGTTTAGGATGACCTTTGGCCTCTTGGCTTCCTAGAGGTGTCTCTTCACTTCTAGGGAAATCCGTTACTCTCCCATAAGGCTTTCTCTCTTAGTTTGGTGAGTAAACTATGAATCTACCACCTTTTAAGCTTATAAACACTCTTCAATTTTCGTGGTTACTATTCATTTCCCAAGTAAAATGACCAAAATACCCTCATCGGGGTGTCTATTTGGTTCCAAAGTGTCCCGAGACTCAAATCAAACACCCAAGTAGAATTTTTTGACTATTTAAATCCTTGCGGACACTTTGATACAGTCAAAACGACCATGTGGATGACATAAAAATATTTTACTTTTAATTCCATTTAATTATAGTCCCAACATGACTCACACGCATGTCCCGACTTAATTATCATAATTGTCGTATTCGTCACTCGCGACAATTCATAAAATCATAATCATTAGTCATATATATTACTTTTGATCACCAAGTAATATTCATCATAAATCACATATTACTTTATTCCGAATTAATTTTTAATTTATCCCACAATTAATTATAATTAATCCCATTTTAAAAATCATAAAAAATACAGGGTGTTACATACTTCCCCCTTACAAAGGAATTTCGCCCCGAAATTCGGAAAAGGTATACCAGATAAGAACAACTATGTCCATATGTTGCACATCAAATCCTCGCGTGCATAAGTAAACTAATCCGTACCGCCCATACAGTATGCTGACAAATATCCTTAATAATGAACACCTCACGTATGTTCTTTTTAAAACTCTAGGTTACCCTGTCACGTAGGTTCTTACTTAAGACTTATCATTTAAGTTCCACTACTTAACCTTTATTTTAGATATTCACTATCTAGCCTTCTACTTTTCACACTTTAGTAGATTAATCGTTCTTTAGATACATACGTTCTCGTCTCGCGACGATCGCACATAAGTAGGTTATTTGCGCAGTGTATATTTTACACGCATTATATACTCTAAGTATCAACCATCTCTGATTTTCGCAATAGTACTTGGTCCCCCACATTTAACTAACAAGCGGGAGAACAACGAGGCTTGTCGTGCCATACCTCAACTAGAATCATGCCCAAAAGTGAACTTATATGAGTTATTGTACATAAACTCCACTAGTGGAAGGGACTGCTCTCGTCCTCCCCTAAGATCCAAGGGTACACGTATGATTTATTCTCCAATAATTGATTAGTCCACTTGTTCTGTCCATTTGTCTGCGGATGATAGAACGAGCAAAATCACAACTCGGTACCGATGGCCTCGTGAACACTCTTCCAAAATCGACAGACAAAGATCTTGTTCCAATCGGATAAAATATGAAGCGGTACCCCATATAAACTCACTATCGTGATCTACTTCGATCAACCGATTTCCTATCACCCATATAGGATCATAACCCCCTTCGCGCTATTATCCTTGGAAATACTCTCCTATAACCACTTCAGAATCCCCAACGGTTGAAGAAACACCTATTGGTTTCGGATGGTCCACCCTTTACCAACAGACAGGTGACCCTTTTCAAAACAATTTAGTAAGATTTATCTTCATTAAATCCCATAAACACTGTCATTTATTACATGATGAAAGCATACAAATTTCTAAATGAGTCCTTTATTGTTTTGGCTCAATTCCGGACAAAAACGTTTGAGTCATAGGATAGAGTTCTTGACCATCCTTCAAGCCTATGACATACTAAAGTTGAAGACGTAGCGGCCAAGAGTATAAATATTCATCAAATACTGAGTTTGTTGTGCCTCGTTTCTACGTCAACAACATGTGTTCCGTTTAATCCTAAGGTATGAATGCATTACATATTTATATAGGAGCTTGGAACAAATTTTATTGGGTGTAAGCTTTATTTAAACTGTTGTTTATTTTCAGAAGGTTTCTTTAAAACTTTAAAATAAAGTTTCTGGGCTAAAATCGAATTTTTAAGCTTTCTGGATTTTCGTTCGAAATTGTCGTTCAAACGAGTTTTTCGTTCGAACGAGAATTTCGTTCGAACGAGGTTTGCCAACGACTTGCCACTGGAACTTCGTTCGATATTATCGTTCAAACGAGTTGGTTTGTTCGAATGAGAATGTGGTTCGAAGGAGTTTGGCAACGAGATTTCCCATCAGGCCACTGGAACTTCGTTAGAAGAGTCGTTCGAACGAAAATCTCGTCCGAACGTGATTTTCAGCGGGAAATTAAATTGGCAGTTTTGGGCATTTTTTCACCCCTATCCCACTACTTTTCCCCACTAACTTTGGGCACACTTATGAAGTGCGGGAACCAACATTTTTGGGTTAACCTTTTCACATACTACAATCTCCAAGAGAGAGTTTGAGAGAAAAATTCTACGTAGAAAAAGTTCAAGTTTGAGTGTTTTATTTTTCAAAAAAAATTTTTTTAACACTTTTGTTTTCACCCATAGTTTGTTTATTCCAAGTTTCCATATAAATATCTTTCTTGGAGTGTTTGGCACCGGTTTATCTCTACATTTTGAAGAGAGAGTTTGGATTTACTTATGCATCCCTCAAAGAAGAAGTCTTGTTATTTTGCTGCGGCATTCTCACATGGTGAAAGGCACCATGTGTGGTTGACAGTGTTCCTACAGCTTAATTGGTGGATTCCAAGGTTCCAGTGGTGTCCGGGATTGTCGGATAGGCAGGGGTATTTACAAGCAGATGCGTCGGGGATTGAAGGAGTCGAGTGTTGTAAGTCATCTTGCTTGTAATTATAAATTCCGTACTTAGTGGACTTAAGGCTAGGGTCGTCCGAGGTTTTTTACCATTGTGGGTTTTTCCTCGTACATCGAGGTGTAGTGATTTATTTGTTAATTTTATCTTTTACAAAATTCACATTAGATGCATGCTTAGGTAAAAAGATAAAATTGGTTTAAATCACTACTTGTTTAATTTGGTGTAAATACAATTTGGGTATATGTTAATTTAATTCAAGTCTTCATTTAATTTGTTAAAATTGGATTGGCCTAATTTGGTAATATTGAAAATATGACTTAGGCAAATTTCTAGGACTTGGGTTAAATTGGTTTAAGTGAAAAATGTATTTGTTGATTAATTTAATTTCACTTTGAACTTGTTTAATTTTAATTTGAAAGAAATTAAAATTTGGTGTTTGTGTGTGTTTAATTGAACCATCTCGCTTCCGAATCTCTAAATGGAAATTGAAATTACTTTTGTAATAAGATTTTAAATTGGGGCCCTTGCGCTTTCAAATTGGTATCAGATCATTGATTTAGAAAGCCTCACATTTTCAAATTGGTATCAGAGCCGGAGCGCTAATTTATCGCGTCATAGATCCGTTTTTCGGCTTTTATAATTTTTGCGCTCCTTGTATTTTTAGGTGGTTCATTTTTTACTCACTCTCATTTTTGTTTTGTATCTCTCGATGGGACGTCTTAATGATAATTTGTCCATTTATAATAATGATGATGTTTTTGCTATTCGAGAGGAATTTAATTGGCTTAATAAGTGTAATGAAAATTTAAGAGAACCAAATGTGAGATTTGCAAAAAGAATTAAATTTCTTGAAAATGAAAATTCTTGTTTTAAAGCTAAAGTTGAATTTTTGCAAACCTCGCTATCTTAAAAAGATATTTTTTGTGAAAAGCTCATGGACATAAATTAGAATTTTAATATTTTAGAAATGTCCAAGAAAAAGAGTGATAATCTAGAAAAGACTCTTAGGGACAAGTTTGTTCACATTGAGGGGGAGCGTGATAACCTTCTTGGAGTTATAGAAAATTTAAAGAAGGAGTCCCGTAAAATTGAGTCTAATTTATCACTTGAGTCCAAAATTTTAAAAATGAAAAATAACTTACAAGACTCGAGTAATAGTTGTAATGGTTCTAGCTCATCTAGTTCAAATATTTCTGTTGCTAAAGCTAAGGCCATTGTTTGTTTTAGAGGATCAACTTTATCCAAGGACTTTAGAAAAGGTCACACCTTAGGTATCATTCCTCGTGTTTTCACATGCTTGCATTGTGGTAGGAAAGTTCACCTTAGGTCATTTTGTTTTGATCTTAAAAGAAGCCTTAGTAAGTCTATCTCTAGCATTTCATTAGTTCTCAAATCCCATCATTTTAAATATACATCTATATGGATTAGGAAATCATTTTTAGACAAGCTAGATATTAGATTTGTCGATTCTCATTTGATTTCACATGAAACCTCCCTTGCTAAATTTAAAGGTTGAATGTGTTAGTTTTGTTTGCATACTCTAGCTTTTTGTGCTTCATATTATATATCATTGCTAGGTGTATGCATGTTTAATCATTTTCTAGTCTATGCTCCATGCTTAATCACATGCTAGAATTATGATTGTTGTTTATCTTTTGTATTATATATTTTTTATTTTAGGTTGGATTTAATGAAAAATACAAAATGATTTTTGTTTATCATTTGTGTTTTACCCTTTTCGTTATTTATGCTTAATGAAAAATACAAATGATTTTTGTGTGTCTTTTGAGTAAATATTTTTATTTTTGGTTAAAAAATTGTCAAAAAACTCAAAAAGATTTTTTTTGTGTGTATTTTAGTTTGACACACTCTATGTGGCATATACTTGTGTTTGAATCCCATCTTTTACGCTCCCATGTGGTTAGAACTTTTGGTTTAGATTATCAATCCTTAAAATGTTCTTTACCATGCTTACATGGAGTAGTTGGCTTTTGTTTGTGTTGATATAATGGATTCTATTTTTATATGCCTCAATTCACACATGCACGAGGTCTCTTGAAATTATAACTTCATATGTATATTTGAGCTATGTGAGGTGTTCTCCTACCAATCTTGTCATCTACATGTTATGGGACCTAGGAGGACTAGTGCATGTCAAAATTCGTTGCACGTGAGATTTGTGTGAGACACACACACACACACACATATATATATATATATGTGTGTGTGTGTGTGTGTGTGTGTGTGTGTGTGTGTGTGTGTGTGTGTGTGTTTGTGTGTGTGTGTGTGTGTTTGTGTGTGTGTGTGTGTGTGTGTGTGTTTGTGTGTGTGTGTGTGTGTGTGTGTGTGCACGGAGAAGGGCATCGAAAGGAATAATCATCCTTTTCAAGTAAGCCACCGTTTGTTTGGACCTAAAAAAAATATGTGGTCCAAAGGCCTAAAAGAATAATGGCATTAAAAGAAAATAATTGCTAATGACTTGTTTAGTTGATTTATTCATTCAAAAAAATAATATATGCTTATTTAGGGAGATTGGATGGTCTCTCAACGGTTTGCACAATGTCCGTTTATCCTAGTTGCGCTTTCAATGTCATGACTCTATTGGTTTGTAGAATCATTAACATGATAGGCTTGTTTGCATTGTGTGTGTTTGTTCATTGAGTTCAATTTATATTGTCATATGAGGTTATATTCAAATGTGATGACATTTGCAATCAATTGAGAACTCCGTGAACATGTTTTAAGTGATTGGGTCTAAATTTAATTGTTACTAGTACACACCCTAACACCTCCGTTTTCATATGACACATTTTTGCCATACGAGTGTGAAAAGCTTATTTTATTTTGTGTCATGTGAGGTGTTAATACCTAGTTTATGTACGTGTGCGTTAAGGATAGTAATTATGTACTCATACATGAGGTATTCTATTTGTCTTTGTCGTGCCTTCTAGTCCATCTATGCTTCTACTTTATGATTGGTATCTATCTTGTTACATTATTTGTTGATATCACATGCTTAATACTTTATGTATCATATTAGTATCATTTTCTTGCATCTTAGTTGGTATCTTTATTCTTTATATGGATTAGTTATCTATTTTTTGCCTATATACATTCATTTTCTAATCACTCTAAGCTTCATCGTGTTTAATTATTTTTATCCTTTGTCTATTCCTGAACAAAAAGGGGGAGAATGATAGGGGGGGAAATGGTATATAATCCTATTGTAATCTTATCTAAGTTTAGGATATTTAACATAGGGGGAGAGCGCTATCTTCTTAGGTTGATCATAGTTGATAAATGGGAGAATTAATTTAGGGGGGGTATTTACCTTAATTGCATTTAATATTCTTGGGATATTCCCTATGCGTTTGATAGTTTTCTTAAGTGTGCAAGAATTCTTCTAAATGGCAACATTCATCGTCGGCAAAGATATTGATCCTTGGGTTTTGAGTCAAGCTATTGTATTTTTACTTTGGGTGGGATATTTTTTAAGTCTAGTTGAGCTTGATGGCCCTTTAGGATTTTTGTTGGTTTTTGTCCCAGAATAGCCAAAGGGGGAGATTTGTAAGGACACAAATTTCCAATTGAGTCCTTTGTTGTTTTGGATCAATTCCGGACAAAAACTTTTGAGTCATAGGATAGAGTTCTTGATCATCCTTCAAGCCTATGACATACTAAAATTGAAGACGTAGCGACTAAGAGTATAAAGCTTCATCAAATGCCGAGTTTGTTGTGCCTCGTTTCTACGTCAACAACATGTGTTCCGTTTACTCCTAAGGTATGAATGCATTACATATTTATATAGGAGCTTGGAACAAGTTTTATTGGGTGTAAGTTTTGTTTAAACTGTTGTTTATGTTCATAAGGTTTCTTTAAAACTTTAAAATAAAGTTTCTGGGCTAAAATCTAATTTTTAAGCTTTCTCGATTTTCATTCGAAATTGTCGTTCGGACGAGTTTTTCGTTCGAACGAGAATTTCGTTCGAACGAGGTTTGCCAACGACTTGCCACAGGAACTTCGTTCGATATTGTCGTTCGAACGAGTTTGGCAACGAGATTTCCCATCAGGCCACTGGAACTTCGTTAGAAGGGTTATTCGAATGAAAATCTCGTTCGAACGAGATTTCTGGCAGGAAATTAAATTGGCAGTTTTGGGTATTTTTCACCTCTATCCCACTACTTTTCCCCACTAACTTTTGACCGACTTATGAAGTGCGGGAACCAACATTTTTGGGTTAACTTTTTCACATACTACAATCTCCAAAAGAGAGTTTTGAGAGAAAAATTCTAAGTAGAAAAAGTTTGAGTTTGAGTGTTTTATTTTTTAAGAAAAAATCTTTAAACACTTTTGTTTTCATCCATAGTTTGTTTATTCAAAGTTTCCATATAAATATCTTGCTTGGAGTGTTTGGCACCGGTTCATCTCTACACTTTGAAGAGAGAGTTTGGGTTTACTTCTACATCCCTCAAAGAAGAAGTCTCGTTGTTTTGCTGCAGAATTCTCACATGGTGAAAGGCACCATGTGTGGTTGATGGTGTTCCTACAGCTTCATTTGTGGATTCCAAGGTTTTGGTGGTGTCCGGGATTGTCAGCTAAGCAGAGGTATTTACAAGAAGACGCGTCGGGGATTGAAGGAGTCGAGTCGAGTGTTGAAAGTCATCTTACTTGTAATGGTAAATTTCGTACTTAGTGGACTTAAGGCTAGGGACGTTCGAGGTTTTTTACCATTGTGGGTTTTTCCTCGTACATCGCGGCGTAGTAGTTTATTTGTTAATTTTATCTTTTGCAAAATTCACATTAGATGCATGCTTAGGTAAAAAGATATAATTGGTTTAAATCACTACTTATTTAATTTGGTGCAAATACAATTTGGGTATATGTTAATTTAATTCAAGTCTTCATTTAATTTGTTAAAATTGGTTTGGCCTAATTTGGTAATATTGAAAATATGACAAGCAAATTTCTAGGACTTGGGTTAAATTGGTTTAAGTGAAAAATGTATTTGTTGATTAATTTAATTTCACTTTGAACTTGTTTAATTTTAATTTGAAAGAAATTAAAATTTGGTGTTTGTGTGTGTTTAATCGAACCATCTCTCTTTCGCATCTCTAAATGGAAATTGAAATTACTTTTGTAATAAGATTTTAAATTGGGGCCCTCGCGCTTTCAAATTGGTATCAGAGGATTGATTTAGAAAGTCTCACGTTTTCACATGATACATCTTATATTCTCTCAAATATACCTATAATATTGATCCATGTGACTTTGCCTCATCGCGTGTCACAAAACCTTCCCCTTGCTCTAAAAATCAGTTTCTCATGAAACGTAAGCCTCTAACAAATCTTAGGGAATAAGCTTTGACTTCCCTGGCTAAATGTCATGGAATTCATACGACAATAATAATCTACTACCTGATACAATACTTTCAATTACCTAGGGCGCCCATACACCCTATATTTCGCGCATTATTGGACAATTCAATTTTTTCGCATTTATCATATTTTTTCTATTCATGATGCAACCATTCTGTACTAGTTTTTTTGTTAGAACTAGGCGACTCTTTTTGTCTTAAGTCGTAGTGGAAATTATCAACCATCAATTATAGTCTTGTAAATGTACAATGATCAAAGTACGAAACACAATGTACTATAGACCAAACTTCTCTCCAACTCCCGACGTTTTCTAGTTTCATGCATGGGATGTCTTGCAAAGAAAAATACAAAAGAGGACCCCCCCCCCCCCCCCCGCTCGATACACTACTACCTAAGATATTTGGTCATCTAGATCCGTAAGGCCCTCAGTCCATAATATTTACCTTCCCACAATCTCCGTATGTTGACATAAAAATCAACTTATGTCCCTTAGAAATAATATGAAACATGGTGCTCTCACTATACCAAGTTCGCGGTGCTATGTATATAACGAGTTATATCTTGCTGCTCGTTAAAGAACACAATGTATACTGAGTCACATCAGTAAATAAATCCCTACGCATCGAGATCACATATAATTAGTCAACGTACTCACTGAGGTCTACGATACCATAAATTTTTCATATATACATATATATAGGCCCAACCCTATTTCAGGTGGCGCTTCACTAAATTAATATTACTCCCCTCGGAATATCAAACACGATAGTCTTATCACTCAATCTACTATCGTTTAGACATTCAGTAATTAATCACTACACATTACCATAATAAGCTCTACTTTACTAACTCAATGCAGTAGCAAAATATAACGCTAAAATATGTCCTTAGTGCCCACCCGGCTTACTCACGGGTGACATAAAAAAGCCCCGATACTCATAACAAATACGTTTGTAACCAGACTGTTAAAACCAATGTACCCAATAAACTCGACTCACAGGAGAATTTTAATGTTAACAATTCATATATGTATTGTGTCACACCCATGTCACTTGAAATAATCCTTTTCTTGCAAGGATGAAACAAAACTTCATCAGTATTACGTGATTCGTAGGGTCCCAGTACGTAGCTGCCAACACGACCCATGAGTATCTGAAATCTTTATGCATCAATTATTTTGCCCAATAGTTTCCCCCTCCTCATTGTGGGCAAATTA
Source organism: Sambucus nigra (assembly GCA_949130495.1). Lineage (NCBI taxonomy): Eukaryota > Viridiplantae > Streptophyta > Magnoliopsida > Dipsacales > Adoxaceae > Sambucus > Sambucus nigra. Next base: position 364,081,355 of record OX422222.1, read on the forward strand.
TTTTATTCTGTGACTTACATGCCCATTATTGAAATGTTGGCCCAAATCTCGAGGCCTCAATTATGGCCTTACTGGCCTCCCTTTTTCTTCCTAGGCCCTGTCGACCTTGCAATACGGTATGCTACTGTTACCGAGGACTCTGTTGGTCCTGTCTAAACCCTCTACTCTCGAGTTGTAAATTCTTGGGTCCAATTCTCTAGACCCAATTCCTCCACTGGAATTCTCATTCCTCCAGTTGTTATGCCTAATTGGCATGATTTACCATTCCCAACTCTTATCGGTCCCACTTCTCAACGTGAACACATTTAACACTGGTAGTCCCACTCTCTACACATAGGATAATTTCCCTTCGCTGGTCCCACTAGCCATTTAGGAATGTCCTTCTCGCGAACCTGGAAGTCTTAGCTCCCAATTTTTATCTCCGTTGCTCCTTTGGCTCTAGTGGTCCTATGGAAAATATTATCGACCTCATGGGTCTTGGCTGAACTCATCACCACTAGTAGATATTTAATCATATCATTTAAATAGGTCCCCTACTGGGTATACCTTCTGGTGATGTTCCATTAATACTATTGAATTCAATCTGGCTCTTCGGCTAAATTTTCTATCCCTCCTGGCTCCCTTTCGTCTAGGAGCATTAAGAAATTTCTTGGCGACATCGATCATAGTCGTCTTCATCAGATTTCCCCTCAATACTTGAGAATTTAACTTATGAGTCTTTCCAAGTAACGAACACTTCTTATCTTCGATGTACCCCTCCATCGTTGGGTAAGGAATTCATTAAGCGAGTTGACTGCTCTCTCGCGTTGGGCTTTCTTTCTTGACCATATAAAATAAGTTTCAAAATTCTTTCACATCCTAATAAAAACTGCAATGGACGATTTCATGATCAAACCATACAAAAAATTCTCGTTTTATCGTCACACATGCTCGTTTATATGTGATGTCTAACTCTCATCACTTAATTTCTCCTTTGAGCAAAAAATTTCGCCCGAAATTTTCAAGTCTTGGGTGTTACTACACTTCACCCTACATAATTTCCTTTGGATTTCATCCTTAACAAAAGTTCTTCCGACTCCCTCACCCTTTACTAATAATGCTGGGTGGGTTTGGAACGGCACAAACGTTACCCACGATGGTACTTAGGAAACTACAGATCCCGAACTTCTTCTTTATTGTCCTCATCCTGAACAACAATTTTGGTGGGTTCTATCTCAAACACAATTTTCCAAAGCACCCTCTATCTTTGATCGAGTCCTCCTCTTGTTGTTTTTCTAATGGCCCTCGGTAGTTATTAATTCCCGACCGAGCTCGTATAAGAACTATATCGCTTATATTCCTGGCAGAAGCACGTACTTCGTAATACGGAGAGGAATACAACATCCTAAGAATAGGGCTCTACATCAAAGAATGCTACACTGAAACATAGAAAGCCATACAAATCCAAAGGACACTAGAACCTGATGCTCTGATACCACCTATGACACCCCGCCTAATTAAATACCGGGTGATCAGTCCTTTATTAAATTAAATCAAAATATCCATTTGGTTCATTCTTAGCATCACTGTCGAAAATAATTTCTATTTTAATTCACCTAATAAATAATTAAGCTAGTGTCAAAACTTTTCCATTTTTAATTTAATTAAAATCATTCCACAAAGCATAGTAATAATAGACAACATCACATCACAATTGAACAAGACTAAATGGAACTGGAATAACTCTTCAGTTAAAATATTTCATTACCATCAAATAAAACTGATATCAACAGTACTCACATAAATGATTACAATCTCTGGAATAGAAATGACATAACTAAAATCCTGGGCGACATGCCCTAAATGAAAGTAGACACGACAGATGTGTGAATCAACATAATAGAAGCGTCTAAACAAATCTGCCTCTCCAGTAGCAACTATAACCCATCAATATATCCATATTCTCTGTCGGCATCCCTGATACTGGATACCTGATGTACAAGATACAATAGAGAAGAGAATATGCAAGGAAACGGGTCAGAGCCCAATTGTAAAAGATTTTTAAAAAAGCAACTCCTTAACAAGTTCAATCAAGCAATTATTATGTACATGTTAGCTTCTCGGGCTCTCACTTGAGAATTTTCACCTCTCATCTAGTGTGCACGCCTAATGTACCTTATCATCTCCCAAATTAAGGTTTTCAATTATGATTCAATCCCATATTATTTCCCCGTATTTCCCACGTAATACGTATGATAATTAAACATGTTCATTTCTCTTTAATATTAACTAAGCTTCCAAAACTTTAAGATTAAGTATTCAATTACTTAATTAAATTAAATCTCCTTATTTAATTTTATCTACAATTTCACACGATAGATTACCTCATAGTCACTGTTCTAAAAAACCCGCCTAGGCTTGAGGCTTGGGAGAAACACCTCGCCTTAAGCTTTTCACGCCTTATTCTCGGTAAAACCCTTAAGGCACACTTTTTTCTAAAAACAACAATGCTTTAGTGAAACAATATCGCATTTTAAAGAATTTTTTACAAATCGAACCATTATATCATCCAAAATAATCAAATAGTATTTTAATTTGTAAATATTCAGAAATATTTTTATGATATGTACAATTTTAGTATTTTAATAGCCTTGTTATGGTTAAAAAATATTAAAATATATCAAGAAGGCCTAAACGCCTTTTTACGCCTAAGGCCCGCCTAGGCTTCTAAGGCTTAAGGCTTGACCTCCACGCCTCGATCACGCCTCGCGTTTTTTAGAACCTTGCTCATAGTATATATCTTAATCTTCAAATTTCACACAGTAAATTACATCACCGTATATATAGTTTAATCTAATATTCTCGCCTAGTAGATTACATCACAGTATATATTTAGCACATTATTATATATACTAATAAGGATCCTCCCAGACATAGCTGTGGTGCATGCATACTCTGCTATCATGTCCTGATACATCTCTCGCTGTATAAAGCACTATTGGTTTGCCGTCTCTCATTAACCATAAATAACATAACACACATATTGGAGGCGGGCATATTCCCCAGCCGAATGGGTCACGCACATACCTACGCTCCCATTCAATCGCCGAAACTATCGTTCACACCGGTAGAATGTGTCCAAGGTCCTGTGCTCAACGTACGTATCTAAAATCCCCCCAAATGGGCTCATCAGGATAAGATCGTCCATAACGCGAAACCTCCACCCCGTTAACAAGAAGCGTAGGTATGTCATGCACAAAATAAATAATAATATAGGTATTCACCCCACCTATATATAATAACAATAGGGAACAAGCACAACCCATATAAATATTTACATACGTAGTATATTTATCTCACATATCCTAAGTATTTACAGATTATGACTTTACTTCTCAAACTATATTCACGAGATTATCTCATCTCTCGAAGGGTAATCATTTATTCCCCATGTAAATTCAGTATGTAGCCACTCACATCCTACTATTCCATGTCATCACAACTCTCGAATTTCTACGAATCAAAATTATTGTCAATTAGGTTTATTTCTCAATAATCCCCAATTTAATATTAACCCTTTATATTATATCCTAGGGTTAATCTCATTTATGAGCCTTTTACTACTAGTATTAATCTTATATCATAATTCACCCAATTTAAACCCCCAGTTTTAAATAATTCTCCACCGTAACGAATTCAATTCACACTCGTTAATTTCTCCCATTCCATCCCATACAAAATAATATTTTTTAGGTCTCAAGTATACCCTACTATCCTCCTATAAGACCCAATTTGTTCAATTGATCATCACCAAATATTTCTCAAAGTTGGAATTTAAACAAATATTTAAATAGGAATTAAATCACATTTCCAGGGGGAGTCGATCGATCGACTATTCCCGATCGATCGACCAGATATTTACCCAGATTTTACATATGCTTACCTATGGGTTTTAACATTTTTCATCCTCAAAATCATATTTAGACAACTCCAAATTTATATTCATTTAACTCAGATCATATACTAGCATATATAGAAAAGTTCTAACGTATCCAAATTAATTAAACATCTTCAACATGTATAAATCTACCCAGATTCCATATTCAATCTCAAGAATTCTAGTTTTGACTTTATCATTAATTAAATATGTAAATCCCAGATTTCTCCACCAAGTAATTCATATATTTCATAGATTTTATTCTAAACACAGAAAGAGATCAATCCTACACGATTCTCATTTCAAAGATTTATAAAAAATTATCTTAATTCATATCACTTTTTAGAATTTTCTAAACAACCTAACATGGACAATATAGATGCTAGAATTTTCAATAGCTAATCACTTGCCTTTCTATTGTAGGTCTGAACCTTTAGGGATGATAGTCTAATGGTGGTCCTCTCCCTTCTCTGGTCAACTTCATATGGTGGCGTTGGTTTAGGATGACCTTTGGTCTCTTGGCTTCCTAGAGGTGTCTTTTCACTTCTAGAGAAACCCCTTACTCTCCCCTAAGGTGTTCTCTTTAAGTTTGGTGTATAAATTATGAATCTACCACCTGTTAAACTTTAAAATACTCTTCAATTTTCGTGGTTACTATTCACTTCCCAAGTAAAATGACCAAAATACCCCTTCGGGGTGTCTATTCGGTTCCAAAGTGTCACGAGACCCAAATCAAACACCCAAGTAGACATTTTCGACTATTTAAACCCTTTCAGACACTTTGCACGGTCAAAATGACCATTTGGATGACATAAAAATATTTTACTTTTAGTTCCATTTAATTATAATCCCGATACGACTCACACGCGCGTCCTCCCGACTTAATTATCATAATTGTCGTATTCGTCACTCGCGATAATTTATAAAATCATAATCAGATGTGAAGTCATAGTCATATATATTACTTTTAATCCCTAAGTAATATTCATCATAAATCACATATTTCTTTATTCCGGATTAATTTTCAATTTATCCCACAATTAATTATAATTAATCCCACCCCAGTCATAAAGAGGGATGTTCGAAAACACCCTGAAAAATGGTAAAACCCACAAGTTGACGATGTCGCCACCAAAAATCCTCCCAACAGCAAAAAGAATGAACAAACAGGTCATATGCCGCACGTGGTGCCCGTCAATCTCCTCGATCTATCGACTCAACAATAACTCTCTGAAAAGAGACAAACGAAGAGAGTCCCCAGAGACTACCCTCTCCACGGCACCCTATGCCGTAGTCACCTCCACTGGTGTCACTCGTAAGGTCCTATCCACCTCTATCTACACCCATCACAGTCCAGCCCCAGCAGCTGCTGCACGTCTATGGGAGTCACCGTCATCTCTTCAAGGCCAAATTGCATGGTGTAGGTTGTGTCCCACCACCTCTCCCCCATATCACAAAGAACAGTCGTAGAACGAGGCGTCTCGTCCAATGCCGATGCCAAATTCTCAAAATCGGATAATGACACCACATAACGCACCACGGGCGGAAGGCTCTTTAACACCCTTAAGCCCCGTCATCCCTCAAGCATGCAGAGTCGACATAGAGACATCATACTGTCAAAGACAAAAATGAAAAATCCTTCTCAAAATTCAAGAAAAAGGCAAGTATCACTAAAAAAGAAGAAAAGAATACCAAAAGTCATCAACACTTACATAGTCGCTAGGGTTCACCACCCTAAAGGAACTATGACGCACTGGCTCACGCAAGAGAGTCCGCTCATTTGCAACTAGCTCGAATGAGTCGAAGGAATTTTCACTGCCCAGCGCAAATGGCACCCTAGCCCTCCATTCCAAGTTCGCTCAGTCGTCGACATTTAGCCATGCTATGTGTCGCACTTCTTGAGAAATCAACCATTTTTTGGCCTTAAAATGCTAAAATGATTTGCAGAAGGTAATTGTAGAAAAAAGCAAGTCTGAAAGCCCGCCCCCTTTTTATAGGAGGCTAAGGGGCATGCCAATCGACAGTCTACTATCACCCACCGATCAGAACTATCCATTCACCTGCTCGAGGTACCCCAAAACACCATGCCACAGTCATTTGGCACCTCTCACACCATGTCGATCAGCACCCACTCTGAAATTTCGTCAAAAATTCCCAAAAAATTGACGAAAAATCTAAAAAAATCGCCAGAAAATCCTTAAAATTACCACATGAGTTTTAGAACCTTTTTCCCCATGAAAAACATTATTTCCACGCTTACTTCCTCTGTGGATCATTTACTTCCCCAACCAAACTCTTACGCCCCAGTGGAATTCCCAAAATTAATTCGATATCTCCTAGTAACGTCTCCAAAGCACACCGTAAAATCCTCGAATTAATTCCCCTTCCCCAGCGAAGCCAAAAATTCAAAATCAGATGCTTCCCTAAAAGCCCCCGTGAAACCACAAAGATAATTTCCCAGTGGAGAATCTAAATTCTCCCAAGAAAACTATAACTTAAGCTCACAGAGTTGGCTTTGACCCTCAAAATTGGTAATGTCAACTTCAGCTCGCAGAATTGGCTTTGACCCTCAGGATTGGTCATCTCAACTTAAGCCCTCATAATTGGCTTCGACCCGCAAAATTGGTCATCTCTACTTAAGCCTTTAGAATTGGCTTCGACACGCAGAATTGGTCGCTTTAACTTTAGCTCGCAGAATTGACTTTGACCCTCAGAATTGGTCATCTCAGCTTAAGCCCTCATAATTGGCTTCAACCCGTAGAATTGGTCATCTCTACTTAAGCCTGTAGAATTGGCTTCGACTCGCACAATTGGTCATCTCAACTTAAGCTCGCAAAATTGGCTTTGACCCTCAGAATTGGTCATCTAAGCTAATTGGTCATCTCTACTTAATCCCTCAGAATTGGATTTGACCCTCAGAATTGGTCATCTCTACTTAAGCCCTCAGAATTGGCTTCAACCCGCCGAATTGGTCATCTCTACTTAAGCCCTCATAATTGGCTTCGATCCGTAAAATTGGTCACTTCAACTTAAGCCCGCAGAATTGGCTTTGACCCTCAAATTGTCCATCTCTACTTTAAGCCCACAAAATTGGCTTCAATCCATAAAATTGACCTTAGACTGCAAAATTGGTCATCCCCATCATTTCCTTAGGTCCTCAAAATTGTCCTTGGCCCTCTGAATTAGTCATCTTCATCCCTTAGGTCTATATAATCGACCTTTTTCCTAAACATCATGTGGTGTCTACTCGATGTCTTTCACTTCTTCCAAGCTCACCTGTTATGGGTCTATGTAGACACCACATTCTAGGATCTACTGATAAGCACCCAAAACTGTACATTTTATACCTCGAATAGTTGTATTTTAGTTGCTATTTCTCGACAATATGGGTCTTATGCGCTTAAATGTTTAATATGCAGGTTTAATGTACGTTGCGGTATTCAAACGCGTATTTCAAGGCAATTGTGCATTTTACGGAGCTAAATACCAAACCCGTAACCTTACCCGAGCCTAAACCTAGCCTAAACATACCCCCGAACCCCGTGTGTGTTGGTTTGTTCCCTTTTTATTTTATTTTAATTTTTTAGATTTTTAGTTTGAGTCATTTTAATTTTAGGATTATTTTAGCATTTTTTAGGTTTTATTTCCTATTTTTATATTTTTTATTTTATTTTTATTAATATAATTTTATTTTATTTTGATTTTTATTAGTTTCTAGTTTTATTTTATTAAGATTTTAATTTTTAGGATTTCATTTATTTTTTTAGTTTATTAGATTTTATATTTTTAGGACTTTAGTTTTTATTAGATTTCTCATTTTTTTTATTTTATTTTATTTTATTATTCTAGTTTTTAATAGCTTAGGATTTTATTTTTAGTTTTAATATTTTTGTTATTTTTAGTTTGTTTTATTTTTCTAGTTAAATTTTATTTATTTTTTTAGTTTTAGTTTTATTAATTTTTATTGAGTCTTTTTATTATTTTTAAGGGTCCAAATTAAACACACTCACATACCCTTAATCCCATACAACATAACACACACACACCACACATAACCCACTACCAAACAACCCACTTATCCTACACCCTAAACTAATCTATCCTACACCCTCATCCTCACCCACCATTAACACATCACCCTCACCTCTCCTCTCTACTCCACACAAACCTCAAACTCCAACCTTATACCTCCGCAAACCTCTCAACCACCTGCTCGTCCCCTGTAAACCGACGCCGGCAGCCCCCTGTCACCGCCGGCACAGCCCCTCCGGCGTCCCCAAAACTCCGGCCAGCCCCTACACAGTCCCAAAACCCGTCGCGACCCTCCCCCTTATCCGACGACTCAGCTCCCACACCCCGGCGACCTGCGTCGGCGATCCCTGCGATCCAACCCACTCTCTCTACCACCACCGGCCGGAACCCCCTTCGATCCAACAACTCCGACCCCGGCCAACCCATTAACTCCGGTCGTCCCTCTCCTTCATCTCACTTTCCGGCGATCCACCTGTGTCCCTACCCGGCAGCTCCTTCCCGACCCTCTTCCGATCCCATCTCTCTCTCTCCTCAACCCATTACCAACAAACACCCATCCAACCAAAACCCATGTCAAAACCAAGACCCACTTCTTCAAAGACCCATTTCCCCATCCCAAAAGCCATTTTCATCCGAGACCCATTTCACCTTGTAAACCCATATCCCATTTCTCCAAAGCCACGACATCCCCACCTGCTAAAAACAAAGCCAAAACCAAAAATCAAGACCAAGTCAACCAAAGCTAAAAACCCACTAACTTACCACCTTTTACCTAAAATACCCCCCAACTACCTTTCTTACACCAATACCCATTATACCCCCATTTAACAAATCAGATTTTATCCTCCCCAACCTCACCCACATGACCTCACACCCCTCATGTGCACATCCTTATTTTACCAATTTAACCCCTTAGCTCCAATTGCATATAAAAGAAGACTTCAAGACCATTTGAGGGGAATATCAAGTAGAGAAAAAATTCTAGATGAGAGAGCTTTAGATAGGAATTCTAGAGAGAGAATTAGGTAGAGAAAAACACCTTTTGTAAATAATTTTTTAGTTTTGTTTTTTTTAGATATTTGTGAGGTTAATTATTGTAAGAGAGTTAATTGAGTGAATATTTTAATTTCAAATCATTTGGATGCTCAATTAAGTGGTGTATGCTTCAATTTGGAAGATTAGAGTTCAACATTCTCAAGGAGACTTGGTTTGCTTGTTCTATTCTCTTCTCTTTTATTTTAGTACCCTTGATTATTAATTTGTCATATTTCCTATCATGTTAGGCTAAAACCCCTTTCAAGGGGTGGGGTAAAACCCTTATTTGATGTTATTGTATTTTAATTAGTTTAATTAGTTGAAAGATCCCTTTGAATGTTAATTTTAATCCCTCACCCTTAGATTTACGCCTCGAGAGAGGGTAAATGATTTTCGAGAGAAAATCGAAATTCTAGTGATAATACCCATTTTAGATTCGAACTAGAGATAGGGGTTTCTTAAGTAGGGTATTATAATTTGAATTTCAACTCTAAATTCATTTCTAAGATTGACATAAATTCTAATTGATCGATCCTAGCGGGTGATTAATTAAAAGGAGTGTTGATCTAATTTTTTAGAGTTGTGGGGTGTTAATTTTAACTTTCTAAAAGATTACTATTCTAATTACACTTGCAACGAGAGTTGATTTGTAATTTTAATATTAATTTGGGAGAATTCAAATAATTAAATTAATTAATTAGAATAACTAAAATTTGTGGTGTAATCCCACTCCTTGATTGTTCTCACAACTATTTACCTCACTTTATCTTTTATTTTAGTGTTAGACTTTATTTTCATTTTAGTTACTTTCTAGTTGTTATTTTCATTTTACATTTAGTTTATTTTAGTTTAGATCTCACCTCACCCTTTTGTTTTAATATTGAAAAAGCTAAAAAAATAGAAAAGTGAAAAAGCACAAAAAGAAAATAAAAAGTGAATTACAATTGAATTTGTCTCTAGCTTACTCCCTAGAAAGTGGATTGATACCCTTACTTACCTCTACACTTGAGTTTATTATTATTTGTAGGTACATAAGGATTTTGATTAGAAGGGCTTTTCAAGCAACGACAACAAATATACGCAAAAGTCTTTTTATCAAATGGCGCCGTTGCCATTCTTGGGATTGTGAAGCTCGGAGCGGATTTCATATTGTAGTTCATTTATTTTTTGTTACACTTTATTATTATTTTTTGTACCATTTTTTTTTAGAAGGCTTGTATTTAGGATTATTTCATTATTGGCTTGTATTGCGGTGCATAGGACACCATTTACTTTTCATTTAAATTTGTAATAATTCAAGACAAGCGTGATAGGGAAACCGGACAAGGTAGAGAGAGGGCGTCCATTGGCGAGGATTTAGAAGCCTCTCTACCTTGGGTCGGTAGGACTCCCGGGGACGACTGAGATAGGCGTAATCTCCCCCCGGTCGACTCAACTTTTTCGGCACCCCACGGCGTAAAAACCGTGGGAGGTACATTTCTTACACCCTCGCGCCTCTCCTGTTAGCGAGTCAATTCTTTTGTGTGCTCTTGTGTGCTCTTATTTGATTTTATTCTCGCATTTATTTTTTAATGGTGTGATGAATTAATTAATTAAGACCTACACCCGGTCACTCACGAGAAGGGATTTCATCACCCGACTCACTCGCTTACCAATTGTGTGCTATCCTACCCATCACTAAATTTAAAATCAATCAACTAGGTAGCCCAATAGGAGAATATTTTTGCAAAGGCGATCACTCATATCTCCGTATTTTTATCGCCCGCGGACTTAATTAAAATTTGACTACCCTCTCACTAAATTCAAAGATAAAAATTGGCTATGTGCTAGTTAGGAATTTTTCTTGACTTGTGTGTGTGTCCAATTCCATTTTTCGGTAGTCGATTTTAGTTAGTCCGTCCAATTCAACGAGTCCATATTTTTTTCCCCACCTTTTCTTTAAAAAAAAAAAAAAAAAAAAAAATCCAAAAATCCAAAAATATTTTTCTTCCTTTATTTTTCAAAAAAATCCAAAAATATTTTCCTTCCTTTATTTTTCACAAAAAAATCCAAAAATATTTTCTTTCTTTCATTTTAGAAAAATTCAAAAATATTTTCTTTCTTTCTTTTTTAGAAAAAATCCAAAAATATTTTATTTCTTTCCTTTTTAGAAAAAAAAAAAAAAAATCAAAAAAATATTTTCCCCCTCATGGCCGAAGAACGTCCTTTAAGGGACTACTTTGGTCATTTTCCATTAACACGTGTGAGAGTGGTCCCGAGCGATCTCTTTATGATATTCTTCACGATTTCACCTCTCTCACGAGTACCGTTGGTACTCTTGACCCATCTATGCACTCACCTCCTATTCGATCACCCTCGGTGTCAAGTGTCACCGTGCCTCCTCCTTTGTTGTGCACCCACTGTTCTAATGCCGATCACATGTCCCATGTGTGTCCATACTTGTCATATCCATACAAACCCACCATGGAACATGTGTATCCATATGACACTGTTTCGGAACCCATCCCGGCGTATTATCCCGATGTATCTAATCCCGAGTTGTGTGAGTACCCGAGCTATTCGTGGAGGCCTGATCACCCTTCCATGCAATACGTATCCCAACCCGATGTTGTGGATCCTCACACGTTCCAACAGTCGTCATGGCAACCTTGTGCACCCCGTCACGATCAGTTTTCTCACTACACACCCCATGAGTATCAACCATTTGTCCATCATGAAAGCAATCCTTTCGTGTATGATGAACTTGGCCCCACCCCACACACTTCATTTGAGTATTCTCCATATAGTCCTGATTATAGCGCGTTGTGTCCACCTTACCCACCACCACCACCCATCATTCCACCAACACCTTCATCCACATCCACTCTCGAAACCCTCTTGCAAAAGTTCATACTTGAGCAAGAGCAAGCAATTCAAACTCAAGCTCTCCAAAGGCTTGAACAAAGGTTAAATGAATTGGTGTGTGCGCGAGAGTCGGATATTCCCATGACCCCACCCATCGTTGCCACCAAGTGTGACGATGATGTGTCCCCTTGTGACACAGAATTTGAGTGTGACCAACCCTACCACCCCGAGAATCTTGAAGTTGAGACCATTCCATGGTCCGGGTCCCAAGTCGACAATTGTGTTGACGTACCTTTCATTAGTGAGCCTGATCCAACCCTACCATGTCCATATGAACCCCACCTTGAGGTTCCTATTCCATCTCCCGTCGAATCCGAAAATATGCCCGAGTCTACACCTATTGAGCTTCATCCTTGTGTTCCCGAGGAACCACTTCATCCTAGGTTAGCTCCGGTTACGAGTGCTCACCATTTTCCCGAGATAGAATCCGTGATAGTTCCTAACTATTCGGATCTGGATGATGTCCCACCATGCATGGCTCCCGTTGAGCCCGATATTTTTAGTGATTCCACTATCTCCGATCTTGGTGCCTCGTCTTACCCACCCACCCCATTTACCGATGCTACTCTTGTGGAGAAGTTGATCACTCCATCTTTAGAAACCACACTCCCTTGTGAGTATTCCTTTACTCCTCCCAATGAGTGTGTGTCTCCCACGCTTGAGTTGGATCATCTTCCTCCACCATTTGTCCCACCCGACCCACCCGTTGTTCCTTCTACCCCACTACCTGGTTTGGATCTTGATTTTGCACAGTTCAAGTTTCCATTGACATTTTTAGATCCTCACCTCAAACCATCCCCCACCTACGAGAGTATTTTTGGTGCTACTTTCCACCGTGACACCGAGCTTGTTCCTCCATGCACACCACTTCCTTGTGGTGTTGATTTTTCTTCTCAACAGCTCCCTGGTGTGTCACGGCGCGACCATTATCATCGTCCATTTATAGAATGGTCGTGTGATTTTTATGAGCCCCACCCCATTCCACTTGCCAAACCCTTTTGCCTTCCCATACAACTTGAGCACCATGCTTATAGGGCCCTTGTTGCCCTCACCTTTACGCTCAACAAGGCTCGAGACCGATGCCTCTTCACCCTTACCTTAATCCCCACCCGCCCTTGGTCCACCGATGCTTTGCATCGCGTAATGCACTTCGCCATACAGGTGCATTGACCACTTTAGCCTGTTTCCAGCAAGACTGACGCTTCAGTCTTGTTTGGGGGTGATTCTCATTACCCAATTTTTCTGCCACCCCGCAACATCATAGATCCTATCTTTAGGGTGAGAATGGTTCGGTCTGGCTGAAGACATTAAACTTAGCGCTACCGGGAGGCAGCCCGCGTTTCTTGTACTAGTCTCATCCTGTTTGGGGGTGGTGTTTCACATCACCCTATGCTTTATCATGCTTATAGACTTGTACACATTTTTTTTCTTATCACTCATTCAGGTTTATTCTTGGCTTCACATGTCCACTTCATTAGCGGTTCATTCTGGTAATCTCCTTCCTACCTTATGCTCTCAATTTTAAAAATCGTTTTACTCAACATCGAGGACGATGTTTTTTTTTGTTTGGGGGTGGGGAATTTTATCAAAATCGTACCTCTTTTGAAAATTTTTGGAAAATTGAACCTGATTTTTAAAATTTCGTGCAGTTTCTTTCATCTCAATCATTGATGTGAATTTTCAATCATCCATCTTTTAAAGTCTAGGAATCAAGCTAGAGAATATTTTTTCTAAATAGCTTATGTAATACATAACAAGGCATTTTGCACCATGAATTTCTAGACTCAACAAAAATTTGCGCACTTATCACGTCATTACGTTTAGAGTTGAAGAGTACTACAATTCTAAAGAGAACCTTAAGGATCACTAGTAGAGACTTTAGCCCGTGAGATTTGTGCCTTTCACCCTTTTAGAGTGTTTTACGCAATCTCCGAGTCACAAGTTGATTCAACTTCTTTTGGGTCCGCACTTTAATTGTTGTATGATCTCATTTTCTTTCATAAAAATTTGGCTTGATCACTGAGAATGACATCTTTTTCGAGTTGTAAGAAACACGTGTCTTGAAATTTGTCCCGAATACTAGATTTTCATCCATACACCTACCACTTTTCCATATCACATTTCATTTACCCATCACCCATTACCTTCCCATCCATTCACTTCACCTATGTTCTTCCATATTCCCATGTATTCCACACATCATCCATATATCACTCCATCCATATACCATCATCATTTTGAGAAAAAGAGTGTGATTTCAAATGTAAATGTCTTCATTGTTTGTTTGAAAAATGAGAGAAAAAGAAAAGAAAAAAGAAAAAAAATATAAAAAAAAAAAAAGAAAACAAAAAAGAAAGTAAAAAAAAAAGGGAGATGATCTATCATAGAGAGTGTTTGCATTTTTAGCGAATATCTCTCCCAAAGCCGATTCAGATAGAGAAAAATTAAATACAAATCTATGTTGAGGTTATTTGTATTTTTAGCAGATTTATCTCATTCATTGATGTGTATTTGGAAAAGAAGAAAAAGAGAAAGTTGCAGTCAAGAAATAAAGACATTTGTTCATCTATGAGTGATACACTCTTCTCAGATATCCACCATCCATCCATCATATCATCATCCCATCCTATCCTACATACCTCATCCCAAACATCCCACATCATCTTATACCATCCTTTCCATTTCATTTTCCCCTCACCCATATCATCCATATATTCCCCTAGATGTTCGGGCGAATGAAAGTCAACGTGGTGAATAACTCGACGTTCTCACTATAGTGATTAGCATTCCTTTCATGAGATCATTTTCTTTCTTATTGTTCGTTCTTTCTTATATGTGTGTGAGACGTTTGAACTTGCTTACATTTACTCACCTCCTCACACACAAGAGCGATACACTGACCCATATCTCGAGAGTTCGTTTGAGAGTGATATATCCGTGAGATTTGAAGTTGAAACGTTGATTCCGACAAGGCTATCTAGGAATTACTCTTGTGATACTCGACCCGTTTTGACTGATTCACACTACACACGTTGAGTTCTAGGAAGGATGTGCCTTGAGTATTTACTTAGCTTAAACTTTTTACAAATTCTAGCTTGTATTTCTGAAAACATTTCTCATGTGATGGATTGTGCAATTATTCTACATCTAATAAGAGATTGACTGCTCTTCAATAAATCTTTTGCAAATAAGAATTTTGTGGGTATATTCCCTGCAAACCCTCACGAGACACCACTCGTCCTGTAGGGCAACCTATAGGTTTAAAGGCTTGTTGCACATGCTAAGTGCAATCGCAAGTGCCCGCGAAAGTGGTACACTTTTGGTTACTTATCTTTCTCTTTCTCTCTATCTTATTGCTCGAGGACTAGCAACGCTCTGTTTGGGGGTGGTGTGATAAGCACCCAAAACTGTACATTTTATACCCCGAATAGTTGTATTTTAGTTGCTATTTCTCGACAATATGGGTCTTATGCGCTTAAATGTTTAATATGCAGGTTTAATGTACGTTGCGGTATTCAAACGCGTATTTCAAGGCAATTGTGCATTTTACGGAGCTAAATACCAAACCCGTAACCTTACCCGAGCCTAAACCTAGCCTAAACATACCCCCGAACCCCGTGTGTGTTGGTTTGTTCCCTTTTTATTTTATTTTAATTTTTTAGATTTTTAGTTTGAGTCATTTTAATTTTAGGATTATTTTAGCATTTTTTAGGTTTTATTTCCTATTTTTATATTTTTTATTTTATTTTTATTAATATAATTTTATTTTATTTTGATTTTTATTAGTTTCTAGTTTTATTTTATTAAGATTTTAATTTTTAGGATTTCATTTATTTTTTTAGTTTATTAGATTTTATATTTTTAGGACTTTAGTTTTTATTAGATTTCTCATTTTTTTTATTTTATTTTATTTTATTATTCTAGTTTTTAATAGCTTAGGATTTTATTTTTAGTTTTAATATTTTTGTTATTTTTAGTTTGTTTTATTTTTCTAGTTAAATTTTATTTATTTTTTTAGTTTTAGTTTTATTAATTTTTATTGAGTCTTTTTATTATTTTTAGGGTCCAAATTAAACACACTCACATACCCTTAATCCCATACAACATAACACACACACACCACACATAACCCACTACCAAACAACCCACTTATCCTACACCCTAAACTAATCTATCCTACACCCTCATCCTCACCCACCATTAACACATCACCCTCACCTCTCCTCTCTACTCCACACAAACCTCAAACTCCAACCTTATACCTCCGCAAACCTCTCAACCACCTGCTCGTCCCCTGTAAACCGACGCCGGCAGCCCCCTGTCACCGCCGGCACAGCCCCTCCGGCGTCCCCAAAACTCCGGCCAGCCCCTACACAGTCCCAAAACCCGTCGCGACCCTCCCCCTTATCCGACGACTCAGCTCCCACACCCCGGCGACCTGCGTCGGCGATCCCTGCGATCCAACCCACTCTCTCTACCACCACCGGCCGGAACCCCCTTCGATCCAACAACTCCGACCCCGGCCAACCCATTAACTCCGGTCGTCCCTCTCCTTCATCTCACTTTCCGGCGATCCACCTGTGTCCCTACCCGGCAGCTCCTTCCCGACCCTCTTCCGATCCCATCTCTCTCTCTCCTCAACCCATTACCAACAAACACCCATCCAACCAAAACCCATGTCAAAACCAAGACCCACTTCTTCAAAGACCCATTTCCCCATCCCAAAAGCCATTTTCATCCGAGACCCATTTCACCTTGTAAACCCATATCCCATTTCTCCAAAGCCACGACATCCCCACCTGCTAAAAACAAAGCCAAAACCAAAAATCAAGACCAAGTCAACCAAAGCTAAAAACCCACTAACTTACCACCTTTTACCTAAAATACCCCCCAACTACCTTTCTTACACCAATACCCATTATACCCCCATTTAACAAATCAGATTTTATCCTCCCCAACCTCACCCACATGACCTCACACCCCTCATGTGCACATCCTTATTTTACCAATTTAACCCCTTAGCTCCAATTGCATATAAAAGAAGACTTCAAGACCATTTGAGGGGAATATCAAGTAGAGAAAAAATTCTAGATGAGAGAGCTTTAGATAGGAATTCTAGAGAGAGAATTAGGTAGAGAAAAACACCTTTTGTAAATAATTTTTTAGTTTTGTTTTTTTTAGATATTTGTGAGGTTAATTATTGTAAGAGAGTTAATTGAGTGAATATTTTAATTTCAAATCATTTGGATGCTCAATTAAGTGGTGTATGCTTCAATTTGGAAGATTAGAGTTCAACATTCTCAAGGAGACTTGGTTTGCTTGTTCTATTCTCTTCTCTTTTATTTTAGTACCCTTGATTATTAATTTGTCATATTTCCTATCATGTTAGGCTAAAACCCCTTTCAAGGGGTGGGGTAAAACCCTTATATGATGTTATTGTATTTTAATTAGTTTAATTAGTTGAAAGATCCCTTTGAATGTTAATTTTAATCCCTCACCCTTAGATTTACGCCTCGAGAGAGGGTAAATGATTTTCGAGAGAAAATCGAAATTCTAGTGATAATACCCATTTTAGATTCGAACTAGAGATAGGGGTTTCTTAAGTAGGGTATTATAATTTGAATTTCAACTCTAAATTCATTTCTAAGATTGACATAAATTCTAATTGATCGATCCTAGCGGGTGATTAATTAAAAGGAGTGTTGATCTAATTTTCTAGAGTTGTGGGGTGTTAATTTTAACTTTCTAAAAGATTACTATTCTAATTACACTTGCAACGAGAGTTGATTTGTAATTTTAATATTAATTTGGGAGAATTCAAATAATTAAATTAATTAATTAGAATAACTAAAATTTGTGGTGTAATCCCACTCCTTGATTGTTCTCACAACTATTTACCTCACTTTATCTTTTATTTTAGTGTTAGACTTTATTTTCATTTTAGTTACTTTCTAGTTGTTATTTTCATTTTACATTTAGTTTATTTTAGTTTAGATCTCACCTCACCCTTTTGTTTTAATATTGAAAAAGCTAAAAAAATAGAAAAGTGAAAAAGCACAAAAAGAAAATAAAAAGTGAATTACAATTGAATTTGTCTCTAGCTTACTCCCTAGAAAGTGGATTGATACCCTTACTTACCTCTACACTTGAGTTTATTATTATTTGTAGGTACATAAGGATTTTGATTAGAAGGGCTTTTCAAGCAACGACAACAAATATACGCAAAAGTCTTTTTATCAATCCACTTTCACTAGAAAACCTAAGTCTCTCCTTAGGTCCCTAGCACCACCCCATTTCACTAGAAAACCTAGGTCATACTTCGAGTACCAATCTAGAGGCCATCGGGCAATCTCGGGGGCCCCATTGGACTCTTATAAACTCTATTATCATAAAAAAAATAATGAATCTTTGAAGGACTCTGAATTCCATTTTCAATAGTCCATCTCGTGCACGAATCGACATAACGGTTCGGATGAATGGACCATTTCACTATCAAAAATCAATCTGGAGGCCATTGGGTGCTCTCGGGCCCCGATTTGACCCCATTCAATTCATCGTCAGAGAAAAATATCTTTGAATCTTCGAAGGGAAATGAAACCCTTATCCAACGGCCCACCCCATGCGCGAAAAGGCATAACCATTCGGACGAACGATCAGTTTTCCCTCAAAAATCAATTCGAAGACCACCGGGCACTCCCAGGCTTTGTTTGACCAAAGTCAACACTTCATATCGAACGAGACTAAATGAATCTCCAAAGGGAACTGAATAACCTTGACAACGGTCTACCCTGTGTGTGATTCTGACTTACGGTATGGATGAACAATCCGTTTTACTCTGAGAGGTCACCAGGAGCTTTTGGGCCCTAGATGACCAAGGTCAACTTTTCGAACTGAGCGAATCTCTTTGTAATGTCGAAGTACATCACCTAAAATTTCTAACGGTATAACCCATGAGTTATTCTGACTTATCATTCGAACGAACGATCTATTTCCGTCTAACGATCTCCCGTCCCAAAGATCAACATGCGCTTTCGAGCCACATTTGACCCAAAGTCAACTCCCGAACCTGAGAGCGAACCAAGGACTCTTGAAGGTATCTGAATTACCTTTCTAATGGTATGCCCCCGTGTATGATTTGTATCAACCGATTGCATTCTACGATCATTTTTCTGAAAAAATCTGCACCAAACTTCCGATTGGCAGGTCCATTTCCCTGCCTATCGGCAGTGTGCCAAAGGTTACCTATAAATTGTCGGGGCTAGGTCCATGCCGATATAAACCCCCTTACCCTATATAGAGAGGTCATGACCTCACTCCCAGGACATACCTGAGATCCATCAGCATTAGTGATCTCAGCAACATTCTCTCAAAATCATCGAAGTTTTTTCATGTGAAATTCTATTCAAGCTTACATTCCCATTTTTTCAATACCCATTTTGGCAAAATATCATTCTCTCTCATCCAACCTTCATCTCACATTCAAGGAGTTTACCCTAGATCAAATTTTAAGCTTCAAAGAAGTTCCAAATCCTTCTCTCTCTCTTTAAATTTGTTGTTTTTGCATTAAGTACATTAGATTCATAATCTAGGTATTACTTTAGTTCATACACATTAACATCTCATATTTGTATTAGTATATTACACATACTATATTTTCTATATTAAACCCAAAACATGCAAAAAGAGGGTTATGCCCGTAAATTGTGAATGAGATTATCCACTACACTTTTTCAAAACTAAAACACATTTTCTTAACACAAACATATAATAAAATCCCGTTACAATCTATGGGATAAACCCCACCCCTATACCCCATGCGAACTACGTGGACTTTTAATGCCTTTAGAAGCTACGTAGGCATCTCGGATTAAAACCCAAGACTCAAGTCCAACTTTTTAATTTTTCATTCTTCAATATTCCTAAAATCCCCCATTTTCGTATTTATCATATTCTTGAATCATTATACATATTATGTTTGTAATCCTTGTTAGCGTTTTATCCAACACATATCGTCTTTTCATTATAATGATCAATATAATGATAAACGCATAAACCATATATATATTATTTTGGGAACATTTTTTATGGATGACCTCACTCTATCTCTTTTATGGTATGAGTTGGGCGATTCAAATCTCCATTATATATACACACACACATACTTCACAGAGAAATAAAGGAAAAAAAATAACGCAAGCCCATGAGAGATCGAAAGGGAGGGATGGGTGCCTAACACCTTCCCATTCGATAACTTAGCCCCCTTCGAAATATTGGTTTCATAAGTAGCAGTTTATGGCTGATGTCATTCTCTCGAGGTGGGGATATGTTCCTTTGACTGTTTTGTGACAAATAGGCTAGCGACTCCATCTCTTTACATTTATCCCACATCGACAATGGTCGAAGCGTTCCTAAATAAAAAAGGGCACGAGACCTTTCATCTCCCCTTTCTTTCCCCATTCGCCTTTTGAGAAGGAGAGAGAGAGAGAGAGAGAGAGAGAGGTTGATGATGAGCGCATTATTTTGTATATTTTATACCCAAATTTATACTTTGTTAGTCCCATTTTAGTGTATTTAATAAGTTCTCAGGACAAGTTTATTAAAAAGAGGAAAAAATGCGAAAATGATTGAATTCATATTGAAAATGGCAATTTTAAGTAAAAAATAGGCACTTCGATAATTTTATAATATTCTTGTGCTAATTTGTGAAAAAAGTTGCCTAGTGAAATTTTTGCAGATAATGATGGAATTTGGTGCAAATTGATGATCAATTCAAAAAAGGAGCGAAAAGGCTGATTTTTACGGTTGTTCGAAAAAAGCTATTTTTTTTAAATCGGAAATTTTTATCCTCCGATTTGGACGAAACTTGGCATGCGTGTTCAGCAAGAAAAGATAAGAGTTTTCGAGTGGGGAGAAATTTTGTCCCTTGTCACGATCCAAAGATTAAAAAGGTGGAGAGATAGCTACCAACACCATTCGGCTAATCAAAAAGAGTCCCACCACAACTCAAATACCTCACCACTTGTCCTATAAAAAGGACCCTTGGGCTCATAATTTCGTAGACAATTAGAGAGGAATTTCGTGGAGGATTTCGGGGAGCAACTTTGAGTGATAGTAATCAATTTGAGGGCCAAGTTTTTATCATTTTTTAAGAGGATTGAAGATTGTTGTGAGAGAACTATTTGTAAGTTTTGTTTATTAATGAAGATCTATACTCATTCTTGCAATTCCTCTTTCATTATGGTAGCTTGATTCTTATATTAGGAGTAGGGTGAAGTTTATCATTGTTAGCTAATATTGTCACGTTAATTTTATCGTTGTTTATTCGCTACTTGTTTTAATTGTTATTAAAGATTCGGTACTCATTTTAAAGCGACACGAGAGTGTGTTTTAAAACCTTCAAAATTGTTTTGTCAATCAAGTTTTGAAATTTAAAGATAGTAATTTTTTATGGATTATGCTTGTACTTTGATTATTTTGATAGTCCATGCTTAAATACATTTGCGAATTTTAAAACTTGTATTTTCTAAGGGAATAAGGATTTTAGCCGTTTATTAAAGACGTTAAAAATATTTTGATCATAACCGTCATATTTTCCGAATTAAACGTGGCAAGAGTCGGTTTAACTTGAGTTATAAAAAGGGAATGACAACATTAAATTAGTGTGCAATATTAGTTACGTGATAAATGGACCCCGATTCCTAATTATTTCCTAATTGTTTACAAATTTCTTGTGTTACTCTCATTTATCGTAGTTGCTTTTATTTAGTGTAATTTATAATTATTCTCTACCCCATGTGATCTAGTTGGATAGTTGCAATTCTTTTAATAATTAAAATTGACAAATCCTCGTGGGTTCGACCCGTACTTACACTCACTATTCTATAATAGCCCATGGGCTTGCGGTATTTTATAAATTGACAACAGTTGATTTAAGTTCTTCTAAAAGACTTATGACATTGCATCTTGTAGTCATTAAGAGAATATAGATAATTAATCTATTAAAAAAATGATGACTTTGAACCTAAACGCAGTTAAAGGACAAAGGCTTCAAAGTTGTTTGGTCAAGATTTTCTAATTCATATGTTTCAAAGTGAGCCTAGTATCTTCGAAGAAGTGATGTCGACTCCAAGAGATCCTTTCTGGAAAGATACTGTTAATAGTGAAATTGAATCCATCATGTAAAAGCATACTTGGGAATTTGTGGATCTTCCACCAGGTAATAAATCTCTTGGATGCAAGTGGATATTCAATAGAAAATTAAAAGTGGATGGAACAATTGAAAAATACAAAGCTAGACTTGTATCTAAGCAAAATGAAGGATTGGATTATTTTGATACGTACTCATCTGTTACGAGAATAACATCTATTTAAATATTAATAGTCATTGTAGTGTTATATAATCTTAAGATACGTAAAATGGATATGAAAACGATGTTTTTAAATAGAGAGAGTTAAATGAAGAGATATACATGAAACAACCAGAAGGGTTTAATGTTCCAGGACGATAAAAGAAAGTGTTTAGGCTTATTAAATTCCTTTACGGATTAAAAAAAAGCGCCTAAACAATGGCATGAGAAATTTGGCAACGTAATTGTTGTTGTCTAGAATTGGTTTTCTATTAGGTTGAGTCTTAGCTTAATAAACCAATTATTATCAGCTACAGATAAAGAAAAAAATCTATCAAATAGATAGGTATGAGAGATAAAGAAAGAGACATAGGATTTTTACGTGGTTCTGCCCAATGAGATGCCTTTGTCCACGAGTACAATGTCACTAGGTATTAAAGTTTAGTACATGCCTCTCACGAGGTCTCTAGGGTTTTAAGTAATTATTTTCATTTTTTTTATCTGAGAGAGGTAGTGGGTTATTTATAGTAATAACAAGATGAAGAGGTGAAATACCTTTATACACTAGGTATTCACATCATTTACATTACAATCAACATCTAGATATTATCCATATGCATGTGCATGATGACTGTTAAGAGTCTCACTTATGTCTATTTGCATTACTGACTATTCACATTCTTGGGGATGGTCCACCAGCGTGCTGACCAATGAGATAATAGTACTAACCACATTTGTCTATTATTTTTGGACCCACTGAGTATGATGATAGGTTTCACCTTTTTATTATTCCACTTGGTCGTGTTATTTTAGGTTACAACAAAAGCCTTCAGTACTTCATTCTTGATAGGAGTGATTTAATGATATAAAGGATGGAGTATTATATGTCAGGAATTACTCAGCTATCTAGAAAAATCCGATCGGTTGCCGACCTATGGGACTTGTAAACTTCATACTATCACCTTATGGCCATTTGAAATTTTGTAAATTTGAGAAAATATAGCGAATAGTCTAGGGATACGTTGGTCATTTCAATTTCTAGGGAACTGACACGCCATCAAAATGCGAAGCGATGGTACACAATCATTTTAATTTGTGTAGCTCAGGGGGCATCATAGAGTCCTATAAAACGTCATTTCCATCCTTATTTCTCTCACCTAGAATTTCAAACTCTTTGTCTCATTCTCAAGCTTTTACTCAACCATTTATAAGAGAGTTATTATTGTGTTCTTGTTTCGTTGTAAGAACTCCCTTTTTGTCTTTTCTTTCTTCTTTATTGAAATGGTGTATGTTGTAGATGAGGGTTCTTTAGAGATATTTTGGTCAACTTATAGGATCCCGGAGTGGGTGAAAATTGAGTTCGTAAAAGGTCTTTATGACCTTTGCTTAATGGATGAGGTCACTGGATCCACATAATATTTATTATTGAGTGTGCGGTTGATATTACCTCCCAGTCATTTATTTCTTGAATTTTTTCAACACTTTGATGTGGTCCCATCCCAAGTGGCTCCTAATTGGATGGTAATTAATGGAGGCAATCTCATTAATGAGAGTTTTTAAACCAACATAGGGATAAAAGATTAATGTATTTTTATAGTTGAGGGACCACCAATGATAACATTTATTATTTGAAGACGAGATTTTCAAACAGAGATTCAGTAGTAAATTTACCTGATTCTAGTAAGGATTATTGGGATTATGGGTTAATAGTAAAAAACTAGTAGTTTTCCCTTATTCCTGAGGGTGAGGACTACAATGGGCCTCGTTGTCCTCAGGAGGGATAAGGCATAAGTCGGCATTTATTTATTCATGTGTACTTTTCTTCTTTTTGATCTTTTAGTTAATTATGTTACTAATTATACTTTTTATCTTTCTGTTTTGTAGAGAAAAAGAAGAAGGATATTCCCCATCCATCAGAGGTCAACTTTGTCGACCTAAAAATTATTTGGTCAATCCAACAGAGAATAGGGGAAGCTCATCCTCACTCAACATCCATTTTGCTCGAATACCCAAGTTTTATTACTTTGTTTGTTACTCGCCCCAATAAAGACATTCCATTAGGCCCCATAAGCCTAGAGGATCCAACTTCATCCTCCTCATCCGTGGAGTTTGAATCTCCTTACCAAGCCAATATTTTTTTTACTGGAGGTACATCTTCCTCCTTTAAATTTTTAGACCTCATTCTTGTGCCGATCATCTTTTCATCCCCAGAGATGGTGAAGAGAAAAATTCCCAACCTTCTTACCGGTTCAAAGTCTCCACCTCCTGTCAAGAAGAAACATACTAATATTAAAGGCTCTAAACACTCTTTAGTAATTGAGTCTATTAAAATGAAAACCCAAAAGCCTCAGTTTAAAAGGTTAAAGAGGGGTCCAACCACCCCTCTGGAGTTGTATATAAAGGATCGAGATGACAAGGCCCAAGGTGGTACCCCTTCTGAGGCTGTTAATCCAAGCCTTGTTCGAGGGCTAATTGGGACAGGAGTCCTTCCAATCTATGAGGCTGTCGCGGCTACCTTCGCTCGCACCAAGTTGGTTGAGAGATCCAACCACAACTTGTCCATAGTAAGTTTTATATGTTATTTTCTTTTACTATCCATCCCTATTATTTACTTACTGATGCTTATAACTGGTGGATTTTACAGTTCTGGTTAATTATGATTAGCTGCTGAGAAGGGATAACTAGCTGGGGGATTCCTTTATAGACATGAAGGCTACTTTTCAAGGCATGTGGGAGTCTTTGGAGGCTTCCCAAAAAGCCCATAAAGGTGATAAGAAGAAGTGGGAAGAGTGCACCAAGAAGCTAGAGGATGGGAAGGTCAATGCTAAGAAGGCTGTAGGTAATGCCGTGAAAAAGGATGAGCAAGCTGACAAAGCTGCTCAAGACAATAGGAAAGTGGTCAAAAATGCCAAAAGTCAGGTTGAGGATCTGACGGCTAAATCCACGAAGGAAAAAGATGATGCCTACACTTAGAAATGGGACAAGGAATTATCCACTGCTGTTGTTCAGGTGGAGTACTTGAAGAAGTCTTTCTTTAAGAAAGGATGGAATACCACCCTTATCCAAGACGACAATGAATCAAATTTCGAGCTCTCCTTTCAGTATAACCCAAGCACACCTCTAGAGATTTATGAGGAGGTGGATAATGAGAAGGACATGGTTGGGTCTTCTGTGCACCTAGATCTGATTACGGTGGTGGCTCTCTCTAAGGAAGAGGTTACTTAGTATAAAGAGAAGGTGCAAAGGCTAGGGCTTTTATGGTTTTATCTTGTACTCTAGTTGATGTATTTTGAACAGTTTCTCTGCTTGTAAACCTTGTCCGTAGTTTTAATAAAAATACTATTTATTTCC
Source organism: Sambucus nigra (assembly GCA_949130495.1). Taxonomy (NCBI): domain Eukaryota; kingdom Viridiplantae; phylum Streptophyta; class Magnoliopsida; order Dipsacales; family Adoxaceae; genus Sambucus; species Sambucus nigra. The sequence goes on from OX422222.1 coordinate 364,106,939, forward strand.
ATTAATGATGTTATTTAATTCTAAGCACTCTTTTGCTTTCCATGCTTATACAATGTCTGACAGCATCCAGATTAACTCCATGAGGGTTAGTCTGGTTGCTGTCAAAAGTGAACTTTTTAGGAGAAGTACCCAATTATTTGAGGTAGGATATAATAAACTTGATGAAGAATAGATGGAGGAGGAGCTAGGCGTAGACATTTCCAACCAAGTTAAGGAGTCTTACCTCAATATGTGTAGGTTATTCCACCAAGTTGTGGTGACCAATGCCTTTTATTATCAAATGATACTCCATATCCAACAAGATCACAAAGAAATAATTGCTAGTTTTTTGATAGATTATGAGAGAAAATTTGTCTTTCTCTAGAGCGACGATGTTTTGATAAAAAGTTTCGGTAATTATCTTCGATATATTTTAAGAAAAAGTTTGTACTGAAGTCTGAGGTAAAGAGTGCTCGGGAGGTGGCTAGGCTCATGGAACAATTGAATAATGTGATAAGGGATGAACTAGAAGGTATCAAGAGGTCTGTTGATTCTTACCAAAGTGAAGGTGCCTCATTTTTTAAGTAGGAGATTGTTCGACTAATGAAGGAGTTAGAGAAATGGAAAAATTGAAAGGGAGGTCAATCATCTAGGCAAGTTGTTGTTTCTCGTCCATCTGTAGAAGAGAAGAGAATTGAGAAGACCTTGGCCGACCAGCAAATCTGATCAAGAACTAATCGGCCACCATCAAACGACTGAATGAGAAGGGTGTCCGTATTACTTATCACTTTCATAAGCAACCCTGTACTACATGGATGAACGACTATGATGAAGCTATGGCACACTTAGGCGAAGAACTGGAGCAAGCACGTATAGAAGGCTATAAGTGGGGATGGATTAATGCTCTCATTTTAATGAAGGTACCGAGGGAAAACACTCTATGGTATTGGCATGATCCTGGATGCTTGGACCATCCTACTCCTTCATTAGAGCCTAACACTACATGGATACCTACATACGCAATCCCCATTAGCCTGGTAAAAAAATGCCTAGGGGATTATGGTATGTACGGAGACGATGTGCTTAGTCGGCCCCTACACTTGGTGGATAGGTCTAGTTCTAGTATTCAATCCACATTTAGAGAGTTAAGATCAATAGTTCTTCCCTCTACATTAGATGTTCCTCCTACTAGGTGACCCGATGTAGAATGTGATGTGCATACCTACAGCTCAAGTGCAAGTCGATTTCTCAAGTAATAATCTCGATAAGTTGGGTCGAATCCGTAGGGAATAAGACGAATATCGCGACGACAACTATGAGGAAGGCTTTAATAACCTAGTTATTGACTCTCTAATGGAAAAGGAAAAAGGTGATGATTTTTATGAAAACTCCTACCTCACTAAAAAAAACCTAACTATCAAGTGCAAGTAAATTTAAGAAAGCAAGAGACTGAAACTTTGAATTTTTAGAAAACTATTTGGAAAATTAGAGTCGGGATCCAATCCCCAGAACCGTAGGTATTTTTGCTAAATACAAAATTCTTGACAACTATATATTTAATTAAAAGAAAACGTTAACTATTCCGAAGCACTAAATATATGAGAGTGTCAATCTGCACAATAATTAGTCAACAAATCAATTAAAGTGAATGATAGAATTATAACATGTATATCGCATTCTCAAACACTCTAGTTGCCTAGGAAAAACGAAGTTAAGATATCTACAATATTAGTTTTAATAAAAATATCAAACTCTAGTAATGAAATATACAATTATGTCGAATTTTATATCTACCGTAAAAACCTAGGTTGGGTTCATGTTCCCCAACTCTTTATGAACTAGTCGGACATGATATTGTAAATCTCTATGTGAGAATCCATTAACATGACATGTGAACATAATATAATAATAATAATATTTCTTGAAATAGAGGTTACCAGGGTAAAAGAACATTAACATTTAAGAAAAATAAAAATAAAAAATAAGCTATGATCTTGTATTGAATTGATGATGCAAAACATGTAAAATATTCTCCTTGATGTTCCTAATTAATTAGTAGATTTATCATGAATTAAAACTTGGTTAAAATAATCCTAATGATTAAATATAAGGGTTAGAAGTCATTTAGAAGAGTCCTCAAACTAGAAAACTCTTTTTGCTAAAAGATTGAGCCAAAATAAAAATCCCGCTTCAAGATTTGTCACGATTCTAGTCCATTACTAATAGCCAACCTGAATGAATTTTCCATAGTTACTGAACTAGTTCACCCCAGGCTTCTGTCCAATTGACTTGTTTTGGTCAATTTTCTTCTTATTTTCACTTTTGTCCCTAGATTTTTATCTTAACTTCAATTGTTCATAACTTCTTCACCATAGCTCGAATTGAGTTGTCATTTTTCCAATGTGCTCGTGACTTCAAGATCTTCAAATTTTCTATTGACTCCTCCTCTGGGTTCCTCCTGAAAATTTATGAAAATTCCCTTATCTTTCGTTTCTTTCATCTCTTTCAGTGTTTCGATTTTCCTTTTGCATCCACTTGCACAAAATACGTGTAAAATAACAGAGAAATACACGAAATATGAAATGATTGCCAAAAAAGTTAGTAGCATAAATATGGGATAAATTCGGTCAAATACATTGTAGAAAATTGTAAAAATACCAAATATGAGGAGATAAATATGAAATATTTATGCCTAATCAACTCCCCCCCCCCCCCCCCCCAACTTCAACTGTTGCTCATCCCGAGCAGTGTAAAAGAATAAGAGCATGAATTTAAATGGACTTCTAAACAACTAATGTGATAGGATACCTTTTTCACAGGCAAACGATTGCATTTAGTGTATCCAATAAGCCATTAAACCCCTACGTTACTCCAGCAGGACGAGTGGTGTCTCGTGAGAGTTTGTAGTGAATTTACCCCAAAAATTTATTTTTGTATGACTCGACGAAAATAGCAAAATAATTAAAAAAACATACAATTTAAATTTCAGAAAAATAATCAATACAAATTTGTATTCAATAAATCTCAATTCATAGTGTGTGTGTGTGCGAAGCCAAAAATTAAATATTTAACTTCCCCCGATTTATCATTACGTTACTTTTTAAAAATTCATTTTGATTCAGTTACTCCTAGAATACACTCACAAATGAATTTCTCGAATTTTGATTATTTTCTCAAAGCGTGCATGATATTAGGAGTAAACGTAATGGAACATGATTTCATGCACACAAATTGAAAGAAAGATATATTTAGGGTGAAAAGATCTCGTGAACGGGTTAAGATCATTAAAAACGGAAAACACCATTATTTATTCTTACTATTTTGTCTCTTTATTATCTTTTCGTATTTTATCTCTCCCCACGATAATTAATTTCATTATTCAAACTCGGTTAAGAGTTTTTCGAGTTAAGGTATATTGTGTAATAATAAGAATGGTTGGGAAAAAAAATTCGGAGTTGAAAATTTTTCTTTCGATGTCCGTTGGCACTTATTCTGGCGTTTTGCTCATTTTCTCTTCTTTTTCCTTCTATTTTTGATATTTTGCTTATTTTTCTATTTTTTTTTCATTTTTTTCTTTCTATTTTTGTGAGAGCATTTTTTTCATATTTTTCTTGCCCCTTTTTATATACCGGAAGGTCTTAACTGGTGAATTTTTTATTTTCACAACTCCTGGTCAATTAGGTTTTTCGGGTTAACAAACGAAAAGGGAAGAAATTATTAGGCTCAAATTTGCTTGCAAAAGGATAATTTTTTATGAACTTTTATGGCTAATATTTTTGGGTGAACAAACGATGATCTAACTTCATTTATACGAATTACTAATCATATTACCATATGTGTCTCGAGATGAATTTTACTTCTGAGACATTTAAAGCGCATTTAAAAAAATAATATTTCACTCGTTTTTCGTAACCAATCAAGCAATGATTTAGAATATCATCAACGATTTTTTAACACTGAAAAGAACTTTTGAGTTAACTTTTAACTCGGATTGATTTAATTACTCGAAAAAACTAATTGACTCACAGGTCTTCCCGGGTCAAAAATCTCCACACTTATTCGTTAAGTTGCCAATTTTCGCTCAATTTTCGTTTTTGGTCGATTTCGGCTTGGTGCATTAAGTTTTTGCAAATAAAGACTTCAAACCAAAATTTAGTGATATTTGTGAAAATTTTATATTCCAATTTTTATTTATTTTGGAGAAAAATATTTATGACTTTTATTGAAAATTTTCAATTTTTTTGGAAAATTTTGAAATTTTTTAATTTGGGGGGAATTTTAAAATTTGTGAAATTTAAAAGACACCTGTGCACCCCCCCTAACTTAGACTTTTGCATTGTCCTAAATCAAAAGGACTAAAATCTAAATAAGAAAGAATAGTGCAAAAATAAAACCAACAAATATTAAAATGCAATAAGACACTAAATAAACTCAAACACGCGACTCAAAAATACACCAAAACAAATCACCCCATACGCATCAGGGTGCGACGACCTCTCTCTCCTAAAAATTACTCAACCCCGTGTGCGGGGTCCGATAATATGTTTTCCATCTCTCCCTCATCATAAATCAAAAGTGAACAATTGGGAATCAACCCAATTCAAAAATTGGACACCCAGAGGCACATGATGAATGAGGTGAGAGGGACTATTCTAGGTTCCCAATCACCTTATAACATAAATGGGCCGACTGGGAGGGACTATTTTAGGAAAATTTTGAATGGCATAGATTGCCCCTAAACTCAAGAGTGCCTGGATCAAGCTTCAAATCGGATGAAACTATAGTCACGTCTACGATCGAATCCGAGATCTCAGGTGGCATGGGTGGACGTTCACAAAGAAGGAATTGATATATCCTATTATTCCACTATCTCTTGTAAGTGACAAAATGAGTCCAATAACGACTGGACTTCAACATGAAGGTTCCCATCAATTGGTCTGAATTCTTTCTCAAAGTTTTCTAGGCTTATATCTCCTAACTCTCTCTCTCTCCCTCCCTCTCTATCTCTCTCTCTCTCTCTCTATCTCTCTCTATCTCTATCTCTCTCAATCTCCGAATACTCTCTCTCTTTCTCGATCTCTAAATGTTCTCTCTCTCTCGTCTATAAGCTCTCTCCCACTCTCGATAATCGTCACTAAACATGGCTCACGTGGATCCTTAAAGTTATTACCCTTGACTTGTTTGTGCACTACCTCCTCGTTAAGATCCGTGTTGTGTAAATCGTCCTCATCACCCACTTTGCTAGTGATGTTGAAGATATTCGTTTTGAGTGTCATGTTCCCAAACATGATTTGCATTTGCCCATTACGCACATTAATCAACGTGTTAGCCGTGGCTAGGAAAGGACGTCCAAGAATAATGGGAACACGTTGACTCGATGGGGAGGAAGGATCCGTATCCTAAATGACAAAATTTATTAGGAAGTGTAAAGTGTCGACTTGGATGATCACGTCCTCAACTACCCCTCGAAGTAATTTCACTGAATGATCCGCAAGTTGGAGAGTAATATTGGTGGGATTTAAATCTCCTAAATTAAGCTTTTTATAAATCGAGAAGGGAGAATGTTGACACTCGCCTCTAAATTTATTAAATCTCTCTCGAGTCTATTATCTCTAATGATAAACGAAATGGTGGGGGTTCCTGAACCTTTATACTTCGATGGAATGTCGCTCAAAACTACCGAACTCACATTTTGTGCTAAGAACACCTTCTTCTTTACCTTTAATTAATGTTTCACCGTGAGCAGGTCCTTAAGAAACTTTGCATATACTGGAATTTGATTGATAGCCTCAAACACAGGAATTTGCATACACGGGAATTTGCATGCACAAAAGGACTTAAAAGATCTAAAATATTAGTTCCAATAAAATTATCAAACCCTAGTAATGAAACATACAATTATATCGAATTTTATATCTACCGTCAAAACCTAGGTTGGGTTCATGTTCCCCAACTCTTTACGAATCTAGTCGGACATGATATTATAAATCTCGACGTAAGAATCCATTAACATGCAATGAAAAAAATATTAAAAGTGCCATAAATAAAGGTTACCAAGATTGAATAATATCAACATGCAAGAAGAAGAAAAACCAAAAATAAACTATAATCTTGTACTTAATTGAGGATGCAGAACATGTAAAATACTCTTCTTTATGTTCCTCCTTGATTAGTAGCTTTACCATGAATTAAAACTATGTTAAAAGAAACCTAATGACTAAATATATAGGTTAGATATCATTTAGAAGAGTCCTTAAACTAGAAAACTTTGTTTAGCTAAAAGGTAGGGGCAAAAATAAAAATCCATTGACAATATTTTTCACGATTTTATACCATGACAGTACTTGTCATGGTTCGACTCCATTACTAATCTCCAACACAAACCCATTCGCCTTAGGACCTAAACCGGTTCGCCCCAAGATTTTGTCCAAGTGCCTTATTATGGTCGATTTTCTTTTTATTTGCACTTTTGGCCCTAGATTTTCATCTCAACTTCAATTGCTCATAACTTATTCACCGTAGCTCAGATTGAGGTGCATTTTTTCCAGTGTGCTCGTGACTTTGGATTCTCCTTTGGTTTCCTATTGGAAAACTATAAAAATGACCATGTCTTTCCTTTCTTTCGATTCTTTCGTCATTTCGATTTTCCTTCTTCATCCATTTGCACGAAATACCTATAAAATAAAAGAGAAATATATAAAACATGAAATACTTGGCAAAAAGGGTTAGTAGCATAAATATGGAATAAATCCGGTCTAAATTCACTACACTACATCGTAAAAATACCGAAATTAAGGAGATGAATATGAGATATTTATGCCTAATCATCGAGATAGAGAAAACCCTTCGAAATGCCCAGTAGAATAAGAAGTTTATGCTTTTTTTATTCTTTCCTTGTAGTAATACATGATGGACATTTTTTTAAGGATGCTATGATAATGTACTATTTGGATAAAAACTTTTCCTTGAATAAAACTTAGATTTCTTTATTATATGGTTATAGCCTACGCTTAGTTCAGTCTTAAAATTAATTGGTTAGTGTTAAGCCAACTAATCTGCCTTACTGTTACAAGTTTAGACGAACACATGTTGTCCTGCCTTTGGTTTTACTAACATACTTTCATTTTTGGTAGCTCAAACGGATCTTTTTATTTTGACCGAGTGCTCACGTTAATTACCATTGGTGACCATTGTTTTAAAAAATTTCCTTAATTTGGTGTGGTAAAACTTCTTGTTCTTAACACTAAGGATTTATACATGAACTTTTACGTTTGGAACTTCTCGTTCGTGACTTGCCAAAGACGAAGTCATACGTGAAGAACTTCTCATTCGCTACTTGTCAAAGACGAAGACATACGTGAATTTTTTTATAACATTTGAATTTTTGGGACTAATAACTAGTTGGTTGGTTTGTGACTATCATTTTTCTTTGTTGTTGTTATTTGAGATTGTACATCTCCCACTCTCGAAAAAATGAAAATAAAATGTAAAAAGCGAACTAACTTTTGACGAACTAGGTGTTCATTTTTTAAAGCTGAAAAACATGTTACAGAAATATTAAAAGACTAGGTGTAAACCCGCGCGATGCGCGGACACGACCTTTAATCACCTTTGTAACCACAAATCTAATCGACAAATAAAAACGAAATAAAAATTAATAACCAATGCATGAATTCATGGCTCCATCAACTGATCCAAATACCTTGTATGAAAACCCATTATCAAATACTCAACAACAATATGGTCAATGCTTATTCAGTAATAACTAAAAATAAAAATAAAATGGGATAATGACTTACCTTCAAAATCATTAAAGGAGTTTCCATCATTTTCGATTCCATTATCACAAGTGCTTTTTAATATAAGAAATGGACAAAGCTTTATTATTGTAATTGTTTCCCTATCAAGGTTAGAATTACTTCATTATAAAGAGAAACCGAGAAGGAAATAGAAAACAAAGACAAAATCTAAATGCTAATTTATTTTATCTTTGTTTATTATCTCATGGGGAAATAGAGCTCAAGTCAATACTATTATAGTAATAAATAAATAACAATGAAACTAATGATTAAATACTTTAAGAAACTAACTTTCGAAGGTTGAACTAATATTAATGTGTAAAACTTTCAACAAACACTATGACACGGTTTCAACAGTACTATACAAATAAAGCAACTCAAAATTGCGCTGTAAAGTCTAACATAACAATTTGACCTGTTCAGTGACATACCAATGACCGCTATGACCTGTTCAGTGACAAAGTTATGATTATTCTCATGAATTAGTGACACTAACATCCAAATTTGTTATTTAAAGCATAAACCGTGTTTCGAATACCACGCAAGGGGTGCCAAAAATGTGTTGTCAACACACCTACAAATTATTCCAATGACAAATGTATTACAGATGCTCATAATGTATCCGTTTTCACCCAGATGTAAATCCGTTTTTACCCAGAAAACATCATGCGTATGAATGAAACTATTCTAAATGCCTGGAGAAAGAGACCTAACTGCAAGAACTCTTGTACAAAGTCCCAGAAGAGAATATTTTATGAGTAATATCATTCAGTGATAGGGATGCATTATTAGATTTAAAAATACGAAGAATAGAATTGTGCAAATGCAGAAAGTTAATCGATTCACTGATCTCATGCCCTGGAGGACTGATATGATAAATGCAGAAATTGTAGAGAAGCAAAGAAGCTGGTTCAGGACAAAAGAACCCCCCTTGAAAACACGACATATCTGCACAAAGTTTACATAATTGGGGAAGAAAACTTAATTAGATTCCAGATAGAAAATCCGAAGAACCAATTATAATGAAATATAATTGACAGGATTAAATGGAGAGAGAAAGAGAGTAAGTAAAAAAATTTATCTAACTTACAATTTAGAGCTAAATCCGGATAAATGATCAGTGGTATCAATAAATTTTATCTTCCCATAGCATCCAAAAAACTTGATCAACTTCTATTTTTCAATGACATGAATTGTTAGTACACGTGACAAACTGAACTTTTGCAGTCTTTTCTTACTCTCAACTCGAATCATCAACATAGGGTCATCGTTCAAGTGTTAATTGAGATTTGGGAAACTTCATTCTCCGAATGTTCTTGAAAAATGAAACTAAAAGGAAACTCCACTCTATTTTTTTTGTGCCTGCACCAGAAATCCCATGACAATGGTGACCGTTGGGAACCTAGAGATTCACATAGACTATGAAGGATTTTAGGGATTAGGATTTGTTAAGGGAGTTCATCATGCGATTGTCAGTGCGTGACAGTTTTGTGGTGGATTGAAGACATTCCGTGCCAGGTATGCGTGATAATATATACACACATAAAGATGTCTTGTGGTACAGGGGAGAATGGCATAAAGGGGTTGATAGATAGTTTTAACAAAAAATCAATTTTAAAAGAATAAAATTAGTTTTTATAAATATTAACAAAATAAAAAATGGTATTTATGTGACTGGCTAAATTTATCATGCTTAGAAATCATAATTTCTAATAATCCATCACATTTGTAAAAATGCTCAATTCCCCATGACATTAATTTTATAATCCTATAATGAAAATAAAGACAACATACAAATATGGGTTGCTAGCAATATTCTCATTAAAGCTCCCTCGAAATGGAAAAAGTGTATATTTAATCCTCACTAAAACATCTGATGTGTTAACATCAAAGTAGTTCTCGTAGGCTGTAATCGTGAAGGTCTGAATCTAACCATTTGGTTGGGATTCTTCAGAACCAAATGCTGGTTTTGAGAATGTAGCTACAGATACATATTAATTGAGTCCATTAAAAAAATTGTTTTCCATTGCTAAAGAGAAAATGAAGTACCAAAGTTTAACAAACTGACTAATTTGTTATACTAAAGTCATCTTTTAAAAATTCTTTTTGCAGACATTTATTCAAACATATGATGTGCTGAGTAAACGGGCATATGATTTTCGTATGGGAAATGCGTGAAAGAGTAAACACACATGATTGTTGATTTTTGTTATGTTCACTCCCAGATTTTGGTATTCATAGTTTTGTTTTAAATCTGTAGAATGTGAAATTGAAGTACTATATCAGATATAAAGTTGAGTCCAAGTAGCAAGTGTTATTCCGTGGTAAAATAATCGAAGATAATAGGTACATTATGAATGTATAGTAACAAATCGACATATATTTCTTTCAATATGCCTGATTTTTTATTGGATAGATGAAATAAATGCATTATGGTGTGTTGTTCACTGTCTCATTTTTATAGGTTTCTTTCATTTATATTTTTTCAACTGTAATCATACATGATGACTTGTGACTTTTCATTTGAAGCTTTTATATGAGCATATTTTAAATATTGACAAATTCTGATTTGGATGCAAACCATACTATGGATTCCTGAAAAAAGTGCAAATTATAAACATAATCTACAGAGATAACATAACCAACTTCTTGGTTAATAATATAATTGAACCCCCCAAATCATTCCTAGCTTTGAATCATCACGCATTGTGCTCGTTTTGCCCTATATATACTACATCCACAATTGTTCATGCAAAGTAATATACAACAAAAATCACAAAATACCAACTGAATATTCTGGAGATATCAAAAAGCAACCTACGTGATCTGACCCAGAACTAAGTTCACATGCAAATTTTTAGGCATGGATCTGGACAATGATTTACCTGAGAATTAAGCATGTTGGTGTGCATAATATCCGTCCCTGAGCCTAATGTTCCCGCTTTGGGCTGTAACAGGCAGAAAGTGTGATAATCATATCTTAAACAGTGTTTGTAATGAATTATCAATGTCTAGGATACCCCAAGCAGTTATTAATGATGCACTACTGGCTAAAATTATAAATTAATAAAGGAAAAATCATTGATCAAAGTATCCACTTAAAACATAAAACTGATTTGAAATATTTTACATAATTTAAAGTATTATATAGATAAAATATAAAGAAATGAATATTGTACATCATATCTCATTTTGACTTTTGGTTTTGTTGTTCTTGGGATATCCTAAGCATTTGCCTCATACTGGACAGTACTACATCGTAACATTTGCAGCCATGTTAAACAACCCCAAAAAAATTGGACTACCTTTTGTTTTTAAAAAAGCTTAAACTGTAAAATGTGTGTATTCAATTGACTTACCAGAGAATCAAGCATGTCGGTGTACGTAATATCGGTACCTGAGCCTACCGTTCCCCGATTTGGGTTGTAAAGGGAAAAAAGTGGGATAATCATCTCTAAAGCAGTTATTTGTAATCTTGATTATCGCATGACTTATTAATACACATCAGTTTATAGATATGTGTTTAGTTTATGAAATGATATCATGAATTATTGCAAAATTTATTTTGAAATACAATGCAAAAAAAGTAATAAAACTATTGCAGTTATACGTTAGCCGTATAAATTTAGTATAAAAAAGGAGCAGGGAGTACATTACGATTATAACGCAAAAACTGAATTCAATGTTTAAAGTACTAAATATATGAATCGAAAAACGGTGCCTATCATTGCATTTGGAAACAATAGGCAAATAGTTTGTAAGATAGGTATATACTTATGTTGTTGTGTGGATATGCCATTTCATAAAAATTATGTCATATATGAAAAATAAAAGTGCGTTCATAAAATTCATATCAAGCAATGTGGATAGGAGGCATCATTTTTTTCTGTTAAGGTTCGATGTATGACGTAATGTAAATGAAACATCATAATAAGTTGTAATTGGTTTAATTCATGTACCTTGATTATCGAAGCTTATAGATAACGACCGAATTCAAAAGGAATGAAATGCCTGCACATGGTAGAGAATGTTTGTAGTAAGATATAGGCTTCAAATGGTATAAAATCATAAGGATTTTTTGCATTGAGTGGGTACTTGGTGTAAAATCAATGAAATTGAAAACTTACTGTTATTAGTAGGTAAATATGTATGATAAAGAATGCGATAACATTAAATTGATTAGTACATACGCCTAAGCATCTCATCAATTGCATAACTTAAGGACATATTATTAACCATATGTTATCACATTCATAAAGAGGTACATATTCCAAATAATGCGATTTCATTGGTATTTACACCATATCGCTAACAGGTCTTTAAGAGTTTCATTATAGAAATGCTTAAGAATTTTATAAATTTAATTAATTTTATCACCTCCTTAAACATGTACTTGATTTCATGAAATTTTTTCTAAGATGCATACTATTACAATTTGAATCTTTAGTAGGTATTTTATAATGTTATCATAGTATTAAACAGTTGAATATGCTTAAAAACCTTGTGTACTTACATCAATTATTAAACTTGTATTTATGAATTTAGTAGTACATATGCTTAAGAATCTCATGAAATTCAAAACTTGTGTAGAAATGGTTTACCATTTGTTATTACATTCTTAAATAGTACATATGTTGTACAATGCGGTAATGTAGAAACATATAGTACATATACCTAAGAATTTATTTATTTTAGAAAATTTAAGTGAAAACGGTTAAGCATATGTCAAAGGAATTTAATAATGAACAAATTGAATAAAACTACTTATTCTGCTAACTGTTATAACGCAAAGTAAAACAGTATGGGGTGTTTATATGTCATATAATGTTAACTGAAACGTTTTACAAACTACATGTGCCCATTGGTTCAACAAAGTATATGAAAGCAGAATGAAGAATATCATAACTTTTAAAATAACTTACAAATGGTTGACCAACTGTTTTCAAATTATAAAACATTTTTATTATAACAGTACATTATGAGAATGAACAACTAAGCATATTAGTAAGAATAGTATGCATTAAGCCATTTCATTTGTACATGCATCCATATAAAAAATATGATGGAAAATACGATATCATGATTTATTTTGAATAAATTTACTATAAGAATTTAGGGTAAAGAAATTTTGTTTTCCTAGAGGTCAATTATATTTCGTATTTCTTGTATACCAAAGTTTCTTACTGTTTTGTTTAGGTAAGGATAAATATTGAGAACGAACAATTTTTTTAGTTGAATTTTTATAGCTTCCATACGAATATAGGTGCAGTTGTCAGTTGTTTAGCAAATGCTTAAATGTCTCCAAAATAACAAATAAAAAGATAAAGGGCATAAGCTAGCTCTGCTAGCAACACTATCCCTTATATTGAACATCATCATACTTCAGAAACAGAGACCTTCTCGGAAATACTGGAGGTTGCAAAGCAAAAGGACAAAATAGCACAATTATATATATATATATATATATATATATATATATATATATATATATATATCATCGTGGGAAATTAGTTTCTCATCGCTTGAGAAAAAATATACATGTAATGAACTGAAACCAATTTGAAACATGGGAAAACTAAATACTTCCATCTCAAATGTGTTCCCATGGATTTAGGCATAAAGTAATACCGTATCACAAATTTTCTAAAAAAAATATTAAATAAATAAATTGAATCTAAGTAAACTATGTGTTTTTGTATGATAAAATTAGAGAAAGCATCAAACCATTACAAAAACCAATTTTGAACTTAAAAAATCAACTATGAACATAAAATATACTGTGAATTGAACACCCTGAAAAGGAATATGTTAGCGTCAAGTTTCTTCCTTGACTAATTCTGAACAAAGTCAACATTATACTGTGAATATACCCTAAACATTATACTGTAAGTATTCCTCGACTACAAAATCACACATAACAAACCCCTAGAAAACCTATATATATGTCTAAAGGTGAAACAATTATCATGAACACAAATTGATGAATAATAAGAGATCATCTAGAAAGTTCTTACTTGAACGATTTAACAAACTAATTTACCAAACCAACTCCTTAGCCCTTGACACAGTGGGTCTGGATAAAGTAAAAAAAATAAGAAAATGCGGACATCAAATATGAATCTTTAAGATTTACAATTTCAATATCCAAATGTAATCAATTAAAAAGAAGTAAAGCAATTTAAAACCAACAGCAAATTTGTAGTACATAATTTATGTGTAATTCAATTTTAGACACACAATTATGATCTCAGAAATGCTCTAAAAAGTAGTCAGTTACAATGAACGTTTTCCCAAACATTTGATAGGGATTTTCAATTCAGACGAAATATGGAAAAAGAGGTGTAAGGAATATAAACAAATCTAAAAGCCAAATTTAAAAACAAACCTTACCCCTTGAGGACTTTAGTTACCGCAACCCTGCATATTCGATATCAAAATGGGCATTCCACCATAAAAAATAGTTACTTAAAAGGAAATGAAGGGGATAAAATAGGATATAGATTTACTAACACAAAGAAACTTGTACAATAACAAAAATAAAATAATTTAACTAACCTCATTTAGTTGGGTTGGGTTGGTTGAAATTCTTCTTCTCGCCGTAACGAATGGAGATGAGAGAGAGTAAAAGGTTAACCTCATCTTCTCCACACCGATTTTTGTTGTTTGATTTGGGCGAAACCAATGGTGGTGATGGTGAAAGACACGACCAAGCTGATGATGATGAGGAGGATAAAGAAGAGGGTTTGGAGAGAGGCCAAAGGTAGAGAGAGTATAGATTCCAAGTATGGGATGATAGTGGGGAAATCAAACTTCTTCAAATCGAAATCCCAACAGTTTCTCTTCAAACAAATCTAAACCCCCACCCCTCACCTTGTATTTGGTCTTCCTTCTCTAGTCCTAACACCCCTTATTTATTGTCGAGTCCATTGCCCTGTTCCAAGACTTCCCAAGACCAGACCCACTTTTCTTATGTTGATATATGGCCAAAGGAATTGGACTCTCCTTTAATCAAGATCCCATCAGATTATTTTTACACAAACCAACAGTCATAAATTCATTTTCTGAAGATCACCTCCACCACCTCAACTACTGGAAACTTGAGCCACACATTTTTTCTTCTTTTTGTTGTTCTTGGGGACGTAGGTTTTTCATCAGTTGTTTTCATAGAGAGGAGAAAAGATTTTTGGGGAAAAAATAAATCTAAGATTTTGTGGTCGTGTGATAAAAGGGTGCATTGATAAAAGAGTATAGAGCATTTGGAGATTTATTTTATTTTCGAGATAGTTAGATTGTTGTAATTATTTCGAGAGATTTGTTGTATTAATTTGAAGATGTGAATAGTGGTTTCTTATTTTATTGTGGGATTTAGATGCTCTATACCTTGTTATTTGTGGATTAGTTTAGTTTTATCGATGAGTAGCGCTCCGTTCGCTCTCCCCGGGCGGGCGGGGTGTTACAGAACATGTTGCTTCAATTTCTTTATTTTTTTTTTACAAATCTCCTTCCATTGTGCCGACAAAGCATTACGCTCATATGCACCATTTTGTTGATATTTCTATTCACGATTCACAACTTCTATCTTTTCATTTAGTTCTGCAGCTTGTGTCACTGGTTGTGTTGTTTCCAGAATTCACCACCATGCTTTGACATAAGATCCAAATTTTCTAGCCTGATTACTTGATGTTGGAGCAAACATTGAGCTTTTTGAAGTGCTTGCCTCCAGGAAACTTCATCATTCCGTTTGTTCATAGATGGCATGTCAAGTCCATATCATGACATATCAAGGGGAACTGGTGGCTTCCCAGCTCTCACCCTCTCATACTCCATAGCAAGCATTGGATGATTTTGGAAGTTGAAGTTGGGAAGGGAAAGAAGGTCTTTGAGAAAGTCAGAGGATTTTTAGGAGCTCCTACGCATCTCTTCTTCGATCAAGTGATCCACTTCTACTTTCACTTTGGGGTCCCCGTATTCATCGTCTATGTATGGCAATGCATCAATTACTTATACCCCAGTGGACCACGATAGTCGAGACAAATGAGGGGCTTCCAGCACTAAAATCTCTCAGTTTGCATTGTCCGCCATCACCATTCTTGGCACTTCCAAAACCCCTCTATCTCGCTTTTATGCTAACTACTTATTTTTTTTTATTGAGAATGAACAATTAAGCATAGTATTCAGAATAGTATGCATTCAGCCATTTCAATTGTAGTTGAATCCGTAGCAAAACATATGATCGAAAATATGACGTGATGAACTAATTTTAATACATTTACTATAAGAATTTATCGTAACAAAAAAACCTATTGACAAAGTTTCATCAACCAATCATTGACACCCCAGCATTACAAATAAATCTATAAAAGAAAACAGTGTGCTCCAACATTAAAAATTCAAAAAATAAAATAACTAATATCTTGATAGTAAAAGAACTTGTATATTTAAAAAATTAATATATGCAATACAATAATATACAAATCAAAAATTAAAAAATAAAGTAGAGATTTTAAAATGGCATACCATTAAAGGTGTTCCTTAATGGGATCATCCATAAATCCACATTCTCAATTTCAAGCAACTACAGAGGTAGACAAATAAAATAAAATTGCTGTCAACACCCAAATATTAACATCAACCTCTTCAAAACATTTCACCTGTTCTTGGACAGGTCAACATAGAAGAACACAGGGTGGTCTGACCCACATGTTTTAAAACCGCGATTCATTCAAAAAAAATGAATGAATAATCATGTTGAGACTTTTGGGTAGAGTACTGATTTTGATCAGAGGGTATCAAGCCGGCTTGGGAGTTTTTGGTCTCCCTTCTCAAACTCGGCAGTAACCCCAACTTCGACTCATCCTAAAAAATAACTCCAAGACAGTACCCAAACCTATTATTCAGTAAAAAAATTTGAATAAATCATGTTTGTGTTACCTCCATTTATCAACTCCCCCATCAAACCCAATAATTATAATAACTTCGGATGGTACCCAATAAAAACTAACAAAACAACAAAAATGGTTGAAAAACTCAAACCAAGCCCCAAATCATATTGATTACCCATCATCGCCCGAATGTTTTCGGCCTGTGCTTTCATCTTTGTCATCAAACGTCTTAATAGAAATAAAAGGAATACACGATGATGAATAGAAAAATAAGAAAACCCCAATTCATCCTTTCTAAATAGAAAACCTATAAATTAAAGTGGAACATACATCCATTAGCAATGGATCTCGCCGTTCCATGGTCAGGAGAGGGAGAAGTGGCCATCGGAGGAGAGGAAGACGTCTTCGATGAAGTGGGAGTGGTCGGTGAGGCGACGACGGGGGACGCGGTAGATTTTTACTACCTTTATGAGTTGCTAGAGGATGATGGATTATGGATCATAATGGAGGATCATATCCGGACAGAGATGAATCGTGAGAGTCGTTGAGGTGTTTGTGTGTTTGGAAACTGAAGAGGTTAGGGTTAGAAATAAGAAGTTAAATAGTGAGAGTGAGGTTGAGGGAGGCGAAAAAAAGAAAGGGTGGAGTCTCGGTGAGAGGGGAAGAAAATAGGAGTGCTCGTTCATAAAAATCCGTAAATGAAGACCCGGTGAGAGGGGAAGAAAAGATATGATGCCACGTGGATAGTCTAGAGAAAGAGAAGCATTTAATGCCTTGTTTAGCATTTTATAGTATATAGAGATTTCATTTCAAATAATTATCGATAGTATTTCTTTAAGTTCTTGGCGTTCCATGGGTTCTTGAATTGTTATCCTTCAAGGGTTTCCAGATGATAAGTACTAGTTGGAAAATTGCGAAAATGAGGTAGGGACCATGCCAATTTGCCTCCAGTTTGTTTCCTTTCTGAAGAACTTTTTTTTAACACGTAGTCTCCCTCTTTAAGGTTTCTCGGCTTGACCCTCCTATTGTAGAATTGAGCAGTTCGCTGCTGGTATGATACCATGAGCAGTGTTTTATTTTCTTTAACTTCCTTAATTAAATCTAAGTCCAACCTTCACATGAGTTCACTCTTGGAGGACTAAAGTTGAGTACTCTGTGACTGGGTAAACCAATTTTTGTTGGGACCACTACCTCTATCCTAAATTCTAATATCTAGGGGGTCTCGCATGTAGCAGTCCTCAGTGTGATCCTATAGGCCCAGAGTACACTTTATAACTCCTTGATATATCCTTTGGCATCATCTAACCTTTTCTTTCGTCTGTCGAGTAGAGTTTTATTGGTTACGTTTGTTTCTCCATTGCACTAAGAGTGTCCGGGAGTGGAATGTAATTTTTGGATCTTGTACTAGATACAATAATCTTCAAATTCCTGATTATCAAACTGTGTGCTATTGTCAGTGATAAAGGCATACGACATACAATACCATTATATGATGTTTTTCTATATAAACTGGAGGATTTTTTCATATGGCATATCTACCAGAGGCTCATCTTCCACCACTTGGTGAAATAGTCTATGATAATAACTTAATATTTGAACTTCCTATCGTCTTTGGTAGTGGACCGACCAAGTCAATCCTTCGTATAGCAAAAGGCAATGGGGGTATGATCATTGTGAGTGCAACTCTAGGTGTCCTGTTTATGGTAGAAATATCATTATGTGGATACTCACCTGACCAATGATCTTCCTCCTATATACGCCCCATAAGATCCTTTATGTATTTCCTTAATCAAATTTTGCACCTTAGCAGGATGGACACATCGAGTAGTGAAACAAAGAATCCTCTTTTGTATAGAATTCCTCCTTCCATAACATAATTAGTTACTTTATAGCTTAATTTCCTTATTTCTTTTGGATTGGCTAGTAAGATGCCCTACTCAATGTACTCCTTGATTGGATCCATCCATGAGGGACCCAAATTTAATGCAATCGGGTTGATTTTTTCTTTGTCAATGCTCCTATGCATGAGGAATTCTGCTGAAATAGTCCTCCTTAACTCAGTTCTGGTTACAGATGCAACTCGAGCAAGAACGTCTTCTCGGGCATTGTGAATCCTTAGAATCCTGATCATTTTGACTGTTAAAAACTTAAATATTTTTCTTATTCTTTGTCCAAGTGCCTCATCATGAATTCTCCTTTGACCCCATACACTCCCAAAACTTGGTTCACAATTAATTGGGAGTCATTGTGAGCCAGTATCTGCTTGGTGTCTAGAAAGAGAGATAATTCAAACCCTGTGACCATTGCTTCGTACTATGCTTTATTTTTGGAAGCTTTGAACTGGAACTTGAGCATATATTCAACATATATGTTATATGAGGTGTTAATTATCATACCAGTTCTAATTCCAGAAGCACATGATGATCCATACACATGCACCATCCGGACTTGTGGTTCTTATTTAAAATCTTCGCCAACCAGGGTTCTATAATTGAATAATTTTTTACTTTACTCCAGGTAACTTGCAATAAGTTCTCACATAGTGGATGTTTTCGATCTGTCTACCTCTTGGTTAGTTATATCATTTATGGAGCTATCAATCTGCTCGGGCATTTTGATTTTTGAGCTCTCTTCCTTGGTTGGCTATTAACAATCGGTAGATAGGTTGATTTATCGAATTAGGAGCATGCTTTGGCTTCACTCAGGGACGCTTTTCTATCGGCTATTTCATCGCCTTCACTAACATCATCGCCTGCAATAAAATAATAACCAAAAGAAATTATTTTCACCTTGCGTATGGATATTTGGGTCTCTTCGACAGATCCATATCGTCCTTATTATCATCATCTCTGCCTTTTTTCTTGTTTTCTCCTCCATTACAAGAAGATTTCGATCATCCCAGGACTTCTCGCTCTTCTGACCTGGATTTTATATCAATAATTAGGAGAGTTTTCCACTTCGAATTAGACTTTTTATCTTGTTCTTCAGGTTTATACAATTGTTTATGTTATGCCCATGGTCTTTGTGGAATTCAAAATATTTGGATTTATCTCTTTGGTTTGGGGGAGATTTCAACTTTTTAGGCCATTTTAAGTCCCCACTTCCTCAAATTTCCTCCAAAATGTGATGCACACCAATAGTGAGGGGATTATACTCATCATACTTCTTGGGCTTCTCTACCTTCTCATCTTTCTGCTCTTTCTTTTCAGAGACTTTATTCTTATCGACCTTGGAGTCATCAGATTGTTTTGTGGCCATGGCCTCCTCGGCATTCATAATTTTTCCTGATTTAGCCATTAATTCAGTCATGATTTTTGGACGATCTTTGCCTAGTGCATAATACAACTTCTTAGGGAGTAAACCGCTCATCAGTGCAGTAATCACCATTTTTTTTCTCGTAACCCATAACTTCTATTTTTTTACTATTAAAGCGAGTGATATATTCATGATTAATCTCTCCTTATCACCGGCGAACACTCAGTCGATAAGCAACCCTCTTGATCAGTATTTCTCTAAAGCAGAAATTACTGATGAATAACTTGGTGAGCTATTAAAAGCTAGAGATCTATTCGCGAGGCAAGTTATTATACCAACTTGTGTCGACCCAGTAATCTTTCTAGTCCATGCCCTGCAATGCATCTCATCTGGGACTAAGTAGATGTCGAAACCAACTTGATATTGTTCCATATGAAGAACAAGATCAATTTTTCCATCATACTTGTGAATTACCATAGGTGGTTTGCAATTAGCAGGTGTAGGGAAGTTCACAATTACTGGGATGAAAGGTGATCCCTTCATAAAACTCATGTGAAAGGGATTTTTAGATTTGGATATTTCTCCCAAATGATCTTGCAATCACTGAATAGATACTTTTAAGGGTTGCTCGTCTGGATCAGTTTTGATTAAAGCAGTCTTAGCTGCTCGGCTGTAAGTTTGTGCTGAGATCTTCTCGAGAAGTCTTCTCAGCAAGCATGCTAGTTCTCGACCTTACAGATCCTTCTCGATGATCTCATGATCTGGATGGCTCTCTATGATTATGATCCCTAGCCCCTCAAGGACCCTAATAAACAAAGGTTGAGTATCTACTTAGCCTGCATAGGGCGCTCGGCCTCTCCTGATAGAGTGAACGTCCATCATAGTAATCAGTAAATCTGATTGACGAGGTCATGCCAGTTTGGTAAGATCGATCATTAGTTGACATAGGGTACTTATATCCGCTCCTTTCCTGTTTAGGTTGTCTATATCTATAGGGTATTGGAGTCAACATTCTCCTCTGGTAGTGGGACCAACTACGGGCCTTATTTGGAGCGTCTGAGTTAGCTATCTCACCGTCTCTTGCATAGCCTCTTGACCCCTAAATATGTTATCCCCTATACCAAGAGGGGCAGAGGGACTGAAGTCATGACAGGAGACATGGCTATCCTATGGATTGTCTACCATTTTAGATGCTTGATGGCAAGCGACTAAAAAAATCATTGCTTGCTAGGAAATGGGTAGGGAATAACACTACCTTGTCATTATCCACAGACGACTCCAATCTGTTGGCATCTAAAATTGGTTTGCTAATAAGGGTGAGTCTTAGCTTAATAAAACCAATGATTATCAACCATAGATAAAGTTAGAAAGCTATAAAAGATAAAAAAAAATGTGAGAAAAAGAAAGAGACACAGGGTTTTTATGTTTTTCGGCCCAATGACGTGCTTACGTCCATGAGTGAGATTTCACTAGGTATTAGGGTTTATTTTATGCCTCTAAGAAGCTTTCGAGGGTTTTGAGTAACTATTTTCATTTTTTTGGTTGAGAGAGAAAGTGGGCTATTTATAATTATAGGAAGATGAAGAGGCGGAATGCCTTTATACACTAAGTAAGCAGTTGGATATTATCCATGTGTGTGTACATGATGACTGTTGAGAATATCACTTGTGTTTGTTCGCATTACTGACTGTTTACATTCTTACGGGTGGTCGGCTAGCGTGCCAACCAATGAGATAATAACGTCAACCACGTTTGCCAGTTGTTTCTGGACCCAATGAGTATGATGATAATTGCCACCTTTTTATTGGCCCACTTGGTCGTGTTATTGTAGGTTACAATAGTAATGATGTCAAATGGATTTAAAATAGATGAGTTTACATTAAAAACACTCAATTATGTCATTATTTGTCTTTATGTGGAAGATATGCTTCCTATCGAAAGTAACAAGGTATTCATTAAGTCTACTAAGAGAATCTTGTCGAGTAAATTTAATATGAAAGATGTGTGTATTGCAGATGTTATAGTAGGAATTAAAATTTCTATATTGAGAAGATACTTAATAAGTTAGATAAATGTAGTGATAGCATGGGTAAAACACCTATATACCGAAATATCCATTTATATAAAAATACTGGGAATATTATATCTCAATTAGAGTACTCTCGTATCATTGACAGTTTAATGTATGCCATGAACTGCACTTGACCAGATATTGCATACTCGATTAACAAATTGAGTATATATATTAATCCAGGGAAAGACCATTAGAAAGCCATAGTGAGGGTTCTTAGATATCTACGATATACCCTTAATCATAGATTGCATTATATAATATATCTAGTTGTACATAAAGGATATAGTGATGCTAACTGGATATATGATTCAAAGGATTCTAAATCCACAGGTGAATATGTATTTACACTCGGTAGTGCTATTATTCCTTAAAACTCCTCAAAACATAATTGTGTTGCTAGATCCACTATGAAATCTGAATTTATAGCTTTAGATAAAGCTGGAGAAAAAGAAGAGTGTCTTCAACACTTTTTAGAGTATATTCCACTATGTCTCAATTTATATATATTGTGATAGTCAATCGTCAATTAAAAGAGCACAGATTCATACGTATGACGGTAAATATCAACATATATATCGAAGACATATTACCGTTAAACAACTCCTCTCTAATGAAAGTATTACCATTAATTATATTAATTCCAATGATAATATAGAGGATTCACTAACTAAAGGTTTGAATAGAGAAAAAGTATATATTTTATCAAGGGGAATGGGATTAAAGCCTATTAAGTAAACATTTATCTTGATGACGGCCCTACCTAGCTGACCGGATATCCCATGATCTAGGTTCAAAGGGATAATCAAATCTTGACTGACTCTTCGAAGTGAGCACTAATAAGTTTCTAGCCCATAACTATTCCTATAATAAAACGGTGTTGACTACAAAGTGAGGATAGGGTTAGTTGTCAATGACTCCTATATCTTAAAAATCAAAGTGGGGTATGGTAGAATACTCATAATAGGAAGTAACCTATATGAGTGTGAAGGATCCATTTCTATGAGAATTTCAAAAGGTCAAAATTCTCTAAATCACTCATGAAATCAGGAGTTGATCAGAGACAAAATGAAAACAACCAAAAAAACCAACTTTGTTTGAAGAATTACTATGTGAATTATATTTTTTTGGTTTACACTAAAAACTGAGACATCGCATTCATTGGTCAGTAAGTAAATCTAGTAGTCTTTCACTAAGGAAGATTCAAGGCCAGAAGTTATTTCTCCCGATGCAGGAATTTTTCTATAGAAGTCTTTTGTGTATGCATAGTCATTTTATGTTGATCCAACCAATTTTCATTCATGTGGGGGATTATTAGAATTTTTGGTTTTTATTATTTTTCTCAACTTTAGGATCAAATTAATATAAGACCAACACGTCTTTTGAGATAGTTCAAAGTGGTAACGCGTTCTCCTCCACGAAGAGTATAATGTGGTATACTCATATATGTAAAACCATAAATTAATGAATGAGAAATTGTTGCTCAAAGTATCCACTTGGAACATGGAATATGGTTGAAGTGTTATGTTGAAACCAAAGTCCCATATAAATAGAATATAAGAAGTGGGTGTGGTATATACGAACCCATATTGACATATGGGTTTGATGCCCTTGGGTTATCCCAATTCTTTGAAGGAGGGAGGACCTACATCAGCTTGGATTGACTTCCAAG
This sequence comes from Sambucus nigra, assembly GCA_949130495.1. Lineage (NCBI taxonomy): Eukaryota > Viridiplantae > Streptophyta > Magnoliopsida > Dipsacales > Adoxaceae > Sambucus > Sambucus nigra. The sequence goes on from OX422222.1 coordinate 364,130,597, forward strand.
CCCACGCGCCTACATCATCGTTTAACTCGGTCTGACTCTTCTCGGCTAGGATTAACACGAGCACTGGCATGGGTCATAAGCCTTGGGCTTTGGGTTTTGACTTGGCCAAAGTATTAACTTTTAGAGCCAAATTTTATTTGGTTAATTATTTAATTTTAATTTCGTTTGTTACCAGTTTTTGTTCCAACTTTTGTAATAGTTAGTAACGATTTTAATTGTTTTTAACCGCCAATTATTTTAGTATAAATTGGTAGATTGTGTTTTGTTTTTGGAGTTTCTTTACAGACAATATTTATGTCTAAGGTCATTCTTATTTCATGCCCATAAAAGGGAGATTCTTCCATTGTTGGTTTGACTGTAATTTGTAATTTGGAGTGCTACTATTGGAAGTCGTGATTGTCATATCCCAGGAGACAGTTGTCATTAAGTTCGTAGAACGCCATTGGGGGCCAAATCTCATCTTAAGGATAAAGTGTCCAACATTTGCCTCAATTGATTAATTCTTCATGATTTTCCCTTTATTTTTTTTTGTATTTATTTCAGATTATTATGCATGTATTAATTATCGTTTATATATTTTGTAAATTAATTAAAATCATTCTGGATAACAATACTGTAAGCAATTGTGTTCTACTCTCTCCCATTAGGCGTTGAGACAAAAACGTGTCATAGAAATAATGTTGCACTTAATATTTTCATCATCTAGAGGTGGAAATGGAATAATGGCTAATGGTGTCACTCAGCTTTATTAAATCAATTTAAACCGAACTCTTCAACCAAACCGATCTGACTATCTGAGTTTGTTCTCAAATAATCAAGTGGACGATCAAAGGAGGACAATCACATTAAAGCACTCTTGTAAGAAATTTATAATATAATATAACAAGATATTAATTTTTTTGACAAAAATAGGAAAATTACATTATGGGGAGAGAATTGGACAAAAAAAAAAGGGGAATATTTCATTTTGGGGAGAGAATTTGATAGATACTTAGAGAAATGATCAAATAATAATGCAATAAGTCTATAAGTATTTTCAATTTGGTTATTTAACTAGTTTAGAAGATTTTCTTAGTCTTAGAAATTTTGTGTTTTTATACATAGATTATTTTGACCAAATTTTTTTTTTTTTACTTTAACATGTACATAGTGACCCTTTTTTGAGTTTCGTACCTTTTTTAATTAACTTTAATTTTGGTTTCTTTTCCCTTAATTCTCAATTAGACATAACGGTCATGTGCAAGGCACATGAGATACTTAAAAGGAAAATAATTAAGGAATTAAGAAAATAAAAAAAATAGAAAAAAATGTTCACAATATATTGCGACAACCTTTTGAAAATGTTTGATCGTGACGATTCATTATTAGTTATGATTGTGTATAGTAAAAGACCCTGAAATCACTATTTATAGAAGGACACATTTTTTTATGAATCACTGTGTTTTTGCCTATAAATATAAGACTTGTCCATGCATTTTAAGTGTGAGAATATGTTTTCAATAAAAGTGTGAAACATTATTAGTTCATAGGACATGAGCGTTGAAGTGCTTTTTGTGCATGTCGAAGATCATTTTGTCCTGACAGACTTATTGATTTTAGTCGTAAGAACCATTAGCGGTGACAAATTTCGTTGTAAGGATAACATTCGATACTCGACTTCATCAATTTCATCTTTTGGTTTGTAAGTTTTCGATTGGTTAATTTCTTATTGCTTTACTATTATTTCATTTTATATTGTAATTATTAAAAACACAAAAGCACATAATATTAACTAACACTAAAAGATTTGTTTATATTGCCTTGTAAAATTGTTGCTTGAGTTTTAGGCATTTCTGAAGGCTCTAAAGTCTAAACATTGGTGGGATTTTCATTAGGAAGTGGTAAAACAAATGCTATTTAAACTAGATGAGATGGTTGATTATTCTTTTGGTTAAAATGACCTAAACTTTGAGTTGGAAAATGGCTAAAGCCCATTTCACTCAAGGACTTGTAGTTGCATTATGCAGGAAAATAGGTAAAAAGCCATTTTGGCCAGTGGGTTGGAGTTAGTCTTATCAAGTAATTAAATTATCAATTATTTGACATGTTTATTTTTAATCTATAATCTAGATTTATTATATCCATAAATTTTTAGTTTTACAAGACTATATGCATCTTTTAAGTGTTTAAATGATATTAGAGGATATAAAAGTCGATGCCAAACACAAGAAACTTAATTAAAACAAGTACTATGAACACCCCCAAAAAATAAAGTATTTACAGTGTATTCATTATATTAAATGAAGGATGTCACATAAACATTTACAACACTACCCTTACTACTAAAAATAATATATAAATGATAAATAAATGAAAATATTATAATACTTTGTAATTTTGAGAACTTTGATTAACTAATTAATTAATTAATAAAAATGAATTATGAGGTAAATTTTGAATTGAATGGAAAAAGATTTAATTTATATGAATTTGATGAATATTTAGTTAATTAATTGATTAAATTGAACATTTAATTAATTAATTAATGATTACCTTAAGGGCTTTGTAGTCATTTTAGGCTTGTTGCCAAACTAGGGTTTTACAGAAGTTTATCATGTTTACATTTCTTAACTCGTGTAGAGTTGTAATGAGATGGATGATTTTATTTTAGTAATTAAGTAAAACTCTAAATATATATATATATATATATATATATATAGAGAGAGAGAGAGAGAGAGAGAGAGAGAATTGTGCATGACAGTGACCCACGACTGTGGGTGCTCTTAGCTGCGACCACCTGCCCCCTTGCGGCCTGGGTTGTGTTTTGATTTTGTGTTTACAATAAATATCAACATTAGATGAAAACATTTATACTTTACGCACTCTTTTCTCTAACAAAGTGTTGTCAGACCTATATCTCTTCATTCCTAAACCTTTAAACTATAATACCCCATATTGTTGCAATATTTGTTTATTATTATTACTCATAAATTAAACTAATTAATGAGAATAATTATTACTTTTATGAATTGGTAATAATAAAATGCATAATTTAGATGATAATTAAATTTGCAAGTTGTGTCGTTCTTGTGTCACATGTTATAAATGATTAATTAATGACATTAATTATATATAATCTGACTATGTGTGATTAAGTGTGAAATAAGTAAGTGTGTATTTTACTTTACGGATACCTGGCATTATATTTTTATTGCTTTGGATTGGGTCTGTATGTAGGGATACATTTAGACTAAGTTTTGAACTAGTTTGGGTAGTTTTTGGCTCATTCAGTGGCCTAAAATTTTGCATAATAGTGACCTGCGAGTTTAAGATTTACTTAGGGGAGCTAACCTTCATTAATTAAAAGACTTTACACATAAAAAATGTCTTGAAATATTTAGATATTCAATAAAAGATTAAGGAGAACATTGGTAAGGAAAAATAAGGAATCAAAGCGTAAGATCAAGTGTTTATATCATCCAGACAATAATTCTCTAGCTTTATCATCATGTAATATATAACTAATTTATGGTTTCATTGTCATTTAATTTATTTTGAGATTAGAATCATGCTTAGATATTTAAATATTATATTTTAATCATGTTGTAAATGGATTTAATTTTATTAAAGCTTTGGACTGTTATTGTTTAATAATATGATTTCAAAGTTGGGGCATTTGGTGGAGAACCACGAATTTATTTGTTTTATGAAATTGATGATTAAACACATATTTAGGACTCAATCACTTGTGTTTACTTACTTGTGTTTACTAAAGCCATGTGTTAATTTGATATATGGACTTGAATTCGTATGATAATTTAACTCGATTGAATGCAAAAGATGAAGTTAAGTTTAAATTAGGTTTATGCAGATTTAAACCTCTAATCATGTTGGAATGTTATTCATCATTGTAGAAACGGATTAAGATCATAAATATGTAGGTTTTTGGGTTGCAAATTAAGGTTTGAGGGTTGTATTGAAGCTTTAGATTGATTTTGATGGAATTATGGTCGTCTTTAACATTTTGGATGAAGAAGACATCGACAGACCCGTCGGATCGATTCGAATCTAAGTCGGATCCGGCCCTGGATTTTAAGGAGTTTAGGGCAGCAATATTTTTTACCTGTTTGGAGGCATAGATAATTACTAATTGATTCGTATGCTTAGATTTAATTATTTTTTATGATATTAAACTAAAAGAACAAAAATGTGGATTTAATTAGAGTTTTGAGACTAATAAAACTTTAATTAAATTTGGCAATTTGGCATTGGGGATTGGGATGATTCAGATGCGCTTAAAAGTATGTGGTATCCTATATATATATTGTGGGTGATATATATACATAGAATTTATTGCTGATGTGTACATATCGTTTTATACTCGTAGAGAATATATCGATGGGAGTTCTTATTTGAATGATAGTACCTGTGTATCACACGCCTGGTTAATGATCCAAGACTTAATAGAGGTTATTATATTTTAATCATATGTTCAAGGTCTACGAGTTTCAACGTGAGATGTGGATGACCCGATCCATCCGAATTGTTTTTGTATGGGACTACATGTTGGTGTGATTGTGTAGTGATCCCCCATTCTTATGTGTGTGTAGTTTTTAGATCTGTTAGGTGAAGGACTCCTACATCTTTACAAATAGAGGCACGAGAAGGTTCTCGCAGGTAAATGCCATCATGTGATTATTGTGAGACTTATCAAAAGAGATATTGTAGTCCAGTGATGGACACTTAAATAAATGAACCATATGTCACATTGATGTGTTATAGAGGTATTTAGCACCAAGTCCCATTAACCTTGTCAATGATGCAAGAGATTCTTTGTTTGGGTCAATGTTGCAAAAGGTCCTATTTTACTAACTCAACACATTAAAATGGCTAAGATACCCCCAAAATATCTTTGACGGCAACTCCCTCTTTTTTCACGAAAAAAATCATCAAATCTTTAAAAGTCTATAACTTCGAATCTACAATTAAAAAATTCGAAAACAAATTATATATTTGTAATATACTGAACAAGATATATTAAAAAAGACCCATATTCGATATTTTTTACCAAAAAAAATACCATCTTCTTACGTAAAAGCTCTATTTGTTTTCTGATGAAGGACCTTCTTCTTCGGTTCCAGCGATGGTTCTATTGGAGCGGACCAAAAAGGAAAGAAAATAGACTAATAAAGAGAGAGAGGGAGAGAGAGAAACGAGGCGAGTAAGTGAGTAATACGTAAAGAGAAACACTCCGAAGAGTGTCTTGTGTTTATGTGTTTATTTCTAGAGAGAGTGTAAGTGGGTTTAAAATGGATATAGGTGAGGGGTACAATTGTCTAAATATGTGCACTATATTTTGAAAAAAATATTTGATGCATTAATAAAAAGGTAATGAGATTTTTTGCATATTTTACCCATTAAATGAGACTAGCCCATAATAATACCTATGTTGTATTATGGTATCGTGTGTATCCTACTTTACGGGTGACATGTGTAGGGTTGGTATTGAGTTGTATTATTTACAGGTATAGTTAGTTGCATCCCAGCGTAGTTTTATATTATGTATTATTCACTTATTAGTATAGTGATATAGACTTTTATTACTGTTTATGTAAGGACAAAATTTTCAATTGAGTTAATTTGTATGTAATTGACTTATTTTAGAACAAAACATGTTTGAGTCATAGATAGATTTTTTATCTTGTCACGATACACACATAGTTTATGACATGTTGGGTTGAAGACATAGCGACCAAGTTTCAAAGATATATCATGTCGTGTTTATTGGTGCTCATTTCACGTCTCTATATCACATTGCATTCCGAGATACTCTCAGGTATGAACGCATAATGTTGATGGGACTTGGAAAATGTTTTAAGGATGATATTTTGTTTATAAATGTTTTTATAATTTCAAAATTGATTTTAAATGGTTTTAACTTCATTTGTTTTGATATAAATAGTTTTTAGAGTCGTGTAAATTATTCCCTTATGTTTTGGAGAATCAAAGGACATCATCAGTTGTTCAAATGACATCACAGTGTCATTCAAACGACAGGGACTAGTCGTTCTAACAATATGACCAAGTCGTTTAAACAACATAAAGATATAGTTCTAACGACTTTCCTACTTAAATTTTTTTTATTTAAGACGTTTTTCTCTCAAAATTTCAAGGTGTGCAAAACAAAAATACAGTTTATAACAATTACGTTTTTCTGCACTAGTTTTCTAAGGGTTTCAAAGATAAAACCAACCTTATAGTTTTCAAGATCTGAGCTTTCGTACTCATATGCTATAAAGATCTTGTTTGCATCATTGGAATTTTGTTCATCACTTTGAACAAGTTGGTTCCTTGGAGTTTTGCAATAAAGAAACGGTGAAGGTCGATTTCCAAATCATAGACGGTTGCCAAAGTTGCATCAGTGCACACCGAGCCACTGGTGGACGCGTGTGCTATGGATGAGTATCGTGGAAGGATTTCTACATGGGCACTGTGGAGGAGAGGTTAAAGAGAAGAAAAGCGTCAAGGCTTATGGGGATCGAGTCGTTGTGTAAGTCTGTGTCTTAACTTTGTAAAATTGTATCATAGTAATTATCTATCTTGGATCGTCCGAGGTTTTTTCCCTTAGTGGTTTCCTTGTACATCCAATATTGATTTTGAGGGCTTTACTTTATTTTACTTTATTTAATCACCTAGATGCATGTTTAGGATTAAACAAGATAAAATTGGGCTTAAAAAAATTGGTTCACAAACTTGGTGCATGTTATATTTGGAAAAAGGGGTTTGAAAGAAAAAATATTTTGTCACCTTAAAGCACACTTTGAGAAAGGGACATACAAATTGGTATCAGAACTAGAAACATTTTTTATTGTGTGTTGATCCCTTGTGCTTTTAAGGATGAATTTGATAAATTTTGATAGTTTTAGAACTCCTATTTTTATAACACAAATTATGCTTATTGAAAAATACGAATGAGAAGTGCTATAAAATCAACTGATGAGCGTGTGTAGTTAGCGATCGAAAAGGGTGGTCACCACCAGTCATGAGAGTGAGAGAGGCCACTAGTTTAAAATGTGTTGAGTTATGGACCAAAGTCGAACATAGACTTGCATTTTATAATTCTAAAGGTCTACAAGTTATTTCCCCGCATGTCACACCGAAAGAGTATAACCGAATCATGACATGTGAAGCCTCAAAAGAGGCTTGGGATACTCTTGCACTTACTGACGAGGCCACTAGCATAGTTAGGGCGTCTAAACTTCAAAACTTCACTACCCAATTTGAGACGACTAAGATGTTAGAGAGTGATTCGTTTGATGAGTTTTACGCTAGATTGTCCAATATTGTCAACTCGTCGTTTAACTTGGTAGAGAAAATTCCCGACAATCAAGTCATAAAGAAAATCTTAAGGTAGTTGCCTAGTAGATTTTATCCCAAAGTGATTGTTTTAAACTCCTTGGGTATGCTTGAATTAACAAAACTAGAAGAGCTTGTAGGTGACTTATAAACTTATGAGCTTGACATGTTTACCTCCAAACACGTGTCAAAGAAAGAAAAGGGAATTTCTTTGAAAGCCCAGAAAGAGGAGACTAAAGTTTCGGATGATGATTCTGACTCCGATTTTGAGGATGTAGATTTATTGGCAAAGAAGTTTAAAAAGTTTCTTAAGTTCCAAAACTAATCGAAAGATGCCAAAAGACTCGAGAAATTCAAGAACAATAAGGAGGATCAAGTCCCTAAGAATAAAAGTGAGAATGTTAAGAGGTATGATTCGGATATATATTTTTTTATGAGGGTTATGTTCACAACATAGTGGAGTGCCCCACTAGACTTAAGAAGGAGGGAAAGAAATCGATAGCATATAATTCCATCTTAAGTGATAGTGAACCTGAAGAGGGAGAGATTTCCCCCGTTGAGCGCAACTCTGTAGCGTTAATGGCATGTCATGTGAGCGACGACGATAAATCTTCTCATGAAGATTCTCATGTGAATGTCACTTCCAAGGATGTCGAGTGTGAATCCCAATTGAGTCAGGGTGAAGCTAGTGAGGAGGAGGAGATAGATGTGGGACAGTTGCATATTGCCTTTAATGATTTGTATAAGGAAACGATAAACGTGAAAAGGTAAAACTTGAAGTTGAAAGCTAAGTTAAATGAGCGTGTCGTAGAAAATAACGATGCTTTGATTGAGGAGCTTAGGGCATGGGAGAAGACTCTTCGTGAGAGACTAGAATACGCTGAGGGAGAAATAAATAGTCTTTTTGGTTTGATGGAGGTAATTGTGGGTACCCCGATTTTATCACCATAAGGCCTGGACGAGTAGCCCATCCTCAACGGCCCAAAACCCAGGCCCATCACTTCTGGTATTCATCCATTCACTCCACGATGCCACGAAGAGGAGTTGTGGGGGTACACGATCCCATGAAAGGGAGATGGCTAATAAAGAGGAACCTATCACCCCCACTACTTCAAGACATACATGTATAAATTAAACCCCAAGTCCGGGGCAAAGGACAAGTTGTATTCTCTGTACTTACTCTTCAGAATATAGAGAAATAACACTGACTGAACCACCGTGGACGTAGGCACTTCTTTGCTGAACCACGTATCTTCGTTGTTGTGTGATTGGTCTTTTATTTGTTTTTTCTTGGTTGTCACCTCTTTCATATTTATTTGTGCTGCATAACAATTGCATCTACAATTGGCGCCGTCTGTGGGAAGCGTTTATCTTTCCTTGAGAAGAGCCCACACCGAGAAAAAAATCTAAGATGTCTGATCACAGCAGCAACGCTCCTCAAGCAGGAGACATTCAGGAGCCACCCGCTCCTCGCAGGATTAGGTCTGAAGTCCGACGTTCCGATCAAGGGGCTCGCTTAGAAAGGCCAGCCTCAGAAGAAAGTCAAGGACCAGCGAGGTCCACTCAGATATCCAGATTGATCGATGCATACGAAGCAAGGCTCCACGAGCAGAGGGAGTTTTCTCGCAGGTATGAGGCTGAGAATGCTCGCCTGAAAAGAAGACTGGAAAAACTGGAAAAAGAACTACGTCCTGATACCAGGAGACGCCCCTATCGCACTCATAGCCCTCAGGCGAGCAAATCTCGCAACCGAGGAAGGAGCCCTAGGCGGCAACATCAAGGGTTCAAAGGTGGCGACTCAGACGACGACCTCCGCGAGCAACTAAGAAAAGCTCGCCGCTATCAGAGCCCTGCTCGCAGCGACGACAACATACGGAACCTGGTCCGCAGAGAAATGGACCAACATCCAGCTCACCGCGGCACCAGGTCAACCAGAGAACTCGCCAGGAGAGCCCTCAAGACCCAGATGAAATCGCCCTTCACAAGGGAAATTGAAGAAGAAGAAGCTCCCAAAAAGTTTGCTATTCCAAGGTTCAAGATTTATGACGGGAAGACTGATCCCATTGATCATATCAGGCAATACCGGCAGGCTATGACTCTCTAGAATCACCGAGATACGTTGATGTGCCGTATTTTCCCCTCAAGCCTTCATGACGTGGCCCAAAAATGGTTCGAGAAACTCCCTCACCGATCCATCAGAAATTTCAAATCCCTGGCCGAGCTCTTTACGGCCAGGTTCATCACCAGCAGCTCCCATCCCAAAAGGATGGATGCTCTATTGACGATGAAGAAAACTCCTCAGGAGACACTTCGAGACTATGCGAAAAGGTACTGGGAGTTATTCAACGAAGTCGAAGACTGCGCAGAAGAAGTGGCAGTGGCTTCATTCAAAATTGGGCTACCTAGCTCTTCCCTCCTCTACCAGTCCTTGACAAAGAAGGAAGCAACCACCATTGATGACCTGATGGCCCGGATTGAGAAATACGCAAAGGTGGAAGATGTCACCCGCCTTAACGAAGGGGAAAACGGTCGAGCCAAGCTCGCCACGAAGGGAAGTGAGAAAGTTGATAACCAGAAAAAAGGAGGAAAGAATGGGAGCAAGAATGGCCCCAAAAACGGAGGGGGCCCTGACGTTGCAAAATCGTTCCAGGCAGTCAACACCATCTTCAAAGAACCAATTTACAAAATTCTCGCTAAGATCAAGGATGAGCCGTTCGTCAAATGGCCCCGGAAAATGGGAGGAGACCCATCGAAAAGAAACAATACGCTGAGATGCACCTTCCACAAAGAGGGGGGACATAAGACCGAGCACTGCAAAGCTCTTAAGTCCCACCTCGAGGAGTTGGCCCAATCCGTACATTTGAATAACTTTGTGGAAAGGAAGGTAGAGAGAGTGACTGTCCACAAGGAGGCAAAACCCGACAAAGTGTTAGAAGACGACACCGGACACGAATTCGCAGTAATCCATGGAGTATCCGATGTTAAGCAAATCCAGGGCAACTCAGCTCGAATGGAGATAAAGAAGCTGACAGCAGTAATGCAAGCTTTTCAAATTGATCCAGCGAAATCACAGGCAGGAAAACGCCGTCGAGCAGAGGACATCAACTACAACAAGCATATTGTCTTCACGGATGAAGATTTTGTGGGAGTGAGGACCCCACATCACGATGCCTTAGTCATTACACTCAGAATAGCCAACTTTGATATCGACAGACTGCTCGTCGATCAAGGAAGCTCATCCGAAGTAATGTACATCGACCTGTTCAGGAAATTGAAGTTGGACATCGCCGACCTTAAGGGAACCACTGTCCCTCTGGTCGGCTTCGCTGGAAAAATGACCATGCCTTTGGGCAAGATAGTACTACCAGTGCTCGCTGGGAGTGTTTAAAAAATGATCGAATTCTTGGTGGTCGACATCGATTCACCATATCAAGCCATCCTCGGCAGGGGATGGCTCCATGCAATGAAGGCAGTCTCCTCGACCTACCACCAGAAACTCAAATATATCACCGAGCGGGGAGTGATGGAGATACATGGCGACCAGGCGATGGCGAGAAAGTGCTTCATAGCGGCTATCCGACCGAAGCCAGAGAAAAAAGACGTTCGAACCAGAGAGAAAGTGGAGGAAGATGCAATCCCTTCCAAATAGCAATTAAAATATGGAAGGCCCGGAGTGGAAGAGACCAGGCTCCTCCCCTCCGAACGGGTTGTAGAGGACCTGGTAGAAGTCATTGCTAGGGAAGGCGACAACAGCAGAGTCTTCCTGATCGGGACTTCACTCACTAACAAAGAGCAAAAGGATTTGTTAACCTTACTCAGGAGCAACATAGATGTTTTCGCCTGGGAACCATACGAGCTGCCAGGGATCGATCCCAATATGGTCTGCCATCAGTTGCACGTCAATCCCACATTCAAACCGATAGCACAAAAGGCACGACGAACTGCTCCCGAGAAAGCTAAAGCAATAGAACAGGAAGTCGAAAAACTGCTGGATGCAGGATCCATACGGGAAGTGCAGTTCCCCAAATGGTTATCCAACCCAGTGGTAGTTCCAAAAAGCAACGGTAAGTGGAGAGTTTGCATAGACTTCACTGACCTCAACAAAGCCTGCCCCAAGGATAGTTTCCCTCTTCCAAAAATAGACCAACTAGTAGACGCCACTGCAGCTCACGAGCGAATGAGTTTCCTGGACGCATACTCGGGTTATCACCAGATTCCCTTATATGCCCCAGATCAGGACAAAACGGCGTTTATCACGACGGTTGGTTTATACTGTTACAAGGTCATGCCTTTCGGGCTAAAAAATGCAGGGGCAACCTATCAGCGGCTGGTTACTAAAATGTTCAAAAATCAGATGGGAAACACGATGGAGGTCTACATCGACGATATGCTCGTCAAAAGCAAGGAGAAAGAAAACCACCTTTCTGACCTGGCAAGTACCTTCAAAATCCTCAGGAAATACCGAATGAAACTCAACGCGAGCAAGTGTTCCTTCGGTGTCCAGTCAGGAAAGTTCCTTGGGTATTTGGTCAGCAAGCGTGGCATAGAAGCAAATCCGGACCAGATTGAGGCAATTAAACGGGTGCAACCTCCTCGCACAATCCGCGATGTACAGAAGCTCACTGGATTGCTCGCTGCTCTGAATCGTTTCATTTCTAAATCCTCCGAGAGATGCAAGCCCTTCTTTCAACTCTTAAAAGGCAGCAAAACGGTAGAATGGACCCCAGATTGCTCACAAGCATTAGGCGAGCTCAAATCCTACCTAAGCTCCCCACCACTGCTCGTCATGCCACAGCAAATGGACCCTTTGTACCTCTACCTCTCTGTATCCAGCCATACTATCAACTCAGCGCTAATGTGTGAAGTCACTGGGATCCAACATCCAGTCTATTACGCGAGCAAAACCTTACTAGACGCCGAGCAGAGATACCTGCCATTGGAAAAGCTCGCATTCGCCCTAGTAATGTCATCAAGGAAACTAAAGCATTACTTCGAAGCTCACACGATCATCGTCCTTACATCACACCCCCTCAAGGCTGTCCTAAGGAAGGCGGATTTGTCAGGCAGGCTGTCTAAGTGGTCAGTCGAGCTCGGACGGTTTGACATCCAATTTCAACCAAGGACAGCTATCAAGGGTCAAGTCCTCGCTGACTTCATAGCTGAATTCACGGGCGAAGAACCTCTCGACCAGCCTAAACCAACAGAACAAAACAGCCAGACTACAGGGGGAGGCTGGAAGCTATTCGTTGATGGAGCCTCCAACTCAAAGGGGGCAGGAGTAGGAATTGTTCTCATCACTCCAGAAAATGCAGTCCTCGAGCAAGGAATTAGGCTGGGATTTGCAGCCTCCAACAACGAAGCAGAATACGAAGCCTTAATTGCAGGTCTCCAAAGGGCGCAAACTCTAGGAGCAAAACATTTACAGGTATTCGGAGACTCGCAACTAGTTTCCAATCAGATAAGTGGAGACTACAACGCGAAGGACGAGAGGATGGCAGCCTACCTCTCGTTGGTAAGAAACTTGATGACAAACTTTGAAGAAATCAACATCCAGCAGTTCCCCAGGGGGCAGAACAGCCACGCTGACGCTTTGGCAGCCCTGAGCTCGGCAGTCGATTCCAGCCTGAAAAGGATAATCCCTATCGATTTCCTTAGCTACCCGAGCATTCACCGCGAGCTAACAAAAGCGAAACAAATACTCCAATTGGAACCAGCCCCTAGCTGGATGGATCCCTTAAAAGGCTATTTGAAGAACGGAACGCTCCCAGATGATAAAAGGACCGCTCACCAGATAAGAGTCAAAGCTGCTCGCTTTCACTTATCCACGGGAGGCGACTTGTATAAAAGATCTTTCTCCGGCCCCTATCTTAGATGCGTCCACCCAGGCGAGGTCGAGACAGTGCTTCACGAGCTCCACGAAGGAATCTGCGCAAGTCACGTCGGAGGAAGATCTCTAGCCTTCCGAGCAATGAAGGAAGGTTACTGGTGGCCGTATATGCAAAGGGACTCCGCAGTATATGTCCGCAGATGCCTAAAATGCCAGCTTCACGCCCCCATGGTCCACCAGCCTGCTAGCGAATTGAAATCCCTGACCAGCCCCTGGCCTTTTGCCCAGTGGGGAGTGGACATCGTGGGACCTCTACCCACCGCTGCCGGCAATCGCAAATACCTGTTGGTCGCCACCGATTACTTTACCAAGTGGATCGAGGCAGAACCTCTGGCGAACATCCGAGATGCTGACATGATGAAATTCATATGGAAAAATATAATCACTCGATTCGGGATCCCCAGAACCATCATCACTGACAATGGGACACAGTTCGAAAGTGGCCCCTTTCAGGACTTCTGCGACCAACACGGAATCAGGCACCACTTCAGCTCGGTAGCTTATCCTCAGAGCAACGGACAAGCTGAGGCTTCCAACAAAATAGTGATCGCTGGATTAAAAAAGCGGTTAGAACGAGAAAAAGGCGCGTGGACTACCGAGCTACCACATGTCCTATGGGCATACAGAACGACTCCCAGACGAGCCACAGGTCAGACGCCATTCTCACTAGCATATGGTATGGAAGCGGTCATCCCATTAGAAGCAGGATTGCCTACAATGAGATCCGACCTTGTCGAGCAGAATCAGAACGATCAGGCTTTGCTCGCCGAACTCGACTTGGCCGACGAGCGCAGGGAACTTGCCCTAGTCAAACTAGCGAGTTATCAGCAACAGCTCGCGAAGCACTACAGCAAAAAGGTCAATCCGAGGAAGTTCGAAATTGGAGACTATGTCCTAAGAAAGGTCCTTGGCAACACAGTAAAGCCATCAAATGGTAAACTGGGCCCAAACTGGGAAGGACCTTATGAAATAATTAGAGACGACCTGCAAGGTGCCTATCATTTGAAAACGATGGAGGGCAGAGAGATACCACGAGCATGGAACGCAGCTAATCTCAAGAAATTTTACTTTTAGGAGTTCTATTGTTAGATCTTTTATTGTACTCATTTTGGGAAAAGACAGTTTATTTCTCTACTCACCAATAAAAATCTTTCAGTTGATTACTCTCTAAAAGTATAACAATTATATCTTATTGCACATCTTTTTCAAATCACAGGTATAATAGTTGACATAGCAGGGGAACACCCCTCCTCAGGTCATCGTCACGAAGCACGACAGACCTCTTAGCATTGCCCATGGCAATATATGAAGCCCTACAGAGTATTCTTAGGCATCGAACCTACTCTGGTTAAACAAAATCCTTACCGGATGAAGACATCCAAAAACAGGTGTGTCCTTGCCAATTGCCCCTCTTAGACCTAAGGGAGTGTGACGACACGACCTAAAAGGTAAAGGGAGAGCACAATGGTATTCTTAATACTGGACTGGGCGGACATTCACATGGCAAGATAAAGATTGTGAAGCTGCAAAAATATAACAGAGATTGGATAAACACGTTTAGTCGGCAAAAACGCCCAAAACTCAAACTTTCCATTAATCTTTTATATTTACAAACAATAATGGTACATGTTTAGTCGGCAAAGACTCGCCCAAAGCATTTACAATTATTAAAAAACAAAAAATCAAGAAGGGGGAAGCCTCCGAGCAAGGTAATCAGCAACCTTAGCTCTCCTCCCGTCATCAGGGGCAGGATCGAATTCCTCAACAACTTCATTTGTGTCCAACTCCAGTAGCCGCCGAGGAATAGCATCGATAGGAATCCATCGGTCATCTCGCCTAAATGGATTGGGCATCAGAGTAGAGGGAGACATCTCATGCCGATACCACAATATCGAATTTCTCGGCACCTGCAGCTCTTTGAGAGCACTCAACCACCCCCTGATGAAGGAAAGCTCCTCGAACTCTGATAATCTTGTGGGAGCATCTAGCCAGCCCTGATCATAGCCATCAGTCCACACTTGGCGAGGGCCCTTCTTAAATAAATGCCGCAGTCGGGTGACGTCCCTCTGAAGCCCAGCAGCAGTTACGTAAGCTCGGTGAACATCGCCGCGCAGCTCCTCCATCTCCCTCTCACGCTGCTCTTCAGCTTCCCTACTCCTACCCCGCGTACTCCTGCCATCTCGCGGGAGGGGTGGCCGAGCAGCTCGCGACGAGGAAGAACCTTGCAGGACTGCCGAAGCGGTGCTCGGCGAATGCTCCTTAAGCTTCAAGACCTCCCGCCTCAGGTCGTCATTCTCCCGCTGAAGAAACTCCACGACCTGATTGATCTCGGTAGCCTCCAGTAACTTTACTCTCAGCTCGCTGACTTCTTCTTGCACTGAAGCTCCGATCTCTCCCATTTCCTGGAGCCTGTCCTTCAATTTAGCCACCAGCTCGGACTGATCCTTATACTTCTGGTTCCTTGATTTAGCAAACCTACAGAGCTTAGCAAAAGCCTGGAGAACTGCAGGGCTTGCATTAGGACCCAGAGTCCTACCCAATTGGGAGGTAACAGGAATATAATCATCCACATCAACCAACTACAAAGAAAGGAAGAGAACAAAAAGAAATCAGCATAAACAAAAATGAAGCCTTTTTATTGATAATGAGCGAGGTTACATCAGAACAAAAAAAAAAAAAAAAAAAGGGAAAAAATTACAAAGAGATCCCTATCACTTAGCAACCTCGGTGGACGGACCCTCATCCTTATCAGCATCAGCAGGGGCGTTACCCTCTGCAGAAGTGTGCACTTCTCCCTCGACCAAGGAAGCATCAGCAAGAGTCGCCTGAGAAGCAGGATTGACCCCTTCAGCAGTTGGGGCTGGCTCCTCATCCACAACTGGCTTGGGCCCTGGATCATGTTCGTCAAAAAGTGGGGATGCAACATCCACCCCTGCAGCCACAAGGGCCTTGTTCCACCCCTTCTTGAAGTTCAGACGGCTAATATAGCCTATCTGAACATCGGCGTCTTCATACGCAGCAGCCCAGCCAGAATTGTATGAATCTTCTTTAACAGTGGCTGCCTGGGCCTTCTCCGCTTCCAGCTGCTCGGTAAGAACCCTGTTCTTCTCCACAAAGTCCAGCTTGCTAGAGCAGACCTGGTCGTACGACTTCCTCAGCTCGCCGAGCTCCTTGACAGCATTATCTCTCTCGCGAGCAGAATTAGCAAGGACCAAGGCAGAAGAAGCTTGAGCCGCATCAGCAGCCTTCAGATCGGCCTCCAACTGAGAACCCCTGGCCACCAGAGTAGAATTCGCCTGCTCCAGCTCGCTGTTCCTTCTCAACAGCTCGTCGCGAGAGCGATATAGCACGGCGAAGTCAGTCACAAACTGCAGAAAATAAGGTAAAGATCAGAAAGAAGAAACCATCAAAGCAGATTAGGAGAAGTTGGGAAGTAGAAAAGAAACCTTACCAAGGTGAGCCTCTGGCTAGCTTGCAAGGCCAGTTGATCAGACCCTGACGCCCTCTCCCGATCTGCAGGGAGGACTGCCCTCTCAAGCAGCGCAGGGGCAAGTTGAGGAGAGGTGGCCACCGAAGCCCCCTCAGGCAAAGCAGATACTGGGACCAAGGATTGACCAGTCTTGGTCCTCAGCTCCATCTTCCTCCTCTCCTCCTCCTTCTCCTTCTCCCTCCTCTTTCTCTCTTCCACCTTCTTCCTCTCCTCCTCCTTTTTCTTCTCCCTCTCCCTCGCCTGCTCCTCCTCTCTCTTCTTCTTCTCTTGTTCTTGAGAGGGAGGCCGAGAACCAGTAGCTATGGCCCCGGAGACAGTCTTCGATTTTTTGGACCTCTGTACAAGAAGCACATCATCATCATCATCATCATCCCGGATTAGATTCTTCCTGGGAGGCATTTCTTCACCTGGACTTCTGGTAGTACTCGACCAACTGCTACTATCAGCACTGCCTCCACCCAAGTTACTCCCAACACCTGCAGGCTCGCTCTCCGAGCTGCTCTCCTCCTCGTCCAATTGGATGGGCTCAGCTGAAATCTCTTCGGAAGAGTCAAAGTCCGGAACACTATCCACAGGTCGGGCTATGAAGCTCGAGCCTGTGTTCTTGTATTCAAGCAGAAAAGCAGCAGACCTAGGATGCTCGCCGTCACCCAAAGGTTCCCTGATGTTCCAAGCTTTCACCAGTTCCGAGATACGAACCTCGCTGAGAGCTGGCTCCAAGTTCTTTATCTTCGCTGAAAAGGAGAAAGCAAGGAGGAGTTAGAAAAATCACAAAGTTAGCAAAGGTTGAAACAACAATACAACATCTACCTATATATTCTTCCCCATAAAAGGGAATAGTAAACCTCTCGGACCTCGACCCTTCAAATTGAGGGGAGTATTGCCAGTTCCTAACGAGAAAACCTTCTTGCCAGTAGTCCTTATGGGAATCAGGTAAATTCAATACCAATACCCTATCAGGGCTCCTGGCCTTAAGGTACAAGACCCCTGAACTCGTTCGAGAAAAAGGGCACGAAAGACTTACAGGACAGAAGATCAGATCAAAAGGCGAAGAAGCGACGAGAGTGAAGACCAAAAACAGAAGGTACAAAACTCAAAAGTTCTCAAAAGATAGAAGATTGCTGGAAGAACTGGAACGACGAAGAAAAAATGTGTCTTATTCCAACAAGCCTTCAAAACTAATCATAACGCACAGATAGCGAAGCGGGTGCCGCCAAAGCAACTTCACAGTTTTCAAAGAAATCAACCATCATTGCTGATCATTTAAATCCATCAGACCCATAAAGAACGGCCCGACAAATTCAGGGGCAATTGTGGGTACCCCGATTTTATCACCATAAGGCCTGGACGAGTAGCCCATCCTCAGCGGCCCAAAACCCAAGCCCATCACTTCTGGTATTCATCCATTCACTCCACGATGCCACGAAGAGGAGTTGTGGGGGTACACGATCCCATGAAAGGGAGATGGCTAATAAAGAGGAACCTATCACCCCCACTACTTCAAGACATACATGTATAAATTAAACCCCAAGTCCGGGGAAAAGGACAAGTTGTATTCTCTGTACTTACTCTTCAGAATATAGAGAAATAACACTGACTGAACCACCGTGGACGTAGGCACTTCTTTGCTGAACCACGTATCTTCGTTGTTGTGTGATTGGTCTTTTATTTGTTTTTTCTTGGTTGTCACCTCTTTCATATTTATTTGTGCTGCATAACAATTGCATCTACAGTAATAAAGAAAGAGGTTCTAGAGTTTGACGAGTCTAGGCATTTGCTTGAGTTTAGGATTAGTGAGCTGGAGGAGAGATTGAGAGACTTGAGTAAGGTGAAGTTTGATTTGGAGGCAAGGTCAGAAAAGTTGGATAAGATTGTAGGTACCGTCCAAATCAAGGATGATAGGTGTGGTATAGGCTTCAATAATCGTGTTTCTCCCATTACCAAAGCTAATACCAATCGTGTCAGAGATATAACTAGGAACGTTAGGAGAGGTCCACATTTCATATTCCTCACTGTGTTTTCACTTGCACTTATTGCAGGAGGAAGGTTCACCTTAGGAATTATTATTATGACCTAAAAATGCGCCTAGTAAGAATAGGAATAAAGTCGTTTCGGTTTCCAAAACCTCCATGCGTCATTACACACCTACTTGGGTTAGAAAATCGAATTTAGAGGATTTAGGAATTAAACTTCATGGTTCTTGTTTGGTTGCACTTGATTCTTTTCGTGCTAAATCTAAAGGATGACTGTGATTCCATGATTGTCATACGCTATTCTTCGCTTCATGATATACATCTTGCTAATGTTATGACATGTGTATCTCTTTGTATTATATTTTTCATTTATTTGAGTCTTATTTGAAAAAATACAAAAAGATTTTTGGTTTCATATATTTTTGAAAATACAAAAAGATTTTTTTTGGAGTCAAAAATATTTTTAGAAAAAAAAACACAAAAAGATTTTTGATTTATTTTCATGTTATGAGTTTTCATGTTTTATATGGCATATTGGTATACTTATACCCCAATCATTTCATTATCTATGTGGCTAGAACATTTGGTCATAATTGTTGATGCACTGAATGATCTTAACCATTGATTAATGGAGTTGTTTCGAAGTTGATATGCGTTTGGATTCGACTTTGTATATATGACATATTTGCACACATGCATGAGTTTATATGAATGTTTGACATCTCATGCATATTTGAGTTTGGTGAGACGTTCTCCTCTCAATTTTGCCATCTATGCGAAATTAGGTTTAGGAGGAGGTGTGTATGTAAGAATCGTTTGCCGTGAGGATTAATATTTCTTATATTGAAAAAAAAATGATGAGTGTTCACGGAAAAGAGCTACGAGAGTATAATAAATTTGTCTTGAAAGCCACCGTTTAAAAGAGCACAAGAAAAAAGTATGGCAATAAAAAGAACCATATGTCAAAGTAGGGCCAATAGGATTTCTTTGAGGAGAGAAAAGTAGAAATCTTAAGAGCTTGAAACAAAATATGAATATTTGAGGGTGTTTGGATGGATAAACAACGGGTTTGCACCATGAATCTTAATGTTGAAAAATTGTATTATGACCCTATTATTTGTAGAATTGACAAAATTCTGAATTTGTGTACATGTTGTTTGTTTAGTTCATTAATCTCAATATATTAATTATAACATATGGCTAAAACTAAGTTTGATGATATTTAGCTATCAATTAGAGCTTTTTGATCATTTCGATGCGTTCATATTGTGATTCATTTATTGTAGTTCAAGCACATTCATTCTATATCCACGTTTGATCATATTCATATTATGTTAGCATGAAACTCGTACTTGTTTTTTTTGTTTTGAGTATGCTTTGCTACTGTTTCGTATTTCCAGTACCTATTTTGAGCTTATTTTTTCATTGGGTAAAACTTTGATATTTTTAGAGTTGGAATATGATAATTTTTAATGTCATTTATATGACTTATGGACATCGTTCGAATGACATGTACAAGTCCTTTCAAGATTGGATCGCGTGATCCTAAAAATGATATTTTCAAAGTGTCAGGTATGGTCATTTTTTAGGTCGTTAGAAAGATGCTTCGAATGACCCCTTACAGTTTGAGGCAGTTTTTAACCTTGTTCAAATGACATGTTTATGTCCAATTGAGTTAATTTGTATGTAATTGACTTATTTTTGGAACAAAACTTGTTTGAGTCATAGATAGATTTTTTATCTTATCATAATACACACATAGTTTATGACGTGTTGTGTTGAAGACGTTGCAACCAAGCTTCAAAGATATATCATGTCGTGTTTATTGGTGCTCATTTCATGTCTTAATATCACATTGCATTCCAAGATACTCTCAAGTATGAACGCATAATGTTTATGGGAGTTGGCAAATGTTTTAAAGATGATATTTTATTTATAAATATTTTTAAAACGTCAAAAATATTTTTAAAAGGTTTTAACTTCGTCTTATCTGAGACAAACACTTTCTAGAGTCATGTAGATTCTTCTCTTATGTTTTGGAAAATCAAACAATATTATCAGTTGTTCAAACGGCATGACAGTGTTGTTCAAATGACATGGACTAGTCTTTCTAATGACATGAGACCAAGTCGTTCAAATGACATAGGGATATCGTTGTAACGACTTGCCGACTTAACTTTTTTTATTTAAGGCATTTTCTCTAAGAATTTCAAGGTATGCAGAACCAAAATACAGTTTAGAACAACTACGCTTTTCTGCACTAGTTTTCTAAGGATTTCAAAGATAAAACCATCCTTATAGTTTTCAAGATCCGAGCTTTCATACTCATATGCTATAGAGATCTTGTTTGCACCATTGGAGTTTTGTTCATCACTTTAAACAAGTTGGTTCGTTGGATTTTTACGGTGAAGAAATGGTGAAGGTCGTATTTTGAATCGTAGACGATTGCCAAACCTACATCGGTGGACACCGAGGCACTCGTGGACGCGTGTATTGTGGACGAGTGTCATGGAAGGATTTATGCATGGACACTGTGGAGGAGCGGTTAAAGGGAAGAAGGGCGTCAAGGCTTGTGGTGATCGAGTCGTTGTGTAAGTTTGTTTGTCATCCTTTGTAAAATCGTATCATATAGATTGTCTGGATTGGGTCGTTCAAGGTTTTTTCCCTTAGTGGTTTCCTCGTAAATTCGGCGTTGCTTTTGTGGACTTTACTTTATTTTACTTGCTTTGATCATCTAGATGCATGTTTAGAATTAAACAAGATAAAATTGGACTTATGTAAAATTGGTTCACAAACTTTGTGCGTGTTATATTTGGAAAAAGGGTTTTTGAAAGAAAAATTATTTTGTCACTTTAAATCACACTTTGAAAAAAGGGCCTACAGTTTATGCCTTGGGTTGGGACACTCATGTAGTATTTCACTTATGTTGAGTGTGAGGTATTTTCTTGTATGTGAGTATCGATGGGTTGGCAAGTTTATCGTAAATTAGTCGCATGATTATTACTACATTAATATCGTAAGATATTTCTAGCAACTTTAGGACGCTGGCCTGAATCATATAAAAAAATCCATTCGTTCATAGACACGAACAGCAGCCTGAGGAGATTCAGACTTGACACTTTATTTTCAATCTAGTCATTCAATTGATATAGTGCTTAGGTTGTTATTTTTTAACCGGTCTTTCTGTTCAAACTAATTTATTCAGAGATTTTCATGTTTTATGTTGGTCCTAGTTATTCTATTCAATTGTTTTATACGGACCATGTTGGTCCTAGTTATTTTATTTTATAGAGAATTAAGGTATATGTCATGTTCCTTCCTATATTTGGATTTTTAGGACGATGCTTTTCAAGTTTATAAATCTAGTCCCTGTGGTACAATAGCATTTATTTGTGTGGTCCCTTTAGAGTTAGGAGTTCTTTTTTTGGTCCGTGCCAGTGACACCATTTTTCATGGTGTTTTTAGTACAGTGATTAAATTTATAAAATTATGTGAAGTGTCCTATTTTTATACACTTTAATAATTATGAGGACCTTTCCCCCCAAAGCCCCCTTTATTTTATTGAGAGATTTGTATGGACCATGTTATTTCTAATTATTTTATTCCGAAATCTTCCTCTCGTTTTCAGGCAAACCAAACCTACCACTTGAGATAAAATAGTGAAAAAAAATTATTATTCACTTGAGAGAGAGACGGATCGAGGGAGAGAGCAGATAACATATAGATTATGTACATTTAGGACTTAAAATAATATTGATTATGGATATAGGACAACAAACATTTTGTTTCCATTTTTAGTCCCTATTTTCAAATTAAAAGGACGCGTGACATGTTGTGATTGGTTGACGTTTTATGATTATGGGTCCGCGCCAGCGGCTTTATTCAAAAATAGGGACTAAAACTATAAATAAATTGTTTGTTGTCCTATTTCCAAAATACATATTACAATAGGTCCTAAATTTACAAAACCCCATAACAATATTGCAAACTATTATCCTTAAAAATGATCTTGAAAAGTACCATGTGTGGTTCATAAAATGAGGACGTTTCAAACTTGTTGGACTTCATTTTATGTCTATTGCCCCTAAATTTATGTAAAATCCAAGTTTTGTGCCAATTGAATCATAATAAATATTCAAACAGAGAGATTCCCTCTTCTTTAAAAGATAAATAGTTATGTATTGTAGTAGTAACTTCTTCCAATGGTATTGCCTCATATGTAACCTCTTCTCCGTGTATCACTATTAAAGAAAAGGGTGGGAGATGATGTTATAGTAAAAAAGAAGTTGCCTGCTAATTTTATGTAAAATCCAGTAGCTATATTGGATAAGAGGATGATCAAGAGAGTAAATTCACTAGTAGCACAGAGCTCGGTTCAAATAAAGAATGTACCAACAACAAAGGCTACATTAGTATACTACCCAATCTTAAAAGCCTTGTCCATAAGGTTCAATCTTGGTCCTTACGGAGAAGGATCATTCGAAGAAAGGAGCTTTGTCATGCCATGAGAAGAAGAGAGTTATTTCACTTAGTGTTTATTTTAGTTACAATTAGTAATAGGAACACGTGTCTTCAGTTGGTGTTAGTTATAGTTATTACACGTGTCTTTAATTAGTATTAGTTATAGTTAGTCGTTGAGTATAACTAGGACAGTGTTGGGGTTGGTGGATTGAGTTTGGTTCCCAGTTCGATCCCCGGTACTGTCAAAATAATGATTGTCTAGGAAAAACTACAAATCGCGAACATGAATTAGTCGAGGTGCGCTTAAAGCTAGACCGGACACCACGTGGTATGAAACCACAAAAAAGATTGTAATTGATTTGGGTTGTTAAGTTAGTTAGATGATCTACCATATATAGTAGAGAAGTATTTAATTTGTAATTCATTTGATGTATAATTATTTGTGAAATACAAACCTTCTTATTCTCTCTATATCTCCTCTACTATTTAAATATCTCACTATTTTTCTCTTACTTTTTTTCACTGTTAACAGATTAGTCATTGCTAATCTGATGCCATCCTTAGGTCTAAAAGTTTTATTCCAAACAAGTCTTTTTCTTACTAATAACCCTAGTCTACACAAAGTTTCTAGCACATTTTGATAATATGTTTAATAAAGAAGCTGACCCTTAACTGCAATAGACATCAAATGACAAATTTTGGGCTTACCTTTATAAATAGGTCTCTTAAATAGGTGAAAGAAACTTCTCCTTCATTATTTTCCAGCATAGCCCCAATGGAAACCAATCTATTTAATTATTTATCTCCTAAATAAAATTTTCTTTTTCTCTTGTTTATGTATTGTCGTGAAGCCTTGCCATAAAGATCAAGAAAATTCACTTTAGTTCTGAGTGATCTATTTTTATCCGTGAATGCATTACTATGTGTTTTAGTTAGGTCATTTTTCTTTTGTCCCACAAACTATAGGTCCAAACTAGATTTTTCCCTTGAACTTTCATTTATATAATTTCGGACCCAGTTTTAACTATTTTGTCATTTGGTCGTTACAGATTATATAAAACGACGAAGATTCTCCTAGTCAATATCTAGGTATGTAAAAAACAGGGGCTAGATGGATATTATTTTTGTTAATTTGTTATGATGCTAATTGTCAGTAGAGGGAACAAAAAATGAATGGGGACTGAAGTCTAATAACTGAAAATTTTGCATCCTAAAATCAATTTGACCTTAAATTTAGCAGTCGAGGCAAATCTTTCTTTTAATAACAAGTAAAAATGGATGGAGGCTATTGACTACTCGAGTGAATGAATTTATACAGACTAGCATATACCATGAGCGATGCGCGGGCGTAAATGTATGTTTCAAATATTATTGAACGCAATATATTATTTCAATATATTCCCATCAATATATTATTTCATTATATAAAAGTGAATGCATATTGACATAGTATTGATATACCAAAGAGTAACAGTGAAAAATTTTATCCACGTGACAATAATTTATTAAGTAAAACTCAAAACATAATGAAAAGGCATTTAAGAATATAAAAATGTCTTTGTAAAATAAATTAAGTAATTTCGGATTAATTTTGGGAATAAATTAAATCGGATGAATTTAAATTTAAATGGGCAAGATTTAAATTGAAAATAAATTTTTTTTCATGATTATATAAATAGAAGACCCAATTTGGAATGATGAGATCACCAGTGAAAAACAAGTCACATATTAACAAAGTCATGGGTGCGTGTCATTTAAATACAATAAAAATGTCTAAGTGGAATGAAAATATTTCGGACGTGTATTGGGAAGCCTAATGGACTCGTTTAGATGTTTTAAACCGTTAAAAATGATCCTGGGGCATAGGTATATAAGTTGGGATACTTTTGGGCTAGTCTGGGTTTGGATTCGGGCCCATTTGAGGGTCCAAATATGAGATAATAGGCCTGACTCAGAAATTGGGATCAATATAAGATTAGGAGCAACATAAATAATTCCCCACTACTAATGAACATAACCCTAGCAACCCCACTTCAAGAGAGAAGGAAACAAAGTCATAAGAGGAGGAAGAACAGAGAACTCAAGGAAGAAATCACCCATCACCATAACTAGGCAAGAATTTTCATACTCGATTTAATTTTCAATGTATTTCTTGATGCATTATAGTGACCCTATATGATTTATGGGTTTTAGGTTTGAATTTGGTGAATAAATGTTAGGAATAAAACTCACGTATATAGAGGATAAATCTTAACATAGGTTATAACCCAGAAATCTATGAATCGTTCTTAAAATTTGATAATATAAACCTTAGGGTTCTTGAGATGAAATTGGAAAATCTTGGAAACCTTATGTAGAGGATTTAATACACGTAATTGATCTATAAATTGGTGATTTTAATTCCATGTTATATACCCCATAACTTGTGTTTATATAAATGGTGATTATGGAAGAAATCTGAATTAAAGTTCTAGTTGAATCTATATAAAATCTAGGAATTGGGGGGGAATAATTGATGTAGTTACATGGAATAAATGATCATATGATGTAAGACTATATCCTAGGTTATAATTTGAAGTGCAAGCAATGTGGGTCGAATATGTTAGTAGACAACAGCACTTGAGAGATATATATACCTCATGCTTGAATACGAGTAGCGTGGATAGACCTAATCCAATCGTACAAGCATAAGACTGACATACCTTGATTTGGCATAATCTGTCTAGAATTTTGGTTTATTAATTACCATAGTTGCACTACCCGAGAATGAAATTTGTGTTGAGATATAACCAAGGACGTAGATAGGAATTGTCATTAGTGGGGGCTAATTTAGCTGTGATGTCTAGGGGTTCGGTGGCGGGAGCCCCCGAGTGGAATTTTTTGAGGTTATTTTTGAGTAATTGACAAAAATAATGTAATTTATTTAATCTAATGAAAAGAGAAATAAATATTTAGGCAAACATTTCGCCCCAAATTTAAACCAACAATATCCATAATTATCCCCTAAAATTAGCCCTGAAATTCAAATTTAAACTATCAATTCAAACCCCAAATTTATATCCACAAATTGACTAATATAAACTCCAAATTTATTTCAAACCCCAAATTGACACTCTCTAAAAACCTCTCCATAAGTTGACTGATTTGACAAAGAAAATTAGGGTCATTAATATCCCCAAAAAAAGTAATAGCATTACATTACATAACATCAATATCCCCCAAAATTGAAAGCATAACATGAGGAAATTATATCCCCAATTTTAACTATAAACAGTAACTCTAATACCCCTCAAATTAGAAACCCTAAATAAATATAAAATTAAAAACCCTAAATAAATATATAATTAGAACATTAATCTCCAAATAAACACAAGTTACACAACCAATACAAAAAAATTTACATATATAAACAAACAAAACGAATAAATAGTAAGAGAGAGTGGAAATTTACCTCATCTAGAAACAAGGGAGAGACCGAGAGAGGACTGTTTATCAAGTAGCACTGCTACACTGCTAATGCTTTTCAAATAGGGGAGATACCGTTCAAAAGGGGCTTGTCAAGCAGCACGAGCCGCTCGGGTAAGGGGAAATGGGTAAGGGGAGGGAAACGGTTTTCTTTTGGAACGAGTGTTTTTGGAACGAGGTTTGCTGTTGTTGTTGTGTTGTTTTGTTTGGGGTATTATTGAGTTAAAAGTTTAGTTTATTTATAAAAAAGCCCTAGAAAATTTTATAACTTAAACTTTTCACTAAATATGTGTCTTTGTATATTTGCCCAGCTGATGACAATAATTTTTACCACAATATCGGTCTAGACATATTACGAACATCTCATATGAAGTCCTCATACCTATTTAGCCTCGACAAAGTCAGGTACTGGGACCTCCGTAGGTGATTTCCATTCCACAATCGACAAAAGTGAACACGGAGTAAGAGTAAAATAATAGATAACGAGTGGTAGTTTTGAGGACCAAGAAGACAAGATGTTCATTATCTCACCATGTGCTTATTCTTGTGTGATTATCAACTTTGAATAATATCCAACAAAAACAAATCATTAAGTCATTAGTTACCAATTTTAGTTTATGAGTCGAACATGTTATTAAGTTATTGTATTTAGAGTTTCACAACTTGTCTACATTTTACGGTGGAGTTATCTCTCCACAATCATCTCGGTGGCTAGATACTTGTTAGAGATGAATTTTTTTAAATCACGGGCCATTATTTAAGCTTCATGAGTTAAGAAATTTTTCATGTCAGGTACACTCCTTTCTATCCTTGTTAAAGACGATGTTTTCACCGAGTCGATGGTTTTCAGGCATATTTCCATTCTTTAGGTCAGCCACCCAGACCTTAATAAACTCCACAAACTCAAAATAGTCTAGTTGGATGGCAAGATCCTTCACTAGCATAATAGCCCGAGTCGAAATTCTTGTCGACTATATCACTCCTCTTCTCTTTGTCTCTTTTCGGTTAAGGGGAAAGGGAGTGATGCAGGAGCATAGGGATATAGTTGTCTTTTTTTAGCATTTATTCTATTTTTTCCTTTTATACCCTTTTAGTATAAATAACTATTGAACGCCTCATTGTATCAGTTTTGCCATTTTGAGATTGAAAGCTTAAAGAGAGAAATAAGAAACCCTCTTCCATTTTTTCAAGTTGTTGTTATTGTTGTGTAGATAACTTCTTCTTTTTACGATTTTGCACCTTTAATTATATCAAATCAGTATCAGAGCATGGTTTGTTCTTCGATCAACCATGTTTATTGAAGATTAGGATTCAAATTGGGTTCATCCGGATGATTTTTGACCAAACCCTAATCAAATTATACCAT
The DNA here is from genome assembly GCA_949130495.1 of Sambucus nigra. Classification (NCBI taxonomy): domain Eukaryota; kingdom Viridiplantae; phylum Streptophyta; class Magnoliopsida; order Dipsacales; family Adoxaceae; genus Sambucus; species Sambucus nigra. Next base: position 364,158,574 of record OX422222.1, read on the forward strand.
TATCCACCGTCATCATCCATGGTACGCAAAAACACTCAGACCAAAACCACCAGGAAGCTGAATACCTGCCACTGATTGATTTTGGGATGATTTTCCCATGTGGATCAGCCCTAGTTTATCGAAAGAGAGAAACGAAGTTGTGGTGGCTCCTATCGAGGGTTACGACCAAAACAAAGGACCTATCTGCATCAGATAATGTCAGAATACCCCCAAGGCCCAACCGATTCCTCATGTGATATTGTTCGTTAAAGACCGAAGTGGGTCAGCCCCGAAATGGTTCAATTCCAACTGTAACACAAATTTAAGACTCCAAAGAAAAAATTAGACCTAAGATTCACTAAGAAACAAACCATAGCCAATTTTCACAACACAAAATACCTACCCCATTCCTAAAAAACCCTAATTTCTGCCCCCTTAAGAAACCCTAATTGTATATATAATGGATGCCCCTCCTTGGGTATTCATCCCATTCCTACCAATGTCCCATTGCCCATCGTTCAATCCATTTATCGACAACGTGATTCCTTCTGTCGGGCCTAAGAAAAACTTGCGGATGTCTCTACTACCTGCACACACACCGTGATGATTACAACGCCCCTCGACCCACAAACACCTCCACCTAGTGACGATGCATGGATCCGATCGAGTATTTTTTTACTCGATGTACCACAAAGGGGAGACTATGCACGGTGATTATTGATGGAGGATCTAGTGATAATTTGATAGCGCAAGATGGTTGACAAGCTAAACCTTCCCACTGAGTCATTTCCTACCCCATGTCGTATTGGATGGTTGGGAAACGAATCCACTTTAGTTCTTATCCGACAGTGTCATGTGACTTTTTCCATCGGGGACTATTGTGATGAGGTTCTTTGTACTGTGGTGGATATGCGAGTTTGTCACCTTCTTTTGGGCAGGCCGTGGCAATTTGATCACCGCAGCATGTATGATGGCCGAGCCAATACTTATTCATTTATGAATAAAGGGAAGAACTTTCTCCTCCCCCCTATGCAACCATTCCCGATGTCTCGACCTTTCGCCTTGATAGTTTCACATGAGGAGTTAGCCACAGAGGCCATGGAGACAGGTTTGTGTTATGCTCTCATTATCCCCATCACCACCCCGGAGGCAACTTTACCACCACGTGTTCAGAGTTTATTGGATTCTTTTATCGATGTGTGCATACCCCCAAATGACCTTCCTCCTCTTAAGGATATACAACATGCCATTCATTTTATCCTCGGGGCACAGCTCCTCAACCTTCCCCACTATCGTATGTCACCCACAAAGCACGCTGAGTTATAAAGAAAGGTTACTGAGTTATGTGACAAGGGGTATATCCGGGAGAACATGTCTCCTTGTGCAGTCCACGCACTATTAGCACCAAGAAGGATGGGAGTTGGCGCATGTGTGTGGATAGTCACGCCATTAATACAATTACGATGAAATATTATTTCCCAATTCCTCGACTTAGGGATATGTCGGACCAACTCCATGGGGTGACGATATTCTCCAAGTTAGACTTGAAGAGTGGCTACCATCAGATATGTATGAAATCGAATGATGAATGGAAGATAGAATTTAAAACCAAGGATGGACTTTACGAGTGGACAATGATGCCTTTTGGTTTATCCAACTCTCCACCCATATTCATGAGGGTGATCCCCAGATTTTGCATTCTTTCTTGGGTAAGTTCGTTGTGGTCTATTTTGATGATATTATGATTTCTATTCGGTCTGAGGAGGAACATCTGAGACATATGACTCGGGTTCTGGAGGTTTTACGAGCCAAACCTTTTTTCCTCACATTGAAAAGGTGTGCTTTCATGGTTCCATCGGTGACTTTCTTGGGCTAAATAGTATCGGAAGATGCCATTCGGGTGGAAAATGCCAAGATTTAGGTGATAGTGGATTATCCCACCCCCACTTCGGTGACTCAGGTTAACAGTTTTTATGGGCTTAGTGGTAACTATCGATGATTCATAGCGGGATTCAGAACCGTTATGTCCCCAATCACGGATTTGATGAGCACTTCTTCGAGCACAGAGTTTAAGTGGATTGAGGAGGCTGAGCGGGCCTTCACACGTATCAAGAAGTTCATGACGAATGATCCTATCCTCTTCTTGCTAGAATTTGATCAGTTATTTGAGCTGTCTTACGATGCTTGCAAGAATGGAGTGGGTGTTGTCTTGAGCTAGAATGGGAAGCCCATTGCATTTTTTTGTAAGAAATTGACGGGAGTGGCTTTACATTATTCTACGTATGACTTGGAATTCTATGCGGTTGGGAAGGCCGTGAAGTTTTGGTCACCTTATCTCCAACATAACGAGTTCATGATCAAATCCGACTATGAAGCCTTGCGATTCCTTCATATCCAAAGGCGTGTTAGTGACAGACACGCCAAATAGACAACCTATCTTTAGCGTTATACTTTTCACCTTTAATACAAGCCTAGGAAGGAGAACTTGGTAGTGGATGAACTTAGCCGGCGTTCTCATGCATTAGTGACTTTGTGAAGTCAGGTTTTTAGATTCGATGAGATTCGAGATCTCTACTCGGTGGACGTGGATTTAGGACCCATTTGTACCGCATGCCAGCAGGGCAATCGGGCATTGGGTGAATACTTATTATAGGATAGATTTTTACATCGTGGGATAGGTTTGTGTATTCCTTCTTCCTCTTTGTGGGAGAAAATTATTTTTTGAGGTACACGGAGGTGGCTTAGCAGGTCACTTGGCACAAGAACGCACCCATTCATTATTATGAGACCATTTTTATTGGCCAACTATGAGGCGGGATACTAATTCCTTCATTCGACGTTGTTATGACTACCAGATGACTAATGGGCAGCACTCCGATACTGGTTTGTACACTCCACTGCCGATACCTGAGCGCCTATGGCAGGACGTTTCGATGGATTTCATTGTGGGCCTCCCTCGTACTTCCAATGGGCATGATTCTATCATGGTAGTTGTCGACCGATTCTCCAAGATGTCTCATCTCATTCTATTTTGTCGTACGACAAATGCTTCTCATATCGCGTTCTTGTACTTTCGAGTGATTGTCTGATTGTATGGCCTTCCCCGTAGCATCACTTTCGATAGAGATATACGCTTTACGGGACATTTTTAGTGGACCTTATGGTGCTTGTTATGGATAGGGTTCTAGTTTTTGACTGCCTTTCATCCACAGATTGACGGACAGACAGAGGTGGTCAATAGGAGTGTAGGAGACCTTTTGCATTGTTTGACCTCCAAGCACCCCCTTAGGTAGGATATTATCATTGCACAAGCCAAATTTTCTTTCAACAATGCAGTTAACCATTCTACAGGTTTATCCCCCTTCCAGATTGTGTTGGGTTAGTCCCCAACTATGCCCATTGACCTCATTGAGCTACCACCAATAGTTCCTACGTGCCCATCTATAGAGGAGTTTATGGCCCACTTTACACCCATACAGGCCGTTGTTTGTACCCGTCTTCACACCATCTATGCCTCTTATAAAGAGGCGACTGATGCGCACTACCATTTTATTTCTTAACAGCCCGATGATTTAGTTATGGTGTACCTCTGGAAAGTACAACATTCTGACAAATGCAACAAGCTTCTTATGAGACGTTTTGGCCCTTCCCTATTATTCACGCTTGTGGACTGAATGCCTATGAGGTTGATCTTCCTCCAAAGTTTCGCATGCATCACAAATTTAATGTGGCAAACCTTTCTCCTTTAAGAGGCACCCATTCTCCTCCCAATCCTCTTCACTCGTCCTCGACCCAGCCAGTCCGTTCCCATGTTGATCGTATTGAGGGTATACTTGATTTCGTATCTGTCTCTTCTACATCGGGCGACTTCACACGATATTTGGTCCGTTGGGTTAGATTCCCTGAGACAGAGTACTCTTAGATTACTGAGGCTACCTTACAGCATGTTGATCCCGATTTCTTTCTCCAGTACTCAGCATATATGGATTCCTCTGGGGGGGGGATGATGCATGAGAATAAGGATATGGTCTTCTTTTTTAGCATTTATTCTATTTTTCCCTTTTGTACCCTTTTAGTATAAATAGCTATTGGGCCCATCATTATATCATTTTTACCATTTTGAGATTGAAAGCGTAGAGAGAGAAATAAGAAACCCTCTTCCATTTTTCCAAGTTGTTGTTATTGTTGTGTAGATAACTTCTTCTTTTTTTGCTTTTATACCTTTAATTACATTAAGGATGCTATAAAATGTTTTTTCTTATGCTATTAAGGAAGGTCCCCCATTTGCCTTGTTGTAGACCAGTTAGAGGGAGAGTCCCTCCTTCAACATAGCCTCTTTGTAAGAAGACGTTCTCTTTAATTGGCCGATCGAGTCGACAAATTTGTTATCTTTATCAGTCAGCTAGTTCTTTATTTGGTTGCCCTGTTTGTGGAGGACGTTGTGAACTTATCTAACCGACTATATCGACCAGATACCTCTTAGAAGGCATGCATGGCCTACAAAATCACAAGTTAATATTGATCATTTAAGTTGACCAAAAACTTGAAATTTAAGTTAAATTAAGGGTAAAAAATGTCTTACTAACACTATATATTGCATGCCTTCTTTATGGAAATGGTCTCCTCTGACTACCTTAAGGAATGCCATATCCTTGGGCATCATAATGACCATACGATGGTATAATTGACCCTAACATATCAGTATGCCAAGTGGTTAGTGATAATGGTATCATTTCCTTTCACGAAGTCCATTGCCCAAGGCTGACCTTCAGAGTGTGAAGGGAGAGATGATGAAGAGGTTTTCCTAGGGGAAATTTATAATGGCAGTTCGTCGTGCCCTATAGATTTAGATAAAGGGGGATTATATTTCCTCCCTTTCTTAGCCTTACTGGTCTCCTTCGATCTTTATTTCTCTCTCATCTTTCTCTATTTAAAAAACAATCCTCCCCCTCTTACGGCCTTTAGAGATTTTATAAGGAGTGTTGGTGGATTTTTCCTTGTCTAAGTTAACCCTGGTGGCTCCAAGGCCAATTGGTGGGTGGATATGACTAGTAATATCACCCAGTTCAGAATCTATGTCAACCGTCTTGTAAAAATTGACCCTTACTTCCTCACAAGGCCAACCTAATGTCGACAATTGGGTTCTTTCAAAGATAATAGAGGATAAATACCTGTTATTCATGGTCATCTTAATAATGGATGAACTTGGTGAACTCTGAGTCGCTTAAAATAACATGAGTTGGAGAGTCACCCACTCTCATGTATTTCCCCCAGCGTCCATGTTAATGACAGGGACAGAAATGGGGGTGCTCGAGTCACCAATTACGGTGTGATAGATGACTGTAACCAAGGGAATAACATTGAAGTTATTGAACAATGTGACTGGTAATTTGTATCCAAGAAGAACATGTGCAACCATCTAAGAATAACAAATGCAAATGCATGGGAGGGTTCTACTCGTTCAAAAACATTTTTAGTTCGGCTAGGTTCACTTGGTAATGCTTCGATTTTCTTTCATTGTGTGAACTTGCATAAGGTAAGATCGATTAGAACCTATTCATCAAAGTTGAAGTATAAAATAGATTGAACATCTTTATTTGTGTCATTATGATGCTTATGTGACCATTCAACTAGGCTACGACACCTATCTAAGGCCTTAAAATGATAGGTAATAGACTTTGCATTAGACTAATGGTCATTACATTACCATATCCCATCAAATCCAAAATTTTTATAAAAAATTTGGCCGATATCTAATGTTCCCATAACTATATGAAAGAATCTCCCATTTTCTTGGAGAGGCATTTTTCCATTATTATAAAATGCCTCCACCAATAGTGGGTAAAAGGGAAATTAACCCCCTCACATTAATTACAATGATGATTTACATCACAATATAGCTAGCACAAAGTCCATAGAGTTCTCATCCTCAAGGGAAACCATAATCTTAACATTTTAATGGATATTGTACTTAGTACGAAAATCCCCGAATTTCCTTCTAATGAGGCCTCGTACTTCCTCAATCGCCTAGACATCACAATTTTTGAAGGAGAAATATAAGAAATTTAGAAAAAAAAATGAAGTTTAGTAGAAGTTGCAAAGATATAGCTCTGGGAAAATGTCAAAAGGAGAGATAAGTTATTTGATAGCCGGTGGAAAATGGAAGAAGAAAAATGGGTCCAATCATTTTGGACCCCTTATAAGCTTCTACCATAAAAAAGGTAGTAAAATGAGAGCCTTGTAAAGAGCTTTACTCTTTTACATCCCGCAATCATGACCTAGGTAACGCTCAGAATGACAAACATAACCCAAACCTAAGTATAACACGCACAAACATATCATGATTACAGTTACTACTTGATATGAGTGGATAAGTGGGACACATATGCCCTATGAGAGTTTTAGCCTAAAAATACACGTTTCGTAAATTCACCAACATAATCAGGTTGACTATGTTTGAAGAGCAGACATCCTATTTATGAGAGAAACTGAAGGGAAATGGATGTGACTTGTCCGACTTCACAAGACACATGGCAAGGATTTCCCAGAGTTCCATGTAATAAAAACGGCCATCGGATCAAGAGTGGATGACTACACTCGGACTATTTCAATACACTTAGATAACTTCAAATCATGTTCTAATTTTATTACATCAGAGACGATTGACTTAAGGGGAGACTAATCATAGTCAGCCTCAATCTCCTTATTGACATACGTCACTATTTTATAAATAAGTCCTCCATTACAAGGATGTAATAGTGAGAAAAATAATTATAAAACATATAACACTTTGTACCCACAGATTAGACTCTCAACCAGCAATCCTAGCACTCTAAATTATTTATATCCCCTCTTTTCCTATGGATATAGACAAGTCTAACTTGTTGAACCACGTATATATCGTGTCGATTTACACTATGCATTATATTCTTGGCATATTTAGAGTTTAGCATTATTGTAGATTTGATTCCCCTACACTATACATCTATCTCAAATGATTTAAAATCCTCAAATGGATATGATTTTATTCATGGAGGTGTAGATGTGTCGTAGAAATCCGCAAATGAAAAATGCATTTCTAAATCAACTATGGAATTATAATTTATTAATTAATATAAGGATAAAAAATAATCATAATTAATTTGTAGCTTTCGCAAGGATTTTTTTGATTGGCCTAAACTTGTGCAACCATTAGTTATACAATACAATATTCATTCAAAGATTAGAATGGAAGAAAATAGCTTGTACAACGACAAGTCTAGACTTATATACATTGGTGCATAATTCCATTAATATTTTTGTCAAATTGAATAATATCCATTATACCCGATTTTTAATCGAGGTGTGGGTTTTTGTCCCCGATCCTTAATGGCGCATCATTTTCATAAACCACTAACTTCTCAAACTCAGGGGTGATTCCTTAAATATCCCGGCTTCAGTGATAGGATTACCCAAAACCTCTAACTATTGTAGAGGCACTCCTGCAAATATATTAAGCTTGCCCACCATCGAAGTAACCAACTTTACAAAGTACCCTATGTATCCAACTACTTTTTATCGAAACCGATGGTAATCCTGATTGAACCAATTTACACTAAATATCACTTTATAGACATTTTTTACCTGCCAAACTTCAAAATTTGAGAACGTGGTAACACAAAAGTTATGGATATTTCAAATATCTTTCCAACGGTGAAGGCCATGCACCAATCGGAGCTTGCATCAAAACCCTAGAGTCTTCGGACTGAAGAAAATTACACTAGCCACCCCTATAAGGGTATTTTAACCTACTAAATTTCGTTGTTTCGTTATATGGGAACCGTAAACAAATAAAGATTTGAATTATCTTTCCAATGGTGAAAATCACGCATTAATAGGACTTACGATTCAAACATTATGAAAATAATATAAAACTTTGACAAAATACTTTAGTCGTTGGGCTAAAGGCCCTTTGAGTCCTTATACCAATCGACAATCTCCCTCCCCGGGTGATGATTACAAAATCTTGCAAAATATTTTCTCCACCATACACATCTCACCCCATACAAATATATGATCCTCCTCTTGCTGTCGAACGGCAGAAGGACCCTCCCATTTTCCTATAAATAGATGCCCCCACTTCTCATTTTAAGCACTTCAAAAATCTTAGATAGCACTCCGAAATTACCGAGAGCCTGAAAAATCAGTTTTCTAACTTTCTTCTCCCCTGAGTGTTCAAGATACTCAATCTCATTATAAAAGTCCCACATGAGCTCGTACTTTAGAAAAGTCACTTTCCCCTAAAAAGGAAACCTCGTACTTTTGCGAAGTCGCTTCCGAGTCCCAAATAGAGTCAAACCTCTATAGAATTTTTGAAAACCCAAACACTTATGGCCGAAGCTCTACCCAACTAGAAACAACAAAAAAATACAAATTTAAGACTTCTAGATGAAGCTCTGCCCAATCAAAAAACACCAAAAAAGGGGCCACTCCCCCCGCAAAAAAAGTTGACTTTTCCCGCGAGGGTAAAGAACCACTGCCCAAATTTTAAAGCATTACCCCCATAGAGTGCAATAATTATACATATTTTGTCCCGGCCCCCTTTTAGGGGTTCGGGTAGGCAATTTATAGCGTTTATATTTTAAAGCCTCATTTCTAATCCAGCACCTCGGTTAATTAACTTGACATACTCTTGTGTTAAAACAATGCTAATAAAATGCCACGATGACCATTACAAAATATGAAAACATATTTTTCAAAATCATTAAGAGGAAATTGTCTGTGAGCCGAGTTAATCCAAAACTTTACATCTAAACAAAGTCTAAAAGATGATTACTCCTACCTCTTCACCAAACAAATAAAGATCACCCAGGCAGTTGCACCCGAATATGTGCTTTCATATCAAATACTTGTCAAACGTCAGCCTTTGATTATATATTAGTTTAACATATAAATATATCAATTAAACACAACATAAATGTTATATTTAGTACTAGGCTCCATAAATACTATAATTTTGTATATATTGTACACCAGGTATCCCATCACCTACACCTGTAAATATACCCCATTTGTTAGAACTACTTAGGCTTTGATCCCAAGTCCCCTTGGGCATGTAGGTGTTATACTGAGCAAAACTCGTGAAGCCCAAGCCTTATAATATGGGTTGACAAGTCCCACAACGTATTATTTATTAGGTATGCATCCATCCCCAATCCATCATCCTGACTTCTCCTGGGCCACCTCAATATCAAGATGTAGTGTCATGTTCTTCTTCTCAACAGAAAAACATTTCATCCTTAATACACCATCCCCGCTTCTTAACCCAAATCCTCCTAGTCATACACATACAAACTATTATGAAGGAAAATACCTTTTGACTAGTAATCACCTGACTATTATAAGGTTATGTGACAATAGCAGGCATCTTAGGGTTCAGTCCTATTTTAATATTCCATACACCAACCATCTCCCTCCTAAGCCAATTCCTACACATACACACACATAACATTAGAGCACATGAACAACTGAACTACGTAGACTTTGATCTCATGGTCAAATGAGTATGTAGGCACAATATCAAGTCCTTCTCATAAGCTCGAGTCTCGATAATATATCTCTTGATATGTTGCCTCCACTGAGATGTATCCATATCATAACTCAAATTCCTTACACATACATAAGATATCAAACTATATTAAGAAAGAATAATATACTCAATCGCTCAAATGTATACTTATCAATTATCCAATAGAGATTCACCTGTCTCCCCTCCCCCTTATCATCTTCGAACAATTCAAAAATTAGATATCAAACTATCTTAATGTAGGACCTCCCAAACATATACCTGCATACAAACTCTTAATTTCATACAAACAAGGAAACACGTATACACTAATCATAATAGATATGTACATGTGTATCACCTTTCTATCTCTCCTCAAACCTCGAAAGAGATATAAAATTATCTCAAAGTCGAGTTCTCTCGTAGACTTACATACATTCCAATGGTCACCCATTATACAAGCATGGAGTCATACATAAGCACCATTGTTTACCTCCACCAGTTGAAGTGATGTTCATACAACTCTCACTGATACCATATTCCTACCTAAGCACTCATTTAGGTTTAAGGGATTCTCAACATAATGACTCTAAACTAGTTCTAAAAATAATTAAAACGTAGTCAATTAATGTAAAGAGTAATAATAATCATAGAATGAAGGAAGCATGAAAAATAAGTGGGGCGCCTAATACCTTCCCCACTTGTAACCCGATTCCTGAACCTATACTACGAGAATATCTGGACCAACCGCGTACTTAAAACCTGCCTTAGGATTCGCTCGAAAGGTCAGCATGCATATTTTGTTTATTTTGTATAAAACAAACTAGAGACTATGAACAACTCAACGAAACCCCTTACCGCACAAAACAAACTTGAGACCAGGCCTAAAAGCAGGGGTGTGCGACTCAACATGGACATGGTGTCAAGCATATTCTAGAGAAAGTCACCGTTTCCAACCTCGAACCAATAACCTGACCTTGGGAGAAGGCGATGGATCGGGAGATAAGCACTCCCATACCCACCTTTGTGACAATTCCCTCTTCCCCTGGCGCCCGAGGCTTGCAACGCCATTGTGGCAAATCTTCTCGACATAATTTTTCTTTTATCCAAAATCAATATTACATGTTGTAGATGGATTCCCAGCTACGTCATAATGGCGGCTCTGAAGAGGAAAAATCAAGAAAATCGATCTAACTATTTTCTTCATTTCTACTATACTAAATATTTCTCTCCCGCATGACTACTTTAGGTCAATTTTAGAACTGTATAAAGGTCGTAGTTTTAAAATCCCTCACAACGTAAATACATGCTTAGGTCCCCATATACGTGATTGAACATTTTCTAAACATATAGGTATGCACGAAGGCCCTCGCAATAAAATTAAACGTCAAAGTATGCAAAAATTAAAGATTACCTATTTGCATCACGCACTAAATGGTCTTGATTTTCATATTATTTAAACCTTATACCCTTGAGGGCTCCCAAAAGCCACTAGTTTAACGAGGTTTGTACTTTAGGAAAGTCACTTTATCCAAGGTAACGTTCTTACTTCAGAAAAATCACATATCCCTAAAACAAAGGTTCGTGCTTTTGAGAAGTCACTACCCGGGATAAAGCTCGTACTTTTGAAAAGTCGCTTCCCTAAAAGTCTAGTTGCCAATGAGTGTCCTCACTCTTTTTTCCCACCCGTCTTATATATCGAATAACTTCTCTCTTGATCCCAAAGTCTTGGTGATCGGGAACGTTTAAAGTTTTTTAGCACTGAGGTATATCGAACGGGCTCTCACAAGTATTCAGTACTAGGGTAAAGTGATTTCACAAGTACCTATATATTGTGATCCATGGAAATGAAAAGAGATCCTCCAATTATCGAGTCCAGCACCCCCATTGCATATAGAAAAAGCTCTAGGAACACACCATATTGCATAGAAAGAATAGACATTTACGGTTCAATAGCCCTGACCATTTTTTTAAATTCTCAGGTGGCCTGAGGTTGGTCCAAAACCCCTTAGATTCCAGGTTGAATGTCCTTCCCTGTACAAGGAAGATTAATAGTATGAATCTGCAAGTTATCGCCAAAGCAGATTCCTCTTTACGTTGGATTCCCCTAACTGCATTTTATTTTGAAAAAAATACTAGATCATAGTTATTATTTCCTTGCTCCTCATTCTATCTCACTCTTATTTACCTAAATCCAACGGGACTCTGTTCAGTTCTTCTCCTCGAAATATACTACTAAACCAAAAATACGAAAAATAAAGGTACCATCCAAACACGATTAAAAATAGATAAATAATTGCATCAGAAAGCGTCATGCATATGTGAGTCCTTCTCCCCTATGTATTGTGCATCTGTTAGTCATTTTGTCCGAAAAACTAAACGAAAATGCCCTGACTCTTTCTACATTTTCTATCTTAAGCGGAGAGATCACATCACTTCCTACCCTAGAAACCCAAGTCCACGCTCTATGCGGACGATTATTTTTACTTTAGAGAGCTCCCTACCCACCATTATCAAGTTTTCTCTGTAGTACACACCATGTCCATAGAGTAAGACCAGGATATGTCCGCAATGGATCAAATCTTGAGGCAACTGGAAAATATCACCACCTCTAAGAATACCATGAAGTATGAAATTAGGGCCCTATGTATATCATAAGTATGTCTGCAAGAGGCCACTGCTACACCTAGAATAGGAGAGAAAATACTTCCACCTCCCATGCCTAATACTTCTACCTACAATAGGTGTCGCGGTGACACCATTTAATTCCCAGGATCTTCTCGTGCCAGTAATAGCACCGGTTCCCCTGTTAATGACAGCTTCCCTGGCTTCCAAGTATATTTTCCCTATACAGGTATTTAAAACCATACCATTATTACTCCAAGTAACCACATACCACCTTCCAAGTCCCCTTGCGAGACGAATATGTGGTCCCTCTGCCAGTTGACGAGGTTATACCCGCACCTCCAAATGACGAGATCACACAGGTCTAATCTGAATTACATCTCCTTTAGGAAGACATTAGAAAGATGAAAACCACTGATGATCTCACTAATATTCAAAATATGGCCCTATATCCAGAAGTTGGTTGTCAAAAAATTCAAGATGCTAGTCTTCAAAACCTATAAAGGAATAAGTTCCCCCATCGCTCACTTATCCAACTATCACCTTCAGATGTGTAAGTCCAAAATGTATGCCTAGGGGTTTTAAAGAGAATGTTCTCATCCACTCTATCCAAAAGATCCCTAACTTGGTATATGGAACTTAAAAGAGAAGGGACCGCTAAAATCTGGGATGATATATGTTGTGCTTTCTTGAAACATAACGAATAGAACGAGGAGTTGGACATAACCCGTAAAGATTCATAAATACTGAAATAGGAGAAAGGAGATACAATTGGCACTTTCGTCACTTATTATATTGAGAAATTCAATTAAATGGCCAATCACCTCTTTAAAATGATCAGATATAAATCGTGATACGAAATCTCTAAAAATAAGGGCAAAATGAATTCAGGCTCACTTGGACCACTGACTTCAAAGAAATTAACCTTATCAGGTGAAAGATTGAAGAAAGTTTAGCTACAAATACTACCAAATCCACTGAAGAACCTTGTTAAGATACAAACCAATTCACCACCCATAAGAACTCCCCCAGAGCTTTTACATCTCACATCACCACCCTCGTGGTCAGCCCGAACTCAACATGATCCCCAGTAACCAATATTTTCTAAGGAATCGTATTCCTCTCTGAACCTTTCCAATAAGGACCCTCTCCGAGAAATTATTTAGATATTGCCCCTCCCAAATAGTTTAGAGCCCCACCAAGAAAGTTAACCAACCTACAAGATCCTCTTAATCGGGTATATGCTACCCTGAAAATGGATGTCGCCTAAGACCTCTCAACCTACACCATCCTCTGTTTTCCCAAACAACAACTAGAGATCTAATGGACATTTTCAGTTTTGTCAGGGAACCAACAAGATTATCGACAACTGTTGGGCCCTAATGTTTGCCATTCAAGACCTCATTAATACCGGGATCCTTATCAGCCCAAAACCATATACCACCAACAATCCCCTACCATATCACCTCAACCCCAGCACCAATGCCCTAACATATGATCCCATTCCAAACACCGACCCATCTACCCTGATAGTCCCCATTAATCAGAAATTGAGGTTAAAGACACATGAACCAAACGAAGTAGTTACCCCTCTATGCGCACCATCGCTCTCTATAAAAATCATCACAGAGACTAAGCCCACCATAAACCATATGACCTTCTTCATCATGGCCATACACTTCCTACAGAACATCCATTATCGTACGAATCTCCTCCTAGTCACCAAGTTTATGCTCTCTAAATAATCGAGACCTATTACCCCCTTCTTAGCAGAGGTTAAGCATTCGACCAAATGGGAAGAAATGTACAACGAAACTCTCTAAGCAACGGAGCATGCCACCTTTGTAGTACCTATTCACTCTATCGGATGGGAGGAATTTACCTTAGAAGTACACATATTCTCCCTTTTAGATTTAGAATCCAACAATGATACCCATTCACCCACTACTGTAGACACATTCCTTAATAACTCTCTAAGAAATATCAGAAGCACCACATTATCCTATCATCAAACATAATGACACCTTAGTTGGCCACTAAGATCTCATAGCCCTCAGTACAGATAAGTGAAAGAGATCGATAGTTCAGGGCAAATGATCACATCACCTGGAAGTTAAAACCATGCCAATAATTATTGTACAATGGGGAAGAAAGGTTGAGATCCCACTTCATTCGAAGAGTCATCACTTGGGAAGCCAAGCTTAAGGCTAATACAGAACCCATCCCGTATTCACCACACCTAAATCTCTAGAAAGAAAGGAAAAACCAACATCGAGAAAACCAAAGGATGGTAGTTGCCCAAGTTCTTTTTGAATCACAGTAAGACAAATAACACAAATTACTCACTCTATCCCCTCCCTAAAGACTCGGACGAAAGCATACCCCTTAGTCACCATCCATATGATGCAAACGGACATCGGGAATGATATTGGCCCCTCAAGGTTAGTAGGCCCAAAACCCATACTCCCCTATCTGCAAGGGACACTTCCTTCAGCCAACCAAAATATATTCTAAGATACCCAACATCCAATCTTGACTATGCATACTACACTAACCTGACCAACTCTTCATCATTGAAGGGAACACATCCCCAGGTCCCAAAGATGAATTCATCCTCAACCCATAGTGGGATTACTCATCATAAAAAGGCCTCGAGCTACATGAATAAGGTCCCACGTCCTTCAAAGTCCCTAATATCCAAGATTTTAAATTTGAGATCAGATAGAGATCCACTATATAGGAGCTTGATCAACTCGAGCAGCACAAACACTGGATTTATCGTATAAAGTAACGAGGTTATATTATAGATAATATACAACCCAACCTCTCATATGGAGGGCCATCTCCCGAGTTCTTTAATAATAAAGGGGAATTTTGACATCCTAATATCAATATTTATCAGAGCAGGTGAGCTACTAAATGGGATGACTTACCCGTGGAAGTACAAGATACCATTTGTAACTCCATGACATTAGAGGACAACATCCGTGAGATTCCCCTTCTTGAAGAAGACTCGCTCAGTCCCCATCATGAATTGAATTTTTTTTTATCTCCTAGTTGGCTTATGAACTCTTCATCTTAGAGATATCTCCTTGGTCCCACCATTACACTGACAATGATGCATTTACGAGAACATTTACCTAGACACAACCCATATAGTTAGTATTATTGAACTAAAAGATGAGATGACCCGCCAAGGACGTCCCTCACCAGAAGGTCCCCCTCACTAAGGTGGTCATATACAGATGAAATGGAACATGTCCACCCCTCTACACAGGATCATGCTTAGGGGAAATTCGACAGCCTATAGAGCATAGTATCTGCATTAACTCTCGCTAAGTTTGCCTATTAAATCTTGCCCTGGGGTCAAAATATGCAGAGCATCTATACTACTATGGAGATATCTTCTGTGAGACTGCCAACATCATGAAAGAAATGCATCCAAGGGCGCTATATCCCCCTTCCTATAATGGAGAGCACCAAGAAATTGCCTCGAATATCCCAGATGATGAGGAATACCAAGAAATTATATCGAATGATGACGTCTGGTCGGGATCATCAATGTCTATAAAACCTCGCCCAGAGGCACCAGACTAGACAGGTGGCCAAGTCCTGGATATGGTGGCAGAAATCCCTACCCTTATTCTAATCTGGGACAAATTTATATGATTAATAAATAACTCCATGTCTCGAACTTGCTCGAAGATCAAGAATAAAGCTCCCAAGAGTCAGAAATATACTCTTATCTTAGTTTGAACCGAAGTTATGGATCAAAAGCCAACACCGTCTGCCTCTGGTCCGACATCCTTAGTGAATCGCATGCTCTACTTGGAAAAAACTAAATAAAAAACTCAGACAATACTTGTGATAACTCTTAAAAAGGTGGTAAATTTCCTCACAAGGATAAGACAACACTCCACTCCACCAAACCTTACTGATAAAGAGGGATGTCCCCCTGCAGTAATTACCATACCCCCTCCTCAAAAAATAAAAAAATCCAGGATCAACTTCAGCAAACATCAACTAACATCGCTATCTGGGAATTACTTGCCACCTTTCAAGAGCACCGAGCTGCTCTTGTGCACCTATTATCTCAGGCATTTGTACCTACGAATCCCACTCCTCCATAAATATTAGCCACCATCGAATCCATTACTATGCAATAGCACATCAACTTCTCAGATGAAGACGTCATCATGTAAGGCCATAACCCCTCATTCTCCTTACACATCAGTACTAATACTTGGGGACAGATAGTAACCCTTATTCTAGCAAATAACAAATCCACCCTCAAAGTATGACCCTCCGCACTGCTATTGGTCTGGGATACATCACCTCATAATTCACACCGTATTTCATGACCATTAGGGCCTATAATAAAACCTGTCGAGAGGTCATGGTAGCTATCACCCTTACTCTCATAAAAGGTCATATTAAGTGCGATGTCGAGTTTCAAGTACTCGATGTCCTGACGCGCTTTAGCCTCCTACTTGAAAGATACTGAATACATCTGATGGGGACATTACCCTTATCACTCCACATGAAAATCATGTTCTCGTTCAACACCGATGTCATCACCATTAAGGGAGATGATGGTTGGGTCTTGGTGGCCAATACTAGCACTACCCTACTTCTAGACACCAATTACGACATCTGTAATATTTGCCTCAGAATATGTCATACCACTCCACACATGATATAAGAGGATGTGGTCATTCATAATGTAGCCGCCCAGATCATCCAAAATACGGGATACATTCTCGAGTTAGATCTCGAAAGAAATTAATAAGTTACCCTCAAAGTTGTCACCACTACAAAACACAAAGGAAAATCCAGTCCTGGGTACACCACCGATAATAAGCCTTAACCAAAAGCCTAGAAAACCCTAGAATGGCCACTTCCATCTCCAAGGATAGGAATTCCCCTATCGCGGGCTCCCCAAGTCGCGATGGGACAAAACAAAGAGATCCCTGCACTCAGGAATGGAAATCCTCTACAAGCAGGAATTGTTCATTGATTATGAGAAAGTCCACACATTACTTTAGGGAGATAATAATGTAGAATGGGTCACCACCGAGGACAAATATACCTCCAAAATGGATCCTAAATAGGATTTACCCACGTTATTCCCTGATGAGATTTCTTTAGTAACGATATTAGGAACTAAGGAAAAACTTTGGGGAACATCTGCCAACATCAATATCTGGGAATTTCTATCAACCTCCCAGGAGCATCGAGAGATGGATAGGTTCCCGTTCGACACTGAGGTCATCAAGATTCATGAAGATGACAGTTGGGCCATGGTGGCCAATAATGGAACTACCCCACTTCTAGACACTAATCACGATAATCGCAATATCTGACTCAACGGATTCTAAGTCATACCACTCCACATATGATCCACCCAGATCATCCAAAAGATGGTATACATGCCCAGGATCGGTCTAAGAAGAAATCAATAAGGAACCCTCAAATTTTTCACCACTACAGAACACAAGGGTGTAACACCCCATATTTCTGAGTATTTATAATTAAACTAATTCAATTAATTAATTCGAGTATTTTTAAATTACATGTATATCATAATTTAATATAATTAATTATCAAGTGTTTTTTAAAATATTAATCGGGAGAGATAATGATTATTATTAATGTAATATAATTACTAATTGAATAGTAAATGATTATTTTATGTTATAGCGAGTGATAGTGATAGTGACGTGACAGTATTATATCTCATCCGAGAGTAGAGTGTAGACTATATGAGGTCGAGATAGGAAATTATTGTAGGGTGACTTAGATGGAAATTTCGAGGTCACGGTTGGTTTTGAAAGGGTTGAAATAGTCAAAATAGTGTACCTAAGGGTAGTAATTGGGCCTCAAGGACGTTTTAGTCATAACCGAGCCTACACGAGGGCGTTTGGGTCATTTGGGCTTGGCCCGTTAGCCTAATTTTGGGATTAGAGATATTTAACATAAGTTAGAGAGTCTGGGACAGACATTGTGATTATTTAAACCCTATAATTGGAGAGAAGAAATAAGAAAGAAAAGAAGGGATCTTTAGGAGTCAAATTTAGAGAGGATTTGGGTGTGCGATCAATGGTTCGTCATCTACAACCTGTAATCAGACTCTAAAAATACTGAAAGTCAATTAATTAACTTTCTTCTGATGTTTAGTTACAAAATCTCATGTTCATATCATGGTAGGTGTAGACAAACTAGTTTTGGGGAGGGTTGTCACATGTTAAAATGGCTTTTGGGGGCTTTAGGCGTTAGATGAGAAATTAATGCTAAATTTTTATTTTATTTTTTTTAAAGGAAATGAGACCTTTGTATTTTAATGCTAAATTAATGATGAGATGATATCATATGTTGTTGAAATATGAATTTGAGTCAAAATCCAGTAGCTCATTAAATTTGGAGTATAGAATTGAATGAGGAATTTGAATAAAAGCGAGAAAACCCAATTCGTGGATAAATTGATTGAAGTAGAAATCGTGTAATGATGTATTTAATGATTAAAAACTATTGGAAAAATTTATTAAACATTGGGTATACCTTGGTGGAGGTTTAGGTCGAATTTATGGAGCTTGGATGTATAACAATGGAGGAAAACAGTGTTGGGGAAGAAGTCGACTCGTCCAGGCATCGATCGATCGATCGAATCTGTTGATCAATCGATGGTAACTGTATTCAGACAATTTTTCCTATTTAAATTTTAGGCTCAAATTTCTTTGGGGGTTTGTTCTATACTTATTTATTTAGTGAAAAATAAATAAGGGGCTTATTTTCTAGTGACTATGGGTGGATATAATTGGGCTTAGGAAAGTGAGAAAATATGGGTGGCACATACATACTGAATTGAGTGAAGTAAATTCATAAATGGTTATATACGGGCCGATTGACTGAGTCCGGATATTTTAGCAAGTGAAGCTACGTAAATTATTTAATGGATGTGAAATTAAATAAATTTAGAGTCAGGAAATAGACTCAGGGATTATGGGCTAGTGCTACAGGTGTTCGGCACGGTATAGTCAAATTTAATTCAATTATATATATATATATATATATATATATATACGGGATTGTGATAGAAAATACGTATACTTGTGTATTTTATAAATATCGGTGTGAATGGTATTTATGTTAAAACATACCCCTATAGTGCTGGCATCGGAGGTTGCACGATGTTGGTGAATCCCCTGTCCAGTGAATGCGGGGAGAGTATAGTCCCCAGGTCATATCGTTCGGTATTTGATTGTGTTATTTATTTTCGAGGTGAGACGTTTTGGGTATGATTCGATCTCACTCTCGGGGAAATATGAACTCTTCCACTACGTTTGTGATATTTTTAAGAAATTTCGGTGTGAGCTTGTCCGACTTGTGGTAACCGAGTTAGAGTGAGCATACCTGGGATATGATAGCATTGGAGAGACAAGCATCCGATAAGTTATTACTTGGGAGGATGGTTGCTATACGTGACATGTGTGTGGATGATGTAGCATTCTAGTAGTATATAATATGAGTAAATAATTATATACGGGAAAAATACATAAAGTGTGAATGTATTTCAGATATAACTAGCGTGAACGTTATATGATTTATTAGTATTTCAAATATAACTAGTGAAAACGTTAAATGATTTAGTAGTATTTCAAATATAACTAGTGTGGACATTATATGATTAAGTGGTATTTTAAATATATATTATATGTCTAATACAATAGTCTTAGAGGTTTAAATAACATTTAATGCATTTAACTTTCGTCACTTTCTCTCTGATCCTACACACACGCCTCTCTATCTATTTGCCCAACTTTTTCTTTCTTATTAAAGGGACACGAGACACTATATCTTCCTCTTCGTTGCTTCCTTTTATCCATCCATTCGACTTCATGCTTTTCTATTACCCTGATACCTTATAAATTGGAATTTTGAATAAATGAATCACATCCCAACTTTCTCCTTCTTATTTTATGTTATTAATAGTTTTCATCAAAAGGATATCAGGGATAAGTTGATGATTTTGGTGACTAAATCAGAATCCCAGGAGTATGTTTTACTGCCCAAGAGTATATCAGTTTGGTCCAAATGTTTCTTGAAGTCGAATCAAATGGGTCGAGGTAATGGAAATAGGGTTCGTTTCTCGAACTGGATCAAAGCATCACTGAAACGGTATGATACTAAAATGTACCATTTTTTCGCTATGTTTATAAATTGCCTTTGTTCTTGGTAATTATAACAAAATGTGATGTAATTATTGTCTTGAGAAAAGTAATGAGATATATGTGTTCAAACAGGCATATTGTTGAGGTTCCATTTTTTCTTTCAGCCAATGTTGGATAGGGGAAAATTTTGGTGCATATTAGGTGTTTGTTAAAATTTTAACATGAATTAACACAGAAATTCATATGGTGATCTTGCTATTACTTGAAACTTATGTTTAATTTGAAATATTTTTGAGGTTTTCAATTTTATTTGAATCCCCGTTGAATTTTGAAACTAAGATTATTGGTATTTGTTCTTCAATTTCTTTGCCTTCCAGCTTCATTTTTATATTGCATTGTGTTAAAAGTAATCACTGATAAATTAAGATAACTGAGATTCTTATTTCAATTAAAATTATCAATTAGTAAAAAAATTAAAATAACACTTTCCTACTAAAGTTATTGTTAAAACAAAACGTCAAAAACACAGTTTTGGACTTAAAATAACGGAATTGAGGTGGAAAACTAGTGAGCTTCTTCATTGCGTATTTTGAGTCAACCCTGTGAATTTCATCTCCCTAAAAAAATCTTCTTCGCACACCACTAGCTACATACATCTGAATCTCCCCCCCCCCCCCCCCCCCCCCAATGCTTTGAGTATCCCCACACTCACACTTAAGCAACCTATCTTCAACTAATAAGGTTAATCAGTTATGAAGTAATCCTATATCCCAATAGACGTCACTGAAACCCTGCAGTTCTATGTTTAGTCTCTTTAACGACCTAAAATAGAAGTGATGGGAATATTTTGATTTTTTTCTAAAACCAAAGTAAAAAATCAATGTAACCTATACCCGTCAGAGCTTTCTCCCTCCTCGTGTTTTGAGTTACCCATACTCACACTTAAGCTACCTCTCTTAAACTAAGAAGGTTAATAAGTCGTGAAGCAATCCAATACCCTAATAGACGCCATCGAAACCATGCATTTCAACATTTTGTCCCCTAGAGACCTAGTCACCCACACTCGTCCTTAAGCTACATATATTCAACTAAAAAGGTTAACCAGTCGTGAAGCAATCTTACACTCCAATTTCCACCACCAAAATGCAACGTTTCTAAATCTTGTCCCCCTAGCGACCTAAAATAAAAGAGATAGGAAAATTTTGGTTGTTTGCTAAAACCAAAGTAAAAAATAAGATACCATTAACCCCATTGGAACTTTCTCCCTCTCGGTGTGTTAAATCACCATATGTTCACACTAAATATCCTTACCCTTAGTTCCTACTAACCAGTCGTGAGGTAACCCAAAACCCTCAATAACTCTCTTCCTCTTGTTGTTTTAATTACAATACTTTTAAACTTAAGTAACCTATATTCGGTCCTTTGACCAAGAAGGTTTATTGTTTGTGAGGTAATCCTAAAAAATTGTTCCCAACCCTGGCACAACATTGAACACCCATCGGCCGTGCACCACTCTAGGTTCTCTATTACCATAGGTACATGTTAGATCATAATATAGACCTTTTGGATCTCAATCATTTATTCATCGCCTTTGATGAATAACCTATCCCCTCTCACCATTAATGATCAATCAAACAATCAATTTCGGCGAATATTGTCCGCACTCGCACACTCTTAGTCGATCACCTTTGTGGACACCTCAAATTTTAATCAAGGTGTGGGTTATTTATCCCCAATCCTTAATGTCTCATCATTTTTATAAACCACTAACTTCTCAAATTCACGTGCAATTCCCTAAAAATCCCGACTTCAGTGATAGAAAAACCCTAAACCTTTCACAATTGTAGGGGCACTCCAAACAATATGTAAATCTTGGCCCACCATGGATGTAACAAAATTTACAAAGTACCATATGTATCCAAACACGATTTAACAAAAACCCCTTTTGCTTGTTTTTTCATCACTCCTAAATTCAAAGTTAAGGGTAGTCCCGATTGACCCGATTCACATTAAATATCACTTTATGGACATTTTGGAGCTACCAAACTTCATAATTTGAGAACGTGGTAAACACAAAGATTATATATATATAAATATATATATATATATATATATATATATATATATATATATATATATATATATATATATATATATATATATTAAATATCCTTTGAACGGTGAATGTCATGCACCAATTGGAGCTTGCATCAAAACCCTAGAGTCCCTAGGCTGAAAAATTCACATTACCCACCCCTTTAAGGGTATTTTGACCTAATAAATTTCATGATTGGGTAAGTTGGGAACCATAAACAGATGGTACCCCATCCAAATCTGTGATCCTCCTCCTTCTGCCGAATGGGAGAAGGACCTTCCAAGTTTCTCGTTAATAGAGGCCCCCACCTCTCATTTTAAGCACTTAGAAAATCTTCGGGAGCACTCTAAAGAACACCGAGAGCGCGAAAACCTGATTTACTCGAGCTCATTCTGAATTTCCCGAGGGAGTTCATACTTCAAAAAAGTCACTTTCCCTTGAAAAAGAAAGCTCGTACTTCCACGAAGTCGCTTTCGAGTCCAAAATTAAGTCAAACCTCTGCATAAATTTTGAAAAATCAAAAAATTCTAGCCGCATCAAGAATTCTAGACAAAGCTTTGCCCGACGGAAAAGGGGACACTCCCCCCCCCCCCCCCCCCCCCACACACACACACACCAAAAAAAAAAGTTGACTTTTTCTGCGAGGGTAAAGAACCTCTGTCCAAATTTTGGGTCAATACCCCCATATATATTGTAATAAATTGTACATATATGTCTACATACTTTAACCCGACCCCTGTTTTGGTGTCCGGGTATGCAATTTAAAACGTTTATATTTTAATCTATGGTTTCTAATCCATCACCTCTTTTAATTGACTTGACATATCCACGTGTTAATCAATGCTAATCAAATGCCACAACGACAATTACAAAACATGAAAACATACTTTTCAAAATCATTTTGAGGAAAGTGTCCATGAGCGAAGTCAGTCAGAAACTTTGTATTGAGCCAAAGTCTAAATTTGGCTACTCTCATCGCTTCTCAAAACGAATAAAGCGCGTCCATGCAGTGGCACCCGAATATATGTTTTCTTATCAAATACTCGTCAAAATTCGGCCTCTTATTAGACATTAGCTTAACATATAAATATATAAATCTAACACAACGAAAATTCTATAATAAGGAATAAGCTCTATAAATACAGCATTGTTGTATATTGTGTACTCGGTATCCCGTTGCCCACACATGTAAATATACCCCGTTTGAGCCAAACTCATGAAGCCCTAGCCTTATAATATGTCCCACACTATTTTATTTATTAAGGATACATCCATTCTCAGTCCATGTCCCCGACTTCTCCTAGTCAAGATGTAATGTCATGTTCTACTTCTTAGCAGTATAATACTACATCCTTAATACACCATCCCTGCTTCTTAGACAAACTCCTCTAGGTCATAAACCTCTAAAATATTCTGAAGGACAATACCTCCCAACTAGTAATCACCCGACTATTATAAGGTTATGTGCCAATATCAGGAATCTTAGGGTTCAATACCATTTTAATATTCCATACACCAACCCTCTCCCTCGCGAGATAATCCTACATTTATACACACATCATGTTGGAACATGTGAACAACTTAACTACATAGGCTTTGATTTTATGGCCACACGAATACGTATGCATAATACCGAGTCTTTCTCGTGAGCTCGAGCCTCGACAATACATCTCTTGATATGTTGTCTCCACCGAGATGTACCCATCTCTTAACTCTAATACCTTTACATAACTAAAATGAGATATCAAACTATCTTAAGGAAGAATAATATACTCAATCCCTTAAATTCATACTTGTCAATTATCCAACAGAGATGCACATGTCTTGCTTCCCCCTTATCATCTTTGAACAATTTAAAAATGAGATATCAAACTATCTCAAGGTGGGACCTCTCAAATATATACCTACATATAAACACTCAAACGCATACAAATGTGCAAACATGTATACACTAACCATTCTATCACCTTTTTATCTTTCTTTAAACCTCGAAAGAGATATCAAACTATCTCAAAGCCAGGTTCTCTCGCACACTTACATAAATACCAATGGCCACCTATTATACAAGCACAGAGTCATACACGAGTACCCTTTTGTACCTCCACCGATTGAAGTGACGTTCCTACACCTCTCACATCACTACACCCAAAACAGCAATATGGTACACCCTTATATTAAAAATATGGCACAATTTTAAACTGTGACAAATTCACAGTTTAATAATAATCTGGCACACTTTAAAGCAGTGCTAAAATTTGCCATTGTTTTTAAGTGTGCCAAAATTGAGTACACTTGACTAAAATATAAAAAACCCTAAGAAATTACACTTAATGACTTTAGACTCTCCCTCTCACTCATCCCTCTCATTTTCTAAACTTCCCGTTAAGCTCTTTCTCTCTCATATTTTGGTCAGAGTTGCTCTTCATTCATCTCTCATCCCCTGGTCGCTTCTCCTTCTCAACCGCCAAGAACGTGTACTGCTCTACCGCTCGTCTCTCTCTATATATATATGAATTTATCTATATAAATATTTGGAATTACATATAGAGAAATTGATATTTGTGGTGCTACTTGTTGGATGAGAATATACCGTGATAACTAATTATTTAGGTTTTGTCGTCATTCAAGAGGAAGACGATTAATAATGACGTTTTGTTGTGGGCAATGCCAACTCTAGGTTTTGAAGATTATCTTTATCCAGTCAAGGTGTACTTGGATGGATACGAAAAGGTAAATTTTTTCAATATTTTGGTGCATTTCATATGTTATTATTGTTTAGGATTACTTGTAAAAAATAGATTATTAGTTAAATAATCTAATATGGGTAATGGTACAAGTTTTAATTGATTTTTTTTGTTTTTATTATATACTCCACTGAATTGGTTGTGGCAGTTGGAGGTAACTGAATGTTACTCTGTAGATTGCCTAATTATTAAATGTTTCGATATTATTGTTGTAAAATTTTAATATTATAACTAATGCGCCTAACATTTTGGCAGGGTGACACGAAGGGATCATGAAAGAGTGGAGAAGGTGCTGATAAAAGGGATGGACTATAACCTAATTTACGGGTGGAATTTTTCATTTTTTCTCCATATATTGCGTTTTTTTAAGTATTGAAACTTAATATCTGCATTATGTTATTTATTTTGAATGAAATTCATATGCCACAATCTTTGACAACTTGCTCCTAAGGTTCTCATTCGCAAGGTCTGAATTGTGGGAGCTCTCAAGTATTGTTTATGGTTTTGTGTGTACCAGAGTTGTATTATGTACTCATACTTGCTAAGAATGCTATTGATGAAATTAATTGTTCTTTTCTATCAATTGGTTGGTTTTTAGTAAACCTTTACCCTAAGAACAAAGGCACACTATCAATTATATAATATCTTTGCAATTTGGTTTTCTTTAATTTGTGTGTGGAATTTTAGAAGATTAACTTTCAGTTGTTAGAAGTGGTCATAACACTTTAGATTCACATTATTTTTGTCGGTTCCTCAGAAAAATCAACACTGGAGGAATATTTTATGGTTGGATGGTAGGTGTAGATGGACCAGCAGAGAAAGTTCATTGGGGCTCAATGTGGCTTTGGTTTTATTAAGGTACTTAGGTTCTTGATTTGTTGCAATGCTACATGAGCTATGCTTCCATGAAGTGTAAGAAAATATTTAAGTTAATAATGAACTTTAATGATGATCATTGAGTGTGGTCCTCTGTTAGGGTTCCACATTGTCATCAATTGCCCAAATTGAAGCACCTTTTATCCACAATTAGAATGTAATTGTATCATATTTAAGGAATTGTGATAACAATGCCTTTGTGTCATTTAATATTCTTTTCAATCACCGCATCGTTGTACCTGCTTCATAGGTATCATTTACATGATACGGTCAATGATCAGGTCATGAACAATGTGGAACTAATTTTTGGATGAGAATATATTGTGATAACCAATTATTTAGGTTTTGCCGTCGTTCAATGATTAAATGTCAATTAGGGTTTTACCTCCATTTTTTTTCCTTTAAAGACATGACAAAATTAACAACTTATTATCTGTTTGTGTATGTATGATATCAACTAACAAGACAAGTCCAAGATATTAGATTATTAACAGTTCTTCATCAGTCATGATAGCCGGGGAGATCATAAACACATTGGTCACTAATTTCAATCTATGAGATTGAAATTGCAGCATTTAGGAAGACTGTGCTAAGATGTTGTTAATTAAGGGAAGATTTATAATTATTTGTGTGCTTGTATATATGTTTAATTGTTTACATGCATTTATTTCTACTAATTGAACTATAACTGAGAGAGAAATTATATGTGGTAGGATGAGCCGTGTTGTATCCTATTTTCTTTACATTATTTATGGCAGCATGTCCGTATCGTGCGTTGTATCAAATACATATGTGTCCGTGCTTCTTAGGTATGTATCAGTGAGAAATCTTTAGGTCTCTTTAATCTCTTGATGATCAGTTAACATCACATATAATATTTTGTGTTAAGAACCCTTTATTTCAGACAAGATTGAAATGATTATTGTAATACCCCGTATTTTTATAGCTTTTAAATTATGGGATTTATTAAATTTAATTGAGATAAATTAATTTAATTTTAATCCGGAATGTTGCTTTAAATATTTACTAGCGTGACGAGAGTTAGTAATTATTGGAAATTTGTTATTTGTTGCATATTACTGGATGAGCATAGTAATATATTATATTGGTTATATTGAATGTCATAAGTGAATTAAATGACTATTTCGGAAATTTAAGTAAGGACGTGCCCGTATCACGTCGGGACTTATTTGGTTAAATAAAAGTGAATATTTTATAAGTTGTTCGTATGGTCGTTTTGAGTGCGCCAATGCGTCCGGAAGGGTCGAGATAGTCAGAAAAGTGTACCCGGGGGTTTAGTTTGGGTCTCGGGATGTTTTTAGGCTTAATTAGTGACCCGGGAGGGCATTTTGGTCATTTTACAAAATAGGGTAATTAAACCCACGAATTTCAGCCAACCTATATCAGCCATTAGGTCAGCCTCTTAGGGTTACAACATTCACAAATCAAATGACGGCCATTGGAGAAGAGAGGAGAGAACTCCAAGGCAATCCAAGGCCAAAAGGCCACCGGTTTGCACCGCCACCACCTCCACCGCGTAGATCACGAGACGAGGAACGCAGCCATACGAAAATAAGCCGTGAACCTGCATACCAAAATCCCAGGCAAGTGTTTAAACTTGCTATTTTCGTTGATGCAATATTCATGTTAGCTTAGGATTGAATTGTAACGAAAACTATGGAAGAAAACACCATTTTTGATAGGAGAACCCATGTAGTATTGATGTTTATGTAAATTCTGGAAACCCTTGCCATGTAGAGGTAATAATCCAAGAAATCTGGTGATTATACAAAAGAAATTTTGTAGAAAGATTCATTAGAAATCTGTTTAAGAATAATTGTAGAGTTCTTGATAATTGGACATGATTTTAGGTTATAAATCCATGTTTAATGATAGTTACACGCATGCTATACGTTATAAACACCTGGTATAATGTTATAATGATGATAGTAGGATTTTTGGGGCGATTAGAATAGAAGAACATCGTTTTAGATGAAGAAATTGGTTAAAACCCGTCACTGCATTCTGCAGAATTTTGCCCAGACCTGCTTGATCGATCGATCGAGCCTAGAGCTTCGATCGATCGAAGGTTCGATCGATCGAGCCCCAAGCTTCGATCGATCGACCCCTCCTGGAAGACTCCTATTTCCCTTGTTAAATTAGTTAACTTAAGTTTATTGTGAAATAATCTTTGAGCATCTTAAATAAAATGATTTGGGAGACATTGAGGACCAGTAGGATATATGGATAAATGTTAGAACCTTTAATCTTCAACGAGAATGGTATTTACGGGATATTGACTTTAGGTTGGTAGATTTATGAATTTTTAAAGGGGGAGGTGCGTAAGAGAGTTACGTTGGAATCTAATAAAGGCACTTACTGAATTTCAGAATTTGGAAGATATAATCCATGAGTGTTAGGTAATAAGTGAGTAAACCCTTCTAGTTGAGGTTAGGAATGAAACCTTATGCGTTATTCTATAAATGTAAAATTTAGGATAAATGGTATATGTACGGGTGATGAGAAGAACCTATATTAATATGATAAAGTGGTATATTTATATGATTGTGTGTACATATATTATATACATGTGAAAAACGTACCCGCGCTACTTGCTATCCCTGAGGTTACCGCGCTGGGACGATCTTATCCTGTGTTGCCTTATGGAGGATATTGATTCGTACCCTAAAAGATAGAGATCCTAGGTACGGGCTATCAAATTGATAGTCGGACGGTCCTAAGAGACGTGAGGGTATGTACTGACCTCTTGGACTTGGAAATCTATGCTTCGCCTCAATGTTGTTTTGTATATGTTAATACAGTTCGAGAGTGATTCCGAACTTGTATTTCCCTTTGTGTGAGCGATACGGGGATTGGATAGCAGAGTATGCACGCACCATAGTTTTAGTTGGGGTGCTGTTATATATATATATTATACGAGTAGTTAATATATATATGAGATTATGTACTTTAAACTGCCTACTGTGATTTGATAAGTAGGACATGGTTGTTGACTCAATAATAAATGCTTGTTTTGTGAAAGTATAATATGTCACTGTAAAACTTTATTATTTTTATAAAGTTAGAAATAGAGAAATTTGGTTACAAATTGGAACATCTCTTTTAAATGAAATCGTGAATTGCAAATCTTTCGGGTAAGTGATGTTAAGTCAAATCTTTTAGAAAGACTAGTGCGCTAGATGATAAAACAAACCAATGGGAAGGATAGTACGATAGGGGTGCACATTAGAAGAGAGGTGAGTATTGTCTCAAGAGAGCGACGCTCTAATATGTTATTGCATTGGCCTGTATCAATTTAAATACTTGCTAAACGTATTTTAAAATCAAACACACTTTCGGGCTCTGACCCGTTTCTTCTTCTCTCTCTCTCTTGTATATATATGTATATTTTCAGGTGCCCAGCCACAGGGGCGTCTTGCTTAGGATCCCTTGAGAAGAACGAGCTGCAGCTTAGATGGGAGTTGCGGGTCACTTGAGTAGACGGCTTATGTTATTGACTCCACTCCTAGTACTCTCATTTATTGGGCACGTGTCGCCCCTTTTCATTATTTCATTTGTTGTTGGGAGATTTATATTTCAGTCATTTCCAGTATTATTTCTTTGGGATTTATTCAGTATGGACTTGTGTTTTAGTTTTAATATGTTGACATTCGATTGACGAATGTATTATATTATTTGGCTTACTGTAGTGTGATTCTTAATTGTAAGTATGTTGTTATTGATTAAATAAATATTTTTCTTTAAATTAGAATTTGGAAAGTATGTATGAAAATGGTTTTGACACTTAGCTTAATTATTTAGGGTGTTAAATTGGAAAATATATTTTTATCGACAGTGATGCTGAGAATGAACCAACTGTATACCTTGATTTAATTTAATAAAGGAGTGATCGCCCGGTATTTAATTAGGCGGGGTGTCACAGGTGGTATCAGAGCATCAGGTTCTAGTGTCCTTAGGATCTGTACGGCTTATTATGCTTCTAGCGTTGCTTTGTTTGTTATAGAGCCCTACGTTTAGGATTGTCGATTCCTTTGACGAGATTTCGTTCTCCTGCTGTAATGTGTATACACTAGTGAATTCTAATTTCGTTCGGATGTGTGCGTGTGCCGAGCGATGACGGATGTCAGAAGAGGACCGTTAAGCGTACATCAGGAGGCAGGGCTCAATTGAAAATTATGAAATATATCCGAGGATGATGACCGTAGTCGAGGTCACCTCCATTATGGCATGAGAATCCACGACTAGAAAGGCGACTAAGGTACAACAACGATTTTCAAATGATGTTATAGACAAATGAGGTGCGAGGGTAAACTTACCCAATGTATTACGAAAACGTGTAGAGACTGTCAGTGGAAATGTTAGAAACGCGAAAATTGAATGTGTTTACCAAATGAGGTAAAGTATTCATATGCTTAAATATAGGACGGAGTATGGCAAACCGAAAGTGAAAATTTAGCGAAAATTTTCTTGGCTTTCGGGACGAAATTATAATGGTTGTATTCAACCACCAATTTTAGAAGTGGAATGCTATGCCTATGGGAGAACCTTAGGTACAATGTTGACCGTATGTCCCTTCCTCAACTGTTCAGGATGAGGCAAATGTGGTTCTGAGCTCATCGAGGAAGGGCATGTCAAGGGTCCATCCGTGAATATGAATCGTAACCGTCAATGAATTTTGTATCGAAGGATGTAGATACAAGAGGGGAAACGACTCCAAGTGGGAGGTCAACTTGTAATAATAAATTGATAATACTCGAGGAGGAAATTATAATGGGCGACCGATTCGGAGGTTGATAATGTCATACTTTGTCAATATAGATGATGACGCTTCTTTGTGGGGGAAGTTAAAGGAATCGAAGAATTTAGTCGGGAATAAACCTGAATACATCGGTGGTGGTATAGCACCACAAAAAGATGTGGATACACATCCGGAAAAACCATTTAAGTGCTTCAAATAGTCAAATTCTTACCAAGTGATGGTAAATTCAGTAAGTACTATTATAGATAGTAACATGATCTTTATGGCCTAAAAAGGGCTAAGGGAACAACCGGGATGGCTAACAGGAATCGAGTCTACTAAAGTCCGAGAGAAGGACAATCCTAACCTGGATAGTTGGACAGGTGGTAAGTGGATTATGCGTTGAGGTATTTTGTGCGGAGTGAGATCGCTCATGATAATATGTTCCAAAATGAGAAAAGGGACAAGAATATGGTGCCTAGTAAAAGGCAACGATTAAAATAATTTTGTTTTGGTTTAGACAGACGTGTTACGTCCGAAACCATTTGTGCAGTCAAGACGATTGCCAAGATGGAAGCATAGGTTGTATCCTTAGAGGATGCGGCGTGTTTATGTGACACGAGCTAGTCACCATATTTTGTTCATTGCTATATTAGGATGTGAGACGAGTTAATGCATATAATTATAAATGTTACCATTATGTGAATATTTTTCCCTAGTGTAGCGGGATTTTGCTTTAGTGCTATCCGCGGAGGATGAATGAGTATATTAGCAGTGTTTTATACTTTATAGAGGTTACTCGTTGTAGAGATGCGATACACGAGTATAATATTATTTTTGATAAAATGTTATATAAAATGGGTAGTATGATAGTGTACATTGATTGCGAGGCTATCGGAGTAGTTGCATTGGTGCAACATGTTTTATGTTTGTTTTGGGCGAGGCCTCACCTATAAGAAGGTTGGACTTGCACTTATATTATCTATCCTAGATACTTCGGAAGAGATAGCGGGCTCGAGATATTCGATGCCATAGTATGCGTAGACCTTGTCAGTATAATTCCGTATGTATCGGGATTTACCCTTGAGCGAAAAGATTTGACTCAGAATTATGTTTAGCACTCTGGACTTAGTGATAGGAAAAGTGCGATGTTATATTTATCCTTTAAAGATATGGGAGTTATTAGTTATACCCCTATTATTAGGGAAGGGAATTTCGAGGATTCCGATCGTATGTATCCGAGGTTAATAGAATGAAATTTCCATCAACCAATACGATAGTAAAATTGGGAAACGATATTCGTTAAGCATAATTACAGTAGAAATTACAACTTTTCTGTCAAGGGACAGAATAAAGGGGTACACGATATGGACGGAAGACCTAACGGATCCCGATAACCGACAATGCTAGGTAGTAGTGTATCGGGGGGGTTCCTTGTTTGGATTTCGCTTTGCGAGACATCCCACGCATGAAACTTAGCGTAAGGTTGGAAATAGGGAGACGTTTGGTCACTATTCCATAAGTACGGTACTCTGGTCGAAATAGGATCAAGTAATTATATATGTAAGTTGGAAGTTGAATTCTGTTTTAAGGTCATTGAAGCCGGATTTTATGGCAGGAAAGCATTGAAAGTTATCCCCACGAGTTGAGGAGTGGAACGATGGTAAGGAGAATTTAAGAATTTTGATTTTCTAGGGTGATTGGAGGTACCCCAAATGTCATAACCGCGTACAGAACACAAGGTGAATAAAGAGTTAAAATGATTTTTAGCATGGAGTATCTGAAAAGAACTTCATATCATACAAGAGATGACCTGTAATTATTTTGATGAATAAAGCATTAGTGATTTATTTTGGTTGTTGTACCTATTTGGGAAAAATTGTTGTGCTTATCTGAGGAAGGTTGAGAATTATTATTCCTCTTTTGTTGTCATGGAATTTGAATGCCTTATTCCTTCTATTCCGTTGAATTTAGTTAGTCCTACAGATGAGTAGCACGCCGTTCGGAATGTTGTAAAAATGTGGGTATCTTGGTTAACCACAGTTAAAATAGTCCAAGTCGAAGGGACGTGGTAATAGACGTGTGAAATATAAGTTTGTGGGACTAGTATAACGAAGTGGAAGTGATAGAGTGGATTAAACGTCACATGAGGGGCGATAATCCATACATAAGTGTGCAATTAGAATAGCACGCCCTAACTTGATTGGAAGGCTATAGGAAGCCATTCAAGAAATTGTATTCCTGGAATTGGGTAGAACTAAAATTGTTATGAAGCACACCCGGAGCGGAGTGGTCATTAGTCAAGTGTGAGAGAGACTTGCGCATACAACGAGTAATGATGTTAGGATGGCATAAGAGATCCAGAAGTGCGCTTCGTGGAGAGGAAAGCACGGGTCGGAACTCTCGGAATGCTCCAAGGAAGGAAGGGGAGTATTACGTGTCACTTAATGTGAGACATTCCAAGGGAAGAATCGATGTTTAACGAGACGTAGTGAGTAGTCTCTGCATGCACTGCCCATAGGTAAGGTTCGGTTGAAAAAGGAGAATCAACCAAAGAATTTTGTGACTATCGAAAATTACTGAAATTGGAAGAGGTTGGTAAAGTCGGTAAAGTTCTTGGATGAGTTGCCATCCTCAAAACAAGATCAAGGGTTTATCCCGAACTTGCGAATTAAGTCGCCGAGAGGGAAGTGATTGATATTCCTTTGGACTGGCTTACAATATTAACTAGTATGCCCCAGACTTCCTTTGAAAGGAAGGATCGCGCCAGTGCATGGTCCGGCGCAGTATAAATTTCTGAATCAGGATGAGATTGGTGAATCTCACCTTTGATATGGGATTTCAGGAACCAGCGGAGATAAAATTTCATTTCAAGTAGGATGTATCACCCTTAGCTAGAGAATAAGCGCATGGTTATTAAAGATTAGTGGAGCCACGTGAAGGAGATTTTGGAATCTTGGTACGATGATTTCAAAAATGCTCTGTAGAAGAACTCGTACCTGTTTGTCGCATATGAGGTACTTATTAAGGTTTTGTTATGGAAGAACCTCGACTATTCTCCTTCCGTATGTTTAGAGGAGAGTAGATAATCAGAATTTTTGGATCGGTCGAGAAAATATCCGATAACTATGGTAGAATTCCACGACTGTTTTAGACGAGCAAGAGTGATCAAATGTTCGTAATATTTTCTCAGAATGGGAGTTTTGTATATGAATAAATCCGAGTATTTGTCATGTAGTGAGGTGCGGCCTCCTAATGATAGTGAGATAATGAAATGTATAACGTACAGGCGTGACCTATGCGAATGTTGTCGGTTGGGAGCACAATGTGAAGTGTCTCCAAAGAGAATGCAAAACAATGTTACTGTGAGGAAAGGGCTATAGTGATTGAGCGCCGTAATGTGTAGTTAGTTTGTGTACGGAAAAGGATATCCAGAATTGTGCTACCTGTTAGGCCTTATTTTCCGAATTTCGGGACGAAATTCAGTTATTAGGGGGGAAGTATGTAATACCCCGTATTTTTATAGCTTTTAAATTATGGGATTTATTAAATTTAATTGAGATAAATTAATTTAATTTTAATCCGGAATGTTGCTTTAAATATTTACTAGCGTGACGAGAGTTAGTAATTATTGGAAATTTGTTATTTGTTGCATATTACTGGATGAGCATAGTAATATATTATATTGGTTATATTGAATGTCATAAGTGAATTAAATGACTATTTCGAAAATTTAAGTAAGGACGTGCCCGTATCACGTCGGGACTTATTTGGTTAAATAAAAGTGAATATTTTATAAGTTGTTCGTATGGTCGTTTTGAGTGCGCCAACGCGTCCGGAAGGGTCGAGATAGTCAGAAAAGTGTACCCGGGGGTTTAGTTTGGGTCTCGGGATGTTTTTAGGCTTAATTATTGACCCGGGAGGGCATTTTGGTCATTTTACAAAATAGGGTAATTAAACCCACGAATTTCAGCCAACCTATATCAGCCATTAGGTCAGCCTCTTAGGGTTAGAACATTCACAAATCAAATGACGGCCATTGGAGAAGAGAGGAGAGAACTCCAAGGCAATCCAAGGCCAAAAGGCCACCGGTTTGCACCGCCACCACCACCACCGCGTAGATCACGAGACGAGGAACGCAGCCATACGAAAATAAGTCGTGAACCTGCATACCAAAATCCCAGGCAAGTGTTTAAACTTGCTATTTTCGTTGATGCAATATTCATGTTAGCTTAGGATTGAATTGTGACGAAAACTATGGAAGAAAACACCATTTTTGATAGGAGAACCCATGTAGTATTGATGTTTATGTAAATTCTGGAAACCCTTGCCATGTAGAGGTAATAATCCAAGAAATCTGGTGATTATACAAAAGAAATTTTGGAGAAAGATTCATTAGAAATCTGTTTAAGAATAATTGTAGAGTTCTTGATAATTGTACATGATTTTAGGTTATAAATCCATGTTTAATGATAGTTACACGCATGCTATACGTTATAAACACCTGGTATAATGTTATAATGATGATAGTAGGATTTTTGGGGCGATTAGAATAGAAGAACATCGTTTTAGATGAAGAAATTGGTTAAAACCCGTCACTGCATTCTGCAGAATTTTGCCCAGACCTGCTTGATCGATCGATCGAGCCTAGAGCTTCGATCGATCGAAGGTTCGATCGATCGAGCCCCAAGCTTCGATCGATCGAAGGTTCGATCGATCGAGCCCCAAGCTTCGATCGATCGACCCCTCCTGGCAGACTCCTATTTCCCTTGTTAAATTAGTTAACTTAAGTTTATTGTGAAATAATCTTTGGGCATCTTAAATAAAATGATTTGGGAGACATTGAGGACCAGTAGGATATATGGATAAATGTTAGAACCTTTAATCTTCAACGAGAATGGTATTTACGGGATATTGACTTTAGGTTGGTAGATTTATGAATTTTTAAAGGGGGAGGTGCATAAGAGAGTTACGTTGGAATATAATAAAGGCACTTACTGAATTTCAGAATTTGGAAGATATAATCCATGAGTGTTAGGTAATAAGTGAGTAAACCCTTCGAGTTGAGGGTAGGAATGAAACCTTATGCGTTATTCTATAAATGTAAAATTTAGGATAAATGGTATATGTACGGGTGATGAGAAGAACCTATATTAATATGATAAAGTGGTATATTTATATGATTGTGTGTACATATATTATATACATGTGAAAAACGTACCCGCGCTACTTGCTATCCCTGAGGTTACCGCGCTGGGACGATCTTATCCTGTGTTGCCTTATGGAGGATATTGATTCGTACCCTAGAAGATAGAGATCCTAGATACGGGCTATCAAATTGATAGTCGGACGGTCCTAAGAGACGTGAGGGTATGTACTGACCTCTTGGACTTGGAAATCTATGCTTCGCCTCAATGTTGTTTTGTATATGTTAATACAGTTCGAGAGTGATTCCGAACTTGTATTTCCCTTTGTGTGAGCGATACGGGGATTGGATAGCAGAGTATGCACGCACCATAGTTTTAGTTGGGGTGCTGTTATATATATATATATTATACGAGTAGTTAATATATATATGAGATTATGTACTTTAAACTGCCTACTGTGATTTGATAAGTAGGACATGGTTGTTGACTCAATAATAAATGCTTGTTTTGTGAAAGTATAATATGTCACTATAAAACTTTATTGTTTTTATAAAGTTAGAAATAGAGAAATTTGGTTACAAATTGGAACATCTCTTTTAAATGAAATCGTGAATTGCAAATCTTTCGGGTAAGTGATGTTAAGTCAAATCTTTTAGAAAGACTAGTGCGTTAGATGATAAAACAAACCAATGGGAAGGATAGTGCGATAGGGGTGCACATTAGAAGAGAGGTGAGTATTGTCTCAAGAGAGCGACGCTCTAATATGTTATTGCATTGGCCTGTATCAATTTAAATACTTGCTAAACGTATTTTAAAATCAAACACACTTTCGGGCTCTGACCCGTTTCTTCTTCTCTCTCTCTCTTGTATATATATGTATATTTTCAGGTGCCCAGCCACAGGGGCGTCTTGCTTAGGATCCCTTGAGAAGAACGAGCTGCAGCTTAGATGGGAGTTGCAGGTCACTTGAGTAGA
Organism: Sambucus nigra; assembly: GCA_949130495.1. Taxonomy (NCBI): domain Eukaryota; kingdom Viridiplantae; phylum Streptophyta; class Magnoliopsida; order Dipsacales; family Adoxaceae; genus Sambucus; species Sambucus nigra. The sequence continues at coordinate 364,195,486 of OX422222.1, forward strand.
CGGCTTATGTTATTGACTCCACTCCTAGTACTCTCATTTATTGGGCACGTGTCGCCCCTTTTCATTATTTCATTTGTTGTTAGGAGATTTATATTTCAGTCATTTCCAGTATTGTTTCTTTGGGATTTATTCAGTATGGACTTGTGTTTTAGTTTTAATATGTTGACATTCGATTGACGAATGTATTATATTATTTGGCTTACTGTAGTGTGATTCTTAATTGTAAGTATGTTGTTTTTAATTAAATAAATATTTTTCTTTAAATTAGAATTTGGAAAGTATGTATGAAAATGGTTTTGACACTTAGCTTAATTATTTAGGGTGTTAAATTGGAAAATATATTTTTATCGACAGTGATGATGAGAATGAACCAACTGTATACCTTGATTTAATTTAATAAAGGAGTGATCGCCCGGTATTTAATTAGGCGGGGTGTCACAATTATATCTTGGACCATCTGGTTCTACGATGAGGGGAACGCATTAGAGAAAAATGTAAAATCTTTTGTTGAATGTCATGTTCATCCCACTATATTTTTCTATTAGTGCTTTAGCTTTTCTTTGTTCGTTGGAGGATCAATTCATTGTTACTTCTTTTCTTTGTTCGTAGGAATTGACCGTATAGTCGCGGGTCTCTTGGTTTGAGAATATGATGATAATTTGAAAATATCTATATTAGGCTTAAAAACAAGCCATTAAAGGGTGAAAATCCAAACCAGCCCCCAAACGACCCCGTAAGAGGCACGAACACCTCGTACGGGACCAATGTAACATGTAAATATTTAGATTATTGTAAGGACATAATTCTCATGTCCGTTATCTTACAGTTTTGTATGTCATACGCCGCTACATTCGGCTACATCTGGCACGTCTCTACACGATCGCTCACGACGGCCTCTATCCGAATTCCAAGCATCAAGCATTCAACAACTCCTAAATGTGTCCCTCATCTCCCACAACGATTTCACGTTCCTTGATTTTAGGCACAGAATGCGAGTGGAACACAGGGGAAGTCAAAACAGTGAAACAAGGCTTGATAGGGAAGTTCAAGGGCATTTTCGTAATTTCACATCCATAGTTCGGAGGTCTGGTCAACTGGAAAGTTGAAGAGCTCGCCGCAACGAAGATACTGGAAGAAACGGCACCTCAATCCGAGCTACGATGAAGAAGTTATGACCTTTTGAAGTTGGAGAAAATTCCTTGAAGAATGCTGTTTTTTAACCCCATACCAGAATGGTACAACCAAACCGGTTCGGTGTACCCCAGATGGGGTTCGGTGTACCTGTACGCTGATAAGATTTTTAGAGTTTTAAAAAAGCGGAACTCTTCATTCTTTTTCCTATAAATACCAACTTCGGGGGAGTTGTTTTGCAAGACTTTAGGAGACGAATTTGAGAGTCCAGATACACCTAGTCTTCATATTTTTGAGTCCCAAGACTCATGTTTTGATTCACACAATTCTTCCAAACCTTTGTGAATCCTTTTGCAACCCAAGAACACAACTTTGGTTTGTTCAACCCTTGTGGAGGAGACCGTTCTTCTTCTTCATTGCAGCCCTACTGGAAAGGGATAATTCCAGCCGCGACTACAGAATCCGATACCCGAGGGTAATTCTTAGTCAACTTGTATTTTCATTGTAATCCGATTGTAAGCCGTTTTCTTACAAATTATAGTGAAAATAAATGGTTTTGCCCCTGAGGGGGATTTTTCCTTAATTGCATGTGTTTGAATGTTCTTGCGTAGAATATCTATTTATTCAATCACATACTGCTGCATGTTTAGGGTTTGTTTGTGTTAAAAGGGTTTTATATATGGTTTGATCATTTGAACGCGAGCACACACGTTTCTCAAATTGGTATCAGAGCGGGTTACGCTAATTTATCGCGTATTCCTATTTTTCGCAAAAAAAATTTCTAAGATATCAATTTTCTAAAAAAATTGATTTTTGAAAAAGTGCGTGTTCAAATGGAGAAGTTATATAATAAAGTGCCTATTTTTGAAAAAATTCACGACCATGCTGATAATTTAAAAAGTTTGAATTTGAAACTTTGCAAAAGAATTAAAGTTTTGGAAAAAGAAAATTCTCTCTTTAAAATTAAGATTGAATATTTGCAAGAGTTCCAAACTCAAAGTAATATTTGTCGTGAGCACTTTGGTAATTTGTGTACTGATTTTGATTCTTTAAAAATTGCCAAAAAGAAGAGTGATGAGAGAGTCCTAGTTTTAGAGAAGGAATTAGAGGACTTTAAAAATTCTAGGGTTCCCGTTTGTGCCGTCGGGGATAAAAAATTAATCGATGATTTTACGGCACGTGAAAAGACTCTTAGAGATAAGTTTGTTTTTATTGAGGGAGAGCGTGATAAACTGTTAAGTTTAATTGATAATTTAAAAAAGAAATCCCTTAGATTGGAAGAGTCTAATTCTTTTCTTGAGTCAAAAATTTTGAAATTAGAAAATGATTTGACAGACTCAAGTAGGTTTGAGAGTGATGGTAATGGCTCATCTTGTTCTCATGCTTCTAATGCTAAAGCCAAAACCATTATTTGCTTTAGAGGGTCAACCAATTTTCAGGATGTTAAAAAAGGTCAACCCATAGGTGCTGTTCCACCTGTTTACACATGTTCATATTGTGGTCGGAAAGGTCACCTTAGGCGTTTTTGTTTTGATCTTGGAAAATGTCCTAGGAAATTTATGTCTAGTGTTCCCGTGGTTCCCAAATCCCCTACACGATGTTTCACATCTATTTGGGTTAGGAAATCACTTTTGAATACGCTAGATTTTAGACAAGTTGATTCTCGTTTGCTTCCACATGATTCTTCTCTTGCCATATCATATAGATGATTGTGTTTGCATGTTTGTCATACACTAGTTGTGGTTTCATGATTTATATTTGCTAGTGTTATGACATGTACCTTTTGTATATATTTTATTTTGAGAAAAGCACAAAAAGATTTTATTTTGATAATATTTTTGAAAAATTCAAAAAGAGATTTGCCTTTTATGGATGAGCATTTAAGATAGCCAAGTCACAACTTCATTCCATATATCCATGTGACTGTTTGATAGAGATTTGAGAGGCTACATCATTTCATCCATGTGCTTAACATTGATTGGAGTCCTTGAGATGTAATTAGTGATATTTCCTACATGCTTGACTCCTATATCCTTTATTGCACACATGCACGGCTATATTTTATTATTGCACTTGTCAATCTCATGTTGGCTTGAGTGTTTCCATCTCAATCCTGTCTATACAATGTATAAAATGCGATAAAACTTGACAAGATTGGATTGCATGTAAAAACCGTTTTGGTGAGACTGTGTGATAATTTGCATAACGGAGAGGGGCTGTGAAAGTTGATTCTTATCCTTTGCGCAAAAGCCACCGTTAAAAAAGGACCTAAAAAATGGAGGAATTGTAATATCCGAGGTCCTAAGAGGTTAAAAGAGCTCGAAAAAAATTAAAAGGCAATAAAAAGCAATACATGCCAAATATGGGCCATTTAGGTTTCACCATCAATTCTCCAAAGTTTGAGAATTTAGTATACCTCTTTTAAAAATATAAATCTGAGGGAGTTTGGTTGGAGATTGAAAAACGGGTTTGCACTTCCTTGAAAGTCCTGAAAAAGCATGAAAAACATTTTGGACGTTATTGGTGTAGAAATCACTTTGAGCTTTGATTTGTAGATTTGATATAGTCAATATCTTATTTTTCCACTCTTTTTCACCAAAGGAAGTATTTGAGTTCATTCGTTAGGAATATCCAATATTCATCGTGCACATATGTCACGTTTGTATGCATTGATTTTCCTATCGAATTTTGATCACACCCATTCTTCTACGCTATCACCGACTTGGTTGTTTTATGTTCATTCATGGTGTGATTTTATGCCTTGTGTCACCCCGGTTCTTGATTGCTTGATTTATTTCTCTCATTTGTCTATTTGGGGACATCATAAAAAGGGGGAGAAACAATTATCTTATTATGGGGGAGCTTTGAAATTTTGAGGTTTGTTCATAAATTGGTATCTAGATTTATCTCATTTCAAACTCGATATGTCACTTGGTATTTGCTTTGTCTCATGTGTGTAGGTACATCTTTGGATAATCCCATGTTGCATACCCTGATGAGAAAAGCGTGAAGATTATTGAAGACTTGAAGGTCAAACGATGAAGACTTATTCATTTTTATCTTTCCAGTTTTGGGTTCATGGAAGGGTAGATTTGTATAGGCAATTTTGTTACTTGATAATTCGGATTTTTATGTATGTACCGGCATAGACATAGGGGGAGATTTGTAAGGACATAATTCTCATGTCCGTTATCTTACAGTTTTGTATGTCATACGCCGCTACATTCGGCTACATCTGGCACGTCTCTACACGATCGTTCACGACGGCCTCTATCCGAATTCCAAGCATCAAGCATTCAACAACTCCTAAATGTGTCCTTCATCTGCCACAATGATTTCACGTTCCTTGATTTTAGGCACAGAATGCGAGTGGAACGCAGGGGAAGTCAAAACAGTGAAACAAGGCTTAATAGGGAAGTTCAAGGGCATTTTCGTAATTTCACATCCATAGTTCGGAGGTCTGGTCAACTGGAAAGTTGAAGAGCTCGCCGCAACGAAGATACTGGAAGAAACGGCACCTCAATCCGAGCTACGATGAAGAAGTTATGACCTTTTGAAGTTGGAGAAAATTCCTTGAAGAATGCTGTTTTTTAACCCCATACCAGAATGGTACAACCAAACCGGTTCGGTGTACCCCAGATGGGGTTCGGTGTACCTGTACGCTGATAAGATTTTTGGAGTTTTAAAAAAGCGGAACTCTTCATTCTTTTTCCTATAAATACCAACTTCGGGGGAGTTGTTTTGCAAGACTTTAAGAGACGAATTTGAGAGTCCAAATACACCTAGTCTTCATATTTTTGAGTCCCAAGACTCATGTTTTGATTCACACAATTCTTCCAAACCTTTGTGAATCCTTTTGCAACCCAAGAACATAACTTTGGTTTGTTCAACCCTTGTGGAGGAGACCGTTCTTCTTCTTCATTGCAGCCCTACTGGAAAGGGATAATTCCAGCCGCGACTACAGAATCCGATACCCGAGGGTAATTCTTAGTCAACTTGTATTTTCATTGTAATCCGATTGTAAGCCGTTTTCTTACAAATTATAGTGAAAATAAATGGTTTTGCCCCTGAGGGGGATTTTTCCTTAATTGCATGTGTTTGAATGTTCTTGCGTAGAATATCTATTTATTCAATCACATACTGCTGCATGTTTAGGGTTTGTTTGTGTTAAAAGGGTTTTATATATGGTTTGATCATTTGAACGCGAGCACACACGTTTCTCAATTATTCTAAAAAACATGTCGTTTGAGGGTGAAAACTCAAACCATCCCCTAAACGTCCCCATAAAAGGCATTAACTTCTCGCACGGGGCCAATGTAACTCGTAAGAACTGACCATGTAGTCACGGGACATATGGTTTGAGAATATGATGATAATTTGAAAATATCTAGACTTTGGCTTAAAAACATGTTGTTAGTGGGTGAAAACCTAAACTAGACCCCAAATGGCCCCATAAGAGGCATGAACAGCTCGTACGGGACTAATGTAACTCATAAGAATTGATCGCGTAGTCGCGGGTCTCTCGGTTTGAGAATATGACGATAATTTGAAAATATCGAGATTAGGCTTAAAACAAGCCGTTAAGGAGGGAAAATCCAAATCAACCCCCAAATGGCCCCGTAAGACGCACGAAGACCTCACACGTGACCAATGTAACTCTTAGGAATTGATTGCGTAGTCACGGGTCTCTCGACTTGAGAATATGACAATAATTTAAAAATATCTATATTAGGCCTAAAAATAAGACGTTAAAGGGTGAAAACTCAAACCAGTCCTCAAACGGCCCAGTAAGAGGCACTAACACCTCGCATGGGACTAATGTAACTCGTAGGAGCTGAACACGTAGTCACAAGAATTTCAATTTGAGAATACAATAATAATTTTAATTCGAATATGCAAATTTTCAGCTTGAATAAGATTTTTTTTTAAATTACGCGGTTACTAATATCATATCCTTTTTGTATCTTATTTTTTTGCAGGATAACATTTTTTCGTTAGCTTTTATCCATGTGGAACACACGAAGTCAATGGTTTACATCAAGGGGATTATTTACTTAATGTCGTTAATATTCAGGATTCTATTTTTTTAGTTATGGTCGTGCGGGCTTTTATAGTTTTATTGTTAGCTTTTATGGTCGTGTGGGCTTTTATAATTTTATTGTTATATTTTATGGTCATGCGGGCTTTACATTACGCAAGTATTATAATAGCAGGTTTTAGAATGTCCAGAAAATAGAGAAAACTCTGTCCAATTTTTTTGGTCTGTGAACTATTAATAATTGTGTAAGGACACAAATTTTCAATTGAGTCTTATGTAGTGTTGGCTCAATTCCGGACAAAAACATTTGAGTTATAGGATAGTGTTCATGTTGTATCCTTTCAAGCCTATGACAAGTGTATGTTGAAGATGTAGCGGTCAGAAATTAAAGAATATATCCTTGTCGATTTTTGTGCCAAGTTTTATGTCATCAACATGTGGATTCCAATGTCTCCTAAAGGTATGAATGCATTAATATATATATATATACATATATATATATATATATATATATATATATATATATATATATATATATATATATAGAGAGAGAGAGAGAGAGAGAGAGAGAGAGAGAGAGAGGAAGGCTCACCTACATCATGCACTATACATCACACCGTACATCACACCTAATTCTAGGCCCTAGAAAACCTTTTTTTCAAATTATATATTTTTCCCTTGAAATTAACCTTCCAATCAACACATATGCAAAAAATTAGGTCAAAATACATTTTTTAGCTATTTTTAAAAAATCCACAAAAAACTGCTGGCGCAGACCGTGATAAATAAGGTATTTTTAGCAGTTTTTTGTGGATTTTTTAAAAATAGTTACAAAATGTATTTTGATCTAACTTTTTGCATATGTGTTGATTAGAAGGTTAATTTCAAGGGAAAAATATAAAATTTGAAAAAAAAATGTTTTTTAGGGCATGTAATTAAGCGTGATGCATGGATGATGTATAGAGCATGATGTAGGTGAGCCTTCTCCTATATATATATATATAGGAGCTTGGAAATTTATTTTCGTTGTTAGTATTTTTTTGTTAAACTTTTTTTTGAATTCACAGTTCTAAAGATTTTGTTCTCGGACACCTTTCCGTAGAAAAATCATATCAAATTCAAAAAAATAAGAAAATACGAAACTGGCGGCCACGCATTTGTATCGAAATTATCAACAATCATGAAAGGTCATTCGAATGACATTGATTCTCGTTCGAACGAGATCCAAAGTCATTCGAACGATATTTCAAATGAGAAGTTTTTTTTCGTTCTGACTTATCGTTAGAAGTATCGTTAGAACGAAATTGGTGGGAACAGTTTTTTGACACTTTTATATAATTTTCCCACTTTTTGTCCCACTATCTTTTTGCCAAATAAATATACTTTGGGACCCGACTTTTTTCTATGACTTTTTCACACATCTAAGACAGTTTTTGAGAGCATATTCTTCCAAGAAAAATTCCCCTTGATTTTTGTTAAAATATTTTAATCCGTAGAACAAAATCAAGGTTTATACACTAATAGTTTGTTTATTCCAAGTTTCTTCATATATATATATTTGCTTGGAGTGTTTGGCACCGGGTTTTTCTCTACACCTCAAAGAAGAGAAGTTTGGGTTTACTTATATATCCCACAAAGAATAAGACTTGTTTTTGCTGCGGCATTCTCACATGGTGAAAGGCACCATGTGTGGTTGACGGTTGTTCCCAAAAGCTTCATTAGTAGATTCCAAGGTTCTGGTGGAGTTCGGGATTGTCGGCTAAGCAGAGGTTGATACAAGAAGATGGGTCATGGGCTTGAATAGAGTCGATTCGAGTTGTGTAAGTCATCTGTCTTGTATTTGTAAAATTCCGTACTTAGTGGACTGGAGGCTAGGGATCGTCCGAGGTTTTTCCCGTTGTGGGTTTTCCTCGTACATTGCGGTATAGTGTGTTGTGAATTTATTTTATTTCGCAAAATCACCTAGAACACATGCTTAGGACTAAAAGATAAAATATAGATTAATTCACTACTCTTGTTTAATTTGGTGCTAAATAGTTTGGGTATAATTTAATTAATTTAATTCAAGTCATTAACCTTAATTTGGTAAAATTTGATTTGGCCTAATTTGCAAAAATTAAATATTTATTGTTAGGCTAATTTTTAGGACTTGTATTAAATTGATTTTTGGGCTTAAAGTAAAAATTCACAAATCTGATTTTTAGTATAATTTTAATTTTGAGAAAATTAAAATTTGTTTTGCTTTAGTTTTAATTTGTGAAGAAATTAATTTTTTGTTTATGTAGTTGTTTAGCTGAACCATCTCAATTCCGCACGGGTTCGAAAATTAATCATATTTAATTAAAAAAAGAATTTTTTAAATTGGGGTCCTATCGTTTTTAAATTGGTATCAGAGCCGGAACGCTAATTTCTCGCGTTAAAGATCCGTTTTTCGGCTTTTATAATTTGTGTGCTCCTTGTATTTTTAGGTGGTTCATTTTTTTACTCACTCTCATTTTTGTATCTCTCGATGGGACGTCTTAATGATAATTTGTCCATTTCTAATGTTAATGAAGTTTTTGATATTTGAGAGGAATTTAATGGGCTTAATAAGTGTAATGAAAAATTAAGAGAATTAAATTTGAGATTTGCAAAAAGAATTAAGTTTCTTGAAAATGAAAATTTATGTTTTAAATCTAGAATGGAACTTTTGCAAACCTCACTATCTCAAAAAGATATTTTTCGTAAAATGCTCATGGACATAAATTATAAATTTAATATTTTAGCAATGTCCAAGAAAGAGAGTGATAGTCGAGAAAATACTCTTAGGGACATATTTGTTCACATTGAGGGGGAGCGTGATAACCTTCTAGGAGTTATAAAAAATTTAAATAAGAAGTCCCGTAAATTTGAGGAGTCTAATTTATTACTTGAGTCCGAAATTTTAAAAATGAAAAATGATTTACAGGACTCGAGTAGTTGTTGTAATGGTTTTAGCTCATCATATTCTAATGCTTCCTTATCTAAGGCTAAGACCATTGTTTGTTTTAGAGGGTCAACTTTGTCCAAGAACGTTAGAAAAGATCACACTTTAGGTCACTTCCCTCATGTTTACACATGTTCGCATTGTGATAGGATCTTATGTCCTTTTGTTTTGATCTTAGAAGATGTTCTAGGAAGTTTAAATCTAGTATTTCATTTGTTTGCAAATCCCGACATTGTAGATACACATCCATTTGGGTTAGAAAATCTCTTTTAGAGGAACTAGATGTTAGACTTGTTGATTCTCGCATGCTTGCACATGACCCCCCACATGCTATGTCTTATGGGCGACTGCTTGCATGTTTGCATACTCAAGCTATTTGTGCTTCATATCATTTATCCTTGCTAGTTGTATGTCCCTGTTTAATTATCCATGCCTTACTAGAATTATGACTTGTTTATCTTTTGTATTATATTCTTTTCATTTTTGTTTGCATTATACGAAAAATACAAAAAGATTTTGTTTATCATTTGTGTTTTATCTTAGGAGTAATTTAGACTTAATGAAAAATACAAATGATTTTTGTTTGTCTTTTGAGTAAATATCTTTGTGTTTAGTTAAAATTTTGAAAAACTCAAAAAGATTTGTTTTCTTTTGTGTGTATTTTGATTTTATACACCTTTTGTGGCATATGTTTGTGTTTGAATCCTTCATCCCGCTACCATGTGGCTAGAACTTTTGGTTAGAATTTTTATCCTTAAAATATTCTTTATCATGCTTACATGGAGTAGTTTAAGTTTGTCTTTCTTAATGGAACTTTTATATGCCTTTTCACACACACGCACGAGCTCTTTTAAATTTCAACTTCACATGTATATTTGAGCTTTGTGAGGTGTTCTCCTACCAATCTTGTCATCTACATATATTATGACCTAGGAGGATATGTGTATGTTAAATCCGTTGCACGTGAGAATTGTGTGATAAAAAAATGATATATATATATATATATGTGCACGGGGAAGGGATCCGAAAGGAAAAGCCATCCTTTACGAGTAAGCCACCATTTGCTATGGACCTAAAAGAAGTACGTGGTCCAAATGCCTAAAAGAATATGGCATCAAAAGAAAATATTTAGCCAATGCCTATATTTGTTTAGTTTTATATAGTCATTCAAAATAATATGCTTATTTTGAGGGAGTTTGGATGGTATATCAACGATTTGCACAATGTCTGTTTATCCTAGTTGCGCTTTCATTGTCATGACTCTATTGGTTTGTAGAATCATCAAAAAGCTAGGCTTGTATGCATTGTGTTTGTTTGTTCATGAGTTCACTTTATCCTGTCACATAAGGCTAAATCTAGTTGATAAAGTTTTTCAATCAAATGAGAACTCTGTGAACATGTTTAAGTGATTGGTTTTTAACTTCATTAGTATCTAGTTCACACCCTTTCACTTCCGTTTCCATATGACACATTTATTCCATAAGACTGTGGAAAACTTTTAGTATTGTACTTTGTATCATTTGTGTGTTTATATCTATACATGTATGCTTGTGCATATTTTATATCTATTGTGTATACATTTATATTGTAGACACCCCATTCTAGCACCCCCTAACCTCTCCTTAGGTCCCTATCAACTCACTTCATCACTATAAACCGAAGTCATACCCCGGGTACTGACCTAGAGGCCATCGGGCACTCCCAGGCTCCGTTTGACTAAAAGTCAAACTATTTAACTCGAATAAGACTGAATGAATCTTCAAAGGGTGTTGAATTCCCTTTCCAACGGTCCACCCCGTGCACAATTCTGACTTACGGTGAGGACGAACGATCCGTTTTCCCTCGAAACTTGACCTAGAGGCCACCGGACGCTCCCGAGCTCCGTTTGACTAAAGTCAACTCTTCAGCTTGAACGAGATTGAATTAATCTTCAAAGGGTACTGAATCCCCTTTCCAACGGTTCTCCCCATGCGCCATTCTGACTTACGGTACGGACTAACAATCTGTTTTACTCTAAAAGGTCACAGAATGCTTCCAGGCCTCGATTGACCAAAGTCAACTCCCCAAACTGAGTCAAGCTCTTTGGAATGTCAAAGTAAATCTCTAACCTTTCCAACGGTCTACCCTGTGCCCGATTCTGACTTACCATACGGACGAACAATCCATTTCCGTCCGATAATCCCCCGTCCAAAGGGATAATGAGCGCTTCCAAGCCACATTTGACCCGAAGTCAACTCTCGGACCTGGGATTAGTTCAAAGGACTTTTGAAGGCCTCTGAAGTACCTTTCGATCGGTTCACCCCGTGCATGATTCGAATTAACGGTTTGAGTTTTACGACCATTTTCCGAAGGAACCAGAAAGAGACTGTCGAACAATAGGTTCCAAACCCTGCCTATCGGCAGAGTGCCTAAAAACTCCTGTCGATTGGCAGGACTAGGACTATGTCTATTGGAAACTCCCTCGGCCTATAAAAATTAAGGCCTGACCTCATTACAAAGGGGACCCAAGATCTGAAATCCATCACTCTCAATAAACTCAGAAAACCTCTCTCGAAGTCTGCGTGATTTACACATCCAAATCCTTTTCCAACCCTCACTTTTCATCATATTTTTCATCAAACTTGGTGAATTAACTACCCTTCATCATCACCCAAGTGCAAGAGCTGCTCTCCAACATTCAAGATCAAGCTCAAGATCTTCAAGAAGGTCCAACTTTCTCAAATTCTCCTAAATTCGCATTAACTTGTTTTATTACTTAGAACTTTTATTCTCTCCATCTCACATATCCTAATATACTTTTTATTTAGTATTATTGTACATATCTTATTTTCATATAAATAAAACCTAAAAAAAAAAAGAAAAAAAGGGTTCGCTCATAAATTCCAAATGGGAATTCTCACACTTTTCTCACAACTAAAACACTTTTTTACACACACACACACATATACGAGAAGTCCTCGATTGGATTTATGGGATAAAACCCACCCCTCATTTTTCATACGAACTACATGGACTTTGATGCCTCTATAGGCTACGTAGGCATCTTGGGATAAAACCCTAGACTCGAGTCCTATTCCTTCCATTTTTGTTATTTTTCTATATTCTTTAACTTAATTCTCCTAAAATCTATATATTTACATATACATATATTTTTTCTTAGTGGCGTATTATTTCACATGCGTTACCGTTCCTTTATAACGATTAACGCAAGGATAACCACGTAAATCATATTTTTTAATATTACTTTTAGGAACATGCCTATGGATGACTCGCTTTATCTCTTCCATGATCCAAGTCGATGATTCCTATCTCCACTACATATACACATGCACACATATCACGGGGAAATAAAGGTAAATAGTAACAATCCATGAGAGATCGCAAGGGCGGAATGGGTGCCTAACACCTTCCCATTTCGTAACTTAGCCTCCGAACCCTTTTCGAATCAATTTTGGTTTCGTATGTATCAGTATGTCATTGAATGTTGTCCTTCGCGATGGCTCCACCTTCTTTTGTCTGTTTTGAGTAAAATAGATTGGCAACTCCATCTCTCTACATTTTTTACCCCACACATCGCCTACGACGGTCGAAGCGCTTGCGAGAGGGATGCTCGGGACCAGGATCCTCTCACCGCGGAGATGACACCCCCTCTCATCATCTCTATCCCTCCGCGAGGATCGAGGATGGCCACATATATGATATTGTGTTTTTTTTAGTCTTTGTCATTCTAGCTAGTCCACCTATGCTTTAATTCATAATTGGCATCTAACTTGTTGCAAAATTTTGGCTTGGTATCTCATACTTAATTCCTTATTTTTCAAATTGATATCATTTTGTTTGTTACATCATAGTTGGTATCCTTTAATATTTTTATGGATTAGTTCAAATTTATGTTGCCCTTAGGCCTTAATGATCCTATCACTTTATGCATGTTTTACTTTCTTTCCCATATTTATATCCCTTATGTAGTTTCTAGAGGGGGAGGTGGTACTTCATTCAATTGGGGGAGAAATGAGTATTTAATTAATTCTATCACTTTTGTCTATTCCTGAACAAAAGGGGGGAGAATGATAAGGGGAGAAATGGTATTTAATCCTATTATAATCGTATCTTAGTTTAGGAGATTTAACTTAGGGGGAGTCGCGACTTTCTTAGGTAGATCACATTTAATAAAGGGGAATTAATTTAGGGGGAGTATTTATTTTAAATTCATTTAATATTTTGATATTCCCTATGCGTTTAATGTTTTAATTAAGTGTGCAGGAATTATTCTAGCCGCAACTTTCATCGGTAAATATAGTCATCCTTGGGTTTTGACTCGAGCTTGTATTTTTTATTTTGGATGGGATGTTTTGATTCTAGTTGAGCTTGACGGCCCTTTAGGATTTTTGTTTGGTTTTTGTCCCGGAATAGACAAAGGGGTAGATTTGTAAGGACACAAATTTTCAATTGAGTCTTATGTAGTGTTGGCTTGATTCCGGATAAAAATATTTGAGTCATAGGATAGTGTTCATGTTGTATCCTTTCAAGCCTATGACAAGTGTATGTTGAAGATATAGCGGTCGGAATATAAAGAATATATCCTTGCCGATTTTTGTGCCAAGTTTCACGTCATCAACATGTGGATTCCAATGTCTCCTAAAGGTATGAATGCATTAATATATATATATAGGATCTTGGAAATTTATTTTGGGTGATGGTAATTTTTTGTTAATTTTTTTTTGAATTCATAGTTCTAAAGATTTTATTCTCAGACAACTTTCCGTAGAAAAATCATATCAAATCCAAAAAAAATCAGAAAAATACGAAACTGGTGGCCACGCGTTCGTATCGAAATTATATACAATCATGAAAGGTCATTCGAACGACTTTGATTTCTCGTTCCAACTAGATCTAAAGTTGTTCGAACGAAATTTCAAACGAGAATTTTTTTCGTTCTGACTTATCGTTAAGTGTCGTTCGAACGAAATTGGCGGGAACAGTTTTTTGAAACTTTTATCTAATTTTCCCACTTTTTATCCCACTATATTTTTTCCAAATAAATATACTTCGGGACCAGACTTTTTTCAAAGACTTTTTCACACATCTAAGATAGTTTTTGAGAGAATATTCTTCCAAGAAAAAGTCCCCTTGATTTTTGTTAAAATGTTCTCATCCTTAGAACAAAATCAAGGTTTATACACCCATAGTTTGTTAATTCTTCATATATATCTTTGCTTGGAGTGTTTGGCGCCGATTTTTTCTCTACACCTCAAAGAAGAGAAGTTTGGGTTTACTTCTATATCCCACAATGAAGAAGACTTGTTTTTGCTGAGGCATTCTCACATGGTGAAAGGCACCATGTGTGGTTGACGGTTGTTCCCAAAAGCTTTATTGATGGATTCCAAGGTTCTGGTGGAGTCCGGGATTGTCGGCTAAGCAGATGTTGATACAAGAAGACGGTACAAGGGCTTGAAGGGAGTCGAGTCGAGTTGTGTAAGTCATCTGTCTTGTATTTGTAAAATTTCGTACTTAGTGGACTAAAGGCTAGAGATCGTCCGAGGTTTTTCCAGTTGTGGTTTTTCCTCGTACATCGCGGTGAAGTGTGTTGTGAATTTATTTTATCTTGCAAAATCACCTAGAACGCATGCTTAGGACTAAAAGACAAAATATGACTTAATTCACTACTCTTGTTTAATTTGGTGCTAAATTAGTTTGGGTATAATTTAATTAATTTAATTCAAGTCATTAACCTTAATTTGGTAAAATTTGGTTTGCCCTAATTTGCAAAAATTAAATATTTATTGTTAGGAAAATTTCTAGGACTTGTATTAAATTAATTTTTAGGCTTAAAGTAAAAATTCACAAATTTGATTTTTAGTATAATTTTAATTTTAAGAAAATTAAAATTTGTTTTACTTTAGTTTTAATTTGTGAAGAAATTAATTTTTAGTTTATGTAGTTGTTTAGTTGAACTATCTCTATTCCGCACGTGTTAGGAAATTAATCATATTTAATTGAAAGAATAATTTTTTAAATTGGGGTCCCATCGTTTTCAACTTGTAATATTTTGAAGTTTGTATGTACATTAGTTTATCAATAACTTTCAAGATTCGTAATTTGTGAATTTTCTTATTTTCAAATAATTAATTTTTTTTCTTTCATCCAAAAAATTTGGTATAATTTAAAACCGTGCCACAAGTGTATCAAATTTTGGCGCAATTTTGAACAGTGCCAAAAGAGTACCAAAATGTACTCAATCTGGCACAGTTATAAAGTGTACCAAAAGTGTGCCAAAAATATCAAATTATGGCACAGTTTTAAAGTGTGCCAGAAGTGTTCCTGTTTGATAAAATCTGACACACTTTTATACCGTGCCAGAAAAAAATGGCCATTTTGGAACACCTGATTCTGGCACAGTTCAAAATCGTGCCAAATTTAATCTGGCACAGTTTTAAACCGTGCCAAATTATTGTTTTTGGTGTAGTGCATATACCATGTTCCTACCTAAGAACCCATTTACGTTTAAGAATTTCTCAACCTAAGATCTCTAAACCAATTCTAAAAATAACTAAAAAGTAGTTGATTAATGTAAATAGTAATAATAATCATAGAATTAAGGAATCATACAGAATAAGTTGTGTATTATACATTCCTCATCACTCGTAACCTGGTTCTTGAACCGACATAACAAGAATTTCTAGACCAACTGCGACCATCCGAGTCGGATTCCTTCCACGCGGCCCGCCCCCAAAATAGGGACGGAAGGGGAATAACATCTTGGAGAAGATTTTATCCCTCTCTTCCCATCATGTGCGTGAGGGTGATTCGAGGATAAGGGAGTCCTCTTTCCGCCACCTATGTCGGTAGCTTCGCATGTTATCTCAAATATAAAATTAATCATCGTCAAGAGGAAATAACCCAAAAGAATTGACTCACTAGCCTATTTTACTCAAAACAAGAAAAAAATGTAGTCGTCTCGAGATAACAGCATAAGGTCATACCGACGTATACAAAACAAATTAAATCAAGGGCCCGAGGACTAAGTTACAAGATGGAAAGGTGTTAGGCACCCATTTCACCCTTTCGGTCTCTCATGGGCTATGTTAATATTCTCCTTCTCTCCAAAGCGTGATGTGTGCACATGTGTATAATGTAAATAACGGGAAAAGGAAATCATTCGACTCACTTCATGGAAAAGACAGAGTGGAATCATCCTATGGAGTGTACCCAAAAATGACATAAACATATAATGTAAGGGTTCGTCAAATCATAAGTCACTATAGTAAAGAGATTGTGAATGTAGAACAAGACACAAATATATAAGAGTTCATGACTCATAAAATAAATACAATATAGTATAAAAGCACAAAACAAGAAAGATAGGACTCGAATCCCAGGATTGGCTCGGAACGCCTACGTAGCACAAAGGGCATCAAAGTCCATGTAGTTCCATATGTCATAGGGGTGGAATTTAACTCATAAACCCAAATTTAAGACTCCTCTTTGATGAAAGCGTGCTCAAGTGCAAGGATGAAGCCAAAAATTCTCGTTAGTGGGGGCTAATTTAATAGTAATATTAGGGGTTCAGGGGCGGGAGACCCCGAGCCAAATTTTTGAGGTTATTTTTGACAATTTGTCATAAATAAAGTAATTTATTTATTCTAATGTAAAGAGAAACAAATATTTAAACCAACATTTTAGTCCCTAATTTAAACCAACAATATCCCTAATTTCCCCCTAAAATTACCAATAACAACATTTAAACAAACTCTAGCAAACATTGACATTACAACCCTAAAATAAATCCCAAATTTAATCCTATAACATCAAATTTAAACTATCAATTTCAACCCCAAATTTATATCTACAACATCAAACTTAAACCAATTACTAATCCTAAAAAATTAACCAATTAACATTAATATTTCAATTTAACAATAACACTTACATCAATTTAATTTAAGAAACTAACACAAATTAACCCAAATTAAAAATAACACTAATTAACAAACACTAACTAAAAAACTAATACAAATTAACCATTTAACAAACTAACAAAAATTAACCATTTAATATAACCATTTAGTCTAACTAACAAACTAATACTGATTAAAAACCCAAACTAATAAGCTAACTCATTTAGTTTTCAAAACAAAAAAATAAATAATAAACTAACACAAGTACAACAAATCAAACAAATTTAACCTATATACAAACAACCAAACAAACAATAAGAGAAAGAGTCTAAGACAGAGAAATAAAATTGTGTTCACCTATTGTTGTTAATGAGAGTGGAAAAGCAATTGGATGAGATGATTATTCTTCGATTTTAGCAGCAGCAGGGGATAACCGGTGAGGAAAATAGTAGAAGCAGATGGGTGGCGATGGGGTTTTGGTTGATGTCGTCTCAGTGGAGAAGAAGAAAAGCAGAGTCCGTGTGATTTTTACTTGTTTTGTTGTTAAAGAGTCTTAGGTTTTAAAGAATGGGGGCTTTAGTCGATTTTTAAAAATGCCCCCAAAACTTTTCTAGGTTAACTTTTATCCCAAATATTTTTATATACCTACTTTTCTTTTCTTTTTAAAATATGTGGGGGAACAATCCCCCACTCAGCCCTTTTTAGCTCTGTCCATGCTCAAGTGTAAAAGTGTGAAAAATTAAGAAAATCTTACCTTTGGAATTTAGAAGTAAAGAGTAGTTCTACACGTACAGAGGATTTGTACAGAATCGTGTGTACAGACTGACATGTCGTGTCTATATTAGTCCGTGCCTTGGATCCACTCAAGGCACAGACCAATACAGACATGACACATCAGTCTGTACACGCGATTCTGTAGAAATCCTCTGTACAAATAGAATTATTGAGAAGTAACCCGTCTTTTTTTGTGTTTTGGATTTTATGAAGTGGGTTATGTGAATACTAATAATAATAAAAAGATGTTAATTAATGTGAGTTAATTAAGTGAGACTTGAAAAGATATCAAAATGGTTATAATGTGAGTAAGTAATACTAAATGGATAAACTAGAAAAGAATATGAATATACTACCTAGAAAACTTTTGCTACTGAATTTTGAAGGAGAGTAAGCTAATCTTATGGTGATACAATGGTGGTGAAGTAGGGTGAGTTAAGTGACCAAAGGTGGTAAGAAAGTGAGGTAAGAGAAATAGAGGGAACATTGTAAAATAGGATTTTTTTTAGCAACGACGATGCTCGAATTTCAAGAGAATGTTTCTAATTGTTGAAAACGAGGTCCCTAGGAGTGAGGTCATGGTCTCCTTAAATCGTTCCATTTTAGGGTATTAGGGGGTGCCGATTGGCATTGCCCATATCCTCCCTATCGGCACAGTGCCTGCCATACTGGGCGAGGAAAGGGGATTTAAAGCCCTTCAAGAATCCATTGATCCACTCTCGAGTTCGGGAGTTGATCGAAGTTAAATGAACCTAAGAAGTGAAATGATCGATTCAAAGGGTCAAGGTTGATTATAAAGACTTAAGGATTGAAATAACTGATTCAGTGAGTCGAGGTCGATTCTGCTGACCTAAAGAGTTAAGATGACCGATTCATAGGGTTGAGATCGGTTCTGTAGACCTAAATATTGAAATGACCAAATTAGAAGGTCGACGTCGATTTTGTTGACCTAAAGAGTTAAATAACCAATTCAGAAGGTCGAGGTCAATTCTGCTGACCTAAAGAGTTGATATGACCAATTCATAGGGTCAAGGTTGATTCTACGAAACTAAGGAATGAAATGACTGATTCAAAGGGTCAGGTCTATTCTACAAATCTAAAGAGTTGAGACGATTGATTCAGAGGTTCAAGATCGATTCTGCAGACCTAAGGATTGAAATGACCAATTTAGAGGGTCGAGGACGATTATGTTGGAGATGACCGATTCAGAGGGTCGAAGTCGATTTTATAGACCTAAGGATTGACATGATCGTTTCAAAGGGTCAAGGTAGATTTTGTGAACCTATGGATTGAAATGACCATTTCAATGGGTCGAGGTCAATTCAATGGACCTAAATAGTTAAGATAATCGATTCAGAGGGTCAAGGTCAATTCTGTGAACTTAAAGAGTTTATATGACAAATTCAAAGGGTCGAGGTCAATTCTTCATACCTAAAGAGTTGATATAATCGATTCAAAGGGTTATGTTTGATTCTGCAGACCTAAGGATGTTGTTTATGGGGAGCTTTTCAAATTGTGGCTCCGCCGGGAAAGCATAAATTATTTTGGTTCTGCCGGGGAGTACATTGGTGACAAGAATGAGTGTTGATGATCTTGCTGGGAATTAATGGGGGATTATAATTGTCTCGGTGCTCCATAATTTTCTTGGAGTAATGATGTGCTTGACTTTGTAAGGATTTTTAGGGATTTTTTTAGGCAATTTTTTAATTTTTCTGGCATTTGTGTAATGAAAATTTGAGGGGAATGACAATAGGAAGTGTTAGGGAGGTGCCTATCGGTATAGGGCACGAACTCCTGGGCTTCCTGAGAGAGGGGAAAGGTTACTGCCGATAGGCAGGACCAGGGTACTATCGATTGGCATACCCCTTAGCCTTCTATAAAAAGGGTGCGACCCTTTTTATTTTTCCAAACCTTCAGGTGGTTGAATATCTTGATTTATCTCTCTAAAAGTTAATTTTGAGCCTATTTCCTTTGCAATAACTCAATGGATGGTACTTGTGGAAATAATAACAATGACTAGGTGATTGTTGATGATTGGGAGGGCCTAGAATGGTGGGCTGCAGTCCGCTGGCACTAGGTAACGAGAATGTGTATGATAGCTTTGAGTCGATGGCAGATGAGAGGGTTCTTCTGCGGGAGCCAGCGCATCACCATTCTGCTAGGGTAAAGAACCCTAATGGCTATATAAGTGTTTGTCTTTTGGTTTCTCACCTTTTTTTCTTTTCTCTTTTTTCTTTGGGATATCAAAGGGTTGTTTCTTGATTTCTGCACGGGGTGACATAGACTCTTCGATCATTTGGTCCCAGGGGATAATCAGGATGAATGAGGTTTAATAGCGTCTTTCTGAGGCGACACGGTGGATGGTGGGGTCTACTGGGTTTGGCACGTTAGCGAAAGTGTTGGATGAGACGTCGCACACTACTGCGATGTTATGTGTGCTGAGCGATAGGTAGTGGGACACGACTCACACATTTCACTTGGGTATAGAGGATATGAAGGTCACTCACTTGGATGTTCACCAGCTGACAGGGTTGGAGTGTGTTGGTCAGTATATTGTGGTGGATTAGATTTCGGGGGTTACAGAAGTAGTAGTATGGGCTACTTTGGGTGATATATTAAGAATCGTGTCATGGGATTCTATCCAGATATCTATGTTGAAGGAGACTCTGCTATTTAGGCATATTGATGAGACTCATGGGTGGCGGGTGAGGCAAGCAGACTGTTTATTCATTCTTATTTCTGTTTGGGGGATCCACGATGGCGACGAGTGGTGACGTTGTCCATCTATGGTTTTTTCCCTTTTAAGGATCATCTCAGACATGCTTTTGTATGACTAGGGTAGCTTTACTTTGGCATCCCTTTATGCTTCCTTGGATGATTTCAGCCGTTTCTATCGACAGATGTTTACAGGACCCGCGTATCTCTTGGAGGTAATTTTTAAGTTCAATTCCCCATTATTTTCTTGGAGTCTTTTTGCTTTCTCTATTGACTTTGAGGGTTTCCTGTTGCAAACATGGTTTTATGAAGTGATAGGGCACAAAGGGGGGTTGGTGTCCTTGAATTTGGGCAAGCTAAGAAACTTCTACAGGATGTACAAATGGAGGAAGTCGAACAGACATTTGAACCAATCCATTTCCCTGAAAGATATGTGGGTGGTGCTGAACGCCCTGACGAACAACCAAGTTAGGATTTTAATCATTATCTCTTCTTGATTTTTTAAAAAATTTGCTTCAGGGTAGATTACTGACTCTTTGTTGGTGAAACAAGTAACCTTATACCCTTGGAGTCTACCCTTGGGGGTCGCAGGGGTTACGGGTATGAATGCACAAATGATAAGGCTACTGGCGCATAAGTTTGGGTACGTCTGGTACCGTGGAAAGAGGGTGGTGCGATAGAGTATGAATGGAAAGGTGGAGGTCCCACCATCGGTGACTCATAAGTACATTAAGTGGGTGAAGGACATGACTGATAAGTCTAGGGCGACGACGATGAAGGGCAAGACCTATATGCATTACACTAATATGATAATGGGTTACGACTATCTGGACTTTGCGATCAGCTGGTTGATTCTTTGGTGCATATATGATGTGGAGAATATGCCTCCACTTGCGATGACATCGGGGGTAAGTACCAGCATACCGACGACGTTGACCCACAGTTTCGAAGGACGCAAGGTGATGACAACAAAGAGGTTTTATTTCTTCATATCTCCACTCCCTCTTATCATATTTGAATGCACAATGGGGATGTGGTATCGGTGCCTGCGGGTCTTCTTGAGCAGGCTCTTCGAGGAGAGGTACAACCATTTCTTTATCTTTTCCATTTCTTGTTTTCTTTTCCTCTTTACTGACTTGCTTTGATTTTGGTGCTTTTGTTCTCTTTTCTTAAAAAGAGTCCATTGGATGGCATCGATGTTGGACTATATGAGGAAATCAGCTAGTGCCTTCTTAGTGACGCCGACCACATCTGATGAGAGCTCCGGTTCTGGGATTAGGGGGTCTATTGCTCATCATCGAGGAAAGCGCGCCCACTGAGGTGGTTGAAGGTGGGGGTTTTGAGGGAGATTTTGGAGGGATCCGGGTTGTGACCCTAGATATCTTTTTTATTTATTTTTTTCTTTTCGTACCTGTAAGAGGATGTAATAATTCCAAGCAAGTTAAATATAATAAATGCATTTTTTATGTTATCTTGATTTAATGTCTTACTCCACATGCACTTTAATTTGCTCCTATGGTTTCTCATTATTTGCAAAGATAGATAAAATGAAAAAAATGACTCAAATATTGATTTTTCACGAGTAAAAGATTTTTTTCCAAAAATTATGTACAAAGCAGAAAATAAGGAATTTTTGGGGGTGCAATTTGAAGATTGATTTTTTTCAAAGTAAATGTAAAATGTTTATTTCAAAAATGATATGTACAAAAGAGGAAAGTAAAGAATTTCCAAAAAAGGGAGGGTTGCCAATCAGCATGTCCCTTGACCTGCCTATCGACATAAGGGTCAAGTCCAAGTCACTTTGTTAGCTTTGATTGTAGTTTTTGCATAGTCATGGATACTTATGGGGCAGAAAGTTTGATTGCATCTTGAACGATTTATTTTTTTGTGGATTTTTTTAGTATAAAAGGGGGGGCCTTTAGAAGTGTTTTCATCACCACATCCCACTTCTCTTCTTCAAATGGATCTTCCACTATTTGAAGCCTTTTCTGCTTATCTTTAAGTTCTAGAGGCCATGTACTTCTACAACGTTAACTGTGGAGCTTTTGGTCTACGTCAGGTCTTTTTGTGGCGCAATCGTCCCATAAACTGGAAACCTTTTGGAAGCAACAATACAGTTCTGGTACCTAGAGGACCATATTTTTGAATTTGTCTTAGATGAGGTGTGTCCCACCTATAAGGAGTTCTCTGAAATATTAGGTATTAGTCCTAGTGGAGCGACAACTATGTCGGATTTATCCCGTTCTCCTCAGGTGTCTTTAGCGGAGGTTCTCCACATCTCTCTTTCAGACGCTCGACCACTGGTGCATGAAGGAAACATAGTTCTCCCATGAGTCATGAATTCTATATACCGAAGAGATTTTACTGATAATGGCTTTGTCGGAATTGTAGGCCTGGGTTTGATTGCCAGGCTTTTACTAGTGGCAGACAATCTGATGGCTGACACTCAGGTGGCCACAATAGCGTTGTGGATGTCCTACCACTATAGTCTTGTTGTGGTGGTACTAGGGGAGACTCTGAATGGCCTGGATGACTAGAAGGAAGGTCAGACTAATTTTTTTGGGGAGCCCTATCATGCTGTTCATTTGGATTTTTAAGAAACTGTGCCTGGCAGCCCCTCTTGGGCACCCTTTTGTTGGGCATTCCCAAATTTTTAGGCCATTTTATCTTTGGCCCGTCGATAAAAAATTGGGTTAACTGTCTTGTGGAGAATGGGGATCGAAGTCTTCGCTGGTTTGTACCATGGTGTATGAACTTGTAGCTTATTTTGCAGTTGGGAAATACCAGTATGTGAAGTTGGTTAGTCTTCACCAGACTTCTTTCTAATTTCCCTGGTGGCTTCTACTCCAAGTGGGATGAGAGAATATTATTCCTCCTAGCATAACCAAATTCATTCCGGTGGCGGATTTGACCGAGTCTTTGAGAATGATATTGGGGACCTTATGGAAACTTCATTGTCCATCTACTCGTCCATTATAATCTGTTGTAGAGGTTGGGTTTATATCAGGGGACTATTTGAAGTGGTTATGGAAATGGGTGGTTGAGAAGATTCTGGTTGAGGAGACTGGGTAGAGATGGATTTTTATGTTCGATACCTTGGAAGAGGGTGTCATAATTTCATCAAATCTCATTAAGGCTTACCATCGCATCGAGCACATCTGGATCCATAATCAATAGTGGGATGTCTGGGGCCTCTAGGGGCAGGTAATGATGATGAGGCAGGCCCATCTGGCAATTGAATACAAGGTTTGAGAAGTTAGTATAGGTTTTGGAAAACTGTGTTTGATTTTGGTTAGGTTTTTGGATCTTTTGTGAAGCTGTTAATGGTAGGGGTTTGTATGATGTGTGGAGGTTAGGAATAAAGTGGTTTGTTTGACTCCCGTCGGTGATACTTCCTGTAATAGATATATTCCTAATTTAAAATAAAAGAAAAGTGATTTTGACATACTTTGTTATGTCTTTGATAAATTTCATATTTGAAATGTCTATACCAATCACTAAGGCACAGGTAATCATTTTGTTAATTTAAATGATGAGAAAGACCATTGTTCTCGGGGGGGGGGGGGGGGGGGGGGGGGAGAATAGCATTTTGTGAGAAATAAAGGAGCACTCCCATGTGTGTTTTATGAGTTGCCTAGGTACCTCTATGGTTTTGAAGGTTTGTGATATTCTTCTTGTTGAGAGGGGGTCGATTGAGAGGATCAGATCCTATATACACTACACCAAAAAGGCTAAAATGCCACCCTTGACCCAGCCCTTTTCATGATCTTTGACCGTGACAAAAAAACACGCATTTTTTGTCACGGTAATTAACCGTGACAAGTCTCTTAAGTAAAAACCCTAGGCACTCCTTTTTCCTCCATTTCATTTCCCTCTTTTGTCTCTCTCTCTCTCTCTCTCTCTCACTGTCTGCTCTCTTTCTCTCTCTCAACGTCTGCTCTCTCTCTCCCTCTCAGGTACATTTCTATCTCTCTCTGTGTGTGTGTGTGTGTGTGTGTGTGTGTGTTTACTTTGTGTGTGTATGTATATGCATGTGTGTGGTTTTTTTTGTATATGTGTGTGTATGATGTTTTTTGTGTGTGTATGATTTTCTCTATGTGTGTGTGTATATGCATGTGTGTGTGTGTTAGATTAATTGTGTGTGTGGTTTTTTCTATGTGCATGTGTGTGATTTTGTGTGTGTGTGCGTATATATATATATATGCATATGTGTGTGTATGTCTGTTAGATTAATTGTGTGTGTAGTTTTGTGAGTGTGTGCGTGTGTGCGTATGATTTTTGTGTGTGTGTGTGTGTGATTAATTTGGCATTTATAAAAATTGGACACAAATCTGAAATTGAACCCCCTTTATTGTGTAAATATGAAATTAAAATTGGATATAAATCTGAAATTGGGCATATTGTTTTGTAAATGTTAAATTAAAATTAAAATTGAGTATAAAACGAAAATTGGGTATAATGTTGTGTAAATCTGAAATTGGGTATAATGTTGTGTGATATTTGTACATTTGTTTTTTATTTATACACAATTGGGTATATTTAAATCTAAAACCATATACATGATTGTGATAAGGGTATAATCCAAAACCATATACGTCTATATATATACTATGTAAAAATCGAATATAAATAAGACATAATTAAATAAAATATACTATAGCCCTTACATATAGTGTACTAGATACTAACCTTCTAGTTCTTATGCATACGCATTCAATAGCCCTTAGACCCGTTCGAGAGTCATTACCCCTGTAATGAGATCTCTCAAATTGTCCTGTTTGGACAGTTTGAGACTGCATAGTTTTTATATAATAATATTCTTAGTGGCTTAAACTTGTTACTTTGGGGGGAAGTTATGTTGTCGTATCTTAATGTTCTTTGGGTACATACTAGATGATGCAATGTTAAGTGTTATTTCAATTGATAAATTGAAATAACACTTACACTTACGAATCTATGTCGTGTACTTGGATAACTATGCGGATATGCTGCCGAATTTTCCTCAAATTGGAACAATGTGCATGACCTGTTAAGTATATTATAGAAATATGCGGCCTTGAATGGGATAGGACCACTCACCCACAGTAGCAGAGGCGGCGAGGGCTCCTCGGCCACTAGGACCCCAAAATGGGGTAAATTGGGGTTCGTCGTTGAGAACAAGTCGACATTATTGGCTATATCCCAGGAATTACTAAAGGCAATCGTCGGTTCGGGGTACACTGATTGGAGGGCCGTGCCAAATGAGCTCAAAATGGGAATCTTGGGGGCACTACAAGTAGTATATTTATATTTATATTTATATCTACAAGCAACTAACACTTAGTTTTTTTTTTTTTGTATTTTTTTGAGAGGATCAATTTGGCCTACCCCTACATGTCCGCGAATCCACGTTGGAAAAGTTAAGGGATCAGTATAAGACGTGGAAGAAAAACATGCGGGCACGGTACTTTGGGAAGACTCGAGAGTCCATTTTAAGAGTGTGTGACACCATCCCTTCGAAGGATCCTATCTCATTGGCACAGTGGCAGCAGTTTATCGATAATGAGATCGATGAGCGATAATTGGCATCTCGTCAATCGAGGAGGGAAAATGGGGCAAAAAGGTGGATGTGCACTACTCCGGGCGGACGTCATATGCCGAGGTGGAACATAGGGGATGGGGAGTGGACCTTGGGGTAGGACACATAGGCTCGATGCCTATATGGAAATTCAGACGAAGAAGGGAAAGGATAAGGGGGTGTCCTCGAGTGTCGCATCCATGATTGTAAGTTATAATTGTTTAATTTTTTAATTACGTTATAATTTTTTTATTAACTTAATTAACTAATCGTGTACTTTTTATCTTTTCAGGCAAAGCTAAAGGAAGTGCATGATTCGTAGTCTGATGCCGACAAAGCATCTTTGGCTACGAACTCACTCAACCAAGTGCTCGGGACGAATCGCAAGGGGATGACTAAGGGGTGAGCTCTCGGGTGGGGAAGTTGAGTATCATCGAAATGGAGACGAACAACACTGGGTTGGCTCATAAAGTGGACACCCATGACGTTAAGATATCAAGGTTGGAAGCGACGGTCCTATATATGTACGCCTTCATGAAGCTCCAGTGGGGGTCCACCTCCGATGAGGGCAAGGGCAAGGAGAAGGAGAAGGAGGTAGACGAGGATGTCACTGCTTCATCACGGATACGCAGAAACTCGCTACCCTTATATGATCCATTTCCTATCTTGACCCCCGTCGAACGACCTATGTCAACAATCGGTTGTCTGAGCGTGTTTTTAATTGACATATTTGGTGGGGATCCGATAGCGAGGAGGTTGAAGGACCCAGGCACCCACCCGGGTATGGTGGTTTATGGACGTCCCCTACAAGACATTGAGGCAAGGGTGCTCGTCACGCATGTTTTGTCCGGAAAGGAGAACTTACCTTGTGGTTTCACAAATAATGCGACGTTGGGAGAATTGATGAGTGTGTTAATGCATATGTCGTGTGGCCTTCCTTCCTCCTCCAACCTGTACTAGACCCTAATCCATGACATTATTTGTATTTATTTTATTTTGATATTGGATTATATTTGTATTTTTTTAATTTGGTACATGTTGGTTTGGATATGGATATTTGTATCTAGTTATTGATATTTACATATTGGTTATGGATGTTTGTATTTTGGTTTGGTTGCTTGATATATATGCTGTTTGGACATGTTAAATTTTCCTATAACAAGTACATATATATTGTTGGGCAGTGGCAATGGCCATACTGGCCAAAAGTTTTTTTTAAAATTTGCCCAGATTTGTCACGGAATTTGACCTTGATAAGTCCGTAACAAATGAAAATTGTCATGGACTTGTTATGGTCAAAATCCGTGATAATTTTTTATTTGTCACAGACTTGTCACGGTCTTTGATCGTTACAAGTTTAAGTTTTTGTTATGGGCTTGTCACGGTTTTTAACTATGATAAATTTGTTAAGTTCAAAGATCGTGATAAGTTCCTGATAAATTGCTCTGTCACCCCAAACTTGTCACGATCAAAGACCGTGACAAGTTTGGCTTGTCAAAGTTTTTGATCATGATAAATTGGCAGTTTTGGTGTAGTGATAGTTATGAGTAGAAGAAAATAAAGAGATATTTTTTTAATATAAAGGGGATGAGAAGATTCATAGCACGATGAGAATTCAGATAAAGGGTAAAAAAAATTTGAGACGGTTTAGGTTGACTGGACGCATCATTTCTTCTCCATCGAGACCTGTGAGCATATCGGTGCCACCTTATAGGATTTTTTTTACAATTTAGGGGCCACTCCAATTAGGTTTGAATTTTCCTCTCGAATCCCAAAAGGGTTCTCTAATTTCCTTGAGGGCAAGATCTCCTTCTTGGACATTGCGGTCCTTGACTTTCCTGTTAAATGATTGCGCAATTCGACGATGGTACCCTTGTGTGTGGTACAGGGATTTAAACCTCTTTTCATCTAGTAGAGAGAGTTCTTCTCAGTGGATTTGATGCCAGTCTTCCTCATTAACCTTGCTTTCAAACATAACACGTAGGGAAGGTACTTCTTATTCGACGGGGAGAATCGCCTCCATACTGCATACCAGAGAATAGGGGGTAGCCCTAGTGGGTGTTCTGATGGAGGTATGGTATCCTCAGGATGAATATGCGATCCAATCGACCCAGTCTCTGCAACTTTCAATCATATTGTTGATGATGGTATTAAGGAACTTATTAGCGGCTTCGACAACACCTTTGGCTCGGGCTTGGTAGAAAGAAGACTTGTGCCTTTGAATTCCACACTCGTCGACTAATTTTGTGATCTCAGCCTCAAAATGGAGTCCATTGTCTGAAACTAACTCATGAGGAACTCTGTAGTAGAGGATGATATCTTTCTGATGAAGTTGTCCACTTTCTTCTCATTCAGTATCGCATACGACTCAGCTTCAACCCATTTCGTGAAGCAGTAGATGGCGAATAGGATAAATTCGAGCCCATTCGAAGCTTTAGGGGTAACCTTCCCTATGATGTCTATGCCCCAAGTGGAGAAGGGATAGGGAAAGGCCATGTTGTACAACTTTCTCGGAGGCAAGTGCAGAATATTAGAGAACTATTGGCATTTGAGGCATCTACGAACATAAGTCGTATAGTCCTGAACTATGGTGGTCAAGTAGTACCCTTTACGGATGATCTTTCGGGCAAGCATCTGACCGTTCATGTGGGTCCCACATTACCCATTGTGGATTTTCTGCATCATTTCATCAATTTTATCCCCTGATATGCAATGTAAGTGGGTTCCATAGAAGTTTCTCTTAAAAAATGCTTTGTCATAGATGATTTACTGAGCAGCCAGCTTCTGAAGGGTCATATGATCTTTATTATCCGCATCTCGGGGATACCTACCATGTTTGAAAAGACTCCAAATGTCATAGTACCACCATGTTACCATGATTGCATCTTCCTCAGTAACTATATCAATGTGGTAGTAGTGGGTGGGTGTAGCATATTTATGTACCAAAAAGGGGGCCATTTTTATTCTCTTGAGCATGTTGATTATGGAGGCCAAGGTATCTAGTACGTCGACCAGGCCATTCTTTGATAGAGAAAGGTAATGGAAGGTGATATATTTGAATTTGGGGTCAAACTATTCTAGATGATCATGGAGGGGTATGAGTTTCTCATCTTTGACTTTTCACTTCCTGAGATTTTGTCCAACAATAAGGGTTGAGTCTCTATAAACGTCCATATGCTTGATTCATTTCTAGAGGGAAATTATGACCCTACGGTGCATGCCTCATATTCTGCCATATTATTGGTTCAAGATAAATCTAACTTAATGGCAACGGGGTATGAGAGTCATCGGGAGTTATAAGGATTATCCTAATACCATACCCTCTCTTATTGGCAACTTCGTTGAAGAACATCTTCTACCCGAGGTCCACCTAAGGTCCTCCTGATAGGCGTAGATAATGTCTTAGTCTGGAAATTCGGAGATCTAAAATTCAGTCCCTTTCATGGGATAGTCGATAAGATAATCGGAGATGGACCTCCCTTTCATAGTGTTCTGCGTTACGTACACAATATGGAACTCGACTAGTAACATTAGTCAGTGGGATATTTATCTAAACATGGTGGGTTTGTTTAGCAGGTATTTTATGGGATACATTCAGGATACTAGTCTAATGGAGAATGCGAGCATGTAGTCTTGTAGTTTCTGCGTGACCCAGACTAGGGCGACAATGCCTTCTCCAAGGCAGTGTAGTTGACTTTATACCCAACTAGATTTTGACTAGCATAGTATATTTATCTCTCCTTACGAGATTCCTCAATGTATTGGGCCAATAAAGCCCCTACTGCAGTATCGGTGATAATCAAGTATAAGAGGAGATGGAGGCCTTACTATGGAGGCATGAATACCGGAGGTTGGGTGAGGTATCGCTTGATCTTCTCAAAGTCTTCTTAGTACACCTCATTCCAAATTTTGGTTGAGTCTTTTTGGAGAAGTATAAAGATGGGTTTGCATATAGAGGTCAGTTAGCTGATGAATCGACTGATATATTATAGCTTACCCAGGAATCCACACACCTCTTTCTTCGTCTGGGGCAGGGGCATCTCGAGCATGTCTTTTATCTTGGCAGGTCAGCTTCAATACCTTTTTCACTAACCATTAATTCGAGGAGTTTTCCTTTGATGACACCGAAGATGCATTGTTACGGGTTGAGTCGTATGGGGTACTGTCGAAACTGCTCGAAGAATTTCCTCGAGGCAAAAATGTGACCTTCCCAAGTCTTGGAGTCCTCGACTTCTTTGCGATGAAGTCATGCGGGATGGTTGTAGTGGTCCTTTGGTAAGTAGCCCTGACATTCTCGAGCCCAAATGGCATGACTACATAGAAAAAGGTTCCTCATAGGTTGATGAAGGCGATCTTTTCCTGGTGGTCACGATGCATCTTAATCTTATTATAACCGACAAAACTATAGATAAATGACTTGAGGGAATGGTTAACCATGTTGTCTACGATCATGTTGATATTAGGTAAAGGGTAATCATCCTTTGGGGATGCCTTGTTCAGATCTCGATAGTTGATGCACATGAAAACTTTCCCTCCCAATTTTGGTACGGGGATGATATTTGCAAGCTATGTAGGATATTTGGCTACGTGATGAAGCCTACGTTCAACTATTTCACCACTTTTTCCTTTAACATTGAGAGATCATTCTGTTCAGAGATTCCTTAGTTTCTGTTTGACGAGTTTTCTTTCTAGGAATTTGAGGATCTCATGCTGAGTTATCTATGGATTAATACCAGGCATGTCATCGTAGGACCATGCAAAGACGTCCACGAACTCTTTCATAAGCTCTTCGAATTATGCCCGCTCATGCTTATCAAGGGTGGATCGTATCCTAATCTTGCACAGATGACTACTAGAGCCGAGATTAATAATAACAGTCTCATTATCATCAGTTTGAACCCAGTTATGTTATCTATTTTTTTCCTTATTGAGATGAGTTAAGAATTATTCATTTACTAAGTCATCATCATCAAAAGTTTGATTACAATCAAGACAATTAATGTAAAATAAAATAAGATACTCAAAATCCTCGTTTATTTCATTAACAAAGTTTTCAGGAAATACAACATTAAGGATCTCATCAAAGGAGGCCTCATTTACAATGATATTAAAAATGGTAAAAATAGTAATAGGCTCAGGATCTCTTAAAGAGAGTGAATATCAAGGCTTAGATTGGTTTGAGCAGGTTGGACTGGAACGACATACCAATTGAGGAAAGGTGTTTTAGTAGTGGCGATCTTTACAGACGGGTCAGACAACGTGGCCTCTTGGCGAAACATGCAGAGATTCAACTCAGTATGTGCAATTTGAATGACTCATCGGTGTCGCTGTCCCTAGAATTTTTAGTATTTTTCATAGCTTTGTCGGTCAGAGGTTCTACCTAGTGTTTTTTACTCCTGGCCAAGGCGATGTCATCCTTAAAGAAGATTTCTAGCCTAGGTTTTATCTTTTTGTCATCAGGGTCATAATATGGTTCAGGGAACCCGCAGAAGGGGAAATCCTCAACTTCTTTCATAAACCTTCCATTGAGGGAAACTCCCGAGATGGTCTTCTTATCTTTTAGGATTTTTTCCTGGTATGGTCGATGAAGTTCTTTGAGTTCGACAAGTGATGGTTGGAAGCCTAGGACGTATGGGAAAAGGCTTCTTTTAGGACTATTGGCTCAAGGATCCCTTATTGGTGTAGTCCTAGACCCATTTCGAGCATGAAGTGCATATTCTTGAACATTTGAATTACATTAACATTTCCATGAGGACTATTTTCTGGACGTACTCATTCTTTAAAATTATCCCCTGCTGAGATAGGAAGTGGTTCGATTTTAAAACCAGATAGGAACATGTCATTGATCCTGTGCTAAATTTCCAATACCGAGTTATTAGTGCTGGCACCGTCTGAACTATCGTTATCCCCGAGGATTGTGATAACCTGACCATTGGAGAAGAATTTTAGTTTTAGATGGGGAGCAGAATATACGCCTTGGATGCTGTGGAGCCATAGGCATCCAAGGAGTAGATTGAAACATGCAGGTATATCTATGACCTGATATTCTGTCAAAGGGTAAATAGGGCCAACCTATAGTTAGTTTTTATAGAACCCATTACTTTTCGGTGAGTGCTATCATGGGCACGCACTATGATGGATGGGTGATTAAGATCACTGAATTTTAATCCCAAGTAATTGAGAGTTCTGAGTGCGCAGAGATTGAGGGCAGACCCATTGTCTATAAATACTAATGGGACTATCTTCCCCATAACTTTGACAAAGATGATAAGAGAGTAATAGTGATCATGAGCGATCTTTGGGATTTATCCTTCGGAGAAGGAGAGGAGTCTGGTAGAGGTCAAAGATCCAACTACATTCACTACTTCTTTGAGAGTAGTAGAGGGAGGAACTGTAGGCCCTATGAGGAGTTTTATCAAAGAATTTCGGTGAAGCTGGGAGGACATGAAGATATCCCATAAGGTGATGTTGTCCTGGGTCTTCTTGAGTTGGTCGAGAAGCATAGGGAGCTCCTCGGTGACTCCCTTCCTTTTATCTATTTTGACTGATTGAGGAATTAGATTTTTGTAATATCGCCTAGATCGGGTCATGTGGTTAACAAAGGCGGGAACGAATAATAATCCTGTGACTTAATTTACTTCGGGCTGAATAGACACCTTATTGACTTCCATCAATAATTCTTTAAAAGATATCATTCCACACAAAGGGGCGATTGAATTGTCTTCTTCATGATTTTATTCATTATCTAATCTATTGAAGTCGTCCCCCAATCCGGTGGGGATAATACCATCTCCACAGTTTGATTCATCATCTGAGTTATTAAAGTTGCCCTCTATCCGGTGGCGTAAATATCATCCTTTCATGCGAAATTGATGCACTCAATAACTTCCATGGCTTTATCATACAAGTCTCCGCACTTAGCAGGTAAGTGAAGGAATGATGGGACCAGACGCCCTTAGAGCTTCAGGATTGTGAGCAAATCCGAGATGATGCATATCTCCCTTTTCTAATGAAACACATTTGACATGGTACGTATGATGTCGTCTAAGATGAACTATTCTACGGGCACAATCCATTCATCTGACTCTTGGGCCCACCACCGAGCATCCATAAATAAACTATTGAATCTCTCACAGTTTATAATCATCTCCGTGAGTAATTTCATCCCAAACCTTTGGAGCTGGTCTAGAATTGTTGGTAATTCCATACCTCCCCTTTCTGATTGGGTATGAATGACAATACAAGCTCAAATGAGGAGTGACAGAGCTCGGTCGACAAATCTCGTGGGATATAGGAGAAAGGATGGGCAAAATTGAGGGTTTTTGGTGATATTGTAGGCATGTTGGATGTTTTGACATAAATGAGTTGGGTAGAGGGGTCAAACTCTAGGTTTCCTTTTGGGAGGTTGTCAATCTTGGCACTGCGCTTGGCTAGGATGGTCATCCGATCTGGATGAACATTAGAATCCTGGTCCACGTTCTCCATGAATAATGTGCGGAGGTAGATCTTAAACTCGATAAAAGTAGTACAGGAAGCGGTAGAGCTTTAGGGTGGTTTGATGGAAGACCAGAGCTAGGCCAAAATATAGGTATGTGATCAACCTGAGAGGGAAAGTGATTTTGGTTCATTTTTTTAGGGAAAGGGGATTATTTTTGGTATTTTATTTTTAAAAAGGAGGATATGTTTTTGGTATTTTTTTTAAAAGAGGGAGAAAGGAAAACCCTCAGCATGGTTATTATTATTAAGTTCCACTTGTATTATGTTTGTCTAGAATTCAGGAAAAATGCCGGATAGGACCCGAGCCTAGAAAAAAGATTGGGTATAAGATACAATACACGATTTGACTTGTTTTTAGTCTCACGAACATGGTCCTATTTTAAAAATGGGAGAAATAATATGGAAATTCGGGCATTAGGGCAACCCAGAATTTTGACAGAGTTTCTCATTATAATCGGCAAACTAGATATGAGTGTCTTAGGGTAGACGCCTAAATAAGGTTGATTCACTTAGTGGGTTAGTGGAAGGGTTTCCCTTTTTGGCATGGCTTCTATGATATACCTCTTACCTATAAGGGAAATCATTCATTAGTACGTGTGGACAATCCATTTGATATACTTGAGTGTACATAAATTGCCTCAGGATATACCTCTTGGGGACGGTATGTTGGATAGTGAATTCGATATACTCGATGTACTTGAACGAGTTCCCTGTTATATACCTCTCATCGTGAGTTCATTCAAGCGCTACGATGAAGGGGGAACCGTTCAATATACGTCGAAGGTACTAGGCCAATGGAAGTATGGAATCATATCGCTTAGGTTAACCGCGCTCTGTAGGACCTACACCATCATGAAGTGAACCCTTATTAAAGGATAAAATTTTGGTCAATATTGCCATGCTTAGGTGATGTAATGTGAAAAAATGTATGACTATTAATTAATATCTTATGTAATGCTTTATGTATGCTAAATAAATGGAATACTACCATTATGAGGGGAATATAGAAGTAGGATGAGATAAGGGGGATAATAAAAGAAAGAAAAACTAACAATTATATACACGGAGCATGAGGACTGTACAAAGCATGATGATAGATATAAAGTGTGAAGCATGTGAATATACAAGTGAGTGAGGGATATGTGTAAGGTGAGAGAGTGGCATGAGAATATTGTGACTGAAAAAGCATGCGAATATATACAAGTGAAAGAAATGTGGAAGTGTGTGCTAGTGACACTAATCATGGATAATCTACAAGTGTTGGGTGAAACATACGTAAGTGAGAATGGATTTATATACAAGCGAGAAAAAAGTGAGGGTGTGTGCTAGTGAAACTAAGCATGTATAATCTATAAGTGGTGTGTGAAGCATGTAAGTAAAAGTGAGACTATATACAAGTGTGAGTGTGTGAAGTGAGTATGGTGAATATATACAAGTGAGTAAAAAGTGAAGCATGTGATAAGAAGGTGATATTTACATGAGAAAAGATCATGGCAAAGATAATCATTATGATAAGAATGAGATATATATATACAAGATGTAAGCATAGAAGTAAAGAGAACATATAAGAGGAGGCATACGTACACATGTAGAAAAGTAGGAGAGCAAAGAAATAACACCCATGTGAAAATATAGTCTAGTCCTCTAAAAGTCCCCAACGGAGTCGCCAGTGTGTCCATCCGGGTCGGATTCCTCCGGTGCTGGCCAGACCCAAAATCGGAGTGGGAGGGGGAATAACCCCTTGGAGGAGATCGTCTCCATCTCTTCCCACTGTGCGCATGTGAGTGATTCGAGGATAAGGGGATTCTCTTTTCGCCACTCGCACTGGTATTTTTGCGTGCTGCCTCGAATATCAAATCGGATATAGTCAAAAGGGGATAACACAAAGGAATTGAGTAGCCAACCTCTTTTACTCAAAACAGGTAAAAGATATGTAGCCGTCTCGAGAGAACGGTATCAAGGTCATACTGATGCATACGAAACCAAATGAATCAAGGGTAAAGGGACAAAGTTACGGAATGGGAAGGTGTTAGGCACCCATTTCGCCCTTTTGGTCTCTCATGGGCTATGTTAATATTCTCCTTTTCTACAAAGCGTGATGTGTGTGTACATATGTATAATGTCAATAACGGGGGAAGGAAATCATCCGACTCGCGTCATGGAAAAGACGAAGCGAAATCATCCTAAGGAGTGTACCCCAAAATGACATAAATATATAATGTAAGGGTCCATTGAATCATAAATCGCTACAGAAAAGAGAATATGAATGTCAAATGAGACACAAATATATAGGAGTTCGTGACTCACAAAATAAATACAATATAGTATAAAAGCACAAAATAAGAAAGATAGAACTCGAATCCCAGGATTGGCTCGGGATGCCTATGTAGCCCAAGGGATATCAAAGTCCATATAGTATGATATGTCATAGGGTGGGGTTTAACTCATAAACCTAAATTTAAAACTCCTCTTTGAATGCCTTTGAAGAAAGCGTGCTCAAGTGTAAAAGTGAGGAAATCTTACTTTTGGAATTTACAAGTAAACCCTTTTTCTGTCTTTTGGATTTTATGAAAATATGTTATGTGAATACTAATACTAAAAAAGGATGTTAATTGATGTGAGATAATAAAGTGAGACTAAAAAAGATATCAAAATGGAAATAAAGTGAGTAAATAATACTAAATAGATAAACTAGAAAAGAGTAGGAATAGATCTCCTTAAAAACTTTTGCTACTGAATTTTGAAGGAGAATAGGCTAATTTTATGGTGATATAATGGTGGTGAAGTCGGGTGAGTAAGTGACCAAGGGTGGTAAGAAAATGCGGTGAGAGAAATGGAGGGAATGTTGAAAAATAGGGTTTTTGGGGGAATGACGACCCTCCAATTTCGAGAGAATGTTTTTGATTGCTCAAAGGGAGATCCCTATGAGTGAGGTCATAGTCACCTTAAATAATGCCATTATAGCGTTTGAGGGGGGAGTACCAATAGAAATGGTCCCTAGCTTGCCCATTGACACAGTTTTTGCCTTGCTGGGCAAGGAAAGTACACTCTGCCGATAAACGAGGGTCTGGGGTGCCTATAGGCACTCTAGAATGAACTTTTTCGGAAAAATGTGCATAAAATGCAAAACGTAAGTCCGAATCGTGCTGGTAGGTCTGGACCATTAGAAAGGAGAATCAGATCCCTTCAAGAATCCATTGAGCCCCTCTCGGGTTTAGGAGCTGACTGAAGTCAAACGGGGCTCAGAAGCACCCAATGGTCTCTAAATGGGGGGTTTCGGAGTAAAAAGGGTCATTCATGCGAATGGTGAGGCTGATTCGTGCACGACACATATCATTGGAAAGGAGATTCAGAGCCTTAAAAGATTTCATTGAGCTTCGCTTAGTTTGGATAGTTGACCAAGGTCAAACAGGGCCCGGGGGTGCCTAGTTACCTTTAGGAGTAAAATGGGTCATCATCCATGCAAACTGTGAGGCCAAATCTTGCATGGCATGAACCATTGGGAAGTGTATTAAGAGCCCTATGAGGTTTTATTAAGATTTGATCATGTTGGAGAGTTGATCAGAGTAAAACGGGACTTAGAAGTGCCTGGTGGCCTTTAGCTCAATTCTCGGAGTAAAAATGATCGTTCGTAGGAACCATGAGGTTGATTCATGCACGATATTGATTGTTGGAGAGGGGATTTAGAGACCTATAATGTTTCATGAGATTCACTCAGGTTAGAGAGTTGATTGGAGTCAAACGATGCTCAAAAGTTCCCGGTGGCCTCTAGATCAGTACTCAGAGTAGGACCTAGGATTTTCGGAGGGAGGAGGAATGTTAGGGACCTGAGAGGTACTTAAAGAGTACTAAGATGGGGTGTTTACACCAACTAAAGACTTAAAACCTTCCTTAGGATTATCCCTAAAGGGCTAGCCCACATATTTTATTTATTTTTGTATAAAAAAACGGGCGACTCTAAACAAACCAACCGAACCCTTATTGCACAAAACCCACTTCGGACTAGGCCTAAGAATGACGGGTGTGTGACTCAACCTGGACATGGACTCAAATATTTTTTAGGGTAAAGTCACCGAGTCCAACCTCGTACTTATAACCTAACCTTGGGAGAAGGTGATGAACCGAGAGACAAGCACTCTTGTGCCCGCCATTGTAACAAGTCCCTCTTCCTCCTAGCGCCCGAGGCCCGCAACATCGCAATATGTGCACTCAAAGGAAAATATTATGAATCATCTAATAAAAAGGTATACATGGGGATCAAGTGAAAAATTTATAGTGATGAAGGATTTTAAAGCCTGTAAGACCCATAGTGTCAACATAACAAAAACCTTAACTATGATATCCAACGAAATACGGTCAAAGAGACAAACTAATTATTCATGACTTAATTTCCCATGATATAATAATTACCTCTTCTTATTCTTATGATGAGGTAGTGCAAAATTTGTAGCTTGTAACATGATAAACTTTATTTTAATGAATATTATAGATTGTATGTAATGGTCAATGGGGTATTAATGGGATACTCAAAGAACTAATAAGGCTGGTATTAGTGTTGGCGGAGTCAACGAATCATCAGATTATCGACCTACTATGGATTATGTGTTCCTAACTGGAGCACGTTGATACTGAGGCATATATGGACAAAATTGATAATGGGGGTCATAATGATTGGTTATTATCTTTTATCTACAAGGGATATTATGTGTAAATGTGATGGGTACTAGGATCATTTTGTTTGGGTGTTGTATATGTTCTATACTTTTATTAAAGTGTTCACTCAGTGTATCATTTCTTAAGTGTTGAATTATTTAAATTTTTTGTAGATGGAATTATTTACTTGAGATAAACAAACATGTTTTGTATGTTTTATGTTACCTCAGACAGACAAACATGTTTTGTATGTTTCATAATACCTCAGATGGAAAAACTTGTCTTTTTATATTTCATAATACCTCAGATGGACAAACATGTTTGTATGTTACACAATACCTCAGACGAACACACATTTTTTGTATGTTTCATAATTCCTCAAGCGAATAAAACTTTCATTACATAAATTGGAACCAACTTCTTTTGCTATAAATATGAGGTATTTTGTTTTGTGTATTACAAAATTCGAGCAATAGATAATATAGAAGAGTTGTTAATTCTCAGTCACCGCCGTCCAAAGCAATCTAGGTGGAAGTATATGGTTATCGGGGCATTCATGCATATGGTATAGTCAAATGTGTTGTGCAACCAAATGTGTAACAGTGATGAGGTGAAAATGAGGGAGATAGTGAACAGGGAAAGGCAAGTTGGTTATGACTGTTTATGGGATGATTATTATAGCACACAACCAGTGTAGGAAATTCAAACGACATTTTCGAATGCATCGTAGCCTTTTTAATTGCATTCACGATACTGTTGTTTCTCATAACAACTACTTTGTTAAAAAACCTAATGGTTTGGGATGTATCGACTTGTCTTCTCGCCAAAAGGTAGTTGTTGCGTTTCGCACATTATCGAATAGGTGCTTTGTATATATTTGGGGGGAGCATATATGTATTGGTGATTTTATAGCTCAAAAGGGATTGATAAAGTTTTTACAAGGTGTAGTAGTAGTAGTAGTATTTGGCCATGAGTATACTCGATATCCACTACTTATATCTTTTACGCATTACCGAAGAAAATGAAATCCGAGGTCTTCCGGGGGTGCTATGGAGCAAAGATTTCATGCATTGGGTGTGGAAGAATTGTACTGCAGAATGGCATAAATAATATAAATGGCATAAGACTGGGGCTACGATTAGACTTGAAGCGGTTGCATCCTATGATCTATGGATTTGGCGATCTTTTTTGGGAATTCCAAGAAATTGTAATGATATAAATGTCTTGAGTAAGTCAACCATTTTTTATGATGTTCTTCAGGGTCAAAGTCCTCCACTAAGTTTCAAAGTTAACGATTTGGATCATAATATGGGGTATTGCCTCGTCGACGTAATTTATCCCCCCTATGCGACATTTATGAAAACCTTTAAAAAATAGGAACCAAAAGTAAAGATTATTTTCCCAACAACAAGAGGGTGTTCGCAAAGATGTTGAGCATGCATTCGGGGGTCTACAATTAAGATTTTCTTTTATTAGAGACCCAACAAGGCTACACAGTAAAGATAAGCTTTCAACGATCATGAACGCATGTTTGATCCTTCATAATATGATTGTTGAAGGTGAGGGAAGGCATTTGGATTGACGTAAAGAATATGATGACGTACCAGAAGAAGACACTAAGTTTAATGAGACGATGCTGATGATAATTATGCATACGTGGAGATAAATATTCGTATGCACTGCAAAAGTAATCACCTAAAACAGCGTGTGGTCTTAATAGAACACATATAGTCTACTTTTGCAAATGCCTCTCCTTAATTTAGTGTGTTGCATGTTCAATGTTTAATGTTTTATTTATTATTAATGTAATATATAATATTTTATATTAATAGTTGGTTTAATTTGTGTCAAGTTAGGATTGAGAAATGATATTATACTATTCAATTTAAACAAAAATGATTATTAACTAAAACGCTCGATATAAATATTCAAACACTACAAATAGATGCTACTGTTGAAAGCTTACGGATAATAAGTAATCATGCGAAAATGACGTTTGTTGTCTCTTGCGATTCATTATTTCTTGGACTCGATATTGATGGAAGTCTAGTTGGGTTGAGTTAAAATTTGATGTGTCCATAAATTTTATAGATTCTTCGACTTTTCTATCACGACTCTCTTTTCTACGCCACTGCATTTCAATTTTCTCTTCTCTCATTTCAATGATTACTGCAAGTTTATGCCAAATTGTTGGTTCAATCATCTATCTTCCTCACAATTTTTTAGCTATGTTTTGTTGAATGTTGAAACACCATTCAAAATCGCATCGTTAAGTTCAGTATTGCTTGCCTTGACTTTTCCCCTTTTAAGTAACTTGGCTTATTTTTGGCCCATTAGCCTAGGGTATGGCTGTCCAGCGTCTAGTAACTCGTTGTCTCATAGGTTAACTCTTGGTGATCTGTTTCCACTATTTTCTTACGAATCTGATGCATCACTAGGAGAATTCATATCGAATTGAAATCGTTGGGCCTTGATGCTTATTTATAGAAGTTAAACTCGTGAAAAACTTTTAAAATTAGGTAACACATGTCAAACATGAACGACTTGCCTTTATTCTCCATTTCAAACTTCGCCCCGGACCCGATTGACCTAAAATTGGCACATCAATTGTGAAACAATTGCTTAAATTATATAAGTTTACAAATTGTATATAAGAGAATATTGTTTGTTTCGCTGCCCTGATTTGCCTCTTTGCACGTTTCAACTTGGATACATAAAGCATAACTTTCTTCTGTATCAAGCCAAACCTTGTCTGTAAAATAGATTCAATTCACGGTTCGATTGTTTCCGAGTTACATTCTAAGGAATAATTTTTGATGTCTTTAAGAGATCAAAAATTAGTTAGTGTAGTTAGTGAGACCCATATCATTTAATGAATGTGAGTCAGGCATACCGTGGTTTTAGATTTTGTTAAGAAAACCAATCTTCTTGTCCAGTGGTATAACGCTGTCACTGGGACAGTCTTAGGGGTGGATTGGGTTTGGTCCCAGTTCGATCCCGGGCACTGTCAAAATAATATTTGGCCAGGAAAAATCAAGAATCGCGAATGAAGATTAGTCGATGTACGCGTAAGGTGATCCAGATACCTCGTTTCGTTGAGAAAAGTAAGTAAAATGTAAGCGGAGGAGATGGAAACAACAGCCAAAAATGTCAGCGCTAGTCCGTTATGGACGTTGGTGTTCCCAACTCAAACAACTCTCTTCACATACTAATAAACTTCCACTCACCTTCCACTGCTCCGCCGGTTCCAATGACTCAACACCACCTCCAATCCAAGTTTTAGCCACCCAATCAGCCGGTCGAGGTGTTTTCGCCACTCGTAATATCCAATCTGGGGAACTAATCCACACTGCCAAACCCATTATCTCTCATCCAACTCTCTCTTCAATCCACAGTGTCTGTTATTTTTGCCTCAAGAAAACAGCTTTTCAATCTCAAACAATCTCGTTTTGCAGTCAACAATGTAGTCAACAAGCTCAGGTATAATGGGTTTTTATTTTATTCTTATATATGGGTGTGTGTATTAAATAAAGTTTATCCTACTTTATGTTTGATGTTGCTATCTCATATGGTTATGTATTTAAATTTTTTAATACATATTAGTTTTCTATGAAGAGATTACTTATCAGGTGTTTGTAACTGGGCCTCTGAGATAAATAAATATTGGCTTTTTAGTTTTACACTTAATAAATAATGTAGGAATCTACTAAAAAAAGAGAGTTCATATAATTTTTATAAAAAGAATCACCCTTCATTTTATTTTAAATGAAAGAATATAATATTTTTTTTTTTAATGTTGGGTATGTCACTTAGACATATTCCTTACAATAGTTGATAAAAATAACTTTGTAGGTACGGGTGAAAACGAGTCCAGCCTAGCAAAAGGTTGCTCTAGCTTGGGTTGGAATGTTTAAAAGCTTATAAATATGTTCAAGTGCAGCTCATTTTTCCTACAAGGCGAGCATAAACGAGCTTTTAGGCGAAGGAATATGAGCCAAGCTCGAGTAGATTGGTTGTTTTACACTATTTTACTATGATTATTGGGAATTGGGTCGAATCCGAGCCCAGCTTAAAAATGTGTTCAAGCTTCATTCATTTATTTTATGAGTATCTCTCGAACGAGATTTTATTCGAACGATCATGAACTGAGCTCGAGTAGCTTGGTTCGTTTTATAACCCTATCAGGAGGGATGCTTTTCACCATCACGATTTATATGTGGGGGGTGAGGGTGGGGGCGCTTATTTATAATTCTTACAATACTTGCTAAAAATACTTTTGGTCTGTTTTGTTTAGAATAATTACTTGGTTTATGGTATCTTTGGGAGAGAACTAGCTTTGTTTTTATCACTTGATTCCAAGGTTCTAAAAGGCGCGAGGCGTGGTCGAGGCGTAGAGGTCAAGCCTCAAGCCTTAGGAGCCTAGGCGCGCCTAGGCGAAGCCTAGGCGTCAAAAGGCGTTTTTCCTTTTTTTATTATTTTAATTATTCCAAGGCTAGTAATATAATAAAATAGTACATACCTTGAATTTTGAAAATATATCCATATGTTTTGTAGCCATCTTTCTCATATTCATGCTTCATAACCAATATTTGTCTACTAATCTTTTGTTTTTTTTAAAAAAAGTGTGCCTTAAGGCTTTTACCAATAATAAGGCGTAATAAGGCGTAGGCGATGCGTTTCTCTCAAGCCTCAAGCCTAGGCGGGCCTAGGCGGAGCCTAGGCGGGCCTTTTAGAACAGAGCTTGATTCACCGAGTATAACTAATAGTTAAATTCCCCTCCCATAACTAGTCTTTGGTGAATTGGGTTTATGTACGAAACTGTAGCCTAATTGTCAAATGCTCATTATGTATGGATTATAAATACATCTATTTATATTCCTTGATTTTGTTAGTCTGTCAAATTATTTAAGGATCTTTCAGATGTACTAACTATAAAAGACTAATGCAATACACAATTAGATTTTATGGCATCCAATGTTGGCATAAATTCTATGCCTTCTTCAACTTTGATTGAACCCATGGAAGGTAAAACCAAATTCTGTTCATATTCGCTATAAATTTTTTCATGAGCTTGAAATGGTATCGAAAATACTACGAGAAGTTCATTATGTGTCCCTGTCCAAGTCTTTATTTTGTCCTTGCTTAGGTGGATTGATTTTCATTTTCAATAGAGATGCATTTTGAATCCTATAGAAAAGCCACTATGAAGTATAACAACAATTTCAAGAATTTTAGTGAGCTTGCTCAGAGTTTCATGAAACGAAATAGTGTCCGGAAGATCTATGGAATAGATTGACATTTATATAAAGGTCAATGCTGTGCACAAATCCGACACCTTAACCAACAATGCAGAAATGAAAATAAGATGGAAATCGCTATAGAAAATAAATGACAAGAACAGAAGATTTAAATGGTTCACCCAATACAGGTACCCACAGGAGGGAGGAGTTTATCTCACTATGAGAATAACCCGGTATTTGAGCACACTAACACACATTCACCTCTCACATTTTTCACTTTCACGACAAAGATATACACTCTTTGAATCCTCCCCAAACAGCACAAGAAGTTTACAATGCTACTACTTCTTATGCTCTCTGCATTACTTGTATATTTTCAGCCTTCGCTCTCCTGTATATAAACAAAGATGTCTTGAGACATGTGTGAGACATAACATTATTTTTTGATAAGCAATCAGAGTATATTAATATAAACTATCTAAGGGAGTGGAATCCCGTATACAAAAGATATACAAAAAGTCTTCATAAGACCATAAAGATATAAAAGGGAAAGGAAAACAAAAACCTATCCTTCCTCCCCCTTCCTCATGCCCAACCTCTAATTATACAATTAAGTCCCCTTCCCCAACTCCTCCAAAAAATTTAACAACCGCTACAAGAAAAATGGTTAGGGGCGTGCTTGAGCAGTCTTAGAGCTCATTTTAACAGCAGGCTCAACACCACTTTTCCGAATAAGTTCTTTGACAATGGGAATACTACACGACTTCTTTTCTTCATCAATTTTACCAAAACTGATGTGAAGTTAAAATGAGCGTGAGCAAATTAGTTTTCGACTACACAACAACAACATAATGAAGAAAAGGAATTTTCTCTATATTAGTATTTCTCAAAATAAGGAATGAATACAAATGAGGGACTAAGGTTGATGTGTATCAATGAATGCGGAAGGGTTATTATTACAACTACACAACAACTACTAACTATACAACACCAACAATAACAACAAATAAAACTAAACGAAGAAAATGGATTTCTTTTTCTCTCTATATTCTCTTTCTCAATATCTCAAAAATATAGGTTTACCTCAAATGAGGCTAGATGGGGAGTATTTATAGGGAATGGGAGAAGCTTCTAGAAGTTGTTAGCCAAGTACGAGTTGTCATGAGATGAGTTGTCATGACAACTCATCCATAACAACACTAACTAATGGAACCTTCTAGAAGCTTCTATCTCAACCCTTACTACAATTAAAAATGTAACAAAAATACCAAACAAATAATAAATGGAAATGACAATATTATTACATCTAAAATACAAAACAAAATAAGTCTTCTCTCGAGAGCACAACCACGCGCTACGTATCAAAAAACACATCATTCTCCCTGTCTTCGAAAAGCTCGTTTTACCTCATTTTCACGGGCGGAACAACCCTTCTGC
Source organism: Sambucus nigra (assembly GCA_949130495.1). NCBI lineage: Eukaryota > Viridiplantae > Streptophyta > Magnoliopsida > Dipsacales > Adoxaceae > Sambucus > Sambucus nigra. The sequence continues at coordinate 364,240,391 of OX422222.1, forward strand.
CACCGGAGCCCAATCTGGTTAATTCGCCGATAAGGAAACCCTAGGTTTCATGCGTGTACCTCCAGAAATCAATCAGAGCATGTCACTTCCAGCCCTAACCCAATCGGACTCCATGCCGACCCAGAAAAGGAGTCACCAGCAGTACCTGGGCTGAGCGGCGCTGCCGCCAACCTCTCCTCGGCCCCAGATTCAACCTGAGACCAAACAACCCCACCCGAACAACCTTAATCTCTTGCCCTTCTCCTTCCAATTTATTCTCAACACCTGAAGACACAAACCTTAAACAATTTTTTTTTCTAACCCCAAAATAGCCCCAGTAGTCCAGTCCAGCCCCCCTCCCTACCCCGCTGCCTTGCTACACTGGATACCTATATTTGACCCAATTACTAACCCTAGCCCAATTTTTTTTAAGCCAAAACCGCCCCACCCCCTCTTAATTCCATTTTTACCCTTTTTCCCACTCATTAATGCCCAACCACAAGTAAATCCAACCCAAAACGGGCCTGCCCTACTTCGAGCCAATCTCACCCTCCCTATTGACCTCTATTCCTCTCAATTTTTGACACAACACATGACTTCCTTGAGAAATGTACCCAGCGAGGATACATTTTTCGATTATTTGCCACCGGGGCTGTCGCCGTATTCATCCCTCTTGTATCGTCCGGTCGGATTCAAGGGTCCACCAAGCCAAGTTGCAACCATGTGCTTATGGTGTTGAGAAGGCGGAGTGGTCATTAGTTTTTGGTTGCTCGGATTATGTAGGGAGGCATCGTTGAGATTCAGGTATATTAGACCCACTTGTTGAAGTTCCATATGGGTCTAACAGAAGTTCGGCCGGTCCATTTGCGTGCTGGATTTGATTTGGGGTTTTGCTTTGCTTTGGACATTAACATTTGTACCGACACGTGTTCATGTGGCATTGATGAGTCACTCTCCAAACTCGAGGACGAGCTTTTTCGAAGACGGGGACATGTGGCGCGTAATTGTGCCTACGAGAGACGACTATCTTTTATTTCTTATTTTTTAGTTTAGGGTTTATTGTAATTTTCCTTAATTTTTAATGTTTAATTAGTTTCCAAGTATGTTTGGAACTAATGGGTCATTTTTAGGTATTAGTTGTCGTTTTTGGTCTTTTTGGGTAATTGCTTGATTAGCAAGCTAACTCTTCCTAAAAATAGGCCCTTTGGACCTCATTTGTACTTAACCTTGAATATTGAGAATTGAGAATAGAGAGAGAAATAACCCATTTCACTAGTCTAATTTATTCGTTGTTGTTATTGTTGTGTAGTGTAGAAATAACGCTTCTGCATTTGTAGATTTACATTACAATCAATCAATGTAACAGTATGAAATTATTTATAATAGATCCAATGTTTTTAACATAATAGCAAAGAGAACGTATAGTATAGGGAAAACCTAATCCAACATACAAATGGGAAAGCTATGCCAGATATTTTCGATGATGTTTGATTTGGGTTCAAATCCAGTAATCCAAGGCTGGAATGAGATTGGTCAAGGCATTGGGCAACAAAAAAAATTAGTCAAGTCTCATACGCAGACCCTCTTAGCATCCATAATCATATGAGTTAGTATCATATATCTTCTTGCGTTATTTTATGAGAAATTGCCAGAAGTATTGGGATTATTTGCAACCAATGCAAAAGTTTTAGGGAGTTTAAGGTGAGTAACCGTTGTGCGATCATGTTGAAATCATCAAATTACTCTATAGTAGATAGACTCACACATATAGAGCTCGATTTGCACAATTAAATAAAAATATGTACATATACAATCGAAATCTAAAATTCCAGAAATTAAGTATGCAAATGGGAATCAAATATAAGTGTGTGATCATGTGTCCATGTACAAGTGAGAAGATATACCTAAAGAGTGTCAATTAGATTTGCCTTATCGGTATCATCCTCAGGAGGCGTCTCAAAGATTGTCCAAGATGGCCAACCATGCTCGTTAAAATACCTGATATCCCAAACTTCAATCATCAAAGCAACCAAAACTAGAAAGAGCCTATTAACCCAAATTCTAATCATCATATCAACCGGTACTAGAAAGAGGAAAAACACACACACACTTACAGTACCTGATATTCCCAAACTCTAATCATCAAGTCAACCAGATTTAGAAAGAGGAACACAGACGCGCAAATCAACTAAAGCTAGAAAGAAACACACATGCGCACTTAAAGTACCTGATATCCCAGACACTAAAAGGAACACACTTGCACACTTACAGAAACACACATGAATCCATGTTGGACCGATTGATATACCAATAAATCAAGTTCCTTTTTACGATAAAAACTCAAACGGAGACGGAGACGCCATTTAGAGAATGATAAATATAAGTAACTGTAATTAGTCGATACATGTAAAGTCAAAATTTATGAATTCGTTAATAGGGAGTATTTTTCACTTTATACAAAATTATTCCATATTCGACTTGCAGTCATTTTGGAAGAATCTTAGTTTGTCAAGCACTTGGAAATCAATAATTAGAGAGAATCCATCGAGCTGAAATTCAATACAACGAATGAGAAATTACAAGTTTCGCCTAAGCTTCGTTTAGAGAATACTTCCTTTTTGTTGAAATGTGCAACTTTTTTTGTGTCAATCTCTCCCATTCTCTTTATACCAGTAAAATCTTGGGCATACGTCCTTCAAAGCCTATAGTAAAACAAGAAAAATTATAAGAAAAAACGACAAAACAAATCTTCGGAAAAGCTATAAGAAAAATGAAAATTAAGCTCGCTTGTTAAAACTTCTCCAACCCAAATCACATCCATACATGACTCGCATCTAAGATAAACAGTGAAACTAATTAGCATTGTTCATGCCTCTTAGTCTACTACGAGCATGAATATCAAAGACAACACTACTACACAAAAGATAACCAAAAGCAAAAAAAAAATGCAAATTACTATGAGAACCCAAAATATATTCCTTGTTTCTCACTAAAATATAAACTTGGTTGATACAACGACCACAACGCGATCCTTCGAACTAAGATATTACATATATGTGATGAAAATTTATTAAGTTGTTCAATAATAGCAAATATTTGATGTGATCCGAGGGGTATTTTGATCATATCCTCTTTTATTTTTGGCTCCATATATTAGTTAATCATATTTTCATCTTATGTTGGATTTTATTTTATTTCATTTCATTTCATATTGTATTGGTTTATTTAGAGGATGGACTTTAGTTGACACTTGAGTATTAGGCTTATTGTATAGATGGGCATAAGTCACACATTGGTTAGTTGTTCCTTTAGTGCTCACCTCCCTATCCTATAAATAGGCCCCTCCTTTTCCTCATTTGGGGAACCGAACTTTTGAGTAAAAGATTAGTTATATTTCTCTCTCTAAATTAGTATGGTGCCTTTAGAGTTGCCATTAGACGTTTGGTGATGTCAATTGGTATCAGAGCGAGGTGTCACTCCCCCATTTGTGTGTGAGGTGTCACCACATTTTTTTTTTCATTTAAATCGTTTTTCACATTTTAATGACTCCCAAATAGGCAACACTTGATGAAAGATTTATCCAAATGCAAGAACAAATGAGAGAAGAAATTGCCTCTCTTATGGGGCAACACATGGCCACCTTCACCTAACACATGTCATCTCTTTTTCAAAACCCTAACCCTACCCTAACCCCATACCCCCCCCCCCCCCCCCCAAGACCCATCTTCATCTTCCCCCCACATTAACCCTAACTCCACCACTCACTACACCACCGCCCTAACTACCCACCCACCTACCCACCCACTAATATTTCACCATTAACCTTACACCACCCTCCTGCCGCCACCCACCCCTTGCCTCCTCCTGCCGCCGGAATTTTTTCAAACTCCTCCAAATACCCCCAAACTTCTCTCACGCCCTCTTTTCATCCTGATCTACAACTTCCCTCAAAGGCCCCACCCAAAAATACCCCTAAAACAACCTCAACCACCCATTTTACCCACGGCTCCGGCGAATTTGGCACCCTTCCCCTACCCCCTTCCAGTGGTCCGATCAACGATCCGACTTCGGATCCATATTTTCCACTCCCCAGCGACCCACCCCCTCTATTTTCACCCCGTTTGGCCAACTCCGGTCACCGGATCGCAGGAACTCCAGCCAATCGGGGTGGGGCAACCCCCTAAGCCTCCCAAACCCTTTTTTTCCACCTTTTTAACCCGAATAACTCCTGAATTATCCCACCCACCTAATTCTAGGGTTTTATCCCTTCCCCACCCACTTACCACCACTCTCACACCCCCCAACCCCTCCCTCCTCCCTCCCCCACCCATTTCTCACCCACTACCACCACCACCACCACCATTTCAGTCTCCCCACCCCCATTATTCTTTCGAACACCCGTTCACTCATCCACTCCCCTCCATATATTACCCTCACCCCTCCGCCTCCCATACACTACCCCCACCCCTATCAGTACGGCCCCCATGCCTATCTCTCACCCCATACACCCTACTCATGGTCCTTTCATGTCCCCTATACATCCACCACCCTCCATCCCACCCCCATTGCATCATCCACCCTTGCCCCCACATTTGTTCACCCATATTACACCGCCTGCACTCCCCATATGCCACCCCCACTTATTCCGTCTCACATCGACGAGAGTGAGGTGTCTAGTTCTTTTTCCTCCACCCCACACGGCTCCCACCCCTAGATTCGTGATTGGATTCCACCCCCCAACTTGCCTCCTCCACTACCAGATATTATTCCCCTACCCCCGACCTCTCTAAATGCCCGCTGATGTTTTTATTGCCATGAGCAGGGGCTTTTATTCGGTGCTTGTCCCCATTTTGTCCATGACCATCCTCTCCCCCACCCGGTGATTCCCCCACCTCCAGTTGTCTACCACCGCCTCCCCCACTTAATGTTCAGGCCATAGTTCTTCCACCCCAGATCACAAAGCATGATATGTTTGTTGATTTTGAGGATCTCCTCACAATTGATGACGCCATGATTCTTGCCCCACCAGGGGGTGATTTGTTGGCTTTAGCTCTTCAGCTGTTCTCTCGGAGTTTGCATGTCCTAACATGATTTCTATTCAGAATTTCAATATAAATCTCCCAAATATCATTTATCTTTCATGAAAACATAAATTATTATCTCCTACACTAGCATGGATGTGTTATCAACTAAAGAACAACAAGTTAGATAATTGCCTGGAAATCAAAGGTCTGATCCGACGAATTTGAGTGGTGTAGGAACGATCCCCTTCTTCCGGTCTACGCACTGATGGTGGAATTGGTGAGAGTGGTGTAGGGTTGGTGGCCCTCCTCCTTGGAACCCTTCTCTCTTCTCTCATCCGTAGCCTCTCTACAACTCTAATGTTTCTAACCCTCAAGGACTCTAACTCCCATTAGATATAACCTTTCAATTTTCGTCCATAATTAAGGCCTAAAATTGAAAATTACCAAAATGCCCTCCCGGGTTCCTGGTTAGGCCTAAAAACGTCCCGAGACTCAAACTAAACCCCTGGGTACACTTTTCTGACTATCTCGACCCTTCCAGACACATTAGCGCACTCGAAACGACCATACGAGTGACTTATAATTAATTCACTTTTTATTCTATTAATTTAGTTCCGACACTACACATGCGCGACCCGACTTAATTTCTATGATTGTCGTATTATTCACTCGCGACAATTTTTAATAAATTCAATCTCATATATTACTTCATCTAGTAATATTCAACATAATTCTTACCAATAATTACTAACTCTCGTTACGGTAGTAAATATTTATTTTAAAATTCGGATTAATATTAAATTAATTTATCCCAATTTAATTTAATTAATCCCATAATTAAATGTCATAAAAATACGGAGCATTACAATGGCTTCATGCATTAGAAAGAGATTCTTGGAGATCCAAAAGGTAGGGTCACAATTTAAAGAAGCTTGGTGTGGTGGAAAGAAGTTTATATTATAGTAAAAACCAAAAGGGAATGCTTTTAAAATATGGAAAACAACTAAAAACAAAGAAAATTTTGAGAAATATAAGTGGGTCAAGAAAGAAGTTAAGAAAATGGTAAGAGATGCTAAGTTTAAGGCGTGTGATCTTTATACAAAACTAAGAACACAAGAAGGGGAAAGGAATATTTATAAGTTTGCTAAAATTGGAGAGAGAAGAGAAAAAGATTTGAAAAATGTTAATTGTATTAAAAATGATGATTCTAGAGTCTTAGTCAGGGTGAAGAGATTAAGGAAAAATGGAAAAATTACCTTGAGAGATTATTGAATGAAAGATAATGGGAAAATATTAGACATGGAGGAATTTAGGGAAACTTGAAAAAAAAAATTCGCAAAATTTGGACAATAGAGGCTAGGATTGCTCTAAAAAAGATGAAAACAGGGAGGAATTTGGGGCCGATGGTATTCGTATTGAGGTTTGGAAGTTTTTAGGGGAGGAAGGAGTGTTTTGACTAACAAAATTGTTTAATAAAATTATAATGACTAATAAGATGCCCGATGAGTGAAGAAATAGTATTTTAGTACATTTTTATAAATTGAAGGAGACACACCGGAGAAGAAAACTACTGAGCCTATGGAACCAGGCACGGGGGGCTTGTTTAAGGCTACAGATGGCCTTTTTGAGAAGACAGACATGATCGGGATGTGCAGAATCAGCTCTGTTCTAAAAGGCCCGCCTAGGCTCCGCCTAGGCCCGCCTATGCTTGAGGCTTGGGAGAAACGCATCGCCTACGCCTTATTACGCCTTATTACCCCCTATTCTTAGTAAAAGGCTTAAGGCACACTTTTTTTAAACAAAACAAAGGATTAGTTGACAAATATTGGTTATGGAGCATGAATGTGAGAAAGATGGCTACCAAACATATGGATATATTTTCAAAATTCAAGGTATGTACTATTTTATTATATTACTAGCCTTGGAATAATTAAAATAATAAAAAAGGACAAACGCCTTTTTACGCCTAGGCTTCGCCTAGGCGCGCCTAGGCTCCTAAGGCTTGAGGCTTGACCTCTACGCCTCGACCACGCCTCGCGCCTTTTAGAACCTTGAGAATCAGTGAGCTAGAAGGTTGACTCATGTAGAGAGTCTTGTCAAGGATCTCATGGAGAAAGGCATTTTTCACATCAAGTTGACTAAGAGACCAGCCCTATGAGATAGCAAGGCTGAGAATTGTGCGAGCTGTAGTGGGCATGATGACGGGATTGAAAGTTTCCTCGAAATTAATACCGGCCTATTGGTGAAAACCCTTTGCAACCAGGCAAGCCTTGTGGCACTTAATGGAACCATCAACACGACGTTTTAGCTTAAACACCCATTTGCAGCTAACTACATGTTGAGCAAGATCTCGAGGAACAAGAACACAAGTAGAGTTATTCAGTAAGGCATTGAACTCCGTAGTCATAACCTGACGCTATTCGGGAATGCGGGAGACTTGAGAGTAACAGGTGGGTTCGGAGGTAGGGGAGGGTAGGTAAGCCAGAAGGGCTTTGGGAAGTGGATATCTGATGGTGCCATTTGTTCGGTGGAGGAGCTTATGGGTACCATCTTACTGTCGGGTGGAGGCAGAGGAGGAGGGAATGTCCGTGGGGTTGGAGGGAAGGGCAGGGTGTCTGGAGGTGGTTGGGCAGAACGACGGTGATAGTGTAGAGGATAGGGTTCATAAGGAGGTCGAGGAGTGGGTGGGGGTAAGGAGGGGGATGGTGCGGAAGGGATAAGGGGTATGGATATCCAGGGAGAAGGGGTGGAGGTGGGGGTAGCAGTAGAGAAGGGAAAAGGTGTTTATTGAAACGAACATGGTGGGATTTGTAGACACGGCCTATTGAGCGATCCAAGCAACGATATCTTTTGTGTTGTGAGTTGTAACCTAAAAACACACATTCGACAGTTCTTGGCAATAATTTATTAGTGAAATAAGCACCCAAATGCGGATAACAGGCGCAACAAAAAACACGGAGGTCGGAGTACGAGGGGGAACACCTGTAGAGACGGAAGAAGGGGGAAGCCAAATTAAAAACGGGAGAGGGGAGATGATTGATAAGAAGAACAGATGTGGAGACAACTTCAGACTAGTGCCAGAGGGGAACGCGACTAGAGAGGAGAGTGCTGGACATATCCCTAATGTGACGATGCTTTCGTTCAGCAAGACCATTCTGTGTGGGTGTGTGAGGGCAAGAAAGACAGCGGTGAATGTCGTTGGGCGTGCAAAATTCCTGAAAAGGGCCCTCATATTCTCCCCTGCCATCACTTTGAAATTGTTTAATAGAGGCGGAGAATTGTGTCTGTGTGTAGGTGACAAAATTCTTAAAGTGTATAAGAATTTATGATTTACGTTTCATAAAATATAACCAAGAAAAACTAGTAATCGTCAGTAAAAAGCACATATTATTTGTAATTAGAGACAAAGAGATTAAGAAATAGTCAAACATCAGAATGTATTAAAGAAAAAGGAGCAGCACTTTTTATTTCATTTGATTGGGGAAAGGGGAGGTGTCTGGATTTTCCCAAAGCACACTCTTGACAAAAGGAAGAATTAGTCTTAAATATAGGAGATAAAAATTTATGCGAGCCTAAATAAGAGATAACTTTGGTATAAGGGCGGCCCAAGTCTATGATGCCACAATATAGAGGAACTGTGGGAGGTAGATAGAGCTTGAACACGAGATGGAAGAGCGGGAAGCTTGTAGAGACCATCCTTATATAGGCCTTGGTAAAGAAGAGACCCTGTGGTGAGATCAAAGATATAGAAATGATGGGTATCAAAAGGACAAAGAAATTTATTATCTTTACAGAATTGAGCAATAAATAATAGATTCTTGCACATGGAAGGAAGAACATAGACATTGTTAAGATGAAAAGACGAAGAACCAAGAGGAAGTGCCATGTTACCCGTATAATTGATGGGGAGATGATCACCATTGCCAAGTTGAACGGTGTCTGGTCCAGAATAAGGATGACATTGCTGAAGAAGTGCTGGATTGCCGATCATATGGGTGGAGGCTTCGGTGTCTGGATACCAGCTGGGGTTATAGGAGGGTTGTGGAGGTTGGGCTATCTGAATTGCAAAGGCAGAGTAGAGAGAGCGAGGCACTAATGGCTGGATAAAGGTGGAGAGTCGGGTGCAAGTGCGGGATGAGTGACCAAAGCTAGAGCAGAGTTGGTAGTAGACCATGGGTTGCTGTGTAGGACCAAATCCAAGAACGTCAGGCTCAGGGTAACGCATGTTGTTGGTAGCGCTTTGGGGTTCGTCATTCTTTCTGACGATAGTTGTTATTCCGATAGGTGGTATGAGAAGGAGGGGCATGCTGAGAGGCTAGGAGGGAAGCAAATGGGGTGATGGGAGTGGACTTGTGGCGGGCCTCGTAGTTCAGCAAATGAAACCGGAGTTTGGAAAATTCAGAGCGTTAAGGCTCTCAATGGCAGTGACAAGAATCTCGAACTTAGGACCCAAACTGTTTAAAACAGAGTTAACAAGATCCATGTTGGAGACAAGTTCACTAATAGCGGCAAGAGCATCGGCAATGGACTTGGCTTCCTGAACGTAGTCCGTAATAAAGCGGCTGCCGCGAGTGAGACTTGTGAGCCTTTTTCGGTAGAGAGAGGCATTTGCAACTGACTTCTGAGAGAAGTGGGTCTTAATAATGGCCTTAAGTTCAGTATAGGTTGAGCATCCAATCACAGTGGCCAATAGATATTCTGAAAGAGTAGCGGTGATGCAACTGACCAGAGTTTTGTTAGCATGAAGCCAAGCAGTGCATTCTGGTTCATAGAGAAAGGCTTCAATTTGATGGGACCACGAAAGGAAATTGTCATCGGTTAGTTTGACTGTGACAAGATGGGTAATGTTGGGGATTTGGATATGAGAGGGTTTGGGGTAGATGAGATTTCTGTAGTATTGGTTGACATGGTTGGGGCTAAAATTGCGAAAGAGTAGTTTATCACAGTGAACAGTACTAGGATGAATAGTACCACGAAAATCAGTACCGCGGATAAGATGAGAAGAGGGAGGAGGCGGTGCAGTGTGGTGGCTGCGTTGTGGCAGAGGGAGGAGCTGTGGTCGGAGATGCAGAAGAAGAAGGAAGGAAGAGGCAGTCTGGGAGAGAGAGAATCCTGGGTTAGGCTGATACCATGAAAGAATTGGTAAATTCAATTTTTTTGTCTTTCTTCTCCAATTGGAGGCATATATATATAGCTCTTACAATATAAAGGGAACATATAAGCATGATTTATGCCTAAGATTGTCCATTATTTACACCAATGATTCCCATAAACTATGGCATGTTTTAAGGGGCATGTTTTAAGGAGCATGTTTTATGGAGTTTTAACAAGATCATCATGCGAACGAGCTTCCCACGAGGCCAGCCTCGTGCGAACGACGTTATCATGATCATCTTACAACGAATTTTGGAATGAAAGATTAATTTTACATGTCCGGAGATAAGCTCGTGTAAACGGGATCAGGCTCTGGTGCGAACGATTCGAACGAGAAAGTTAGAAAAACTGGTTTTAATTAAAAATCACATTTAAAACTTATAGCAGTTTCTAATTTTATTTTTAGAATAGATGCTAAGCGCATTTAAAATGCTTTTAAATAGAAATCACATTTACAATGACCTTACAAGGCTTTTTTTTTCAAATGATAAGATACTAAGCACAATCAAAATGGAGATATCTACTAACCAAACAATGATATTTCATTCTTATTATTAGTAATTGGGTGAAATGTGATAAAAAAAAATCTTATGAATAAAATCAGGTAACCAAAGTGCTCTGAGAGAGAGAGATGTGGTTGACTAGAAGTCATTTTCTTACAGTATTACCAGTTATTCCATTCTATGCGACAGGCACAGACTATGCCTTCAATCTTTATTAGATCATACAAATTAGTTATGGGTGAAAAAAGACGAGTATAGTACAAACTTGAGAAAAATCTAAGGGCTCCCTGTTACTTGCTCCATGGTGAAATCTTATATAAAATTCTACATGGTTTAATTAATTATATGATGATCCATTGTGGTCCAGTTCAAAATTAAGTGTGGAAATGAATCAGTTGGTATTTATAAGCAAAAACTGAAATTTGGGTCCAACTAGTTATAAGTTGTATCAAGCTTTAAGAATGTAATTTTCAGTATCTATTTTTCTGAACTTTCGCTTTTGCTTTCCATGATTAGGGCTTTTATGATGTTGAGAAGCAAGCAGATTGGTCAGCCTTTGATGATTATTGCCGGTATGGAAGTTTCATCATAACCTTTTCTTTCATTTGCCTATTCCTAATAGATCTCTACCACTGTGTTAATTAACATGTTCCATTTAGGTTACGTTAATGATCCGGGAATCATTCCCAAGATTTTCGAGATATGAATATTGAAGAGCTTGATTAACGGAGTAATTTATTGGATTTTATAGATTTAAATATTTCACTTTGTTCTTTTACTGTTTGATAGCGAGCTAGAATGACTTAAGGATGAGTAAGACTTGTAAGCTTTTGTGTATAGAAAGAATATAAACTCTCTCCTTTTTTGGGTTAGTTTGAAAACCTACCATTCTTACTAAGGTTGTATTTGTAATACCATGATAAGGAACTCAGGTGGTCTTTTACCAAGGTCACCCCAACCAACCTAAATTGGTGGATTGAGCCATCTGAGCCATTTTACATTAAGTCCAGAAGCCCCATATTCTTTAGCATCTTAGTACATGCCAAGCACTTTGGGACACGTGAAATTGAAATTATTCATGTTTTAATGTAACTACCCGCATTATAGTTTCATTTCAAATTCCATTTTGTAGGATGATTATAAGCCACTCAAATCATTTATCAAGCTCTTAATGAATTAGATCAAATACCGGAATTTGATGCAATAATTTGTAGCACTGGGTTGTTGATACTTGATATAATATAGTCCAGCCATTAGAAAACATATGTTAGCACTGACATGAAATATACTAGTAAATTTTCTATGAAATTGGTACTTTTACAAACTACTATAACAAGAAAAACTTCTACTCAGTTGAGTTAATTTTATGCAATGATGGGTTGGCAAAGATTCATTGGTTGCCCTATAAGTAAGTCGAGCATGGTTCGCTTTATTTTGTACTAGTCATGAGCAGAAGAACATTCTTATATGTGATATACTCTTGTCATTCAAAATGAAGAAAATAAAATAAAAACTTTTCTCCCTTTCTCTCTGATTTGTAGTTGGGAGCAGAAGCGATTTTACACTTCACAACAACAATAACAATTAGAGGCCAGGGGCCTGACTTCTCTCTAATTCTCATTCATATGTGAAGTAATAGTAGTGATTAGAAAAGGAGGCCAATGGCATTATAGGCTAAATTATCTTGCCAACCAAGATAACTCTAAAAGGCCAAATGACTAAAGAGGGCACACACACTGGAACCTTCCAACATTCCAAGGGAATATTACCTCAACTACCTATGCTAATAGAAAGAGGGAAAATTTCTAAACTAGACATGAAAATAAAATAAGGAAAAATACAATTAGTTTCCCGGGACACCCATCTCTCTCTCTCTCTCTCTCTCTCTCTTGTAAAAGTGTATTTTTGCCATAAAAAACCACTGTCAATCATCATTATCTTCCTGATGATGGAAGTAGACTGGCTTGAACCTTTCCCCCCTCTCAAGAATGAAACATAAGCTTATTAGTTGGTGATAGTTTTCAGAAGCCATTCTCAGATCCATTCCTATATAGAAGGAAATAAAAGAGAAAAAAGGTCTCATGCTTATATAAATTAAACGTTGGAATGAAATTATTTACAAAGGATGAAAAATTATAACTTGCGAATTACTCAAAATCTCATTGGATGAATGTAATCATAGATTTTTAAAGTATGCGTTCATGTTTTTCAATTTTTGATCATGGTGCTAAGGGAGCCTTGTTAATTTGGTTCATCATCTATTTTTTTGTTAACCTATTTAACCCAAAAAAGAAGTTAAAATTGTCTTAGGTCATGATTTAATATTCACTATAGAAATCCGTTCTTCAGCTGAAAAAAATTTAACGGTCTATCTCTTTGAAATCTTTTCTTTTTTTGAAGAACTCAGGGTTTAAAATATCCACTTCTCGTCAAGCGGTTAGCTTGCATGGTCATATCAGGAGTAGCTTCCGCAGACAGTATTGACATACTTCAACCTGGTCATTTATCTTCTGAAATGATTTTACTCGTAAGAAACTCTCCTATCTTTCCATGAATGATTATAATGAAATTATTTGAAATTGAGGATGGCCCATCATAGCTAAAAATAAAAATGTCTGTTTTTGCATGAGTAGCATTTATCGTAATTGATTTACGGTACTAACGTGGAACATGATTTAATCTGAATGGTTTTGTTGGTACTTATCAGATGGAAAAGGAGTTTGATTTGCTAAGAAGTGCCTTTGAAGATGCAGATATGGCAAGCGAACAGATTACTTGTATCTGCTTCATGGCTATGAAAGCTACTTTCATTTTTCTTTAAGTTCTTGTGTATTTTTTACTTACTCCTTTGAATTACGTAAAATTGGAGATTCCCATGTTTTTATAATCATTTGACCCCCCTCCTCTCATTTCAGGAGATGCCCCCAAATATTGCAAATTTTCAATAACCATTAGATAACAACACATGGGGGTCAAACAATTATGAACATAGGGAGTATTTCAAATTCTGGATATTGACCGGTAAAGTAAAAAAAAAAAAAAGGTCCTCTTTTTTCATTTTTTTTTACTTGTTTGATGCCTTGCATTTTAAATGACCATTATCTTTGATTTACTAGTTCTAACAAGGCAATGGTACATTGGCGTACTGGCACGGATTCGTATCAATGCCTTTCGTATTGAATTGGCTGGAGGGTTGTATGAAGATCTTCATTCCTTAGCGGCAGCATCAGTAGAAGCTGAATCTGGTGTTGGAAATTCCGTTTATATCCTTCCATCCTTCTACAATCACGATTGTGGTGAGTTTTTTCTTATTCTTCTGCAAATACACTGTGTGCTGTTACAAGAACCTTTTTATAGGGATGTAGGAGACATTTTAGAACAGAGTGAGTCATTATTTTAATGTTACTCTCTTCTAGGGATGTTTTTTTTGGGTGGGGGCGCACATTAACCAAATAATGAAAGAAAGGTGGAAGTTAGGTAGTTATCAGAAGATGGTACCATTACCATCACCACCAAACCTTTGATTAATTAGTTACCGGTCATCATACTCACAAGAGCCCTTGTAACTTATACAAAAACTCCTTTAAAGGTTAGGATTTGACAAGATCAATCTTGTGTAAGGTGTTTCTTTCTTTTGTTGTGATACGAGCATGATGGATTAAGCACTGCAAGATTGACCATTCAACGGCAAAAATGATATATTGACCAATATAAGAGACCAAAATTTCAAGGGACCAGGCGATTCCTGCTGCAGAATTATGTGCGGACCCCATTTCTATGACGGACCAAAATTTTACCATCCAACGACTGATATCATTTGGTTCCCTAAGTTGGTCAGTGTATCATTACTCCTTTTATAGGACTGACTATGGGCAGCCTAACATTCTATTACGTTTTTGATGCACTAAAGTGTATGCCTTGGCAAATAGAATTAAAAATAAATAAATATGTTTGAGGTCCAAATTGTAGTGATCCAAATTTAAGTTGTCGTCTGTGTAGACTAAAAGTTGTAAGATTGACGGTTCCTTGTGCAAATTGAGAGTTCTAGCTTTTTTCCCCTTCAGATCCCAATGCACATATTTTATGGATTGAAAATGTGGATGCAAGATTGAAGGCTCTCCTTGACATTGAAGCAGGTTAATCTCTTATACTTTCTAAGTAGAGCATTTTTTCTTTGTGTGGTGCTTGTTTTGTTTTTCCTTATTTAAGTTCTTAATATGTGTTCTAAGCCTGCATTTGTTTTTCCATTTGAATCTGAGAACTGAAGACTGTGTCTGAAATCTGAATCAAAAAAATATATTTATTTTTATGTATTAATGAATGTCTGAGTGGATGCATCTCGAAAGATTCAGAGGTAATTTTACCTCTTAATCATTCAAGAGGCAAATATATAGCTGTTAGCCTCCTAATCATTTAAAAAAATAAAGAGTATTTGGTACCTCTTAAGTCTGAATGGTTCTGATTTAGACTCATGAGGTAAAAACGCACGACCCCTATGTCTCACGTCAACATAACTTTGATTGACAATACTTTCCACAGAAAATATGGAATTTTTCAGATTTTTAAATTTTTGGTGTGTTTGATTGTCTAAGTTTTCTTTGGAATTTTTTTCCCGATTGTGCTACCGTCGTACAAATTGATAATGCACATTTAGACGTTTTTCATGGCAAAAAAATTATTTGATAATGCAAAACTTAGAAATGCCCTCCCCCCTCCCCTTCTGCAATCAAATTGATGTGTATGGGATTTATAGCGACACGTGGCACGTGGTTGTGCCTCCGGGAGAAGATTATCTTTTATTTTCCATTTTTAGTTTAGGATTTATTGTCATTTTCCTTTATTTTTAGTGTTTAATTAGTCCCCAAGCATGTTTGGGGCTAATGATCACTTCCTATAAATACGCCTTTGACCCTCATTTGTAAATTGTAATCAACCTTAAATATTGAGATTTGAGAATAGAGAGAGAAAGGTAGAAACCTATTTCATTATTTTAGTTTATTTGTTGTTGTTGTTGTTGTTGTTGTTGTTAATAGTTGTGTAGTGTAACAATAACGCTCCCGCATTTGTAGATTTACATCAAATTGGTATCAAAGCGAGGTTTGTTCTTGGTGTTCGTCGAGGTGCGTGAAGCGGGTCACTAGTTGTGATTCCAACTCCGACAACCCTTCAATCGAAAGATTGGTAAATGTCGAAATGAGAATCAGGTGGATGAAAACCCTAAATTCCATCACTGCTAAAACGGGGGATTCCAAACCTTTTAGCCACCTCCACTTCCATCTCCATCTCCACCCCCACCCCCACCCTCCTCCACCCCCACCTCCTACCGCCACACAACCACCACTCCGTTTACATGAATCTCTGTCTTCTAATTTTTTTTACCCAAACCTTAACCCTAAAACCAAGAAACTACAAACCCTAACCCTAACCTACACAACAACCTCAAAAAAACCCTACCCGACCATCCTTACTAGCCTACAACCCCACCCTAACCGACCAACCCCACCGGCCGGAAATACCCTAGATCTGATCGGAACCACCTGCTGCAGTCAAACAGGGACTGGCTAACCTGTTTTTCCTCCGATCGGCTTACACCACCCTTGTAAACACCTGCCGACCACCCCTCTTGCCAAAAAAACCTCCGTCGACCTAACCCTAACCCTTCGACCCCTACATCCAGCCTCCGATCCACCCCCTCCTCAAATCTGATTGAAACTCCTCTACAGGAGCTCGGCTAACCATAATGGTTGTCGGCCCCCCTTATCAACCTCAACCGACCACCACCCGACCCCTCCATACCTTGCTGCCCTTTTTCGACCCAAATACTTGGCCCCAATACCCAACCCCAAAAAACCTTAATCTTCCCCACCTCCAAAATTAGCCATATTTTTACCTTTACTCACTCATTAATGCCCAACCACAAGCAAATCCGACCTAAAACGGACCTCCCCTACTTTGAGCCAATCTCACCCTCCCTATTGGCCTCTAATCCGGTCAATCTTTGACGCAACACATAACTTCCATGATAAATGTACCCACTTGAGATCCATTTTATGACTATTTGCCATTTTGAGGTCTGGCTTTTCGGAATGTCGCCGTCTTCAGTCCACTTGTCTCGCCATCATACTCGCAAAGGTGCGGTCTCCGAAGTTACCGTCCGGTCAGATTCAAGGGTTGCAACCACGTGCTTGTGGTGTTAAGAAGGCAGATATGGTCGTCAGTTTTTGGTTGCTCGTAGGGGGGCATCGTTGAGATTCGGGTATATTAGGCACTATTGTTGAAGGTCCATATGGGTCTAACAGAAGTTCGGCCGGTTCATTTGCATGTTAGATTTGATTTGGGTTTTACTTTGGAAGCCAACTTGTGACTTGTGTACATTTGGCATTGACGAGTCACCCCCTACAAGCTCGAGTACGAGCTTTTTCGAAGACAGGGAGAATGATGTGTATGAGATTTATAGCGACACGTGGTGCGTGGTTGTTCATACGAGAAAAAAACTCTCTTTTATTTTCCTTTTTTAGTTTAGGATTTATCATGGTTCAAAGTCAAGGCCGATACCGCAACGATACGACCGAGTTAACTAGGTATTGGTACCCATCGATCCGATTCTAAGTTGCGAGTTGAGTTTTCGATTATTGATGTGAATGGACCCTATATTGGTAATTTCTCGGTAGTCTCAGCCCATATCGGCGATATCACAGTAGTATCGACCCATATCGGTGATATATTGTCCGAGATGGTATACGTTACTAAGCATCGATCTCTCTATCTCAACTTCTAACTCACTCAATTGAGGCTCGATTTTGCATCCATGTTACGATCGGAGTAATCGCTTTCAATTCGGTGTAGGGTATATGATGTTTCGTGTTTGCAAATCGTTTTTTTTTTTTTGTTAAATCTCTCATTTCTCATCTCCCACTTAACCTTCTTTTTTGTATTTACTTAATTTGTATTAAAATGTATCATTATTCATCTATCCTTATAGTGTATGATTATTTATATTATATATATCCTTAATTAGTAATAGGTACTATTGTAATATTCACGAAGAATATATTACTAAATATATACTAATTTAGATAATGTTATACATACTAAATGATGTTTCAGTATAAACAATTAGATAATGTTATGCATACAAAATGGTGATTTTGTACTTGTCTAATTGAGCCATATTATTATTCTTTAAATTTTCTATATTTTTTTCAAATTTTTTTGAGTTCTCTAAATAATGTATAGTTGCGTATCACCCGAGACCGACACCGATATCAAGTCAAAAATTGAGTGTCCGAGTCATAGACCGATGCTGCAACTTTGAACATGGGATTTATTGTCATTTTCCTTTATTTTTAGCGTTTAATTAGTCTCCAAGCATGTTTGGGGCTAATGAGTCACTTTTAGTTATTAGTTATCATTTTTGGTCATTTTGGGTATTAACTTAGCTAGAAAGCTAACTCTTCCTATTAATAATAAGCCTTTGACCCTCGTTTGTAATCAACCTTGAATATTGAGAATTGAGAATTGAGAGAGAAAGAGAGAAACCCATTTCATTAGTTTAGTTCATTAGTTGTTGTTGTTGTATAGTTAATTGTTGTGTAGTGTAACAATAACGCTTCGACATTTGTAGATTTACATCACAAACACACCCCGATAATAGTATAATAATAGTAATAATAATATTGATAGTGAGAGGCATTTGACAAAAAAAAAAAAAAAACTCTAGCATAAAAACTTTGCAGTCCGACATTTGTTTTAAAATAATTTTTAGTCTCAAAGGCAGACTTTGGGCCAGGACTTTAGCTCATAATGGCAACTTCAAGTCAACCCCAGATGCCAATATGGAACACGTGATTTTAATTTGGGGCTTTATAAATTTAGGACATATTGTAATATGTATTTTGAAAATAGGACAACAAACATTTTGTTTTCATTTTTAGTCCCTATTTTTGAATAAAGTCGCTGACGCGGACTCATATCCATAAAACGTCAACCAATCACAGCATGCCACATCAGCCAATAAATTAAAAATAGGGACTAAAAATGAAAAAAAAATGTTTGTTGCCCTATATCCATAACCTATATTATTTTAAGTCCTAAAAGTGCATAATCTATTTTAATTTCTAAGATCAATGACTAAATACTATTTAATAAGGATCAAATACCAAAAAGTCCCTCAAATATTTTTTAATACACACTAAGTCCAAGCGTTTTATTTTGTACAAAAAAGTCCCTTAGTCTCTTATCTTTAAAGGGCCGCGTCAGTGGCATGGTAAAACCTTTTTGGCATGGTGAAGGATTTTTTGATGCAAAATAAGAAGACTTGGACTAAACATGTATTAAAACAAGTTCGAGAGGCTATTTGGTATATACCCCATTTAATAATAATAATAAGTTCCCCAATTTCTAAAATAGTTTTTTGGGTTTGGCTTTCTGAAAATGTGAAAGCTTATCTCATACTTTGAGCGTGATGGAACATTACCCAAGCATTTATCTTATCATATCGTCTAAGCAGCTCAAATGGAGCCTGCATATTTCACTATAAAATTTCCTATAACCTAGTGATTTCACTGCAGTGATGGATGGTGAATAGCTACTAACTGATGTTAAAGTCTGGCATATATTATTATGCATGGATGCGAAGCTTGGTTTAACAGAAAATTAGATTAAGGGAGTTTTCATAGCCGGGTCTGTTATATATGCAACATGATAGTACTATTACTTAATGCTGTTAATTACTAATGAATGAAATTTATATAACATGTCAACATGAGATAAATGTGCTTTCTCTAGTTTTATTTTAGTTTTGTTAAAGAAAAAACTCTATATTATTCAACATGAATTAACATTAAGGTCGCGTTTTTGTATTCTTGCAGGTGAAGAACTGCGGATATGTTATATCGACGCAAGCATGGATTTTGATGCTCGACAAACTATCTTGTCCGAAGGTTTTGGTTTTCAGTGCCGTTGTCTCCGTTGCTTGTCAAAGGATTAAAATGACATTTTACTTTTCTTCTTGTTTCTTGGTAAGGAAACAGAGATTGTAATAAAATTTATCTTAGTATTCTTATTTGGGTATTTTCTAAGAAAAAGAGTAAAGAAAATAAAAAAGAAACTAAATTGAAGGATTTGTTTTGATTATATATGCAACTTCCCACTTTTTTTCCTTCATTATTCTTTAGAACTCTTGAGAACATTTAAGTTTTAAATATTATTTATAGAGAATAGAATTTATGAACTCTATGTTTCCCTATAAATTTTTACTGCCAAATTAACCAACCAAACACATCATTAGAAGAAAATATCACATGCTTTGAAAGTAATAGACGCATTAATTTTTTTTTACTTTATCCTCTGAGATAATGTCGAAGATTTTTTCAATAATTTGGCACACCCCTTGACATCTAACGGATTTCTAAAACTATTAACTGACCTGATAATCGATAATTATCGGAGTCCAAAACTTGCACCCTTTATAGTTAAAAGACAAAATACCCTCTATACCAACTTCATCTCCTTCCTTGAATCAAAAACTTGTAACCCTAAATTTAACAATCTTTATAAATTCAAGACACCAAAATTATATACAAATCAAACCCAAGTTAAAAACACGAACTCAAATCAACATTGTTTTGAAACAAACATCTTCTTCTTTGCGCAACTCATATCGCGTCAACACTTTCTTTGCGCAACTTGGATCGTTTCAACACTTTCCTAAATTGTCATATTCAGTTATCAACTTCCTTAGACCACCCACAATTAGAGTGTGTAAAAAAATGTGTATTTGAACATTTATACCGTGACGCTATGGAGAAAATGGGAGAGTGTAGATTATCTCTCCGTGAAAAATTTAGTGTGGAGAAGTTGGACCCACTTCTTGCACTAAATTGCTTAAGGTGGAAGGCCTCCCATTTTTCAGCTGAACTCGGATCACCAGTTTTCTCCTTCCCACCATTACAATAAAGTTGTTTCCCTTTCCTGCTTCCAATAAAAAAACCAAATTATACCTTTTCTTCTTCCACAAATAAAGTCGTGAACCTCCATATTTAGTTGTTTTTTCCATCCTTCAAGTTCCTAAAAAATATTTGTAGTTTTATTTTTGAAATAATATCCATATTTAGTATATTAAATGTTCCAACAAAGTCTTAAACCTTCGGGATTTGCATTATGTTGAAAAGCTCGGTTTTGAGGATGCTGGATTTAATTCATTTGCATATCATGGTAAGTGTGTTGCTGACAACTGAAATTTGTGATATCCATGTGTATCATATGGCCTTCCTCTCCGCGTAATTGTATCTCGGCTTCATCTCGCCAAATTTAAGCTAGTAATCCAAGTGAGATCTTCCATCTTTTCTTTCAATATTTTTAGATTAGGTTTTGCATCTCAACAGATTTTGTGTTATAAGAATGAGTGAAAGATTGAGAGTTTTCAAGCAAGGTTGTGTGTGCAGCTAAACTATTCTCTATCGCTCTTTCTTTTCCTTAAGTTTCGCAACTTTACGGCCAGGGGGCTCTCAAACGGCATATTCATGTCACCCAGGTTTTCTTCCATGTCATTGTTATCATTGGAAATGCGAGGACTGATTGTCATCCTCCATGAATTGTGAACTGGTTGTTGACATGTTGTATTTTGCCAAATCTTTAAGTAGTTTGTAATAACGATCAAACGCAAACACATGACCACAATCACGTTTCAAATCCGCACGTGCCCGGAATATCTAAAAAAAATAAATTCAAGGTAATTAACTCGATACCATAAATTATAACATATAAATGGTATCCGCTATATGGAATTCAAACACTTACCCGGTCAATTTTTGATGTCCCTCTCTGGCGTCTCGGCCGGTAAGTACGACTTAATTTAGTAGCATACAACCGACCCATAAGTATGACTTAATTTACTAAAATACAACAAACAATCATTGTTTATTATTCGGAATTTTTCCTTGCAAAGCGTTTTCAGTATGTTTATATACAATGTCATTGCTACAATTGTATTTTTGTGTGATCTTACCATAATGTACTCCTCCATTGGTTTGTGCCAATCGCAATATCTAGGAAATATTTAATGCACGCGTGACATAAAAGCTTGGGTGTTAATGGAACTTTATATTTTTTTGGTTAAGCTTGCACTCAGGGATGGAGCCAGGTGGGGGCTCAAGCCCCCATGTTTTAAATTTTTTTATTTATTTTTGTAGGTAAAAAAAAAATTAGGGGGAAAAAGGGATTATTTTAAAACTAGGGTAAAAGGGATGAATACTAATAGTTTAAATACCACCCATACATTAAAACCTATTTTCTCTCCTGTCAAAACACAAACACCCGACTCCCTCTTTCAAAATCTTTTCCTTCCATTCTTTTCAATATCCATATATGATGTGCATGCTCCCTCTTTAAAAATTACAAGAGAGGACAACATTTGGTAAGATTCTAAATTATTTAATTTTTTTCATATAAATATTATTCTATATCGTTAACTCTATTAATTTTTTTGATTTCATTCATTTTTTAGGGTTTCAATTTTTGTGTCGACCAAAATTTATTTATCCTCCATTAGAGATCCTTCCTCCCATTTTGACGGGTATGTCTTCTCTTTTTTTCTCTCTATTTCTCTTGCCTTTAATTTTAGGGTTAATATTGGGATAAATTTTTGTGTTAATATTGGGAAATTTGTAGAATTGAATTTTAGGATATTTTTAGGACTGAATTTAAGTTGCATTGAACTAAATATATTGATGTTAAAATTTGGGGTTTATTTTAGGGTAATAATGTTATGTTTGTTAGAGTTTGATTTAATGTTGTTGGTTTGTATTTTAGGGTTAATTGTAGGGGATAATTAAAGATAGTTAGTTTAAACTTGGGGCCGAAATGTTGATTTAAATATTTGTTTCTCTTTCCATTAGAATAAACAAATTACATTATTTTTTTGTAAATACTAAAAAATAACCTCAAAAAATTCGGCTTGGGCGCTCTCGCTCCCGAACCCCCGAAAATCACCGTTAACTTAGCCCCCACTATCAAAAGTTCTTGGCTCCGTCCTGCTTGCACTCAAAATAATTTAGTGCGCAAGGTCCTCCGCACTAAACTACTTTGTGTTGAAGGCATGAGTCATTCAACACAATGTGTAGAGACAACCTTGTTTTACCACCTACCCCCCTTTGTACAGTGTATTGTGCTCATTTCCCTCTCTGAATCCGTATTGGCTAAATGTAGATATTTAGTCCACCCATTGTGGGTGGCCTTAGGATCAAAACTCCACAACTCTCATTTTCAAAGGCTCAAAGTTATTGTTCTTAAATTAAGTGGTGTTATGAAATTGATTAGGTTGTTAAATTTAGGTTCCTAGAATTATGGTTACTATTTTTTGGTCTGAAGTAGCTACAGAGGGTCTTTTTCGTCTTTATATTATCAAGCGGTAAGTATAATTATCGATTATTAGAGTCACGTAATGGTGTTAGATATTCGTTGGACGGGAGCGGATATGTCGAAAGGCGGAAGGGGATATGTCTAATTTTGACATTATCTTAGGGGGCTGGTAAAAGAAAAACTCATTTTATTTTTGGAAAAGTTTGATTTACTTTAATGTATATATTTTTGGGGGTTTAGGACACGCCGAAAAAAATTAAAAATAAAATCTATCTATAATCAACATCAACTAATCAATGACTTTTAATACAATCCTTTATAGATGACGTATTTTATAATGTATATGCGAATTTAACTCTATGTGTAATTTTTTTTTCCAATAAAGTATACATAATTTTTTGCAATGTATACATATTAGGTTTGTATATATGTCAAAATATAATATATGCACTACCCATGAAAGATTATAGTATTCCAACAAAAACATTATTAGCTAGTACTTTGTTGGAGTATATATATATATAATTACTAAAAAGCTTGATGTGCGTCTGCCGAGAGTCAAACCCAGCTCTATTGCTTGAAAGGCAATTATCCTAACCGTTGGACTACGGACGCTTAGTGAATTTGAATAAAATCATATAAGTAAACCATCAATTGAGGTTCAGTGATATGTTTGGTGTCTATGGGTGAATGTTATAAGGTTGTTAGAGCATCCGCACTGGTGTGTGTTGGCGAAAGCTAAATTAAGCTCCGTGTATCACCTTTTACCTTTCGCTCAAATGGGCAGCATGCAGTGGGGGGGGGGGGGGGGGGGATTCTTACGAACTTCTTTAGTTCGTAAGAACTTAACGGTCATATAACGATAACATTTTCCTCCATGTATTTATTCACAAACGTTTATCAATTCCTCAATTCAGTTCTCTGCACCTTCTTCTTCCTCCAGACAGTTCTCTTCATTCTCTTCATCTTCTTCATATCTTCCATCAGTTATTTTCATTTTTGGTTATTAATTCCACCATCTTCTTCTCCTTATTTTCTAAAAGTTTTTACATATTTGTCATCAAAACAATCCCATATAATTTCTAAATACAACAGTCTTCCCCTAAATTTCTTCATATACTCTCAAAAACCATCCCATATAATCCCCAAATTAATTTCAAATCAGTCCCAAATTAGATTTAGAGAATCCTCCAAATCAGATCTTGTCAACACTATGGAATTAGGTAGAAAATGGAAAAAATACATTAATATCGGGAAATAAAAAAAACACGGGTCGACTTCAACAACAATTCCCGATCCTTCTGCGCCGATTCAACCATCGAATCCCGTAATTGACAACTATACCCGTATTTACGCCGGAGTGTCACACGCGTCGGACGACGAAACTCCGATAGTATATGAAAATAAATTTGAATTTCGGGGGGAATTGGGCGGGGCCAATGAAATTGTACAAATTGATTGAAGATAAAAAATCGGATATCAAAGCAATGATCGACAATGCCGGTTTTATGTCGAATTTTTTTTCTATGGTGATGCCCAATTCCGATCAAAGTATTGTGACGGCGATGATCGAACGTTGGTGGGACACGACGCATACTTTTCAACTACCAAATGTCGAGCTTGCCTTCACTCCGCTCGACTTCACAATGCTTTTCGGTAATAATTTTATTTTATTTCGTTGTACTTATATTCATAATTGTTTCAAAATGTGAAAAGAATATGTTGTACTTAAATTCATAATTAATTGTTTGAAATATATTTTATGGTAATTATATTCATAATTATTTAAATATATGATAAAAAAATTTAAATATGTACCGGCATTCCGATTGTGTCAATATATGAAAATAATTATTTATATTCATAATTGTTTCAATATGTGAAAATAATTTGTTGTACTTAAATTCATAATTGATTGTTTGAAATATATTTTATGGTTTTTATATTCATAATTATTTAAATATATGACAAAAAATTTAAATTATGTACCGGCAACATAATTGTTTCAAAATGTGAAAATAATATGTTGTACTTAAATTCATAATTAACAGTTTGAAATATATTTTATGGTAATTATATTCATAATTATTTAAATATATGACAAAAAAATTTAAATATGTACCGGCATTCCGATTGTGTCAATATATGAAAATAATTATTTATATTCATAATTGTGTAAATATGTGAAAATAATTTGTTGTACTTAAATTCATAATTGATTGTTTGAAATATATTTTATGGTTTTTATATTCATAATTATTTAAATATATGACAAAATTTTTAAATTATGTACCGGCATCATAATTGTTTCAAAATGTGAAAATAATATGTTGTACTTAAATTCATAATTAATTGTTTGAAATATATTTTATTGTAATTATATTCATAATTATTTAAATATATGACAAAAAAATTTAAATATGTACCGGCATTCCGATTGTGTCAATATATGGAAATAATTATTTATATTCATAATTGTTTCAATATGTGAAAATAATTTTTTGTACTTAAATTGATACTTGATTGTTTGAAATATATTTTATGGTTTTTATATTAATAATTATTTAAATACATGACAAAATTTTTAAATTATGTACCGACATCATAATTGTTTCAAAATGTGAAAATAATATGTTGTGCTTAAATTCATAATTAATTGTTTGAAATATATTTTATGGTAATTGTATTCATAATTATTTAAATATATGACAAAAAAATTTAAATATGTACCGGCATTCCGATTGTGTCAATATATGAAAATAATTATTTATATTCATAATTGTGTCAATATGTGAAACTAATTTGTTGTACTTAAATTCATAATTGATTGTTTGAAATATATTTTATGATTTTTATATTCATAATTATTTAAATATATGGCAAATTTTTTAAATTATGTACCGGCATCATAATTGTTTCAAAATGTGAAAATAATATGTTGTACTAAAATTCATAATTAATTGTTTGAAATATATTTTATGGTATTTATATTCCTAATTATTTAAATATATGACAAAAAATTTAAATTATGTACAGGCATTCCGATTGGACAAGTCGACCTATTCAAAATCTACGGATTGAACAATATACCAATTTTGGTAATACCATAAATGAATTTTTCCCAGAAATTCATATGCAGAGATTTACCGGTGCGGGAATTCCAGTTTCTGACCTTAAAAAATACATAGAAAATTTTGTCAAGGTTGAACCATTACCAGATTATATGTCCCTAATCATAGCTTGGGCATTTTGGTTCTATGTATTCGGGAGTGTATTTTTTCCAAATGCTCACTCCACTTCCGACCTCGGCTATTTACATTATCTGGAGGATATTCCTGCCATTGGCACATACGACTGGGATTCGGCTATTTATGCCCATATTATATGGTCTTTGGACAAAGCCAGCCGATGATCGTTGACTAGCGTTGAATGCATGTGGCAAATACTCGAGGTATATTTTCGTTTCATCTTATTTAATAAAATTTATGTTTCATTACAATATATGTCAACTTATTCTAATGAATTAAATTTATTGACAAATTTTGCAGTATTTACATCACGAGTACATGGCCACCGCATGTCCTATTCTCGTAGATCCGTCCATTGATGCGTGGCCCCGCATATTTCGTTGGTCGAGGGGGAACAGAAAGAAAGTAAAGGGAGCACAACGGTTTAACATCTCAAGCAGTCAACATCAGCTTGAGATGCGGTCACCCGATTCCATTATATGGCAGCCATACGAGACTCCTGCCTACCGTGACTCTGATGTCATCTTATATA
This sequence comes from Sambucus nigra, assembly GCA_949130495.1. Lineage (NCBI taxonomy): Eukaryota > Viridiplantae > Streptophyta > Magnoliopsida > Dipsacales > Adoxaceae > Sambucus > Sambucus nigra. Next base: position 364,267,191 of record OX422222.1, read on the forward strand.
CTCGTGAGATATCGGGGTTACGGATGATTTTTTAGGATCCCTTATTTAAGGGTTTTTGGTACTTGGGTGATCGGGCTGTTCGGCAATTGACTGGGCGGATATGTATAGCAGACAACCCACCATCGAGTTTATGTTGTGTCTCAGAACACGATTTTCAAGCAGCTGCTGCCCAAAATTGGCCTCTCGCAAATCAACACATAAGAGATGTGTCCTAAGAAGAGTATAATGCTTATTGGAAGGCAGTAGCACTCGAACCATTACTACCGCCGATTGCCAGATATGTTAATGTAGATTTGATTGGAGTTCGTTCAGTGGCACCTTCGACGTTGCGAATCCCACGAGCACCAGCACCGATAAATGAACCGCATGTGTATGAGACACAGTTCTCTGTGGGTGGTTCTACGCACATCCAACCACCGAGGCAAAATTGGATGGTTGACGTCGTCCTATCGGAGGGGGCTTCATATACTATAGATGTCCCGAGACCTGAGTTTTCAACCAACGCACCTCCAGCTCAATCTTTGACGCAGTTAGAATGACGTGAGGCCTACATCGAAGTAGCAGATAACATTTGAGGTCTCCGTCATTTAATATTACACGAGACACATCAGCGAGAGGATCAACTCAAAGCACGTGATGACCGCATTGAGGAGTTGGAGTGTAGACTATCACGTTTTACTATGCCTAGTCGTGGGTTTGAGGGGGGGGGGGGGGGGTACTAGTTCTAGTCGTCCGAGTGTTTACAAACCACACCTAGCCCCACCCTCTAACTCGGTCCCGACATATGAGTCGCAACAAGCTTGGGGTAATTTATTTGGGTCTGACCCTTACGCGGGTTCACATGCTGATTTAGGTGCGAATTTTGAGTTCGGCCCGGGGTGCCAGTGATGTATAATGTACTATTGCAATATGTTATAAATAAATTTTGTATTGTTGTCTCAATTTAATTGTGATGATAAATGTTATGATGTATAATGTCTCATATTTATGAAAAATGTTATGATGTATAATGTCTCATATTTATTATCAAAATATATGGTAATAAAATATATGGCACTCAAAATATATGGTAATAAAATAATCATCACAATAATTATTCTGAAATAAATTTATCATTTATTAGTATTGAAATAACGACTTAAGTAGTACAAACAATAATACATGATCGAAATGATTATTAGGAGTATGTGTTCAAATGCTTAGGTCGAACCTCGTAGAAGTACAACAATATGGTTTCCCATTGTGCACTAAACATTTAGGTAAGTAAGATCGTTGCATATTGGAATCAACATATTCTTCGTTGTAGTTTGATATATTTGGTTCGTACTCTTCCCCATCATTTTCATATATGCATTCCGAAAAGTAATCATAACCGGAATTGGTGTAGTCAGAAATATCATTATCTGATGCCAACGTAGAGTCGTTATATATGTTAATTATTTATTCCTGAATGTGACGACCTGATAGCATCGCGCGTTGTGCTTTGTGATAACGTTGTAGGCGCCTCTCCATCTGCCATATCTCTTCCTCCAATAAATCAAGACAAAACATATCCGCTTCTTCGGGATACGATATTGGCCAAATTGTGGCAACCCGATTTTTTGGCACGGATATGTGATGGTAATGGCAAAGCACCTCCAGGCACACCTTTCATCATATTTATCTGGCAATGTGAGGTGTTCCCAAGGATACACAACTCCGTCTCCAGGTTTCGAATTGGGAGAGATTATGAATATATGACCAAAGTCATTGAGAAAACGTCGAGAAGTATCAATTGGATATGTTTGGAAAATTATTTTTTTCCCATACCAATCGTTACCAGCAATATCTGTGTAAGAGCCATTGTAAATGGATGAATAGTATGGAGATGAAGCCATCTTTGAAATATAAGACAATGGTAGATAAAAAATTGTTGCAATCCTTCTAATTTGTTTATAGGTAATTTTAAACCTTCGAAGTTATAATTTTATTTTACAATGGTAACAAATATTTATAATAATACAAAGGCACACATACCAATGGAAAAGATAAATTATGCAATAACTTGCAGGTATTAATTGAACCGCTTGGACTTGATGTAGGGTTAGACGACCCAGGATAGTTCGATTGTAACTCGAAAATCGCAGCTTCGGTGGCAGTAACCATCGCTGTTAGGTCGTTGAACCTTTTATAATGAAATTGCTTTTTCATATCATTCATATTGTTCATATCTAGCTCCATGATGTACGACTGCTCTCAGCCTAGGCGCATGAGCTGATCTTGTTTTTTGGTGATCTGATCTTATTTTTTGGCGAGTTGATCAGCTCGCTTCATTTTGATGAACGCATCCATTTGAGAGTCAAATTTAAGGGCACGATTATTCTTCCACTCTTGCTTGCTTTTAAACATTGCATTGAAGTCTTCGCAATGTTTGAGTACTGTCGTGTTACAATCCAAGCTGTTAGAACGCGCTCGTTGACGTGCACGTTATTTCTCACCCTTCCTGTCTGGGGGTCTATCCGGTACGTCTCGTACCCCCGGAGTGTCATCTTCGCGTACAGGTATAGGGCTGTCGTCGTTCGCCGCTGTGTTTTCCAAGTCAAATTTTGGTAAATCTTTTAAAATTTGATAGCAGTTATCGAACGTAAAAAGGTTTGTTGGTTTCAGCGCGGTACGCGTCGCGTGCATTAGTAACCGCTTGTAATTTGTTCGTCCCGCTTCCCATATTCTTGATTTGGTAAGAAAGATTTGCAATATATAGAATTATTTGATGTGATATATGATTATAACGTGTTGATAGCATGGATATCGTACGATTAATTATAATTCCATGCGTGACGTTATACTCATTTTCACGGTGTCCCAAAATGTGCCCGATGATATCGAGTTTCCTTTAATACTTCGGGCTGTATGTTTAGCATAAATGGTACATAATACTTCGTCCTCAAAAGGAGTCATATTAGGTTGTCGAGTTGTACCGGAACTAATCGGTTGAGAGGAAGACATATTTTCTGTAGAAATAAAATATATTAAGAATGGAAATAAGAAAATCACACGGAGGAAATTATACTCTCAAAATTTATAAAGGGTGAGAATGAAAATTTGTGAGGAAGGTGGGCTCTATTTATAAAGAAAGTCTCCAATGGCCGTTAAATTTACCAAGCAGTAAAAACAACTTCCTACGAACTTCTTTTGTTCGTAGGATTCTTACGAGCTTCTGAAGTTCGTAGGAACTTCTTACGAACAAATGTAGTTCGTAGGAACTTCTTATGGACAAAAGAAGTTCGTAGGAAGTTCCTATGAGGATCAAAAGTTCGTAAGAAGTTTTTACTGATTCTCTACCCATCCAGTAACTTTGCAAATTGTTTACCTTTCCTCTTACAATTTTGCTAACTACCTATCACCATTGTACGTGTCTCAGTTGGTAATTTTACAAATTTTTTTGTCCAAACTCTCCACCATTGTGGATGCTCTTATAAGGTTGAGATACATAAATAGGGTGTAAAAATTCAATGCCTACCATAAATGATTCTTTCTTTAATCTTATGAGATTGATCCTGACACGATATAATAATTCATTTCGTCTATCTTAAATAACAATTATTTATTCGCTGTTTTAAATAAAAAAAATCATTCATGAAAGAAAATATTATAACGTATTTAATATTTAAGTACCGATTAAAAGAATCTATAAACTATAAACACATTTCTTTCTGATCTTAAAATAAAAATTCACTCTCACAAATATTATAAAAATGATATCTAAACTAACGTTTAATCAAACATTTGATATAAATATATAATTAAATAAACTTATAACTTTTCTATAGCTAAGCTCATCCCCGATGGTTTTTGTTTAATTTTTGTGTAAGTTTACATGTAATGTGATTTTTACTCAAAAAGTAAATTCATTTATTATCTTGTATTTGAATTCCAATTCAACTTGTTGAAAACTCGCGCGATACGCGAGTTATACGTTAGTGTAATCAAAAGCAACCTAGTAATTGTCAACACATAAAAATGATCGACGAAATAAGGAGATAGATTAAATATGTAAATTAATAAACATGTAGAAGAAATAAACTACATAACATCATGATTCAACATATTATGTTTGAATGGAGATGAAAATAATTTTAAAAACTTAATTTTCGAGACCTACATATGACTATTATTTAAACAAAAAAATGTCCCTCATAAATATTTCAAACAAATATTAAACTTCTATTAGCCAATATGTCATAAAAAACGATGACAAAAGTGTTTTATATTTCATAATTGAAATAAGAGATGGAAACCACACAAAACCTACATTTTTCTATATATTAGACATCATGGGGATCGATTATCCATATTTAGAATACATGTGCCCCAAATTGAACAATACGGATCATTTTAGTATCAACTAAATGGCAAGGAAGCATACTCTTAAAATACTAATTTTTTAATATTTTTTTGGCACAAGTCTACTCTCTCTCTTCAAACCCGACACCCACCAATCCATTTATATACCCAACCCAAACCTACCCAAAATCCACCTCAAAACAAAACTAAAATACAAATAAAAACCCAATGTTCAGACATAACATTTGCCTCGATAATTCCACATGTAGGATTTAAATATCTTAAACGAAAGATCGTATTCTACAAAACATTAAGAGTTTGATCTTCGCGAGAAATTTCAACAAATCAAATGAAGATCACGCTAAAACGATTCTAGTGAAGTACAACATGTACCTGGTGGCAACATGATATTGAAGTTTACATGTTCAAAAGTACTATTAAAAGAACAAAAAAAGGTAAAATATACGGTACTTTTACACATAACATGTAAATTTAATAAGATCATATATGGTTATAGCATAAAAGTCCCTTCCAAAAATCCATCTAACAAGTCTGATCCAACCTATAAGAAACTTTCAAAAGAAAATAATTAACGAAAGATAAAATCTTACATTCCTTTAGACATTAACCATGCGGAATTGGATCCTCAATGTCTTATCAAGAACAGATACAAAATAAAAAATAAAAAAACTAATGCCTAGTTTTCTTGCGTGGTTGTTAGATGAAAATAAATCTGCAACATATAAGTATGTATAATAAATAGTATTTCCTCAAATTTATAAAGTTGGCAACATGGAATTCTAGAAATAGATAGTTATGAAATTAAATCTCAAAGCTTTGGTAATTGTTGCACATCCATTTGACAATATTATCACTCAAATCTCCAAATCCACATAATCAGTATCTTATTATAATTCACAACTCCTTGAAAACATGATGCAAAAAGTTATAGCAAAATTTCACCACATTGGCTTATTAAACTTCAAATTTTTTCTCATGCAATTAATGCTTCTTCAGTATAAAAATTTCATAGTTCTTGAGAGTTAATGTCTAATTTATGCCATACCCCTCTCACACAAAGCTCTTAATGCATTTTTCTATCATAATTACTTTACGTAAAAATGTATGACAGAATTGTAATGTCATTGTTTACAAAATGTATATTTCGTAATACAGACCCATAAAATCAATAACTGAAATTTTATTCATAACTAAAAGATAAATAATAAGAAAAAAAATAAAAAAAAAATAAAATTGTTAGGAAGAAAAGAAGTACCTTAATAGTGAAACAATTAAATTGTACAACTTTCTTTCCTGTAATTATTTTGCATAAAATTTATTGTTTACAAATCATTACATTGATTATGGAATTACTAGGGCATTATTCCAATTTATATTTTTGAATGCATCATAAAAATGATTTTGTCTGCCCATCAAATAAATAATGTTTAAAGTTTGGAATTGAATTCCGTTGTGATGTTTAAGGAATTAAAATATATAATTTTAATGTGCATGAGCTATAATACCCAGATGTTGTATTCCCAACGTGTCGTGTAAAATTGGAATTTTAATTCTCAAAAATATATATTTTTTTGACTTAAGTATGTTCATAATTATCTAGTTTTGAATTTAGTGCCTTTTTACTAATTCACTTTGAGTTTGGTACCTATCTTCAAAATCTGTTACACTTACATGTGGAAAAAGAGATCATTGAAAATGTGAAAAATACAAACAAAAGGGAAAAAAAATGCAAAAACCCACCATCCTCTTCAACCTCCTCTCCTCTCCTCCCCTCCCCCCTCCCTAACCCTCAAGCACAACCACCCCCAACCTTCGACACCCGCCACCATCGTCTTCAACAACCCTCCAACACCACCACCCCAACCTTCGACACCCGCCACCATCGTCTTCAACAACCCTCCAACACCACCACCCCTTATCCCTCCTCGCCCATCGTTACCTCCACCTAACCAAACATGTCTAAACTCGTCTCTTTCCAAATATATTTTCAAAACCCAAACCACAAACCAAAATCTATTTAAAAAATTAGAAACCCAAATCGATTTTCAAACCAACATATATTTCAAAACCCAAATCGATTTTCATACCAAAATCGATTTTTAGGATCTGCTCGTGGATAACTCATGGTGACAGTGGTGGGTTAGGGAGGAGGGAGGACAACTGTTGGGGTGGATGGCTGTTGTGGATCCAAACATTAAGGACTGTTGGGTTTGACGATTGGTATTTTACATTAGCCGTAGAATATTAACAAATCAGAATCGAAACGTTGTAAAGGGGAGAGAGGGAGAGAGAGCGGTATTATTCATTGAGAATGGTAAAATCTATTAGAGAAGAGAGATATCCGTTTATTAGTATTCGAGAGAGAGAAGAACAACTCAACATGTGAGTGAATGTCCAAGTGCATAACTTTAGCATTGAGGAGATTTAATTATTGGTATAGCATTTTAGATTATTACTAGTTGTAAATTTGCGCGATGCGCGAACGTTTTTCAATATTAACGCATTATTTTGTACCACAAATTAATATAAGTTAAGCATACATAAATCAACATATTGTATATATTAAGGTTGAAAATTTCATGAAATAAATGTAAAAAATATATCCACTATAATAGCTTCGCAGAAACTCAAGATATCGAAAAAAACCAATAATTCACAAATTATTTCCAAAAATTCATTAAAAGCCAATAATAATTAACATCATAACAAATACAAAATTATACTAAATATTTTTATTACGTTAATATCAATGATGGAAAATTTCATGGTTTCTTTAACTTCCTGCTTGGACTAAAACTCAACCACTTCGTCAATTTAAAAAAAAGTAAAGACAGTACGATCTCGTGATGACTAAAACTTAATTACATTTTATTTACACCAGTTTTGTCTATCATGTATATTAAATTTTTTACCTCTATGTATGTATCTTATAAAAATTGGATATATTTTGAACACCAATAAATAATAGCATACATGGTATTAGCACACATTAAATAAATTTATGATTACGTGGAATATTCATGTAAGTAACATTCCTACATTTTGCAAAATATGTCTATAACAAATTATACCCAATTAGTCATATGGTAATCTTTTTTTATGCCCGCGCCTATCTCGAATATCGGCCTAAACATTACATATATATATCATAAACAACCAATAATTTAAGAGTGTTATCCCATAACATAAAAAGATAACTAAGCTAGTATTAAATGCTTCCTGTATTTAGTTCTTCTCGGATTCCTTATGCATTTCCCCCAAAATTTTCTGCAAAATTAAGAGAATATTAAAAGTCAAAATTTATTAGAAAACAAAACAGTCAAAGTCTATATAAGTCATCATTTTAGAGAAGAATAGTTAAAAATCAAATTGAATGATAAGAAGGAAGAGAGAGACGCATACTATTAGTTTTTTGTGAAAATAAACACCAATTTGTTTCCCTAAAGTACTTGATTAATACGAAACGTGATCCAACTAAATTTATCAATTAAACACCAAAAGTTTATATCAACAATTGGATATCAATAATTGGAGTGCACATCAAAATCAAAAGCACGAAAGTTAGTGGAAAAGAGTAAAAGGGATAAGATGTGAAAAAATTTTAAAGCTCTAGCTAGTTTTATAATGAACTAACCTTAACACACATTGTTCCCTCCCCTCATCTACAAAACACATTGTTCCCTCCCCTCATCTACATTGGAAAAAGGCTTTGTTGAGTTGAGTTGAGTCGATTTGGTGACTATATTAAATATATGTTGGATAAATATTCACAGAGATATTATTTCTTTTTAAGGAACATACATCGCATTGTTCAATTAGGTTTATAGTTTTCATTTTGTTGTTTTGGATCAACGTGATAGAAGTCTACTAAACTTATAATGTTGGAAGATTTTTATCCATATTTATTAGAGTGTGTTAAATATTTTAACTTTCAAATTCAAGTTTTTATTGTTTTACTAAATGTAAATTTATTAGTCTACTATTACTTTATTCTTTCATTATAATGCGTTTTTCCGTTTGTAGAATACAATGGTCGAATTGCACCATAGAAATAAACAAGTCTACGAGCAAGTCCTTGGAAAGAGGCCGGGGTATGTTATAGGATTTGGCTATAGCTTTCGACCCGATACGTTTGGGTCATGGTATAGGGAAAAAAGTAATGCAGAGAATGAGGCTCTAAAATCAAAAGTATTGCGTTTGAATGCCATTGTAGAGAGTCAGGGTGCATTGATTCAAAAGTTTATGGCTTTTCAGGCATGGGCAGAGACCCATATTGGACCAATAGATGGATTTTCTTAGATTAGGTTTTTTCGTTAAAGAACCTCATTTAGTTTTTTGTTAGTTTACCTTTGTGTTATCAAGTGGACCAAGATTTTAGTTCAATTATAGTTGAATATTCTTTATTTCTCTTTTAATATGCTCTCATTTTGTAACATGATTTGGCATGGAGATGAATTTATTATTATTATTATTATTATTATTATTATTATTATTATTATTATTATTATTATTATTATTATTATTATTATTATGATTATTATTATTATTGTTATTTTTTTATAAATCCATTTAATACATTTATGTGTAAAATTAATTATAACATATACATAAACTTCAACGTCGAAATAATCATAGTTTTAATTTAGTTTTCTTTTCGTTTATGGCGACATGATTTGAATACAATATATGAATAAAATGTACCTTTAGCGATGGATAAGTTTGTCCCAATAAGTGATAATTTAGTTGGGCTAGTTTTTTGTGATGAACCTATATTCAACAATTTGAGACGAATGAATTCATAGCAATAAACTAGTTATGCGTTAAATTTCTTCATCGCGAAAAACATTGTGCGATGAATCATCTTCAGCGCTACATCATCAAAAGAACCATCTTTAACAATTAATACATTAGAAATAACACGAATATATTTGTCAAAATACGGTCAAATTAATTGATTGAAATGATTTGATGATGATTTTTATATATTGATAACGATGAATTAACGCGTTGCAAAACTTAATTTGCGATGCTTCTAAACATCATCGTAATAGAACATTAACGACTAGCTTTTTATGACGAATGTAATGCGTCATGGAAAGAAGTTGACGATGAACTTACAATATAGGTGACACATTTAGTACGTCACAAAACATTATTTTCTTATAGTGTAAAATGAAAATTTTAGGGAATATTTTTTGAAACTAAAAGCAATAATGAGAATGTCAAAGCCCACAATGATTACAAATATTGTAATAGCATATTTTTTGTCATTGATGAAATAACTTAGGCTTACATAGATTTTGATGTACCATTCGAGTCGAGCCGTCACGAAGGATCGAATATCCAACATCTCCAGCTTTCAAGGATTTCCATACTATAAAGTTATAATACAATATTGAGTTTAAATTCATTCCTTGACTTTATTTTGGGATTCTTATTTTTATTAACACTGAAACAAGATTTCTTATTTAAAAAATCGAGGCATTTTTTTTATTTAAAATTTTTCAAAGTTTGCGCATCTCATTCAAATGAGATAGGATTCTCGTTCTAACGAGATGTCATTTTAGTTTGAAGTATCGTTAGAAGTTTACTTTGACCGAACATCGAATGAGGGCGTAATGTTTTAGGTCGTTTGAAGGTCATTTGTACTTCGTTCAATCGAGATGGCTTCTTAGTTCTAACGAGCTTGTGTTCTTGTTCGAACGAGCGTAATTTTCGTTCGAACGAGCCTCTACCTCGAAATTTGTGAACAATATATATGTTTCATGTTCAGATGTTTTAAGACTTTTGCTGGAATTGTTTCTGTACATATTTTGCAAAATGTTTTCAATGTTTTGAGTTTAGAAAACCTTTTTGATTCACGAATTGCATCCCCTAAATATATCTGAGTGAATCAGTTTTAAACCCTATAGTTTGTATCCTTGCATAAATAATTCTTTTGGAGAGAGTTTCATCATGGTAGACCATTGTCATTCTTTAGGGAATCATTACTGAAGATAAAGGTTGATCGATGGATACCGAGCATGAAAGCCCGCAATATTGGTATGAAAAATTGACCTTTTACTTGATTAAGAGTTTTTCGAAGATAGGAGGAATTGATAAGAAATTATTTGTGAGAATTTAGAAGAAATATATTATTGTTGTTCAAATGTATGTGGATGATATTGTTTTTGTTCCTATACGTCACTACACCAAAATGATAATTTACTAACAGACAGTGAGTGTTAGTAATAAATTTTCTAATGGATATATCTGTCAAGAATAATGCGCTGGAAATAAGGTTTCTAATGGACATAATCTATTAGAAAATATATTAATTCTAACAGATTAGAACTATTAGAAATTTGGTATTTCTAACGAAAAATAACTGCTAGAAATAATAAAAAAACTGTTACGTATATAAGGAGTTATTTTAACACTTATGTTTTTCTTTATTTACTAATAGATCTAAACCGTTACAATTGGTACATTCTAATGGGTTTGCCCCATTAGAAAATACTATATATTTAAATATATATTTCTCAGGGAACCACCAAATAGACCCTTTTCTCATCTTTCCAAAATCAATGCCAACACTAAGTAGGAGCCAAAATACGTAATCAACGACAATCACCAAAAAATAAATTCATAAAAATGTACGCTTGCTAAATTTTCAAATAGTTAATGAAGCCGGGATATATAAAAATTTAGAGAGAAATCAGTCTATGCAAAATCAATAATGATCATATTCTTGTCCAGAACGAGCATAAATATGCATAATTATTACAAGCATATCAAAAGACCAACCATCCAAACATAATATAATAGCTTCATATGAACAAAAACATAAGAAAAAATAAATGCCATGATCCATCCATAGGGAGAATAAAATGTATTTAAATCAACAATCATGCCATATGAGATATCTCTCAACCGCAAAGCCAATCACAGTATCGAACTATCTTGAGGAGCATCCCACAAAAGAGCGTCGGGCTCAAACACTTTCTCCACATAAACTATCCATCTATTTGAATTTTTAGCGGGATTTTATCTTCCTTTTCGTTATCACCCGATGGTTGAGACAAAGTTTAGGAAGAAGATGGTTATTTTGTTGCATTTTCATTTGAAGACATAATGTTTATTTCCAGAAATTCAAAACACGATATTAAATGTTATATCATTAAATAAGCGTCACATGTCTATGCAAGGTATTGTATTCAATTTTTCTTTGATATCAATTTTTTTTGAAAAATTATTGATTTTTGAAAAATCGAGTTTTAATGGAAAATTTGTATAATCTAGTGACCATCTTTGACGATACCAATTATACTTACTGGAAGTCTATGATGAGGTTTGTCTTAAAAGCTATATATGAGAGAGTCTGGTTAGTTTGTGAAAGAGGGTGAACTCCTCCCACGATCACCGTTGATAATGTTGTTGGCCTTAAACTTGTTTCTTCCTGGATAGATGCGGAATTTGAGTGGAGTAATTTTAATTCTCGTGGATTTAGTGCTATTTCTAGAGCCGTCACCCCTAACGAGTTTTTTCGCATCATGACGTACCCTCCAGCTCACTCATAAGGGTACCATCACTGTGAAAGCGTCAAAGCTTCAGAATTAGACCACCCAATTTGAGACCATTACTATGTTAGAGTCCGAGTCATTCGATGTGTTTTATGTGTGTTTATCGGACTTTCAATTCTAGTTTTAATTTTTGTGAGAAAATTTTAGAAACGAGATTTGTAAAAAAGATTTTGAGGTCATTCCCTGCCCGTTTTATACTATAGATAAAATATAAATATCATAAATATACACTAATTTTTTAGTACTATTTTGGCCTAACAAGACACGATTTATGAAATAATACACAAAAACACAAGTAAATAAGAATAACATGAAACAATAAGACAATAAGACTTAACAAGAGTCATATTTCAAAATTCTATCTCAATTTCGGATCAATTTTGTTTTGTGTCATATTTTATTATCATGTTGAATCTAAAATAGAATAAAGTTTATTTCACAAAATAATATTAAGTAATCAATATACTAACTTGTATATTAATAGCATTCACTTAATTGAATTTTTAATATATAATTTAAGGAAATCATTTTTTATGTTTTTCTTGAATTATTGCATTTCTTGAAATATTGTTTTATTCCGAAAAACTCTTTTTTATATATACAGATATATAAAATTACGCACTGAATTTTTTGAAGGTCCTATATCATATTATTACATCCCTAAATTACAAAATGATAATTAAAAGGGTAATTTTGATAACGTTCAGGACTTTTTATTTATGTATAGTAACGACACACATAATATCTTAAGGACACCATACTTCCGATTATTTAACGTTAAGCCAATTTAGCAGTTAGTATAATATCTCGATATTTTGTAATGAATTTAACTTAGAAATTTTAAATAGTTGATTTAAATTTGGAAAATAAAATATTATAATAAATTAAAGGGTTGTTTGGGGGTTGACCCCAACAATTATTCGTTGTTGAGTCAAAACCCCATAGTTTTCATGGTGTTTGTCCTTTATTTTGACGAATTCTGTCAGTTAACCATTGTGGGTTAAAAAATATACCACAAATTATAGCGTGACCTGTGGGAAGCATGCCGATCAAGATTACGCCCCATTCGTGATCTTGCAAGATAAGGATGAGAAGAGTCCATGATAAAGTAGAAGACCGGCTATGTCAAGAAACACTATTTTATTGTAAGTAAAACTCTACAAGGATAAAACTTATCCAATTGTAACCCCCAACTCTATATATGTGTAAAGGGGTTCGAAAGCTAGAGAAACACTCTCATGTAAATTCTTTTCGACTTACACTAAAACACCATTAAAGTACCCTGGACGTAGGCCAACAAGGACCAAACAACGTAAATCTTTGCCTCTCTCTTATTTATTTTTATATTCTTATAATGATTGTTGGGCACCCCCTTAGGGTGGATTATTTGACCACACAATTATTAACCAGATCAGTTTAAGCCTAAAGTGCCAAATGTACCTTTAATTTATCACCTACCAACTATATTTTACAAGAAAACTCCTAAACAATGTATTTTTTTCTTAAAACCCTTTACACACACTGTGTGTATGTGTATAATGCCCTGGTCTGAATTTATGGGTTACCTGTAGTTAACTCGGTCCGACCTGAGCGTTAAGTGTGAAGTGCAATGAAACAACCTATATAATGTTGCTAGTCCAGTTTTATTTTAATTAACGTTTCACTTGTTTAACATGAGATTCCAATTTCAAATTATACCACGTGAGGGACTCATAGGGATAACCTCGAAGTCCAAGCATACAGATCTACTAACGTAATATAAAAGAAAGTAATTACTTATATAACGCTCTCAAAATATGAAACCGCTCCCAACCTTCCATAACAAAGCGAGGGAGTGAGCCAAATGCTCAGTGGGAAATATACAAATGTAATATAGAATCGAACGACAGAAAGAAGATTCTAAAATGTTATACCTACTTGCACATGCCACTACCTTGTATACATATATATACATACATATTCATGTACTTAATGAATGAGACAATTTACTTCTGAAAACCTTATTTATCTAGATTAATTCACCTTAATCTTATAAAAGACTTCCCTTTTCTCACTTTAGCATTTCTCACTTTAGTTAACACACACAATTAAATAATTGAAACAACTACACTTGGTTTGATCGAAAATCATTCCTTTATCGAAATTACCCTTTTCATTTTATCCAATCCACATTAGTATCCCTTTCAACACACGCGTTCATTGTGTTAGAATATACTTATTTAGTCTTTAAAAACCTTTCTACAACACACTCTTTTGTTAATTATGGGTTAAACCACTTAGGTTGATTAACCATCCATTTACCCATTTACTTTATCTTTTTCCTTACCTTATAGACATTAAAAGATTTTCACATTTACTTGTCCATTTAACCTTTATCGAAACATTTATTAATTCATTCAAGTTAGGTTGTATTAACACATTTCACCACACAACCCATTTCATGACATGTTCCTTATTCCTTTATCTTTTCTCGAAATTTTCCAATAATCGCATACTTCAACGTGCTCCACACCGCCAACTATGCTCACCATATGCTCTCGTCAGTTATTTTGGGCCTTTCACCCTAGGGCACCGGGCCCTCCTTAATTATCCTGGTATCATCCGAGTTCCTTTATACGTGTTTTAAAATTTTATAAATGTCCACATAATTCCACCTTTCCTTTTACCTAGCCGAAGCAAAAATACGGAGTTTCACCTAAACTTGTGTTACACTTTGAAATTTATCATTTCATGTCTTTTACACTTTAAGCTTGATTTTAAAAATCATATTCATTTAGGTCCCATTTGTTTAACACCTTTTCCAATATTTTTTGTGACAACCCGCAATCCGAGATAAGGGGTGGCCAGCCCGATACTCAAACGTAACAGGAATCATGGATGGATATCATTCTCAGCATCACAAATATAAACTGAGTATACGGGAAAACCACCCAATAAATCAGAAAACGGGTTGCCAGAAAGTGTAAAATTTAAAAAATGCGATTATGAAAATTTAAACTAAGCAACCCAATCTGACAAGCAAGTGGAGTTCCAAAAGATAATATAATACAACTAAGACGAATGTACACAAATGGACCGAATAAGCTGTCGGTCCACAGCTACATAAGACAACGTACAACAATATAAAATATCTTACATAGTACAATCATTAATCAAATACAAATGTTTGGGCCACACGCCCGAGGGACAAGACCCGATCATATCTAGAATAACAAGAATGAAAGCGTCTAATACAACATCCTGTAATAACCCGCAAAATCTTACAGCTCGTCGAAAGTGCAGGGAACTTGGGAAAGTCAAGTCGGGCGTCCTTGCGGTGGAGCACCTGAGCGGATACAATAATATATATACCACAAGGAAGTAAACCGGTCAGGGCCGGGTTCTATATGATTTCTAGAAGAATAAAAAGCATGATAGGTATGAATAGTTACACATGAATAATGAGGATGATAATATGACATGCTATCTACAATTACAAGCAAGAATTGAAGGTAAAGCACTTTAATTTAAAACCCTTCCTTATTAATACAATTTCCATTTCCTTCAGACATTCCTTATTAGGAATAAAACCATATATTCGGTTAAGTCAAGAAGTTATAATTTCTATTCATTTATTAAAACTTCCCATTTTATCTTTCCATTCCTTATTAGGAATATCATTTACATCAAGTGCTCTTTATGGCACATATATTATTCCCGTGCTCTTCCTGACACATATTTATGCTCTATATGGCAGTTCATACGCTCTTTGTGGCGTTTATCAACCATCAAGTCCAACTTGATGAAAATATAGTTATATTCATATACATATAACGATATCTAAGACCGCCCGTCCGGGTTTCCCCACTGTGCGCGCCCCTAAATGACCATCATCTTCCAGGGCCTAACATAAGACAACCTGGGCACCTATCGGAACACGTCGGGAAGCGGCCATGAGCCTGCGGGGTAGTCAAGACCACACCCGGAATCTCCTACCCATCGCAGAAAAATGTAACAATAAGCGCTCCCATGGCCTAGGACTATATCCACCATGCATTCATTAGCCAGGGGGCTTCACCTCACGAGCGAACTTCCCTTATGATGTCATTTAGAGAGGTGTGTAACAGTAAATTAGCATTTACATTTATCATTATTTTATTACCAGAAATCCATTTCCATTAATCATGTGATTGGTTCTTCATTATTAAACCTGACATCATTAAACAACGGGGTTCATTCTAGTTGAACCTATCATCTTTAAACACCTATGGATTCATTTATTTCTCAATTTACAAATCCCGACTAAGTCTCCAAATGATCATTATGATCCTACAAATCTCCCAGGTTTATATAAATTTTGATAAGCCCACAAGTCTCCAAGTTTGGGCATTTAACTTCCAAACTTCTAAAAGTTTGAATAAAAGAAGTAATGCCTTAACATTACTTTAAACCTCCCCGAAATAAACCCCAGATGAACCCATTTCTAGTCCAGGGTAACGACCGAACTCCATATCTACTCTAGGACTCTAAGTTTACTTCTTTAAGAAGTTTCCTAGGTCCTAATCCTAAAGAAATAAGGGGAAAATTTAAAAGAAAAAGACCCCCAAATCTGCTGGAACCGAATCGATTCGCCCTAAGGGCCGAATCGATTCGCAAAAGCGAATCGATTCGCTCTGAAAGCGAATCGGTTCGGACAACAAAATTTAGTTTCTGCAAATGCCGAATCGATTCGGTCTTAATCCGAATCGATTCGGACAACAAGACCTGGGATTCTGCATCTATGCGAATCGATTCGCCCAAGGGGCCGAATCGATTCGCCCCTGCGAAAATGCCAAGAATGGCTATGGAGTCTTGAACTCCAAAATTTATCCAACTCCAAAACCAAGCCCAACCGAAATCATTGGCTGAAATTTCTACATCCTAAATCCATCTATCTACCAACCTTAAACATCATTTATCATCCAAATCCATTTTTAGTGGTTAATACCCAAAAATCCAATCAAAACGCTAACAATTCTAAATCATAACAAATTCATAAATATCAAGACTAATTATTTTACTTAAATCATAAATTTGCAAGTAGATTACTTGCCTCAAGTGTAAGAATCTGATTTGATGAAGATGAAAGCAAGAACAAACTCCAAATCTTCAATCTCTCTCTTTCTCCAAAGCTTTCTTCCTCTCTCTCTTCCTCTCTAAGATAACAAGTTGGGGCATAAAAGGAATAGTAAGTCTTAGCAAGACTAAATCGGGCCATAAGTCTAAAATGCCCAACTCTAATAACTGATGCGCGATAAAAATAATACGCGATATCACTATTTAAGCCAAAACCAGTCAAAAGTGCCCGAAATGCCAAAATACAATATGGCACTTATTTTGACTGTCACACACCTACCGGGACTAACTACACTATCCAAATTATCATTTGGGAATTTTTATAACTCATTTTACTTCCGGTTTCATAATAAACCAAAATGTCATTTTAAATCCTTATGACATTAAAATCACCACATGAACATTTTATCTACTCACGGGGTAACTACACAACATTTTAGTAAATATTGACCTTGTCATAACAAATTAATATTTACTCAACATCTACCATTTTATAATTAATTACTACACAGTGTAAATAAATATAAAATGGGCTATCAAAAGAGAGGGTTATTACATACTCCCCCCCTTAAGAGGGAATTTTGCCCCCAAAATTCAGGTAGACCTCGCAAGACGAAGTGCGAATACTATTCCCGCAAGTCATCCTCGCGACCCTATGTCGATTTCTCGACACTAAGCTGACTATATAGAACTCATCCCCCAAGGCACTACCGGCGATACCAACGTAACTCTACGCTCTAAGATAGCAACCGACTACATCTAATAAGAACCGTCACGTTGCATCTACTTTGAAAGGAATGTGCCTAAAGGCACCATCGTATCCTTCGTACTCCCTTGCATGAGAGACAAGGAACAAATTATGAACTTGCCGCAAAATGTTTCGATAAAGCGAGCGAATAGTTTACCGGACCCACCGCGACATCTCTAGGAAAGGTACAACATCATGCGGTGCAAGTTTTCCCTTTCTCTTCGAAACGCATAACGTCCTTCACAGGCGATACTCACCCCAACATTTGGTCTAATGACCTCAAACTCCAGATGCCTTCTTCTCGCATCGACTGAGCTCTTTCGTCGGTCTTGGTTATACGAGAGACTCATCATCTCGCACTTCTAACCAACAAGTGGGGAATCGATAAGGCCTACCATACAAGGCTTCTTCTAAAGCGCCGTCCTAATAGTAAATCGACACAAATTCTATATAGGCGAAATCAACGAGTGGAAAGCATTGCTCCCAACTACTCTTAAAGTTAGGCACGCATATAAGGAGTATATGCCTCAGCATATGGTTTATTCTATTGGTTTGATCATCTTGGGAAAAATGATAAGAAGTGATTAACCATAATTCGATTCCCATGGCTTCTTGGAACCTTGCCAAGAATGAGAAACGGAAGTCTTGATTCAGTACAACAACCTTCCCATGCCCAGCCAATAGTATTAGCAACGTATAACTTGGCACGATTCGTCATTACCTTGATGCACCGAAACGTTAGAACCGCGTGATTTCTCCATATCTTCTTAACTTAAGTCCCTTCCGTTCGGGACAAAATTCTCTTAAGGGAACGCACCCCACCCTCAAGATGGACTTCAATTTAAATAGGGGATAATACTCCTTACAAGTTTAACTTGTGAGGCGCATTAACAATAAATCGATACTCCAGTATTATCACTCCCCATCATGGCAGAGACTTGCTAATGGAATCTACCTTCGAGCTTAACCACGTGGCTTAGGGGTACGAGTCAATTCACCCTTTCGTTACCTTCGTAACACTCCACTACGTGAGGCCTCATCTCCTTCGGCCTTAACCACCAACTTTTCGAAATCCTCCCACTTCACATAACATGGAACCAATCCCTTGATATGAGTTTACGCATGGCTTAGTCATGGTCAACTCCCAACAACCCTCCTAATCTTACGTCCCACACTAAAAGGCCCTACGTCTAAAAAATTCCTAAAGTCTATATACCTATACCCTATCTAAGTCGTATACACCTAATGCTAAGTATATCCCTAGTGCCCAAGACCTTTCTCAACTTCCGACATTTGCTCAGTTTCGTGCGTGGGACGTCTCGCCGAAGCGAAATCCAAACAAGGAACCCTCCCGTTACACTACTACCTCGCGTTGTCAGTCATCAAGGGGTACAGGTCTAAGACACATGTTCGGGACCGAAAAGATCCTATAGCTACACACTATTAATTAAATAAAAATTTTCAACCCAACGCTCACCCTTCGTGAAACCCTAGGGTTATATACCCTATAACATATACATCTTATTAAATAGCCTTCCAATCAAGGCATAACCCGAAGTCTCAATTCGACTTCGTACCTCGGTCTCCCTCACATCGATCAGAGGAGAGAACTATATGCAGCGCTTCTATGTCGCACTTTGATAGACATCAATCACCATTCTACGTGATTCTCGGCTAAACTTTCCAATCCCACTTCCGACAATAATTCGTAAAACAAAATAAAATGAAAGGGAAGAATAGCATATCTTCACTCACAACATCGTTAAGTGTTCATGCGGCGGAGTGTCTCGCAAAGCGAAATCCAAACAAGGAACCCCTCCGTCACATGCCTACTTAACTAGTTGATCATGGAGATAGAGCGTAATACACATAAATAAGAGAAAGGAAAGGTGGTATATCCCCACTCCCAACGTCGTTAAGGTTCGCACGTGGAGCGTCCCGCAGAAGCGGAATCCAAACAAGGAACCCCTCCTATACGCTACCACTCAACTTGCTGGTCGTGGAGATAAGGCATAGCAATCACATATTAATATCACATCATACTCGACCATGTTAAGGACGAGTAAATCGGCCTCAAGCAAAACGTACCACAATAAATTCCTAAGCATACAAACAAGAAATCGTACGGACCATCACTCGTAGAAAACTCAACGCTAGAAAAATACCCTCAGCAGATCTTATCAAATCTGTAATCTGAGAAGAGCTCACAAAATAAATGAGCGCGCAACACCCGCATCAAGTAACATAGAACTCACGTATTACTGAGCAAAACTCACCCTCAATAACGGGCGGTGCCGGCAGAGCTGGAGGAAGCAAAGCCTCCTGAATATGACAAACATGTCCATGCTGTAGCTGTCCCTGCTGCGGAGGAACAACCATAATAGGTACAGGAGGTGGAAATTGAACATATGGCTGCTGCGGAGCCCTAGGAAACTGACCCCCAATCATCTGAGGACACTCCTTCTTGAAATGACCTGCCTCCCCACATTGGAAGCACCGTCCCTTCATATCCTCCTGACCTCGACCTCTGTTATTCCTCAACTGGGAAATGCCTCGGCCCGGATGATCTCTACCTCCAGGGCCACCCCGATCTTCCTGATGCAAAGCACCTTGTCTGTGCCTATTATTGCCCCTCGCAATAAACTCTCCAAGCTTCCCTACTTGCCTCATTTCGGTAGCTTTCTTTCTACCCTGCATATATAAGCGATGCTCCTGGCAATGGAGTAAGGCTGCATTCATAACCTCACCAAAAGTCTGGAAAGCTGGGTTACCCAATAAGTGTTTTCAGATTCTCCAGTTTAGACCTCCCATAAACTTCAAGATCTTCCTCTCTTCCGGAGTCACCTCATCTGGTACAAAACTCGCCACCCGGGTGAACTCCTCTTCATACTCCGCTACAGACCTCTCCCCTTGCACTACATCTTGCAACTTCCTCTTCATCTCCCTCTGAACCGCGGGAGGAAAATACTTAAGATCAAACAAGGCCCAGAACTCAGTGATTGACATGGTGTCTCTTTGCTCTGGGGTGGTCATCGTCTCCCACCAGTGTAACGCAGATCCGACAAGCTTAAAGGTGGTAAGGACTTGTTTCTTATCCTCACTGTATTCTATCATTCGAAGGTGGCGTTGCATGTTTTTCTTCCATTGATTGGCTTTAACCGAATCCGTGCCTCCCTCGAATTCTAGGGGATTGCCCTTTAGAAAGGACTCCCTAACCCTTTCCCACGGAGTAAGTCCCGTAGGAGCTTGAACACCTGGAGCCCATGGCAATTGTTGGATCACCACGGTCATGGTGGCATTAACCGCTCCAGCCACTATGCTTGCTACATCCGCGACATTAACAGTCCCTTGTAGTGGCGGTGGAGGACCTACTTTCTTCTCTACGACCTTAACACGTCTCGCCGGGCGACCTCTCTTAGACGGCATCGGAGATGGAAAAACAATAGTGTTGGAATACTAGTTAAAAAAATCTATCTTACAGAAGATCGCAAACATCAACAACAAGAAGTCCTAACATAGGGCCCTACATCAAAGAACGCTACGGTAGAACGAGACAAGTCCACACAGATCCTAGTACTCTAGAACCTGATGCTCTGATACCATCTGTGACAACCCGCAATCCGAGATAAGGGGTGGCTAGCCCGATACTCAAACGTAACAGGAATCATGGATGGATATCATTCTCAGCATCACAAATATAAACTGAGTATACGGGAAAACCACCCAATAAATCAGAAAACGGGTTGCCAGAAAGTGTAAAATTTAAAAAATGCGGTTATGAAAATTTAAACTAAGCAACCCAATCTGACAAGCAAGTGGAGTTCCAAAAGATAATATAATACAACTAAGACGAATGTACACAAATGGACCGAATAAGCTGTCGGTCCACAGCTACATAAGACAACGTACAACAATATAAAATATCTTACATAGTACAATCATTAATCAAATACAAATGTTTGGGCCACACGCCCGAGGGACAAGACCCGATCATATCTAGAATAACAAGAATGAAAGCGTCTAATACAACATCCTGTAATAACCCGCAAAATCTTACAGCTCGTCGAAAGTGTAGGGAACTTGGGAAAGTCAAGTCGGGCGTCCTTGCGGTGGAGCACCTGAGCGGATACAATAATATATATACCACAAGGAAGTAAACCGGTCAGGGCCAGGTTCTATATGATTTCTAGAAGAATAAAAAGCATGATAGGTATGAATAGTTACACATGAATAATGAGGATGATAATATGACATGCTATCTACAATTACAAGCAAGAATTGAAGGTAAAGCACTTTAATTTAAAACCCTTCCTTATTAATACAATTTCCATTTCCTTCAGACATTCCTTATTAGGAATAAAACCATATATTCGGTTAAGTCAAGAAGTTATAATTTCTATACATTTATTAAAACTTCCCATTTTATCTTTCCATTCCTTATTAGGAATATCATTTACATCAAGTGCTCTTTATGGCACATATATTATTCCCGTGCTCTTCCTGGCACATATTTATGCTCTATATGGCAGTTCATACGCTCTTTGTGGCATTTATCAACCATCAAGTCCAACTTGATGAAAATATAGTTATATTCATATACATATAACGATATCTAAGACCGCCCGTCCGGGTTTCCCCACTGTGTGCGCCCCTAAATGACCATCATCTTCCAGGGCCTAACATAAGACAACCTGGGCACCTATCGGAACACGTCGGGAAGAGGCCATGAGCCTGCGGGGTAGTCAAGACCACACCCGGAATCTCCTACCCATCGCAGAAAAATGTAACAATAAGCGCTCCCATGGCCTAGGACTATATCCACCCTGCATTCATTAGCCAGGGGGCTTCATCTCACGAGCGAACTTCCCTTATGATGTCATTTAGAGAGGTGTGTAACAGTAAATTAGCATTTACATTTATCATTATTTTATTACCAGAAATCCATTTCCATTAATCATGTGATTGGTTCTTCATTATTAAACCTGACATCATTAAACAACGGGGTTCATTCTAGTTGAACCTATCATCTTTAAACACCTATGGATTCATTTATTTCTCAATTTACAAATCCCGACTAAGTCTCCAAATGATCATTATGATCCTACAAATCTCCCAGGTTTATATAAATTTTGATAAGCCCACAAGTCTCCAAGTTTGGGCATTTAACTTCCAAACTTCTAAAAGTTTGAATAAAAGAAGTAATGCCTTAACATTACTTTAAACCTCCCCGAAATAAACCCCAGATGAACCCATTTCTAGTCCAGGGTAACGACCGAACTCCATATCTACTCTAGGACTCTAAGTTTACTTCTTTAAGAAGTTTCCTAGGTCCTAATCCTAAAGAAATAAGGGGAAAATTTAAAAGAAAAAGACCCCCAAATCTGCTGGAACCGAATCGATTCGCCCTAAGGGCCGAATCGATTCGCAAAAGCGAATCGATTCGCTCTGAAAGCGAATCGGTTCAGACAACAAAATTTAGTTTCTGCAAATGCCGAATCGATTCGGTCTTAATCCGAATCGATTCGGACAACAAGACCTGGGATTCTGCATCTATGCGAATCGATTCGCCCAAGGGGCCGAATCGATTCGCCCCTGCGAAAATGCCAAGAATGGCTATGGAGTCTTGAACTCCAAAATTTATCCAACTCCAAAACCAAGCCCAACCGAAATCATTGGCTGCAATTTCTACATCCTAAATCCATCTATCTACCAACCTTAAACATCATTTATCATCCAAATCCATTTTTAGTGGTTAATACCCAAAAATCCAATCAAAACGCTAACAATTCTAAATCATAACAAATTCATAAATATCAAGACTAATTATTCTACTTAAATCATAAATTTGCAAGTAGATTACTTGCCTCAAGTGTAAGAATCTGATTTGATGAAGATGAAAGCAAGAACAAACTCCAAATCTTCAATCTCTCTCTTTCTCCAAAGCTTTCTTCCTCTCTCTCTTCCTCTCTAAGATAACAAGTTGGGGCATAAAAGGAATAGTAAGTCTTAGCAAGACTAAATCGGGCCATAAGTCTAAAATGCCCAACTCTAATAACTGATGCGCGATAAAAATAATACGCGATATCACTATTTAAGCCAAAACCAGTCAAAAGTGCCCGAAATGCCAAAATACAATATGGCACTTATTTTGACTGTCACACACCTACCGGGACTAACTACACTATCCAAATTATCACTTGGGAATTTTTATAACTCATTTTACTTCCGGTTTCATAATAAACCAAAATGTCATTTTAAATCCTTATGACATTAAAATCACCACATGAACATTTTATCTACTCACGGGGTAACTACACAACATTTTAGTAAATATTGACCTTGTCATAACAAATTAATATTTACTCAACATCTACCATTTTATAATTAATTCCTATTAACGGGCAAAAAATACATTTCCTTATAGAAATTCATCCTACTTGCAAAATATACCTTCAAGACATAAAAGACATTTAATTTCTTCAAACTCAACAAATGTCCATTTTTCATAAAATCTTCATTTTTATAAGAAACTTTAAAACATTATTTCACCATTGTTCATCAAAATAAATCATTATCTTCAAACACTTTATTTCATAAAATGTTTAACATCAATCTTTCTAGAAAATACAAAATTTTCATAAAAATACCAACTTTTAATATTTCAAGACTTTATAATATTTGTTCATTCTTTATTTCCAAAAAAAAAAACATCTCACCAACATTTTTATTCCATAAAAATATTTATTATTTTCTGCACATGATTTTCATCAATTAACCAAATACATCCTACTCATGTAGTCTAACTACAAGACTACAAATAATGCAAAACAGAGTCTTAATACAAAGATTAAGGTTTTTTCACCTTTAAAGACTCCAAATAGTGGTAGAAATTTTGGTGTAAGAGGAGAAACTACCACCTCCAAAGGTGTTCTCAAGGGGTTACCAAATGTATCCTCCAAAATGCTCCATTTTTGCTCCATTCAAGCTTCTATGCAAAACCCCTTCAAAACTCACTTCAAACTCCATGAAAGTTTAATCTTCATCTTAAACAAGAACTCCTAACAATACCTTACAAATTCATAGAGCTACTACAACCATGGTGGAATGGGTGTTTATAGTTCAAACATGGGGGGATACACTAAGAAAATGGTGGTCTATGGTGATGGAATGATGGAGGAGTGGTGGTTTGTGGTGGGAAGAGGTGGAAGAAAAACCCAAAGTGGTGGAAGACCAACCTTCTCCCCCTCTCTCTCTTCTTTCATTCCCCCCCTAACAAATGGCCCAAACAAGCCTTATAAAACCCCTTTAAAGACCTAAAATCATGTTTTGCCCATTCTAGGCTCATCTGAGCTTGACAACACACCAAATCAAGGGAAAAAATGTGACAATGTATAAGGAAAATCGGTTAATAATATTTTTGAGTGACATAATATAAACGATATTCCTATCTCGTTCGAGCGACATGTCCAACTCGTTCGATGGGTGGCTTCGCGCGACCTTCCCGCGACCCGAGACTGTAATGCAATGTGATCTCATTTAAAGACCTTCTTCGCGCGACCTTCGTATGACAACCCCATCTCGTTTCTAACGACAAAGGGATGTATTTAGAATGACCCCTCTTTCTTTTTCTTTTATTTCCTTCAATTTGGCCAACAATTTTACTATAATTATCAGTACCCCACTTTAGTATAATTTACACAAAGATTTAAATGAAAAAAATGGTTAGGATATTACAGTGTGTGTGTGTGTGTGTATATATATATATGTATATATGTTTGTATACATGTATAATGAGGTAGGCTCTCATACATACCATTTATACATACCACATGTGTGGATCATTTTTTTAAATAGTAAAAAAAATATTTTTGAATTGATTTTTGTAATGGTATTTAAACATTTCAACGGGCTCCACAAAAGAAATCTGCTCAAAATATTTTTTTTGATATTTTAAACAAATGGATCAAACTATGTCAGTTTTTTAAAATCCTTTAAATGGTGTAGAATAAAAGATCCAACAACTTCATAAGACTCCTTAAAATCAGTCCTTGCAAACTCTAAATAGTTCTCCAAAGTAACCTAGCAAGAAACTCGAAGACACTCAAAGTTTAAACTCATTCACGAATATATTTTTAGATACTAATAATGGTAGAGAAAATAATGTTTTTATGGGTATTTTCATAGAAAAGCAAAGTTTCACTTGGCTCTATGTGGAAAAGAATGCAAAATGAGTTAAATGAGGGTGGTAATAATAAATATAGTGGAAGCAATAGGGAGAATCACCCAAGTGTTGACAACAAAACATTTTAGTATGATTAGTATTTTAAAGAGTTAAGAGAGTTGTTTGGTTATTTGATTTAAAGGAACAAAGTCCTTCGGTGGAAGTTTTAAACCATAGGAATTTTGATAAAGCAACATATCTACCAAACCATATCAACCTAGAAAAAAAAACAAATAGGATCACATGGCATTGGTTTGAGTCACAATATCCTCCTCCTTCATATCTACCAAGCCACTCTCAAAGTCTTGTTCCTCTTTATATAACTTCTCATAGTCTTACTACTACTTTGACCACTTTCAGATGAAGTAACTCATTCTTCTAATCTCACATACAAGACCTTACGAGGTCTTGACTAGGTACTCGACACGTTGATACAAATTCTGTTTCATTTCAAAGATTAGGAGATCCATTTGTATTCCTCTCAACCCAAAAACAAAAAATCCCGAAGGTAACGCTTTCTATAATAATAAATGCTAACATAGGTTCATTGGGTGTTCATCTTCTTCAGCTTCAGGATATCCTAGGTAGTTTATGACCAGAAATGTTGATTGGACTAATGACAAAGATGGTCTAGACTTTAGGATTTTCCACTTTAGAGTGGTCATAGTTAAGTCCAGTATTACCCTTCCAAGATTAGGATTGTGCTAAGATAATCTCTCTCTCACTCTCTCTCTCTCTCTCGCGTGCACGCCTTTTTTATAACCCTTGTCGCAACTAACCATATCCTATTTTTTTATGAATCAATCCAAAACCTTACGTGGATGCTCATCAAAACACGCTGGATACGTCTACCACCTCAAAAAGGATCTATATGTCTTAAAGCAAGCCCCGCGACATTGGTATGAAAAGTTGACCTCTTACTTGATTAAGAGGTTTTCTAAGATAGGAGGAATTGATAAGAAATTATTTGTGAGAACTTAGAAGAAATATATTGTTGTTGTTCAAGTGTATGTGGATGATATTGTTTTCGATCCTATACGACACTACACCAAAATGACAATTTACTAACAGACAGTGAGTGTTAGTAATAAATTTTCTAATGGATATATCTGTCAGGAATAATGCGCTGGAAATAAGATTTCTAATGGACATAATCTATTAGAAAATCTATTAATTCTAACGGATTAAAACTATTAAAAATTCGGTATTTTTAATGAAAAATAACTATTAGAAATAATAAAAAAAACTGTTACTTATATGAGGAGTTATTTTAACACTTATGTTTTTCTTTATTTACTAATAGATCTAAACCATTACAATTGGTACTTTCTAATGGTTCTTCTCCATTAGAAAATACTATATATTCAAATATATATTTCTCAGGGAACCACCAAATAGACATTTTCTCATCTTTTCAAAATCAACGCCGACACTAAGTAGGAGCCAAAATAAGTAATCAGAGACAATCACCAAAAAAGCAATTCATAAAAATGCATGCTTGTTAAAATTTTCAAATATTTAATGAAGATGGGACATATAAAAAATTAGAGAGAAATCAGTCTAGGCATAATCAATAACTATCATATTCCTGTCCATAACGGGCATAAATATGCATAATTATTACAAGCATATCAAAATACCAACCATACAAACAAATAGCTTCACATGAACAAAAACATAAGAAAAAATAAATGCCATGATCCATCCATAGGGAGAATAAAATGTATTTCAATCAACAATCAAGCCATATGAGATATCCCTCAATCGCAAAGTCAATCACAGTATATAACTATCTTGAGGAGCATCCCACAAATGAGCGTCGGGCTCAAACACTTCCTCCATATAAACTATCCATGAATTTTAATTGTTAATGGGATTTTATCTTCCTTTTCGTTATCACCCGATGGTTGAGACAAAGTATAGGAAGAAGATGGTTATTTTGTTGCATTTGCATTTGAAGACATAATGTTTATTTCCAGAAATTCAAAACACGACATTAAATTCTATATCATTAAATAAGCGTTATATGTCTATGCAAGGTATTGTATACAATTTTTTTGAAAAATTATTGATTTTTGAAAAATCGGGTTTGAATGGAAAATTTGTATAATCGAGTGACCATCTTTGATGATACCAATTATACTTACTGGAAGTCTAGGATGAGGTTTGTTCCCTTCACTGCCTAGAAATGGATTGTTCCCTTCACTGACTAGAAAGGGATGCGGCCTGGTAGTTTAACTGCTCTTCTGGCCGCGGCTCCTACTAGTGAAGATGGGTCACAGCAGCTTCAAATCATTGGGGAATGGACTCATCATGTGGTCTTCGGATCAACCTTGGTGAATATCATTCAAAGGCCACGACAGTACACCTATGTGCCTCACTAGCCGTGGCCTCAGTAGTAATATCATGCAGTAGTGCAAGTGATGCATCTCAACTTTATACTCTGTTCATCCCATATTTTTTTGATCACTCACTTCTGTTAGTTTTTTCTCAGATTATATATATTTTTATAGACTAACAAAGCAGAAAATGGAAGGAGAATCGAGCCAGAGCACAAAAGTCAAAGATGAGATTATGCAATTATATAATCACCCCAACCATCTCTATGACAACCATGCTTCACTCCGAACCCAAGTCAACTATTTAACCTAGAGGGTCCTCATGCTAGAGGCTACAGCCTCATCCATTGTGGGTGCGGCGCCTAGGATCATTGCTACAATAACCTTCGCTATCGCGGTCGTACCAAAAGTTCCATCCGTAAAAGCATGATGCAAGAACGAGAAAAGGAAAGTGGAGAAGGCAAAAGGGTCTTTGAGTCCTACACCCCATTGGCCTTCTAAGTTGAAGACATCTTTGAGTTCATAAAAGAGGACAAGCTATTGAAGTGGCCAGAGATACTTAAACCTCCACCCCACAAAAGGAACAAAGCCAAATAGTGCAAGTTTCATCAGGACCACAACCATGACACTGAGAAATGCTATGCACTGAAGGATGAAATTGAAAGGCTGATTGGGCAAGGGATGCAGAAGAGGTTCCTAAAAGATGTTTAGGGGATGCGACTTAGTCTGATGGGCCATATTTCCCTTATCTTCATAATATTGCTTATATCTCCTTTTGTTTCTGTTCCTAATGAAAATTATCTTTTGTTTCATTCTGACCCTTGTAGTTTTTCAACTAAGTTAAAGATGTGAATGAATATATGAAATTAGTCTTATCGTATATTATCATATTTTGATTCTCATTTCCATGAAATGTTATCTTATAAAAGACCGTTTTGTCTTAAACAGATTCTATATGAAGAAATCGAATTATATTGGTAATGATTATATCCAAAGGGCTCGAAATGCCCGTCATGACGCTAAGAGGTATGATAGCAAATTATAATTGAAAATGTCGAAAGCAACTATTGAGAGCAGCTGTCTAAATTGGTCTGCAACATCACTCATAGAGATTATATTCCAGCATATTATGGCTACATTATTGAAAGCATTTATTAGAAAGCGTTATTAGCTACGAGGGTTTACAATGCCTGTTCTTAGCTTTCAGGATGCATCATTAGCTGCAGGGGCTTCTGATGCCCTTTGTTAGCTTTCGAGATATGTCATTAGCCCAGGGAGGTTACTCCCTCGGCAAAACATCATTAATTTGGTGAGTTATGAGACTAAATATCATTCATTTGGTGATCTCAGCCCCAAAATATCATTAATTTGGTGAATTATGAGACTAAACATCATTCATTTGGTGATCTCATCCCCAAAACATCATTGACTTGGTGGATAGAGATAAAACATCATTAACTTGGTGATCTCATCTTAGCTATGGGTGGCTTAATAATATAACCCAGCCTGGGGAGGCTCAATAGTATCCTATATATTAGTTGTGGGTGGATTAATAACATAACCCAACTCAGGAAGGCTTAAAAGTATCCTGTATGTCTACAAAAACCCATTCAGAAGTCATGGGCTAGAAAGGAGCCGCAACCCTATCAATATAGCTGCAGCTATTTGGGACTCTCAGTCATACACAGCTGCAGCCTCTAAGTTTCAATCAAAATTTGGGTCCTTTTGAGAAGATTGAAGTGAAAGAGATAAGCCGCAGCCCCAAAGCCATATTCCATTGGCACCATGGCTTGGGGGATCATGTCCATACAAAGTGAAATTTGGAAGCCTGTAAGGCAAGATACAAGTGAAAAATGAAAAGATTCACTTTTAAAAGACCAAGTTTGGAAGAAGACGTAGCCCTGCATGTGTGACTGCAGACAACTAAAATTCTCATTTGAGTTCAAAGGAATTGTTAGAATACCGCAGCCATGTTCAAGAAATATCAAGGATCCATTTCCAATAAATTTTATTAAAATAAGAGACTGCAGACACCATCAAACATTTAATATTGCAATAATATTCAATAGTCGTGGCTATATATCAATAGTGCAGACAAAGCTACGAATAGAGGCAACCTCATGGGCTACAACCTATCCTCAAGGTTACAAACTTATTTCTGTGGCATCACTATATAAGAATACAACTGGAAAGTCTAAGGTGAAGAAAATAGGCCGCAACCTTTGCGAAGAAACCATTTAGTCTATTAGTCCTACAAGTTCATTTAATCAAGCAAACAAGAAGCTATGTAAATTTTGAAGCATTGGAAGTATAAAGCATGCATAAAAAGAATAGAAAATATTGATTTCCCAAAAAGGCCGCAGCCTTGATAATAAGATTCATAGAAGTTTCAAAGGGAAGCAACCCTACATATCAAAAGGTGGATCAAAGGCTAGAACGTTAGCAAAAAATTCAAGTGTGCAAGTGATACAATTAAAGGCCGCAGCCTGTAGGGTCAGAAAAAGTTAAGTTAAAAAGGGACGCAACCCCAATGTTTAAAAATCTTGAAATGAAGTTTGACTAAGAAGTTGCATCATCTTCTTCATTTCCCTCTTCTTCATCCACAGTTATCTCAGTCTCTTGGTCTTCTGCCGCGGCCTCAGCCTCATCCCTAAGCCTGACTCTCTCTTCTGTCGCAACCTTCATTTCAGCCACGCAAACATCACGCTCAGCATCCCCAACGCTCCAAAATTTAATTATGTCCGCGACATCGGGGAAGTTCTTTGCTACCATATATCTTAGATCTTGTCAACCACGGATATAAGCTCTATTGTTGATAATAAAGAAGTTTGGAGAGCCTTTATATGTTACTACATCATTGTCAATGGATAATTTAAGG
Organism: Sambucus nigra; assembly: GCA_949130495.1. Taxonomy (NCBI): domain Eukaryota; kingdom Viridiplantae; phylum Streptophyta; class Magnoliopsida; order Dipsacales; family Adoxaceae; genus Sambucus; species Sambucus nigra. The sequence continues at coordinate 364,298,377 of OX422222.1, forward strand.
GTTGCGACATGATCTTCGTCTTTCCTTGTAAGGGTCGCAGCATGGTCATCCTCCATCTTCTTTATCGCCGCGGTACGAGCCTTTTCATTATTAGCAGCCTTGATATCCAATGCCTCATACTTCTTTTGAAGAAGTCCAAGCTTGCTATTGGAAAGTTCCACAACTTGAGCAGCAACCACAGTCTGAACTTGGGAAGCCTTGAGAGCCTCCGCAATCTAGTTGAAGTTCTGCTCAACATCATTTTTGGCCTTTTCTGCAGCCTCAACCTTAGCATCGACATCCATCCTATATGCTTTCAGGGCTGCGATAAATGATTTATTTCTAGCTTCAAAAGATTCAACTCTTGCCTTTGCCAAATCAGCAATGTGAACTCCATTCGCGGCCTTCTTAAGCCTATATAGACCCTCATACTTGAGTTTCTGGGTCATCACAGCTTTCGCAGCCTGTAAATGTATTTGAATGTTAGAAAATAAAATTAAAGCTACAGAGAAGAATTATTAAAAAGTTGGAATTATTTACTCTCAGTAGACTATAAAGGGCATAAGACTCCACGTCCTCGTGGTCCTCATCCACCAACCGATCTAGTTTGGGTCCATCAACTACCTTTTTTTTATCCTGTGGACAGTACGGGCAGTTGTGTCCCAAAAAGACTGGGGATCTGGCTTGCGTAGTTATGGCCGCGGACTTGTGCTTTGTGGAGCTGCCAAATTTACATTGACACCAATTATTGATGGTGGGGAAGGATAATTTGACGCATGGACTGGTGAAGTGCCGCGACCACCTTGATTAGAATAAAATGACAATAAGCTTGCCGCTTTAAAGTTTGCTCTAATGTCATTGTCAAAGTTACCCTCAGGCCTTTCATGAGAGGTCTCCTCCTCAACTTTGATTTGGGGCGCGGCAGTAATAGTATGATCCATAGCCTAATTTAGGAGCACGATAGTAGTAGTATGATTTGTAGTCTGAGTTTGGGGAGCGACAGTGCCAACTTGGTCACTAGAAGAGACCGCGACAGGAGCTTTGGAATTTGTCCTGTTCCTTTTCCTCTGCCTAGAAGTATTATTGAGGACAACGATATCCTCTTTAATTTCAGCCAGTTGAGCCACCAATAGAGATCTATCAATATCCTCACCTGAAGAAAATATAAAGCAAGATCAATGTCCAAGTTTGAAGTAATTGTCGCGGAATAAAAAATCAAAAGAAAAAAGTGTTACCTTCCGCGCCAATTAATTTTGGCACATATTTGTTTGGGAAGAAACCCCTCTTTGATATTGAGGCCGAGGTCACAAGTGTGCTGAAGATCTTCTTTTTATCAGAAATTTTCGTGGCTACCTCAACTCTATTTCCTTTTCTCTCACTCAGATGTAAATTATCAAGGGCTGCAGAAAAATGCAAAGGTCAGTAAAAAGGCAAAATATGGGAAATTATATAAATTGAAACAAGAGGGACGCGACCATAATGTAAAAATGTTTTACCAAGTTTGGAGGGGCGTCCCCACTACCGCGGCGTCCTAAAAGTTTTTTCTCTCTCAGTAGTTTCCTGGGGATGGATTTCCCATCCCTCTCTAGAAATAAATAAATATTTTCCCTTCCAGTTCTTTACATTGGTGGGCCTACCAGAGTAAAGGGTTTCTCCCCTATTGCAGACAGAAATATAGTTTTACCCCACAAATTTTACGGAGTTTTCCTTTGGATGGTAGAAATGGAAAAACTTTACGAGAGTTATGTCTCTCTTAAACTCCTTCTACCACAACACTATGACTGCAAGAATGGCTCTCCAGCCATTAGGATCCACTTGGGATGGAGCCAACTGCATTGTAAGAAAAATTCTTCTAATATAAATGGGCACAGGCAGCCGCAACCCATTATGAAGATGGCAACGGTAGCGAGTGCGGATTATGAAGATGAACTTGGAGACCTTCTCATAATCTCCAAGGTTAACTCTTTTTCCCAAGATGATTGGATATTAGATTCAGGATCGTCGGATTATGTTTGCTCTAAGAGGGAATATTTTGATAGTTTCACAAAAAATGGAAACGGTTCCATGTCTTTGGCTAACGGAGAGAAGGTTACCGTTGAGGGAGTCGGGATGGTGAAACTCAAGACGTTCGATGGGGTGGAGCGCACTTTGGGTGGTGTGGATTATGCCCCAAAGTTGCGAAAGAATTTGATATCCATTAGATGTTTGGATTCCAAGGGTTGCCGAGTGGCGGTGGCGGGTGGAGTCTTGAAAGTCACATGCAGTTATATGGTCCTAGAGAGGGGAGAGGAGATAGAAAGAGGTTGTATCATCTAAATCATACTTTGAGGAAGGCGGGGAAGCGGTGCGTACAAGTGATCGAGCGTTCGAGGCATGTCTCGTTTGTGAACAAAGAGGAGACATTAGGTGCTAGCTTTCCGAGAGTAGACAGTAGTGATGGGATAATACCTACTAGTGGATGGGCTGGATCGAAGTCCCTATCTAGGGCCAACGAGTGATACTGACTCGATATATTTGCACACATGCATTGGCCGATTGGAATCAAGGAGGTGTAGGACAGTGATGGATTCGAGGTGTGTGTAGCTAGTTCAAGGAAGTTTGATGAGTTATTATTTATGAGCATTGGCAAATGGGAGTTTCCCGTGACAAAGACTTGGTACATCTTTTGAGGGTGAGATTTGGAGGGTGTGGGAGGTGAGGAATTTTCCCTCTCATTCGTGCGAATTTCTCACGGTGGAAGATGGTGTTGATGTGTTTGAATGTTTCGTGTAAAGAGGGTATACGCTATATGTATTGTGTGGGGGTGTACTCATCGCGTTACATGAAGAGAGAGATTCATCGTATGGTTACATAGGAAGCATTCAGTTGCATGAGATGGAGATTTCTTAGTTTAGAAATTGGTTCCTCGACGGGTGGAGTCGTTTGGCGTCTTGGAGTGAAGACTTGAGGTATCTCACTTCATGGTTGAAGTTTGGGGTGGCTTAGCGTCGAGTGGAGCGTATTGGCTTATTAGGTGTCGGTACGATCTTGGAGCGGATTTGATATTTGTATTCCGATCTTGGTTCCATATCTTTGGCTAACGGAGAGAAGGTTTCCATTGAGGGTGTTGGGATGGTGAAACTCAAGATGTTCGATGGGGTGGAGCGCATTTGGGTGGCGTGGATTATGTCCCAAAGTTACGAAAGAATTTGATATCCATTATCCATTTCGATTCCAAGGGTTGCCAGGTGTTGGTGGCGGGTGGAGTCTTAAAAGTCACACGCAGTTGTATGGTCCTAGTGAGGGGAGAGGAGAGAGAGGTTGTATCATCTAAATCAGACTTCGAGGAAGATGGGGAAGAGGTGCGAACAAGTGATCAAGCGTTCGAGGCATGTCTTATTTGTGAAGAAAGAGGAGACATTGGGTGCTAGCTTTTCGAGAGTAGATGGTAGTGATGGGATAATACCTACCAGTGGAGGGGCTGGATCGAAGTCCCCCTCCAGGGCCAACGAGTGATGTTGACTCAATTTAGTTGCACACATGCATTGGCAGATTGGAATCGAGGAGGTGTAGGACTGTGATGGATTCTAGGAGTGTGTAGCTAGTTAAAGGAAGGACAATGAGTTATTATTTTCGAGCATTGGCAAACGGGAGTTTTTCGTGACAAAGACTTGGTACATCTTTCGAGGGTGAGATTTGGAGGGTGTGGGAGGTGAGGAATTTTCCCTCTCATTCGTGCTAATTTCTCATGGTGGAAGATGGTGTTGATGTGTTTGAATGTTTCATGTAAAGAGGGTATACACTATATGTATTGTGTGGGGGGTGTACTCACCGGGTTACATGAAGAGCGAGATTCACCGTATGGTTACATGGGAAGCATTCGGTTGCATGAGATGGAGAGTTATTAGTTTAGAACTTGGTTCCTCAGCGGGTGGAGTCGTTTGGAGTCTTGGAGTGAAGACTTGCAGTATCTCACTTCATGGTTGAAGTTTGGGGTGGCTTAGCGTCGGGTGGAGCATATTGGCTTGTTAGGCGTCGGTATGATCTTTGAACGAATTTGATGTTTTTATTCTGAGTTCGGTTCCATGTCTTTGTCTAATGGAGAGAAGGTTGCCGTTGAGGGTGTCGAGATGGTGAAACTCAAGATGTTCGATGGGGTGGAGCGTACTTTGGGTGGTGTGGCTTATGTCCTAAAGTTATGAAAGAATTTGATATCCATTAGACGTTTGGATTCCAAGTGTTGTCCAGTGTTGGTGGCGGGTGGAGTCTTAAAAGTCACATGAGGTTGTATGGTCCTAGCGAGGGGAGAGGAGAGAGAGGTTGTATCGTCTAAATCAGACTTCGAGGAATATGGGGAAGCGGTGCGCACAAGTGATCGAGCATTCGAGGCATGCCTCGTTTGTGAATAAAGAGGAGACATTGGGTGCTAGCTTTTCGAGAGTAGACAGTAGTGATGGGATAATACCTACTAGTGGAGGGGCTGGATCGAAGTCCCCCTCTAGGGTCAACGAGTGATGTTGACTCGGTTTAGTTGCACATATGCATTGGCCGATTGGAATCAAGGAGTTGTAGGACTGTGATGGATTCGAGGTGTGTGTAGCTAGTTCAAGGAAGGTTAATGAGTTATTATTTACGAGCATTGGCAAACGGGAGTTTTTCATGACAAAGACTTGGTACATCTTTTGAGGGTGAGATTTGAAAGGTGTGGGAGGTGAGTAATTTTCCCTCTCATTCCTGCTAATTTCTCACGGTGGAAGATGGTGTTGATGTGTTTGAATGTTTCGTGTAAAGAGGGTATATGCTATACGTATTATGTGGGGGTGTACTCACTGGGTTACATGAAGAGCGAGATTCATCGTATGGTTACATGGGAAGAATTCAGTTGCATGAGATGGAGAGTTCTTAGTTTAGAACTTGGTTCCTCGGCGGGTGGAGTCGTTTGGAGTCTTGGAGTGAAGACTTGCGGTATCTCACTTCATGGTTGAAGTTTGGGGTGGCTTAGCATTGGGTAGAGGGTATCTTGTTAGACGTCGAAATGATCTTCGAGCGAATTTGATGTTTGTATTCCGAGCTCAGTTGGATCGTGAGGATCACCTGGGGGAATCACATTAGCTTGGTAGATGGTGGGTCGGTCTTCAAGCGGGTTCTATTTTAGCATTCTAGAGATTGGTTGGATCGTCAGGATCGCCAAGGTGGAGTTTGTTCGTTTTGGCTCTCCTATTTTTTCAGTTTTGGTTTATTTAAAAATTTGCCATTTTGGCTCAAACCTATAAATACAAGCGTTATTTCTAGGGTTTGAAAGAGTGGGCATATTTGAGATCCAATCAAAGGCAAAGAGAGATAGAGAGCTAATTTGAGGGGTGAGTTATTGTGAGGTTATGAGTGACTTTCTAAGAGAGATAAATTTTGTTTGTGTGTAACCTTTGGGTTCCTCCATTTATCTATAGAAAGAAGAAATCCTCCTTGGTGGATGTAGCCCAAATTTGGGTGAACCACGGTATATCATTATTATTTTGCTTTGATGATTGCTTGTATGCTCTTATTGTCTCTTCATTGATGCTTGGTTGAATTGATTGGGAGTTTTAACACTAGTTCATTTATGGAACAAGGTCTTGGGTGTTTTTTGCACACCAAGTGTTTGATAAAATTCCCGAGTGAGTTTTATCGTCTTGGTCGCTAGAGATAGTCTTGCTTTAGCGCAACATAAACCACAATAGCAACCAACTTTTCAAACAAGTTACATTGAGAACATATATTATTAGAAATAATTTTTTTTATCATACCCTCTCCTAAAATAGTTATAATACCAATAGTTCAGAATAGTTACTTATAATGAATCCATTCATTGTGACATATCTTTTTCTTTAAAAAAATGGAAACAGGGTAGCAGGAGTGCTAAATTTATCGAAGTTTACCATGTTCAAGACTTGGATTTCAAAGCACAGTTCATTAGGGAATAAACATTTTCATGTAAATCAACATAGGCTATGATACTGAAAAAATACAATCATATTGTTCATTCTTTTGCTTTAATGCTAGGAAACAAACATAACTTTGTTCTTTGGAAAACATTCATGGTAATTTAAAACATTTAAGGTAATAAAAAACTGGAAATATAAGGAATAGGCACACTGGCAAAATCCAAGATATAAACAATTGTTATATGTAGTAACTAGTAAGTTGTAAGTTCTCCACAATATTCAACATATCACCCCTTACTTATTAGAATAAAAAAATATTTAGCATATTAGCCAAAATTAAATTAACAAACACTGCAACAAATGCTTTAAATATATGAATTTCATCCATTGATATGGTTGTGATGGTAATATATTTTACGTGTAAGCAAAGGTGCCTAGAAAACAATGACTAATAAAGTTCAAAACTCATATTCCTACCATAATTATCTTCAAGAATATAAACATGTCCAAAAACTTAACTCAAAGAACATATAAATCATAACAAAAGTCAAAGCATAAAGTAAGGCCAATTATCTATCTAATAACCCCATACCGCATAGTCCAAGCATCCTTAAGATTCTTATCATTTTTTCTTGCCCTGAATTTTGTCCACGCCTTCATGCAAGCCCCGTTGTCTTATGTTACAATAATATCGTCATAATGGACCCTTGAACATATCACTTATTTCTTGGTATATGTTCAAAGTCCCCCATTTCTCTATTCTTATGGGCAAAAAATATGAACATTACAAAATCATTAACATTGGCATGTAGAAATTCAATATAAAATAAGTTAGTTACCTTTCGAACGAAAATATCTAGTAACACTACAACAAAAAGGCTAAATTGGCACCCTTGACCCGATGACCCTTGTCACGGTCAAAGATCGTAAAAAAATAACACACATTTTTTGTCACAGTCTTTGACTGTGATAAACAATTGTCACGGACTTTTCACGGTCAAAGACCGTGACAACCTTGTAAAGTTACCACGGCCAATGACCGTGACACGTCTGTAACAATATTTAAAAATTAAACCTAGCTACTTCAGTTTTTCTTTACCTTGTTTCTCTCTCTCTCTCTCTCTCTTTCGATTTTCTCTCTCTCAATAGGTACGTTACTCTCTCTCTTTCACGATCTTTATTTCCTTTGTGTGTGTGAGTTTTTATATGTGCATCAGTGTGTGTATGTGTGTGTGTATGTGTATGTGGGTCAGTGTGCTTGTGTGTATGTAGTTCAGTGTACATGTGTGTGTATGTGGGTCAGTGTGTCCGTGTATGCAAGGCATTAATTTTGTTTTTTTATAAAATTAAAATTGGTAATGTAATTGTATGTGTGTTGGGGTCACTATGTGTGAGTGTGATAATGATTTTTTTTATAAAATTGAAATTGAAATTGGCAATGTAAGTGTGTGTGTGTTTTGGGGTCACTGTGTTTGTGTGTGTGTGTGTGTGGGGGGGGGGGGGGGGGGTATTGAATATTTTTTTCATGAAATTGAAATTGATATTTAAATTGTGTGTGTTTTGGGGTCACTAATGTAATTGAAATTTGGTTTCTCTCTCTAATTGAAGCAGCGATGACCATCTCTCTCTGTCTACACACATTTCGATACATCTCATATATATATATATATATATATATATATATATATATATATAGAGAGAGAGAGAGAGAGAGAGAGAGAGAGAGAGAGAGAGAGAGAGAGAGAGAGAGAGATTGTTGAATTGTTTGGGATTCTTGAATTGTTGATTGGTGGATTTCAACATTTAGATGGCCATTGAGTTGGTTGGCCCTAGGAATTTCTAATATATCGCATTATTATTTGCATTATTGTTTGGGATTATTTAATTGTTGTTGGTTGGAGGATTTGAACACTTATATGTCCATTGAGTTGGTTGGCCCTAGGCATTTCTAACATTTAGGGTTGTGATTAAACCGAATATAAACAAGTAATCATGCATTCACATGAGAATACATGCATGCATGTAGCCCGCAAATAAAGTGTTATATAACAAGTAACAAGGGTAAAAGGTGATAACGGGAGCCGCGGTTCTCATTACTATAATCTAGGCATGCATGTGTAAATTTACATTAAGTTAACTTGTTATATAACACTTATTTTGGAGGGTGAATGCATGCATGTATTCTCATGTGAATGCATGATATAACAGTTCTGTAATATTTATAACTGCTTTAAATTACATATAGTGCGCATAGATACTAGCCTTTTAGTTCTTATGCGTACGCATTAAATAGCACTTAGACCCGTTCGAGAGTCATTACCCTTGTAATGAGATCTCTTAAAGTGTCCCGTTTGGACAGTTTGGGGCTGCATAGTTTTCGTATAATAATATTCTTAGTGGCTTAAACTTGTTACTTTTGGGGGAAGTTCTGATGCCGTATCTTAATGTTCTCTTGGTACATACTAGATGATGCAATGTTAAGTGTTATCTCAACTGATAAATTGAAATAACACTTCCACTTGCAAATATATGTCTTGTACTTGGAGAACTATAGGGATATGCTATCGAATTTTCCTCAAATTAGAACAGTGTGCATGAGCTGTTAAGTATATCATAGAAATATGTGGTCTTGAATAGAATATGACCACTCACCCTTTAGAGGAGATGGTGGAAATAGGAATTATATTATTTTTGTAATACAACACCGAAAGATGAAATGCCAATCTTATTGTAAATTATATAACGGTAATTGAATGTTTACCCTTTTGTTTATACTAATCCATGAATATACGCTTCTTACCCATAATAGGTTGAACTGTTGAATTGTTTGGGATTCTTGAATTGTTGATTGGTGGATTTGAACATTTAGATGACCATTGAGTTGGTTGGCCCTAGGAATTTATAATATATCGCATTATTATTTGCATTGTTGTTTGAAATTCTTGAATTGTTGTTGAATGGTGGATTTGAACACTTAGATGGCCATTGAGTTGGTTGGCCCTAGGCATTTCTAACATTTAGGGTTGCAATTAAACCAAATATAAATAAGTAATCATGAATTCACTTGAGAATACATGCATGTATGTAGCCTGCAAATCAAATGATATATAACAAGTAACGAGGGTAAAAGGTAATAGTGGGAGCCGCAATAGATAGCCATTGGCAATCTATTGCGGTTCTCGTTACTATAATCTAGGCATGCATGTGTAAATTTACACTAAGTCAACTTGTTATATAACACTTGCTTTGGGGGGTGGGGGTGCATGCATGCATGTATTCTCATGTGAATGCATAACATAATGGTTCTATAACATTTATAACTACTTTAAATTACATATAGTGTGCATATATACTAGCCTTATAGTTCTTATGATTACTCATATAATAGCCCTTAGACCCATTCAAGAGTTATTACCCTTGTAATGAGATCTCTCGAATTGTCCCGTTAGTATCCATGAATATACGCTTCTTACTCATAGTATGTGATTGTTTGTAGTAGCTGTGATGGATATCCTAAATACAAAGAGTTGATGTGTAAGACAAATAGATTAGGGGATGTGTTTTGTAGAGGTGCTAATGAATTTGTGAAATACGCAAAGAGATGTCATAATGATAAAGAGTTCCCGTGTCCATGTGCTAAGTGTAAGAGTGGTAAGGTGTTTGAGCGGAAAATAATTGAACTACATTTATTAAGATGGGGTATGCAAGATAGTTATCATTTTGGGTTTTTCACGGGGAATCAAAAGTTACTTTTGTCCCTGAGCAACCTTCACAATAACCTTCAACAAGTAAGATAGATGTACAAGGGAAGGAGGATAATGTAGATCATAATATGCTAGATGATTTAGTTGGTGAAGCGTATGGAGTTCATGAAGTGGAATAAAATAAGGTCACTGATGATGTAAAAGGTTCAGATGCTCATGAAGATATCGGGATAAACCTTAATAATGACTACCAAAGTTTAAAATTTAAGGCAATCCAGCCGTTGGATTTTGGCTATGAGAAATATAAAAAAACTTTACATGCCATGGTTGGTTTGCATATTTTAAAGACCTAATATGGTTTGTCTGGCAATAGCATGACAAGAATTTTGAATTGGGTGAAGGGCTTGCTACCCAAGAAGAATAAGCTTCCAAATAGCTATCATATTGTGAAGAACAGTTTGAAAGGTTTGAGAATTAAGTATAAATCAATTCATACTAGTGTGTATGACTGCATACTATACCGAAAGGAGTATAAAAATCTCGATCGAAGTTCGGTATGCGATGAACCTAGACATGTCCAATCTACTGGAAAGGAAGGCATGTGCTCAAAAGTTCCTCAAAAAGTGTTGAAATATTTTTCCGTTGATCCTAGTTTAAAAAGGTTTTTTAAAGTACCACGGATAACGGAGGCAATGGCTTGGCATGCTAGGGAAGAAGTAGTGGGTAATATCATGCATCATCCTATTGATTCTAAAGCTTGGAAGAGGTTGAATTTTGAGTATCCCAATTTTTCTCGAGAACAATGTAACATTCATTTAGAATTATCAACAGATGGTTTCAATCCATTTGGAAATCTAAGCGCCAATCGGAGTGTATGGCCAATGATCCTATCCCCACTCAACCACCCTCCTTCACAGTATTAGACTTGAATTTTTGATGCTGTCTTTATTGATACCTGGGCCAAAAGAAACAAGTGAGGATATCAATGTATACCTGCCTCATTTGGTAATATAATTAAATAAGTTATGGAAAGAGGGTGTGCAAGCATTTGACTCCTTTAAAAAAAGAAGAGTTTATGCTAAAAGCTATGTTTATGTGGGCAATTAATGATTTTCCTACTTATGGAACATTATCCAATTGTGTAGTACATGATTATTTGGGGTGTCCTATTTGTGGAGAGGAGATTGAATTTCTTCGTCTCCCCTCTTGCTTAAAAAATGTATACCATTATCATAGGAGGTTTTTACCCCCCGCTCATAGTTTTAGATATGAGAAAGGCTCCAATTTTTTACCGACTGGGGTTAATCATAGTCTACCTTCGAGAAAAATTTTAGGTTCAGAATTTGAAAGTAAATCTTCTGATTCTGGCCCTAATATGCCAGATAAGAATCCTAAATTTAAAAATGTCAAGCATATGAAGACCCCAACTTGGAATGAAACTGAGACAAGAAAGGCATGGTCTAGAAGGTCAATTTTATTTGACTTACCTTATTGGAGGAATAACCTAGTGTTCCATGTATTGGATGTGATGCACGTAGAGAAGAACATCACTGAGAATATTGTGGGCACATGCCTTGGGGGGAGTCATTTGAAGGATGGAGCAAATGCACGAAAAGACCTTAAATCGTTGAAAAATAAGCCACAACTATGATTTAAAGAAGATTGTAGGGGAATGACAATAATTCCCCCTGGTGCATTTACTTTGACGAGTGAGGAAAGGAAGGTTCTTTTAGACACAATATATAATTTGAAGTTTCCATCTAATTTTTCCTCCAACTTGTAAAGGATTGTGAATTATGCTACCCATGATTTACATAAATGTAAGTCCCACGATTGGCATGTGGTCATGCAATTGGTTCTTCTATTGTTTAAGAACTTTATCTCCAAGAAGAAGGATTTACAAAGGGCTATTATGTAAATTAGTATCTACTTCTCACTTTTATGTGAGAAGGTAGTCAATCGAGATCACATAGTGGCCGCAAAATTATCGGTGACCGAAGCAATTTGTGTGTTGGAGAAGTGCTTCCCCCCCATCATTCTTTGACATAGGTTCTTACTTGTTGGTACACCAATGCCACGAGTCACTTCTTTGCATCCCAGTTAGATATCGGTGGATGTATATTTTTGAAAGATTGATGAAAGTTTTCAAAGATTATGTCAAGAATACGCGATACATTGAAGGATAAATTGCAAATGAGTAAATCACCATGGATTGATCAATCTACACTCGAGAATATATGCTTCACCCGAGCAACGTGGATGATAGTGATGAGTTCATCGATGAGGGTGGTCATGTGATGGGCACATAAGTGAAATTAACGAGTTTACAACATGAACAAGTAGCTAGTTATCTATTTGACACACATGAAGATGTCGAAGAATGGAAAAAGTAAGATTATATTATTTTAACTTTTACATTATTTTAATTTTTATAAATGATCAATTTTGTATTATGTTCGTCACGATCAGTGCATAAAATATAAAGTGTGTGGGAATAATAAAAGATAAAAAATAATGGCACAATCAGACATCGAATTTAGGTTATGGTTCTCACACAAGGTAATTATAATGAAAATGTCTCTTACTAAATGTCACATAACATGAAAGCTTTACAGCTAATCTAATTAATTTATCTACATTCTCAGCTTTTAAAAATCGGTGATGTGACATCAAGTCTTGCTCGTCTAGCCACTAGACCCTTGTTCATGGCACAAGATTATAAAAATTATCGATTGAACGGTTACGTATTTGGTGCAAGGGTTTACGATGAAAATATAAATGTACAGAACTCGAGCATTTAATACAAGGCTCTTACTTATTTTGAGCGAGGGCGAAAGATAAAAACCTTGTTGAAGCTGAAATAACTTACTGTGGTGTAATTTGAAATATAATTGAATTGGACTATATAAGCTTCAAAGAGGTTGTGTTTTACTATGATTGGGTAAGAGTTGAGGATAAAAATTCTTTTAAAGTTGATCTTGGCACCAATTTGATCATGGTTGACTTGTCCAAGTTGAAGAGCAATGAACACATGAGCGATGAGCCGTTTGTTTGTGCTTTTCAAAAGGTCAAGCAAGTGTTTTACTCGAAGTATATCAACAACGAGTCATGATCAATCGTCCTACATGAACCAAAGCGTCTAAACAATAGTGTGGATGACTTGGATGCTTATACCGAATATCAATCCATTTTTGATGATACCCGAATTTGAAACAATTTTTAGATTTGTAATAAGTATTCCAAATATATGTAATGACTAGTGGGAGTCTTATTCTAGTGATTTATTATTATTGGGCGACAGTTTAATGCTTTTAACTTGTACTCTTTTAGTTATTTGTTATAATCGTATTTGAATCAAAATTGGTCTCTTGGTTAGTGAATATGTTAATTTGAATTTTAATTAATTTAAGCATCAATTCAAAGTCCATGATATGACCCGATATTGAAAAAATATTTTTAGATTTATAATGTCGTTAACTTGTATTCTTCTGGTGCCTTGTTATTATCGGATTTGAATCAAAATTGCTTTTTTGGTTTGTGATTATGTTAAGCATTAATTCAATGTCCATGACATGACCCGATATTGAAACAATATTTAGATTTATGATGTCATTAACTTGTATTCTTCTAGTGCTTTGTTATTATCAAATTTGAATCAAAATTGTTTTTTGGCTTAGTGAATATGTTAATTTGGATTTTAATAAATTTAAGCATTAATTCAAAGTTCATGACATGGCCGGATATTGAAACAATATTTTTAGATTCGTAATGTCATTGACTCATACAATATTCTGATTCATTTCGATTTGATGATTTTCTCATATACATGTTTGTACTAATAACAACAATTTTTGTAGAAAATGTCTTCATCATCGCATAGCGGTAGCGGAGACGACGAAGGCTCCTCGGCCACTAGGCCCTCAAAATGGGGCAAATTGGGGTCCGTCGTCGAGAACAATATGACATTAATGGATAAATCCTTGGACTTGCTGAAGGCGATCATCGGACCAGGGTACACTGATTGGAGGAAGGTGCCAATTGAGCTCAAGATCTCCATCGGGGGGGGGGGGGGGGGGCACTACAGGTAGTGTATTTATATTTATATTTTATAATTTAAATAAAATTAACACTTACTTTCTTTTTAGTTTGTATTTGTTTGACAGGATCAATTTGGCCTGCCCCCACATGTTCGGCACTCCATGATGGAACAGTTGAGAGATCAGTATAAGACACGGAAGAAAAACATGCGGGCACGGTATTTTGGGCAGACCCGAGAGTCCATTATGAGAGTGAGCTACACTGTCCTATCGAAGGAGCCAATTTCATTGGTATAGTGGTAGAAGTTTTACGACAATGAGATCGAGGAGTGTCAATTGACACCTTGTCAATTGGGAAGGGAAAATTGGGTGAAAAATGTGAACGTGCACTACTCTGGGCGGACGCCTTATGCTGAGGTGGAGCATGGGATGGTAAGTTTATATTTTTCTTTAATTATAGTTTTATGTTATTCTAATTTAGAATTACTTTGCGTTACTTACTAATTCTGCATTATTTTATTTCAGGAGATGAAGAGTGGCCCTAGGGGTAGGCCACATAGACTCGATGCCTATGTGGCAATTCAGATGAAGAAGGGCAAGAATAAGGAGGTGTCCCCGAGCATGGCAGCCACGATTGTAAATTATAATTATTTAATTTTTTTAATTACGTTATAATTTTTTTATTAACTTAATTAACTAATTGTATACTTTTTGTCGTTTCAGCGAAAGCTTAAGGAAGTGCATGAAAAGCATTCTGATGCCGACAAAGAATCTTTGGCTACATAGTCACTCAGCTAAGTGCTCTGGGCGATCACCATGGGAGGACTAGGGGGTGAGCTATCGGATCGGGAAGTCAAAGATCATCGGGATAGAGACGAGAAACAACGTATTGTCTTATAAGGTGGACACCCATGATGATAACCTAGATAGGTTGGAGGTGACGATCCTAGATATGTACGCCTTCACGAAGCATCAGTAGGGGTCCACCTCTGATAAGGGCACCTCCGATAAAGGCAAGGCGAAGGGGAAGGGGAAGGAGGTAGACTAGGACACCACTGCTCCATTGCCGATATGCACGGACTCGTCCATACGTATAGACTCGTCGCCCTTTTATGATTCATTTTCCATCTTGACCCCCGTCAACCGGCCTATGTCAACAATCAGTTATCCAAGCATGTTTTTAATAGATGTGTTTGGTGGCACGCCGATAGCGAGGGGGTTTAGGGATATGGCCACCCTCCTGGGTATGTTGGTTCATGGATGTGACATGTAAGACATTGAGGAAAGGTTCTCGTCACCCATATTTTGACCAAAAAGGAGAATTCACCTTTGTGGTTGCAAGAACAATGTGGCGTTCAACGAATTGATGGGTGTCTCAATTTGTAAGGACACAAATTTCCAATTGAGTCCATGTATTGTGTTGGCTCAATTCCGGACAAAAACATTTATTCATAGGATAGTATGTCATTGTAATACTCTCAAGCCTATGAAGTGTTTGTTGAAGACGTAGCGGCAAAGCGTATAAAGCTTCATCAAATATACCGGTTTGCGTGCCTCGTTTCTACGTCATTAACTATGGTTCCATGCTCCCAAGGTATGAATGCAATTATATATATATAGGAGCTTGGAACAAAGTTTGTTGGGTGTTAGGTTTAATAAAAACTGTGTTTTATTTTCAGAAAAATTTAATTGGAACTTTAAATTAAAGTATATAAAGTTTCTGGGCCAAAATCGAATTTTACAAAATTTCTGGAAGTCGTTCGAAATGTCGTTCGAACGAGTTTTTCGTTCGAACCAGGTTTCGTTCGAACGAGTTTGCCAACAAGTTCTCACTAACCTATACTGGTCTGTCGTTCGAAATGTCGTTCGAACGAGATTGTTCGTTCTAACGAGATTCTAACGAAGTCCATACTGGAGCGTCGTTATAAGTCTCGTTCGAACGAAATATCGTTCGAACGAGAGGCCAGGCGGGAACAGTTTTTGGCAGTTTTTTGGCAATTTTGCACCCACTTTACCACTATGTTTGTAACCAACATTTTCAGATTTTAATAGGGACGGGAATCACTTTTGTTAATGAATCTTTTTCATATCATACAATCTCTTAGAGAGTGTTTTGAGAGCAAAAACAAAAAGAGAAAAAGATCATGTTTTGAGTGCAAATTTTCAAAGAGAAATTCATATACCACTCTAGTGTTTACACCCAATTATTGTTTATCCAAGTTCTTATATACATATTAAATTGCTTGGAGTTTGGCACCGGTTTTTCTCTACC
Source organism: Sambucus nigra (assembly GCA_949130495.1). NCBI lineage: Eukaryota > Viridiplantae > Streptophyta > Magnoliopsida > Dipsacales > Adoxaceae > Sambucus > Sambucus nigra. The sequence continues at coordinate 364,314,269 of OX422222.1, forward strand.
GAATTCAAGAAGAGAAGTTTTGGTTTGCTTCTACATCCATCAAAGAAGAAGACGTTTGTTGTGATTCTACCCACTTGGAGAAAGGCTCCTTGCTCGGGTGACGGTGACCATAAAAGCCCTATCGGTGGATTCCGAGACCGCGGTGGTGTTCCAAGGTTATCCCCTAGGAAGAGGTGTCTACAAGAAGAAGCGTCGGGGCTTGAGAGGGATCGAGTCGTGTGTTGTAAATCTATCTGTCTTGTACTTGTAATTCCGTATCTAGTGGATTTGTGGCTAGGGCCGTCCGAGGTTGTTTCCCATCTTGGGTTTTTCCTCGTACATCGCGGCGTAGTGTGATATTGTTTATTTTATCTTGCATTATAAATTAGAACACATGCTTAGGACAATTCAAGATAAAATTCGGTTTAAATTGTCACACTCATTTTAATTGGGACTAAATTAAATATTGAGTAAAGCTTATTTAATTCAAGTCTTTTGCTACAATTTGGTTTCGCCTAATTTGCTAATATTGATAAATATGACTTAGGCAAATTCTAGGACTTGGATTAATTAATCGGTTTAAGTGAATACATTAATTGATTTAATTTTTGTGAACCATCTTACGCTTCTGCATCGCATCGTGTTTGTTTTATATCCAAAAGGGAAATTCTGATGTTTTCAAATTGGTAGCAAGCATTGAATTAGAAAAACATCACGTTTTCAAAGTGGTATCAGAGCCAAAAACGATAAATTATTTCGTTAAGATCCTTTAAATGTTTGGCTAAAATGGATTTTTTCCCATTTTCAAAATTTCCTATTTTTGATGGTTCAAACTACACGTATTGGAAAGCGCGTATGAGATCGGCACTAAAATCTATCGACGAGAGAGTTTGGATGTCTGTTGTTAATGGGTGGTCACCACCAACTTATTTAGTTGAAAATGAACGTGTTATCAAACCCGCCGATAGATGGACTGAAAATGAGTTTAAACTTGCTAATTTCAATTCCCGTGGTTTAAATGCCTTATTTAGCGCTGTCACACCGGATGAATTCCGTCGTATTATGACGTTGAAACCGCTAAAGAAGTCTGGGATATTTTACAATTAACTCATGAAGGAACTAGTGTCGTTAAAGCTTCAAAACTCCAAAACCTCACCACTCAATTTGAAACTATCAAAATGAATGAAAAAGAGACTTTTGATGAATTTTATGCTAGACTTTCTGATATTGTTAATTCATCTTTTAACTTGGGAGAGAAAATACCTGACGACCGTGTTGTAAAGAAAATTTTAAGGTCCCTACCCGATAGATTTATTCCAAAAGTGACCGTTTTAAATTCTTTACCCTCTTTAGCCTCTACGAAATTAGAAGAGCTTGTAGGTGATTTACAAAACTATGAACTAGATATGTTTTTCTCTAAAACTGAAAAGAAAATAGAAAAGGGCGTTGCTTTAAAAGCCCAAAAAGAGGTCAAACAAGTAGTAGAGAGCGATAGTGATAGTGACTCGGAAGACATGGCTTTATTTGCTCGCAAATTTAGAAAATTTCTCAAAATTAACAAAGATAAATTTAAAAATGATTTCAAGAAAGTTGAATCTTCTAAGCATGACAAGAACGAGAAGATTTCTAAAGCGTAGAAGATTCCTAGAGCCGAAAAGATCCCTAAACCTAGTAATGAAAATTTAGATAGGGACGAGTCTAATAAGTGTTTTGGTTGTGAAGGTTATGGCCATAGGGCTTTTGAGTGCCCCACTAAACTAAGGAAAGAGGGTAAGCGACCCATTTCATATAATGCGACCCTTAGTGATAGTGATAAGGAAGAGAAGCCCGATTCCCCCACTAAGAAAATTTTTGTGGCTTTTATGGCTAGTCATGTGAGTGATAGTGAGAACTCATCGATTGATGAAACTTTAACTCATGACACTTCCAAGGTCATTGTTTATGATTCTCTTGTTTTTGATGATAGTGAGAATGGAGAATAAAGAGAGAGTGAAAATGAAGAAGAGGTTAATGTGAGTGAACTTCAAAATGCTTTTCAAGAGCTTTATAAAGAATCTATTAAATTGAAAAAGGCTAATTTGAAGTTAGAAGCTAGTTTAAGATAAAGTGTCAAGGTCGTTGATGAAAGTGCTTTAATAGAAGACCTTAGGACACGTGAGAGAACTCTTCAAGAGAAGCTAAAATATGTAGAAGGCGAAAGAGATAGCCTTAGGGGTTTAATGGAATCCTTGAAAAAGGAGCCTCTTGCTTTTTAAGAGCAAAATATTTTACTAGAATCTAACATTTTAGAATTGGAAAATAAATTAAAAGATTCTAGTAATGTCAAATTTTATTTGGAGTGTCGTTCAGAAAAACTAGATAAAATGTTAGGAACGGTCCAAATTAATAATGACACTTGTGGTTTAGGCTTCTATACTTGTAATGAATCTTCTCATAAAGCCAAGACCAATGTTTTAGGAGAATCTACTAGGAATGCATTTAAAGATCACTCCTTAAGTAAATCTTTTCGACATGTTTTTTCTTGTACTCATTGTGGTCGAAAAGGTCATCTTAGGAAATTTTGTTTTGATCTTAAACGAATTCCTAGAAAACCCCATAGTAAAGTAACCACGGTAGTTAAAGTTCCAACATCCCAAAATAGTCATTCTTCATTAATTTGGGTTAGGAAATCCGACTTGGTTGCCTTACAAAATAGGGTTTTTGATTCTCATTTAATTTCACATGCTTCCTCCCTTGTTAAATCTAAAGGATGAATGTGTTAGTGTTTGCATACTTTAGCGTTTGTACTTCATGCTATATTCACATGCTAAATGTATGCTTGTTTAGTCATTTTCTAGTCATTGCCTTATTTCATATCCCATGCTAGAAATTATGACTTATTTATCTTTTTGTATTATATATTTTGTGTTTGAATTAATTGAAAAATATAAAAAGATTTTTGTTTATCATTTGTGTTTTATTTATTTCATTTAAGCTTAATGAAAAATACAAATGAATTTTGTTTATTCTTTTGAGTAAATATTTATTTTTGCTTAAAAATGTCAAAAAACTCAAAAAGATTTTTGTGTGTATTTTAGTTTGACACACTTTATGTGGCATATATTTGTGTTTGCATCCCATCTTTTACGCTCCCACGTGGCTAGAACTTTTGGTTTAGATTGTCAATCCTTAAAATGTTCTTTACCATATTTTATGGAGTAGTTGGATTTTGTGTTGTTTAAATGGATTCTATTTCTATATGCCTGATCACACATGCACGAGCTCTTTTGAAATCTTAATGTCACATGTTATATTTGAGATTTTTGAGGTGTTCTCCTACCAATCTAGTCAACTGCATATCTATGACCTAGGAGGACTAGTGCATGTCAAAATCTGTTGCATGTGAGAATTGTGTGAAAAATGAAAACATAATAAAAATAAATGTGCACGGGGAAGGGCTCCGAAAGGATGAATTAAATCCTTTGCGATAGTAAGCCACCGTTTATTGGATCTAAAAGAAATACGTGATCCAAAGGCCTAAAAACAGAATATTTGGCATTAAAAAGAATACAATTGCCAAGGCCTATGTTTGTTTGATATATTCATTCAAAAGAAAAAGAATATATATGCTTATTGAGGGAGAACTGGATGGTATATCAACGGTTTGCACAATGTCCGTTTTCCTAGTTGTCTTTAATGTCATGACTCTATTTGGTTTGTAGAATCATCATCATGCTAGGCTTGTATGCATTGCGTATATTTGTTCATTGAGTTCAATCTTCATATTGTCACATGAGGTTATATTTAAATGTGATAAAGTTTGCAATCAAATGAGAACTCCGTGAATGTTTATTAAGTGATCGGGTCTAAATTTAATCGTTACTAGTTCACACCCCAACACTTCCGTTTCCATATGAAAATTTTTTGCCATATGAGTGTGCAAACTTATTGTATTTTGTGTCATGTGTGTGTTTATATCTATCTATATATGCAAGTACTTATTGGTATATTTATAGTATCTATATATATGATATTTGTTTTGTCCTTGCCTTGTTTTTATTGCCCATATGCTTTAATGTCTCATCACTTTAAGCTTAAACATGCTGTTTATTAGTTCTTTATCCTTTGCCTATTCCTGAAGAAAAAGGGGGAGAATGATGATAGGGGGAGAAATGGTATCTAATCCTATTATTATCGTATCTCAGTTTAGGAAAAATTTATCTTAGGGGGAGACGTCTTTCTAAGTAGGACATGTGATAAAAGGAGAGAATTAATTTAGGGGGAGTAATTAATTAAAATTGCATTTAATACTTTGATATTCCCTATGCATTTGATGAGTTTGCTTAAGTGTGCAGGTATTCTACTAAAGCGGCATCCTTAAAAGGCAAAGTGTTTAATCCTTGGGTTGAGTCAAGTCTGGGTGGGTTATGTTATGTTTTGAGTCTAGTAGAACTTGATGGCCCTTTAGGATTTTTGTTTTGGTTTTTGTCCCGGAATAGCCAAAGGGGGAGACTTGTAACGACACAAATTTCCAATTGAGTCCATGTATTGTGTTGGCTCAATTCCGGACAAAAACATTTATTGATAGGATATTATGTCATTGTAATACTCTCAAGCCTATGAAGTGTTTGTTGAAGACGTAGCGGCAAAGCGTATAAAGCTTCATCAAATATACCGGTTTGCGTGCCTCGTTTCTACGTCATCAACTATGGTTCCATGCTCCCAAGGTATGAATGCAATTATATATATATATATAGGAGCTTGGAACAAAGTTTGTTGGGTGTTAGGTTTAATAAAAACTGTGTTTTATTTTCAGAAAAATTTAATTGGAACTTTAAATTAAAGTATATAAAGTTTCTGGGCCAAAATCGAATTTTACAAAATTTCTGGAAGTCGTTCGAACGAGTTTTTCGTTCGAACCAGGTTTCGTTCGAACGAGTTTGCCAACGAGTTCTCACTAACCTATACTGGTCTGTCGTTCGAAATGTCGTTCGAACGAGATTGTTCGTTCTAACGAGATTCTAACGAAGTCCATACTGGAGCGTCGTTAGAAGTCTCGTTCGAACGAGATGTCGTTCGAACGAGAGGCCAGGGGGGAACAGTTTTTGGCAGTTTTTTGGCAGTTTTGCACCCACTTTCCCACTATGTTTGTAGCCAACATTTTCAGATTTTAATAGGGACGGGAATCACTTTTGTTAATGAATCTTTTTCATATCATACAAACTCTTAGAGAGTGTTTTGAGAGCAAAAACAAAAAGAGAAAAAGATCATGTTTTGAGTGCAAATTTTCAAAGAGAAATTCATATACCACTCTAGTGTTTACACCCAATTATTGTTTATCCAAGTTCTTATATACATATCAAATTGCTTGGAGTTTGGCACCGGTTTTTCTCTACCGAATTCAAGAAGAGAAGTTTTGGTTTGCTTCTACATCCATCAAAGAAGAAGACGTTTGTTGTGATTCTACCCACTTGGAGAAAGGCTCCTTGCTCGGGTGACGGTGACCATAGAAAGCCCTATCGGTGGATTCCGAGACCGCGGTGGTGTTCCAAGGTTATCCGCTAGGAAGAGGTGTCTACAAGAAGAAGCGTCGGGGCTTGAGAGGGATCGAGTCGTGTGTTGTAAGTCTATCTGTCTTGTACTTGTAATTCCGTATCTAGTGGATTTGTGGCTAGGGCCGTCCGAGGTTGTTTCTCGTCTTGGGTTTTTCCTCGTACATCGCGGCGTAGTGTGATATTGTTTATTTTATCTTGCATTATAAATTAGAACGCATGCTTAGGACAATTCAAGATAAAATTCGGTTTAAATTGTCACACTCATTTTAATTGGGACTAAATTAAATATTGAGTAAAGCTTATTTAATTCAAGTCTTTTGCTACAATTTGGTTTCGCCTAATTTTCTAATATTGATAAATATGACTTAGGAAAATTCTAGGACTTGGATTAATTAATCGGTTTAACTGAATACATTAATTGATTTAATTTTTGTTAACCATCTTACGCTTCCGCATCGTATCGTGTTTGTTTTATATTTAAAAGGAAATTATAAGCTGTTTCAAATTGGTATCAGAGCTTTGATTTAGAAAAGCTCTACTTAACACAATTCATATGTTGTGTGGCCATCCTTACTCCTCCGATCTACTCTAGACCCTAATCCATGACATTATTTGTATTTATTTTATTTTGATATTGAATATTATTTGTATTTTTTTGATTTGGTTATGGATATTTACATGTTGGTTTGGTTTTGGTTATGGATATTTACACGTGGGCTTGGTTTTGCTTATGGATATTTATATTTATTTGTACTGGTTATTGAATATTGAATGTTAATTGAGATGACATTTTTGTTAGGACGGATCTGTCATTCTAGGTCCCCAAAATATAACTATCAACAAAACACTTTTTTCTTGAGCGGAATTAAGTTAAGGATGAATGCAAATCAACTTTCTCTTTTGGAAAACCCTTTTTCAATTTTATCAAACCAAGTTGTGAAAAAATTTACTATGCCAATTTTATCTTATTTAAGTCCTAAACATTAATCTAGGTGATAGGAAAGTAAAATAAAGTAAGGATACTCACAACGCCGGATGTACGAGGAAAAACCCAGAACGGGAAAAAACCTCGGACGGCCTAAGCCAGACAATCACTATGAACAATGATTTTACAAAGCCACATTAGCCTTACACACATACTCGATCCCCACGGGTCTTAACGCCCCTTCTGATCTTCCACCATTTTTCAATAGTGCTCACGCAGAAATTCCATCTTCCACGATGCTCTTCCACAACACTCGACTCCACGAATGTCTCGGTGTCAATCGATATGGCTTGAGTTGTCTATGATGTTGAACATGATGTCCGTTGCTTCTCCACCGCAAAACCATCAATCAAAAGTGTTCAAAGATGAACAAAACTCAACTTGGTGCAAAAAGGATCACATAAACATTATGCTAATGGGAGCTCAGATCTTTGCAAACTCTAAGGATGTGTTTAAGACTTTAAAACCTTAGAAAACATGTGTAAATAGGTTTCTGGATTGTAAAGCTATTTTTTCATAATTCACACACTTAGAGGAAACTAGACACCTCTATTTATAATAAAATTGAGTTGGTGTCAGAATCTCGTTCGACGAGAAGCCATGTCATTCGAACGACAGTGGATCTCGTTCGAACGACATCAAATGTCATTTGAACAACGTCGTCAGATAGAGTCCTTAATTTAAACAGAGTTTTGATTAAAACCAACTCTTATCCAATTCTCATCCGTCCTTATTTGACATAAACAAAGTGTAAAAATTAAACCTCTTTTTAAAAAATATTTTCCTTTAAAAAAATAACATCCTTATTTTATAAAATGAATTCCGAGTTTCATTAACTTTATGCATTCATACCTGTATGATCTCGGAATGCGATTAAACCTTGAAGACAAGAAATTGCACCAACTAAACTTCGACATGATTAATTCCATGAAGCTTTTTCGTAACGTCTTCAATTAATCTTCGATACATCATAGACTTGTGGTATCAGATAATAAAAAACTATCTATGACTCAAACATGTTTTGTTATGAGAATAAGTCAAAACTATATTAGCACTCTATTAGAAATTTGGTCCTTACAAATCTCCCCCTTTGACTATTCCGGGATAAAACTAACAGTGAAATGCCTAAGCCGGGCCGTCAAGCTGTATAACGCCTAAATCCCATCCCATAAAGCCCAAAATGAAAAATATATCATCAGTATAGGATAAGGTTATTCAAAAATGGATCGGCAAGCATTGAACTGTCTCGAATGTCTGAATGTGATGTATACTTGAAATCTCGTATCTCTTTAAGCATACCTACACACATGAAATAGACAAATACCCAGTGAAGTATGGAGGAACAAATGATAATCAGTTGTTTCGTGAGAAAACATGATACCAATATGTGAACATAAAACAACATAAAAACTTCACAAAACTCTCCCCCTACATCACAAACATCTCTCTCTCCCTTTTTGTCTCGAATAGACAATCCGGTGAAAAGATAAAAAAATTAACATGTGATTAGATACCAATTGGATACCAATTTAATTATATTAACTCATAATATGCTAGATAATCATGAAACAACCAGCTAATTAAGACCAATCAATGTAAAATCAGTAGTTAGTAAACAATGAATCACTTAAAGAATATAACAATCAAAATAGGTGTGATTAAACGAATCAAATGCAGCAAAATATCAAATCAATCAAAGTAAACTTCATAAACAAAAACACAGTACTAAAGTATGAATCAATATGTAGTAGGGTACTGAAACAAATTAACCACCTGAAAAAGTCAAAATTAGGTCAACCAGGGTTGTTGTTCGAATGAGCTAGGGATGTCGCTCGAACAAAATGTGACATCTCTCGAACGAAACAGTATGTCGTTTGAACGATATACTAAAACTTTCACAGATTCCCCAGAATGTAAAACAATGTTGCCCAGTGAAATTTTTTTCCATAAATACTGACTGGAAGGGGCTCAAAACTGTGAAACAGGAGTAAAAACAAAAAAAAAAACAAATATGAGTAACATGCTAACATAGTATCGATGTGCCTAAACATGAACATGGAATGTATGGGTATGAACTACAACAAATGAATCACAATTCCAACACATAGAAATGATCAAGAAGCTCTAAGTGATAGAAATCTATTATCAAACTTTATCATAGCTATATGTGATAATTAAAGTGTGAGCTTAATGAACTAAATAAACATCATGCACACGAATCCAAAATTTTAACGATTCTATAAACAATAGCGTCATGACACGATTTTTTCAACTATAGGATTCTTTGTGCAAACCCGTTTAAATTTTTAATCCATCCAAACTCCCTAAAATATATATCATATTTTCCTTTGAATGAACTATACTAATTTGGCCCATTTTTGGCATATGATTCTTTTTATTGCCTTTTGATTTTTTTGGTCTCTTTTAAACGGTGGATTCAGGACGACTCAATTTTACACTCTCGCAGCCCTTTCCCGCAATGAAGATTAAAATGCTCGTGGGTAAATGGTTATTACATGCACACCTCCTCCTTAAGTCTACTTACGCATAGATGACAAAATTGAGATAAGAACATCTCACCAAACTCAAATATGCAAGAGTAGTCAAACGTCCATATAAACTCGTGCATGTGTGCAAAGATGGCATATTTACAAAGTTGAATCAAAACGCATATCAACTTCGAAAGAACCCCATAATACAATGGTTAAGATCATTCTAAGCATCGATAATAATGACCAAATCTCCTAGCCACATGGATAATGTAAGGAAGTGGGTCCAAGCACTCCAATATGCCATATATAACATGTTAACTCATGACTCAAAAACAAAACCCGAAAATCTTTTTGGCTTTCTCAACATATTTTGACTCAAATAAAAGTGAAATCTTTTTGTGTTTTTCTAAAAAAAAATTTCAAAACCAATTTTTTTTTTGTATTTTTCAAATAAGATGCAATAAATAAAAAAATATAGTACAAAATGATAAACATGGTAAAACACAACCTTTAGATTTAGCATGTGAATAATCAATTGCAACCAAATGAGAACCATGAAGTTTTATTCCTAAAGCTACTAAATCCGACTTCCTAACCCAAGTAGGTGTGTAACGAAGCATAGGGGCGGGGGGAATCGGGGAAACTTTATTCCTAAACTTCCTAAACTTTCCAGGAGCATTCCTACGGTCATAGCAAAACTACTTAAGGTGACCTTTCCTACCACAAAAACGTGCAACTCAAGAGATGGTATGGAAAGTGACCTATATATGGACCTTTTCTAATGTTCTTATGTGGATCTCTCACACGTGCGGGGGGAATGGGAACAATACGATCATCAAAATGAATACCTCCCCTATCTCTGTTAATTTGGACGGTGCCTAGCTTCCTATCCAACTTCTCACTTCTAGCCTCCAAATCAACCTTAACTCTAGACGAGTCTCTCAAACTCTCCTCTAACTCCTTAATCCTAGACTCGAGTAGATGCCTAAACTCCTCAAACTCTAGCACCTCCTTTTTCAAAGCCTCCATCAAAGCTCTAAGGGTGTCTCTCTGTTTCTCGACATACTCTAGATTCTCCCTAGCTTCTTCTCCCGTGCCCCAAGATCCTCAATTAACGCATCATAATTTTCTATGACACGCTCTTTCAACTTAGCGTGCAATTTTGAGTTTGCCTTTTTCACTTTCACCGTCTCCTCAAACAACTCTCGAAATGCAACTTGCGACTCTCCTACATCGATCTCCTCATCCTCGCTCTCATGACCCTCACCCTCTTGGGAAGCACTCTTAACAACCTCGGAAGTGTCATGCACATGAGTATCCCCGGGGAAAGATATATCATCATCGCTCACAGTCATAAGACATGACATAAACACAATAAAGTTACGCTCAATGGGGGAATCCTCTCCCTCTTCCGGTTCAGTATCACTAAAGGTGGCGTTGTATGAAATTGGTTGCTTGCCCTCTTTCTTAAGTCTAGAGGAACACTCCTTAACTTTGTGACCATACCCCTCACACCCAAAACACATATTAGACTCATCTTTCTTAGGTTTATCATTACTATCCTAAGGTGTGGAGTCTCCCTTGTTCTTGAATTTCTCAAACTTTTTGGCATCTTTCAATTGCTTATGAATTTGAAGAATTTTTTTGAACTTTTGTTGCCAACAAGACGACATCCTCAAATTCAGAATTGAAATCGTCATTTGAAACTTGAGTTTCCTCCTTCAGGGCTTTTAAAGCAATACCCTTTTCTTTCTTTGGAACTTGCTTTGAGGTAAACATATCGAGTTCATAGGTTTGTAAGTCACCTGCGACCTCTTCTAGTTTCGATGAGTTAAGCATACCAAGAGAATTCATAACGGTCACTTTAGTATCTAACCTACTTGGCAACGATCGCAAAATTTTCTTAATCACTCGATTATCGGGAATCTTCTCACCTAGGTTAAACGCCGCATTAAAAATAGTGGACAAGCTAGTGTAAAAATCATCAAATATCTCACTCTCTAACATCTTAATCGTTTCAAACTGTGTAGTGAGATTTTACAACTTAAACACCCTAATCGTGCTCGTGCCTTTGTGAGTGAGTGCAAGTGTATCCCAAGATTCTTTTGAAGTTTTACAAGTCATGATATGATTATACTCTTCAGGTGTGACATGTGAGGAAATAACATGCAGACCTTTAGAGTTATACTGTGCAAGCCTATATTCAGTCTCAGTCCATGACTCAACAAGTTTCAAACTACTGACCTCACCCTCTCATGTGATAGGTGGTGACCAACCTTTTTCAACTACTAACCAAACACGCTCATCAATAGATTTTAAATCACTTCTCATTCGCATTTTCCAGTAAGCATAAGTAGTTGTTTAGGCACATATTCTTCACATTTATCCCCTTAATTTCAGTATTTTTATGATCCCGTGTAGTGTAAATATCTTGGATTTGTCTCTTATTTATGCTACTAACCCATTTTGGCAAGTATTTCGTGTTTTGTGTATTTCTCATGTGTTTTACAGGTATTTCACGCAAGTTAGTGCGAAGGAGAACTCAAAACAATGAAAGAAACCAAGAAATGGAGGGTTGAAGGGCATTTTCGTAATTTTTCAGCCTTAGTCCGAAGGTGGGGCCAACTAGAAAGTTGAAGAGCTCTAAATTACAAGAATACTGGAAAAAACGTCACCTCAATCCGAGCTACGGTGAAGAAGTTACGATGTTTTGAAGTTGCGGGATAATGAAGAGTCTGGATGTGCGGATTTCTGTCATTAATTATGCATTTAATGCAGTGCAACTCTTGGAAAACTTGTTCCACAAGCACTATTGGTTGTCAATTTTGAGATTTTGTGCTATAAAAGCCCATGACCTACATCATTTGAAGGGGGTGGCTAGAGAGAGGCTAGGTTAGGAGTAGGTTAGAAGTGCTAGATTGAATTTTAGGGTTAGATTTTGAGAGCAAATTTTCTATTCCTTCAAGAGTTTTCATGAATCCTATTTTGTAAAAATTTCTGAATCCCAAGAGTTTTCTTGTTGCTGAATTCAAGTAATCTCATTTCCATTCTCTTGTTTTATTATTTGCAATTTATTTATAATGTCTTGTACATCTTTAATGTTGTGTATGAATTTATTTTTTTTAATCCAATCATGAGTAGCTAAATTCCCAAGGGTTGGGGTACATGAACTCAATCCTAATACAAATTATTTGTATGGAAAATTAGAAAATAAATGAAAATATTGGTTGAATCGTGAATGAAAATCATATATGCATTGTCATATCTTTTAATCTCTCTTGCCCTAGGTACTTGGGATGTTTAAGAATGCTTTGTATGTATAATTTGTCGTTCACCGCCTTATATTGATCTTTGATTTCATATGATGCAGTCTTGAATCTCATATATGTAATGCTTAGTGATGATAAGGACTGGATTTAATCAAGAATTTTGATTTATAATTCTAGTATTCTAAAGGATAATTTGTTAAGGATTGAGGGATTGTACCCTACCCTATTTTCTCCCATTTGTCAGATCTAATTTCTTTTGCACTTTTCAGTTTGTTTTTCTTAAGTAATTTTTTAATAGAAATTTTCCCAATCATCATCTTTTTCATTTTTATTTTAGAAGTAATAAATCAATTAAATTCTATAAAACATTCCCTATGGATTCGATACCCTGACTTACTACTATACTCCATAAAAGTGTAGTTAAAAGTTTAGGTTTTTTTTGTATTGAGGTTGGAAGCCGATAACAATGACTAGCGTATTACACGGACGCTCGGTTTTTCCACTCGATCAGTAGTCCCATAAAAAACAGGAATGTGAAAACTGTCAAAATTTCCAAAATTCATCCTTGCAAGCAAAAAGGGATCAAACACATTTACAATGTATTTCTAGCTATGATACAAGTTTGTAGGTCCCCAAAATATAACTATCAACAAAATTTTTTTTGCTTGAGTGGAATTAAGTTAAGGATGAATGAAAATCACTTTTTGAAAACTCTTTTTCAATTTTTTCAAACCAAGTTGTGAACAAATTTATTATGCCAATTTTATCTTGTTTAAGTCCTAAACATGCATCTAGGTGATAGGCAAGTAAAATAAAGTAAGGATACTCACAACACCAGATGTACGAGGAAAAACCCAAAACGGGAAAAAACCTCGGACAACCCAAGCTGGACAATCACTATGAACAATGATTTTACGAAGAGAGATTAGCCTTACACACAGACTCGATCCCCACGGGTGTTGACGCTCCTTTTGATCTTCCACCATTCTTCAATAGTGCTCACGCAGAAATTCCATCTTCCACGATTCTCATCCATAACACTCAACTCCATGAATGTCTCAGTGTCCACCGATATGGATTTAGTTGTCTACGATGTTGAACACGATGTCTGTCGCTTCTCCACCACAAAACTAGCAACCACAAGTGTTCAAAGATGAAAAAAATCAACTTGGTGCAGCAAGGATTACATAAACATTATGCTAATGAAATCTCGGATCTCTACAAACTCTAAGGATGTGTTTAAGACTTTAAAACCTTAGAAAACATGTGCAAATAGGTTTCTGGATCGTAAAACTATTTTTTCAGAATGCACACACTTAGAGGAAACTAGACACCTCTATTTATAATAAAATTGATTTGGTGTCAGAATCTCGTTTGGACGAGAAGCCAAGTCATTTGAACGATAGTGGATCTCGTTCGAACGACATCAAATGTCGTTTGAACGACGTTATCAGATAGAGTCCTTAATTTGGACAGAGTTTTGATTAAAACCAACTCTTATCCAATTCTCATCCGTCCTTATCTGACATAAACAAAGTGTAAACAATCAAACCTATTTTTGAAAAACATTTTCCTTCAAAAAAATAGCATCCTTAGTTTATAAAATAAATTTTGAGTTTCATTAACATTTTGTATTCATACCTGTGTGATCTCAGAATGCGATTAAACCTTGAAGACGAGAAATTGCACCAATTAAACTTTGGCATGATTAATTCCATGAAGCTTTGCCGCAACATCTTTAATTAATCTTTGATACGTCATAGACTCGTGGGATTAGACAATAAAAAACTATCTATGACTCAAAGATGTTTTGTTCCGAGAATAAGTCAAAACTACATTAGGACTCTATTGGAAATTTGGTTCTTACAGTCACAACATGTCGCCTTGCCAAATTTTTATCAAACTTATTACACAATAGGACTTTGGGTTCATTCATGGGAACATGTGGAGGATAATGAGTTTGATATGCACAAAGCGATGCGAAAACATTGTCCACATTTTGGGTTAGAGGAGAAGGGCGATTAGTTGAGATGGATCGATCGTTTATGGAAGTGTTAAATGGTGACCCACTTTCTTTCATATTTGATACAATATGACTATAACTTGCAACATAAATTGATAAAAATAAAAGTTAAGAGCACGAATAACACAATGAAGGTGTAACAAGGCATGACGAAAATTAGGAACATGAAAATATACCTTCAGAGTATCCTCGATAGTGTGTAGTCTTGAGTTGATCTCATAATTATTCCATGCATATTTTTTGTTTCCTTTTGCTCCCCCTCAAGTTCCTCGCTCGCAATCCCAATATAAATAAATTGAGTCCTAGAGATGTGTCTTGAATATGCACGAACACTTCCCCTTTTGTCCATCCCAAATACTTCAGTAACTACATCGGTATCGATGACTCCCTCATCATGGCTACTGCCTTTATATTTTCTTCTATTCTCAGTAACTATCAACTCATCCTATAGTATGAATAACAAAATGCTAAAGTATAAATACATGTAAAAGAGGACAAACTAAAGGAGGAAAAAAATATCATAAACAAAAAATGAAATACTCACATATTTAGCCTTAGCTCTAGCCACATTATTCCCATTTTCATCGATGTATCCCGCAACCCACATATCTATTCGCTTAAATTTTTTGGTAGGCTCTTCCTTTCCCTATAAGTTTTATGTCAAGTGTGAGACGAAAAAGTGTTAAAGACTGGAAATAATAAATATGAATGCCTTCCTTTTTGAATGCTTTATGGGCATAGCTACAATGCCTGAGACAATGATGAATTTGAAGTTTTTTCAATTTTTACTATTTTTAATATTTTATTCCTATTTTTTGGGATTATCTTCGTTTTCTATTTTTTTTTTCCAAATTTTTGGATCAACGCCTTAAGGTACTTCACGGCCATTTCCCTTATAAGGTCTTGCAAACTAGACTTAAAGGTTGTAAACCTTTGGGACGAAGGTTTGTCAAGCAAAGGGCGAGCAACTTTAGTCAAAACATTAAGTTCAAATTGACCCTGTAAAAAAATATAAATTGAAAACAACAGAAGTTTAGATTACAATAAAATGAGTTTATACATTTTCTTTACGCATGAACATATTATGATTCAAAAAATAAATTGTTGAATTGATGGTATATCTATGTATGTTTCGTACTTTAAAAAGGAAAAACACCATGTATGGATAGTATTCGCAAAGGAAATTGAATACTACCATTAATGTGCACCATACATCATCTTTGAAGTATTGTGGCACCTTTTGCCAATCATCATAGCTAATGGGAGTAAGACTTTGCACTAAATCCCCTACACTGAAATTCAACTTCTTACTATTATCACCCACAACAGAGCCGTTAATTTCAACTATGAATGGGATTTTATCCTTCTCATCTTTGTCACCCAATGGTTGAAGCGAAGTTTAAGCAGAAGATGGTTGTTGCATTGCATTTGAATTCAAAGACATAATTGATTTCCTGAAAAATGTTAAAACATTAAATCATCATCATATATGTACACAAGATATTGTGTAAAATTTTGTCCATATCCAAAAAATTTAGGCTGATGCAAGAGGGGTCATGTACCCAAGGGTGTACAAAAGAGTTTACCGTGTCTGTTCTTGCTACGAGAGAACTTAAATTTTAGAGTAGTTGTTTCTGTTTTATTTTTGCTTTCCCGTAGAATAAAAAAAATATCCTTCATGAATAGTTTACTATTACATTATTTATTTTATGTTTCAATGTATTGTAATGTAAAAAAGTTATAGTTAAAAAAATTGCTAATAATCTGCATAAAAAACACTACCCAGTTTTATAGAGGCCAGCCAACCTACATTTTTTTTATATTTGATATGTCAGTGGGTAGATAACTTGTCCCTTTAACAATCAATACTTCCACTCTATAACGTGCATAAGAGACGTGATTTCGACTGATGGAGTTTTGACTATGTGTTGAGTCGATTTTGAACTTAGTATTTGGAACAACCCGAAGGTTTGGGATAACAAAGGTATGTTGGCAAGGAACTTTCTTCGACAAACCTCCCATCAACAAATAATATTTGAATCAACATTTTAATAACTTCGGTTAGATTACTATGGGTGATGTCAAATTGTTCAGAAAAGTGTAGGTCAAGTCAAATAGCATATTATGAAGTAGGGGTTACGTAAAAAAAATTATCCACTTACATATCCACTATCCACTCCAAATAACAGATAAAAGATCATCATCCCCATAAACTCTGCATTCAAACTCATCCCAATCAAACCTATAAGAGGGTGGTTATACTAAGGTCTATAAAGATCTGGAACAGATGAGACGTGACCCACTTCAATTGATGTTATCTTCAAGGCCTTCAAAGTCTCAAGAGCATCTACGAGAGAAAAACCTTCCTCTTTTGGTAATAATGGAGTAATGACTGTGTCCTTCCTTCTAAAAAGAGACTAGAAAATGGAAAATTTCACAAATAATAATGATGTCTGGAAGAGAGAGATCTCCTGAGAATAATGGTTGTAAGAAGGGGAGTGAAGAGACAAACACTTTAACACTTAGAGAGAGAAAGAGAGTAAGAAGAGAGTACTAGTTCTAGTGCAATTTTGGCAGAGTAATAGTGTAACTTGATTTTTTACTGTCTTCATTTAACCTTACCAAAGGATCCTATTTATAGGTATATACTAGGTATGACTTGGACTTTTAGGCGCCAAAAATGAGAGGGAACTTAGGTACAAGGTTTGCAATGTACCTTTTGTCCCTATCTGTCTAATAGCCGCATGTCCCCTCTGACAGATGACATCTGGTGTCTACCAAAGTCAAAAAGAAAATATGTCAGCTAATAGTGCCCAAATATGTGATTTTGTAAATATCTTTTCAAATGATAACTTGTTGTACAAACTTTGCGGAAAATCTTGCGAGTAGTCTTGAGGACCACACACTATGAGTCATTTTGAAAAAGTGCTTTTGTGAGCAGCCCTTGGCCACTCTCTCATTTATTCTAAGTGTGGGTTGTGTGAGTGTTTTAGTGACTTCTAAGGTCTCTCTCTATTTGTATTCTCTATATCTTAAAGTGCCAAGTGGTTGGGCTTTGGCTTTGCCTGATAAATCTTTTCTCTCAGCCACCAAACCAAAACTCGCAAGAGATCCTAACTAGCTCTCTTGATCCCTTCTTGCTCAACTAAGGCTACATATGTAAGAAAATAACATTAGTAACTTATTTATTTCTGTTGACAATTTGGGGATGGGGTCTTGACAGTGAGAGGGAGAATGCTATGATATACTCTCCTTCTACTTCCAGCCCCACCACTAGGCAAGTTCCTTATAGGCAAGCCCCTCCCCCTTCCATATGTAGTGCTCTTATAATTTTCCTTGTTATTTCTTACTTGACTATTTTTTAATAAGGTATCTAACTTTTAATTTTGTTTCTTCCTTTCAACAGGCTAGTTCTTTGTAGATGACTGGACACTCATAGGCGAGGACCACCTCCTCGTATTTACTTTACCCCATTCGTATATTCCCCTTCTTACTCGAGAGGAACTCCATGGTCATCTGTTCTTTGGGTTTTGATCAAGAGGTAAGGTTCTTAATACTTTAAAATCTTCTGTTGTCTTTTATCTGTTCAATTGCCTTTGACATTTTCTATTTTCGTTTATTTTGCAACTTTCCACCGTGTTCCCTAATTCTGTAAGGGTGTCCTCTATGCAGGTATTCACTTACCTTTTTTAAATGATTTTTTTTTCAAGTTTCTTCATCTGTTAGCTCATAATTTCTCTAGTTAACTTATCTGCACATATGTGTGCCCAACAGGTGACTACAACTCCCATTCCACCTACTAGGCCTCCTCCCCTTTCTGCATCGAGCAACTCTATTACTGTTCCTTCTATTGCCCCTCATATAGAGGTTATTTTGATGCTTTCCTTACATGCATTTGTCTCCTATTTGCTAGTATCTTAATTCTGATTGTTATATTTAAACTTTGTGCTGTAGGGCTCTATTTCAGACAACCCAACCACTAGCGAGGGGATACTTTTACCTGCGGGAGTTATTATTCCCAGGCTGCCTCCTTCTGGGAGGATATCTATTCCTAGGGTCTGTCTTTCTATGGATAATAGACCATTGACTCAACCCATTCCTTGCCAATCCATTTATAGTATGGCTATTAGCGAACCTATTTCACAGGTTTCTTATTCTCCACATGTATTCATCAATCTTGCTTTTCTATATATACATTCTTCCTTCATCACTTGGTCTTTTCCTTATAAGTTGTTTGTTGGCAGGTTGGCGCGAGAACCCCCACAACCTCTACAGTCAGTTTGAGCCCTTCTCCCCCTCCCAAGGTTCAGATACTTAACTACTTTTGCCTTGATTTTGATAGACTATTGTGTTTTCATTCTAGTTTAATTACAACTCACTTCTTTCTTATCTACTCTTCAGGTCGATGTCAGTACTACAACACCAGCTATTCCTGTAGCTAGTATTCAGATGAGCTGCTTAGCTGCCACTCCACCTCAAGTATTTTCTTTCTTCTCTTAGACTTTATATACTTGTGATTTTTTCTTTATTTGAGAGGATCTTGTATCATGACTTTTCCTTATAAGTGCCTGTTGTTATGGGCCCTCATGTGAGCTTACCTATGAGCACTTCCTCATTAGAGGTCTCTCAAGTAAACTATCATATTTGGTACTTCACCCTTATTACTTTTTTACTATGTAAGTCCTCTTGGTGACTAATTCTCTTTTTCTTTATTTTCTAGGCTGACACTGTTGCTGAGGTCCCTTTATTTGTGGGACATATCGTGAGTACCGTGGATTTCATTCCTCAGCTACTTATTTTGACACTTCTGTTTGCTAGACTTGCTATTTCTGCACAAGTAGTTTAATAACATCTCTTTGTTTTCTTACCCTTAGGCTAATGTGGTTGAGGTCCCTTTTCCTTTGGGACACCTAGTTAGAACAATAGAGGAGGCTCCCCAGATACTTTTCTAAAGATGTCCTTTTTTTAAGAAAAATAAAACAAAGAAAAACTTTCTTTTCCTGCGCAAGTGTTCGCTAACATTTTATTGTTTCCCTTTTTTAGGTTAGTGCCGCGACTGTTCCTGCCACTGTGGAACAACTTAGGGAGGTTACTGTGAGTGAGGTATAATGCTTTCATACCTTATTCAATCTTTTTTGTTTCCCCTATCTTTTTATTCTTGCCTTTTCTGTGCAAGCTTCTTACTATCACACCCCTGTTTCCCTATTTTCAGGTTAGTGAGGCAAGTGTTCCTGTATTCGTGGAACAACTAGGGGGAGCCACTATGAGAGATGTATTATACTGTTATACCTTATTCACTCTTTTCTATTTTCCCCTATTTATTTATTCTTTCTTTTACTGTGCAAGATTCTCACTGATATACCCATATATACCCTCAACCAGGCCGAGGATGTCCTCCACCCAGATAAGAGCTCAGGCCCAAGATGAGTCTAAAGACCACGACCCCGTTACAGGAAGGATCGGCTAAGACGACCCTTTAAGGGGCCGAACCCTCATGGCCCAGGCGACCCTTCAAGGGGTCGACCCCTCATCATGGCCCAAACGACCCTTCAAGGGGCCACCCCTCATCATGGCCCAGACGACCCTTCTAGGGGCCGACCCCCATCATGGTTCAGATGACCCTTCAAGGGGCCGACCCCTCATCATGGCCCAGATGACCCTTAAGGGGCCGACCCCCTCGTCATGGCCCAGATGACAGTACGAGGCGGAGATGGTACGAGGCCACATTCAGCCGGACCCGATGCCAGCATCAATTTTTGCCTCGTCCTGACATCTTAGGCCGAGGGTGACATCATCACAGCGCATGATTTGGGAGACGCGTGGAAAAGTGCACGTGGGACTCATATGGAACGTGGACAAGACAGTGATAACAATATCACCCCCTCACGTAAGGGAATATTATGTCATCATTAATTGCAAGTGGGACATCTAGGTGTCAGCAAAGGATTGGCTAGATCACCATTCACATGCACCATGCATGCTTAGGGTACACTACACCCCCAAGCCCTATATATACTTGTCACCTTCAACTTTGTAAAGGGATCGATAATTATAACCCTAGATAAAACTCTTCTTGTACACACAGTAGAGAGAGAGAGAGTGAGCTTATGTGCATTGTATCCAAGGCCATTAGTGCTCATATTTAGTGGATCACACACTCACAGTGGATGTAGGCCTAATTAGCTGAACCACTATTTATCATTATCTTATTCCTCTTATACTCATCCCCTTCTATGAACTTATACACATACATATATCTCTATAGCTGCCATTATTATCACTATTTGAGCTCTCCACCTCTTATCTGGTGGTGCTGAATCTTAGCATCATAACTCACCATCACATCATTATTTTTTATTTCCAGGTTAGTGAGGCAAGTGTTCCTATACATGTAGAACAAACTGTGAGCGCTACAGCGAGCACTCCTCATATATTATATCATACATGCTTTATTTTGAATAAGATAATGATGTGGAACAAACTGCGGCGGAGGGATGTTGCTGACCCCCGATGTTTACGCCTGGGGAGGAAAGGAAATCCTTGGCCAGAAGGTAGATATGATGATCTAGAGGTGGAAGAGGCCCCTATAGAGTGCTGGGAGCCATATGAGGTCTCCAACGATACTATGCAACCTGTCCAGAAGAGTAGAGGGAAGTGTGGAAGGAAAAATCTTGACGATCGCCCAAGGGGCTTTGCTTTCGATCGTCTGAGCAGGGGGTCGACCTTTGAGAGGCTACGCCCACTAATTGACCTACGTGAAAAATTGTCCCAATCAAGAAGTATTGTGAGGTCCAGGAGGGAGGATGAAGATGGCCAACACCACGAGGACTAACCCCACAGATGGGATGACGATCAGGGGGAAGTAAACAACCGACACAGGCCTTCCATAGCAGAACCCTCCGTCCACCTCAAAGAGGCAGCAGGGGATAACACCAGCCAAGCCAACACTACGAGGCCCTAGAATGACTCGATCCAAAGTCTAGAGAATAAGATTGGTGATATTCTGAAGAGCCAGGACCCTCTTCAGAGAGGATACTCCATAAGCTCACCCTTTGCGGCGAAGATAGTCAACTTCCCAACGCCGTCCAAGTTTAAGCCACCAGTGGTCACCCCTCGGTATGACGGGAGTACCAACCCTGTCCACCATATTGAGATGTACCAATCAGTGGTAGACATATACTCTATCTCAGATAAGATGAGGTTTCGTGCCTTTTCTAGCACTCTGACTGGGGCTGCACATGTCTGGTAGATGTCTCTTCCAAAGAATTCCAATGAAATCTTCAAGCAATTAGCATATCGGTTTATCCATAACTTTTTCTTTGGAGTGAGGCCACAGAAGAAGACAACACACCTGCTCTATGTTAAGCAGGGGAAAAATGAGAGTTTGAGAGACTACATAGCCAGGTTTAACAAAGAAAAGTTAGAAGTCGAAGACTATGAGGAAAGCATTACCATGACAACCCTCATTGGAGGACTCCAGAAGGGGAAGCTTTTATGGAAGCTTACTGAAGACCCTCTGAAGATGATGGCTGAATTACTGTCGACGGTAAGAAAGGTGATGAACGCCGAATAAGTGATGGCCGCAAAATACGAAGATGAAAAAGGAGGCACTAACGGGGGTAAATACCAGAAAAAGAATAAGGAGGGGAAGAAGAGGTTGGCATATGATAAATTTACTGACTATACCCCTCTGACAGTCATCTGCAAACACATCCTGAATGAGATAAAGAGTGAATGATCCTTGAAATGGATCGAAAAGCTGAGGGCAGCCCCTCACAAGAGGAACAAAAACCTGTGGTGTGAATTTCACCAAGACCACGGCCATGTGACCGACAAGTGCTTTTCTCTGAAAGATGAAATCGATAAAATGATAAAATAAGGGAAGTTAAGGAAATACATTGACAAGAGTGCCTTCAAGAGGGGCCGAGGGGATGACCCCAAAAAGAAGAGAAGAGAGGCATTTAGATAAGATCCTCCAAACTGATGGGACGACCCTTCGGATGATGAGGATGACCCTGACCTCCCACCGAGAGATTACCATGGCCCTATAAAAAGGCTTAATATGATCTCACTAGGAGTTGGGATGATCTCCGGGGGACTAGAAGGAGGAGGGTCAGAGGTCGCAGATAGGAAGGCCTATGTGACCGAAACCAAGGCTGTTACAAAAGCTGTGCATTCAACCTTTATAGAAGTGAAGTCAGATAAGAGGAAGAAAGTTGATATGGATACTCTGATAGTGGGTTCTCAAGAATGGACTTCAAAGGCCTCTTAGCCCAACATGATGACCCTCTCGTCATCACTACCAGGGTACACAGGTGCAAGGTGCCGAGGATCCTGGTAGATGGGGGTAGTTCTGCAGATGTGATGTTCTGGCTGTGCTTTAAAGCCTTGGGCCTCAGTCGTGCAAGGATCATCACATACCATCACCCCTTGATTGGTTTCAGTGGGAAAAATTTCATCCCCTAGGAGTGTATGAGGCTGATGTTAGAATGGTGAACGAGTGGCCGAGATGGCTAACCAAGAAGATTAACTTTTTCGTGATGGATGAATAAGTCTTCTCAACCTACAACATTAAACTGGGGCAAGTGGCCCTCAAGGAATTTGAGGCCGTGCCATCCACGGTTCACCAGATGATAAAATTCCCGACCCCTTACGGGGTAGAGGAAGTTCAGGGACACCAGACGACGACACGGGAATGCTACTTTAATTCCGCTGAAGAAAGAGAGGCGCACAAGAAAGCAAAAACTACTTACAATATTGACACCCTTGACCTCAGGGATGAGAAAAAATTGAAGAAAAGAGAAGCCACGAAAGAGGTAAAATCCATCATCCTCAATGAGGATGAGCAAAAAAAACCCGTCCAAGTCGGCAAAGCTCTAAAGATAGACATAAAAGAAGACCTCATCAAGCTGCTAAGGAGAAGACAAAATGTATTTGCATGGAGTCATGAAGATATGCCGGTGATCGACCCCAAAATTATGAGCCATAAGCTCAACGTGGTGGAGGGCGCAAAGCTAGTGAAGCAGAAGAGGAGGATTTATTATCCAGAAAAGTATGAGGTCAAGAAGCTAGAAGATGCAGAGTTTATCAGGGAGGTCATCTATCCTAAATGGCTATCCAACGCAGTCCCCAAAGCCAATGGGAAATAAAGGATATGCATAGACTTCACCGACCTCAATAAACATTATCCCAAACACAACTTCCCTCTTCCTCACATTGATCAGATGGTAGACGCTACGACAGGCCATGAGTTAATGAGATTTATGAATGCCTATTCAGGTTATAATAAGATCTTCATGAGCCCTGAAGGCTCAGAAAAAATGGCCTTCATTACCGATAAGGGGACATACTGTTATAGGGTCATGCCCTTTGGCTTAAAAAATGCGGGAGCAACATATCAGTGCCTTATGAATAAAATGTTCCAGGACCAAATTGGGAAGTCCATGAAAGTCTATGTAGATGACATGTTGACCAAGATTTTGAAGGCCGAGGATCATGTGGCCGACCTCGAGAGGAACTTTAACATGATGGACAAGTACCGAATGAAGCTCAACCAGACCAAATGTGTCTTCGGGGTCGGAGAAGGGAAGTTCTTAGGGTTCATTGTCAACCAAAGAGGCATTGAGGCCAATCCTAAGAAGATAAAGGCCCTCATAGGAATAAAGACCCACAAGACCATCAAAGACGTGCAGAGGCTCACAGGGCGAGTGGATGCTTTGAATAGGTTCGTGTCCAGAGCCACAGAAAAGTGTTTACCATTCTTCAAAATTCTCAGAAAGGCCTTTGAATGGAACGAAGAGTGTGACCAGGCTTTTAAGGAGCTAAAGTCATACCTAGGGTCTCCCTTGCTGCTGTCACGACCAGTGAAGGGCGAACGAAGAGTGTGAACTCATCTTCTTCAATGAAAAATTGTTGGAGAAATTTCTTATGCATCTCCTCCCAGGTTAGAATGCTATTAGGCGCCAAGTGAGAGTACCTTGTGTACGCCTTTTCGGTGAGAGTCTTTGAAAACTCTTGTAACTTTAGCTCCTTATCATTTCCATGCACACTTAGGTATTCCATAAATCTTTTCACTTGCTCTTTAGGGTTTTCACCCTTTCCATTGAACTTTGTGGCTTCTTATTGATGTTTTCTAGGTAGGGATTTTGCAACTCCTCATACATGTGAGAGGATTCCCTTTGAGAGGAGAGCGACTTCTTCACTTCCTCTATAGTAAAGACTTTCGACGGGGACTCCTCCAGTCTAACTTTCTTTGCCATCGGTGAACTTGCTAACGTTTCTATCTGCTCTGCTACCACCTTTCGAGGTAGAGCGACCTCTACGTATGTTGTTGCTGTTACTGCTACTGCTGTTGCCCCTCCAATAGGGTCCACTACAGGCGACATGCAAGTTTGGCTCAAACTTTCTAAGTCAACATTGTTTTGCTTTAAAAAATTAAAAAACACGATCATTAAGCTCATCCACTGCACCAAAACTGGCGAATGGTCATGACCAAAATCGCTGACCAAGACTATGGGTCGCGGACTTGGGCCGTGACCAATTTTGTGGGTTATGGCCTAAGTCCGTGACCAAAAAATGGTCACGACCCGTAGGGGGTCACAACAGATGGTCGCGAACTTGGTCCGTGACCCACGCCACGACGAAAAAAAAGGAAAAAAATGGTCGCGGCCCAAGTCAGTGACCCATAACCATGACAAAAATTGTTCTCGGCCGAAGTTCGTGACCCACACTGAGATAAAAAAGGGAAAAAAATGGCCGTGGCCGAAGTCCGTGACCCACAATCATGAAAAAAATTGGCCGCGGACCCACACCGCGATGAAAAAAGGAAAAATATTGTCACGGTCCAAGTTCGTGACCCACAACCGTGACAAAAATTGGTCGCGGCCAAAGTCCGTGACCCATACCGCGACAGGAAAAAAGGAAAAAAATGGTCCCGGACTTTGGCCGCGACCATTTTTCGTCGTGGTTGGGGGTCATGGACTTTGGCCGTGACTATTTTTATGCGCGAAGGAAAAAATAAAAATGGTCATGGACAAAGTCCATGTCCATATTTAACTATAATTTAAAAAAAATGTCATTTTTTGGTCCAATCCTAAAATTGGGGGTCCTGTGACTACAAGGTCAGTTGTTACATGTAACGTTGTACGCGTACGAGGTGTTACAAATATTTATTATTGGCAAAACGATAAAAAAGATCACAAATTGCGAATTGGGAACGTTGTTAATAAACTAATATATACACAAACTTAAAAATATTACACGTCTTAATAATTCACAGACCAAAAAAAATTGGGCAGAGTTTCTTGTATTTTCTGGACATTCCAAACCCTGTAAATATAAAACCTGCTTATTATAAAGCCCACATGTCCATAAAATTTAACAATCAAATTATAAAAGCCCACACGACCATAAAACTAAACAATAAAATCCTTCACGTTTGTAACACATAAAAAACATAATCCTGAATGTCCACAACATTATATAAACAATCTTCATGTTTAAAACTATTGCCTCCTTCATTTGCTCCACATGCAAAAAAGTAAACTATACAATGTTATCCTACAAATGATAGGATAAAAAAAATGATATCAGTAACCAAGTAGTTTTACAAAAATTTTATTCAAGCTGAAAAATTGCATATATAAGTTATAATTATCAAAATATCAATTCCTACGAGTTACATTGGTCCTGTGCGAGGTGTCGGTGCCATTTACGAGGCAGTTTCATAATCATGTGGTTAGTTCCTTCGAGTTACATTGGTCCCGTGCGACGTGTTGGTGCCACTCACGGGGCCGTTTGGGGGCTGTTTCGAGTTTTCACCCACTAACGCCATGTTTATAAGCGTAAGTCTAGAAATTTATAAATTATCATTGTATAATCAAACCGGGAGTCCCGTGATCTTGCGATCAGTTCCTACAAATTACATTAGTTCCGTGCGAGGTGTTGGTGCCCCTCACGGGTCTGTTCGGGGGCTGTTTCTAGTTTTCACCCTCCAAGGCCATGTTTCTAATCCTAAGTATATATATTTTCAAATTATCCTTATATTCTCAAATCGGGAGTCCTGTGATCACGCGATCAGTTCCTACGAGTTACATTGGTCTCGTGCAAGGTGTTGATGCCACTCACGAGGCCGTTCGGGGGCTATTTTGGGTTTTCACCCACCAACGCCATGTTTTTATACCTAAGTCTAGAAATATCCAAATTATCATCGTATTCTCAAACCAGGAGTACTGTGATCATGTGGTAACTTCCTACGAGTTACATTGGTTCTGTGCGAGGTGTTGGTGCCATTCACCGGGCCATTCGGGGGCTATTTCGAGTTTTCACCCACTAACGCCATGCTTTTATGCCTAAGTCTAGAAATATGCAAATTATTATCGTATTCTCAAAGCGGGTGTCCCGTGATCACGCGGTAAGTTCCTACAAGTTACATTAGTCTAGTACGAGGTGTTGGTGCCATTTACGGGGCCGTTCGGGGGCTGTTTCGAATTTTCACCCACTAATACCATGCTTTTATGCCTAAGTCTAGAAATAAGTAAATTATCATCGTATTATCAAACAGGGAGTCCCATGATCGCATGGTTAGTTCCTACGAGTTACATTGGTCCCGTGCGAGGTGTTGGTGCCACTCATGGGGACGTTAGGAGCTGTTTCGGGTTTTCACCCACTAACGCCATGTTTTGCTTAAGTCGTGCTATTTTTAAATTAATGTCGTATTCTAAAAGTGGGAGTCCCATGATCACGCGACCAGTTCCTACGAGTTACATTGGTCCCGTGCGAGGTGTTGGTGCCACTCACGGGGCCGTTCGGGGGCTATTTTGGGTTTTCACCCACTAACGCCATGTTTATAAGCCTAAGTTAAGAAATTTACAAATTATCATCGTATAATCAAACTGGGAGTCCATTGATCGTACGGTCAGTTCCTACGAGTTACATTAGTCCCGTACAAGGTGTTGGTGCCACTCACGGGGCCGTTCGGTGGCTGTGTAGGTTTTTTTGCCTTCTAATGCCATGTTTTTAAGACTAAGTCTAGAAATATGCAAATTATCGTCATATTATCAAACCGTGAGTTTTGTGATTTCACGGCCAGTTCCTATGAGTTACATTAATCCCGTATGAGGTATTGGAGCACTTGGAGTTGATGCAACATGAGGCATTGGCAGTACTGGATGTGGTGGCAAGATTCAATTTTACATGAGGCATTGTGAGTACTGGATGGGGGCGTTGGGAGTACTGGATTTCACGGCCAGTTCCTACGAGTTGTTGGCAAGATTCAATTTTACATGCATGTGGTGCGAGACATCATAGTCTATGTCAATGCTCTCTGTAGGAAGTTGGATCCATAACGGGTGGATTTTTTTTCTGCCGTCTCCAACAATGTAACCAAGGTCAAGGCTATGTCAGGATTATGTGTGTGAAATATATTTTTTATAACATCATTCCAGATTTCTGGTAGAGAAAATAGAATACGATCGAACAACTAATCTTGCTGGAGATCAACTCCACGCTTTACAAGGTAGTTAAATTGTTCGATCTTTTTATTTCCATAACTATAAATAGGATTACCCTCTACATGATGCACACTAATAAAAGAGTTAAGTGTGCGGTCTAATTGAAACCTCTCCAACTCTTCTTGATAGTAATTATCACCGTGCCTCATTTTTCCTAAGAAAAGTATACGAGGGCGTGAATACGAGTATAAGGATATATTAGTTGGATCTCATCAATGTGAAATCCTAACAACCGCCCGCCATAATTGTTTGTAACACGTTTTGTTAAGATTTATTATGAAAGAGTTTAAAAGTATATGTGTATTATCAAGGATCAAATACCAAAAATTCCTTGAAACATTTTTTAATACACAGCCATTTTTTAATACAACGCCTTTGTTCTTGACGTAATATGTTGACGTAAACGTATATGTTTATTATCAAGGATAAATTCCATGTCAAGTTTTATCCTCCTAATATCTTGACGTAAACGCCAAAAATGAACATTAATTGCAAGATATGTGATATACTTTTTCATAGGAAAATCAAGAGCACACCCAACAAATTTAATAACATGTACACTTATCGACACTAGTATCAATTCATTAAATCCAACATAGTATCCAACAACCAAGCCAACAATATCTCACTATAGTAATGTGCACACATGTTTGCGACCCGTATGTAAAAAAATTCATTTAATTATATTTTGTCAAAAAAAAAAAAATCACGACAAGCATATAACCCCCAATATAATATGATGACATGCATATAACCCATAAGGTGAATGTAATTTTTTTACTTATTAAAAATCCATTAAATTATATTTTATCAAAAAAAAAATATAATGTCTAGGGTTTTGAATAATATTACGTCAAAAAAAATACACAAACATACGATCTAGGGTTTATTGACATAATCTATACATACACACACATACAATCTAGGGTTTTCTAAACCCTAGTTTTTTTTGACAAATCTATTTGTTGATACCAAAATTAATATGCTGATGTGAACGAATCATACGAAGACACTTGTCAGTCCACGGAGTACAATAACAACGAGGAAGTTCATTTCCTCGACCAACTCATGTTCTCCCCGAGCAACGAGGATATACCAAGGAACTGCAACACTCCGAGGTACTCTAGCGCTCCGAGGAACTCCTGAGCAACGAGCAACTAAGGCGGTCCGAGCTGCACCTCAGTCGTAGTATTAATTGCCAGAATGTCAACAGTTCAACTATTCATTGAATGTTCATCATCTTGACGCACACGCTGCATTAAATGTATTATCCTTTCATATGTATTCTCATTTAATGTATCGACCCATTCATGTACAGCCTAAGGGCTATAAATACCTTGTATCACCCTCATTCAAAGGGACCGAAATTTCTGGATTGAACTTGTAATCGAGAATTCCCCAAACACTCATCAATAACATAACAGTGGACGTAGGCCATTCTTATAAGGCTGAACCACTTTAAAAATCTTTGTCTCATTTTATTTATCTGTGATTGAATAATTAGAGCGATCTAATTTTTTACATCAACAGATTGGCGCCGTCTGTGGGAATCGACTGTTGCTATCGTTTTTCACCAAAAATTATTTATCATCAATGGCAGATAATCCAGAATCCAGTAATCGAAATGCTGGAAATACTGGAAATCCTCCAAATCCATCTGCACCTCCAGATCTGGCTGGAATTATGACAAATCTGGCTGAAGGACAAACCGCCATGCAAGAAACCATGAGGCAACTCATTCAAACTCTTCACGGCGGTGCACCTACCCATTCAAGGCAAAGGAGTGATCGTGGGCAATCGCGATCCAGGCGTACTGGGTCATATTATAATGAAGAATCTAATGATTTTTCTTATCAACCTGGGCGAACTTCATCGATTCGGGCTACGGATACAGATCAACATATCACCCTCTCTCCGGAGAGAACTAGCGCCCTGGAAAGATTAAGCAGGGCATCTCCTTTCAGTCGGTTAGGACCAAGGAGAAATATGAGTCCACCTAGAGCCCCATCGAGAAGCTTTCGACCACCATCAGGTTTGAGAGAAGGATCAGCACAATCAAGACCAGCTACTCGTCGAGATAGATCTCAGGAAGCTACGTCAGAACAATCAATTGCTCGAACTAAGCAGCCCGAGGAAGGAAATGAAGCATGGAAGGGTTCCATTCAGCGATTGGAGGATAGACTTGGAGAAATGGTTAAAGAAAGGAATCCCTTACAGAGAACTTTTGTTTAAGGGACACCTTTTGTGCAGGCCATTGTGAATTTTCCTACACCATCGAAATTCAAAGCACCTGTAGTGACCCCTAAGTATGATGGAAAGACATATCCTGTTCTTTAAATAGAACAATACCAAGCCGCTGCCGACATATATGCCGTCCCCGACGAGATGAGATGTAGAGCATTCTCGGGAACTCTTACCGGGTCTGCGCAGATATGGTACAACAATCTTCCTCGGGGAAAGATTTCGAATTTTATTCAATTAGCCGAGTTGTTCATTGGTAATTTCTGTTTTGGAGCAAAGCCAGTAAAGCGAGTAGCGCACTTGTTAAGTGTTAGACAAAAATCAGGTGAGCGTACTAGAGATTACATAACTCGTTTCAATAACGAGAAGTTGGAAGTCATAGATTACGAAGAAAAGACAGCGATCACTGCTTTGATGAGTGGACTGCTGCCTAACAAATTATACTACACTTTGGCCAAAGATCCACCTAAAACTATGTCAGAATTGATGGCAAAAGCGGCCAAAATCATGAATGCCGAGGAGGCTATGGCTGCGAAGAAGAATATGGATAAAGAAACCAAGGTGGAGGTTGACAAATCTAAGAAGAAAGAGCAAAGAGGTAATGGTGGTGATAAGCATTCCAAGAATAATAGGACGTCATGGGAAGTCCTGAAGAAATATGATAACTATACTCCATTGAAGATGGGTATTAATCATGTTTTAGAAGAAATCAAGAATAACGAAGAAATCAAGTGGCCAGATAAACTGAGGACCAATCCTGAACTGAGGAATAGGGCCAAATATTGCGAGTTCCATAAAGATCATGGCCATATGACCAAAAATTGCATAGCCCTTCAGAATGAGATTGAAACGCTCATCCGAAGAGGAAAATTGTCAAAGTATGTAGATCGCAGAGGTGAAAAGAAGAATGATGATAGAACTAGAGATCGTTCCAGATCTCCTCGTCGGACGGAGGAGAAAAAGAAAAGAAATCATGAAGATGATCCAGATGAAGACCTCGATCTTCCAAAAAAGCCAAGGCAGCCTGAACGAGAGGTATTTTCCATACGTTTTGGGTCAATTGATTGTAATGTTATAACAGGAGGAGATGCTGGAGGGGGAGACCATACTGCAGAAAGAAAGGCCTATCTCGGAGAGGCTCAAGCCTGCTCATATATTCAACGAATAAATCTTGCCGAGGATGATCGTCCGAGGAAGGTAAATAAAGAGAGGCTAGTTATTGGTTTTTCAAAAAACGATTTGCCAGGTGTTCTTTACCCTCACGACGATCCCTTGGTGATCAAAATGAGGATGAAAGATGTGGTGATTTCAAGGGTGTTGGTGGACAATGGTAGTTCGGCAGACATCATGTATTATTCATGTTTTGATAGCTTGAATTTGAAATTATCTCAATTGGAACCTTATCACAGACCCCTTCTGGGTTTTGCTGGCGAGAAAGTTTTTTCGCTTGGGACGATCAAGTTGGACATATTCATTGGAACTTGGCCCGCTTGTCGAACAGAAAGAATACGCTTCTTTATGATGGATAAGAATGTGCAGTCAGCCTACAACATCATCATGGGAAGAGTTGGTTTGAAGAAGTTCGAAGCAGTTCCATCTACAGTGCATCAATGCTTAAAATTCCCAACAAACTTCGGAGTAGGAGTTGTGAAAGGTGATCAAAAAGTAGCTCGGGAATGCTATTATTCATCTACCGAGCAAGAGGAGCTTGAAGAATCAAGGAAAAAGACTATTACCTACCAGGTGGAGGAAGGTACAAAAATTGAAACTCTTGATCCCAGGGATGAATCCCAACTTGTAAAAGGACAGGTGGTAGAATCTACAGAAAATGTTATTCTGGACGAGGAGCACCCTGAACGAGTAACCCAGATAGGTTCGTCGTTGGATGCTTCAATAAAACAAGAGTTGATAATGTTCTTGAGAAACAGGAAGAAAACTTTCGCATGGAGTCATGAGGACATGCCAGGAATAGATCCAAATTTCTTATGTCATGAACTCAATGTGAATAAGGAGATCAAGCCTGTAAAGCAGAGAAGAAGGGTATTTAGCCCCGAGAAGAATCAAGCCATACAAGAGGAGGTCGAAAAGCTCCAGAAAGCCCAATTCATTGAAGATGTGAAATATCCAGACTGGCTGGCAAATGTGGTGATGGTAAAGAATAAGAACAATAAATGGAGAATGTGTGTTGATTTCACTAATCTCAACAAGGCATGCCCAAAAGATCATTTTCCATTGCCCAGAATTGACCAACTGGTGGATGCTACCTCGGGACATGAGCTGCTCAGCTTCATGGATGCTTCCTCTGGCTACAACCAGATCAAAATGAAACCTGAAGACGGGAAAGTACTTCTTTTATTACCCCTAGGGGAACTTATTGCTATAATGTTATGCCTTTTGGTTTGAAAAATGCAGGAGCGACATACCAGCAGCTGATGAACAAGGTTTTCACCGAACAAATCAGTTGCAACATGGAAGTCTATGTCGATGATATGCTAACAAAAAGCAAAAAAGCTGCAGATCATCTAGTTGACTTAGCTCAGACCTTTGATCAATTGGATAAATACCAGATGAAGCTCAACCCGATGAAGTGCACATTTGGAGTACGAGAAGGAATGTTTCTCGGATATATTGTCAATCAGCGAGGCATTGAAGCAAATCCAGATAAGATTAAAGCTCTTTTAGGGTTGCGATTTCCAACAACAAAGAAAGAAGTGCAGAGTCTTACAGGACGAGTTGCAGCGCTCAACAGATTTGTATCTCGAGCAACTGACAAATGCCTCCCATTCTTCAAAACACTTCGAAAAACTTTTGAGTGGACTAATGAATGTGAGAAGGCTTTTCAAGACTTAAAAAAGTATTTGGGAGCACCTCCATTGTTGTCCAGGCCAATAACAGGAGAGAAGTTGTACTTGTATCTAGCAGTATCAGAGAATGCAGTTAGCTCGGCATTGATCAGATTAGAGAATGGAGTCCAGAAACCAATTTATTACACAAGTAAGGCTTTCCGAGGTGCAGAGATCAGGTACCCAAAGTTAGAAAAATTGGCATTGGCATTAATTGAAGCAAGTAGAAGAATGAGGCCATATTTCCAGGCCCATACCATTATTGTGTATACCGACATGCCATTGAGACAAGCCCTTCACAAGCCAGAAAAATCAGGAAGATTGATGTACTGGGCAATAGAACTCGGTGAATATGATATTGTATATGAGCCCAGATCATCATTGAAAGGGCAGGCTGTAGCAGATTTTATAGCAGAATTTACATACCCTGATACCCCCGAGGAACAAAAGTTGCTCGCTGACCAACCTGTGGATGTTACAGGATCAACAGACATAAATCCGAACCAACCCCAGTTGGTAAAAGGACTTATGGATGTAGAAGGATCATCGACTTCAAACTCAGACCAACTTCAGTTGGTAAAGGAGCGAGAAGAAATGATCGACGAGGAGCGAAAAGTGTTAGGGGAGGATGAAAAGAAGCAACAAATATTTCACCGAGGAACCCTGTCAGATAAGGAATTTGAAGACGGGTTACCCATACGGAGATTATATGTAGATGGCTCATCTTGCACAGCAGGTTGCGGCGCAGGAATTGTTTTGAGCACCCCAGATGAGATTGACATGGAATATGCTTTACGATTCCAATTCAAAGCCTCTAATAATGAAGCTGAGTATGAGGCCATGATAGCGGGGTTAAACTTAGCAAAAGTTATGGAAGCACAACAAGTGATGGTATTCAGTGATTCTCAATTAATTGTGAATCAGATGAAGGGAATATATGCGGTTAAAGGAGAGTTAATGATCAAATATCAAGCAAAGGTGATGAAGTTGTTGACAGAATTTAATGCCATTCGGTTGGTGAGAATACCGAGGATGGAGAATGTACAAGCAGACGCACTGGCCCGACTAGCATCAGCTACTCGTACCGAGTTGCGAAGAACCATACCGATTGTAGTATTAGAAGGTCGGAGCATAGATGAAGACCTGACAATGAATGTAATTACCCTTAATTTAGGACCATCTTGGATGGATCCCATCAGGGCATATATTGAAGAAGGAAGATTGCCGGAGGACAAGCTCGCTGCCAAGAAACTGAAGTATAAAGCTGCTCGGTATGTGTTAACTAATGGTATTTTGTATAGACGAGGAATTATGGCAGGTTTGCAGAGATGTGTACATCCCTCCGAGGTGAAAGAATTGATTGAAGAAATCCATGAAGGGTATTGTGGAGCTCATGTAGCAGGTCGAACGCTTTTACAAAGGGTAATGACTCAAGGATACTATTGGCCAACGATGAGGGCTGATTGTATAGCCTATGCTAAGAAATGTGACAAGTGCCAACGTTTTTCCTCTATCCGACGAACTCCACAAGCATTGTTGACACCCATAACTTCCCCTTGGCCATTCGCCATGTGGGGAATTGATTTGGTGGGACCATTGCCGATCACCCGAGGAAGATTTAAGTACCTCGTCGTCGCAGTAGACTATTTTACTAAGTGGGTAGAAGCTGAACCCCTCATCGACATGACATACGAGAAGGTATACCAGTTCGTTTGGAAGAATATCATCTGTCGATATGGTCTCCCTCATGCCTTCATCACAGACCATGGAACCCAATTTGATAACGAGGAATTTGCTGCTTATTGTCATCAGTCGAACATTTTGAAGGTCCATTCAGAGCAGACTTCATCGTAGTAAGTTGATCCTCCAAGGATAGATTTTTCTTGGATATTTCAGACAGAGCTCGGTCTTTTGCGTTCAATTGGAATGCTTGAGTTTCTAACGTCGACTGAGTACGAGCTTCTTCAACATTGCGGCTAAGAACTCTTGATCGACTTTGAGCAGCGACTGGAGAACTTTGCTCCTCGGTAATATTTTGAACAGCTCTTCCTCGTCCGCGAGAACCTCTTCCTCATCCCCGAGCAGTCACAGGAATAACAGATTTTCTTAAGTTGTCCAGTTCCTGCCTTAATTTGGCATTTTCAACCTCTAAGAACGAGAAACCTTCATCAGTAACTTGCACTAGAGCAGTGGAAGATGACGCTGCAGATTCATACTGTGCCAGCTTTTTCTGCAAATTATTGTTCTCCTGTTCCAGCAACTCAGCAATCTGCCTGCAAGCTTCAACTTCACCTTTTAAAGTTCTTTCCCTAACATCGTATCCAGCCAGGATCTTTTTATGGCCTATGTCAGAAGAAAGCTGTTGGTATCTATTTTCATATTCCTTGTGCAACAAAGCCATTAATTCATTGTGCTGACCTTGTAGATCTTCTAAGGAATAATTAAGTTCCTCAATCAAGTCATAGTAGGCTACATTGTTGGCCACAGCTCGGTCGGGTAAATCTTTCAAGTATCGATAAGCCTCAATTGCCTGTTCTGAGGCATCATGGCCAAGGATGTCAGCAATTTCTGATGTACTAAGGTCTGTATGACCAGCCTTATAATATTCGTGACATTGCTGCATCAGCTTGGTATCATGTGCAGATATTAATTCCATTCTAGCAACAAACTAAGGATGAGAAAAAACAAATCATCAACAACAGAGATGAACAAAAATGTATTTTATTAGATCATCAAAAGATTACATTGTTTGATTACAAGTGATAATAAAAGATAGAAATGATACCGAACAACTTCACACCTTTTCCTTGTCTCCCAAGACTTTCTCGGGAGGCTGGGACGAGGAGCTTGGTTGCTCGGAGGTGATAGCAGATTGAATAGCAAGAGTTGAAATTTTCTCAGAAGGAGGAGGCATGGAAGAAACGTCCTCGTTGGCAGCAGGAAGAGAGGCAAGGACTTGATCACCTATAGCCATAGAAGATTCATCAGAGGCAGGCTCATCTTCTTCTTCTTCCACAATGGGTGGAGGAGGACCAGGGAGGTGCAACTGGAATAGATCGGAATCATCCTTGATCTTCAATTCCTGTAGGGCAGCTACCCAGCCATCTCGGAAGTATTTCAACTTCCCATATTGAACTTGGGATGTCATCGCAGCAATCCCCTTATCCCATCCTTTCTCCCAGCCAGCACTGAAGGATTTTTTAATGGCGAGTTTTCTTTTTAGCTTCTCCGAAGAGAGCTTCACATCCAATTCTTCCTTTTGGACCTTGATATTTTGCAGGGCGGATAACTTTTCCTCTGCCTTCTTCAACTTATCTTCAAGCTCTCCCAAGTTCTTGAGCTTGACATCATACTTCTGATGTTCGACCTCTAAACCTTTTACTTTATCCTCCAAACTCTTGGAGATCTCAGCCATCTTCACCTTCTCGGCCTCAACTGCAGACAACTTTTTCTCCCAAATAGCCTTATCCTCACTATACTGTTGGCGAGATTCCTTCAAGGATTGGGTCAAACCCAGCAGAGCATCCTCTACACCTGACGAGGAGCTTGAAGCTTTAATAGCTTCATCTTTCTTCACGATATTATTGAAACAGTTCACCAGCTGAAAGATGAGAAAAACAGTAAAGTCAATACAAAATACAAGCATTCAGAGAAAGAAAGAAAATTCAGAATGTGAGAAATTTACCGAAGCAAGATGACGAGTAGCTAGGGATGTCAGCATATCCCTAGAAATTTTTTCATCAATTCCTTGGACCTCGGGTACGATCCAAGTTTTTACCAAGCTCATTACAGAACTCGGAGGAATGATGGTTGGTATACCAACACCACCAGCTGGTAGAGAAGGGACAGTTTCAGCCAAATTGACTGAGGATGATTTCCTCAATCTTCTCAAAGGGACTTCAGCAGCTTCAAGCAAGGAAGAACTCTTGGTCGGAGAGATAGTAATCACTTCCATAGGAGCAACTTTCTTGCTCGGAGCTACTGGAGGCTTCTCGGCAGCTTTGGAGGGTGCAGCATCCACCTTCTTAGTCCCCTCTGGGACATCAGTTTTGCTTTTCTTAGCCCCAACAGCAGAAGTAATGTCATCAAAGAGAGCAGGAGGAGCTCTTTTCTTGCCCATTCTTTGACTTAAAGGAAGATGAGAATCTGAAGAAGAATCCTCTGGAGTTGAAGCTGGTTCAACAGGGCGAGCTGTATAAGAGGTTGTGTAACTCTTATACTGTAGCAGATATGATGCAGACCTGATGTGCTCGTCTGCAACGTTCTTATGCAAACCCCAGATAAGTTTCAGATGCTTAATATTAACCTCTGATTCTTTTGGAGTTTTTCTTTTACTATCAACTGCAAACAAGCACATAATGAAATATCAGTCATACATTTTGTCAAACATGATAAAAGCATAACTTCATAAGTAAAATGAAATGAAAAATAAACCTATCCCATTGCCATATGGGGGGCATCTGGGACCGTTGTATACTCCGTCTCCAACTAAAGGGGCATATTGCCAATTTTTAATAACCAACCCATGTTCAAAATAATCTCTATTTGAGTCAGGGAGGTTAACTACAAGAGCCCTATTCAGAAACCTAGTTTTTAAGTAATAAATATTATCTAGAGTGTCCCATTTATAGCAATACATAATTTCAGGGATCCCTATACGAGTCCCATGAGTTAGATTTAATTTGTACACCCCATTAATTATTCTCCATGAATTGGGGGCTATTTTTACAGGGATAAGATCAAAATACTGACAAAACTCAAGACACAATGGGTTTGGTGGAAAAGAAAATCCACATTCAGCTATGAATAGACTGGGGAACCAATGTCCTTCAGCCAATCGAAAATAATCTAAAGGCTCAGAAAGAACCTCCAGAGTTACCCAGGAAGGAATGGAAAAATCAGAACGAAATTTCTCAACAGACTCCACAATATAAACCATACTGAATAAAAGAGATATAGAAGAAAGGAAGAAAGATCTTACAGGAAGAAAAGAGGTATGTTGACAACGAACGAAAACTAGGATGAACGCACAAGAGAGAAGGAGAAAATAGAAAGCTTGAATGCAGGAAATTGGAAAAAGAAGAAGACGGT
The DNA here is from genome assembly GCA_949130495.1 of Sambucus nigra. Classification (NCBI taxonomy): domain Eukaryota; kingdom Viridiplantae; phylum Streptophyta; class Magnoliopsida; order Dipsacales; family Adoxaceae; genus Sambucus; species Sambucus nigra. The sequence goes on from OX422222.1 coordinate 364,352,237, forward strand.
ATGGTTACCTAAGAAGTTTAAATACTTTGCCTTGGGAAGCGGCGAATGAAATGATTACAAAAAAGAAACTATTGAACTTCCGACGGCTAAAAGGACAAAAAGGTCACTAAGATCGAAGCTCTCTTAAAAGTTCGAAAAAAGGCGGATTCGTTGAATTTGGGAATAAATTTAAATACGATGCTCCTAAAACCCAGGAAGATCATTCAATATTGCCATAAACCGAGAAAGAATGTTCCATACTCCTCAAAGTTCGAAATATGAAACATTGGGGACTTCTGTTGATACCAAAATTAATATGCTGATGTGAACGAATCATACGAAGACACTTGTCAGTCCACGGAGTACAATAACAACGAGGAAGTTCATTTCCTCGACCAACTCATGTTCTCCCCGAGCAACGAGGATATACCAAGGAACTGCAACACTCCGAGGTACTCTAGCACTCCGAGGAATTCCTGAGCAACGAGCAACTAAGGCGGTCCGAGCTGCACCTCAGTCGTAGTATTAATTGCCAGAATGTCAACAGTTTAACTATTCATTGAATGTTCATCATCTTGACGCACACGCTGCATTAAATGTATTATCCTTTCATATGTATTCTCATTTAATGTATCGACCCATTCATGTACAGCCTAAGGGCTATAAATACCTTGTATCACCCTCATTCAAAGGGACCGGAATTTCTGGATTGAACTTGTAATCGAGAATTCCCCAAACACTCAGCAATAACATAACAGTGGACGTAGCCCATTCTTATAAGGCTGAACCACTTTAAAAATCTTTGTCTCATTTTATTTATCTGTGATTGAATAATTAGAACGATCTAATTTTTTACATCAACACTATTCATACACACACACATTCAATCTATATATACACACACATACAGTCTAGGGTTTATTGACATAAAAACAATTTATTTGTTCAATGTTACACACATAAACACACATATACACATAAATCTATGCATACACACACACACACGCACACATATAAACATATATCTATACATACACACATAAATATATACATACACACATAGAAATTAGGGCTTTAGATACAAATGAGGAATCAAAATGAAATCGAAATAAAATCAAAATCTAAACTATGAATGGGAAACAAAATCCCACCTGAGTTATCAAATAGCACAAACCAAATCGCCCAAATCGCCTAGATAGTGTTTCAGTTTCGACAGAAATGAGGATAAAATGCTGGTCTATTTTTTTAAGTTCTAAAACTGGTCATGACCTATAGCCATGACCCACCATGAGAGACCAGTAAATGAAAGGTACATGGGAGTTGCTGGGTTGAACCTTATCACGGCCTACTGCCGTGACCCACTATGCGAGACCATTTCTGCATCATGACTACTACTAGAATCAAGGATGGTCACATCCCATAGCCGTGACCCACACCAAGAAATGGTCATGGCCCCCAGCCGTGACTCCATATATATATGTTTTTTCTTTGTCATGCCTATGGTCATGGTCCAAGTCCGTGACCCATTTCGCGACCAGTTTAGAGGGAATTTTGGTGCGAATTTGGTGCCAAGGTTGTCACGCCTTGGTCACGGCCCAAGTTCGTGACCCACAATGGTCAAGGATTTGGTCCGTGACCAATTCTAGAGAATCCATGATTTAGTGTGGTAATAAATATAGTCATGCCAAAAATTGAGTTAGTCACGACCCAAGTCCGCGACCAGGTGGTCGCAGACTTGGGCCGTGACCAACTGGGTGTGTCCATTCCTAGGATTTGGTGTGGTGATCCCTGCCGACGGTATCGCGACGGTTGCACTGGCCTGCCCTCCTTGAGGAGTATGTGCTCTCACTCTGGTTACTATAACCTCTTCTTGAGTTGTCTGGTCGTCTGAACCCCATTAACGGCTGGAGTGTCCTCAAACACTTAATGCTTTGAAAAATTATGTCCTTTTTTAGTAAGGATATTTTCCTAGTAGAGTCTCCAAATGTAGGAGGGTGGTTGTACTGGGGTCTATGATGAATTGGAACGGGTAAGGCATGACCCACTCTAATGTAAGCTATCTTCAAGGCCTTCAAAGTCTCAAGAGAAACTATGAGAGAAAAATCTTCATCTTCTGGTAATAATGGAGTAATAAATGTAACCTTCATCTTGAGAAGAGACTAGAGAATAGAAAATTTCACAAATAATAATGATGTATGGAAGAGAGAGATCTCCTGAGAATAATAGTTGTAAGAAGGGGGGGGGGGGGTGAAGAGACAAGCACTTTAACACTTAGAGAGAGAGCAGGGCGACAATACTAGTTCTGGTGCAGTTTTGGCAGAGTAATAGTGTAACTTGAGTTTTTTTGTCTTCTTTTGACCTTACCAAAGGACCCTATTTATAGGTATATACTAGGGATGACTTGGCCTTTTGGGAGCCAAAAGTGAGAGGGAACTTAGGGGCAAGGTCTGTAATGTACCTTTTGTCCCTATCTGTCTGTTAGTCGCTTATCCCATTTGACAAACAACATCTGGTGCCTATAAAAGTCAAAAAGAAAATATGTAGGCTAATAATGCCAAAATATGTGATTTGGTAAATATATTTTCAAACGGTAACTTGTTGTATAAACTTTATGAAAAAACTTCCGAGTGTCCTTGAGGTCCACTCACTATAAATCATCTATAAAAAGTGCTTTTGTGAGTAGCCCTTGGCCACTGACTCATTTATTCTAAGTGTAGGCTATGTGAGTGCTTGAGTGACTCATAGGGTATCTCTACTAGTATTCTCTCTATCTTAAAGTGCCAAGTGGTTGGGCTTTGGATTTTCCCAACGAACCTTGTCTCTCAGCCACCAAACTAAAACTCCCAGTAGATACCAACCAGCCCACTTAAGGACTTCTTGCTCAACTAAGGCTACCTATGTAAGAAAATAACATTAGTAACTTATTTATTTCTTCTAATAATTTAGAAATAGGGCCATTCGTGGTGGATCCCCTCTACCTAAGACATTTCTGAGTAATAATTTTGGGGATGGGGCCACTCTTGGTGGACCCCCTTGCCCTAAAACATTTCTTGGTAATAATTTGAGGATATGGTCACTCGTGGTGGACCCCTTCACCCTAAGACATTTTTGGGTAACAATTTGGGGATAGGGCCACTCGTGGTTTCCCCCCTCTTCCTATATTTATGGGTAACAATTTAGGGATGGGGCCAATCATGGTGGACCCCTTCGCCCTACATTTTTGTTTAATAATTTGGATATGGGGCCAGTCCTAGTGGACCCCCTCACCCTATATTTTTGGGTAAAAATTTGGGGATGGGGCCACTCATGGTGGATCCCCTCTCCTTACATTTTTGGAGAATTAATCTTGGGGAATGAGACCACTCGTGGGGAACCCCCTCGCCCTATGAATTTTATCTAGTATTGTTCTTCGGTAGTGGAGCCACTCGAGGTTGACCCCCTCTCCCTTTGTACATTTTGCTATTAAATCTTGGGGATGTGGGACCACTCATTCTGGATCCTCTCGCCCAGGTCTTTATGAGTCTACTAACGAGCGAGTGCCCCTCTATAAAACCATAACAACCTTTACACTTGAGCTATAGTATTGCTTCATTCATACTCACCCCAATCAAACCATGTATGAAAATGGATAACATCATATTTAAATAATCTTGATTCAAATATATTTTACTTAAACGCAGAAGATACAAGTGTTAACTGAACATAACTATATACTATTCTAATTGTCCAAAACAATAGAGCCTTAATAAACCAACCCACCTCAGATCTCAAATTGGGAGATTTTTCCTCATGACGTTCTTTTAATAAGGTTCTTCTTAAATTGTGAGAATTTCTCTTGTGAGGTTCTTCTTGAGACCAAATCACCCTGGTTTCTCAAATGGGTTTACACCAAACGGACCCACATTTTAATTGATTTGGTTTATAAGATAAAAATGAACGAACAGACAGAGCTTCTTTGGTCAGTACATATAAAAGATCACCCTCTTGATCTATGGAAGAACACCTTATGAATAACCCCATAACAATAATACATAATGAGTTCAGTAGTTTGAACTCGTTATGAATTGTCAGTGCATAACAGTTTCTGTAAGTTGAAATCCATTACAAATCAGAGATACATAATGGGTTTAGTAAATTGAAATCCAGTAACAAATCAAAAATACATAACAATAAAATCCAATATTTAAAACAATGCTTGTCATAAAATCCATTTTTTTAGAAATTTGAATCTAAGTGATTTGGTGTTTATCCCTTATATACTATGCATCATGAAGTTTTGCATTCATCATTTCATTGTTTGCAGTTAAGAACCAAAAATAGAACTTTGTGGGTTATTATGACATTCATAAATATTTATATGATATTAGGAGATGTAAAAGTTCATTGGGTGAAAATTTTCACACACAAACTCAAACACCTAATAAAATCTAAATTTGAGTGGCATCTATAATTCTTACTCAACTCCTCATTCATTATCAAGTTATGTTTAATCTAAGCCCCTTTTAACTCAAATTTTGTGTCTAAACCCAAAGATAGGAGATACTTTACATCTCACTTTATCCAACTTTTGGTATCTCTATGAAGTCCATGGCCATATGTTCAGTCTTATACTTTTTAAATTTATTTTGTATATAAATGTGATTGTGTCTATATTCTGTCCCAAATATTCACCTAATATACTGTCAATACTATCATAAACTTTTTCTATAGATTTACCTGATATTCAAGAAAGTTATTTTCTGTAAAGGCCATTCATTAATCCTTGTTGTTCATTTGTTGCTGATTATGTATGTTGTCAGCATATCATACATCCAACTTTAAAGTTTGAGCCAAGTTCTGTGACTTCTGGTATTCATTTCAATAAGTTTTAAGCTTTCAATTGAAAAATATAGTGTACACTGAATTTATTCTTTCATATATGCAATCGTTGTTTCCGTCTTATTTATTAGATCCTTCAGAATTCATTCAAACTTTAGCTTAAATTTAGTTATAATACAATTGGTTTAATTTTTGTATAAAGCAGTTACTATGAGTATATTTCCATCATAAGAACCATTAGTCATTTATCATTTAAAACTACAAAAAGCAGCCATCATTTGTTCTCAGTTTCATTATTGTGCAGTGATGGTGCAACTTTCAAGAAAAATAAACAAACTCAAAGAAAGAGAGACAGAAAAATGCAACTGGACAACTACATACATAACATGATTTATAAAAAGAAACATCTATAAATATATGAATCAATTGAATATTATTCCAACCATAAAATGATACAAAAAGAGCCATTAATTGTTCAAAAGGCATTCACATATTTCCAAAGGAGTTTGGTTATTGAATAGCTAGACAAAACCATGAATTTTAAACAACTTTTCCAAATGAGGTTGGTCTTCAATAGTAGATTGAAAGTCCATTAGTATATCTCACTCGTTTACTTGACTGGTCAGTATCTTTGGTGAGTGTACAACCACCCACCAATTAGATTTCTTAAGGTTTATCGAATAAAATATTTGGTTGTCTTTGGAAGCGATAATCACAGGCTCATTCAAGTCATTGCTCAAAATCTTAAGCTTGTCAAAATTCACTATCACCAAAGTAGAGTTCAGACAATATCGATAACCATTGGTCTTATTTTCCTCTATAACCTAATCATAATAAAACACCACCTCCTTAATTATTGTATAATCAAGCTCAATTATCTGTCTAATAACCCCATACCACATAGACCAAGAATCCTTTATATTTTTATCACTTTATCTTGCCCTGAATTCTATCCACACCTTTAGGCAAACACCCTTATCTTGCATTATAACACTATCGTCATGGTATTTAGTTGAAAATACAAAACCGTTTACACGATTATTAACCCTATGATTCATCCCTTGAACTAATCACCACAAGAGTGCCTTTGATTCCGTCTCTCTTGAACTGGCAAACTATGCAAAAGACCAAAATATAATTATAACACTAAATTCTAACATTATGCTCACTAATAAATGACATGTCTAATAAATCTTATTATATATTACAAACCTTTTCGTATTGCCATGGTATGAGGGAAGTTTTCTTTTGTACTTATGTCATTTTGACTCCCTTTCCTTTACCACGATAATTGATCTTCAATAATTCTTTATACCTACTATAAAATGTTCGTGTGAGTTTCAAGTTTGAATATAACAATATTAATACACGTGTAATATTAATATATGACAAAACTCAAACCTGTAGTATTCATGGAGTCCATCAACATTAAGATGAAATAGTACCCACCAACATATTTGTTAAAATTATGCTATTTTCAACATCATAATTTTATCATTAAGAAAAGGCTCTTCATGAGAGAACTCTCCATCCTCCTCTAAGAATGCTTCATGAGTTCGTCGATGATTTCCCTCTAGGTGGTTTGGCATATACTCCATGCAATAGCAAATCAATCGGAAATAATATAGTACACTATAATTAACCCTTCAACATATTATTTATTGCTTGGTATATGTTGAAATCCCTCATTTCTCGGTTCATATGGGTGAAAAACATGAACATTACAAAGTCGTTAACATATGCATGTTAAAATTCAATATAAGCTAAGTTGTTTACCTTTCGAATGGAAACCTCCACATATCAATGCTTCATCTGCTAGATGCACCATAAGCTGGATGCTAATATCAAAGAATGTCAGTGGAAAATATTTTTTCAACACAAACAATGCTTCCACAACCATGTATTTTTCTATTTGGATATCCTATCGAATTGAAACCTTTGAGCATAATATGTTAAAGAACAAACTCAATTGTTGGATAACGTTATGTAAATCACAGTGTTTAGGGAACACATGTTGAAGCAAAATGGGCTGCAAATATTATATTATGATATGATAGTCATGTGACTTCAACGATTGCAAACTGGGTAAATTAAGAGTGACAATATTTCTCAAGTTGAATGAAAACTCGAAGGGAGCTTCAAGTCTTTCAAAATTTGACAAAACTATTTTTTCTCCTCCTTATTCAATGTAAATGGTGCTTTGGGTTTTATCTCTTTACCAGTGTGTCCGTATACTTTCATCCATTGACTACTGTGCATGTTCATGTTCTCCATATCCAATCGAGTATTTATTGTATCCTTTTTTTGAGTTTAGTACAAGGATTGTGCTTATTAGATGTTCTTAAACATTCTTCTCTATGTGCATCACATCAAGAACATGTCGGATTTGATGTGAAATCTTATATTCTAAATCAAACGAAATGGACCTTCTATACCACGTGATGTGGAGGAAACCAAGTGTCCATGTAGATGCGCTAATCGTTGTTATCGTCTTCTGACCACAATGCAAAAAAACTAAACTTAAACTACACACCTATGGAGTATAGTGGCTACTCTAGGTATCGAACATCCACAGAGAATTTTTGACAGACGTTAATTGATTTATTACTTCTCAAATAAAGGTGTAAAAGGTGATGTTGGATTAAAAGGGGAAAAAAAGTTAACAACGCAATTAAAACTAAACAAAGATTAATAAAATGAGACCAGGATCACATTCCCACCATGGGCTGAACAACGTGTAAAAGTGGTTTTGGTTCGAAAACACTTAACTGAGCATATTCAATTGATTATAACATCAAACATGCAGAAAGTTAATCCAATAATGAAAGATTAAATTTTCTCTCGAATATGGTCACAAATGAATTAATTTCGAAATATCCCTATAAACACTAACGTTACATGACAAGGGAAGTTAAACGCCTAATATTCTAACTTTAATACAAAAGGTTTCAATTAAATGCATTTCTAACCAAAACCTAGATTTGAAATCTCAATACCCATTAATGGTGGAAATATGGCCCCAACCTTTAAACTAGGTATTAAACATGGCAAGAAAAATAAAACAACTAATTAAATAATGAAAACAACTAATTAACAAACAATAAATAAATAACAAAGCAATGAAATAAGAGGACAAAACTAGAAAATAAGAAAATGGAACTAGATTAAAGAAAAGAGATGATGAATAGTACTTACATATATAAAATGTGTGTTAACCCTAAGACGAGGAAAGAGAGGGAAGCTCCCCCCAAAACTAACCTAAAATATGAATTATAATATGTTTTTACAAATAAACATTCACTTTCTTTATATAGTAAATGGGAAAAAAGAAAAAAATTAAGCAAAATCGTCTAAAAACTGAAGCCATCGATCGACTGATCAATTTTCATTGATTGATCAATGATTCAGAAATATCTACACTGCCTCCATTCAAATCGATTCTGCCAAAGACCCGAATTGATCCACACCTATTTGGACCCAAGGAATGTGATGAGTGGGTTTTGATGTAGTATTTCCTCCACATAAATGCCCGTAACGTCTTCGTTATATATCGGAATCATGCATCGTTAGTGGCCACACGAAGATGACTATGAGGGATTCAACTTCCTTGAAGACATTAAGCCAGAAACCCAAATGGTGAAATGAGTAAAATACCCCTTAATGTTCATTTGTCGACAGAACTTCCCCGGAATGCGATCGAAGTTCATGCTAAGCACTATAATACCTACAAAAGATCAATTATACTTCGCAAAGAATGTAAAAATATATAACAAAGTTTTTCTACTTAATGAGCCTAAATATAGGAGTTAAGGTACCAGAGAGGGCTAAAATGCAGAAGTATAGAGGGTACATAAATGCAATATTCGATATGAATCACAACCCATAACTTAGAAATTGCTAGACCCTAATAATGAAATGCAAAGAAAAATAAATTACAAGTAAACCACAAGAAATGAGACATGTACAGAAAAGATAAAAGCCACTTTTGCTGGAGAACGATTGCATTTAACATATGCAATAAGCCGTTAAACCCCTTGGTTACTCTAGCGGACGAGTGTTGTCTTGTGAGGGTTTTCAGGGATGAAACCTTCAAACATCAAAGTTTACTCAAAATATGGCCAATCAATAAAAAATACATGCTCAACAATAACGAATAGGATTTCAACATGTTATTAGAAAAGTTAATTAATTCATAGAAAAGTTCGTAATTATTAACATAGTATGTAACCCGCGCGATGCGCGGGCGTATTATAAAATTTATTGAAAATGCGATAAAAAAATTTAAAACTAATCAAATTCAAAACCAAGTACAAATACATACTTTGGAATGAGAAAAATATTTGTTGGTGATAAGTAAATTGCAAATATAAAACACGTGGTGAACAAATATTAAATGAAAACAAAAAATTTAGTTGGTTAAAAGATTGACATTATTAAACTATGTACATTAATTTTTGAAATAATCACAAAAGGGATAAATATTATACAAAAAAGATCTTTTATTTTATTTGAAATTTGTAATAAAAGTATCTACAAACAATTATGACCACAAATTAATAAATATTTTTTGTAACTAAAAAAATTACTTTTGATTGTTACTAGAGTGTTGATAGCCTATTCACTATAACATGTTTGAGATTGTATAGCCTATTCTCTCTGTCAAGTTCCAAATTTCAAAATACAGTAGACGTTTAAATCAAGTGATTGAAACACATTACTTTGATTAGAAGAAACAATAAAATCAAAAGGATAATATATATACCAATAATTTTTATTGTTAGTAATTATTTATAAAAAACTCTAAGAAGGATATCCTTAGAAGCCGAACCAAAATACCCTTTATACACCCCCTCTATCTACATCACATTAACTTAAAAATTAAAGTTTAAAATATGTCGATATCAATCCCCCGATCAAACCTGTATCCTATTAGGATTTAAATACAACTACAAAGAGAAGTACATCTTTGGACACCCCACGCATAACGTACAATCAATTCCTGAACCATATCACGACAACCATCAACAACAACAGTATAATGTATGTTAAAATACATATACATAAATAGCAAAGAATAATGTAATTTGAAATTCTCTTCACATGCAATAATAATATCGAGATCCGATGTTTATCACTTTATTTTTGTTGAAACCATATGTTAAAAATACATATACCATGGTCCTGACTTACCAAAATGAATATGATGGGGAAATGACAAAAAATTAGGAAGAGAGAGGGAAGTAGAGTTAAGAAAATATAGGAAGAGAGAGGATAAGAAATAACATACATGGAGGTTCTTCAATCCCTGTAATGGTAATCAGAATTTTGTTACAATTATGAAATCTAAGAGCCAACATATATCTCGAATAAAAAAGTAGCACCGCGCATAATATTGACATATTCAAACACAAAAATGCAATAAATTCAAAACCCATACCTAATTTAAATAATATTATAAACCAATAACAAAAAATGCTTCAAAATATCGACATTACATCAACACATCTGTCAACCAAACGAAGGTAATAGAGGAGACCCTTGGTTAATTTTTATCAATTTCATGTCCCATTAATTTTTTTTAACATAACATTCTTGTCACAGTAACCCAAAACATATAAAATAGAAAAACACAGCAGATACATCTGGGCAACATCTTACATGAGTACTCTGAAGTACTAAGAGTGATGCAATGGAAAAAAACTGAAAAAGAAAAATTGACAACAAAACCAAAATTACATCGCCCAGGGACCTTCAAGTAGAGAAAATATTTGTTGTTGACTTACAACTTGTCCTCGTATTCATAGAGAGGAGTCATCTCCCATTAAATCAAATTAGTATTTTTGATTCTATTTCGCAGGAAAAATTTGAAGAAGATGAAGCACCAAAAGAACACCAAATCATATCCCTAGTCATCGGTATCACTGACATATTCGACAACAACCTCGCCAAGATCCTCCATCTCTCTAATAGCCAAAATATGATGAAATCGAAACAAAACTCTCACGCCTCTTTTGGGTCACGGGGCCAGTGCACCAACCGAGGCCGAATATTGTGACATCAACAGAATCATGTTAAAAAACATTCTCGATGCTGTTTCACCAAACGCACGTAATCTGTATGAGGAGCAGATATAAATTTTTAAAGAGAGAGATATAGAGTAGTGGATGAGGACAAAGAAAATGGATAGTCATTTAAAGAGAAAGAGGCAGAGTAGTGGGTGAGGAGGGGATATAGTTATGGTTGAGATTATTGAAAATTTAATAGCCTTAGAAATGTAGAAGGTGGAAGAGAAGAGAGAAATGAAAAGTTTAGGGGAAGACCTAGAGGTACAAGAGAATTTGAAAGGTAAATGAAAGTACATCACGTGAACTACATTAGGATTAATGGAAACTTGTAACTCATTAACCTTTCTTGCCTATCGTTTTAGAAGTATTATATAGATTATAGAATGAAATTCATCGAATTGAAATCTTAAGTGTGAGAGGAAAAGCGAGAACATGCAAGGTATGATTTAGCAAAAAATTTATAAACCGATAAACATTAGAGCCTGCATATATCAATCCTCACTAGTGTATACAATCAACAAATGAAATCACTATAAAATGCAGGTAATACACGGGATATGCGGGCATAAAGACTAAATGTAAATGGAAACCACACATTTATATATAAAATAAAAACTTTGCAAGCTCAATGAAAGGATATCATCATCAAATGAGGTGAAATGCATTTTTATAGATTATCGTAGTTATTTTGACTTTTGAATCGAATTCACCCTAGGATCATATACGACTTTTATAGGGTTGTAATGTTGACTTGTGGTTAAGGTTATGAAATGAAGGAGATATTTACGGATTCAAAGGTGTTTGGGGATAAAACACTTCGGATAATGGAAAATTTTGGGCAAATTCAAAATCGGAGTATGATTTTCGTAACAAACCTTGGATATAACCATGGAGAGAGTGAGAAAAGCTTATTGAACACAATTTACAAAATGGAAATACTTTCTCTTTCTCTTACTTTTCTTCCTTTTCTCTTTTTTTTCTTTTGTTTTCTACCCTTTTTTTTTCTTTTTCTTTTGTTTTATCTTTTTTTTTCCTTTTTATTTTCACTCTCACATGCTTAATTTTAACCATACAATAAGAATATCATCCAATCCCAAGTACCATTCCAAACAAATGTATGGATGGTAATATGTATGGTATAATACTTCAATTTGGAGTTGGTTATGGGATTTTAAGTTATGAAACGAAAGTCTATATTAAGGCTCAAAGGGGTTGACGAGGGTAAACATATAAAGTGAGGTAAAGATCAATATGGGTGATATAACAAAGATTGCCTATGATACTTTCCTAAAGTTTACGTAATTCTCGAGTTAAAACAAACTTTGAAAATCATGCTCAAGTAACACAGTCAAAATAAACTCAATTAATGAACAATCAATGAAAGAATAGTGAGATTACCAATGAATTTAATGTTTTCAAGGAGGAAAGAGTAATGCATAAACACTCACAAATGAAGAAAATCCCAAAGATCACTTGGTGTAAGTATATACAATGCAAAAAAATATTAGTGAGTTATAAACTCCTTAAACCAAATAATTAAAACAAGAAAAGTGCATGTGCTCATGGATTTAAAGTTTAATTTGTGAAGTTATTCATAATATCAATAATTTGAGGCCTAAAGTCTAATAACTTCAAAAATAGAGAACATGCATCATTTAATTGTGTATTGGATCGAGCATTTATTGAAATTTATCATCAAAAACAAAGGCAAAATGCCTAACAAGAGAGAAAAAAGAAGGAAAATATTTTTGAAAATTTTAATTTTGCAACAAAAGCATGCTTGGAATGAAAGTGTGATAACAATAATGAAACTAAAAAATCAATGGGAAGAATAACCCACACCCCCTAACTTAAATATTGCATTGTCCTCAATGTTCATCAAGCACACAACAGAAGGAGAGGAAAAGAAAGATATAACTCAAAATGGAGAGATTCCAAATAAGAACAAGTCCATTGAATATACAAAACATGTTAGAACCAATCATAATAAAAAAGAATGACAAAAACTTTAACTAATTACACTAGAGTATAATTAAAAAGGATAAGGACAAAAATAACTATGTACAAAATACAATTTGAACTTCTAACTAACTATACATTAGAAGTTAAAATTTTTGAGGGTCCACCCAAAATAATATTTAACTTTGAGGGATTAATGGTGTAACCTCATTTTCAGTAATGCCTCCCGAAAAATAAGCATTTTGTTTGAATAATGGAAGGAATGTGTAAGGCACAAGAAATGAACTATCACCAATTAAAAATGTTTGGAGGATGATGAGAATTTGGATGCTAAGGGGGATAAGTACAGTTGGGAACCAATAAAAATAGAATCACCTCCCAAAGGTTTTTCAAGTTGAATGGGAGGCAGGGCACATAAAAAGGAATAATCCATCTTGGAAAACAATTTAAGTAAATAGTCCTCATCGGTAAAAGTTTTAAAATTTCAAAAGTTTCAACTGACTCATAGGAATTTAGCGGTACTTGTAATAATCAAATGATTCATCATCACTTAGAGATTGAATTTCAAGGGAGAAAGGACCATTTTCAATGAGATATTATTCTTAAAAATTTTGAGGTGAAACACAAGTCTCAAACTCCTCTTTGTTTTCCAAATAAGAACTAATCTCATGCAAAATGCTTCAATGTTATAACCAACACCATTAGAGATATTCATTATTCTTTGAGTGAAAAGAAGCATGGTGTCTTCCAAAGTAAGCTTCCTTTGATCTAGAACCTCAGATTCCTCATTTGGTTGAAAACATTCTTTAACTTCAAGAATATCGAGAGAAAAATCATAGTTGGGCTCGAATAATTCATCCTACTCTTTCTCCCCAAAACCAATTTCTTCTCGATATTTATTTTCAAGCCTTTCATTCTCAAGAATTCGAAGGCCTTCATACAGAGTAATAGGTGAAGACGCAGAATCTTGAAAGAGAAAAGTTTGATAACTAGTCCCATACAAATGTGAACCATTATAATTACCGAAATAACTATTAAAAGACATGATTATCGAATAGTTTACAGATGGAAAATACACATAGAAAGGTGTGCGACCGAGAATTCAATATTTCTTGACGCTCAAATGTCCAAGCCTACAAAAAGGTTAAAACAAAGAATACAAATACAAAGAGAAAATATATTAAAAGTAGTAAAAAAATTATAATCTATAACAAAACATTCCCCGATAACGACGCCATTTTGATGTGGTAAAAATCGAGCCGAGCCTCCATATAGAAACGCTAATCATTATTATCGGCTTCCGATCGCGATGAAAAAAATGAAACTTTAACTACACGCTTTTGGAGTATAGCGGCTAGTTCGAGTATCGAAAATCCACAGAGAATGTTTAATAGACATTAATTGATTTATTACTTCTCAAATAAAAGGTGATGTTGAATTGAAAGGGGAAAAGGAAAAAGTTTATTACACAATTAAAACTAAACAAAGATTAATAAAATGAGATTAGGATCACATCCCACCATGGGATAAACAACGCGTAAAAGTGATTTCAGTATGAAAACATTTAACCGAGCATATTCTATTGATTATAAACATCAAACATCAAGAAAATTAATTCAACAATGAAAGATTAAATTTTCACTCGAATATGGTCACAAATGGATTAATTTTGAAATATTTCTATAAACACTAATGTTGCGTGATAACGGAAGTTAAACGCCTAATATTCCAACTTTAATACATAAGGTTTCAATTAAATGCATTTCTAACCAAAATCTAGATTTCAAAGATCAATACCCATTAATGGTTGTAATATGACCCCAAATTTTAGCCTAGGTATTAAACATGGCCCGAAAAATAAAACAACTAATTAAAGAATGAAAATGACTAATTAACAAACAATAACTAAATAACAAAGCAGTGAAATAAGAGGATAAAGATAGAAAACAAGAAAATGGAACTAAATTAAAGGAAAGAGATGATGAATAGTACTTAGATATACAAAATGGTTGTAAACCCTAAGAGAGGAAAAAAGAGGGAAGATCCCCTGAAACTAACTTTTACAAATAAACACCCACTTTATTTCTATAGTAAGTGGGAAAAAGAAAATGAAAAAAAAACAATTAAGCAAAATTGTCCAAAAACTGAAACCATCGATCGATCTATCGATAGATGATTCAGAAATCTCTCTAATACCTCTATTCGAATCGATTTGGCCAAAGTCCTGAATCGATTCCCACCTAATTGGACCCAAGTAATGTTCTAAGTGGGTTTTGATGTAGTCGTTCCTCCACGAAAATGCCCGTAACATCTTCAATGTAAATCAAAATCATGCACCGCCAGGACCAGGCAAAGATGACTTAGAGGGATTCTCCTTTCGTGCGACATTGGGAAAGAAACTCAAATGATGAAATGACTAAATGCCCCTAAATGTGCGCTTATCGAAGAAACTTCCCCGAAATGCGACCGAACTTCACGCTAAGCACAATAATACCTAAAAAAGCTCAATTATACCTCGCAAAGCATGTACGCATATATAACAGAGGTATTCTAGTTAGTGATCATAAATATAGGAGTTAAAGTACCCGAGAGGACTAAAATGCATAATTATAGAGGGTAAATAAATTCAATATTCGATACGAATCACCACACCTCTTTAACTTCAATATTGCAACTATCGATTACATCACAGACCTTTCACTTTTTACTATGGACTTTTGGGATGTTTCAAGGAATATAATCAATGTGGGATAATTTTTCTAAAGTGCATCACGATTTAGCCGACTAAGAGGGTCTTTATATTTTGTTATTTTAAACACCAAATAACCTTATTTCTTGAACAGGTGATCATTATTAAGAAACATACGATAGTTTGTGTAAATTATCTTTTGGCTATGCTCTAGTCGGATGGACGGAGTGTTATCACCACAAATAGGACAAGCTTTATAACCATGTGTTATGCATCTATATAAATTCCCTTATGCGGGGAAATCATGAATACCCCACATAAGCATATGTCTTCATGCGAAAGACTCCTTTCTCGATATGTCATAAGTCGGCACTCCTTCTTCCCATAGTTGCTGCAACTCAAATACTAGTGGCTGAAGAAAAACATCAATGTATGGAACAATGCCTTTGGCCTAGGTATTAACAAAGACAACATATGAAACTTTTTTTTTTTTTTTAATAAATGACTTTTTATTCAGATTTAGAAGAAGAACTTACCTCTTCTAAATAGCATACATCATTGACATAATCAGAGAAGGGGAAGAACAAGAAATGTAAATATTTTTTTTTATTGAATAGACCCCTTACAAAACATAAGTGGAAGATGAAATTAAAGAAAGCTTAAAGCATCCTGATAAATATAAAAAGCACCAATGACCACCAGATATTTCAAAAAGTAGGAAATCCCCATCTGTCAACTCCGATAAGACCCTTGATCTTCTTTGGAAAGTCCTTAGAACTTGAGGAATATATTTCTTTTATCTTTAAACTACCTAATTTTACAAGACAATCTTCTACTTGATTTGCTTCCCTGAATATATGAACAATTGTGATCTTTGACCTCTTCAAAAAGCTATTGATTTTGTTGACATACCATTTGATTTCTAAGGGATTTTACCTTTTCTTAGGAGAACATCCAATAGGACTTTTGAATAACTTTCTATTATGAGATCATAATCTTTTGGGCCCATGAAGAAATATAACCCTTTCAGCATAGCCAATTGATATGCCCCAAGTGTGACCTCAGCTCGAAGACACCAACCTCGACCGAGATCGTGGCCGACATTGGAGAAGCCTTGGGCATGCGGCATCAGCACTCGGCCATAGCAAGGTCGGCCCAGACCGACACTACCACCAGCCTCTCTAAGGGACATCGCATGCATCACAAGGATCAACAACATTCTCGTATACCTTGGAATGGTAACCTCGGCCAGATATAGGCCGAGCTCGCAAGAAGCCTTACCAGCAACCTCATCAAGACATTAGTCGATGATCCAAACACACCAGCTCAACCTCGGCTCAGGCCGACCTTGTCCATTGTCCCAGGTAGGATTAAGCCGAGACCTCCATGGTTACCTCGGACTGAACGAGCATCTAGACTTACCAACCTCGGCCTCTCCCAGGTCGAGGTCATACACTAAGAAAGATAGCCGAGCATCTGCTGACATTTGGATAAGGGCACGTGGACACATATCAGTTATAACAAGATTATTCCCCACACATGGGGAGAATATTTCATCATCATTCTCTACTTGTGACAGTGACAAATGGCTTTCCCATATTGGTGAGGCAAACACACACATGCACATTACATGCATGGGGGGTACATTACACCCCCTAGGTACTATATATAGAGGTCATCCTCTACCTTGCAAAGGATCCAAAAAAAAGACAACCCTAGCTGAAACTCTGTCTAGATAAACAGTAGAGAGAGAGAGCTTGAGAGATTGTATCCATGGCCATCAGTGCCTTATTACAGTGAGGTTATTCACACACAGTGGACGTAGGCCAATTTAGGCTGAACCACTTATATTCTGGTGCTCTCTCCTCTTCTCCTCATCTCATTCTCCTACCTTTTACATAACTATGATGCCATTGTTGTTCTTAGATTGAGCTTGAAAACACCTTACCTGGTGGTGCTAATTTTAGCATCATCATTTTGGCACCGTTTGTGGGAACCGAGAGAAGCTATCTCTTCCTCTTCTTCAGCTTAACCTCACTGGAGACTTTGGTGGTGAACCAGGCACCACCCCTTGCGTGGAGCTACTTCACCATTGAAAGAGGTCCTTTCAGGTACTAAGCTCATCTGCTACTCAAGCTCTATAGTGTTAACAAATGGCACCAGAATTACCACCGCCTCTTCCGCCACCTGGAGGTGGATGGCCTAGTTCCAGTCAGGCGCCGCCCCAGTTCGAAATGTCGGAGGTAGGTGCAGCCTTGAGGTCTTTAGCTGCAACACAACAAGCTATGCAAGAATAATTTACAGAGCTCAGCCAAACTATGATGAGGCCACTTGGAGTCTCACCGGATATGATCACTCCGGCGGCTGTTCAGCCTCATCCTGACGCCAGGGGACCACCCCAGGCACCAATGAAGGACCAGCCTGCACCCTAGCGAAGAAGGGACGTTGCTGACCCTAGGCCCTTATGCCTGGGGAGGCAAGGAAACCCTTGCCCAGAGGACAGGTATGATGATCTAGAGGCGGAAGAAGCCCCGGAAGACTGCTGGGAGCCGTATGAGGTGTCAAATAACACTGTACGACCTCTTCAGCAAAGTCAAGGTTGTGTCGGCCAAAGAGGTGAAGAGGCTGATAGGTTGAGCAGAGGGTCAGCCTTTGAGAGATTGGGCCCAGTGAATGACCTAAGACAGAGATTGTCGAGATCAAGGAGCGCAGCAGGCTCTCAGATAGGGAATAGGAAGGGTCAGACAGACCAAGGCCGACACTGTGAAAGAAGAGGCAGGGAACAGGAAGAGGTCAACAGCCGACGTGCCACGGCAGGGGAACCCTCGGTCATGTCGATGGCAGAAGACCGTGGAATAAATCTATCCAGCACCTTGAGGATAATATAGGAGACCTCATTAAAAGTAGGGACCCATTACAAAGGGGTTACTCAGAGGGCTCTCCATTTGTGGCTAGGATAGTGGGCTTCCCAACTCCAGCTAAGTTCAAGCCTCCTACAGTGTCTCCCAAGTATGATGGCATCACTAACCCTGTACATCACATCGAGATGTACCAGTCGGTAGCAGACATCTACTCGATACCCGATGAGATGAAGTGTAGGGCCTTCTCTGGGACCTTAACAGGAGCAGCACACAGTTGGTTCACCTCCCTTCCGAAGAACTCAATTGAGAACTTCAAAGGCTTGGCTAAACGATTCATCCACAACTTATGCTTTGGGGTGAGACCTTAAAAGAAGACTACTCACCTGCTGTATGTCAAGAAGGGCAAGGATAAGAGCCTAAGAGACTACATAGCGAGATTCAACAAAGAGAAGTTGGAGGTCGAAGATTATGAAGAGAACATAGCCATGACCGCCCTCATAGGGGGCCTACAGAAAGGGAAGCTGTTATGGAAACTTGCGGAAGACCCCCTAGGTCTATGGCGGAACTCATGGCAATCGCAGGGAAAGTAATTAATGCGGAAGAGGGAATGGCCGCCATGTATGAGGATGATAACCGCAATGTCAGTGGAAAGTCCCAAAATAAGAAAGATGGGAAGAAGAGGTCGGGTGATGACAAGTTCTCTCACTATACTCCTTTGACTGTAAGCTACGAGCACATCCTCAACGAGATTAAGAATGATAGGACTCTGAGATGGCCAGAGAAATTGAAAGCCCCACCACATAAGAGGAACAAAAACCTATGGCGCGAGTTCCAACAGGATCATGGCCATGTCACGGACAGATGCTTCGCCTTGAAGGATGAGATTGAAAAGATGCTAAAATCAGGAAAGTTGAGGAAGTTTGTGGACGGCAAGGCTCCTAATGGTGGAAGAGATGAACCTAAGAAAAGGAGAAATGACAGATGCCATGATAATGTCCCGGCCAAAAGAGACGATGATTCAGAAGGTGATGATGAAGACGATCCGGATCTTTCGCCAAAAGATAACAACACCCCGATGAAGAGGGTTGGTATGATCTCGTTTGGTGTTGACACCATATGCGGAGGATTTGTAGGAGGTGGCTCTAAAGTAGCTGATAGGAAGGATCACGTGGCAGAGGCCAGGTCAGTGGCCAAGCTTGAAGTTGTGAATCTAACGTCTTCCGATACAGTACAGAAGAGGAAGAAAGTAGACATGGACACCCTTGTAGTTGGGTTCTCCAGACTTGACTTCAAGGGTATCTTAGCCCCCCATGATGATCCTCTGGTCATAACAATAAGGGTGCATGGGTGCAAGGTGCAGAGGATCCTCATAGACCGGGGGAGCTCGGCGGACGTGATGTTTTGGCCTTGCTTCAAGGGCCTAGGTCTTAGCAGAGCAAGACTGGTACCCTATCATCACCCATTGATAGGCTTCAGTGGCGAAAAGGTCCACCCCTTGGGCATGTATGAGATGGACGTACAGATGGGTGATGAGTGGCCTAAGAGGCTGACCAAGAAGATAAATTTTTTCGTCATGGACGAGAACGTGTTTTCGGCCTATAACCTCATCATAGGAAGGATGGACCTTAAAGAGTTTGAAGCTGTGCCGTCGAAGGGTCATCAGATGCTAAAATTCCCGACTCCCTATGGGGTAGGGTAAGTACAAGGTGACCAGACCACAGTGCGAGAATGGAACTTCAACTCGGCCGAAGAGAGAGAGGCCCATAAGAGGGCAACCACCACTTATAGCATTGATACGCTTGACCCAAGAGATGAGACAAGGTTGAAGAAGGGAGAGGCCGCGGAAGAGGTAGAATCCATCGTCCTCAATGAGGACAAGGCGAAAAAAACCATCCAGGTCGATAAAGACCTAAAGGCAAAAATCAAGGAAGAGCTGATTGATTAAGTGCGAAAAGTAGCGTGTGTAAAGACGCTAATCGTTGTTTTCATTTCGCCAACTCAATACAAAAACCTAAGTTACAACTACACTTGCGGGGGAAGTAGAGCGGTAAGTCGGGTATCGAGAATCCACATAGACGAGTTGTTAGAATTTATAAGGTTTAATATTCCGAAATAAAAGTGGAAAAGGTGAATTACAAACTAAAAGAAAAGATGCATGAAAGGGAAAGATTAATCTAGGCGAGGGAAATTAAACTAAATTAATAAAGAGAATAAAAACTATAGGTTGCGTCGAATATCCCTCACCCGAGTTAATTAGTATAAAATGGTTACATGGGTCGACGAGTTATTAAGGTTGTATCTCGTTTCGACAGTTAAGTAAATCAAGGGTTGTCACACCCCTAAATTTGCATAAAAGCCACATACGATTTTGGTGTCAACAAATACCCCGGAAATTACGCGCGAAAGGTCGTAAGCATGGGACATACATGATATGCCCCGTCAAATCTCCTAGGCGTAATAACTAGGACAATGCACCCGAAATAGACCCGTAAACACCATCACCAAAGCAAAGCAACATGTCAACCCGGAATGAGTTCAATCCGACACAACCTAGACTAAATTAGCCACTACACATAATTAATGACATTAATTAAACTAACTAATTAATTAAAGCAACTAATTAACTAATGAAAACAATAAATAACAATAATTAAACAAACTACAAAGTATGGAAACTAGCTAACAAAGAAAGAAAACAACAAAGAAGAGAATGAATAGTAGAGTTCTTACATAAAATGGGTGAAAACCCAAGTGAAAATGGAGGAGAGGGTGAGCTCCCAACAAAACCCCCAAAATGTCTTCTAACCTTATCTAACTAAAACAAGATATATCAAAGAAAAGCCCCAAACATTCATTTAATACCCCAAAATAAACCCCCAACAAAACCAACCCAAAAAACCCAAAATAAGCCAATTTTCGTCCATATCTGATGGGATCGGTCGACCTCATGTTTGGGACCGGTCGACCGCACTTTTGGAATTTGCCTTGGGCTGGAGGCAGCCCCCTTTTCCCTCCGAACCAATTTTGATGCGTTGCACAGAAACGGCCATATCTCCCTCATACGGAATCGAAATGAGGCATGGTCGGAACCGACGCGAAGCTAATTCAATTCTATACATGATTCTGTTTTGAAACCCTCCAAATTATGCAGTATGAAATTACCAAAATGCCCTTGAAGTAGAAGAAAATACCGAAACCTTCCGGAAATGGGCATAACTTCCACATACGGAGTCAGAATGACGCAGGGTCAGTGGCCACGGAAAGATAATTTGATGATCTACATGTTGGTAACTTCATTCCATAAAAAATAGTGAGTTTGAAAAGACCAAATTGCCCTTGAAGTAGCATTCGACAACGGAACTTCTCCGAAATGCAACCGAACCTCACTTTTAGCGTTCCAATACCTACAAAAGCACAAATAACCCCTGCAAAGTATGTATATATCCAAATCCAAGGTTGTCTGGTTAATGAGCATAATTATAGGCATTTAGGACCGTAAAAGTGCTAGAATGCATAAAGATAACGGGCGGAAATATGCAATATTCGATACGAATCACACCCCCTAACTTAAACATTGCTAGTCCCTAGTGATGAAACATGCAAAACCAGTCCACAGAAGGAAATACAAAATGTATATATGCATCGAAATATAATTGCCACTTTCGTAGGTAACACGATTGCATTTAGCATATGCAATAAGCTGTTAAACCCCTAGGTTACCCTAATGGACGAGTGTCGTCTCGTGAGGGTTTTCAGAGATGATACCGACAAACATCATATGGTTTCCTCAAAATATGCCCAACCCAACATATGACAAGCCCAACAAAAGCGAAAAAGATTTTATACGCATTATTAGCAAAGTGAATGAATTCACACAAAAGTTCGAATCATTAACATTATAGAATGCACCTCATATAATTGAAACCTTAAAATGTGGGAGGGGAGCGAGCACATGCAAAGTGTGATTTGGCAAAAACTTATATAAACCAGATAAACATTAAAGCAAGCACATATTCAATCCTCACGGGCATTACGCTCATCAAGCGAATTCACTCGAAACAGGGAGGTAACACACGGAACATGCGGGCTAAAGAGTAATTGTAAATGGAAACTAGGCCGCACACATGTCACAAAAGAAGAACGCTATATATAAATTGAAAAATGTAATCTCAATGAAAGGATACCGCACACTAAAAGAGGCGAAATGCATTTTCACAGATTATCACAACTATTATGACTTTTAAATTACATCAACCTAAGATCACATAGGACTTGTATAGGGTTATAATGTAGGCTAGGCTTAGAGTATGAAACGAGGGAATGTATGTACGGATTCAAAGTGTTCGGAATGAAAACTTGGGATAATAGGACGACGCGGGCAATATATAAATTGGAAAACAAGTTCCAAAAGGCATCGAATATATCATCGGGGAGAGCAATCAAAGCTTATTGAACTATATACAACATTTACAAACTTCTCTTTCTTTTTCTTTTCTTCTTTTTCTCATTTTTTCATTTGTTTTCTTTACTTTTCAAACTCTCAAATGCCTAAATTGCAACCGACATCATAACAACATCATTCAATCCCAAGTAACATTCCAAACAAAGGTATGGAAAGTGTATGTATGGTTTATAACTCCAATGTAGAGTTGGTTATGGGAATGGGGTATGAAATGAAAGGCTATATTTAGCCTCAACGGGCTTAACGAGGGTAAACATATAAGGGTGAGGTCAAGGCTAATATGGGTTACATAACAAAGAATGCCTATGATCATTTCACAAAGTTTACGCAATTCTCGAATCAAAACAATACATGAAAATCATGATCAAGTAACACATTTCAAGTATGAACTCAATTAATGAACGGTCAAATGAAAGAATAGTGAGATTACCGACGAATTCAACGTTTTCAAAGAGGAAAGAATAGTGTATAACACTCACAAATGACGAAAGGTACAAAGCTTACTCGGTGTAAGTATATACAATGCAACAAAAGATTACCGAGTTATAAAAATCTTAAACCAAATCAATAAAGCAAGGAAAGTGCATGTGCTCACGGGATTAAAGTTTAATTCATGAAGTTATTCATAATATCAATAATCGAGACTAAAGTCTAATAACTTTTAAAATCGAGAACATGCATCATTGGGTTGTCTATTGGATCGGGCAATTATTAAAATTTATCATCGGAAACAAACGCAAAATGCCCCCGAAAGGAGAAAAAATAAAGAAAATCTTTTTGAATTTTTCTAAGAAAAGCATACTAAGTAACTAACATGTGAGCAAAAACATGGACTAAAATAAGAAATGGATAGAATATCCCACACCCCCTAACTGAAAACTTGACATTGTCCTCAATGTAAATTAAGAACCAAGTCAAAGAGAGGAAAAGAGCGATATTACCCAAAAGTGGAGCGATCCCCATAAGAACAAATCCAAAGAATCTACAAAACAAGTTAGTACCGATCATAGCAAAAACAAATAATAAAAAGTTAACTAATTACATTAGACTAAATTAAAAAGGAAGGAAAAAAATAAAAAGAAAGAAAGCTAACTATATACAACCTACTATTTAGGCTTCACACTAACTGTACACTAGAAGTCTAAATAGCTGAGGGTCCACCATAAGAACGATTTGACTTTGGAGGATAACCGGTGTACCCTCACATACAAGCATGCCTTCCGAAAAATATGAATTTCGTTTTAACAACGGAAGGCATGTGTAAGGCGGAAGAAATGAACCATCGCCAATTAAAAGTTTTGGTGGGACGATGGGGGGTTTGGATTGAACGGGTGACAAAAACAAGTGGGGACCGAGAAAAGACGAATATCCTCCCAATGATTTTGAAGTTGGAATGGGAGGCGGCGCACACAAAGGAAAAGATGTGATCGTGGATGGCGACTCGAACAAGTACTCCTCATCGACGATAGGGTTTAAAACATTAAAGTTTGAAACCGAATCATCGGGTACTTGTTCCGGTGGGGTAATAGAGAATGAAAAAGGGGATGAAAGAAATTCAAACTCATGAGATGAATCATCATCCCATGAAGTTGGAATTTCAAAGGAAATAATATCATTTTCAATGAAATGTTCTTCTTTGGGGGCCAAAGAAGAAATCATTTCATTGCAAATAGATATTACGTCATTTTCATCCTCACTTTCAATATCTATTACGAGATGGGCAAAGTCTAGAATGGATTGTTCCAAAGTAGGTACAAGTACCTCATTTGGTTCAAAACATTCCTCGACTTCAAAAGTCTCGGAAGCAAAATCGTTGTTGGACTCAAATAATAAATCCAACTTATGTTCCCACGAACGATTTTCTTCCCGATATTGATTTTCAATTTTCTCATTCTCATACATACGCAAGCCCTCACCGAATGTCATAGGTCGAGGTGCGGATGCATTAGAATGGGAACTTTGAAAATTACCATCGGACTTAAACGAAAACTCATTATTATAGGAATTTTGAAAACTATTGCAATTCGTTTCAAAATTCCTATTATAAGGAGGTAAAGGCCCAAAATCATTATCATCATCATCAAAATTCCAATAACCTAAATTTTGACTTTCGTTATACTCGCCCAAGGTAATATTTGAATTTGCAAATTTTTGGGATTCTAAGTATTCACCGAAAGTCATAGGTTTGCGAGAATTTTGAGAATTATAACAAGGATTACCGAAAGAATTGGAATAAGACATGCTTACCCCAAAAAAATGGCTCAAGTGGCGAATTCCACAAAGTAGGTGCGCGCGAAAAGAATTCGAGCGTTTCTAAGTGCTCAAATGTGGAAGTCCTGCAAAATATTAGCAAATAATACAAATAGAAAGAAAATATTATGAAATATTAAATCAAATAAAGTCTAAAACAAACTAGTCCCCGGCAACGGCCCCATTTTGATCAAGGGTGAAAAGTAGCGCGTGTCAAACGCTGATCGTTGTTTTCTATTCACCGCCTTAATACAAAAACCTAAACTACAACTACACTTGCGGGGCAAGTAGAGCGGTAAGTCGGGTATCGAGAATCCACAGAGACGAGTTGTTAGAATTTATAAGGTTTAATATTCCGAAATAAAAGTGGAAAAGGTGAATTACAAACTAAAAGAAAAGATGCATGAAAGGGAAAGATTAATCTAGGCGAGGGAAATTAAACTAAATTAATAAAGAGAATAAAAACTATAGGTTGCGTCGAATATCCCTCACCTGAGTTAATTAGTATAAAATGGTTACATGGGTCGACGAGTTATTAAGGTTGCGTCTCGTTTCGACAGTTAAGTAAATCAAGGGTTGTCACACCCCTAAATTTGCATAAAAGCCACATACGATTTTGGTGTCAACAAATACCCCGGAAATTACACGCGAAAGGTCGTAAGCACGGGACATACATGATATGCCCCATCAAATCTCCTAGGCGTAATAACTAGGACAACGCACCCGAAATAGACCCGTAAACACCATCACCAAAGCAAAGCAACATGTCAACCCGGAATGAGTTCAATCCGACACAACCTAGACTAAATTAGCCACTACACATAATTAATGACATTAATTAAACTAACTAATTAATTAAAGCAACTAATTAACTAATGAAAACAATAAATAACAATAATTAAACAAACTACAAAGTATGGAAACTAGCTAACAAAGAAAGAAAACAACAAAGAAGAGAATGAATAGTAGAGTTCTTACATAAAATGGGTGAAAACCCAAGTGAAAATGGAGGAGAGGGTGAGCTCCCAACAAAACCCCCAAAATGTCTTCTAACCTTATCTAACTAAAACAAGATATATCAAAGAAAAGCCCCAAACATTCATTTAATACCCCAAAATAAACCCCCAAAAAAACCAACCCAAAAAACCCAAAATAAGCCAATTTTCGTCCATATCTGATGGGATCGGTCGACCTCATGTTTGGGACCGGTCGACCGCACTTTTGGAATTTGCCTTGGGCTGGAGGCAGCCCCCTTTTCCCTCCGAACCAATTTTGACGCGTTGCATGGAAACGGCCATATCTCCCTCATACGGAATCGAAATGAGGCATGGTCGGAACCAACGCGAAGCTAATTCAATTCTATACATGATTCTGTTTTGAAACCCTCCAAATTATGCAGTATGAAATTACCAAAATGCTCTTGAAGTAGAAGAAAATACCAAAACCTTCCGGAAATGGGCATAACTTCCACATACGGAGTCAGAATGACGCACGGTCAGTGGCCACGGAAAGATAATTTGATGATCTACATGTTGGTAACTTCATTCCATAAAAAATAGTGAGTTTGAAAAGACCAAATGGCCCTTGAAGTAGCATTCGACAACGGAACTTCTCCGAAATGCAACCGAACCTCACTTTTAGCGTTCCAATACCTACAAAAGCACAAATAACCCATGCAAAGTATGTATATATCCAAATCCAAGGTTGTCTGGTTAATTAGCATAATTATAGGCATTTAGGACCGTAAAAGTGCTAGAATGCATAAAGATAACGGGCGGAAATATGCAATATTCGATACGAATCACTGATAAACTTCCTCAAGAGGAGACAAAGTGTCTTCGCATGGAGTCACGCAGATATGCCCGGCATCGACCTTGAAGTTATGAGTCACAAGCTCAACGTGACCAAAGATGCCAGGCCAATCAAACAGAGATGAAGAGTCTATTCCAGGGAGAAGTACAACGTCATCCGAGAAGAGGTCAAAAAATTAGAAGAGGCTGAGTTTATAAGAGAAGTCACATATTCGGAATGGTTATCAAATGCAGTCATCGTGCCCAAGGCCAATGGGAAGTGGAGAATGTGTGTTGATTTCACTGACCTGAACAGATCTTGTCCAAAAGATAGCTACCCCTTACCTCGGATAGATTAGATGGTGGATGCTACGGCGGGACATGAGCTCATGAGCTTCATGGACGCGTATTCAGGTTACAACCAGATCTTCATGGATGCTGAAGACTCAGAGAAGACAACCTTCATTACCGACAAAGGGACGTACTGCTACAAAGTGATGCCCTTCGGCCTGAAAAATGCAGGGGCGACATACCAACGTATTGTTAATAAGATGTTTGAAGAGCAAATAGGTAAGACTATGGAAGTGTATGTATATGATATGCTAACAAAGAGCTTGAAAGCTTTCACTCATGTAACGGATCTCGAGAGGAACTTCAACATTATGGACTCATACAGAATGAAACTCAACCCCGCGAAGTGTGTCTTCGGAGTAGGAGCTGGGAAGTTCCTAGGATTTATCGTCAACCAGAGAGGGGTTGAAGCGAACCCAAAAAAAATTAAGGCTTTGCTTGACATGAAGACACCGAGGCGTATCAAAGATGTTCAAAGACTTACGGGGAGAGTGGCTTCCCTTAACAGGTTTGTTTCTAGGGCAACAGACAAGTGCCTTCCATTCTTTAAGGTGCTGAGAAAGGCCTTCTAATGGGACGAAGAGTGCGAAAAAGCCTTCAACCAGCTCAAGTCTTATTTATGGTCTCCCTTATTGATGTCTCGGCCTGTAGCAGAGGAGAAACTGTACATGTATCTGGCAGTCTCTGAATCAGCCATCAGCGCAGCCATAATACGGGAAGATGCTGGAATCCAAAGGCCTATATATTTCAACAGTAAGGCCCTTCAAGGGGCCGAACAAAATTACCCTCGCATAGAAAATCTAGCTTACGCCTTGATACATGCCTCGAGAAAGATGAAGCCTTACTTCCAGGCCCACTCCATGGTTGTCCTCACTGACTCCCCACTAAGACATGTCCTACATAAACTTGAGAAGTCCGAACGATTGATGACTTGGGCCATTGAGTTGGGGGAGTACGATCTTACCTACCAACCTAGGACGACCATCAAGGGGCAAGCCCTCGCAGACTTTGTCACTGAGTTTACATGGGAAGAGGCCAAGGCAGAGAATGGACTAGAGGGTGTTGAAAATCGTGGTGTCTTCCGAAATTCGGAAGAGACAACACCAAACATCTTCCAAGATTAGGAAGAGATCGCATCCAACGGGACCAGGAACCGAGTTGCGGAGAATGAAGAAGATCGATACCTCTTCAAAAAAGGAGTCATGACAGAAGGGGTCTTCTCATCAGGTACATAAATTCGGAGCCTCTTCGTTGATGGCTCTTCCTGCGATAATGGAAGCGACGCGGGGTTGATACTCTCAGCTCCAGATGGTGCCAACATTGAATACGCTTTGAGATTCAACTTTCGAGCTTCTAATAATGAGTCCG
Organism: Sambucus nigra; assembly: GCA_949130495.1. Classification (NCBI taxonomy): domain Eukaryota; kingdom Viridiplantae; phylum Streptophyta; class Magnoliopsida; order Dipsacales; family Adoxaceae; genus Sambucus; species Sambucus nigra. The sequence goes on from OX422222.1 coordinate 364,380,829, forward strand.
AGTATGAGGCCATGATAGAAGGTCTCTCATTGGCAAAGACTCTTCGCATAAAGCGACTCCTACTCCACAACGACTCAAGGTTAGTTGTCAATCAAGTATTGGGAATCTATGAGGCCAGAGATGAAAGGATGGCCAAATATCTGAAAAGGGTGAGAACAATGTTAGAACATTTTGAAAAGGCAAGACTGAAGAGAGTGCCTCGACAAAGTAACAGCCACGCAGATGCATTGGCGAGGTTGGCCTCGATAACGAAGACAGATGTTAGAAGGACCATTCCGATCGAGGTCTTGGGGAAGGCAACCATTGAGCAAGAAGCGTTATATAACCCTTGTCACAATTTTAACTTAGGAGACTCATGGATGGACCCCCTCTTCAGATATATCAGAGAGGGAGAGCTACCTGAATCCAAGCTAGAAAGGCAAAAATTAAGATATATGGCTGCCAAGTTCTCGGTAGTAGGAGACGTCCTGAATAAGAAAGGATTCCTGCTACCTTTCCTCAGATGTGTGCACCCCACAGAAGTTCCCCGAGTCTTACAGGAGGTCCATGAGGGTTCTTTCTCTAGCCACATAGGGGGAAGACCCTTGGCCAAAAGAATCATCACCCAGGGGTACTGGTGGCCAACTTTGTCCAAGGACGATGCAACCTACGTAAGGAAATGTGATAAATGCCAGAGGTTTGACGCCATCCCTCATCAACCTCATCAGCCTATGATGCCAATCACTTCTCCATGGTCATTTGCAGTATGGGTAATTGACTTAGTAGGGCCCCTGCCAAGAGCTGCCAATAATTATAGATTCTTGATAATTGCCATCGACTATTTTTCAAAGTGGGTAGAGGCAGAGCCGATGATAACGATCACAGAGCAGAAGACCTTCCAATCTATTTGGAGGAATATCATATGCAAATATGTCCTCCCAAACACTCTCATCTCGGACAATGGGACCCAGTTCAAGAACTCCTCTTTAGAAAAGTATTGCCTAAGAGTAGGAATAAAGCAGTTCTTCTCATCTCCTGGCCGACCTCAGGAAAATGGTCAGACTGAGGTCAAAAATAGAATAATTCTCAATGGAATCAAGAAGAGGTTAGAAGATGCGAAGGGAAGATGGACTGAAGAGGTCTACGCTGTGTTACGGGCCTACAGAACTACGGCAATGACACCGACAGGAGAAACCCCGTTCATGTTGGCACATGGCTCAGAGGCCGTCATACCAACGAAAGTAGGGCTCCCAACTCAATGGATTCAGACATATGACCCTGATAATAATGGGGAAGAGAGGAGGCTAGACCTATATCTTATCGAAGAAAGAAGAGAGGACGCAGAGGTCAGACAAGCAGCCTACCAACAGAGGGCAGCAAAATTCTACAACCAGAGGGTGAAGTCAAGACCCATTGCAGTGGGAGACCTAGTGCTAAAGAAGACCTTATAGAAAGCAAACAAACTCCACCAAAACTGGCATGGTCCCTACAAAGTGACAGAAGAGGTTGTGCCTGGCACTTAAAGGCTAGAAAATCTAGAAGGAGAACATTTCGCTAATCCATGGAATGCTGATCACCTAAAGAAGTATTACATATGATGTTGCATGAAGTTGTGTAAATGTACCATCTTGTCATGAAGAGGTTATTAATAAAAGATCAGTTCCCATGGTGGTCCTTACTTCATTTTGCACTTATGTCAGAAATTAATGGGGATAACATCTTAGGTGATGACCTCAGACCTTCATAACACCATTCGGTGGTGATGAGGTTTGAGCTTAGACACCATAATGGGATGACCTCCGACCCTTAACATCATTAATTTGATGAGATTCATTAATGGGGCTAACATCTTAGGTGATGACCTCAGACCTTCATAACATCATTCAGTGGTGACGAGGTCTGAGCTCAGACACCATAATGGGATGACCTCAGACCCTTAACATCATTAATTTGATGAGATTCATTAATGGGGATAACATCTTAGGTGATGACCTCAGACCTTCATAATACCAGTGGTGACGAGGTCTGAGCTCAGACACCATAATGGGATGACCTCAGACCCTTAACATCATTAATTTGGTGAGATTCATTAATGGGGATAACACCTTAGGTGATGACCTCAGACCTTCATAACACCATTCAGTGGTGACGAGGTCTGAGCTCAGACACCATAATGGGATCACCTCAGACCCTTAACATCATTAATTTGGTGAGATTAATTATGGGGATAACACCTTAGGTGGCGACCTCAGACCTTCATAACACCATTCAATGGTGACGAGGTTTGAGCTCAGACTACTAATTTGGTTTAAGAAAACACCATTGCATAAGCTTTAGAGCAAAAACATCACGACATACATACAAAAGAAGATGGTTCTCTTAAGAGAATAACACATTCATAGAATAACACATTCAGAGATTATAAATATTCAGAGGTTATAAAGAATGGAAAAGTAAGAGCCATGCTCATTCAGAAATTATAAATGTGCAGGGATTACAATTTCAGGGGCTACAAAAATATTCAGAGATTCTCTTTAAGGGCTTGAGGGAGGAATGATGGTGCCTTCGGTTTGGTTAAGCTGGACGACGTTAGTCACCTTGGCAACGCCATCATGGTGGTCTGCCCCTCCAACCTCTATGCCGTCCAATGGGGCAGTCTCGGCAGACGCGACAGCCTCCTCCTCAACCTCCTGAAGGGCCTGGGTAAGCTGAGGATTAGCAAAGCCAAGGCCTATAAAGTCAGAGTCTTTTAAAGTGCCAACCTCCTTCTCCTTGATAGCCGCCCAGTTGGTAGTAGCCTTGATACCTCTCTCGAGGTATTCAAAGCCAAAGCCCATAAACTCATCAGAACTTTTATACTTGGCTATTATCCCCTCTGAGGCATCATCAAGGGCTGCCTTCACGGCTGAGCTGACCTTCTGCTGCAGAACATCATCCTTGGCCTTCAGAGCCGCAGCATGGTCCTTTTTAAGTCGAGAGACCTCCTTCTCCCGCCCTTCACCTTCTTGTCATACTCACCCAACTCAGACTTCAGCCGGTCAATTTCTGCGTTCAAATAACTTTGGACCTTCTCAGCCTCTTGACCCTTCTAGATGAGGGGAAACTTCCTCAGAGTCCAATTGGAGATGTGGTGCATCGCTGCCAGGCCTTGCAGATTTTGCGATCAGGAATGAGTCAAAGACAAATCAGTTATTACACTTAGAAATTACAAAGAAATATGAGGTCATACCTGAATGGATCTGTGGATGCCGAACTCAACCAGCAAGGGAGTATCAAGTGACCGGAAGAAGCGCTTATCAGCCTCGATCATTGTGGAGCCGAAGACATCTAGGGCCTGAAGACTATGGCCGACTATGCTGTCAGTAATCTTCAACTTCTCTAGATGAGATGATAAGGCGTCAGCTGAAGAGATGGGGATGGCAGTATCAGCACTCTTTTTCTTCTGCCTCTGATCCTCAGGGGTATGTTCAGTTGAAGCCCTCTTCTTTGTGTCTTGGGGCTTTGAGGCAGAGGGAGCTGGGGGAGGAGCATTAAGGCCTTCTTTCTTTGCAAGTCTCGTCAAGCTAGGAGCAGCCATTTCCCAGAGTTCGTCTGAGATATCCTTTGGACGCTCTACAAAATTAATAGATCTGAGTTAGAAGATCAGACATAAATAAACTCAGAGGTTCAACTTCAAATAGAAAGCGCTTACCAAGCTCGAAAAGAGGACTTCCACCCAGTCCTATCTCAGAGAGGTAGTGGGGGGTCATTAAGTATTCGAACCTAACGAACAGACCATGTACCCCCTGATCTTGAAGGGCTTTCACCTTCTTAAGGTTTTACGGGCTCAGGCCAGGGTCAGCCCTCGCAGACATTGTGACCTTACCCCACCTCAGGGGCATCCTCGGCTCTAGAATGGACGAGGGAGCACATGGGCCAAATTCCCATGGTCTAGAAACAAAAAAGTATCGTGGCTTCCAGTTATGGTTGGAAGTCTGAGTTATTTGAAGCATCTTTTTTTCAGGCTTCCGAGCTACAAAATGATAGTAGCTCGAATGATTTTTGGCTGAGGAAGGGACATAGAAACCTACAAAGACCTGAACTGGGAGGTCTGAGTGGTGGACAACCTTCCATAAGACTATGGCCCCTATTATGACCCTCCAGACATTAGGGGATAGTTAAGAGGGGGCCAAATTGATACAGGAAAGGATAGATTTGATAATGGGATGGATGGGCAGAAGAAACCCCAACTTGAACATCTGCTCGTACAAGAATATTTCGCCGTCTTGGTCGTGAAAATCCCTCTCTTCCCTCAGAGGTCTTCTTAGCTTTATAGAGGGACTAATGGAATACAAATATCTGAAGCAAAGGAGGTCTACCTCAGTTAGAGTACTCTTGATCTCGGTCGCCTCAGAGACGTCGACATCACTTTCAACATCATCATCATCTAGCTCAACATCGACCAAAGCAGATGTTAATGGGTTACCTAGGAACCTCTGAGCGAACTCGACACCGGTGAAGGGCGACAGAGGAATGGAGTCAAGTGGTGGTGGAATGGCCACACTCGGCTCGACGATCTCAACCTTTGAGGAAGAGGATGAGGTTCTTGAGTTGTTATGAGATGAGGCCCGGCTGGAGACCTCGGCCTGATCAGGCCGAATTAAGAAGTCCATAGCCTCCTGGAAGGAATCCATGGACATGGGGTCTGAGGTGGAAGACTCAGGCTCAGACATTGGTATAGGATCGACAGGAACCTCTGCCTGATTGAAAGACTCCAAGGGATCAGGATATATCACCTTCAGGGGTGGTGGAAAGATGGGTCTAATAGGGAATTCTTGTGACCTACGAGCCTCCTCCTGTGCTCTTTCTATTTATCTGATTTTTTCTAAAGTCTTCTCCCTAAGGGAGGGGAACTCCTCAAGAAGTTGGTATAGGGGTCTGAGCATCAGAGGCAGACACTACACTTGGGAGACTTCCTAAACTATAAACAAGATTGGCTAATGAAGTTAGGCAATTTAAAGATCAAACCAAGAAACTTAAGGAAAATGCAGTTCGCCTGAAACTATGGTGGACTCACTGAAAAACTCAGAATCTCACCGAAAAACACAAAAAATAGGGAAAAATAGGAAAAAATGAGGAGAAAAAGATGGCATAGAATACCTGAGGAAGAAGTAGTAGAAGGAAGCGAAGAAAACTCGAGAAAGCACCACCAGAGACCTCTGTAGAGGAATCACGAAGAGCGCCTTTAGAGAGAGAAATCGTTGGAATGCAATTACGCAGAAGAGAGAACTGAGGATGGAGGGAAAAAATGAGGGTTCAAAACCCTTTAATATACAGGCGCGATTCCCAAGGCCCATCATTGCCTTGGGAGCCCCAAAGGGCGGCTGACAACACATGCTTGCCAAGCAAGCCATACTTCAACACTGGATAAGTGTCAAACAAATATTGGCTCATATTAGAAAGGCCTCGGAGATGTGTAAATCCCACAGTCACCTGCTTTCACATGTAACTAAGGGCTGGGGGGTGATTGATATGCCCCAAGTGTGACCTCGGCTCGGAGACACCAACCTCGACCGAGATCATGGCCGACATTGGACAAGCCTTGGGCATGCGGCATCAGCACTCGGCCATAGCAAGGTCGGCCCAGACCGACACTACCACCAGCCTCTCGAAGGGACATCGCATGCATCACAAGGATCATCAGCATTCTCGTATACCTTGGAATGGCAACCTCGGATAGATATAGGCCGAGCTCGCAAGAAGCCTTACCAGTAACCTCATCAAGACATTAATCGATGCTCCAAACACACCAGCTCAACCTCGGCTCAGGCCGACCTTGTCCATTGTCTCGGCTAGGATTAAGTCGAGACCTCCATGGTCACCTCAGACTGAACGAGCATCTGGACTTACCAACCTCGCCCTATCCCAGGCCGAGGTCATACACCAAGCACGATAGCCGAGCATCTGCTGACATTTGGATAAGGGCACGTGGACACATATCAGTTATAACAAGATTATTCCCCACACGCGGGGAGAAAATTTCATCATCATTCTCTACTTGTGACAATGAACGATGGCTTTCCCATATTGGTGAGGCAAACACACACATGCACATTACATGCATGGGGGGTACATTACACCTCCTAGGTACTATATATAGAGGTCATCCTCTACCTTGCAAAGGATCCAAAAAAAAGACAACCCTAGCTGAAACTCTGTCTAGATAAACAGTAGAGAGAGAGAGAGCTTGAGAGATTGTATCCATTGCTATCAGTGCCTTATTACAGTGAGGTTATTCACACACAGTGGACGTAGGCCAATTTAGGCTGAACCACTTATATTCTGGTGCTCTCTCCTCTTCTCCTCATCTCATTCTCCTACCTTTTACGTAACTATGCTTCCATTCTTGTTCTTAGATTGAGCTTGAAAACACCTTACCTGGTGGTGCTAATTCTAGCATCATCACCAATGCCTCTGCTTCCATGTTTGTGACTTCTCCAAAATGAGCATAGAAGGCTCCAATCATATCCTCTAAATGGTTTCTAAGTATTCCTCCTCCTCCTCTTACCATACCTAGATTCCATCTAGAACTACCAACAACATTAAGTTTTAAAACACCTATATGAGGATTAATTCACTTAATCAGTAGCCTCTACTTTGGGACATGATCTTTAGGAAAAAAATTATTTATCAGGAGCTCTTGCTTGATATGGTGCGCATTGAAGTCACACCGGGGGAACAATCATCATATCTATATTTGTTTCTAAGACAAAATAAGCACCAATAAACTATTGAAGAAACTACTATGCTTATTATATGGATTACCTTAACCCCATAAAGCCACCATTGAAAGAATTGATTTCTAACACCTCCTCCCTTTGATCTTTGAATCCCAAACTCCTTTGTCATTTGATCCCAAATCCTTCCAACTATCTCTCCACCCTAAAAAATGTGGTTTGTATTTTCTTTTATAGGACTGGTATAGTAGAAGCACTTTGAGGGACCTCTGATGCCTATTGATTTGATCTTCTCATATGTTGGGAGCAAGTTATTCATAAGTTTGCTTATAAAGACTAATATTTTAGATGGGAGGTTCCTATACTAAATGAACTTTGAGCAAAACCTTGAAGCACCTCCCTTTCTACATATCTTCCAACCTGAAGAAATGGAAAAAATTCTCGAGATAGAGGGTTCATATCAAAGAGTCAGGTTGGTTGGGCATAATTTCACGAAGATCCAAAAATTTATGTGTAACCTCAGGCTTAAATAATCGAATAACCTTCTCCTTATTCCACTTATGATCAAGATTAGAGAAATCTTTTTTATCTGACCTGCTTCTTCCTCAGTATCCTTCTTGCATTAAGATATTCCCCAATTATCCTTGACAATATTAATATTACCTTCTTCTATTTGCCAAATCATTTGTTCTTATGCATTGTCCCTTACCTCCCACAACCCATTCCATGAATGAGCACATCCCCTAATTGAAGCAACAGTAGGGTGATGATTCTTGCAGTAGTCTGCCTTCATAAATTTAGCCCACAAAGAAGATTGATGAGTTATAAAAATCCACCACAATTTCATATGAGGAGAGGAATTTACAACAGAAATGTGACTGATTCCCAATCCACCTTCATTTATAGACTTAACAATGAATTCCCAACTACACCACTGATGCCTTTGTTCACCAACATTAGAGATCCAAAAGAATTTTAATAAAATGGAATTGATTATATTGAAAATTGCCTTTGGAGGACTTACGGATGATATAAGGCACATAGGCATAAACGAGAGCACTGATTATATTCAACTATCTAGTTTTCACCTCAAGTCATTTATAATGTTATAAAGGTCAAAACTAGTCTCTAACAGGAACATTTCTACCGAAAACAACAAAAATTTGTGTCTATAAATAGTTCGACCTTTCATGATTTATGAAAGTAGGATTATAATAAACATAATCACTTAACATTAGATATAATAATATCACATTATTCATATCACATAATATAATCATGATTTAAATATAATTTATCATAATTATATTCGGGTTGTCACAACTTCCCCCCCTTAGAAAATTTCGTCCCCGAAATTTAAAATAAAGGTCACTTACCAAACAAATGGGGATACTGTTTCCTCATGCTATCCTCCGTTTCCCAAGTTGCTTCTTTAACTCCATGGCTCATCCACATAACTTTAACTAAGTGAATAACTTTATTCCTCAATACCTGCTCCTTACGATCGATAATTTCCAATGGTTCCTCGATGTACGACAAGTCTTCCTTCAGTTCAATTGGTTGAGTTTTCAACTGATGAGATGGATCCGCCAAATACTTACGAAGCATCGATACATGAAACACATCATGTAAACGGGATAAATCTGGAGGTAATGCTAATCTATAAGCCAGGGGCCCAATTCTTTCCAACACTTCATATGGTCCAATGTATCTTGGACTTAGTTTCCCCTTTTTGCCAAATCTCATAACGCCTTTCCACGGTGAAATACGCAGGAATACAAAATCTCCCTTCTGAAATTCCAATGGATGCTTCCTCTTATCTGCATAAAATTTCTGCCTGCTTTGCGCTATCTTTATCCGTTCCCGAATCATTTTGATCTTTTCAGTTGTCATATCTATCAATTCTGGACCCAAAATTTTTCTTTCACCTACTTCATCCCAACACAAAGGCGTCCTACATCTCCTCCCATATAAAGCTTCATAAGGAGCCATACCAATGGTGGACTGATAACTATTATTATATGAAAATTCCATCAATGGCAAATGATCATCCCAACTACCTTTGAAGTCAAATACACAAGCCTGTAACATGTCTTCTAAGATTTGAATCGTCCTTTCTGATTGCCCATCAGTTTGTGGATGAAACGCAGTGCTGAACTTCAAACTTGTGCCCATGGCATTTTGGAGACGAGGCCAAAACTTAGAAGTGAACGTTGGATCTCTATCTGATACTATTGACACTGGTGCCCTATGTAAACGAATAATCTCATCAACGTACATACGTGCATACTTGTCAACAGTGTAGGTGGTCTTAACTGGGAGAAAATGAGCTGACTTCGTCAATCGGTCTACAATCACCCAAATAGAATCATGCCCCTTTGGTGACCGGGGTAATCCTGTAACAAAATCCATCGTTATATTCTCCCACTTCCATTCCGGAATAGGCAAAGACTGCAATAATCCTGCCGGCTTCTGATGCTCTGCTTTCACTTGCTGGCATACTAAACATTTAGCTACGAACTCTGCAATCTCACGTTTCATATTGTTCCACCAGTAATATTCTTTCAAATCTCTGTACATTTTGGTACCTCCCGGATGCATAGAGTAAATAGAATTATGTGCCTCTTCTAATATATCTTTCTTTAAGGGTGGATCATTCGGTACACAAATCCTATTTTTATAACACAATGATTCATCATTCTTAATCTCAAAGTCACTCTCTCTACCATCCCGAACTTCTTGTTTCTTCTTCTTAAGGAATGGATCACTGGTCTGCAAATTTCATATGCGTTCGGCTAATAAAGATCTCACTGTGACATGTGCTAATAATCCTCCACTTTTTGAAAACTTCAATTCAATCCCCATCGATGCCAAGTCAAGAATATTTCCAACACGGGCACACCGTATGCAACCAAGAATCCCGGATGATTTTCGACTCAAAGCATCTGCTACTACATTGGCCTTCCCAGGATGATGATGAATGGTACAGTCATAGTCTTTAATCAGCTCTATCCAACGCCTCTGTCTCAAATTCAGTTCCTTTTGTGTAAACAAGTATTTTAAACTTTGATGATCTGTAAATATCTCACAAGTTTCTCCATACAAGTAATGTCGCCACAACTTTAAAGCAAAAATAATGGCTGCTAGCTCCAGATCGTGTGTAGGGTAATTTCGTTCATGCGTCTTTAATTGTCTGGAAGCATATGCTATCACCTTCCCATTCTGCATAAGAACACATCCTAACCCCTGAAATGAAGCGTCTGTATAGATCACAAAAGACTCATTCCCACATGGAATAGCAAGTATAGGGGTTGAAACCAACCGCTTCTTTAATTCTTTAAAACTCCTCTCGCATTCTTCATCCCACACAAACTTCACTTCTTTACGAGTCAACTTTGTCAGTGGTAATGCTATTGCTGAAAATCCCTTAATGAATCTGCGATAGTAACCTGCCAATCCTAGGAAACTCCTAATTTCTGTCACATTCTTAGGACTCTCCCATTCAACAATTGCTTCCACCTTCCTTGGATCAACATATATCCCATCTCCTGAGACAACGTGCCCTAAAAACACAATTTCATTCAACCAAAACTCACACTTGCTGAATTTAGCAAACAATTTCTTCTCTCTCAAAATCTGCAATACAAGTCTCAAATGCTTCTCATGTTCCTCCATGCTACGCGAGTAAATTAACACATCGTCTATGAATACAATCACAAATGAATCAATGAAAGGGTGGAATACCCGATTCATCAAATCCATAAAAACTGCCGGAGCATTAGTCAATCCAAATGGCATCACCAAAAACTCATAGTGCCCATATCGAGTCCGAAAAGCTGTTTTGGAAATATCACTATCCTTCACTTTCAGTTGGTGGTAACCCGATCTCAAATCAATCTTCGAAAATACCGTGGCCCCCTGTAATTGGTCAAACAAGTCATCGATACGAGGTAGAGGGTACTTATTTCTAATGGTCACCTTATTCAACTGTCGATAATCAATACATAATCGCATTGTCCCATCTTTCTTTTTCACAAATAACACTGGTGCTCCCCATGGCGAAACACTAGGCCGAATGAAACCTCTGCTTATCAGATCTTGTAATTGCACTTTTAATTCTTTCAACTCCGCTGGTGCCATTCTATATGGAGCAAGAGAAATTGGACCAGTACCTGGAATTAATTCAACAGAAAACTCTACTTCCCTATCGGGTGGCAATCCTGGCAATTCTTCTGGGAAGACATCAGAAAACTCTCCAACCACTGGTATATCTTCAACTTTAAGTGCTTCCTTACTAACATCAACCACATACGCTAAGTACCCTATACAACCCTTACTCAATAACTTTCTGCTCTTAATTGCTGAGATGAGACAATTAGGGACAACATTCCTTTCCCCTGTAAATTGGAACTCCGGTTCACCAGGAAGATGAAATGTAACTTCTTTTCGAAAACAATCAATGGAAGCATGATACGATGATAACCAATCCATCCCCAATATAATATCAAAATCCCGAATGGCCAACGGTATCAAATCAACATAGAAATCTCGTTCCCCCATTCGTAAGATACAATCTTTATAAACATGCTCAACCAGAATCACACTCTCCATTGGGGTAGAAATATATAAGGCACAATTGAGAAATGAACATGGTCTAACCAAACATGAAACAATATCTAATGCCACAAATGAATGCGTAGATCCAGGATCAATGAGTGCATATAAATCTTTGTTCACCAAGGCTGAATAATTAATAGTCTCTAAAGCCGACAATCGTGATTTAATGACTAACTCAAGCCCATCGAGAAATCGACTGCACATATCTTCCTCATTCCGTATAAACCTCGAAGCAAACCGAGATAAAGCTGTAAGTTTAGCTTCGTATTCTCTGACTGTCATACTCCCCTGATTCAACAGAAAATATTCTTTCTCCTTTTGTTTTTGATACATCGGAGGAAAATACTTATCATACAAAGCTTTGACAAAAGCATTCCATGAGATCACATTCCCACCTTCTGGAGTAATCAACAAATGTTTTGTGGCATCCCACCAATATTTAGCTTCTCCTTTCAGCATATACGTCGCCAAGGTCACTCGTTGATTTTCAGGCATCTTCATCACCCCAAAGATAAGTTCAATCTCTTTAACCCAGACTTCTGCCTCTGCGGGATCAACTGCTCCTTCGAACGATGGTGGGTTCATCTTAATAAATTTCTCATGTGAAGCACTTCTTTCTTCCCGGTGTATCACCTCCTCAGCCCTAGCCAAGGCTTGTGCCTCGAGTTTCCTGGTCTGTTGTTCTTCCACATGATCCATAAACCTAGCTTGTTGCTCTGCCATTAGAGTCATAGCACGTGCCATTTTTTGCATATCTGTCAGTTGTTCTTGCTCGGGTTCCACATTTATCTGAACAGGTTGCTCAACCTCCGCTTCTGCTGGAATATTTGAAGCCTCATCATCTATTACCACATTCACATTCCCTCGTTCCATTCTCTTATATCTGTAATGAATCAAAGATATAACAACATGCAGATATACATATCTTTCCTAACATAATCGTTAGTATCAAATAAAATATATTTCTAACATTCACTGCCAAATCTAGACTCTTCTCACTCCAGAACCTCTAAAACCTAGGCTCTGATACCAAAAGCTGACACACCCCAACCCAGTTACTTAGAATTAAGTTTGAAAGTCAAAGTGAGTCAAACCATAATTAATCTAACCAAACCATAAACACGAGTTTTAATTTCAGAGTCATCATTGTAAATCCATATAACTGAAATACCTTTTTACAACATCAGAGTAGTCATACTTATACAAACTTGCTTGAAGGATAATTTAACTTAATTACATCATTTACATTTACACAAAATCATAGTTTCTCCCATTCCTGGCTAACCCAACCCGACTTCCTAGATTTGGCAGTGACATCGTATTACCTGAAAAATGTGGACATAGGAACCATGAGCAAAAATAGCCCAGTGAATGCATCACTACTAAACTACTGCATGAATTTAAATGCAATAAATCATGTCCATATACTTATGTATTAACTTATCCGGCTCATTCATAATGAATGACCAACTTTTCCGAATCATGGTTCACATATCCTGTCTAAATAGACAATTCTCCCCCATTCCTGGTCGAGGAGTAACCCCTTGTCATTAATAGACAAATCTCCCCCATTCCTGGTCGAGGAGTAACCGCTCATTTCAGTAAACTGAAATGAACAATTTCATATTCATTTTATTATGATCATACCCACAACACGATACAAATACATCATTCAGTGAGTACACTCACCTTGGGTTGTCAACTACGTATCCAGGTTTCCTTCTGGTGCAGCTGAACTGGTTTTATTAGACCTTACACCTGTCAATCCAACTAAATCAGTACTTAACCTCAATCATAAATATTATCCAAACATAATTATGTAACTTTCCATGACCATACATCAACAATACAATTCCAATTAAGTCACATTCCATAAAACATAGGTAAAGGCAAACAATGATGTACATATTGATAAAGTTACGGACATTCAACCGTAGGAAGTACCTTATGAGTAATTTATAACCAAAGTCAAGTAAACATGAAATTATACTCCTCAATGTATATACACATGAAACATGTATTCAAAGTACCCTTTGTAACGACGAAATACAAACATTCATTCAAGGGGTATCCAGTATGGCCTGAAATTATTGTACTACATACTTAACCATCCTATGTTCCTAAATTGTATAAATTCAGGGGTCCAACCTCATCAATATGAAAACATATATGAATATACTATCCAGTACAAGTGACGGTGTAATTTTTCAAGCTTCCTAGGGCAAGTTATGACCATTTCTCTACAACACCAGAAATCTGCCCTACGAGCTCCTCTATTGTTCCTTCGAATTCCCAGAATTTTCATAATTTTTCTACAGCATAACTTTCCATGAATTTCAACACACTTTCAGTAGACATACTTAATAGTACATAATTAAAGTTTCATAATATTTGGACTTCATTTACTGTCTCAAAAGCTTGACTAAACTTAGGGCATACCGAAATGAAGTATAAAAATAGAAATCAAGTACCAACTTGAAATCATCATTACGGACTAACCACAAGGAGATAAATTCTAATTTTAGGATATGATATGAATATATGAGTCTAATTTCATATCCAATTGGAATTTCTCAATTCCAGTAATCACACAAAGATATATGTAGATTTGAATACAAGTGGTTTCAACACAAAGCAATTTTAAGGGTTTCTACACTCAACTTAACATAAGCTTGCATCTAACCATACATATACATAAAGGGCTGAAAATTTCGTAAACTTATGATGATTTATATCATATAAATCAGTAATATAAGATAAATAACAAGAATTACAATTAGGATTACCTTCAGGGCTTTTTACGTAATTTCTACGGATTTTTCTACACTTTTTCTCCTCACTTTTCTTCCTTAACTTCTACTTTCTCTTTCCCTAAGCTTCAAACCCTTTCATGGCTGGTTTTTGCTGAAGAAATATGTTAGAGGGAGGCTTTTAAGTCGGCCAAGGATGCCTCCCAAGCCAACCAATCAATTTAAAACATTTGGTTTAATAAAAGACAAAATACCACTTAAGGGAATTGACATATTTGCCCCTTCTCGTAATTTCGGTATAACTCTTCACTCGGGCATCCATTTGATGATCCGTTTGTTGTGTTACAACCCTAACTCACATGTCTTCAACTATCTAGTTTTCACCTCAAGTCATTTATAATGTTATAAAGGTCAAAACTAGTCTCTAACAGGAACATTTCTACCGAAAACAACAAAAATTTGTGTCTATAAATAGTTCGACCTTTCATGATTTATGAAAGTAGGATTATAATAAACATAATCACTTAACATTAGATATAATAATATCACATTATTCATATCACATAATATAATCATGATTTAAATATAATTTATCATAATTATATTCGGGTTGTCACATATCTATTTTTAGAATCAAAGCTATTTTGGTGGTAGTTGTAATCGTAGGGAGAATTAAGCCTGCAAAGAAACTTTGGAATGCCTTCACAACATCAATTTTAATGTCTTCCCAAAATAACTAAAAAAGAACCCATTGAGTCCATCTACTCCTAACCCACTAGAGGCATTTAGTCCCTTCATAGCTTGTTCTACTTCTTACAAGACTAGCCATTCAATAAGCTTTTGATTCATCTCCTCATTAATTAATTTTGGAACACATTTCAACAAATGGTCCTCCTCTTCTGGATTAGAAACTTCTTCTACATGAAACATTTCTGAAAAGTGAGCAATAGCTTCAGCTTGTATGTCCTCCATTGAATCTTCCCAAGAGCCATCATTCTTCTTTATCTTATTAATGATTAGTTTTTCTTCTTACTTTTAATAGATCTATGGAACTAGGCTAAATTTATATGAAAGCATGCCCTCCTTTTCACGAGGAAAAGGATAAGGAGCCATGGAAACCCTAATTAGGGTTGGGGTTTTCTAATTAGAGAAAGCATCTAGAGAGTTGGGAGATCCTAAAAATATCGCTTCTCGAATAATGACGGTGAGAAATTTGATGGCGCATTATAATAAGCCAATAACTACAACTAACATATTGGATACCACGTGGATTAAACCCATCAGTTGATATTGCTAGCCAAACATTGTGCTCTTCTTTAGCAAAATCAGGCCAATTCAATTTAAAATTTCTCCACTGGGATGAATCATAAGTATGTTGTTGAAAATAGTATAAATTGGTTGCTTGACTATGCCATGTCATTTCACGTGTTATCTGTGACAATTGTGCCAGAGATTGTCTTTCATTTCTATAAGGACATTTTTCTCATGTCCGATATCTTACATTTGTGTGTGTCGTACGCCTCTATAAAAGGCACGTCACTTCACGATATCATATGATGGCCTCTATCTAAATTCTAACAATCAAGCATTCAACATCTCCATCAAGTGTCCCACATCTACCTCAACGACTCCACGTTCAACGAATTTAGGGATTTTATGCAAGTGGTATGCAAGAGAAGTCAAAATACTGAAATAAGGAAAGAAAGGAATGTTCAAGGGAATTTTGGTAATTTTGCATCCACCATATAGAGGTCTGATCAACTGGAAAGTTAAAGTTCTCGACACCACGAAGATAATGGAAGAAAAGACACCTCAATCCAAGCTACAGTGAAGAAGTTATGGCGATTTGAAGATAGAGAAAAATCCTTAGAAGAATGCTGTGTGATTTTAGCCCCAAAACCAACGAAGTTCTGCGAACCAAAGAGTGAACCGGTTCGAGGGGAGAATCGGTTCGAGGTACAAGCCAAATTGGTTTGGGGTACCTGATGCTGGCAAGAGTCCTAATGGCTTAAAATTATTTTTGGTTTCCTTATAAAAGCCAACTTCGGGGGAGTTATTTTGCAAGACTTGGAGAGACGTTTTTGAGAGTTCTATTAGCTCAAGTCTTCATATTTTTGAGTTCCAAAACTTATGTTTTGATTCACACATCAATTCCATACCTTTGTGAATCCTTTTGAAACTTAAGAACACTACTTTGGTTTTGTTCATACTTGTGGATAAGCCGTCTTTCTTCTTCATTACTGCTCACCTGGAGTTCCTGAGGGAGATTCCAGCCGACGACATCAAAACCAACACCTGCGGGTATTTGTGTGTCACACTTATTTTCATTGTAATCCGTGTAACTGTATATTACAAATTATAGTGAAAATAAAAAGGTTTTGCCCCTTTGGGGGATATTTCCTCATTTGTGTGTGTTTGAATGTTCTTCCATGATTTCATCATCTTCAATCACACCTAGATGCATGTTTAGGACTTAATTGATAAAAACTGAGTTTAATTAAATAATTACCTTATTTGAACATACGCGCACTCTTCAAATTGGTATCAGATCCAATTACACCAATTTACAGTGTAATTTTCCGTAAAATTTTTCTAAGATATCAAATTTTTGAAAAAATTGATTTTTGGAAAAAGGCATGTTCAATGGAGAAATTATATAATAAAATGTCAATTTTTGACGAGACAAACTATGCATACTGGAAAGCCCACATGTGATCTGCTTTAAAAGCCATAGATGGACGTGTCTGGATTTTGGTTGAAAAAGGGTGGACACCTCCCTCTGTCACTGTTAATAACGTGACCAATTTAAAACATGTCACTACATGGAACGAAGAAGAATATAAATGGTCATATTTTAATTCTAAGGGTTTAAATGCTATTTTCGGATCAGTCACACCTGACGAGTTCCAACGAATAATGACGTGAACCACATCAAAAGAGGCATGGGATGTTTTGGAACTTACCCATGAAGGAACTAATGCTGTGAAAGAGTCTAAGCTGCAAAATTTAACAACTCAATTTGAAACCATCACCATGCTTGAAACTGAAAGTTTTGATGATTTTTATGCTAGGCTTTCTGATATAGTTAATACTAGCTATAATCTTGGTGAACACATTCCTAATGCTAGAGTTGTTAAAAAGATTTTAAGATCACTGCCTAAGTATTTTATCCCTAAAGTCATTCTGCTAAATTCTATGGGTAATTTAAATATGCTAAAATTAGAGGAACTTGTAGGAGACTTACAAACTTATGAAATTGATATGTTTCCTAAATCTGTCAAGCATAAAGATAAGGAAATTGCACTTAATGCCCAGGAGAGAAAAAGTGAGGGGTCGGTAAGAAAGAGAGTTGAGTCATCTAGAAAAAGAGAGATAAAAACGTCAGATTCTGAGTGTGACTTTGATTTGGATGATTTGGCCCTGTTTGCTAAAAATTTCAAGAAAATTCTCAAATTTAAGAAAAATGGAAATTTCAAAGATAAAAAGAATATTCAGAAAAATAAGTTTGATAAGAAAAATGAAAAAGATTTTAAAGATCATCCCAAGAAAGATAGTGAGAGATGCTATGAGTGCGACGGTAGGGGTTATAGAGCCTTTGAGTGTGCTACTAGGTTAAACAGAGAAAAGGGAAAAGCTATCCTCAATGTTACCTTAGTGACGACAGTGAGGTCGAGTCGGTGGACTCTGGAGACGATTCATCGCATGAGTGTAACTTCACCGCATTCATGTCTAGTCATGTGAGTGCCTCTAGTGCTTCTCACGATGATGATGATGCTTCTTCATAGGTACACATCGACAGTGAGAACGAAGAGAGCGAGGGGGATGATGATGCAAGTGAGAACGAGAGTGATCATTAATACGCCTATGCCGAGTTATATTCTGAGTCATTTAAAACCAAAAAGAGTAACAAAGCGTTAGTTCTTAGGATCACCGCCTTAGAGGAATATTTAGGAAAAGCGAGAGAGAGAGTCCTCCACTTGCACTACTTTGAGAGAGAAAGAGTCTGCCTATTTTGAGAAAGAAAGTTTGTTTAGAGAGATAGAGAGAGTTGTTTTGATAAAGAGAAAGGGGACTTGACTAAACAAGTGGCTAGTCTTACGAGTGAGCTCCATTCCTCCCTAGAGACTCGAAAGAAACTTGAAGCTCTTGTAGCCCAACTTACTCACGATCTTGAGAGAGCATGGGAAGTCAAGGTTCAAATCGAGGACATATCTGGAAAGATGTGAA
This sequence comes from Sambucus nigra, assembly GCA_949130495.1. Classification (NCBI taxonomy): domain Eukaryota; kingdom Viridiplantae; phylum Streptophyta; class Magnoliopsida; order Dipsacales; family Adoxaceae; genus Sambucus; species Sambucus nigra. The sequence continues at coordinate 364,399,118 of OX422222.1, forward strand.
AGATGCTCCTCGGCCCCGCTTTAGGTTTTAGTGATAGGTGGGGAATAGGTTATGATGGTGCCTCCACATCCCAAATTGCACCTGTACCAATTTCCGAGTTTACTACGACTCCATATGGCCATCGTCAAAAACCTAAAAGGAGAGTTTGACAAAGAAAATCAAACCAAGGTCCGCATAAGATTGTGTTCTTTTGTAAGGATTGCAAAAGAAAAGTCCACCTCAGGGAGTTTTGCTATAGTTTGGGTCGGACACGACGCACTACTGCTTCCCCACATCATACTGATGATTTATCCAGTCTGAGAGAGCGTGTTGAGTTTTTAGCTTCCACATCATAAAGTTTGATGGAGGAATTCCTACGGATGTCTTTGCCGTCAGTGAATGCTTCTCGTATCCCAGCTAAAATTAACAACAACAAGGGTAAACAAAAGGTTAGCACTTCTTGGGTACCTAAGAAAGATAAAAAGGCCCTTATTGTTCATGTTGCTCTCAAAGCACATAATACCTCACAGTGGTATTTTGATAGTGGGTGCTCCAGACATATGACAAGTGATGTCTTATTTTTTACCTACCTTGAGGATTATAAGGAAGGTAGAGTCACCTTTGGAGATGGGAGCATGTCTAGCATTGTAGGATGAGGTACAGTAGAGTTACCAGGATTTCTTAAGCTAGAAAATGTTATGTACGTCAAAGGTTTGAAAGCAAACCTTCTTGCATTAGCCAGCTGTGTGACGCTGACTTTGTCATAAAGTTTGATCGAGACGCGTGTAATGTCTATAATCAAGACAGGAACTTTTAGTGCGAGGGTGAGGACAAAGGATAATTGCTATGGGACAGAGCCCACGTCCTCACTTGTCTGCAACAGTGCCACGATCACTCCAATGGATCTGGGGCACCAGCGTCTAGGTCACGTGAACGTTAGAGATTTGACTCATTTAGCTAAGAAGGACCTAGTACGTGGCTAACCATCACTTGGAAAGCCAACTTCCATGGTTTATGGACCCTGTCAGTTGGGAAAGCAAATCTGTAGCCCCCATAGGAAGTTGCATTCCATTACCACCTCCCGTGTTCTTGAGCTGATTCATATGGATCTTATGGGTCCTACTCGTATTGAGAGTCTGGGTGGTAAGAGGTATATCCTCGTTATGGTGGATGATTTCTCCAGATATTTTATTATAGGTTTGCTAAGAGAGAAATCCGATGCTGTAGAGTTTTTAATGACCAAGTGCCATGTACTGCAAAATCAATACGGAGTCACTATTAACAGGATACGTAGTGATAACGACACTGAATTTAAGGAAGCAAAGGTAGATCTTTGCCGTGATAGCATTGGGATCAAATATGAATTTTCTGCTGTGAAGAGTCCTCAGTAAAATGGTATTGTTGAGAGAAAGAATAGGACGATCCAGGAAATGGCTAGATCTATGCTTCTATGTCGTAAAGTTTCTAGGATATTTTGGGCAGAGGCAGTGTCTACTACATGCCACACGGTGAGTAGGGTTTACCTTCGTCTAAACACTCTTAAAACTCCTTATGAATTATGGACAGGAAAAAAGCCCAACCTTGCATATTTTCGTGTTTTTGGGAGTAAATGCTACATCCTATGGGATAGAGAACAATTAGGGAAGTTTGACTCCCGGAGCGACGAGGAAATATTGCTCGGATATTCATCAAATACTAGAGCGTACCGAGTTTTTAACCTGAAGAGCTATACGGTTATGGAGTCAATAAACGTCACCATGCAAGATGATGAACCTCCGACGGTTGTTGATCCTAACCTTTAGTGTGAGGATGATGACTTTTCTGGCAGTGATTTACTTGTTCCTCACACCCTCTGTGGACTCTACTCCTGTTATAGGGGACACACCTGCTTGGGTTCACAAGAGTCATGACCCGGCCTCCATTGTAGGAGATCCCACTCTTGGAGTCAAGACTCGTGCTCAGCTAGACAACATTGTTAGCCATTTTTGTTACACATCCAAAGTCGAGCCGAAGAATCACAAAGAATCACTCAAGGATGAACACTGGATATCTGCTATAAAAGATGAGTTGCTTCATTTCAAAAAGAAAAATGTCTGGGAACTTGTCCCCCGACCTAGTAAGACTAATGTGATAGGTACCAAGTGGATTTTCAAGAATGAAATGGATGAAAATGGTACTATAATTAGAAATAAGGCTAGGTTGGTCTCTCAAGGCTACACACAGATAAAGGGTGTAGACTTTGGGGAGACATTTGCTCCTGTTTCGAGGCTTGAGTCCGTCCGCTTACTACTTTTCATAACATGTCATCTGCATTTTAAGTTATATCAAATGGATGTCAAGAGTTCCTTTTTAAATGGCATTCTATAGGAGGAGGTTTTAGTGGAACAACCAAAAGGGTTTGAAGATCCAAAGCACCCGGAGTACGTCTACTATCTGAGGAAAGCCTTGAATGGTTTGATGTAAGCACCCCGTGCTTGGTACGAGAGGATTACTTCCTATCTCTTAGCCCGTGGATTCAAGAGAGGGGGAGTTAATATGACGTTGTTTGTCAGGAGAGATGACGGTGCTATTTTGGTTACCCAAGTCTATGTTCACGACATAGTCTTTGGATCCATGTGTTCCCAGCATGCTCACCACTTTGAGGAGGAGATGAAAAGTGAGTTTGAGATGAGCATGGTAGGTGAGCTTACTTTCTTCCTTGGTCTCCAGGTTCGTTAGCTAGAGGATGGGATGTTCATATCCCAATTCAAGTATTCTAGAGACATTGTGAAGAAATTTGGTTTAGACTCCTCTAAGTATGCACGTACACCTATGAGTACTTCTATCAAGCTTAGTAAGGACACTTCAGGCAAAGACATAGAGCAAACCTTGTATTGGAGTATGATAGGTAGTCTTGTCTACTTGACTGTCAGTCGTCCAGACATAGCCTTTAGTGTTGGAGTCTGTGTGCGATATCAAGCGTCCTCGAAAGAGTCACACTTACTCGCTCTAAAATGTATTATCAAATACGCGAGTGGGACTCTCTCATACAATATTTGGTATTCCTTTGATACCGATGACCGTTTGTCCTCCTATTCAGATGCCGATTGGGTCGGGATGTTGATGGTTTTAGGAGCACTTCTGGTGGGTGTTTTTATTTTGGTTCTGCTCTTGTCTTCTGGCTGAGAAAGAAGCAAAACTCCATCTCTTTATCCACTGTGGAGTCTAAGTACATCGCCGTCGAGAGTTGTTGCACGCAACTCTTGTGGATGAAGCAATGTTAGAGGATTATGGGATCTCACAGGACACCATGATCATTTTTTGTGATAACACGAGCGCGATACACATATCTAGCAATCTAGTCCAACATTCGCGCACAAAGCACATCAGGATATGCGAGCACTTTATACATTCGTTAGTTCAGGAAAAAGTCGTATCCCTAAGTTTCGTACCCACCGACCGTCAGTTAGCCGATATTTTCACGAAACCTTTAGATGCCCTTAGATTCGAGAGTCTTAGGAAGTCTTTAAGAATTTTCACAGTTGACTGAGGGGTTGGTCCGTGTCTAGCATAGGATGTTTTGTCTTGCTCATATCATCTATTTCCTATTGCTAGATTCTATTATATGTTTTATTATTTTTTTTGTGTCTTTATTTTTTGAAAAATCCAAAAAGATTTTCTTTTAAGATTTTTTTTAGAAAAGCTCAAAAAGATTTTATTTTGATAAAATTTTGAAAAATCCAAAAGGATTTTTGTATTTTATTTGCACCTTTTATGGATGATCATTTAAGATAGCCGAGCCAAAATTTCATTCCATTTATCCATGTGAATGGTTGATATAGATTTGAGATGCTACATCATTTCATCCATGTGCTTTACATTGCTTGGAGTCTTTGAGATGTGATTAGTGATATCTTTCTCTATTTTTGACTCCTATCTCCTTTCTTGCACACATTAACGGCTATATTTGCTTATTGTACTTATCTATCACATATTGGCTAGAGTGTTTCCTCTTAATTCTGTCTATACAACGTACAATATGCAATAAACTTGACTTAGATTGGAATGCATATAAAAAACCATTTGGTGAGACTGTGTTTATTTGAAAATGGGGAAGGGCTACGAAAGGTTCATTTATCCTTTGTGAATACTAAGCCGGACCAAAAAAATTGAAGAATTTTATTATCCGGGATCCAAAGAGGTTAAAAGAGCCCGAAAAATTTAAAGGCAATAAAAAGCAATTCATGCCGAATATAGGCCATTAGGTTTCACCATCAATTCTCCAAAGTTTGAGAATTTAGATCACCTCTATTCAAAATATAAATCTGAGGGAGTTTGGTTGAAGAATTTAAACGGGTTTACACTTCCTTGAAAGTCCTGAAAAAGCATGAAATCGTTTTGGAGGTTATTGGGGTGGAAATCACTTTGAGCTTTGATTTGTTGATTTGATTGAGTCAATATCTCATATTTATATTTTTTACACCTAAGGAAGATGTTGAGTTCATTTGTTAGGAGTATCCGATATTCATCGTGCACATATGTCATGTTTGTATGCATTGATTTTCCTATCGAATTTGATCACACACCTACACTTACGCTATCACCGACTTGGTTGTTTTGTGTTCTTTCATGGTGTGATTCTTTGTTTGTATATTGTGTGTGAATAATTTTGAAAAATTCAAAAATAGAAGTTTATTTCCTTGTGACATTCTCCATTTGCATTTATTTTTGCTTCTCATTTCTGTCTATTTGGGGACATAATAAAAAAGGGGGAGAAAGAATTATCATATTATGGGGGAGTTTTGAGATGTTGAGATTTGTTTTAAGCTGGTATCTATATTTATCTCATTTCAAAATCGATACGTCACTTGGTATTTTCTTTATCTCATGTGTGTAGGTACTACATTGATGCTCATTGAATTGCACATCCTGATGAGAAAAGTTTTGAGATTTTGAAGATCTGAAGAACAAACGATGAAGACTTATTCATATGTATCTTTCCAGTTTTGAGTTCATAGGAGGGTAGATTTGTATAGGTCAAATGAATGATAATAATTCGAATATTTTTATGTATATACCGGCATAGACACGGGGGGAGATTTGTAAGGACATTTTTCTCATGTTCGATATCTTACATTTGTGTATATCATATGCCGCTATAAAAGGCACGTCACTTCATGATCTCACATGACGGCCTCTATCCGAATTCTAAGAATCAATCATTCGAAATCTCCATTAAGTGTCCCACATCTACCTCAGCGACTCCACGTTCCATAATTTTAGGGATTTTTTGCAAGTGGTACACAAGAGAAGTCAAAATAATAAAGAAAGACGAGATAGGAATGTTCAAGGGCATTTTGGTAATTTTACATCCACCATTCAGAGGTCTGGTCAGCAGTAAAGTGGAAGTTCTCGATGCCATGAAGATACTGGAAGAAATTTCACCTCAATCCGAGCTACGGTTAAGAAGTTATGGCCCTTTGAAAATGGAGAAAAATCGTTGGAAGAATGCTGTGTGATTTTAGCCCCAAAACCAACGAAGATCTATGAATTGAAGAGTGAACCGGTTTGAGGGACGATCCGATTCGAGGTACAAGACGAACCGATTTGGGGTACCTAACACTGGCAAGAGTTCTAATGGCTCAAAATTCTTTTTGTTTTCCTTATAAAAGCCAACTTCGGGGGAGTTATTTGTAAGACTTGGGGAGACATTTTTGAGAGTTCTATTAGCTCAAGTCTTCATACTTTTTAGTCCCAAAACTCATGTTTTGATTCACACATCATTGGCATACCTTTGTGAATCCTTTTGAAACCTAAGAACACTACTTTGGTTTTGTTCATACTTATGGATAAGCCATCTTTCTTCTTCATTACTCCTCACCTGGAGTTCCTGAGGGATATTCCAGTCGACAACATCAGAACCGACACCTGCGGGTATTTCTGTGTCACACTTATTTTTATTATAATTCATGCAACTGTATATTACAAATTATCGTGAAAATAAAAAGGTTTTTCCCCTTTAGGGGATTTTTCCTCACTTGTGTGTGTTTGAATGTTCTTGTATGATTTCATCATCTTCAATCACACCTAGATGCATGCTTAGGACTTAATTGATAAAAACTGAGTTTAATTAAATAATTTCCTTATTTGAACATACGCGCACTCTTCAATTTCTTTATAATTTGCATGTAAAGTTGGCTACGAACTTAATATAATGGATGGTTGTCTATTTTGAAATGTTTCTATGGGTTTTGTGCAATTATGAATGAGAATTTGATGGCTTAAGAATTATGTATCGAAAATCTTTAGGTCATTCAAATGAAATGTTTGGCCATTCGAATGGGATAGATAGGGTTTTTCGAATGAACCTTCAAACAACCTTCTCATTTAATGCCTCGTTAGATTCCCATTAGAACCCCCGTTCGAACGATATTCGATGTCATTCGAAGGAGACTTGACTTTGTTCAAACGATTCTGTAGAAATTTAGAAAGCTGTAAAATTTTGTGAGTTGTCACCTTATGTATCCTTAGATCTTTGAGCTGTTAAGCTCCCAATGGAGCAGATCAAACGTGGGCCAAGGATTGGGTGTACCAATGGTTAAAGGGCTAAGAGATTCTTAGGTTTAAATAGAGGTGAGAGGGTGGAGATAACTCATTTTCTTTTCATTTCATCAGATCTTCATACGTTCTCTCTACACTCTCAAGATCTCTCTCTCAATTTCCATCCCGCTCCCACCATCCCCAGGATCTAAACCTCCATTCTTAGAAACATTTAGACTATTTTTAATCTTGTAACACCCATTTCAAGCCTTAACTAAGGAAGATGTTGCGTAGTGGATATGTTGTTGGAGCTTTCAAGAAATGTTGGAGCATTCTTGGAGCTTTGGAGTTGCTAAGAGATTCTGGGTGCATCTCTTAAAATTTTAGGAGCTTTAAAGTCATCCTTCATAATATTCCTCTTCAAATTCAAATAGGATTTTCCTCTCCATTGTTTTCAAGTTTGAACCTAAGCTATATGTTAGGATGCATGATAGAAAGTAAATAGTTTTGCAAAAAATAGTTTCTAGTATAATTATGAAAATGCAAGCTTTGAAGAAAACTTACTTGAAATGACTTATGAGGAATAAGTATCATTTTAGGTCTTGAAATATGGTGAATTTGCATATAAGATAATATTTCATGTTAATACCATGTTTAGGTTCTTATTTATGGGATTTTTAGGTCAAAATCCATTCACACTTGGGTAAAACCTTATAGTTTGTTACTAGAGGATATTTAAATATGACAACTGAAGATTAAAATGAGTTTTAAAGTGACATAAGAAAGTTGGAAATTTCTCCCCCTAAGTATGTTATAAAATGTTGATAAAGTGAGGAAAAATGATGTTTGAATGAACATATGATCACAAGAATTAAATGGTGTGGGGACCTAAATATAACTTAGGCATAATTCAAGATCGGCCGACCAGGTCCAGCAACATGTGGGGCATGTCCAACCCATGCTTTTTTCAACAAGGGATTATTGATATCATTTATCACATGAATAAATATTACATATCTCTAAGTTACTATGAGATCACGTTGGCTACCCAAAATCTCGTACGAGATATTTAGGGAGTCACCATGCATGCTTATCTCAAGCTAAGGGAGTTCCTTGACTTATATAACCAGTGAGGTTTTACACAACTATAAATACATCCCACATCCTGTGCGAATGTGCCAAATGCTTTTGGTAAGTCATCAATGAGGTAGAATATTGCTCCGAGTAAGTTTCCGTAGCATCCTTCAAAATAGGTCCAACCACCACATTAATGATGTAGCAATCCCTTACCAAGAAGGAAGTTGATACATTGGATGATCTCATCTCACGCATTGAGAAATATGTAAAGGTGGAGGTCGTGGTCCATACCGATCATGTTGAGACTGGTTGTACCAAGGAAAACAAAGGGGACGATAAGGAGAACAAAGCTAATAAGGGGAATAATAAGTAGAATGGTACCAAGAACGGAGGCATAACATATTGATCTAAAGGTTTTAAAGCCGTTAGCACAGTTTTTAAGGAACCAATCTATCAGATTCTGGCAAAGATAAAAAATCAACAGTTCCTCAAGTGGCCAAAGAATATGGGAAGGGATCCCACTAAGAGGAACAACACACTCTGATGCGCGTTCCATTAAGAGAATGACCACATGACTGAGAATTGTGAGGTACTCAAAGCTCACATAGAGGAGTTAGCCTAGGCCAGGCATTTAAATGAATACATCGAGAAGAAGTATGACCAAGTCATATCTAATGGATATAAAAAACCAGACAACATCCAGGATGATAAGATAGGACATGAGTTTGTGATCATAAATGGGGCATCCAACCTTAAGTAAATTCAAGGGAATGCTGTTTGAATGAATCTTAAGAAGGTCATAGACATTATTGAGACCTTCTTGACATATCTCACTAAAATCCAAGCTAGCAAGCATCGGTGGCCAGAGGATGTTGACTAAACCAAGCATATCATTTTCACAGAGGAGGATTTGGTTGTGATAAGAACCCTACAACATGGTGCACTGGTAATCAGTCTCAGAATAGAGAACTGGTATGTGGATAAGTTAATGGTGGACCAGGGGAGCTATTTATAGGTGATGTACCTAGAGATCTTCCATAAGATCAAGCTCAAGATGTCAGATCTTAAAGAGGCCATTGTCCCTCTGGTTAGCTTTGCGAGATATATGAATGCCAGTAAGGGTAGGGAATATTTCAAAAATGATAGATTTTTTTGTAGTCGATATTTATTTTCCCTACCATTCCATCGTGGGCAGAGGGTGGCTTCATGCCATGAAAGTTCTCCCTTACACTTACTACCAGGAACTCAAATGTATCACAGATTATATCATAATGTAGAGAAGAGGCGATCAATTTGTTGCTAAAAAAATGCTATATCGCCCCCATTTGAGCGAGACAAGAAAAGTAGAAATAGAATAAAGATATTGAGGTTATCCCGAAGGCAGTTCAGGATGGGGCTACTCCATCAAAATTTAAACTACAACACAATCGACCAAGGGTGGAGGATATTAGGGTCCACCACGATGACAAGGTCATTGAAAACCTAGAGGATGTCATTTTTAATAAGGCTTGGCAGGAGAGAAGTTTTTGATTGGGACAAGCACGATCGACTTATAAAGGGAGGAGTTAATCTCCTTACTGAGATGGATCTTGAATGTATTCCTATGAGAACTGTACGATATGCCGGGGATTTATCTATAGTTGACTATCATTAACTCCACATGGACCCAACATTCAAGCTGATCATACAGAAAGCTCGCCAAACAGCCACAAAGAAGGAAATGGAAGTGGAGAAATAAGTAGGTAAACTTCTATAGGCAATGTTCATCAGAAAAGTTCAATTCCCGAAGTATCTCTCAAACCCTATCAAGGACTGTAAAAATAATGGGGAATGGTGAGCCTGCATATAATTCACCAACCTCAGTAGGGCATGTCCCAAACATAGTTTCATCTTGCTAAAGATATACTAGTTAGTTGACACCATAACAACTCATGAGCGAATGAGTTTCTTAGACTCTTATTTAGGATACCATCATATCCCTCTATTCAGCCCTAACTAAAGCAAGACTTCATTCATCACACTTGGTGGTCTTTATTGCTACAAGGTCATGGAACTTAGCCACAAGAATTCTAGAGATACATATCATAGGGTAGTCATGAAGATATTCTAACACCACATGGGAGAGACCGTGGAGATGTACATTGACGATATGGTAGTCAAGAGCAGGAACAAGAAAAACCATATCTAATACTTGTCTAACACCTTCGAGATCCAAAAGTTCTATCAAATGAAACTTAATGCCAATAAGTACTCATTTGGGGTCTATTCAAGAAAATTTATGGGTTATCTCATCAGAAATAGGGTAATTTGGGTGAATCCAAATCAAATATATTTTATAAGCAGGGTCCAGCCGATAAAAACATTGCGCGAGCTCCAAAAGCTCACTGGGATGCTTACAGTGCTCTATTGGTTTATTTTAAAGTCATCTCAGAGTTGTTGTCCATTTTTCCAGTTATTCAAGAAAGGGAAATACCTCACCTGGACTGATAAGTGCTCTAGGGACCTCGAATAGATCAAGTCCTATTTAAGTAAGCCTATTTTGCTAGCGATCCTTAATCAAGGGGATCCCCTTTACCTTTATCTCGCAGTATCAAGTCATCTTGTCATTTTGGCTTCGGTCTGTAAAAGAGAAGCCAAGATGTTCATTATTTATTATGCCAAAAAGACTCTCTTGGATGTCGATCAATGCGACTTGCCTCTGGAAAAACTAGTTTATGCATTGGTAATCTCTTCATGGAAGCTAAAGCTTTATTTTGAAGCTCACTCCATTACTATGATTACTTCTTTCCCCCTTAAGGCCGTCCGTCACAATGTTGACCTTTCTGGAGGGATGTTAAAGTGGTCGGTACAACTTAGGAGGTTTGAAATTCACTTTTAACCAAGGAAAACAATCAAAGGGAAGGTCTTGGACAATTTTATTACAGAATTCACTGGGATGCCCACCGACCAATAATTTGTAGGTTAATCAGAGATGCATGAACAAGGTCATGGAAAAAGTTAGACACTGTATGTTGATGGTGCCTCTAATTCTAAGGGGAAAGTGTGGACAATGTTCTTGTGATTACATAAGAAGCTATGATAGAGCAAGGAATCATAGTGGGATTTTAATCCCCCAATAATGAGGTCGAGTATGAGTGATTACAGCTGTTCTATGCAAATCTCACTTGCTCGGGGTGAGATGACTAAACGTTTATCGTGACTCCAAATTAGTGTCCAATCAAGTCAACGGGGATTCAACACTAAGGATAACACAGTGTAAGCCTACCTCATAGTTGTACATGAGTTGGTTATGAAATTCAAGGAAGTCCACGTTTAACAGTTCTCCTAAGAGCGTAATAGTCACACTAACACTTAAGTCACCCTAAGGTCAGGAATGGACTCAGATCTCAGGAGAACAATCAAAGTGAAATTCCTTTCCAAGTTTAGTATTGACAATACAATAAGCCCTGAGCATATCCTTTCCATCAATAAAGGTCCCAGTAGGATGGACAACATCATAATATACTTGCAAAATAAAACACCGCGTGCCGATAAAAAATTAGCCCATCAGGTCAGACTAAAAGTTGCACGTTTATACTTGGACAATAGGGGTAATATTTACAAGAGATCTTTCACAGGACCCTACCTCCAGTGTGTTCACCTAAAGGACGTCGAGCAAGTTCTTCCCAAACTTATGCGGGAGCCACGCAGAAGGAAAATCCCTAACATTTGGGGAAATCGAAGAAGGCTACTAGTGGCCGTACATGTTGAAAGACGCAAGTATTTACGGTTGAAAGTGTGAGAAGTACTAGAAATTCTCTCCATTGGTTGATTAATCGACCAACTACTTGAGGCCCTTGACCAGCCCATAGCCATTTTTATAGTGGGGTTTGGATATCGTGGGAACACTACCTAGTGTACATGGGAATTGTAAGTACTTACTGGATGACACATACTACTTCACCAAGTTCATAGAGGCAGAACCACTGACAAATATTAGATATGTAAATATGATAAGGTTCATTTGGAGGAACATCATAATACTCTTTGGGGTACCAAGGACCATCATAACTGAAAATGGAACACAATTTGAGAGTGGACCGTTTTCAAATTTATGCGACGAGAATAAAGTCAAGCACCACTTTAGTTTAGTTGCATACCTCCAAAGAAACAGTCAACTGAAGGCTTCTAACAAAATAATGCTCGACAACCTTAAAAAGAGGATGGAAAGAGAAAAAGGCACCTAGCTAGACGATCTTCCCCATGTTCTTTGGGCATATTGTACCATGCCTAGAAGACTAATCAGGGAAGCACCTTTTGTGCTCACATATGGAATGTAAGTTGTTATACCACTTGAAATAGGACTTCCCACCATGTGAACAAGAGTGGAAGACCAAGGACTAAATGGCAATTCTCTTCACGCTGAACTTGAACTGGCTGATGAACGAAGAGAGGAAGCCATGCTCAAGCTAGCCTCATACCAGCAAAAATTGGAAAAGAAGTAAAATAAGGGGGTTAATACTAGAAATTTCTAAGTAGGAGATTACATCCTCAGAAAAGTTCTCAAAAGTGCCATAAGATTGTTGGACGCCAAGTTAGGGCCCAACTGGGAGGGACCATTCAAAGTGATCAGAGATGATTTACGTAGAGCCTAACACTTAGATATAATGGAGGGCAGAGATATACCCAGAGCATGGAATGTGTCTAACTACTAGAAGTTCTACTATTCGTTTTTTTTTTTTACTTTCTAGCACTTAGTTTATGCAAATTTTCATTTCAAAACTTATGTTTCTTGCAATTTATTATTCGTGTGATGAATAAACGCCCTTATCTCCATATCTCACTCAAATATATTAAGTGATTCAATTACCTTACATTGTTTCCTAAGAAAAAGGCTCATAATTGCCTCTTAGTCTTTGAAAAGTGTCGATCAGACTTTAATTTGATTACAATGGCGGTTGTGCTAACTACAATTAAAATTAAAAATCCTCAGGTCCTTGTCATGACCAACAGGGGTAACCTCATGAAATTCTTAGGAAAGATAAAAGCCCCACGTCGGATCCTTAAGCATTAAACAAACTTTTCCTGGTCGACTAAAATACTGAACGGGTGGATTACCCATATACTATGTGTACTTTTTCCATTATGTTTTAAGGCCTAAAGAGTGTGATGACACGACCTAAAAGGTATGAAAGGAGCAATAAAACTTACAAGGCATAATAGACTAGAAAAATGCATAAAACTTTTTATGAAATTAATTCATTCGACAGTGCCCTATTATAAAAAAGTACCACTTACATTATAATTACAAAAAATACAAAGATCTACAACGGATTATGGTCGACGAGCCAAAAACTGTTATATTTGCTTCCGCCGACTATCGTCAGGGTTAGGCCTATATTCATCATCACTGTCATGACCTTGCATGTTACTCTTGACAAGTTGAATGAGAGTGGAATCCAAAGGGATACATGTCTTATCACGCTCAAAAGGAGGTCGGTTGTACGCAGGACAGTCAATTTGGTACACGTACCAGAGCTGAGAGTCCTGGGGTTCCTTATCCAGTCGTGTCAATTGGAAATGCCTTGAGCTTGCTACAACCTCTTTGGGGCATCCTATCAACCCTCATCATAGCCGACCAACTAGGATGCCCAGGGACCCATCCTGAATAGATATTTAAGATTCTTGTTGTCACGACTTAGCCACATCACTATGATGTTTCTCCTTTGAACTCGTTCCTCAGCTTCAAAAAGTTTCTTCTTTAACTCATCATTTTCTGACTTGACTAGAGCACTAACCTCACCCATGTCATTGGATTCAGCCAACTGGGCCTTCAAGTCATTTATTTCTTTTTTCATAGAAGCACTCACATCTTCCAAGTCTTTGAGGTCGTCCTTCATCTTGGCGGCCAGGGCAGACTAGTTCTTGTAGGTCTCAGTCCTTTTTCTTAACGCCTTATAGGCAGGTAAAATTGCTCGGTGATCTTGTGCGCTAGCATCTGGCCCGAGAACATTGTCTAAGTTGCTGGAAGAAGGAATATCCTCCGCAATGGGGTACAATATCAAGTCACAATTAAGGAATAATATATTAGGAAATGCGTAAATTGGTGTTCTCAGAGAAAAAAAATATTGCTCTCATGAACGACAAAAATAGGATAGTTTAGTACTAAGAGAAAATAAAAGGAGTAAAAAGTACAAGAAAAAAGAGAAAAACCCTAGAGATTACGGGCTTCACTGCTTCACCTACTCTCATGCCTCAGCTTCCTTATCCACATCTTCCGCCTCCTTTACCTGGTCGATAAGGGTATTGGTGGATGGATTTTTCATCAACCTTGGGGTGGGGGTGGGGGGAGGATACCTGGTTGGTGATGACCAAATAGTTCAGACTCAGCGAAGACTTTGGCTTTTGCCAAGGCCCTTTTTGAAGCTCACCTTTCGAGCATAGGCAATATGGATCTTGGCATCGACATAAGCCTCGTCCCAACCTTACTCTAATCTGGCGTCCTTAACAAGAAGAAATTGGGGTACCTCAGTAGTCAACCAATAATTCTCATTTGATAGACGAGTGTTCTCCACTTTCAGTAGATCGCTCTCAGTCTTCAACGAGGCCACGACCTCAATAATGGACTTATTCTCTCTCTCAAGGGTCTGTTTAGCCGGAACCATGGCCTCCTCATACTTTCAGAGGGTGTCAATTAGTTCGTTATTTAATCTGGTATAGTTAGCGCAACCATCCATAAGACTGGTAAACTCTGCCACAAGCTTCAAAACAAGAAGAAAGTCAAAGTATTAGAGAATCTAAAAAATCGCAATAGAGCAAACCAAATAAAAAAACCAAAAAGAAGACCCTTATCAAGGATAGAGATTGGGAAGCTTAGAGGGAGATCGGGTCAGGTCCCAGCATCTTCAGTCCCTCGCGATTGCCTGTGAGCACAATCCCCTCAACAAGCTTGGGGCAAGGGATGGATTATAGGCCACAGATTAGGTCTGAGAGGTGTTGGGGAGAGAGGAAGGAATATTTTTCTTCCTCCGAGGAGAGCCAAAAGGGATTTCTTCTTCTCGTCCTCCTTCATTTTTCTTTACTTTTCCTCCTCCTTAATCTTCTCCTTGGTGACCAAAATTGAGTCGTCAACCTTGGAAGATTCTCCCTAGGCATCTTTTTGGGGCTTAGCCCGAGAAAAAATAAGGACCTGATCATCATCACCAATTAGAATGACTCATTTCTTGGTGGGAGCCATTGAATCTTACTCTTTTAGTTGGATAGATCCAACGTCTAGCGACTCAAAAGATGAATAAGTATCCACACCAAGAAGAGGTAGATCAGGTATATCGTTTACCGGGTGAGCAAAAAAAATGCCAATAGTGTTGGTATATTCTAGTAAAAAGGCTGCCGACTTGGGGTGCTTGATTAGGCATAAATATTTCATATTTATCTCCTTAATTTCGATTACTTTATGGTCCCAATTTAACTCGGATTTATCTCATATTTATGCTAATAACCATTTTCGTCTATTATTTCATGTTTTGTGCATTTCTCTCATGTTTTATCGGTAATTCGTGCAAGTGGATGGAAGAGAAAAACTGAAATAGTGAAAAAATTAAAAGAAAGGGAAGTCAAGGTCATTTTCGTAATTTTTCAACCGGAACTAGGAGGAAGAGTAACGACACCACAATCCGAGCTACGGTGAAGACGTTATGTGCATTTGAAGTTGAGAAGAAAATCTAGTGACATAATTGTAAATAAAAGAACTTCGAGCACACAAGGCATCGCTTGGACAATATCGAAAAAACAAACCGGTTCTCCATTAGTAATGCTCTAGAAATGTGATAAAATTTGTCACGCTTTAGAACCGTGACAAATTACTTGAAGCGGGATTTTTATTTTGGCCCTATCTTAGCCAAAAGAGTTTTTGAGTTTGGGGACTCTTCTAAACGACTTCTAATGTATTTAGTCATTCGAGTTATTTTAAGAGATATTTTATTGATGGAAAATATCCAAAACTAAGGAGGAACATCTAGGAGAATAATTTACATATTTTGCACCCTCAATTCTAAAGTTTATTATGTTCTTCTTCAAGCTTTGATTTCTTGTTGAATGCTTATGTTCTTCTATCTTGGTAACCTTAAATTCCAGAACTTTAATTATAATTTCATTATATTTCAGGCTTGGTAATGGGTTCTTATATAGAGATTTATAATATCATGTCCGACTAGATATTTACAGGGTTAGGGTACATGAACCCAACCTAGGTTAATAAGTTGGATATAAAATTGGATGAAATTGTATAGATAATTAAGAGGTTTGATATTTTGTTGAAAAAGTATTATAGGTCTCTTAAATTCATTTTCGCTAGGTAAGCGAAGTGTTTGAAGGTATAATACACGTGTCGGTAATCTTATCATTCACGTTAAATTATTTATTGACTACTTATTATGCAGTGTAAAATTCTCATATGTTTAGTACTTTGAAAAAATTAATGTCTTCTTCGAATTATAAATACAATTTTTAAAATTTTGTATCCAACAAAATTACTGACGGTTCGGGGATCATATTCCAATCCCATTTTTCTCATATAGTTTAAATCGAAAGTTTCCAGTCTTCGCATATTTTAGTTATTTCGCATTTGGTGATTAGGTTGTATTAGTTCGTTAGAAATTTCCTTCAATCAAATCATCTTTTCTTTTCTTTTTGTGTATCGATCGTTAGGTTTAGTCACCTTCCTTAGTAGTTGTTACATTTCACATCTTAGTTCCTGAGTTCAATACTCGATTTACTCAATTATTACTTGAGCGACCGACTTACACTTGAGTCCTAATTACACGCGTTAGAGACACATTCTGAGTCGCGTCAAATTTTTGGCGCCTTTGCCGGGGACTAGGTAGACATAGTAGGTTAGGTTGAATTAATCTAAGAATTTTACTCAAATCCTAAGAAGTAAAAAAAATAAAAAAAAATCAAAATTTCCAAAAAAATCAAAAAAATGAAAATAAAAATAAAAATATGAGTTTTGATAACACCCCACGGGATAGTGACACAACCGAATTACCTTTAGATATAAGTCTTGAAAATTTTAAGAAAGAGTTTGGCCTGGTGGATGGGTAACTCACTCTTGAAGTCCAATCGTTGTTGGAATCTTTTTGTCACTTGGAGGAGAGCGACTGGAAGGATAGGATATATCAATTAATTTTTTGTGACCGTCCACCCTTGCCACTCGAGTTATAGGATGACATCGAGGAGATGACTAGTGTTTCGTTCGATTTAGATCCCGATCCATGTATTCTCGAGCTTAAGTGAAACCTAGGCTGAGCGTGTCATTCGACATTTCAGTATGATATTATCTCCAAGTCGAAACAAATATGCTATGAGGTAATTGGGCACCTCAATGATTCCACTCGAGTGGGTCAATTCCCCATTGTTTCGACTTTTGATTTATGATGCGGGGAATGTGGAGATAGGTTTATCGACCCCGGTACACGGGGTTGAGCAGGTTTTGAGAGAGAGGTCATCGCACCCCCGACGCATATGGGGTATTTTATTAGTATATTTTTGAGTCGTGTGCTTCAATTTATATAGTGTATTATTTCATTTTAATATTTTTTTGTTTTATTTTCGCACTCTGCTTTTCTTATTAGATTTTAGTCCTAATAATGCTATGTGATATCGATTTCAACCAATTCGCAAATTCCAATTTAAACTTATTTAATTGGAGTCAATTTTTAAATCAATTTTATTTAAACCCTAACACATACATCTAGGTGCGTAAAATCAAACCATCAAAAATAAATTAGTGACACACAGATTTCAGGAAAAAAAAAACCAACGGGAAAACCTTTTTATTTCACTATGCAAAAGTAAATTGCAACTTACATACACAATGAAATCTGCAGACACTCAAATAGACATGCATCCTAAAGTCAACAATGTATCAATTGTAGAAATCCATAAGAACACGCATCTCTAAATCATCCAGGAACATCCTCAAGTACTCCCAATGACATGTAGTTGTCAGCCATAGATTTACCCTTTCTACAAGAGAAACTTCAACAAAATCATATATTGGGTTCCAAAATAATTCACAAAACTATTGGGATTTTTATGAATTGAAAAGTAAAGTTTTAAACCCTAAATGTAGAAGATAAAATAATTTTGCAGTTTGCAGTTTTCGTAGACTAAAAACGTTAGGTGTTCTTAAGGAAATATTACTCATTGATTCAGGTATATATAAGAAAATTGAGTCGGTGATCTCGCTCGAACGAAAACATGATGTCGCTCTCACGAGGACATCACGCGACATGCCTATATCGCTTGAACGATAGTAAGATGTCTCTCGAGCAACCTAAACGTCAGCAAACTCTTTTTATAAAACTCTGCCTCAACAATTAGGAAAAATTCTTTTCATGAAAAACAACACCTTAGGTGTTTAAAAATAGTTTTAAAAAAATTATCCCAACACTTTAAATGAACCGTTAAGGGACTTAAACACAACCTTACCAAAATCTATCTCACAAAGGCTTTTATGTTGAAGAATGTTGATATTCGAATCCGTCTTGATGCTTGATTGAACTTGAACTTTTCTTCGATGGTTGTAGCGGTATACGACATTCTCTAATGTAAACGGACTATGTAAATTATGTCCTTACAAATCTCCCCCTACATCTATGCTGGTACAAACTAAAACATCCGAATTTTTAAATCAAATGTCCAATACAAATATAATACCCTCCCATGAACCCAAAACTGAAATGGTACTAAAAATGCAAGTCTTAAACTTTCTTCAAAAATCTTCAACATCTTCAAATTTCCAACATTAAATCATAAATCACACATTAAATCATAATTCATTCTCCCCTTTTTATTTGTATGAAATAGACAAGGAAAAGAATAAATAAAAATAAGCATGGAGTGTCACGACAAGCAAAGAAAATCAACTACGATCATCAAAGATAAACTTGAAAGCATTCACCAACTAATTTTGATTTTTTCAATTTTTCAAAAAATAATTTTCAAAAATCACCCACCATGAATTTACAATAAGATAACCAAATCGTGTAAATGGAATGAATGGGTGTGAACATATTTAATAGGTAAATCAACTCAAACATACATAATGTGCATGATGAATATGAATACTCCTAATGAATGAACTTCACAATCATCCTTAGGTGTAAAAATTGTTGAATTCAAATGACATCGAATCAAAGTCTAAAATGATTTCCACACCAATAACATCTAAAACTATGTAACTCTTTTTTCAAGCCTTTGTCAAAACGGCCATACCTGTTGATTTATTTGTAACCAAACTCCCTCAAATATATATTTCTTTTTTGCTCTTTTGAGGTTTCTATTTTTTTCTCAAGTTTGAGAAATCCTATTGGCCCGTTTTTGGCATATGATTCTTTTCATTGCCTTAATTTTTTTCTTGGATCTTTTAAACAGTGGCTTTCATGTCGTAATTATTATTCACTCACAGACCTTTCCCATGTTCACTTATCATTTTTTTCATATTAAATAAATTCCTCACGGGCAACGGTTCTTACATGCACTCTTTCATTGTCAAATTTTATTGCATATGGTTCATTTTAAAGACAGGGTTGAGATGGAAACACTTCGACCAACATGTGATAGACAAGTTCAATAATCAAACAAATTCGTGCAAGTGTACATGAAAGGAAATCATGAGTCAAACATGTAGAAATTAATCTCAAATCTCACCTTAACGACTCCAAACATTATAAATCACATGGATGAAATGATGTATCATCTCAAAACACTATCGAATAGTCACATGGATATGAAATAATGTTGTGACTTGGTCATTCTAAATGTCCATCCATAAATGGTGTAAACAAAATACAAAACTCTTTTTGGGTTTTTCCAAAAAAATCATCGAAATAAAATCTTTTTGGCCATTTGATTTGTTTTTAAAAATAAATAAAAAAATCCAATACAAACAATACACGTCATAACACTAGCACAAATATATCAAATAACACAACTAGCGTATGATAAACCAACCATAAAAGCAATCGATGATATAAAAGAGCAAGTGATGCATCATGTGAAAGCATGTGAGACCCAACCAATCTAGCATTTAGCTCCTCAAAAAGTGATTTCCTAACCCAAACCGATGTGTACCTAACTCGAGGGGTTATGGGAAACGTCGGGACACTATCCTTAAACTTCCTAGGACCTCTTTCAAGATCAAAACAAAAACGCCTAGGGTGACCTTTCCTATCATAATGTGAATGTGTGAAAACGCAAGGAAAGTTACCTATGGGCTGACCTTTTTTAACCCTCTAAACCAAATAATGGTTTTGGCTTTGACAAAGGAAGCATTAGAACATGACGATCCATTACCATCACTACACAAACTACCAAGTCTTTTAAATCATTTTTTAACTTCAAAATTCAAGACTCAAGCAAAGAATTAGACTTTTTCAATTTTGGGGATTCCTTCTTCGTATGATCAATCATTCCTAAAAGGTTATCTCTCGCTCCTTCAATAAACGAAAACTTTTCCCTAAGAGTCTTCTCACGGGCCTTAAAATCCTTTATCAAAATATTTTTATCCTCTTTGGCACAAACACAAAACCTAAAGTTTTTA
Organism: Sambucus nigra; assembly: GCA_949130495.1. NCBI lineage: Eukaryota > Viridiplantae > Streptophyta > Magnoliopsida > Dipsacales > Adoxaceae > Sambucus > Sambucus nigra. The sequence goes on from OX422222.1 coordinate 364,419,276, forward strand.
AAGTCCTCCAACTCTTTATCTAAAATTAGGACTCTATCATCACTCTCCTCTTTGTACAATTTTAAATCAGTAAAGTCATGGTCCAAGACAACAATTTTCTCACGAAAAAAATCTCTTTGGTTTTGAACTGTTTGCAAAAGATCCATAGCAGATTTCAGACAAGAAATTTTCTTTTTCCAAAAATTTACTTCTTTTAGAAAACTTCAAATCTAAACGATTTAAGCCGTCAAAACAAAGATTTGTTCCATCAAATATGCACATCGGATTATATAAGTTCTCCATCAAAAATTGCAAAAATTTTCAAAATCAGATTTAAAAAAAAATCGAATATCGCAAAATTTTGCGGAAAACAAGATCACTCGATAATTTAGAGAAACCCGCTCTAATAACAAATTATGAAGGTAAGATCGCTTGAAAAGCTCTGATACCAATTTGAGCATGCTATGTGGTATCGATTTCAACCAATTCGCAAATTCCAATTTCAACTTATTTAATTGGAGTCAATTTTTTGACCAATATTATTTAAACCCTAACACATACATCTAGGTGGGTAAAATCAAATCACTATAAATAAATTGCTGACACACAGATTTTAGGAAAAAAATCCAAAGGGAAAACCTTTTTATTTCACTATACAAAAGTAAATCGCAACTTACGTACACAATGAAATCTGCAATGAATGTCCACAGACACACACATAGACACGCAGCCTAAAGTCAACAATGGATCAATCGCAGCAACCCACAAGAACACGCAACTCTGAATCATTCAGGAACACCCTCAAGTACTCCCATTGACACGCATTCGTCAGTCGTAGATTTACCCTCTTTACAAGAGAAACTTTAACAAATTTGTATCTTGGGTTCCAAAATAATTCACTAAACAATTGAGATTTTTGTGAATTTAAAAACAAAGTTCTAACCCTAAATGAAGAAGACAACATAATTCTGCAAAGAGTCGGTGATCTCGCTCGAACGAAAACATGATGTCGCTTGAACGAGATGATTTGTCGCTCGAACAAGGACATCATGCGACATGACTATGTCTCTTGAACGACAGTCAGATGTTCCTCGAACGACCTAATCGTCCAAAAACTCTTTTTATATGACTCCGACTCAACACTTGGAAAAAGTTCTTTTGACGAGAAAAAACGCCTCAAGTGTTTAAAAACAGTTTAAAAAAATTATCCCAACATTTAAATGAACCGTTAAGGGACTTAAACACAACCTTATCAAAATCTATCTCGCAGAGGCTTTTCTGTTGAAGAATGTTAATATTCGAATCCGTCTTGATGCTTGATTGAACTTAAACTTTTCTTCGACAGTTGTAGCGGTATACGGCATACTCTAATGTAAACGGATTATGTGAAATAAGTCCTTACCAGTCCCTTTTCTTGAGGAAAATGCAAAAGTCTAAGTTGTGCGTGGGGGGGGGGGGGGGGGGGGGGGTGGTGACAAGTGTGTCCTTTAAAAACTTCACAAAATTTTAAAATGCCCAAAAAATTTGAAAAATGTCAAAGAGTTCATTAAAATTATAAAAAATTTCCTAAAATATTGAAAAATCCCTAAAAAGTCAAAAACTTTTTTCATCAAAATAAATAAAAATTGGACTTTAAAATCTTCAAAAATATCATTATTATTTTTGAAGTCTCAATTTGTAAAAACTAAATGCACAAAGCCGAAATTGACCAAAGATAGAATTTGAGCGAAAATTGATGATTTAACGAATAAGTGTGGAGATTCTTAACCTAGTGAGATTTCGAGCCTATCAATTTTTGCGAGTATTTAAGTCAATCCGAGTTGAAAGTTAACTCAAAGTTCTTTTAGTGTTAAAAAGTTGTTGATGATCTCTAAATCATTATTTTGATCGATTACGAAAACTAAGTGAAATATTATTTTGAAAAGGAACTAAAAATGTCTCAAAATTAAAATAAATATCGAGATGCATACGGTAACATAATTTGTAATTCGGATAAATGAAGTTAGGTCATTGTTTGTTTACCCAAAATTATTAGCCATAAAAAGTCATAAAAAATTATTCTTTTTCTAGACATTTTGAACCTAATAATTTATACCCTTTTTATTTGTTAACTCAAAGAGCCCAATTAGCTCGGAGTTGTGAAAATAAAAAATTCATCAAGATAGTCCAAATGATGCAATAAAAAAGGGCAACAAAAATATTAGAAAAAAGCTCAACAAAATAGCAAGAAAAAAGTGAAAAAAGTAGAAAAATATGAAAAAATAGAAAGAAAAAGTAAAGAAAAAGAGAACAAAAAAGTGCCAACGAACATCATAAGCAAAGAAATTTTTCAACTCCGATAAATTCCCAACCATTTCTATTTTTACCTAAAACATCCCATAACTTGAAAAATTCCTAATCGAGTCCGAAAAACGAAATTAATTACAGCGTGCAGAGCTAAGACACAAAAAGATAATAAGATAGATTAAATGGTACGAACTGAGAGATGATGTTTCTCGTTTTCCATTGACCGTATTCTGACGATGAGATCTTTCACCACAAAAATTCCATCTTTCAAATTTTCGTGTGTGAAATTTGTGTTAAATTACATTTATTCTTAAAAATCATGCACATGGAGAGAAATAGCCACATTCCGAGAGTTTCTTTTATGAGAGCATCTCGTGAGAAATTGAATTAAAACAAATTTTTGGAAAGTAACGTAATGATCGATCGGTGGAAGTTAGCGATTTAATTTTCGGCTTTGCGCGCACACACACATACTATAAATTGAGATTTATCAAATAAAAAATTTAAGTGATTATTTTTTTGGAATTTAAATTTTATGATTTTTAATTATTTTGATATTTTCTTTAGTCAAAGAACAAATTTTGTGAGTAAATTCACTGCAAACCCTCATGAGACACCACTCGTCCTACTAGGGTAACCTAGGGGTTTAACGGCTTCTTGCATATGCAAAATGTAATAGCCGGCCCACGAAAGAGGAATCCTATCACATTAGTTGTTTAGATATCCATTTAAACTCATGCTTTTATTCTTTTACATTGCTCGAGACGGGCAGCATTCTAAGTTTGGGGGATTTGATTAGGCATAAATATTTTATATTTATCCCCTTAATTTCGTTCTTTTATGGTCCTGTGCATTGTATTTTAACTGGATTTATCTCATATTCATGCTAATAACCCTTTTTGGCGAGTATTTCGTGTTATGTGTATTTCTCTCAAGTTTTACAAGTAATTCGTGCAAGTGGATGGAAGAGAAAAAATGAAACAGTGAAAAAAATCAAAAGAAAGGGAAGTCAAGGGCATTTTTGTAATTTGTCTGATGAAACTCGAAGGGTGAAAAGTTGAAGATCTTGAAGTCACAAGAATATTGGAAAAACAATAAGAAGTTATGCACGTTTGAAGTTGAGAAGAAAATCTAGTGGCATAATTGTAAATAAGTGAAATTCGGGCGCACAAGGCATCACTTGAATAATATTGAAAAAAGGAACCGGTTTGATTACAAAGGTAACCGGTTCGCTATTAGTAATGCTCCAAAAATGTGACAAAATTTGTTACGCTTTAAAACCGTGATAAATTATTTGGCCCTATCTTTTAGCCAAAAGAGTTTTTGAGTTTGGGGACTCTTCTAAACGACTTCTAACCTATATATTTAGTCATTTGGGTTCTTTTAAGAGAGATTTCATAGATGGAAAAGCTTCGAAAATAAGGAGGAATATCTAGGAGAATAATTTACATATTTTGCACCTTCAATTCAAAAGATTTTTTGGTTCTTCTTTAAGCTCTGATTTCTTCTTGCATGCTTACGTTCTTTTGTCTTGGTAACCTTAAATTCCATCACTTTTATTATTATTTCATTATGTTTTGATGGATGTTAATGGGGTTTTACGTAGAGATTTATAATATCATGTCCAATTAGATATTTAGAGGGTTGGGGTACATGAACCTAACCTAGGTTAATAAGTTTGATATAAAATTAGATGAAATTGTATAAATAATTCGTAGGTTTGATATTTTGTCGAAACAAGTATTATAGGTCTCTTAAATTCATTTTCCCTAGGTAATTGGAGTGTTTGAGGGTATAATACTCATTTCGATAATCTTATCATTCATGTTAAATTAATTATTAACTAGATATTGTGCGGAGTAAAATTCTCATATGTTTAGTACTTTGAAAAATTTAATGTCTTCTTCTAATTATAAATACAGTTTTTGAAAATTTTGTATCCAACGAAATTACCGATGGTTCGGGGATCGTATTCCAATCCCATTTTTCTCATATAGTTTAAATCAAAAGTTTCATGTCTTTCCATATTTTAGTTAATTTTAATTTGTTGATTAGGTTGTATTAGTTCATTAGAAATTTCCTTTAAACAATCATCATCTTTTCTTTTCTTTTCTTTTTGTGAGTCGATTATTAGGTCTAGTCGCTTACCTTAGTAGTCATTACGTTTCACGTCTTAGTCCCTGAGTTCGATAACCAGTTCAACGAATTACTACTTGAGCGACTGACTTACACTCGTTTGAGAGACATTCTGAGTTGCATCAGTGCTCAACGTGAGGAAGGGACTCACTCACTCTCGAAACCTTTAGTAGATCAACAAAGTTGATATCTTGGAGGAAGGCTCCTTATTTTCTAGCGCTCTGTTAAAAGACAATAGAAACGTACAATTAGCAACAAGAAATAATAAGCAAAATGTAAGCAGTTAGAGGAACAAGTGTTAACCTATATGATCATCCCCATATTGAGGGCAAAAAAACCCTGTATTCTTCACCCTTAGGGAGCGGTGGATGTTGCCAATTTCTGGTGATGAACTCCTGATCCCGCTATCCTTTGTCCAAATCAGGGAGGTTCACAACAAATACATTGTGGCCTATCTTTCCCTTCAAGTAAATGAGGCCATCAGTGGTATGAGAGAAGGTGTAGTAATACCTGATCTATGGGATGCCCTGGTTGGTCCCATAGATCTTGTTTATTAGATTGACCCCATTAACTATTCGCCAAGTGTTGGGGGCACACTGAGTAAGGAAGATCTCGAAGAGTTCAAAGAACTCTTAAAATAGAGGATTTGGGGGAAAAGTCACTCCCCTTAGACCATAACTAGGGTGTGAATCTATTGTCCCCCATCGACATATCTAACATAATTGGGCATGGGGGCACACTCGATTGTGACCCAAGAAGGAACATATAGGTTTTCCTAAACTCATTAACATTTTCACCGTGAATGGTTTTCGATATTTTTAGAGCAATTAATAACTACTACTGAAGACGAATAAATGAAATAAAAAGAAGAAAGGTGGGAAAAAATAGACGAGGATGGAAACTTACAAAGCTGAAGAGTACGAATGAAGAAGCTCTGGAGTTTTGATAGTAGAAGACTGGAAGTGAAAGTGACGGTTTGGTGTGGAAGCAACCCCGTTTGAAAGATCGTGCAAAATTATAAGGTGGAGTATCCAAGAATAATTTTGGCATTTCACTATTAACTTAGACGAGTGTACCCTTGCAACGTTAATATAATTACAAGTCTGACCTGCCAGTTCAAATTCATGAGAATGGGTAAAGAGAATTAGGCTGAAGGCAATGGTAAAATCCACTGGCCCAATACCCTTAGCCTAGGAATTTTAGGGGCAATTGAGGGGACCTAAATATAACATATGCCTAATTAAAAACTAACCGATCTGGTTCAATAACATGTGGGTAATATACGACCCATCCTATTGGCAACAAGGGATATTTGAGATCATTTATCACATGGATAATTGTGACATATCTGCAATTTACTATCATCTCATGTTGGTTATTTAAAATCTCGGATGAGATATTCCAGGAGTTGCCATACACGCTTATCTCAAGCCAAGTGAGTTACTTGATTGATTCAACCATTGCGATTTTAAACAATTATAAATAGAACTCACACCCCAGGGTCGGATGTAATTTTCAAAACTTTAAAAGAATAAAATACAGTAACCTCTCCATGGATGTAGCCAATTTTCCGAACCATGTATATTCTTATATTGTGTGGCATCTTATATTCATTCTTTAATTAATTTATGGATTCCTTTGTAATAACCCTCGCTTATGAGACCGTATTTTATGGTAATTACTTATTATAGTAATTAGAGACCAGTGTTGGGTTATGATTTGAATGTTAATTCAATGTAGAAAAGCTGATATTTATTGTGAGTTTGCATACATATCATAATCATGGGAAATATTGCTATGTCATGCTTATTAATATCATCTGAATATAAAATGATATTTGACTTAATTATGATACCGGAACCTAAATTGAATGTTAAAATGTCCAAATGATAATTTGGAGGTTGTAGTTGATTCCGGAATGTGCGAAATAGTAAAATAATGTGCCATGTTGTATTTTGCAGTTTTGGGCATTTTTGACTGGTTGTGCCTTAATTATGCTATTGCGTATTATTTTATCGCACTTTTGGTTAATTAAGTGGGGCATTTACCTTAAGTCACGACTTAAGCCTATTAAGTCTTCTAATTTCCCCAAAATCCCTTCCTAAACCTAAGAGAGTAAGAGAAGAGTAGAGAGAAAGCTTTGGAGATTGAGAGAGAGATTGCTACTACACCAAGGAATCTGCATATTTGCTGAATCAAGGCAAGTTTTTACTTGCTATTTGTGTCTTGAGATAAATGATTTGTTGTGGTAATGGTGTATTGATTTTAGTTTAGCACACTTAGGGTTTTCTTATGTATTTATGGATTTTGATTCACTCAAAGATGATTCATGAGGTTCTAAGATGATCAATAGCATCATTGATGTTCTTATAGTGTTGGTATATGAGTTTGGTTTGGAGAAATTTGAGTTGGGGTAGAAAATGGAGTCCAAGACTCCATAGCCATTTCTTGGCAAAATCGCAGGCCCGAATCGATTCGCCCCCCTGGGCGAATCGATTCGGTTAGGTCCAGTGCCCAGGTCTTGTGAACCGAATCGATTCGAAATTCATCCGAATCGATTCGGCAGTTATGCAGAAACCCAGATTTTCTGACCGAATCGATTCGGCTCTCATCCGAATCGATTCGGCAATTATGCAGAATCTCAAACTTTCTGGCCGAATCGATTCGACCAAGGGGGCGAATCGATTCGGTAGCCCTGCACTTTTTGAAATTTTTCTTTTTCATTTTTAACCCCTTTTCTTTAAGACTATTGATTAGGGACCTTCTTAAATGAAGTAAACATAGGGTTTAGAGTTCTAGTTGAGTTGGGTCGACATCCTAGACTCGAAAGGGTTCATCTAGGATTCATTCAAGGGGGAATTTAAAGTGATGCTTAGGGATTTCTTTTGTCTTGTGGTTTTATAAGGGTTTAGAATCTATTAAGGTCAATTTGGAGACTTTAGAATTCAACTCGAGTTAGATTTGACTTGATGGTTCATATTAAAGCCTAAAAGAGGCCTTGGGGATAACTTTGGAGTCTGAATTCCTTTTGAGGATACTATGTCGGTACGAATTACATATAGTCCCGATTTAACTTATACATTTATTAAAATGGGAAGTTGATAAGGTAAATGATAATTTACTAAATCATGAAATGGAAATTAATAAAATGGATGTTACACACCTCTCTAAATACCATCTTAAGGGAAGCCCGTGCGATAGGTGAAGCCCCCTGGCTAATGAATGCAGGGTGGATATAGTCCTAGGCCATATGAGCGCTTGTTTTATATTTTTCTGCGATGGGTAGGAGATTCTGGGTGTGGTCTTGACTACCCCGCAGGCATATGGCCGCTTCCCGACGCTTTCGATAGGATCCCAGGTTGTCTTATGTTAGGCCCTAGAAGATGATGGTTATTTAGGGACGCGCACAATGGGGAAACCCGGACGGGCGGTCTTAGAATCGTTATATTTATAATTATGATTATTCTAATTATCGAGTTGGACTCGATGGAACATTAATGCCATAAAGAGCAAACTTATGCCACAAAGAGCATGCTATTGAGATTAGTGCCATATAGAGCACATGATGAAATTATATTCCTGATAAGGAATGGAAAAGAAGATAAAAATGGAAATATGATGAATGATGATAAAGGTTCATAAGCACTTTTAAATTCCGTTTTTAATATGAATCTCACTCTATGTAGTCCTTTATTGGTTTTAGTTCCTTCTATGAGGTACCATGCTAGACTATCTTCCATGCTTACTTGCGCATCATTATCATACCTGTCATTTATCTATTTGATCACATATATCCGGCCCTGACCAGTTTTCCTTTTTTGTTGTATATGTATATCTATATAATCCGTTCAGGTGTTCCGCCGCACGGTCGCCCGTAATGACCTTTCCTTCCACATGTTTTGAGGAGCCGTGACATTGTGCGGGTTTCACGGGATTTTGTGTAGACGCCTCCGTTTATGTTTCTAGTTATGTTCAGTTTATTCGGGCTTGTTGCCCAAACCTTTGTAATTGTATAATGGATTTATTATGTAACCCTTGGTACTAGATGTATGTTGTATGGTTGTTATTGACCGACCTTTCGTTCGGTCCTTTTGTATCATTTGGGTTTCTCATATACGCTTGCGGGGGTTTCCACCCTCTATTTCTATTATGGGTTGTTGAAAATGTTTTCTTTTTATTTCAAATCAAAGTTTTTGATAACCCGTTTTCTGGAATATAGAGTGGTTATTCCTTATACTTTGCATATTGTTGTGATGCTGAGAATGATATTTATCAATGATTTCCTATTTTATCGGGGTATGGGGCTGGCCACCCTTTATTCCGGATAGCGGGTTTTCACAGATGGTATCAGAGCATCAGGTTCTAGAGTCTTTAGGTTCTATGCGAACTTGTCACGTTCTACCGTAGCGTTCTTTGATATAGAACTTAATGTTAGGATTGTTTTGCTGCCTATGTATGCGATCTTCTGCTAAATATATTGTCTTATACTATGTTTTAACTCTATCTCGTCTTTATCTCAGATGTCGCCGAAGAGAGGATGTCCCGCTAGACGTAATAGGGTTGTTGAGGATGAGTTTGGTCCTCCACCGCAGCAGGGGAATATCAGTGCCGCTGAAGTGGCAAATATTGTGGCCCAAGCTGTCAACGCCGCGATGACTGCAGTGGCCCAACAAGTGCCACAAGCTCCAGTAAGGGGACAAGAAGCACTAGTTCCTACGGGACCTTCTCAGTGGGAACGGGTGAGGGAATCTTTCCTTAAGGGACATCCCCCGGAATTTGAGGGAGGTTCGGATGTTATCAAGGCGAACCAGTGGAAGAGAGATATGCAGCGCCATCTTAGGATGGTGGAATGTAGTGAGGAGAAAAAGCAAATTCTCGTTACCTTCAAGCTGGTCGGACCGGCCTTGCACTGGTGGGAGTCAATGACGACACCCGAGCAAAGGGATACCATGTCCATCACAAATTTTTGGGCTTTGTTTGATGGGAAGTATTTCCCTCCCGCAGTTCAGAGGGAAATGCAGAGGAACCTGCAGGTTTTGGTTCAAGGGGAGAGGTCGGTTGCTGAGTACGAGGAAGAGTTTACCCGGTTAGCAAGCTTTATACCGAATGAAGTAACTCCAGAAGCGAAGAGGATCTCTAAGTTTGTGGGAGGTTTGAACTGGCGAATAAAACAACATTTGCTGGGAAATCCATCTTTGGTGACTTTTGGTGATGTGATGAATGCTACTTTACTTCACTGTCAGGAACATAGATTGTTTGTGCAAAACAAGAAGAAGGTTGTTGCTGTGGGGCAAGCGGTGAGGCAGGGAGGAGTTGGGAGCGGAGGGGGAACATCTTCTTCATCCCAATCCTTGGGGAACAAGCAGGTTGAGAGGGATCCTCAGCAGGGGAATTCGTCAAAGCGTCAACGTTTCGATGGGTTTAATGCCGGTGGCAACAATAATGCTAACAGGCAGGGTCAAGGTGGTCAGCAACCACAGGGAGGTAGAGGTGGAAATAGAGGTAGGGGCCAACAGGGCCGAGGTGCGGGGAAATTCCGGAATAACCAAGGTAGGAATCAGGACAATGCGGTGAATAAATGTTTTCAGTGTGGGGAGCTGGGCCACTATAAAAGGGCATGTCCTCAGTTGGTTGTAGGGTATCTTCCTAGGGCCCCGCAGCAGCCGTATGTACAGTTTTCGCCCCAAGCGCCTAATCCGATTGCTCCTCCTCAACGGGGGCAATTGCAGTACGGAAGGGTTTACCATATTCAGGAGGCTCTGCTTCCTCCCGCTCCTCCTGCACCACCAGCGATCGAGGGTAAGTTTCTCATCCATGGGCATATGGGTCGAATTCTATTTGATACAGGTGCTACACACTCCTTTATTTCTAGAAGTTTTGCTCAGACTACAGGTTTGATAAAATCTGCTGAAAGTACCTTCACTAGTGTTGAATCCTCTATGGGCGATGGTTCGTTGATTTTCTTCGTATGTAAAAACGTAGGAATTAATCTTGGTGACTTGTGTTTTGAGGCCGATTTACTCGTCCTTGATATGGTCGGGTACGATGTAATTTTGGGTATGGATTGGCTAGTGAAGTACCGTGCTATAGTGAACTGCTTCGGGAAGAGTATAGTTTTTTGCGGTTCCGGGACAAGAGATGTTCCTGGTAGTTATGCCTTGTCTAGAAGGGAGTACGAGTGCTTATCTATATTGTATTGCGGAGGATGCATCGAGAGATGTCGTGGTTCCCCTAAATTCTCTTCCAATCGTTCGGGACTTTGAAGATATTTTTTGGGAGATATCGGGATTACCTCCAAGTCGGGAAATAGAGTTTGTGATTGACTTAATGCCGGGAACTCGACCGATCGCAAAAGCTCCTTATCGAATGGCTCCTGTGGAGATGAGGGAGCTGAGAGATCAGATTCAGAAGCTACTGGAGCAGGGCTTTATTCGGCGTAGTACCTCACCGTGGGGCGCTCCGGTATTGTTTGTGAAGAAGAGAGACGGTTCTCTCCGGTTATACGTGGACTATAGAGAGTTGAATAAAGTCACCATCCGGAATAAATACCCTTTACCTCGCATCGACGACTTGTTTGATCAACTTAGGGGAGCTTCCTACTTCTCCAAGATCGACTTGCGGACAGGGTATCGCCAATTGAGGATACGAGAGCAAGCTGTATCCAAGACGGCCTTTCTGACTCGTTATGGATCTTATGAGTTCTTGGTCATGCCCTTTGGGCTAACCAATGCCCCTGCAGTGTTTATGGACCTTATGAATAGGGTATTCCGGGATTTCCTTGACCAGTTTGTCATTGTATTTATTGATGACATCCTAGTTTATTCTCAGACGGAGTCGGATCACGCTGCTCACTTGCGGTTGGTCCTTCAGAGATTGAGGGATCATCAATTGTATGCAAAGTTTGAGAAATGTGGCTTCTGGTTGAAGGAAGTTTAATTTTTGGGGCATGTGGTGTCATCCCAAGGCGTGTCTGTGGATCCGAGTAAGGTGATCGCGGTGAAGGAGTGGGGTCAGCCCACGACGCCCACTGAAGTTCGTAGTTTTCTGGGCTTGGCGGGTTATTACCGTCGATTCATTAAGGGCTTTTCTAAGGTTGCTATCCCATTGACGAATTTGACCCGGAAAGGAGTAAGATTCGTTTGGGACAGTGCATGTCAAGCGGCTTTCGATGAGCTCAAGGATAGACTGACTTCAGCTCCAGTCCTAGCATTGCCAAGGCCGGGATTGGAATTTCTTGTCTTTACCGATGCATCCCTTCTGGGGTTGGGAGGTGTTCTTCAACAAGAGAGACAACCTATTGCGTACGCTTCTCGTAAGTTGAAGCCTCACGAGAGGAACTATCCAGTGCATGACTTGGAGTTCGCCGCCGTTGTATTTGCCTTGAAGATATGGAGGCATTACCTCTTGGGGGAAAAGTTTAGTCTTTTCACCGACCACAAATCGCTCCAATACCTATTTTCCCAAAAGGATTTGAATATGCGTCAGCGTCGTTGGTTGGAGTTTGTGAAAGACTACCAATTTGATATTCATTATCACCCCGGAAAGGCGAATGTGGTAGCAGATGCCTTGAGTAGAAAGCCTGATGGAGACTTAGCTGAGGTGTGGAAAGCTAAGTGGAAAGAACTCAGCCTGGAGGATGCAGATGTGAGAGCATTCCTTTCTGTGATGACGGTTACTCCCACGATTATAGCAAAGATTGTGGAAGCTCAGAAAAGAGATAAAGTTTGTCAAGATCATACACGCCAGTTGTTGTCTGAGGGAGCGGAGTCGTACTCAATAGGTTCCGAGGGTGGACTACGCTTCCATGGAAGACTTGTGGTTCCCGATGATGGGGATTTGAGACGTGCAGTTATGGCGGAATCCCACGGGTCCAAGTTTGCGGTACATCCTGGCGGGGACAAGATGTACCAAGATATGCGTCGTTTGTATTGGTGGGCGGGTATGAAGAGGGATATCTCCGAGTTTGTGTCTCAATGCACTACTTGTCAGTTGGTTAAGATTGACCACCAGCGACCGACAGGTTTGTTACAACCGCTCGAGATTCCCGTTTGGAAATGGGAGAGCATTTCGATGGACTTTGTTACGGGTTTGCCTAAGATCGCAAAAGGGTCATGACTCAATTTGGGTGATTGTCGACCGTTTGACTAAGTCGGCACACTTCTTGCCTGTGCGCACCGATTATGATACCGCTCGTTATGCCCAGTTGTTCATTGAGGAGATCGTCAGACTCCACGGGGTACCTTTGAATATTGTATCCGATCGAGATAAGATATTCGTGTCCCACTTTTGGCAGAGTTTCCAGGGAGCTATGGGGACCGAGTTGAAGTTAAGCTCTTCCTATCATCCTCAAACAGACGGTCAGACCGAGAGGGTAAACCAGATGTTGGAGGATATGCTTCGTATGTTCATACTCGACTTTAAAGGCAGTTGGGAACAATACCTTCCGTTGGTTGAGTTTGCTTATAACAACTCATACCAATTCACTATTGGAATGGCACCTTATGAAGCTCTGTATGGCAGGCCTTGTAGGTCGCCCGCTTGTTGGTTGGAAGTGGGTGATAATAAGTTCCTTGGACCTGAAATGATCCAAGATACTTCTTCGAAGATTGAGCTTATTCGAAATCGCATACGGATCGCCCAAGATCGTCAAAAGAGTTATGCCGATGCGGGTAGGAGGCATATGGAATTGGAAGTTGGAGACCAAGTGTTGGTACGAGTGTCCCCGATGAAGGGCATTAAACGTTTTGGGAAGAAAGGAAAGCTTGCACCCCACTTTGTTGGACCTTTCCCGGTGATTGCAAAGGTTGGGCCTGTGGCATACCAACTTGCCTTGCCAGAACCTTTACAACAAATTCATGATGTATTTCATGTCTCCTCTTTGAAAAAGTACAGAAGGTGTGAAGGTGCCCTTTGGCACATCCCTTTCGAAGATATTGAGTTGCAGCCCGATGTTTCTTATGAAGAACAACCGGTTGCTATCCTTGAGTTTGGAGAGAGAAAGTTAAGATCTCGTGTGGTGCCCCTAGTGAGAGTCCATTGGAGTCATCATCATGCAAGCGAATCAACTTGGGAACGCGAGGATGAGATGCGGGAGAAATATCCACATCTTTTCTCATGAGGTACACCTGAATTTTGGGGGCAAAATTCCCTCATAAGGGGGGGAGTATGTAATAACCCTCGCTTATGAGACCGTATTTTATGGTAATTACTTATTATAGTAATTAGAGACCAGTGTTGGGTTATGATTTGAATGTTAATTCAATGTAGAAAAGCTGATATTTATTGTGAGTTTGCATACATATCATAATCATGGGAAATATTGCTATGTCATGCTTATTAATATCATCTGAATATAAAATGATATTTGACTTAATTATGAGACCGGAACCTAAATTGAATGTTAAAATGTCCAAATGATAATTTGGAGGTTGTAGTTGATTCCGGAATGTGCGAAATAGTCAAATAATGTGCCATGTTGTATTTTGCAGTTTTGGGCATTTTTGACTGGTTGTGCCTTAATTATGCTATTGCGTATTATTTTATCGCACTTTTGGTTAATTAAGTGGGGCATTTACCTTAAGTCACGACTTAAGCCTATTAAGTCTTCTAATTTCCCCAAAATCCCTTCCTAAACCTAAGAGAGTAAGAGAAGAGTAGAGAGAAAGCTTTGGAGATTGAGAGAGAGATTGCTACTACACCAAGGAATCTGCATATTTGCTGAATCAAGGCAAGTTTTTACTTGATATTTGTGTCTTGAGATAAATGATTTGTTGTGGTAATGGTGTATTGATTTTAGTTTAGCACACTTAGGGTTTTCTTATGTATTTATGGGTTTTGATTCACTCAAAGATGATTCATGAGGTTCTAAGATGATCAATAGCATCATTGATGTTCTTATAGTGTTGGTATATGAGTTTGGTTTGGAGAAATTTGAGTTGGGGTAGAAAATGGAGTCCAAGACTCCATAGCCATTTCTTGGCAAAATCGCAGGCCCGAATCGATTCGCCCCCCTGGGCGAATCGATTCGGTTAGGTCCAGTGCCCAGGTCTTGTGAACCGAATTGATTCCAAATTCATCCGAATCGATTCTGCAGTTATGCAGAAACCTAGATTTTCTGACCGAATCGATTCGGCTCTCATCCGAATCGATTCGGCAATTATGCAGAATCTCAAACTTTCTGTCCGAATCGATTCGGCCAAGGGGGCGAATCGATTCAGTAGCCCTGCACTTTTTGAAATTTTTCTTTTTCATTTTTAATCCCTTTTCTTTAAGACTATTGATTAGGGACCTTCTTAAATGAAGTAAACATAGGGTTTAGAGTTCTAGTTGAGTTGGGTCGACATCCTAGACTCGAAAGGGTTCATCTAGGATTCATTCAAGGGGGAATTTAAAGTGATGCTTAGGCATTTCTTTTGTCTTGTGGTTTTATAAGGGTTTAGAATCTATTAAGGTCAATTTGGAGACTTTAGAATTCAACTCGAGTTAGATTTGACTTGATGGTTCATATTAAAGCGTAAAAGAGGCCTTGGGGATAACTTTGGAGTCTGAATTCTTTTTGAGGATACTATGTCGGTACGAATTACATATAGTCCCGATTTAACTTATACATTTATTAAAATGGGAAGTTGATAAGGTAAATGATAATTTACTAAATCATGAAATGGAAATTAATAAAATGGATGTTACACACCTCTCTAAATACCATCTTAAGGGAAGTCCGTGCGATAGGCGAAGCCCCCTGGCTAATGAATGCAGGGTGGATATAGTCCTAGGACATATGAGCGCTTGTTTTATATTTTTCTGCGATGGGTAGGAGATTCTGGGTGTGGTCTTGACTACCCCGCAGGCATATGGCCGCTTCCCGATGCTTTCGATAGGATCCCAGGTTGTCTTATGTTAGGCCCTGGAAGATGATGGTTATTTAGGGACGCGCACAGTGGGGAAACCCGGACGGGCGGTCTTAGAATCGTTATATTTATAATTATGACTATTCTAATTATCGAGTTGGACTCGATGGAACATTAATGCCATAAAGAGCAAACTTATGCCACAAAGAGCATGCTATTGAGATTAGTGCCATATAGAGCACATGATGAAATTATATTCCTGATAAGGAATGGAAAAGAAGATAAAAATGGAAATATGATGAATGATGATAAAGGTTCATAAGCACTTTTAAATTCCGTTTTTAATATGAATCTCACTCTATGTAGTCCTTTATTGGTTTTAGTTCCTTCTATGAGGTACCATGCTAGACTATCTTCCATGCTTACTTGCGCATCATTATCATACCTGTCATTTATCTATTTGATCACATATATCCGGCCCTGACCAGTTTTCCTTTCTTGTTGTATATGTATATCTATATAATCCGTTCAGGTGTTCCGCCGCACGGTCGCCCGTAATGACCTTTCCTTCCACATGTTTTGAGGAGCCGTGACATTGTGCGGGTTTCACGGGATTTTGTGTAGACGCCTCCGTTTATGTTTCTAGTTATGTTCAGTTTATTCGGGCTTGTTGCCCAAACCTTTGTAATTGTATAATGGATTTATTATGTAACCCTTGGTACTAGATGTATGTTGTATGGTTGTTATTGACCGACCTTTCGTTCGATCCATTTGTATCATTTGGGTTTCTCATATACGCTTGCGGGGGTTTCCACCCTCTATTTCTATTATGGGTTGTTGAAAATGTTTTCTTTTTATTTCAAATCAAAGTTTTTGATAACCCGTTTTCTGGAATATAGAGTGGTTATTCCTTATACTTTGCATATTGTTGTGATGTTGAGAATGATATTTATCAATGATTTCCTATTTTATCGGGGTATGGGGCTGGCCACCCTTTATTTCGGATAGCGGGTTGTCACATCCTTTTGATTGTGATTAATTTTCAGTCACAAATGGACATTTTTGTTGTAAAAGGAAAATAATCCCAAAGGGTGGTTTTCACAAACTTCCAATTTTAAACCAATTTTAGTTCATCCCTAAAACATGCAACTACGTGTCTTCAAACTTTTCTTCAAAATCTTCAACATCAAATCTCAAAGCTTTTCACATCAGGGTGTGCCAAATGATCCTCATCTTTGTACCTACGCACATGAGATAAAGCAAAATACCTTCGTGATGCATCGAGTTTGAAATAAGATATAAGCATAGATCAATCAATACAAAACTCAAAATCTACCCCATAATGCAAAAACTCCCCCATAAAATCATAATTCGTTCTCCCCTTTTTTATTATGTCCCCAAATAGACTCATAAGAAGAAACAAACTAAACATTGAGTGTCACAACAAAGCATAGCAAATATGGATCAAACTACGTATGCAAAGGAGTAACTCAAGGGCTTCCAAATCATCCGCAAACTATTTTTGATTTTTCAATTTTTCATACAAAAAAAATGTTACAAAAAAATCACACCATGAATTTTTTACACTAAGATAACCAAATCAGGTAAATAGTATGAAAGGGTGTGAAAATATTTGATAGGAAATAAAACTCAATCACGTCATATGTGCACGATGCATATTGTATATTCCTAATGAATGACCATAAAAATCGTCCTTAGGTGTAAAAAAGTTGAATTTAGGTGACATTGTCTTAAATCAAAATCAACAAATCAAAGTCTATATGATTTTCACACCAATAACGTCTAAAAACCTTTTAACGTTTTTTCAAGGATTTTTAAGGACATGCAAAGCCGTTTGAATTATCCAACCAAACTCCCTCATATATATCTTCTTTTTTAGGAGATCAAAATTCTCAAACATTGGAGAATTGGAGAAAAACCTAAATGGACCACTTTTGGCATAATATTCCTTTTTTTATTTCCTTTGAAAAAATTCGGGCTCTTTTAAACCTCTTTGGATCCCGGATAATAAAATACCTTAATTTTTTTGGTCCAATTAAACGGTGTCTTAATCGTAAAGGATAAATGTGTACTTTTCATATCCCTTCACCAATTTTTTAAAAATTCACGGCAAACGGTTAAAACATGCACACCTTTTATTATCTTGATTTATCGCATTTGGTTTGTTTTAATAGACAAAATTGAGATGAAAACAAGCAAGCAACATGTGATTTGACAAGAACAATAATCAAATAAATTCGTGCTCGTGTGCATCAAAGGACAAAGTGAGTCAATCATGTTGGTAATAACACTTAATTATATCTTAATGACTCGAAACATTACAAAGCACAAGAATGACATGACCTATTGTCTTAAAAAACTATCAAAGAGTCACATGGACATGTAATGAGTTTGTGACTTGGTCATCCTAAATGTTCATTCATATACGATGCTAAACAAAATACATAAATCTTTTTGGATTTTTCAAAAAAAATTATCAAAATAAAATCTTTTTTTTATTTTTCAAAATTTTCAAAAGCAAAAAATTATACAGAAAGTACGTGTCATAACGCTAGCAAACATAAATATCATGAAACCAAAAAAAAAACTAGAGTATGACAAACATGCGAACACAATCATCTATATGATATGGCAAGAGAAGAGTCATGTGCAAGCAAACGAGAATTAACAAGTCTACCATCTAGTGCCTCTAAAAGTGATTTCCTAACCCAAACAAATGTGAAACGACGTGTGGGGACTTTAGGAACCAAGGGAACACTAGACATAAACTTCCTAGGACCATTTCTAAGATCAAAACAAAATCTCCTCAGGTGATCTTTCCTACCACAATGTGAACATCTGTAAATGGGTGGAACGACACCTATGGGTTGACCTTTTCTAATCTCCTTGGGAACGGTTGACCCTTTAAAACAAATAATGGTTTTGGCTTTAGCCACGGAAGCTTTAGAACATGACGAGCCGTTACCATCACTATCAAACCTACATGAATCATTTAAATAATTTTTCAACTTCAAAATATTTGATTGAAGCAACGAATTAGACTCTTCCAAAGATAGGGATTTGTTTTTCAAATGATCAATTAAACTTAATAGTTTATCATGCTCCCCCTCAATTAATACAAACTTATCCCTAAGAGTCTTTTCACGTGCCATAAAATCATCGATTAATTTTTTATCCTCGATGGCACAAACGGGAACCCTAGAATTTTTAAGTCCTCCAATTCCTTCTCTAAACTAGGACTCTCTCATCACTCTCCTTTTTGGCAATTTTAAAAGAATTAAAATCAATACACCAATTACCAAAGTGCTCACGACAAGTATCACTTTAAGTTTGAAACGTTTGCAAATGTTCAATCTTACCTTTAAAGAGAGAATTTTCTTTTTCCAAAACTTTAATTCTTTTGCAAAGTTTCAAATTCAAAAATTTTAAATTTTCAGCATGGTCATGAACTTTAACAAACTCATCTCGATTAACACAAGCAACAACATGAGGATCCATCAAGAAAAATAAATTAGGAGAGGAACACAAATAACCACCCAATAAAAATTGCTCTACAGGATCTACACATTAAATTAGTGCAATAGTCTCTAATACCAATTTGACGACGTGAGAAGTCAAAATGTATTAAAAACAAATCCTTAAAAAATCAGGATCACGCAATAAATTAGCGTAACCCTCTCTGATACCAAGTTGTAAAGGGAAAATAATCCCAAAGGGTGCTTTGCACAAACTTCCAATTTTAAACCAATTTTAGTTCATCCCTAAAATATGCAACTACGTGTCAATACAAATAAGATATAGCATACGACACAATAATTCAGGAAAATTCCCCGAAGGGCAAAACCTTTTTATTTCTAGAACTTTGACAAGTTTACACGACCATTAACTTACATATAATCTTGATATCGCCCATAAGAGTAACACATGTCGTCTTTGTCAAACCTTCAAAGCATTTTCTAGAAATTAGCAGTGGTTCACACGTAACTACCACAAGGACACGCAGTCATAAACTTCTTAGAGAATAACTCTAGAATAGCACGCAACTCTAGGTTGTAGAGATCTCCCCACAAAGGATGAACAAAAGCAAAGTTGTGATAGGGTTCCAAAATATTCACAAAAGTAATTGGGATTTTTGGTGTGAATCAAACATGAGTTTTAGGACTAAAAAATATGAAGACTTGATGTATTTTGTCTCTAAACAATGTCTCTCAAAGTCTTGTAAAAACACATCACCGAAATACCCCTTTTATAGGAAAATAAAAAACTGAGTTGGTGGGTTTTTTCGCAGGCCGGATCGATCCGAAAATATAAGGGGAATCGGTCCGTGTAAATCGGATCGGTGTGATTTCTTTAAAAAATGGGTCGGTCTGGTAGAATGCAAATATAGATAGTGATTTGAACCCATCGGATCGATCCAATTACTTAAAAAACGGATCGATCCAATTTTCCAAAAAAAAACTCTTTTCTCAAAAGCCTCTTATTTTCCTGAAAAAAACTTACTTCTTTTATAAAAACATTTTAGAAAACTTTCCCAATACAGAGTATGAACTTTAAGGGACTTTAAACAAAACCTTACCAAGGTCAATCCCGTAGAGGCTATAATGTTGAAGCACCTTGATATTCAGATGGGTTTGTTGTAGATGCGATCTTGAACTTCAATGATGGTGTAGCGGTATACGACATACTAAATGTTGATGGACAAAAAAGTCCGTACATTTGTAAAAAGTACCTCCATAATATTAATGAATTTGTTGTTAATAATTATGAAGAAACGAGGATTTTCTGAAAATACTCTTACTAAATTATTTAACAAAAGTTAAATCAGTTTAGTATGATCCGAATTGTTTTCTTGAAGAAACTCTTTTCTAAACTAGTTATAAGAACACAAGATGTGTTTGAATATTGTGAATGTGAAATTTTAGTTACTTAAAATCAGGATTTAAAATCCCAATAAGTAAGTCTAACAGTGCAATAATATGATTGAAGAAATAAAAAACACACAATGCAAGGGAATTTTTAATGTGGTAAAACCTCACCCAAACGGGGAAACATCCACAGAGGTCTCTACACCTAAAAAAAATCCACTAGAATGAGTTTTAGGTTACAAGAAAGGAACGAACTAGACACACAAATACCGACCTAAATCTAAGTTCATAACGTATACGAGCTCCGTTAGGTAACTCTAACTTCTTTTAAGGCTGTGATTAGTTCTTGTCATCCTTTAACTTGTCTCCCAGCTCCTTCTTTATGTCGACTCTAAATGGTCAAAATATCTCTACCAACACATTGTTTTAAGTGATGTTGTGTGAAGGTGTTATGAGTGAAGTTCCTAACACATGCATGTACTCACACACACTTATAAAAACAATTCCTACGGATTACAGAAACTGTCTAAGTATGAAATGAACTATTTCACACTACTGAAATTATGTATATTCTTGAAATCTCAGTATTTACAGATATTTTTTATCAACAATCTTTTAAAAAGAAAGATCCTTCGAATCTTATTTTTGTATAAGTTTTTCAAAATGTAAAACTCATATGTGAAATGTATAAACCCTAGTTTCAGTTTTGTAAAATGAAATAGATATTTGTTGGATATAACTTGATAAAAAAGTTTTTATACAGATCCAACAAGAGAGGTTGATTTCTAAAATAAAGAAATCAAATCTAAACACTACTAAGTGACTGCATTACTTTTGAATTAAACATACAACATTATATGAACAGAAACGAGTTTTAATCCTTAATGAAGGTGTTAGACAAGAGATTAAAACCAAAGAGGTGTTGAAAAAAATCAAACCAGAAAACCCTCAAACTCTCAAACACTCAAAAATATTTTCTGAAAAAAAATTGGTGAGAGTTTTGTTTGGATTTTATAATTTCTCTCAATTTATTTCTCTTTCTTCTCTCTCTCTCTCTCTCTCTCTCTCTCTCTCTCTCAGACCTAAGATCTCCCAAAAATTGTAAATGAGGGGACGATGGGTCTTATTAATAGGGAGGATAGAATGGTCTAGAAGGTCAAACGTAATAGACGGTTGAGACGAGTTTGACTATTCGAAGAATTAATCTAAAGGCTCATAATGCACCGCCTTTATTCACTTGATGGTTGGTTCATAAGGATATCACAGGGATCATCTTAGAACACATGCAGAACATTGATAAAGATTGATCCAAAAATGATAAATGATTCTCACATTTGTGAGTGTAAACAAACACAAATCTAACCGCTGTTATGCCAACAAGTGTAAGGCTCATATAGATTGAAAAACGTGTGTTTTTGAAGTTTTAAAAATCTTATTTGCTAGCCAAGAATTATGTAGCATTTTCAGATTCTACCCATCACTGATTTTAGAAAGTTTTGGAAATACAATTTCAATCCCAAACATTTTAAAACCCTAAAATTTATTTTTAGAAAAAGGTTTTTAAATGTTTAAAAATTCCTAAAAAAATCCTTACAAATTATAGAAAAATTCTTTTAGATTAAAACAACACACACACACTTCATATATGTCCTAAAATATGATAAATGCAATCCTAGAGTGTGCAGTGTTATTGGATTTCTACCTGTATGACCATATACCTTGTTGATGTAGACATCTTTGAGATCATGAAGAGGAATTGAGGCACAAGGGATGACAAAATTTTTGTCTATATTTTCAAACTAGATAAGCTCCTATATATAGACTCAAGTAAGTCACATATACAGTGTGCTTTAGTTTCTTGAAGAAAAGTAATGACACATGTCTTTATGAACATAAAATGACAATTTATGGTGTCATAATGACACATATATGTTTTTTACAAAGTGTTTGTAAAAGGAATGGGAAAATGGTGATTTTTGTAAAATAAAGGGTCTTAGTGGTTGGAGTTCCTCATTTGACCTTATCGGTCATTTTTATGAAATATGAATGAAATAAATAAAGTGACATAAAAAAGGTATGAAATGTAAATGTAAATGTGAATCGTAAGGATGACAAAAATGGTGGAATATTGTGGACATTTGATAAAATATTAAAACACATGAATACAAACTCGAATGCAATCGGGAAAGAATTAAGAAGGGCCTCGAGCCCTAGGGTTAAAGACCTAAAATCCCTGGTCAGAGTATATGATAGCGTAGTCAATGGTGTGGAGCCCGTTAAGGTAAATAGTTAATTGGTAAATTTTGAGGACATGATAATATTGATAACGGAATAATGGGAATAGGAACGAATAAGGTTGAACTAAGAATTATAAATAGGACAACCTAATGAAAATGGTAAAAATGGAGACTGGTGAATAAAGATGATTAATGGTCTCTAATTATATGAAAGTTTGGTATAACTTGGTAAGTGTGGGTATGAGTATGTAACTCAGTTTACATTGCATGGTAGTTACATTTATGCTCATGGAATGATAACAATTTCAAAATTGCTAAAATAAATGTTATATATATAGCCTTTTGGTATAAAAATATACTGCTTAGTATTTCCCACCCTGCTAAGCATTTTGCTCACCCCTACTTTTCATGTTAAAACCCCCACTCCTAGGTACTTCCGTAAGGACGCAAGCAAGTACGTTAGTAAGGATCCCGGGGACATGAATCATCGTTAGATCTCTACCATGATATTTGAAAATTATGTTTGGGATTATTTAATTTTGTGTCACTTAAACAACTTTTTATTCGAGCCTTGTAACAATTATTATAATAATACAGGGTTGTATGTCTATTTTCATTGTATCAGCATCATTGGACTCAATGGAATTTTCTAATATAAATGTTGCTAATTAACTTAATCACTTAAATGGGTAACCTAGTTTTTAAAATCAAAACTGGTTAAATTGTCTTTTATTCCTTATAAAATGATGTAAATTAAAGGCTTTTCCTGAATAATAAAATTGGACTTTCCCCCTCCCACCTTAAAACCTTGGTTCGGGTACGGGTTGACCCAACGATCGCCCAAATCCCTTACAAATGGTATTAGAGAATTAAGATCCTCGTGTGTGATGGAGTGTTTTACGCTATGTTAGTACCTTTCTTGATACATTCCATTCCATTACAGTTATAGTTTTTGCTTTCATTTTCATTACCGTGCTGTATTGAACTCTCCTTTCTTGTGTAAATAACCACAAGTCACGGTGGCGGTAGCGGATCAGGGAATAGTGAGCTCAATGCATAGGACAGGCCATGCGTAATGTTGTCAACTCCCTCTCTCAGCAGCAAAGAGCCAACCACAGTGGGATGGTTGAATGTACCACTTTGGCCACCATTTTGAAGGAGTTCAGGAGGTTGAACCCACCGACTTTTAATGGGGTAGCTGGCACCGATGCCGTATAGGAGTGATTAGATGAGGTCACTAGAGTCATTGAAATTTGCTGGCGTGCCAGCTCGGCATAAGGTCAAGATAATAACCTTTAAGCTCATAGGGCAAGCTCAACACTGGTGGGGTGCATAGTCAGCCAGTATGATGTAGGCCATTGATTAGTAAGGCTTCAGGGTTGCATTTCTGGACCATTACTTCCCTCAGACATTCAAATATGCCACGAATGATGAGTTTCAGTAGTTTATTTAGGGAAAGATGCCGGTCAATGAATATAATGTCAATTTTGAGAGTTTATCTAAGTATCTGGAGGCAGTGCAAAAAGATGAGGCTAAAAATAAAAAGCTGTTTGTCATTGGCCTTAATCTCAGTATTTGACGGATCGTGACTGGTTTTAATTTATTAAATTTAAGGGATGTAGTTAAGAAACCCATCAAGCTTGATCTCAAAGTAGAGGATGGCAAGTCCATCCGTAAGAAGAAGGGGAGACCAGCGAGTCCCAACTTAGTGGCCATAAGAAGTTCAAAAGCAGTGATCGAGGCTTCTTTGTGAAGATTAAGGCTGTTATGGGTATTGGTTCATTTTCCTCCCAATGTACCAATGATCATCACCCGATATCCCCTACAAAGAGGACGTGTTTTGCGTGTGGGTCCTCTGGCTATTTCAATAGGAACTACACATAGAGACCTTCTGGGAATCAACGCGACAGTCAGAAAAATATCAATTATGTACCAGGCAAGAGTTTTAGTTATACATCCCACCCAGTTATAACCATTTTCATTCGATTATCATCAGCTCGCAAGGCATAATATGGATAGTTCACATCCCAATTAGAGTCAGAGTAGCCATGGGCAGAGTCAGGTGACCGGTGGATAAAGTAGTAGGTTCTACCCCAATACTTTTATGCCATGTCCCAGTTTACAGATCCTTTTGATGATCCATTGCTCATGGAAGGTGTGATTCTATTATTCAGCACATGGGTAAATGCATTATTTGATTCAGGTTCATCGCATTCATTTATCTCGAGTACTTTAGAATTCAGTATGGGATTAGAGGTAAAACAATTTTACCCTCCCATCTTCATAGGAATCTCAATTTGTGGCATTATAGTTCTCGATAGGGTTTTTCATAGTTGCATGGTAATGGCTAGAGATCTTATTTTATAGTATGACTCGATTCTCATGGACGTGGATGGGTTCAAGGTGATCCTCGGTATGGATTGGTTTTCATGTTTTGACCCTACTATCGAATGCCATTGGCATAGTGTCTCGGTGTCTCTCCCAGACGTATCTCTCCATTATTTCAATAGCGAGAGGGATGTAGGTTATCCTTCTAAATTTTCTACCGTGCGAGAGAATAAGCGGTACTTTGGGTGGTTGAGCAGTATGGTGGCTCAGAAGGAGACCGATCGAATGTTGTTAGATTATCCTATGGTGTGGGAGTTTCTCGACGTGTTCTTTAACGATCTTTCTGGTTTACCCCCACACCGGAGGTCGATTTTTCTATAGAGGTGCATTAAGGCATTTCGCCTAACTCTATACCACCTCATATGATGGCTTTAGTGGAATTATAGGAGCTGAGGATTCAATTGGAAAATTTGACCAGCAAGGATTTCATCCATCCCTAAGTATCCCCTTAGGGAGATCCAATCCTTTTTAGCCAAAAAATGAAAAATCCGTACAGCTTTGTATCGACTATATGCAGCTAAATAGGGTGACTGGGAGGAATAAGTACCCTATCCCCCGTATCAACGATTTGTTCGACTCATTCCATGGGTCGGGAAGGTTTTCAAATATTGACCTGTGGTCTGGGTACCATCAGTTGCATGTCAGTGAGAATACATTCCTAAGACATCATTTCGGATGTGGTATAGGAATTATGAGTTATTGGTAATTCCCTTCGATCTGATGAATGCCCTAGTAGAATTCATGGACTTGATGAATCGTATCTTACATTGTACCTAGACCAATTTATAGTGGTCTTTGTGGATGATATTTTGGTCTACTCGACTTCGGATGTTGAGCATGAGGAGAAAATTCGCACGACGCCATAAGTTCTCAGAGAGAGCTAGTAGCCACCAAATTAAATAAGTGTGAGTTTTGGATGAACGGTGATAAGTTCTTTAGCCACGGGGTTTTCGGTGAGGGAATTTTTATTGATTCATCCAAAGTTGAGGCCTTATGAGTTGGGATAGGTTGAAGATAGTTACGAAGGTGCACGGGTTTTTAGGATTGACTGGTTGCTACAGAAGATTTATGTAAGATTTCTTGAGGGTTTTATTGCCACTCACTCTGTTTACGTAAAATGATGTTCGCTTCGAGTGGTCATAGGATTGTAAGTTAGTCTTTCAGTAATTGAAGCTTAGATTGACTTAGGCACCCATTCTTATCCTTTTAGAGCGAGACAAGGCCTATACTGTGTATTATAAAGCTTCTAGGTCAGGACTTGGCTCAGGCTAGTGCCGAATAATGTCAGTTAAGTGTGCATGAGAGGAATTACCCCATCCATGAGTTGGAGTTAGATACAGTAGTGTTGACATTAAAGATATGGAGATACTACCTATATGGTGAGCGGTTTGAGGTGTATACGGACCATAAGAGCTTACAAGACATTTTCATTGTGCGCGATTAATTGGTTATAAATTATTCGTATTTATCCCCATAAGTTAGAGACTTTTAGCACTATGTGTGATGTAATTCGAGTTGATTTATATCATATCATTGCTACTGACATTTTCTAATGAGTACACCAAGTTTCGTGTATTTTTTTTATCGATTTTGCAGGTATCTAGTACACGCAAAGAAAGAAAGAAAGAAATCGGAAGAGAGAAAGTTACAAAAGAAGAAAAGTCAAAGGAAAAAGAGTAACTTTGCATCAGGAATTCAAACGAGAAGCCTAAAGAGAAATTGAAAACCTCGGGTCTGCAATCACATAGGAAGAAGCGACATCCAAATCTGAGTCCCGGATCTAAAGTTATGAATCTTCGAATTTGAGAGAAAATCAAAAGGAAGAAATATGTTCTGAAAGAACCAAATCGAACTGATGAAAAGGGAAAATGAACCGATCTAGTGCTGCCAGTTTTTCTATAAGAAGCGAAACGAATCGATGAAGTGGAAAAAGAACTGATCCGATGCTTGGTGAATCTTCCGTAAATGACGAAACGAACTGATGTTGAGAAAAAAAAGAACCGGTCCGGTGGTACAAAATCCTCTGTATAAGGTAAATCGAACCAATGCCCCTGGCCCGGATCGGTTCATCTGTCAAAATTTTGATTTATCCTTCTACAAAATTAGAGTTGTGCATTGACAAAACTCTTGTAAAAATGTAGTCTTTTTATTCGAACGTGTTTTGAGACTTAAGAGAGTTCCTTTTGCATAGTTTTAGAGAGAGAAAGAAGTTAAGAACCCGGGAGCTCAAGTTTACAACTTTATGATTTTCAATTTCAGATTTCTATAATAAAGTTTGTTTCTTCTTCTTCCTTAGTGTTTGAATTGATTAATTTGTGTATGGTTTGTTTGTTTCCAAAAGTTCTTAGATTCTCTTTCTTATCTAGGTTTAATTTCATAATGGTTTTGATTACATGCACAATAGAAAACATCATTTTAATTAATTGCACCATATTAGGCTATATTTTTAAGGGTTGGAATGCATGAACCCAACCCAATGTGGTTTGCATGAATTTAAAATTACTTCCATGAATAAATAAATGATTTGATCGTGTTGTGTAGTAGTCATAACCGTTGTAGGACTTTTAACCTCGTTATCCCTAGGTAACCAGAGTGTTTAAGCGTGCTACGCACGTGTTGGCTATTTCAACACTGCTTTATTCTTACTCTTTATTATGTATGATGCGTGCTAGTGTCCTCATATATGTAATGCTTGAGATTAATAAAGACTGGGTTTAATCAACTATCTAATTCACAACTAGTTTTATATCCCGTAAATGTACTAGGGTTTGGGGGATTATAGACCAACCTATTTTTCTCAATTCATAGTTAGTTAATCACATTATTTTACCTATGCTCACGTAGTTTAATTTAATTTGCATTTAGTTAGTAGAAATCAAACTCCAAACTCCAAAATCCATCACCTTTTCTTTTCTTTTTCTAGAGTCAGTTTAGGGTTAACCGTCTTACCTATCGTCATTATGTTCCACATCCTATTTCCCTGAGGATTCGACCCCGTCTTACTGGGTTAATTACTTACACGACCAGTTTGCACTTGAACCGAAATTATCACGCATTAGAGACACATTTTAAGTCGTGTCAAGCGTGATCTAAATCTTCGTCAAAGAATATAGATTGAACTGTTGGAAGACTAGGGATTTTCCTTAGAGTATCATCCCGACAAGGCCAATGTAGTGCCAAATGTTGTTAGTCGAAAGTATGAGCTTACGCTAGCAAAAATGAAGTGTTACTGAGCAAAGATGTTTGGTGAGTTGCAGAAGTTTGATTTGCATATATAGAAGGGTTGCAAAATGGCATAACTTTAAGGAGTGGTTGCTAGATCGCTCATTCTGTAGAAGGTGACAGAGACGCAGTCTTGCGATCCCGAGTTTGCAAACTATAATGATCACATTCAGAGTGGTGAAGTGTCCGATACTCTCACTGTGGACAAGGATGGGGTTATGCGGCGTAAAGGAATGATGATTGTTTTTATTATCGATGAACTTTAGGATGAGGTAATGGAGGAGGCCCATCACTTATGCTTCGGCATATATTTTGGTACCACTAAGATGTATGAGGACATATGCATATATTTTTAGTGGTCTGGTATGAAGAAAGATGTGGCATTGTATGTATCGAACTGCTACACATGCCAGTAGGTGAAGGCATAATGAAAAAAGATAGCAGGGATTTTGTAACCACTACTAGTAGCAGAATGGAAGTGGGAGCATGTTACGATCGACTTTGTCATAACTTTACCACGATCTGATCTTGGTCATGATGCAACCTGGGTTATAGTAGATCAACTTACAGAGTCTGTGCACTTTTTATCGATTAAGGTCACGGACAGCGTGACTAAGTTGTCAAAGTTGTATGTTCGAGAAGTATTCTATCTTCATTGCATTTTTCTCTCGATCATTTTGAACAGGGATCCTCGATTTGTGTCTCGATTCTAGAAGAAGATTTAGTAAGAATTGGGTATCGAGTTGAACATGAATACAACTTACCATCTCGAGATAGATGGGCAGTCGAAGCGGACTAGTCAGATCGTGGAAGACATGTTAAGGACTTGTGTTGATATGAGAAATCATCCACTTGTCGTTCTCGCATCAGCAAATCATGACTTAAATGCGTAATGAACAAGTAAAGTAAGTAAATAGAGAGAAGATAAGATATAGAGTGGTTCAGCCTTTGAAATAGGCCTATGTCCACCGTGTTGATCCGTTCTCATTACATGGTTGCATTGTACAATATAATCATGCCTAAAGAGGCATACAAGTATGAGAATAAAGTAGAGTACATGGTAGTATTAAAGATTTCGGTGTTCCGGGGAGGTGGCTGTGATGTAGATTTATGTCCCCCAAGGTGTATGTTGAGGTTGTGTAGAGAATCTATATTGTAGAACCTGCCCCGGGCATCGATCCCCTTCTTTCGAGGTCTGGTCCTCTATTTATATGAGGTAAGTGTGTTGTGTCACGTGCCCTGAGCACGTGACTTATATCAGGATTGAATTAGATGCGGATGAGGGGGATGCGGCCTGTAAAGCAAGCAGTGTTGTATCAAGCTGCTGGAGGTGTGCCGCGGCCCCTACTTGGGGAATACTTACTATGTTCCGTGCCCTATAATTCACAGGGCCGCACCCTGTGTCAACCATCTCCATGGCGTCTTGATGGCATGCCGCGCCCTGTGTGAGGTCTGGCCGCGCCCAACATGACCTAGGTATGACCGTGAACTGGAGAAGAATACCATCCGCGGCATGGTGCTATATTTGTACTATCAATAAGCCCCCAAGCCGTAGCGCCAAGAGAAATTAATTGGGGCTGCGACTTAGTGGCTAAGTTACCGCGGTGCTTCTAAAGTGATGATTCGTCTTCCGCGCTCCCTTATATAAATTGTTCCTGGCCGTGGACTTCATTACGTTTCCAAAACTTTGAGAGCACATCGAGAGTGAAATTCTGCACTTCCATTCCCTTGCATATTCCGACGACCTTCCAAGGCTGTGTGTGGTGGTGTAAGGCGGTTTGAAGCTGAGCACTACAAATTTCTTCATTTCTAAATGATTTTTCAACCACTCAACTTTCTTAAAAAGCCTTCAAAGTTTACAGTTTGCTTCCCTTTTGATATCATTTGTTTTTTCCTGGATTATTGGATAGAAATCTAGGGTTTTGTTTGTACGATTTTCTCTTTCCCTCATATGCTATACATGACCCCTGATCCTCGAAATGCCCCGAAAATCATATAGCTGTTCTTGGTGTTCATAGTCAAACTCTTCGTATTCTATGAGTTTGATCTTAAAATGATTAAAAGTTAGATGATCAACTGTTTAGGAGAGAGGCTGCGGCATGATAGGATTTCAATAATCCATTCCCCTGAACTGATGTGTCCCTCTGCGTCATACCATGCCAAATGGCCGCGGTCCCTTAGATTATCATCCGCGGCGTTGAATCACCACCCTTATTGTTTCGAACAACCTTCAAACTTTCATGAACCCAATACATATCCATGCTAGATAAGTGTAATTACTACTAGATTCCCCTAAATTGACTTTTAGCAAATTTAGGTATGGACGTGGCCAGGAATCTCTTAAAGCAATTCGAGCTTATAACCGCGGCCGTATATGTCTCGTTGCTGATGTGGAAGTAGCCGCGGCTAGTAGGGCCAGAGTACGATCCCATAAAAGTATTAGAGTTGGCCCATTAATAACTACGTTAGGGAAATAACTCCAAACATATTTTTACTATTTATAAATAATCCTTTCGCGGCTTCTTGAAGTCTTTTCGAAACCATACTGGCTGCGGTGCCTAACTACGAACTCTGCTTTTTAGGTACTGCTGCAGCCATATGAGCTTTGACCCAGACGAGTTCCTGAGAGGCTTTTGGGCAAAGCACTTTGGAACCTGTCCTCCTGAACTCCCTTTCGTTCTCCCTCTAAGATCAATAGGGCCTTACAAACTAACGGATTGCCCAAAGTGCGTGATAATAGACTCAGACTCCGTAGACTCTGCATCCGGGAAGGATTTTCAATCCGCATCGATGGAAGAGGAAGCCAACTCAAGCACACATCCAATGGGTGCAGGAGATGATGCCACGGATGTTAGAGATAACCCAGGTGGTACATCTAGGAGGGCTGAGAGACCCTTGGCTGCGCTTGATATCCGCAGCGCCATGACCCAAGATTGGGTTGAGTAGGTGGCTGAGGCCTTCGAATTTCCAGAAAATTTGAGGTACTCGTCTCCTGTCGCGAACCAAAGACCTTATTAGGTTCTAGCCGATGGATGAATTTGCTTCCCTCTACATGCCTTTATTTACGGGCTACGGCTGCCTGTTCCAGTTCTAATCCCCCACCTTTTTCAGACAATGAAATTGGCCCCAGAACAGTTGGATCCTAATGGCCGGAGAGCCATTCTTGCCGCAGTTGTCCTTTGGGAGAACTTGTTCAAAAAAGACATCACTCTCGTGGAATTCTTTCACTTCTACCGCCCAAAGGAGAACTCAGTGAAGTTCGCGGGCTACTACTACTTCTCGAGCCACGGTAGGGACGAGACCCTTTACACTGGGAGATCAACCAGTGTGAATAACTGGAAGGGGAAATATTTTTACATCTCTGGCGAAGGCTGGGAGATACACCCCGAGGATAATGAGAGGGAAATGTCGTATAGAATGCCGCGGCAGTGGGGGTCTCCCTCAAAATTAGGTAATAAGACTATAGTCACGTCCTCTCATATAAATTTGCATATTAACTTCGACTAACCTTTACATTGTATTTTCTGCAGCCCTTGACAATCTGCATTTGAACAAGCGGCAGGAAAAGAGAGTTGTCGAGGCCGTGGCAGTTCCTTTAAACATAAAAAGTTCAACACACTTGTAACGTCAACAACCATATTTGAAGCAGGATTTTTCCCCAACAAGTCCATTCCTCAACAGATGGGTGCGGAAGGTGAAAAAACAGGATCCCCCGGGAGGTGATTTTCTCAATTAAAATCAAAGTTAATAATTTCCTTTTTATGTAAAACACGAGATGATGCGGAAGCGTATATAAGTGATGGTTCAACAAATAAACAAAGCCGAATTTTATTTTCTTCAAAACAAATTAAAATAAGTTAATCCAAGTCCTAGAATTTGCCTAAGTCATAATTTTCAATTATCCAAAGTTAGACGAAACCAATTTTAGCAAATGACTTGAATAAACCAAATTTACCCAATATTTAATTTAGTCCCAAATTACATGAGTGTGATAATTAAACCAAATTTTATCTTGAATTTATTCTAAGCATGCGTTCTAAATTATGATGCAAGATAAAATAAACAATATCACACTACGCCGAGATGTACGAGGAAAAACCCAAGACGGGAAACAACCTCGGACGGCCCTAGCCACAAGTCCACTAGATATGGAATTACAATTACAAGACAGATAGACTTACAACGACTGACTCGATCCCTCTCAAGCCTCGACGCTTCTCCTCGTAGAAATCTCTTCCTAGCGAACAACCTCGGAACACCACCGCGGTCTCGGAATCCACCGATGGGACTTTATATGGTCACCGTCACCCAAGCATGGAGCCTTTCTCCAAGTGGGTAGAATCTTCAACAAAAAGTCTTCTTCTTTGATGGATGTAGAAGCAAACCAAAACTTCTCTTCTTGAATTCGGTAGAGATAAATCGGTGCCAAAACTCCAAGTAAAGATATGTATATAGAACTTGGATAAACAGCTATTGGGTGTAAACTCTAGAGTGTGTAGGATTTTTCATTAAAGAATAACACTCAAAACTTGATCTTTTTCCTTAAACAAATTTTCTCTCAAAACACTCTCTAGGAGTTTGTATGGTATGAAAAAGATAATTTGGAAAATGTCATTCTCGTACATTATTAAGTCTGAAAATTTTGGTTAAAAGCCAAGTGGGGAAAGTGGGTAAAAACTGCCAAAAACTGCTCAAAACTGTTCCCGCGCTGGCATCTCGTTCGAACGAACTTGACTCTCGTTCGAACGAGACTTCTAACGAGCGACCAGACTGGGCTCGTTAGAAACTCGTTAGAACGACCAAACTCGTTCGAACGACATATCGAACGACTGACCAGTTTAGTTTCGTTGGCAAACTCGTTCGAACGAAACCTGGTTCGAACGAAAAACTCGTTCGAACGACTAACCAAATTAGGTTCGTTGGCAGTCTCGTTCGAATGAAACCTCGTTAGAACGAAAAACTCGTTCGAACGTGATTTCGAACGACTTCCAGAAATTTTTCTAAAAATTCTATTTTGGCCCAGAAACTTTATATACGTTAAATTAAAGTTCCAATTAAATTATTCTGAAAGTAAAACATGGTTTTTATTAAACCTAACACTCAATAAATATTGTTCCAAGCTCCTATATAAATATAATTACATTCATACCTTGGGAGCATGGAACCTTAGTTGATGACGTAGAAACGAGGCACGCAAACCGGCATTTTGATGAAGCTTTAAATTCTTTGCCGCTATGTCTTCAACACATACTTCATAGGCTTGAGAATATTACAATTAAATACTATCCTATGAATAAATGTTTTTGTCCGGAATTGAGCCAAAACTATATATGGACTCAATTGGAAATTTGTGTCCTTACAAATCTCCCCCTTTGGCTATTCCGGGACAAAAACCAAACAAAAAATCCTAAAGGGCCGTCAAGCTCACTAGACTCAAAACATAACCCGCCCAATCTTGACTCAACCCAAGGATCAAACGCTTTGCCATTAAACAATGCTGCATTAGTAGAATTCCTGCACACTTAAGCAAACTCATCAAATGCATAGGGAATATCAAAATATAAAATGCAATTAATTAAATTATTCCCCCTAAATTAATTCTCCCCTTTTGTCAAACACATGACCTATTTAGAAAGACGTCTCCCCCTAAGATAAATCTCCCCCAAACGAAGATACGATAATAATAGGATTAGATACCATTTCTCCCCCTATCATCATTCTCCCCCTTTTTTGTTCAGGAATAGGCAAAGGATAAAGAACTAATAAACAGCATTTGGAAGCTTAAAGAAAAGACATGACAGCATATGGA
This sequence comes from Sambucus nigra, assembly GCA_949130495.1. NCBI lineage: Eukaryota > Viridiplantae > Streptophyta > Magnoliopsida > Dipsacales > Adoxaceae > Sambucus > Sambucus nigra. Next base: position 364,453,066 of record OX422222.1, read on the forward strand.
CAATAAAAACAAGGCAAAGACAAACAAATATCATATATATATATATATATATATATATATATACTATAAATATACCAATAAGTACGTGCATATATAGATAGATATAAACACACACATGACACAAAATACAATAAGTTTGCACACTCGTATGGCAAAAATGTGTCATATGGAAACGGAAGTGTAGGGGTGTGTACTAGAAACAATTAAATTTAGACCCAAACACTTAATAAACGTTCACGGAGTTCTCATTTGATTGTAAACTTCATCACATTGAAATATAACCTCATGTGACAATAAAGATTGAACTCAATGAACAAACATACACAATGCATACAAGCCTAGCATGATGATGATTCTACAAACCAAATAGAGTCATGACATTAAAGACAACTAGGATAAACGGACATTGTGCAAACCGTGGATATACCATCCAATTCTCCCTCAATGAGCATATATATTCTTTTGTTTTTTGAATGAATATATCAAACAAACATAGGCCTTGGCAATTGCTTTCTGTTTAATGCCAAATATTCTATTTTTAGGCCTTTGGATCATGTATTTCTTTTCGATCCAATCAACGGTGGCTTACAATCGCAAAGGATTTAATTCATCCTTTCGGAGCCCTTCCCCGTGCATATATTAATTTATCATGTTTTCATTTTTCACACAAATCTCACATGCAACGGATTTTGACATGCACTAGTCCTCCTAGGTCATAGATATGTAGATGACTAGATTGATAGGAGAACACCTCAAAAAGCTCAAATATAACATGTGACATTAAGATTTCAAAAGAGCTCGTGCATGTGTGAATAGAGGCATATAGAAATAGAATCCATTTAAACAATACAAAATCCAACTACTCCATATAAAGCATGGTAAAGAACATTTTAAGGATTTAAAATCTAAACCAATAGTTCTAGCCACGTGGGAGTGTTAAAGAAGGGATTCAAACACAAGTATATGCCACGTAAAGTGTGTCAAACTAAAATACACACACAAAAAAAATCTTTTTGAGTTTTTAACATTTTTAATCAAAAATAGATATTTACTCAAAAGGACAAACAAAAATCATTTGTATTTTTCATTAAGCTTAAATGAAATAAATAAAACACAAATGATAAACAAAAATCTTTTTATATTTTTCAATTAATTCAAAGACAAAATATAATACAAAAAGATAAACAAGTCATGATTTCTAGCATGGGATATGAAATAAGGCTATGACTAGAAAATGACTAAACAAGCATACATTTAGCATATGAATATAGCATGAAGTACAAACGCTAAAGTATGCAAACACTAACACATTCATCCATTAGATTTAGCAAGGGAGGAAGCATGTGTAAGTAAATGAGAATCAATAACCCTATTTTGTAAGGCAACCAAGTCAGATTTCCTAACCCAAATTAATGAGGAATGACTATTTTGGGGTGTAGGAACGTTAACTACCGTGGTTACTTTACTATGGGGTTTTCTAGGAATTCGTTTAAGATCTAAACAAAATTTCCTAAGATGACCTTGTCGACCACAATGTGTACAAGTGAGAACATGTCGAAAAGATTTACTTAAGGAGTGATCTTTAAAAGTATTCCTAGTTGATTCTCCTAAAACATTGGTTTGGGCATTATGAGTAAATTCATTACAAGGACTGAAGCCTAAACCACAAGTGTCATTTTTAATTTGGACCATTCCTAACATTTTATCTAGTTTTTCTGAACGACATTCCAAATCAAATTTGACATTACTAGAATCTTTTAATTTATTTTTCAATTCAGCAATGTTAGATTCTAGTAAAACATTTCGCTCTTCAAAAGCAAGAAGCTCATTTTTCAAGGATTCCATTAAACCCCTAAGGCTATCTCTTTCGCCTTCTACATAATCAAGCTTCTCTTGAAGAGTCCTCACATGAGTCCTAAGGTCTTCTATTAAGGCACTATCATCAACGACCTTGACACTCTTTCTTAAACAAGCTTCTAACTTCAAATTAGTTCTTTTCAAATTAATAGATTCTTTATATAATTCATGAAAAGCATTTTGAAGTTCACTCACATCAACCTCTTCTTCATTTTCACTCTCTTCTCCACTCTCACTACCATTAAAAACAAGGGAATCATGAACAATGACCTTGGAAGTGGCATGTGCTATCGTTTCATCAATCGATGAGTTGTCACAATCACTCACATGACTAGCCATAAAAGCCACAAAATTTTTCTTAGTGGGGGAATCGGGATTTTCTTCCTTATCACTATCACTAAGGGTTGCATTATATGCAGTGGATCGTTTACCCTCTTTCCTTAGTTTAGTGGGGCACTCATAAGCTCGATGGCCATAACCTTCACAACCAAAACACTTGTTAGACTCGTCCCTATCTAAATTGTCATTACTAGGTTTAGGGATTCTCTCGGCTTTAGAAATCTTCTCGCTTTTATCATGTTTAGAAGTATAAAATTTCTTAAAATCATTTTTAAATTTATCTTTGTTAAATTTAAGAAATTTTCTAAATTTGCGAGCAAACAAAGCCATATCTTCCGAGTCACTTTCACTATCGCTCTCTACTACTTGTTTGACCTCTTTTCGGGCTTTTAAAGCAACACCCTTTTCAATTTTCTTTTCAGTTTTAGAGGGAAACATATCTAGTTCATAGTTTTGTAAATCACCTATAAGCTCTTCTAATTTCGTAGAGGCTAAAGTGGGTAAAGAATTTAAAACGGTCACTTTAGGAATAAATCTATCGGGTAGGGACCTCAAAATTTTCTTTACAACACGGTCGTCAGGTATTTTCTCTCCCAAGTTAAAGGATGAATTAACAATATCAGAAAGTCTAGCATAAAATTTATCAAAAGTTTCTTTTTCATCCATTTTGATAGTTTCAAATTGAGTGGTGAGGTTTTGGAGTTTTGAAGCTTTAACGACACTAGTTCCTTCATGAGTTAATTGTAAAATATCCCAAGCTTCTTTAGCGGTTTCACACGTCATAATACGTCGGAATTCATCCAGTGCGACAGCGCTAAAGAAGGCATTTAAACCACGGGAATTAAAATTAGCAAGTTTAAACTCATTTTCAGTCCATCTATCGGCGGGTTTGATACAACGTTCATTTTCAACTAAGTAAGTTGGTGGGGAGTATCCGATAACAATAGACATCCAAACTCTCTCGTCGATAGATTTTAGTCCCGATCTCATTCACGCTTTCCAATACGCGTAGTTTGAACCATCGAAAATAGGAAATTTTGAAAATGGGGAAAAATCCATTTTGGCCAAAAAATAAAAAGATCTTAACGAAATAATTTATCGTTTTTGGCTCTGATACCAATTTGAAAAAACAGGATCCCCCGGGAGGTGATTTTCTCAATTAAAATCAAAGTTAATAATTTCCTTTTTATGTAAAACACGAGATGATGCGGAAGCGTATATAAGTGATGGTTCAACAAATAAACAAAGCCGAATTTTATTTTCTTCAAAACAAATTAAAATAAGTTAATCCAAGTCCTAGAATTTGCCTAAGTCATAATTTTCAATTATCCAAAGTTAGGCGAAACCAATTTTAGCAAATGACTTGAATAAACCAAATTTACCCAATATTTAATTTAGTCCCAAATTACATGAGTGTGATAATTAAACCAAATTTTATCTTGAATTTATTCTAAGCATGCATTCTAAATTATGATGCAAGATAAAATAAACAATATCACACTACGCCGAGATGTACGAGGAAAAACCCAAGACGGGAAACAACCTCGGATGGCCCTAGCCACAAGTCCACTAGATATGGAATTACAATTACAAGACAGATAGACTTACAACGACTGACTCGATCCCTCTCAAGCCTCGACGCTTCTCCTCGTAGAAACCTCTTCCTAGCGAACAACCTCGGAACACCACCGCGGTCTCGGAATCCACCGATGGGACTTTATATGGTCACCGTCACCCAAGCATGGAGCCTTTCTCCAAGTGGGTAGAATCTTCAACAAAAAGTCTTCTTCTTTGATGGATGTAGAAGCAAACCAAAACTTCTCTTCTTGAATTCGGTAGAGATAAATCGGTGCCAAAACTCCAAGTAAAGATATGTATATAGAACTTGGATAAACAGCTATTGGGTGTAAACTCTAGAGTGTGTAGGATTTTTCATTAAAGAATAACACTCAAAACTTGATCTTTTTCCTTAAACAAATTTTCTCTCAAAACACTCTCTAGGAGTTTGTATGGTATGAAAAAGATAATTTGGAAAATGTCATTCCCGCACATTATTAAGTCTGAAAAATTTGGTTAAAAACCAAGTGGGGAAAGTGGGTAAAAACTGCCAAAAACTGCTCAAAACTGTTCCCGCGCTGGCATCTCGTTCGAACGAACTTGACTCTCATTCGAACGAGACTTCTAACGAGCGACCAGACTGGGCTCGTTAGAAACTCGTTAGATATCTCGTTAAAATGACCAAACTCGTTCGAACGACATATCGAACGACTGACCAGTTTAGGTTCGTTGGCAAACTCGTTCGAACGAAACCTGGTTCGAACGAAAAACTCGTTCGAACGACATATCGAACGACTGACCAGATTAGGTTCGTTGGCAGTCTCGTTCGAACGAAACCTCGTTAGAACGAAATACTCGTTCGAACGAGATTTTGAACGACTTCCAGAAATTTTTCTAAAAATTCTATTTTGGCCCAGAAACATTATATACGTTAAATTAAAGTTCCAATTAAATTATTCTGAAAGTAAAACATGGTTTTTATTAAACCTAACACCCAATAAATATTGTTCCAAGCTCCTATATAAATATAATTACATTCATACCTTGGGAGCATGGAACCTTAGTTGATGACGTAGAAATGAGGCACGCAAACCGGCATTTTGATGAAGCTTTAAATTCTTTGCCGCTACGTCTTCAACACATACTTCATAGGCTTGAGAATATTACAATTAAATACTATCCTATGAATAAATGTTTTTGTCCGGAATTGAGACAAAACTATATATGGACTCAATTGGAAATTTGTGTCCTTACAGAAGGTAATTGACTGCGCCATGATTTTTACTTCGCGGTCACTTATGCTCTTGAACTTTGCTCATGTATGCTGTTGTTTTTTTAGGTGAAGAAGTTGACAGGGAACTGCTAGCAGCGCAACTAGCGGAGATGGATGAGGATGCAGTCGTCCTAAACAACACTGCGCGGAGCAGAAAGAGGAAAAGGTCCAGAGCTAAGGGACCTCTCGCGGCTCATTCCGAAGAAATAAATGCTACTCCTGTCGCGGCTCTCTCCGCCAACAAAACTACAACTCCTGCCATGAATAAAATGGCAAATGATGAGAACCTCCCGCATGTCGATTTTGATGATGACATAGGGGAAAACCTGGTCGCGACGGGCTTGATGTCAACTGATGTTCCCCTTCGCTCTACATTTCCGCCTCCGCCACCTGTTGTTGCAGTAAATGCAAATATGACCCCTCCTCAGTTCTGCGGCAAAGTTGGTTCTGACGGTAGATCGCGGCCCCAGATGAGACAGCCTGACCCAAAGTCCTCATGGGACACCACCGCAAAGGCCGCATGAAGAATGAAAAGAATTCTTGATGCCGTGGATCTGGACAGGTTGGTGGGGGCAGACCACAATGACTTGGAGGACTGTGGTCTCCATAGCCTTCTGAGGGTAAGTGCCATCTTTATTTAATTTTGTTGTTTAACTTTTTTGCATCCCATATGTTTCTTCTAACTTGTTTTATTTCAGGCCGCGGATGTCCTTGTGGCCCAGAAGAGGAAGTATGAGGCCTTTTATAAGCTGAAAGAGGCTACGGATATGGTGCATACTTCTGACCTGAAAGCAGCACGGACTTCATCCTTCGAAGAAGGAAAGAAGTCTTCTACTAGGGCACTTCAGGCCACCCGCATGGACTTGGAGAAAGCGAACAAGGCAAGAGAGGAAGCGGAAGAGAATTTCAAACAAGCCGCAGAATCTCTTAAATCCTCGCAGGCCCAGACTGCGGAAGCCGCCCGTGTCACGAAGATTTCAAGAAGTAAGCTCGCCCTTCTCCAGCAGAAGTATGAAGAGCTGGAAGCAAAGTCCACCCAAAAATACGAAGATCATGCCACAAAAATAAAAAAGTTGGAGGCTGATCATGGTGACGCCCTCCAGCTAGCCGTAGACCATGCCGTAGAGTCATTTAAAGGCTCCAAGGACTTCTTTCTTATCAACAACAGGGCATACCTCTATGGCTATCAGGAATTGCGACAGAGATTTCTAAAGAGCTTCCCTGAGGCTAAGGAGGAGGTCCTTGCTTGGAAATTAAGCGATGCCAAACATCAAGAGTGTGTCGCTAAACTTAAGGCCGCAACAGAAGAGAGAGCAAGGCTGAGGGCTGAAGCAGAGGAAGCGGCTGCGGATGAAGAGACAGATAATGCCACAGATGGAGAAGACGCTGATGACAATGGTGATGCAACTTCTTAAACTTGTATTCAATTTCTTTTGAACTCATCATTAATACAGGGCTGCGTCCCTCCTTTTACTTAATTTCTGTTGTGGCTGCGGACTCCTTTATGTAATCTTGACTACTAATATCAAGGCTGTAGCCATATTTACTAATTGTACATGATTGCTTACAACTCCTTGCTCTTTTACATTGCTTGCTATAATGAATGATTGAACATAACCCAAACATATTTGAAAATGCATCATTGATTAGAAACATAATACATTAAGTCTGAGGACAGCGATTGATTTCATAGGATGATTATCTGCTAATTTCCACGCCCACATAAATTGTGCAATGTTTACTTTCGAAGGACATTAGCTGCTACGTGAAAGCCGCGGCCCTTTATTATGCCGCGTCATATAAACGATTTCACTTAAATGCCGCGACATTATCTCAAGGCTATGGCACTCTGATTTCATGGATCCCTAGCTGCTTTCATTGCACCTGGTTGTCTGAACCGCTTATCTTTTGTTATCCCATGACCAACATGGAGCATGTAGAGAAGGCCTTTCATCTAGTACTTCAATTTCCAAATAAATGTGTTAGAGACGAATGGCTCTTGATACAATTGATTCTCTTCTACCGTGGCATTTTTACATTGTATCTTTCTCATGCTTCAAGATGCCAGTGCCTCAGCACTTTCATGAATGAATGGCTCCTAGAGATCTGCAACCACGTCGGTGGTTGCGGCACATTTCTGATCCCTCTAAACAATGTGCCTCTGTAGACATACGTTGGTATTTCCTAGCTTTCTCGGACCTGGTTATGTTATTGAGCCACCCATAGCTCTCAGATAAGATATTTTCAAGCCTCCTCAGGCTGGGTTATGTTATTAAGCCACCCATAGCTCTCAGATAGGATGTTTTCAAGCCTCCTTAGGCTGGGTTATGTTATTAATCCACCCACAGCTATTATATAGGATATTTTCAAGCCTCCTCAGGTTGGGTTATGTTAATAAGCCACCCATAGCTCTCAGATAGGATATTTTCAAGCCTCCTCAGGCTGGGTTATGTTATTAAGCCACCCACAGCTGCTGTAAAAGCTAAGAACGGGCATTGTAAGCCCCTAGGGCCATTGAATTCTCATATGCTTTCGCGAATAAGATCATCATACGATAAGATATAGTTTCACATCGTGAGGGGAACTTCTGAGCTAATTAAGATCGCAATCCCTCCATAGATGCATCCGAAATAAAACATTATTTTGAGATAATTTATTATTCTTCCTTTGGAATCTGTTTAAGACAAAAAGTTTTTTTGTGAGATAACAGATTATGAAATCAAGAGGGATATCAGATATGGAAAAATTTACTAATTCATGTATTTATATATGTATGCTCCAGCTAATGACTTTGTTAACAAAACATAAAGTCTTGAATATTAGGGCTATAATGAGCTTCATAAAACATAAACAAAAATAGTTGAAATTGGAAAAACTAAGGATGAGATGCGGGATGCAGCCTCTGTCAGATCTGGCTGAATCCTTTATGCGTTCTTCAGGAATCGCTGCAGCACCCCTTGCTCAATTAGCCTTTCAACTTCATCCTTCAGAGCATAGCATTTCTCGGTGTCGAGGCAATGGTTCTGATGGAATTTCCACCAGGTAGCCTTATTCCTCTTGTGGGGTGGAGCTCTCAGCCTTTCTGGCCATCTCAACAGCTTGTCCTCTTTGATGAACTCGAAGATCTCGTCAATCGGAAAGGTCAACGGAGTGTAGGGGCCAGACCTCTTATCTGCCTTCTCCGCCCCCTTCTTCTGGTTCCTGCTGACTGATTCCGCGGTCTCTTTAACTGCCATGGCAGTCAAGACTGGTGGAGTTACCTTTGCTCTTGCACCTATATTCTGAGAGGCCGCGACCTCTAGCATTAACACCCTTTAAGAGAGATAATTGACCTGGGTGTGAAGTGAGGCATGGCTGTCATAGAGGTGATTAAGGTTATTGTACAGTTGCACAATCTCATCCTTGACTTCTGTGGTCTGGCTAGATCCTCCTTCCATTTCTTCTTTTGTTAGTCTTTATAAGGTATATAGAATCTGAGACAAAACTAACAGAAGTGAGTGATCACAGAAATATTGGGAATGAGGGGTTTGAACTGCTCCATGATATGCTGATGAGGCCGCGACCAGTGTGGCACATAAGTGCACTGTCGTAACCTTTGAATGTTATTCACCAAGGTTGATCCGAAGGCCACTTGTCCTTCCACGATGATTTTGAGCTGTTCTAACAGGTCCACACTAGTAGGGGTCGCGGCATGAGAGGCTATTGAACTTACAGGCCTCGCCCCTATCTAGGCAGTGGAGAGATCCCAAGACAGGAACCCAGAAACTGATTTTTTTCCCCCCCAACACGTGAAAAAAACCTACTAGGGTCCACCGATGAGAGAATTCCCTTGCGGTGCTCAAAACGACACAATTTCAATGATAAACCCTAGATCATAGGTTGATGACAACAAAAAGGGAGTAAATATAACCCTTCCCTAATCATCCACCTTATTGGGACTAAAGTCCACCATGCTTTTCAGCATTATCTAGATGGAATGATATCACAGGGGTATGTAAAATAGATCCAAAGCCATCAAATGAAGACCTAAGAACAGATCCGGAAATAAGAAATACCCGTTTAAAGGGGAGAATATAGAACGGAGCCCAACAACCAATAATCGACCCGTGAAAAGATGATCCATAGACCCTCAGGGATCGAATAAGGTGTTTAAGAACTCATATATGTAGAGAAACAAGATTGAAATATCTCTTTTCCCACAGACGGCGCCAAATTATTGATACGAGAAATCGTTCACTTGTCGTTCTCGCATCAGCAAATCATGAGTAAAGTGCGTAATGAACAAGTAAAGTAAGTAAATAGAGAGAAGACAAGATATAGAGTGGTTCAGCCTTTGAAATAAGTCTACATCCACTGTGTTGCTCCATTCTCATTATATGGTTGCATTGTACAATATAATCACGCCTAAAGAGGCGTATAAGTATGAGAATAAATGAGAGTACATGGTAACATTGAAGATTCCGGTGTTCCGGGGAGGTGGCTGTGATGTAGATTTGTGGCCCCCAAGGCGTATGTTGAGGTTGTGTAAAGAATCTATATTGTAGAACCTGCCTCGGGCCTGTGTGAAATCGATCCCCTTCTTTCGAGGTGTGGTACTCTATTTATGGAAAGGATCGTTAGTTAATGTTATGGAAAGGATCGTTAGTTAGTGGTTTGTCCAGAAGAACAAGCTTGCCCTCAGTATATTGCCCCCTTTGAGATCCTAAAATGGATCGGGGATATATCGTGTCGCTTGGCGTTACCGCCTTAGTTGTCCCAAGTTCATGACATGTCCCATGTATTTATACTAAAGAAGTATGTCTTGAATCCTCGACATGTCATCAATTGGAACCACATAAAGTTAAAGGATGTTACGTTTCCTAAGAGACTTCTGTCCATCTTGGACGGTGACAATAAAGTCTTGCATAACAAGGTCATCCCATTAGTGAGGGTCATTTAGGAGTTACAAGGTATAAAAGGTGCGATTAGGAGTGCAAGTCGGAGATTCATGAGAAGAACTCGAAACTCTTTCCTTAGATTGGTTGGGGTGATTTCAAGGATGAAATATTCTAAGGAGGGGATAATGTGTCGACCCTGCTCGATATTGTATTTCCTTTCCTTGTAATTTTCATGCCAAGTTGGCCATGGACTTAATATAATGGATGGTTGTCTATTTTAAAATGTTCTTGTGGCTTTTGTGCAATTATAAATGGGAATTTGATGGCCTAATATTTATGTATAAAAAATCTTGGGGTCATTCGAATAAGATAGATAGGGTCGTTTGAACGAACCTTCAAACGACCTTCAAACGAGAAATACATGTTCACATCTTAAGCCTCATTAGATTATCGTTAGAACCCCCGTTCGAATGAGATTCGATGTCATTCAAACCAGTCCAGACTTCGTTTGAATGAGTCTATAAAAATTCAGAAATATGCAAAGTTTTGTGTGCTGTCACCTTGTGGGCCCTTAGATCTTTGAGCTGTCAAGCTCTAAAGGAATAGATTAAACGTGGGTCAAGGCTTGGGTGGACTAATGGTTAAAGAGTTAAGGGATCTTGGGTTTAAATAGAGGTGAGAGGGTGGAGAGAACTCTTTTTCTCTTCATTTTATCAAATTTTCACACTCTCTCTGTACACTCTCAATCTCTCTCTCTCTCTCTCTTAATTTTTAGCCCACTCCCACATCCTTAAGCTCTAAACCTCCATTTTAAGAAACATTTAGCCCATTCCAAGCTTGTAATACCCATTTCAATCCTTAACTAATGAAGATTTTGTATAGGAGATATGTTGTTGGAGCTGTTAAGAAAAGTTGGAGCATTCTTGGAGCTTTAGAGTTGCTGGGATCTTTTTGGTGCATCTCTTGGAATTTTGGTAGCTTTAGAGTCATCCTTTTTAGTCCTCCTCTTGAAACCTAAGTTAGAGTTTTCCTCTACAATATTTTCAAGTTTAAACCTAACCTATATGTTAGGATGCATGCTAAAAATTAGATAGCCTTACAAAAATTATTCTAGTATGATTATGAAAATGCAAGCTTTGAAGAAAACTAACTTGAAATAACTTTTGAAGAATAAGTATCACTTTAATTCTTGAAATATGGTGAATTTTCATATAAGATATGATTTCATGTTAATACCGTGTTTAGGTTCATATTTATAGGATTTCTAGGTTAAAACCCATTCACAGTTGGGTAGAACCTTATAGTATGTTAATAGAGGATATTTAAATATGATAAATGAAGATTAAAATGAGTTTCAAAGTGAAATAAGCAAGTTGGAAATTTCAACGCCTAAGTATGTTATACAATGCTGATAAAGTGAGGAAAAATGATGTTTAAATCAACATATGATCGCAAGGGTTAAATATGAAGAGAAAGGGGACTTTATTGAAGAAAAATAATGAAGCATGTCTTTTTGAACATAAAATGACAATTTATGATGTCGTAATGACTCAAATATGTTTTTCACAAAGTGTTGTTAAAAAGAATGGTAAAATGATGATTTTGGTACAATAGAGGATCCTAGTTGTTGGACTTCCTCATTTGGCCTTATCCGTCATTTTTGTGAAACATGAGTAAAATAAGTATAGTGGGATGATAATGGTATGAAATGTGAATGTCAGCCGTAAGGAAGATAAAGATGGTGGAATAATGTGGACATTTGATAAAATGTTAAAACACGTGAATATGGACTCAAATGCAACCAGAAAAGAATTAAGAAGGGCTCGAAGCGCTGGGATTAAAGGTTCAAAATCACTGGTTAAAGCATATGGAAGTGCAGACGGTGGTGTGGAGCCCGTTAATGTACGCGGTTAATTGGTAAATTTCAAGGACATGATAATGTTGATGACAGAATAATGGGAATGAGAACGAATAAGGTTGTATTGAATTGTAAGAAGGACAACCTAATGAAAATAGTAAAAATGGATATTAGTGAATAAATATGATTAGTGGTCTCTAATTATGTGAAAAGTTAGTGTAAATTGGTAAGTTTGGGTAAGAGCACGTAGCTTAGGGGTTCATTACATGCTAGTTGCATTTATTATCATGGAATGATAATGTTTTCAAAATTGTTAAAATAAACATTATATGTATAATATTTTGGTATAAAAATATATTGCTTAGTATTCCCCCCTGCTTAGCATTTTTCTTACCCCTACTTTTTATGTTAAACCCCCACCCCAGGTACTTTCGCTAGGGGCGCATGCAAGGACTTTGGTAAGGCTCATGAGGGCATGAATCATCGTTAGAGATTTACCATGATATTTTAAAATTGTGTTTGAGATTATTTAAATTTGTGTCACGTAAATAATTTTTTTATTTGGACCTTATGCAAATTATTGTAATAATATAGAGTTGTATGGTATTTTTTCTTTGTATCAGCATCGTTGGACTCAATGAATTTTTTAAAATAAATCTTGCTAATTAATTTGATCACTTAAAGCGTTAACCTACTTTATTAAATTAGAACCTATTAAATTGTATTTTATTCCTTATAAAATGACGCAAATTGAAGGCTTTTCCTTGAGAGTGAGCTTAGTCTTAATTGATTTATTTATTTGAATAAATGCCACCAACTAATGTATTTAGTCATTAGAATGACTCTTCTAAACGACTCTTCTAAACGACTTCTAATGTATTTAGTCACATGAATCATCAATAAAATGACTCTTCTAAATGACTTCTAATGTATTTAGTCATTCGAGTTATTTTAAGAGATATTTTATTGATGGAAAATATCCAAAACTAAGGAGGAACATCTAGGAGAATAATTTACATATTTTGCACATTCAATTCTAAAGTTTATTATGTTCTTCTTCAAGCTTTGATTTCTTGTTGAATGCTTATGTTCTTCTATCTTGGTAACCTTAAATTCCAGAACTTTAATTATAATTTCATTATATTTCAGGCTTGGTAATGGGTTCTTATATAGAGATTTATAATATCATGTCCGACTAGATATTTACAGGGTTAGGGTACATGAACCCAACCTTGGTTAATAAGTTGGATATAAAATTGGATGAAATTGTATAGATAATTAAGAGGTTTGATATTTTGTCGAAAAAGTATTATAGGTCTCTTAAATTCATTTTCGATAGGTAAGCGAAGTGTTTGAAGGTATAATACACGTGTCGGTAATCTTATCATTCACGTTAAATTATTTATTGACTACTTATTATGCAGAGTAAAATTCTCATATGTTTAGTACTTTGAAAAAATTAATGTCTTCTTCGAATTATAAATACAGTTTTTAAAATTTTGTATCCAACAAAATTACTGACGGTTCGGGGATCATATTCCAATCCCATTTTTCTCATATAGTTTAAATCGAAAGTTTCCAGTCTTCGCATATTTTAGTTATTTCGCATTTGGTGATTAGGTTGCATTAGTTCGTTAGAAATTTCCTTCAAACAAATCATCTTTTCTTTTCTTTTTGTGTATCGATCGTTAGGTTTAGTCACCTTCCTTAGTAGTTGTTACGTTTCACATCTTAGTTCCTGAGTTCAATACTCGATTTACTCAATTATTACTTGAGCGACCGACTTACACTTGAGTCCTAATTACACGCGTTAGAGACACATTCTGAGTCGCGTCAAATTTTTGGCGCCTTTGCCGGGGACTAGGTAGACATAGTAGGTTAGGTTGAATTAATCTAAGAATTTTACTCAAATCCTAAGAAGTAAAAAAAAATTATAAATCCCAAAAATAAAAAAAAATAAAAAAAAATCAAAATTTCCAAAAAAATCAAAAAAATGAAAATAAAAATAAAAATATGAGTTTTGATAACACCCCACGGGATAGTGACACAACCGAATTACCTTTAGATATAAGTCTTGAAAATTTTAAGAAAGAGTTTGGCCTGGTGGATGGGGAACTCACTCTTGAAGTCCAATCGTTGTTGGAATCTTTTTGTCACTTGGAGGAGAGCGACTGGAAGGATAGGATATATCAATTAATTTTTTGTGACCGTCCACCCTTGCCACTCGAGTTATAGGATGACATCGAGGAGATGACTAGTGTTTCGTTCGATTTAGATCCCGATCCATGTATTCTCGAGCTTAAGTGAAACCTAGGCTGAGCGTGTCATTCGACATTTCAGTATGATATTATCTCCAAGTCGAAACAAATATGCTATGAGGTAATTGGGCACCTCAATGATTCCACTCGAGTGGGTCAATTCCCCATTGTTTCGACTTTTGATTTATGATGCGGGGAATGTGGAGATAGGTTTATCGACCCCGGTACACGGGGTTGAGCAGGTTTCGAGAGAGAGGTCGTCGCACCCCCGAAGCATATGGGGTATTTTATTAGTATATTTTTGAGTCGTGTGCTTCAACTTATATAGTGTATTATTGCATTTTAATATTTTTTTGTTTTATTTTCGCACTCTGCTTTTCTTATTAACCAATTCGCAGATTTCAACCAATTCGCAAATTCCAATTTAAACTTATTTAATTGGAGTCAATTTTTAAATCAATTTTATTTAAACCCTAACACATACATCTAGGTGCGTAAAATCAAACCATCAAAAATAAATTAGTGACACACAGATTTCAGGAAAAAAGAAACCAACGGGAAAACCTTTTTATTTCACTATGCAAAAGTAAATTGCAACTTACATACACAATGAAATCTGCAGACACTCAAATAGACATGCATCCTAAAGTCAACAATGTATCAATTGTAGAAATCCATAAGAACACGCATCTCTAAATCATCCAGGAACATCCTTAAGTACTCCCAATGACATGTAGTTGTCAGCCATAGATTTACCCTTTCTATAAGAGAAACTTCAACAAAATCATATATTGGGTTCCAAAATAATTCACTAAACTATTGGGATTTTTATGAATTGAAAAATAAAGTTTTAAACCCTAAATGAAGAAGATAAAATAATTTTACAGTTTGCAGTTTTCGTAGACTAAAAACGTTAGGTGTTCTTAAGGAAATATTACTCATTTATTCAGGTATATATAACAAAATTGAGTCGGTGATCTCGGTCGAACGAAAACATGATGTCGCTCGCACGAGGACATCACGCGACATGCCTATATCGCTTGAACGATAGTAAGATGTCTCTCTAACAACCTAAACTTCAATAAACTCTTTTTATAAAACTCTGCCTCAACAATTAGGAAAAATTCTTTTCATTAAAAACAACGCCTTAGGTGTTTAAAAATTGTTAAAAAAAATTATCCCAACACTTTAAATGAACCGTTAAGGGACTTAAACACAACCTTACCAAAATCTATCTCACAAAGGCTTTTATGTTGAAGAATGTTGATATTCGAATCCGTCTTGATGCTTGATTTAACTTGAACTTTTCTTCGATGGTTGTAGCGGTATACGACATTCTCTAATGTAAACGGACTAAGTAAAATATGTCCTTACAAATCTCCCCCTACGTCTATGCTGGTACAAACTAAAACATCCGAATTTTTAAATCAAATGTCCAATACAAATATAATACCCTACCATGAACTCAAAACTTAAATGGTACTAAAAATGCAAGTCTTAAACTTTCTTCAAAAATCTTCAACATCTTCAAATTTCCAACATTAAATCATAAATCACCCATTAAATCATAATTCATTCTCCCCTTTTTATTTGTCTGAAATAGACAAGGAAAAGAATAAATAAAAATAAGCATGGAGTGTCACGACAAGCAAAGAAAATCAACTACGATCATCAAAGATAAACTTGAAAGCATTCACCAACTAATTTTGATTTTTTCAATTTTTCAAAAAATAATTTTCAAAAATCACACACCATGAATTTACAATAAGATAACCAAATCGTGTAAATGGAATGAATGGGTGCGAACATATTTAATAGGTAAATCAACTCAAACATACATAATGTGCATGATGAATATGAATACTCCTAATGAATGAATGAACTTCACAATCGTCCACACCAATAACATCTAAAACTATGTAACTCTTTTTTCAAGCCTTTGTCAAAACTGCCATACCTGTTGATTTATTTGTAACCAAACTCCCTCAAATATATATTTCTTTTTTGCTCTTTTGAGGTTTCTATTTTTTTCTCAAGTTTGAGAAATCCTATTGGCCCGTTTTTGGCATATGATTCTTTTCATTGCCTTAATTTTTTTCTTGGCTCTTTTAAACAGTGGCTTTCAT
Organism: Sambucus nigra; assembly: GCA_949130495.1. Classification (NCBI taxonomy): domain Eukaryota; kingdom Viridiplantae; phylum Streptophyta; class Magnoliopsida; order Dipsacales; family Adoxaceae; genus Sambucus; species Sambucus nigra. The sequence goes on from OX422222.1 coordinate 364,469,211, forward strand.
GTCGTAATTATTATTCACTCACAGACCTTTCCCATGTTCACTCATCATTTTTTTCATATTAAATAAATTCCTCACGGGCAACGGTTCTTACATGCACTCTTTCATTGTCAAATTTTATCGCATATGGTTCATTTTAAAGACAGGGTTGAGATGGAAACACTTCGACCAACATGTGATAGACAAGTTCAATAATCAAACAAATTCATGCAAGTGTACATGAAAGGAAATCATGAGTCAAACATGTAGAAAGTAATCTCAAATCTCACCTTAATGACTCCAAACATTATAAATCACATGGATGAAATGATGTATCATCTCAAAACACTATCGAATAGTCACATGGATATGAAATAATGTTATGACTTGGTCATCCTAAATGTCCATCCATAAATGGTGTAAACAAAATACAAAAATCTTTTTGAGTTTTTCCAAAAAAATTATCGAAATAAAATCTTTTTGGCCATTTGATTTGTTTTTAAAAATAAATAAAAAAATCCAATACAAACAATACACGTCATAACACTAGCACAAATATATCAAATAACACAACTAGCGTATGATAAACCAACCATAAAAGCAATCGATGATATAAAAGAGCAAGTGATGCATCATGTGAAAGCATGTGAGACCCAACCCATCTAGCATTTAGCTCCTCAAAAAGTGATTTCCTAACCCAAACCGATTTGTACCTAACTCGAGGGGTTATGGGAAATGTCGGGACACTATCCTTAAACTTCCTAGGACCTCTTTCAAGATCAAAACAAAAACGCCTAGGGTGACCTTTCCTATCATAATGTGAATGTGTGAAAACTCAAGGAAAGTTACCTATGGGCTGACGTTTTTTAACCCTCTAAACCAAATAATGGTTTTGCCTTTGACAAAGAAAGCATTAGAACATGACGATCCATTACCATCACTACACAAACTACCAAGTCTTTTAAATCATTTTTTAACTTCAAAATTCAAGACTCAAGCAAAGAATTAGACTTTTTCAATTTTTTGGATTCCTTCTTCGTATGATCAATCATTCCTAGAAGGTTATCTCTCGCTCCTTCAATAAACGAAAACTTTTCCCTAAGAGTCTTCTCACGGGCCTTAAAATCATTTATCAAAATATTTTTATCCTCTTTGGCACAAACACAAAACCTAAAGTTTTTAAAGTCCTCCAACTCTTTATCTAAAAATAGGACTCTATCATCACTCTCCTTTTTGTACAATTTTAAATCAGTAAAGTCATGGTCCAAGACAACAATTTTCTCACGAAAAAAATCTCTTTGGTTTTGAACTGTTTGCAAAAGATCCATAGCAGATTTCAGACAAGAAATTTTCTTTTTCCAAAAATTTACTTCTTTTAGAAAACTTCAAATCTAAACGATTTAAGCCGTCAAAACAAAGATTTGTTCCATCAAATATGCACATCGGATTATATAAGTTCTCCATCAAAAATTGAAAAAAAATTCAAAATCAGATTTAAAAAAAAATCGAATATCACAAAATTTTACGGAAAACAAGATCACTCGATAATTTAGAGAAACCCGCTCTAATAACAAATTATGAAGGTAAGATCGCTTGAAAAGCTCTGATACCAATTTGAGCATGCTATGTGGTATCGATTTCAACCAATTCGCAAATTCCAATTTCAACTTATTTAATTGGAGTCAATTTTTTGACCAATATTATTTAGACCCTAACACATACATCTAGGTGGGTAAAATCAAATCACTATAAGTAAATTGCTGACACACAGATTTTAGGAAAAAAATCCAAAGGGAAAACCTTTTTATTTCACTATACAAAAGTAAATCGCAACTTACGTACACAATGAAATCTGCAATGAATATCCACAGACACACACATAGACACGCAGCCTAAAGTCAACAATGGATCAATCGCAGCAACCCACAAGAACACGCAACTCTGAATCATTCAGGAACACCCTCAAGTACTCCCATTGACACGCATTCGTCAGTCGTAGATTTACCCTCTTTACAAGAGAAACTTTAACAAATTTGTATCTTGGGTTCCAAAATAATTCACTAAACAATTGAGATTTTTGTGAATTTAAAAACAAAGTTCTAACCCTAAATGAAGAAGACAACATAATTCTGCAATTTGCAGTTTTTGTAGACTGAAAAATGACGGTCTTCTTTAGGAAAAAAGACTCATTTAATCAGGTATATATAACAAAATTGAGTCGGTGATCTCGCTCGAACGAAAACATGATGTCGCTTGAACGAGATGATTTGTTGCTCGAACGAGGACATCATGCGACATGACTATGTCTCTTGAACGACAGTCAGATGTTCCTCGAACGACCTAATCATCCAAAAACTCTTTTTATAAGACTCCGGCTCAACACTTGGAAAAAGTTCTTTTGACGAAAAACAACGCCTCAAGTGTTTAAAAATAGTTTAAAAAAATTATCCCAACATTTAAATGAACCGTTAAGGGACTTAAACACAACCTTATCAAAATCTATCTCGCAGAGGCTTTTCTGTTGAAGAATGTTAATATTTGAATCCGTCTTGATACTTGATTGAACTTAAACTTTTCTTCGACAGTTGTAGCGGTATACGACATACTCTAATGTAAACGGATTATGTGAAATAAGTCCTTACTAGTCCCTTTTCTTGAGGACAATGCAAAAGTCTAAGTTGTGTGTGTGTGTGTGGGGGGGGGGGGGGGGGTGACAAGTGTGTCCTTTAAAAACTTCACAAATTTTTAAAATGCCCAAAAAATTTGAAAAATGTCAAAGAGTTCATAAAAATTATAAAAATTTTCCTAAAATATTGAAAAATCCCTAAAAAGTCAAAAACTTTTTTCATCAAAATAAATAAAAATTAGAATTTAAAATCTTCAAAAATATCATTATTATTTTTGAAGTCTCAATTTGTAAAAACTAAATGCACAAAGCCGAAATTGACCAAAGATAGAATTTGAGCGAAAATTGATGATTTAACGAATAAGTGTGGAGATTCTTAACCTAGTGAGATTTCGAGCCTATCAATTTTTGCGAGTATTTAAGTCAATCCGAGTTGAAAGTTAACTCAAAGTTCTTTTAGTGTTGAAAAATTGTTGATGATCTCTAAATCATTATTTTGATCGATTACGAAAACTAAGTGAAATATTATTTTGAAAAGGCACTAAAAATGTCTCAAAATTAAAATAAATATCGAGATGCATAGGGTAACATAATTTGTAATTCGGATAAATGAAGTTAGGTCATCGTTTGTTTACCCAAAATTATTAGCCATAAAAAGTCATAAAAAAATATTCTTTTTCTAGAAATTTTGAACCTAATAATTTATACCCTTTTCATTTGTTAACTCAAAGAGCCCAATTAGCTCGGAGTTATGAAAATAAAAAATTCATCAAGATAGTCCAAATGATGCAATAAAAAGGGGCAACAAAAATATTAGAAAAAAGCTCAACAAAATAGCAAGAAAAAAGTGAAAAAAGTAGAAAAATATGAAAAAATAGAAAGAAAAAGTAAAGAAAAAGAGAACAAAAAAGTGCCAACGAACATCATAAGCAAAGAAATTTTTCAACTCCGATAAATTCCCAACCATTTCTATTTTTACCTAAAACATCCCATAACTTGAAAAATTCCTAATCGAGTCCGAAAAACGAAATTAATTACAGCGTGCAGAGCTAAGACACGAAAAGATAATAAGATAGATTAAATGGTGCGAACTAAGAGATGATGTTTCTCGTTTTCCATTGACCGTATTCTGACAATGAGATCTTTCACCACAAAAATTCCATCTTTCAAATTTTCGTGTGTGAAATTTGTATTAAATTACATTTATTCTTAAAAATCATGCACACGGAGAGAAATAGCCACATTCCGAGAGTTTCTTTTATGAGAGCATCTCGTGAGAAATTGAATTAAAACGAATTTTTGGAAAGTAACGTAATGATCGATCGGTGGAAGTTAGCGATTTAATTTTCGGCTTTGCGCGCACACACACATACTATGAATTGAGATTTATCAAATAAAAAATTTAAATGATTATTCTTCTGGAATTTAACTTTTATGATTTTTAATTATTTTGATATTTTCTTTAGTCAAAAAACAAATTTTGTGAGTAAATTCACTGCAAACTCTCACGAGACACCACTCGTCCTACTAGGGTAACCTAGGGGTTTAACGGCTTCTTGCATATGAAAAATGTAATAGCTGGCCCACGAAAGAGGAATCCTATCACATTAGTTGTTTAGAAGTCCATTTAAACTCATGCTCTTATTCTTTTACATTGCTTGAGACGAGCAGCATTCTAAGTTCGGAGGATTTGATTAGGCATAAATATTTTATATTTATCCCCTTAATTTCGTTCTTTTATGGTCCCGTGCATTGTATTTTAACTGGATTTATCTCATATTCATGATAATAACCCTTTTTAGTTCATTAGAAATTTCCTTTAAACAATCATCATCTTTTCTTTTCTTTTCTTTTCTTTTTGTGAGTCGATTATTAGGTCTAGTCGCTTACCTTAGTAGTCATTACGTTTCACGTCTTAGTCCCTGAGTTCGATAACCAGTTCAACGAATTACTACTTGAGCGACTGACTTACACTCGTTTGAGAGACATTCTGAGTTGCATCAGTGCTCAACGTGAGGAAGGGAATCACTCACTCTCGAAACCTTTAGTAGATCAACAAAGTTGATATCTTGGAGGAAGGCTCCTTATTTTTCTAGCGCTCTGTTAAAAGACAATAGAAACGTACAATTAGCAACAAGAAATAATAAGCAAAATGTAAGCAGTTAGAGGAACAAGTGTTAACCTATATGATCATCCCCATAGTGAGGGCAAAAAAAACCCTGTATTCTTCACCCTTAGGGAGCGGTGGATGTTGCCAATTTCTGGTGATGAACTCCTGATCCCGCTATCCTTTGTCGGAATCAGGGAGGTTCACAACAAATACCTTGTGGCCTATCTTTCCCTTCAAGTAAATGAGGCCATCAGTGGTATGAGAGAAGGTGTAGTAATACCTGATCTATGGGATGCCCTGGTTGGTCCCATAGATCTTGTTTATTAGATTGACCCCATTAACTATTCGCCAAGTGTTGGGGGCACACTGAGTAAGGAAGATCTCGAAGAGTTCAAAGAACTCTTAAAATAGAGGATTTGGGGGAAAAGTCACTCCCCTTAGACCATAACTAGGGTGTGAATCTATTGTCCCCCATCGACATATCTAACATAATTGGGCATGGGGGCACACTCGATTGTGACCCAAGAAGGAACATATAGGTTTTCCTAAACTCATTAACATTTTCACCGTGAATGGTTTTCGATATTTTTAGAGCAATTAATAACTACTACTGAAGACGAATAAATGAAATAAAAAGAAGAAAGGTGGGAAAAAATAGACGAGGATGGAAACTTACAAAGCTGAAGAGTACGAATGAAGAAGCTCTGGAGTTTTGATAGTAGAAGACTGGAAGTGAAAGTGACGGTTTGGTGTGGAAGCAACCCCGTTTGAAAGATCGTGCAAAATTATAAGGTGGAGTATCCAAGAATAATTTTGGCATTTCACTATTAACTTAGACGAGTGTACCCTTGCAACGTTAATATAATTACAAGTCTGACCTGCCAGTTCAAATTCATGAGAATGGGTAAAGAGAATTAGGCTGAAGGCAATGGTAAAATCCACTGGCCCAATACCCTTAGCCTAGGAATTTTAGGGGCAATTGAGGGGACCTAAATATAACATATGCCTAATTAAAAACTAACCGATCTGGTTCAATAACATGTGGGTAATATACGACCCATCCTATTGGCAACAAGGGATATTTGAGATCATTTATCACATGGATAATTGTGACATATCTGCAATTTACTATCATCTCATGTTGGTTATTTAAAATCTCGGATGAGATATTCCAGGAGTTGCCATACACGCTTATCTCAAGCCAAGTGAGTTACTTGATTGATTCAACCATTGCGATTTTAAACAATTATAAATAGAACTCACACCCCAGGGTCGGATGTAATTTTCAAAACTTTAAAAGAATAAAATACAGTAACCTCTCCATGGATGTAGCCAATTTTCCGAACCATGTATATTCTTATATTGTGTGGCATCTTATATTCATTCTTTAATTAATTTATGGATTCCTTTTGATTGTGATTAATTTTCACTCACAAATGGACATTTTTGTTGTAAAAGGAAAATAATCCCAAAGGGTGGTTTTCACAAACTTCCAATTTTAAACCAATTTTAGTTCATCCCTAAAACATGCAACTACGTGTCTTCAAACTTTTCTTCAAAATCTTCAACATCAAATCTCAAAGCTTTTCACATCAGGGTGTGCCAAATGATCCTCATCTTTGTACCTACACACATGAGATAAAGCAAAATACCTTCGTGATGCATCGAGTTTGAAATAAGATATAAGCATAGATCAATCAATACAAAACTCAAAATCTACCCCATAATGCAAAAACTCCCCCATAAAATCATAATTCGTTCTCCCCTTTTTTATTATGTCCCCAAATAGACTGATAAGAAGAAACAAACTAAACATTGAGTGTCACAACAAAGCATAGCAAATATGGATCAAACTACGTATGCTAAGGAGTAACTCATGGGCTTCCAAATCATCCGCAAACTATTTTTGATTTTTCAATTTTTCATACAAAAAAAATGTTACAAAAAAATCACACCATGAATTTTTTACACTAAGATAACCAAATCAGGTAAATAGTATGAAAGGGTGTGAAAATATTTGATAGGAAATAAAACCCAATCACGTCATATGTGCACGATGCATATTGTATATTCCTAATGAATGACCATAAAAATCGTCCTTAGGTGTAAAAAAGTTGAATTTAGGTGACATTGTCTTAAATCAAAATCAACAAATCAAAGTCTATATGATTTTCACAATAACGTCTAAAAACCTTTTAACGCTTTTTCAAGGATTTTTAAGGACATGCAAAGCCGTTTGAATTATCCAACCAAACTCCCTCATATATATCTTCTTTTTTAGGAGATCTAAATTCTCAAACATTGGAGAATTGGAGAAAAACCTAAATGGACCACTTTTGGCATAATATTCCTTTTTTTATTTCCTTTGAAAAAATTCGGGCTCTTTTAAACCTCTTTGGATCCCGGATAATAAAATACCTTAATTTTTTTGGTCCAATTAAACGGTGTCTTAATCGTAAAGGATAAATGTGTACTTTTCATATCCCTTCACCAATTTTTTAAAAATTCACGGCAAACGGTTAAAACATGCACACCTTTTATTATCTTGATTTATCGCATTTGGTTTGTTTTAATAGACAAAATTGAGATGAAAACACGCAACCAACATGTGATTTGACAAGAACAATAATCAAATAAGTTCGTGCTCGTGTGCATCAAAGGACAAAGTGAGTCAATCATGTTGGTAATAACACTTAATTATAGCTTAATGACTCCAAACATTACAAAGCACAAGAATGACATGACCTATTGTCTTAAAAAACTATCAAAGAGTCACATGGATATGTAATGAGTTTGTGACTTGGTCATCCTAAATGTTCATTCATATACGATGCTAAACAAAATACATAAATCTTTTTGGATTTTTCAAAAAAAATTATCAAAATAAAATCTTTTTTTTATTTTTCAAAATTTTCAAAAGCAAAAAATTATACAGAAAGTACGTGTCATAACGCTAGCAAACATAAATATCATGAAACCAAAAAAAAAAACTAGAGTATGACAAACATGCGAACACAATCATCTATATGATATGGCAAGAGAAGAGTCATGTGCAAGCAAACGAGAATCAACAAGTCTACCATCTAGTGCCTCTAAAAGTGATTTCCTAACCCAAACAAATGTGAAACGACGTGTGGGGACTTTGGGAACCAAGGGAACACTAGACATAAACTTCCTAGGACCATTTCGAAGATCAAAACAAAATCTCCTCAGGTGATCTTTCCTACCACAATGTGAACATCTGTAAATGGGTGGAACGACACCTATGGGTTGACCTTTTCTAATCTCCTTGGGAACGGTTGACCCTTTAAAACAAATAATGGTTTTGGCTTTAGCCACGGAAGCTTTAGAACATGACGAGCCGTTACCATCACTATCAAACCTACATGAATCATTTAAATCATTTTTCAACTTCAAAATATTTGATTGAAGCAACGAATTAGACTCTTCCAAAGATAGGGATTTGTTTTTCAAATTATCAATTAAACTTAATAGTTTATCATGCTCCCCCTCAATTAATACAAACTTATCCCTAAGAGTCTTTTCACGTGCCATAAAATCATCGATTAATTTTTTATCCTCGACGGTACAAATGGGAACCCTAGAATTTTTAAGTCCTCCAATTCCTTCTCTAAAACTAGGACTCTCTCATCACTCTCCTTTTTGGCAATTTTCAAAGAATTAAAATCAATACACCAATTACCAAAGTGCTCACGACAAGTATCAATTTAAGTTTGAAACGTTTGCAAATGTTCAATCTTACCTTTAAAGAGAGAATTTTCTTTTTCCAAAACTTTAATTCTTTTGCAAAGTTTCAAATTCAAAAATTTTAAATTTTCAGCATGGTCATGAACTTTAACAAACTCATCTCGATTAACACAAGCAACAACATGAGGATCCATCAAGAAAAATAAATTAGGAGAGGAACACAAATAACCACCCAATAAAAATTGCTCTACAGGATCTACACATTAAATTAGTACAACAGTCTCTAATACCAATTTGACGACGTGAGAAGTCAAAATGTATTAAAAACAAATCCTTAAAAAATCAGGATCACGCAATAAATTAGCGTAACCCTCTCTGATACCAAGTTGTAAAGGGAAAATAATCCCAAAGGGTGCTTTGCACAAACTTCCAATTTTAAACCAATTTTAGTTCATCCCTAAAATATACAACTACGTGTCAATACAAATAAGATATAGCATACGACACAATAATTCAGGAAAATTCCCCGAAGGGCAAAACCTTTTTATTTCTAGAACTTTGACAAGTTTACACGACCATTAACTTACATATAATCTTGATATCGCCCATAAGAGTAACACATGTCGTCTTTGTCAAACCTTCAAAGCATCTTCTAGAAATTAGCAGTGGTTCACACATAACTACCACAAGGACACGCAGTCATAAACTTCTTAGAGAATAACTCTAGAATAGCACGCAACTCTAGGTTGTAGAGATCTCCCCACAAAGGATGAACAAAAGCAAAGTTGTGATAGGGTTCCAAAATATTCACAAAAGTAATTGGGATTTTTGGTGTGAATCAAACATGAGTTTTAGGACTAAAAAATATGAAGACTTGATGTATTTTGTCTCTAAACAATGTCTCTCAAAGTCTTGTAAAAACACATCACCGAAATACCCCTTTTATAGGAAAATAAAAAACTGAGTTGGTGGGTTTTTTCGCAGGCCGGATCGATCCGAAAATATAAGGGGAATCGGTCCGTGTAAATCGGATCGGTGTGATTTCTTTAAAAAATGGGTCGGTCCGGTAGAATGCAAATATAGATAGTGACTTGAACCCATCGGATCGATCCAATTACTTAAAAAAACGGATCGATCCAATTTTCCAAAAAAAACTCTTTTCTCAAAAGCCTCTTATTTTCCTGAAAAAAACTTACTTCTTTTATAAAAACATTTTAGAAAACTTTCCCAATACAGAGTATGAACTTTAAGGGACTTTAAACAAAACCTTACCAAGGTCAATCCCGTAGAGGCTATAATGTTGAAGCACCTTGATATTCAGATGGGTTTGTTGTAGATGCGATCTTGAACTTCAATGATGGTGTAGCGGTATACGACATACTAAATGTTGATGGACAAAAATGTCCGTACATTTGTAAAAAGTACCTCCATAATATTAATGAATTTGTTGTTAAGAATTATGAAGAAACGAGGATTTTCTGAAAATACTCTTACTAAATTATTTAACAAAAGTTAAATCAGTTTAGTATGATCCGAATTGTTTTCTTGAAGAAACTCTTTTCTAAACTAGTTATAAGAACACAAGATGTGTTTGAATATTGTGAATGTGAAATTTTAGTTACTTAAAATCAGGATTTAAAATCCCAACAACTAAGTCTAACAGTGCAATAATATGATTGAAGAAATAAAAAACACACAATGCAAGGGAATTTTTAATGTGGTAAAACCTCACCCAAACGGGGAAACATCCACAGAGGTCTCTACACCTAAAAAAAATCCACTAGAATGAGTTTTAGGTTACAAGAAAGGAACGAACTAGACACACAAATACCGACCTAAATCTAAGTTCATAACCTATACGAGCTTCGTTAGGTAACTCTAACTTCTTTTAAGGCTGTGATTAGTTCTTGTCATCCTTTAACTTGTCTCCCAGCTCCTTCTTTATGTCGACTCTAAATGGTCAAAATATCTCTACCAACACATTGTTTTAAGTGATGTTGTGTGAAGGTGTTATGAGTGAAGTTCCTAACACATGCATGTACTCACACACACTTATAAAAACAATTCCTACAGATTACAGAAACTGTCTAAGTATGAAATGAACTATTTCACACTACTGAAATTAGGTATATTCTTGAAATCTCAGTATTTACAGATATTTTTTATCAACAATCTTTTAAAAAGAAAGATCCTTCGAATCTTATTTTTGTATAAGTTTTTCAAAATGAAAAACTCATATGTGAAATGTATAAACCCTAGTTTCAGTTTTGTAAAATGAAATAGATATTTGTTGGATATAACTTGATAAATTTTTTTTTAAACAGATCCAACAAGAGAGGTTGATTTCTAAAATAAAGAAATCAAATCTAAACACTACTAAGTGACTGCATTACTTTTGAATTAAACATACAACATTATATGAACAGAAACGAGTTTTAATCCTTAATGAAGGTGTTAGACAAGAGATTAAAACCAAAGAGGTGTTGAAAAAAATCAAACCAGAAAACCCTCAAACTCTCAAACACTCAAAAATATTTTTTGATAAAAAATTGGTGAGAGTTTTGTTTGGATTTTATAATTTCTCTCAATTTATTTCTCTTTCTTCTCTCTCTCTCTCTCTCTCTCTCTCTCTCTCTCTCAGACCTAAGATCTCCCAAAAATTGTAAATGAGGGGACGATGGGTCTTATTAATAGGGAGAATAGAATGGTCTAGAAGGTCAAACGTAATAGACGGTTGAGACGAGTTTGACTATTCGAAGAATTAATCTAAAGGCTCATAATGCACCGCCTTTATTCACTTGATGATTGGTTCATAAGGATATCACAGGGATCATCTTAGAACACATGCAGAACATTGATAAAGATTGATCCAAAAATGATAAATGATTCTCACATTTATGAGTGTAAACAAACACAAATCTAACCGCTGTTATGCCAACAAGTGTAAGGCTCATATAGATTGAAAAACGTGTGTTTTTGAAGTTTTAAAAATCTTATTTGCTAGCCAAGAATTATGTAGCATTTTCAGATTCTACCCATTACTGATTTTAGAAAGTTTTGGAAATACAATTTCAATCCCAAACATTTTAAAACCCTAAAATTTATTTTTAGAAAAAGGTTTTTAAATGTTTAAAAATTCCTAAAAAAATCCTTACAAATTATAGAAAAATTCTTTTAGATTAAAACAACACACACACACTTCATATATGTCCTAAAATATGATAAATGCAATCCTAGAGTGTGCAGTGTTATTGGATTTCTACCTGTATGACCATATACCTTGTTGATGTAGACATCTTTGAGATCATGAAGAGGAATTGAGGCACAAGGGATGACAAAATTTTTGTCTATATTTTCAAACTAGATAAGCTCCTATATATAGACTCAAGTAAGTCACATATACAGTGTGCTTTAGTTTCTTGAAGAAAAGTAATGACACATGTCTTTATGAACATAAAATGACAATTTATGGTGTCATAATGACACATATATGTTTTTTACAAAGTGTTTGTAAAAGGAATGGGAAAATGGTGATTTTTGTAAAATAAAGGGTCTTAGTGGTTGGAGTTCCTCATTTGACCTTATCGGTCATTTTTATGAAATATGAATGAAATAAATAAAGTGACATAAAAAAGGTATGAAATGTAAATGTAAATGTGAATCGTAAGGATGACAAAAATGGTGGAATATTGTGGACATTTGATAAAATATTAAAACACAAGAATACAAACTCGAATGCAATCGGGAAAGAATTAAGAAGGGCCTCGAGCCCTAGGGTTAAAGACCTAAAATCCCTGGTCAGAGTATATGATAGCGTAGTCAATGGTGTGGAGCCCGTTAAGGTAAATAGTTAATTGGTAAATTTTGAGGACATGATAATATTGATAACGGAATAATGGGAATAGGAACGAATAAGGTTGAACTAAGAATTATAAATAGGACAACCTAATGAAAATGGTAAAAATGGAGACTAGTGAATAAAGATGATTAATGGTCTCTAATTATATGAAAGTTTGGTATAACTTGGTAAGTGTGGGTATGAGTATGTAACTCAGTTTACATTGCATGGTAGTTACATTTATGCTCATGGAATGATAACAATTTCAAAATTGCTAAAATAAATGTTATATATATAGCCTTTTGGTATAAAAATATACTGCTTAGTATTTCCCACCCTGCTAAGCATTTTGCTCACCCCTACTTTTCATGTTAAAACCCCCACTCCTAGGTACTTCCGTAAGGACGCAAGCAAGTACGTTGGTAAGGATCCCGAGGACATGAATCATCGTTAGATCTCTACCATGATATTTGAAAATTATGTTTGGGATTATTTAATTTTGTGTCACTTAAACAACTTTTTATTCGAGCCTTGTAACAATTATTATAATAATACAGGGTTGTATGTCTATTTTCATTGTATCAGCATCATTGGACTCAATGGAATTTTCTAATATAAATGTTGCTAATTAACTTAATCACTTAAATGGGTAACCTAGTTTTTAAAATCAAAACTGGTTAAATTGTCTTTTATTCCTTATAAAATGATGTAAATTAAAGGCTTTTCCTGAATAATAAAATTGGACTTTCCCCCTCCCACCTTAAAACCTTGGTTCGGGTACGGGTTGACCCAACGATCGCCCAAATCCCTTACAAATGGTATTAGAGAATTAAGATCCTCGTGTGTGATGGAGTGTTTTACGCTATCTTAGTACCTTTCTTGATACATTCCATTCCATTACAGTTATAGTTTTTGCTTTCATTTTCATTACCGTGTTGTATTGAACTCTCCTTTCTTGTGTAAATAACCACAAGTCACGGTGGCGGTAGCGGATCAGGGAATAGTGAGCTCAATGCATAGGACAGGCCATGCGTTATGTTGTCAACTCCCTCTCTCAGCAGCAAAGAGACAACCACAGTGGGATGGTTGAATGTACCACTTTGGCCACCATTTTAAAGGAGTTCAGGAGGTTGAACCCACCGACTTTTAATGGGGTAGCTGGCACCGATGCCGTATAGGAGTGATTAGATGAGGTCACTAGAGTCATTGAAATTTGCTGGCATGCCAGCTCGGCATAAGGTCAAGATAATAACCTTTAAGCTCATAGGGCAAGCTCAACACTGGTGGGGTGCATAGTCAGCCAGTATGATGTAGGCCATTGATTAGTAAGGCTTCAGGGTTGCATTTCTGGACCATTACTTCCCTCAGACATTGAAATATTCCACGAATGATGAGTTTCATTAGTTTATTTACACAAAGATGCCGGTCAATGAATATAAGGTCAATTTTGAGAGTTTGTCTAAGTATCTGGAGGCAGTGCAAAAAGATGAGGCTAAAAATAAAAGGTTGTTTGTCATTGGCCTTAATCTCAGTATTTGACGGATCGTGACTGGTTTTAATTTATTAAATTTAAGGGATGTAGTTAACAAACCCATCAAGCTTGATCTCAAAGTAGAGGATGGCAAGTCCATCCGTAAGAAGAAGGGGAGACCAACGAGTCCCAACTTAGTGGCCATAAGAAGTTCAAAAGCAGTGATCGAGGCTTCTTTGTGAAGATTAAGGATGTTATGGGTATTGGTTCATTTTCCTCCCAATGTACCAATGATCATCACCCGATATCCCCTACAAAGAGGACGTGTTTTGCGTGTGGGTCCTCTGGCTATTTCAATAGGAACTACAAATAGAGACCTTTTGGGAATCAACGCGACAGTCAAAAAAATATCAATTATGTACCAGGCAAGAGTTTTAGTTATACATCCACCTAGTTATAACCATTTTCATTCGATTATCATCAGCTCGCAAGGCATAATATGGATAGTTCACATCCCAATTAGAGTCAGAGTAGCCATGGGCAGAGTCAGGTGACCGGTGGATAAAGTAGTAGGTTCTACCCCGATACTTTTATGCCATGTCCCAGTTTACAGATCCTTTTGATGATCCATTGGTCATGGAAGGTGTGATTCTATTATTCAGCACATGGGTAAATGCATTATTTGATTCAGGTTCATCGCATTCATTTATCTCGAGTACTTTAGAATTCAGTTTGGGATTAGAGGTAAAACAATTTTACCCTCCCATCTTCATAGGAATCTCAATTTGTGGCATTATAGTTCTCGATAGGGTTTTTCATAGTTGCATGGTAATGTCTAGAGATCTTATTTTATAGTATGACTCGATTCTCATGGACGTGGATGGGTTCAAGGTGATCCTCGGTATGGACTGGTTTTCATGTTTTGACCCTACTATCGAATGCCATTGGCATAGTGTCTCGGTGTCTCTCCTAGACGTATCTCTCCATTATTTCAATAGCGAGAGGGATGTAGGTTATCCTTCTAAATTTTCTACCGTGCGAGAGAATAAGCGGTACTTTGGGTGGTTGAGCAGTATGGTGGCTCAGAAGGAGACCGATCGAATGTTGTTAGATTATCCTATGGTGTGGGAGTTTCTCGACGTGTTCTTTAACGATCTTTCTGGTTTACCCCCACACCGGAGGTCGATTTTTCTATAGAGGTGCATTAAGGCATTTCGCCTAACTCTATACCACCTCATATGATGGCTTTAGTGGAATTATAGGAGCTGAGGGTTCCATTGGAAAATTTGACCAGCAAGGATTTCATCCATCCCTAAGTATCCCCTTAGGGAGATCCAATCCTTTTTAGCCAAAAAATGAAAAATTCGTACAGCATTGTATCGACTATATGCAGCTAAATAGGGTGACTGGGAGGAATAAGTACCCTATCCCCCGTATCAACGATTTGTTCGACTCATTCCATGGGTCGGGAAGGTTTTCAAATATTGACCTGTGGTCTGGGTACCATCAGTTGCATGTCAGTGAGAATACATTCCTAAGACATCATTTCGGATGTGGTATAGGAATTATGAGTTATTGGTAATTCCCTTCGATCTGACGAATGCCCTAGTAGAATTCATGGACTTGATGAATCGTATCTTACATTGTACCTAAACCAATTTATAGTGGTCTTTGTGGATGATATTTTGGTCTACTCGACTTCGGATGTTGAGCATGAGGAGAAAATTCGCACGACGCCATAAGTTCTCAGGGAGAGCTAGTTGTTCACCAAATTAAATAAGTGTGAGTTTTGGATGAACGGTGATAAGTTCTTTAGCCACGGGGTTTTCGGTGAGGGAATTTTTATTGATTCATCCAAAGTTGAGGCCCTATGAGTTGGGATAGGTTGAAGATAGTTACGAAGGTGCACGGGTTTTTAGGATTGACTGGTTGCTACAGAAGATTTATGTAAGATTTCTTGAGGGTTTTATTGCCACTCACTCTGTTTACGTAAAATGATGTTCGCTTCGAGTGGTCATAGGATTGTAAGTTAGTCTTTCAGTAATTGAAGGTTAGATTGACTTAGGCACCCATTCTTATCCTTTTAGAGCGAGATAAGGCCTATACTGTGTATTATAAAGCTTCTAGGTCAGGACTTGGCTCAGGCTAGTGCCGAATAATGTCAGTTAAGTGTGCATGAGAGGAATTACCCCATCCATGAGTTGGAGTTAGATACAGTAGTGTTGACATTAAAGATATGGAGATACTACCTATATGGTGAGCGGTTTGAGGTGTATACGGACCATAAGAGCTTACAAGACATTTTCATTGTGCGCGATTGATTGGTTATAAATTATTCGTATTTATCCCCATAAGTTAGAGACTTTTAGCACTATGTGTGATGTAATTCGAGTTGATTTATATCATATCATTGCTACTGACATTTTCTAATGAGTACACCAAGTTTCGTGTATATTTTTTATCGATTTTGCAGGTATCTAGTACACGCAAAGAAAGAAAGAAAGAAATCGGAAGAGAGAAAGTTACAAAAGAAGAAAAGTCAAAGGAAAAAGAGTAACTTTGCATCAGGAATTCAAACGAGAAGCCTAAAGAGAAATTGAAAACCTCGAGTCTGCAATCACATAGGAAGAAGCGACATCCAAATCTGAGTCCCGGATCTAAAGTTATGAATCTTCGAATTTGAGAGAAAATCAAAAGGAAGAAATATGTTCTGAAAGAACCAAATCGAACTGATGAAAAGGGAAAATGAACCGATCCAGTGCTGCGAGTTTTTCTATAAGAAGCGAAACGAATCGATGAAGTGGAAAAAGAACTGATCCGATGCTTGGTGAATCTTCCGTAAATGACGAAACGAACTGATGTTGAGAAAAAAAAGAACCGGTCTGGTGGTACAAAGTCCTCTGTATAAGGTAAATCGAACCAATGCCCCTGGCCCGGATCGGTTCATCTGTCAAAATTTTGATTTATCCTTCTGCAAAATTAGAGTTGTGCATTGACAAAACTCTTGTGAAAATGTAGTCTTTTTATTCGAACGTGTTTTGAGACTTAAGAGAGTTCCTTTTGCATAGTTTTAGAGAGAGAAAGAAGTTAAGAACCCGGGATCTCAAGTTTACAACTTTATGATTTTCAATTTCAGATTTCTATAATAAAGTTTGTTTCTTCTTCTTCCTTAGTGTTTGAATTGATTAATTTGTGTATGGTTTGTTTGTTTCCAAAAGTTCTTAGATTCTCTTTCTTATCTAGGTTTAATTTCATAATGGTTTTGATTACATGCACAATAGAAAACATCATTTTAATTAATTGCACCATATTAGGCTATATTTTTAAGGGTTGGAATGCATGAACCTAACCCAATGTGGTTTGCCTGAATTTAAAATTACTTACATGAATAAATAAATGATTTGATCGTGTTGTGTAGTAGTCATAACCGTTGTAGGACTTTTAACCTCGTTATCCCTAGGTAACCAGAGTGTTTAAGCGTGCTACGCACGTGTTGGCTATTTCAACACTGCTTTATTCTTACTCTTTATTATGTATGATGCGTGCTAGTGTCCTCATATATGTAATGCTTGAGATTAATAAAGACTGGGTTTAATCAACTATCTAATTCACAACTAGTTTTATATCCCGTAAATGTACTAGGGTTTGGGGGATTATAGACCAACCTATTTTTCTCAATTCATAGTTAGTTAATCACATTATTTTACCTATGCTCACGTAGTTTAATTTAATTTGCATTTAGTTAGTAGAAATCAAACTCCAAACTCCAAAATCCATCACCTTTTCTTTTCTTTTTCTAGAGTCAGTTTAGGGTTAACCGTCTTACCTATCGTCATTATGTTCCACATCTTATTTCCCTGAGGATTCGACCCCGTCTTACTGGGTTAATTACTTACACGACCAGTTTGCACTTGAACCGAAATTATCACGCATTAGAGACACATTTTAAGTCGTGTCAAGCGTGATCTAAATCTTCGTCAAAGAATATAGATTGAACTGTTGGAAGACTAGGGATTTTCCTTATAGTATCATCCCGGCAAGGCCAATGTAGTGTCAAATGTTGTTAGTCGAAAGTTTGAGCTTACGCTAGCAAAAATGAAGTGTTACTGAGCAAAGATGTTTGGTGAGTTGCAGAAGTTTGATTTGCATATATAGAAGGGTTGCAAAATGGCATAACTTTAAGGAGTGGTTGCTAGATCGCTCATTCTGTAGAAGGTGACAGAGACGCAGTCTTGCGATCCCGAGTTTGCAAACTATAATGATCACATTCAGAGTGGTGAAGTGTCCGATACTCTCACTGTGGACAAGGATGGGGTTATGCGGCGTATAGGAATGATGATTGTTTTTATTATCGATGAACTTTAGGATGAGGTAATGGAGGAGGCCCATCACTTATGCTTCGGCATATATTTTGGTACCACTAAGATGTATGAGGACATATGCATATATTTTTAGTGGTCTGGTATGAAGAAATATGTGGCATTGTATGTATCGAAGGGCTACACATGCCAGTAGGTGAAGGCATAATGAAAAAAGATAGCAGGGATTTTGTAACCACTACTAGTAGCAGAATGGAAGTGGGAGCATGTTACGATCGACTTTGTCATAACTTTACCATGATCTGATCTTGGTCATGATGCAACCTGGGTTATAGTAGATCAACTTACAGAGTCTGTGCATTTTTTATCGATTAAGGTCACGGACAGCGTGACTAAGTTGTCAAAGTTGTATGTTCGAGAAGTATTCTGTCTTCATTGCATTTTTCTCTCGATCATTTTGAACAGGGATCCTCGATTTGTGTCTCGATTCTAGAAGAAGATTTAGTAAGAATTGGGTATCGAGTTGAACATGAATACAACTTACCATCTCGAGATAGATGGCCAGTCGAAGCGGACTCGTCAGATCGTGGAAGACATGTTAAGGACTTGTGTTGATACGAGAAATCATCCACTTGTCGTTCTCGCATCAGCAAATCATGACTTAAGTGCGTAATGAACAAGTAAAGTAAGTAAATAGAGAGAAGATAAGATATAGAGTGGTTCAGCCTTTGAAATAGGCCTATGTCCACCGTGTTGCTCCGTTCTCATTACATGGTTGCATTGTACAATATAATCATGCCTAAAGAGGCATACAAGTATGAGAATAAAGTAGAGTACATGGTAGTATTAAAGATTTCGGTGTTCCGGGGAGGTGGATGTGATGTAGATTTATGTCCCCCAAGGTGTATGTTGAGGTTGTGTAGAGAATCTATATTGTAGAACCTGCCCCGGGCATCGATCCCCTTCTTTCGAGGTGTGGTCCTCTATTTATATGAGGTAAGTGTGTTGTGTCACGTGCCCTGAGCACGTGACTTATATCAGGATTGAATTAGTTGCGGATGAGGGGGATGCGGCCTGTAAAGCAAGCAGTGTTGTATCAAGCTGTTGGAGGTGTGCCACGGCCCCTACTTGGGGAATAATTACTATGTGCCGTGCCCTATAATGCACAGGGCCGCACCCTGTGTCAACCATCTCCATGGCGTCTTGATGGCATGCCGCGCCCTGTGTGAGGTCTGGCCGCGCCCAACATGACCTAGGTATGACCGTGAACTGGAGAAGAATACCATCCGCGGCATGGTGCTATATTTGTACTATCAATAAGCCCCCAAGCCGTAGCGCCAAGAGAAATTAATTGGGGCTGTGACTTAGTGGCTAAGTTACCGCGGTGCTTCTAAAGTGACGATTCGTCTTCCGCGCTCCCTTATATAAATTGTTCCTGGCCGTGGACTTCATTACGTTTCCAAAACTTTGAGAGCACATCGAGAGTGAAATTCTGCACTTCCTTTCCCTTGCATATTCTGACGACCTTCCAAGGCTGTGTGTGGTGGTGTAAGGAGGTTTGAAGCTGAGCACTACAAATTTCTTCATTTCCAAATGATTTTTCAACCACTCAACTTTCTTAAAAAGCCTTCAAAGTTTACAGTTTGCTTCCCTTTTGATATCATTTATTTTTTCCTGGATTATTGGATAGAAATCTAGGGTTTTGTTTGTACGATTTTCTCTTTCCCTCATATGCTATACATGACCCCTGATCCTCGAAATGCCCCGAAAATCATATAGCTGTTCTTGGTGTTCATAGTCAAACTCTTCGTATTCTATGAGTTTGATCTTAAAATGATTAAAAGTTAGATGATCAACTGTTTAGGAGAGAGGATGCGGCATGATAGGATTTCAATAATCCATTCCCCTGAACTGATGTGTCCCTCTGCGTCATACCGTGCCAAATGGCCGCGGTCCCTTAGATTATCATCCGCGGCGTTGAATCACCACCCTTGTTGTTTCGAACAACCTTCAAACTTTCATGAACCCAATACATATCCATGCTAGATAAGTGTAATTACTACTAGATTCCCCTAAATTGACTTTTAGCAAATTTAGGTATGGCCGTGGCCAGGAATCTCTTAAAGCAATTCGAGCTTATAACCGCGGCCGTATATGTCTCGTTGCTGATGTGGAAGTAGCCGCGGCTAGTAGGGCCAGAGTACGATCCCATAAAAGTATTAGAGTTGGCCCATTAATAACTACGTTAGGGAAATAACTCCAAACATATTTTTACTATTTATAAATAATCCTTTCGCGGCTTCTTGAAGTCTTTTCCAAACCATACTGGCTGCGGTGCCTAACTGCGAACTCTGCTTTTTAGGTACTGCTGCAGCCATATGAGCTTTGACCCAGACGAGTTCCTGAGAGGCTTTTGGGCAAAGCACTTTGGAACCTGTCCTCCTGAACTCCCTTTCGTTCTCCCTCTAAGATCAATAGGGCCTTACAAACTAACGGATTGCCCAAAGTGCGTGATAATAGACTCAGACTCCGCAGACTCTGCATCCGGGAAGGATTTTCAATCCGCGTCGATGGAAGAGGAAGCCAACTCAAGCACACATCCAATGGGTGCAGGAGATGATGCCACGGAAGTTAGAGATAACCCAGGTGGTACATCTAGGAGGGCTGAGAGACCCTTGGCTGCGCTTGATATCCGCAGCGCCATGACCCAAGATTGGGTTGAGCAGGTGGCTGAGGCCTTCGAATTTCCAGAAAATTTGAGGTGCTCGGCTCCTGTCGCGAACCAAAGACCTTATTAGGTTCTAGCCGATGGATGAATTTGCTTCCCTCTACATGCCTTTATTTACGGGCTACGGCTGCCTGTTCCAGTTCTAATCCCCCACCTTTTTCAGACAATGAAATTGGCCCCAGAACAGTTGGATCCTAATGGCCGGAGAGCCATTCTTGCCGCAGTTGTCCTTTGGGAGAACTTGTTCAAAAAAGACATCACTCTCGTGGAATTCTTTCACTTCTACCGCCCAAAGGAGAACTCAGTGAAGTTTGCGGGCTACTACTACTTCTCGAGCCACGGTAGGGACGAGATCCTTTACACTGGGAGATCGACCAGTGTGAATAACTGGAAGGGGAAATATTTTTACATCTCTGGCGAAGGCTGGGAGATACACCCCGAGGATAATGAGAGGGAAATGTCGTATAGAATGCCGCGGCAGTGGGGGTCTCCCTCAAAATTAGGTAATAAGACTATAGTCGCGTCCTCTCATATAAATTTGCATATTAACTTCGACTAACCTTTACATTGTATTTTCTGCAGCCCTTGACAATCTGCATTTGAACAAGCGGCAGGAAAAGAGAGTTGTCGAGGCCGTGGCAGTTCCTCTAAACATAAAAAGTTCAACACACTTGTAACGTCAGCAACCATATTTGAAGCAGGATTTTTCCCCAACAAGTCCATTCCTCAACAGATGGGTGCGGAAGGTGAAAAAACAGGATCCCCCGGGAGGTGATTTTCTCAATTAAAATC
The DNA here is from genome assembly GCA_949130495.1 of Sambucus nigra. Classification (NCBI taxonomy): domain Eukaryota; kingdom Viridiplantae; phylum Streptophyta; class Magnoliopsida; order Dipsacales; family Adoxaceae; genus Sambucus; species Sambucus nigra. The sequence goes on from OX422222.1 coordinate 364,490,779, forward strand.
AAAGTTAATAATTTCCTTTTTATGTAAAACACGAGATGATGCGGAAGCGTATATAAGTGACGGTTCAACAAATAAACAAAGCCGAATTTTATTTTCTTCAAAACAAATTAAAATAAGTTAATCCAAGTCCTAGAATTTGCCTAAGTCATAATTTTCAATTATCCAAAGTTAGGCGAAACCAATTTTAGCAAATGACTTGAATAAACCAAATTTACCCAATATTTAATTTAGTCCCAAATTACATGAGTGTGATAATTAAACCAAATTTTATCTTGAATTTATTCTAAGCATGCGTTCTAAATTATGATGCAAGATAAAATAAACAATATCACACTACGCCGAGATGTACGAGGAAAAACCCAAGACGGGAAACAACCTCGGACGGCCCTAGCCACAAGTCCACTAGATATGGAATTAAAATTTAAAGACAGATAGACTTACAACAACTGACTCGATCCCTCTCAAGCCTCGACGCTTCTCCTCGTAGAAACCTCTTCCTAGCGAACAACCTCGGAACACCACCGCGGTCTCGGAATCCACCGATGGGACTTTATATGGTCACCGTCACCCAAGCATGGAGCCTTTCTCCAAGTGGGTAGAATCTTCAACAAAAAGTCTTCTTCTTTGATGGATGTAGAAGCAAACCAAAACTTCTCTTCTTGAATTCGGTAGAGATAAACCGGTGCCAAAACTCCAAGTAAAGATATGTATATAGAACTTGGATAAACAGCTATTGGGTGTAAACTCTAGAGTGTGTAGGATTTTTCATTAAAGAATAACACTCAAAACTTGATCTTTTTCTTAAACAAATTTTCTCTCAAAACACTCTCTAGGAGTTTGTATGGTATGAAAAAGATAATTTGGAAAATTTTATTCCCGCACATTATTAAGTCTGAAAAAGTTGGTTAAAAACCAAGTGGGGAAAGTGGGTAAAAACTGCCAAAAACTGCTCAAAATTGTTCCCGCGCTGGCATCTCGTTCGAACGAACTTGACTCTCGTTCGAACGAGACTTCTAACGAGCGACCAGACTGGGCTCGTTAGAAACTCGTTAGATATCTCGTTAGAACGACCAAACTCGTTCGAACGACATATCGAACGACTGACCAGTTTAGGTTCGTTGGCAAAAACTCGTTCGAACGAAACCTGGTTCGAACGAAAAACTCGTTCGAACGACTGACCAAATTAGGTTCTTTTTCAGTCTCGTTCGAATGAAACCTCGTTAGAACGAAAAACTCGTTCGAACGTGATTTCGAACGACTTCCAGAAATTTTTCTAAAAATTCTATTTTGGCCCAGAAACTTTATATACGTTAAATTAAAGTTCCAATTAAATTATTCTGAAAGTAAAACATGGTTTTTATTAAACCTAACACTCAATAAATATTGTTCCAAGCTCCTATATAAATATAATTACATTCATACCTTGGGATCATGGAACCTTAGTTGATGACGTAGAAACGAGGCACGCAAACCGGCATTTTGATGAAGCTTTAAATTCTTTGCCGCTATGTCTTCAACACATACTTCATAGGCTTGAGAATATTACAATTAAATACTATCCTATGAATAAATGTTTTTGTCCGGAATTGAGCCAAAACTATATATGGACTCAATTGGAAATTTGTGTCCTTACAAATCTCCCCCTTTGGCTATTCCGGGACAAAAACCAAACAAAAAATCCTAAAGGGCCGTCAAGCTCACTAGACTCAAAACATAACCCGCCCAATCTTGACTCAACCCAAGGATCAAATGCTTTGCCATTAAACAATGCTGCTTTAGTAAAATTCCTGCACACTTAAGCAAACTCATCAAATGCATAGGGAATATCAAAATATAAAATGCAATTAATTAAATTATTCCCCCTAAATTAATTCTCCCCTTTTGTCAAACACATGACCTATTTAGAAAGACGTCTCCCCCTAAGATAAATCTCCCCCAAACGAAGATACGATAATAATAGGATTAGATACCATTTCTCCCCCTATCATCATTCTCCCCCTTTTTTGTTCCAGAATAGGCAAAGGATAAAGAACTAATAAACAGCATTTGGAAGCTTAAAGAAACAAGGCAAAGACAAACAAATATCATATATATATATATATATATATATATATATATATTATAAATATACCAATAAGTACGTGCATATATAGATAGATATAAACACACACATGACACAAAATACAATAAGTTTGCACACTCGTATGGCAAAAATGTGTCATATGGAAACGGAAGTGTAGGGGTGTGTACTAGAAACAATTAAATTTAGACCCAAACACTTAATAAACGTTCACGGAGTTCTCATTTGATTGGAAACTTCATCACATTGAAATATAACCTCATGTGACAATAAAGATTGAACTCAATGAACAAACATACACAATGCATACAAGCCTAGCATGATGATGATTCTACAAACCAAATAGAGTCATGACATTAAAGACAACTAGGATAAACGGACATTGTGCAAACCGTGGATATACCATCCAATTCTCCCTCAATGAGCATATATATTCTTTTGTTTTTTGAATGAATATATCAAACAAACATAGGCCTTGGCAATTGCTTTCTGTTTAAGGCCAAATATTCTGTTTTTAGGCCTTTGGATCACGTATTTCTTTTCGATCCAATCAACGGTGGCTTACAACCGCAAAGGATTTAATTCATCCTTTCGGAGCCCTTCCCCGTGCATATATTAATTTATCATGTTTTCATTTTTCACACAAATCTCACATGCAACGGATTTTGACATGCACTAGTCCTCCTAGGTCATAGATATGTAGATGACTAGATTGATAGGAGAACACCTCAAAAAGCTCAAATATAACATGCGACATTAAGATTTCAAAAGAGCTCGTGCATGTGTGAATAGAGGCATATAGAAATAGAATCCATTTAAACAATACAAAATCCAACTACTCCATATAAAGCATGGTAAATAACATTTTAAGGATTGAAAATCTAAACCAATAGTTCTAGCCACGTGGGAACGTTAAAGAAGGGATTCAAACACAAGTATATGCCACGTAAAGTGTGTCAAACTAAAATACACACAAAAAAAAATCTTTTTGAGTTTTTAACATTTTTAATCAAAAATAGATATTTACTCAAAAGGACAAACAAAAATCATTTGTATTTTTCATTAAGCTTAAATGAAATAAATAAAACACAAATGATAAACAAAAATCTTTTTATATTTTTCAATTAATTCAAAGACAAAATATAATACAAAAAGATAAACAAGTCATGATTTCTAGCATGGGATATGAAATAAGGCTATGACTAGAAAATGACTAAACAAGCATACATTTAGCATATGAATATAGCATGAAGTACAAACGCTAAAGTATGCAAACACTAACACATTCATCCATTAGATTTAGCAAGGGAGGAAGCATGTGTAAGTAAATGAGAATCAATAACCCTATTTTGTAAGGCAACCAAGTCAGATTTCCTAACCCAAATTAATGAGGAATGACTATTTTGGGGTGTAGGAACGTTAACTACCGTGGTTACTTTACTATGGGGTTTATTAGGAATTCGTTTAAGATCTAAACAAAATTTCCTAAGATGACCTTGTCGACCACAATGTGTACAAGTGAGAACATGTCGAAAAGATTTACTTAAGGAGTGATCTTTAAAAGTATTCCTAGTTGATTCTCCTAAAACATTGGTTTGGGCATTATGAGTAAATTCATTACAAGGACTGAAGCCTAAACCACAAGTGTCATTTTTAATTTGGACCGTTCCTAACATTTTATCTAGTTTTTCTGAACGACATTCCAAATCAAATTTGACATTACTAGAATCTTTTAATTTATTTTTCAATTCAGCAATGTTAGATTCTAGTAAAACATTTCGCTCTTCAAAAGCAAGAAGCTCCTTTTTCAAGGATTCCATTAAACCCCTAAGGCTATCTCTTTCGCCTTCTACATAATCAAGCTTCTCTTGAAGAGTCCTCACATGAGTCCTAAGGTCTTCTATTAAGGCACTATCATCAACGACCTTGACACTCTTTCTTAAACAAGCTTCTAACTTCAAATTAGTTCTTTTCAAATTAATAGATTCTTTATATAATTCATGAAAAGCATTTTGAAGTGCACTCACATCAACCTCTTCTTCATTTTCACTCTCTTCTCCACTCTCACTACCATTAAAAACAAGGGAATCATGAACAATGACCTTGGAAGTGGCATGTGCTATCGTTTCATCAATCGATGAGTTGTCACAATCACTCACATGACTAGCCATAAAAGCCACAAAATTTTTCTTAGTGGGGGAATCGGGATTTTCTTCCTTATCACTATCACTAAGGGTTGCATTATATGCAGTGGGTCATTTACCCTCTTTCCTTAGTTTAGTGGGGCACTCATAAGCTCGATGGCCATAACCTTCACAACCAAAACACTTGTTAGACTCGTCCCTATCTAAATTGTCATTACTAGGTTTAGGGATTCTCTCGGCTTTAGAAATCTTCTCGCTTTTATCATGTTTAGAAGTATCAAATTTCTTAAAATAATTTTTAAATTTATCTTTGTTAAATTTAAGAAATTTTCTAAATTTGCGAGCAAACAAAGCCATATCTTCCGAGTCACTTTCACTATCGATCTCTACTACTTGTTTGACCTCTTTTCGGGCTTTTAAAGCAACACCCTTTTCAATTTTCTTTTCAGTTTTAGAGGGAAACATATCTAGTTCATAGGTTTGTAAATCACCTACAAGCTCTTCTAATTTCGTAGAGGCTAAAGTGGGTAAAGAATTTAAAACGGCCACTTTAGGAATAAATCTATCGGGTAGGGACCTCAAAATTTTCTTTACAACACGGTCGTCAGGTATTTTCTCTCCCAAGTTAAAGGATGAATTAACAATATCAGAAAGTCTAGCATAAAATTTATCAAAAGTTTCTTTTTCATCCATTTTGATAGTTTCAAATTGAGTGGTGAGGTTTTGGAGTTTTGAAGCTTTAACGACACTAGTTCCTTCATGAGTTAATTGTAAAATATCCCAAGCTTCTTTAGCGGTTTCACAGGTCATAATACGTCGGAATTCATCCGGTGCGACAGCGCTAAAGAAGGCATTTAAACCACGGGAATTAAAATTAGCAAGTTTAAACTCATTTTCAGTCCATCTATCGGCGGGTTTGATAACACGCTCATTTTCAACTAAGTAAGTTGGTGGGGAGTATCCGGTAACAACAGACATCCAAACTCTCTCGTCGATAGATTTTAGTGCCGATCTCATTCACGCTTTCCAATACGCGTAGTTTGAACCATCAAAAATAGGAAATTTTGAAAATGGGGAAAAATCCATTTTGGCCAAAAAATAAAAAGATCTTAACGAAATAATTTATCATTTTTGGCTCTCATACCAATTTGAAAAAACAGGATCCCCAGGGAGGTGATTTTCTCAATTAAAATCAAAGTTAATAATTTCCTTTTTATGTAAAACACGAGATGATGCGGAAGCGTATATAAGTGATGGTTCAACAAATAAACAAAGCCGAATTTTATTTTCTTCAAAACAAATTAAAATAAGTTAATCCAAGTCCTAGAATTTGCCTAAGTCATAATTTTCAATTATCCAAAGTTAGGCGAAACCAATTTTAGCAAATGACTTGAATAAACCAAATTTACCCAATATTTAATTTAGTCCCAAATTACATGAGTGTGATAATTAAACCAAATTTTATCTTGAATTTATTCTAAGCATGCGTTCTAAATTATGATGCAAGATAAAATAAACAATATCACACTACGCCGAGATGTACGAGGAAAAACCCAAGACGGGAAACAACCTCGGACGGCCCTAGCCACAAGTCCACTAGATATGTAATTACAATTACAAGACAGATAGACTTACAACGACTGACTCGATCCCTCTCAAGCCTCGACGCTTCTCCTCATAGAAACCTCTTCCTAGCGAACAACCTCGGAACACCACCGCGGTCTCGGAATCCACCGATGGGACTTTATATGGTCACTGTCACCCAAGCTTGGAGCCTTTCTCCAAGTGGGTAGAATCTTCAACAAAAGTCTTCTTCTTTGATGGATGTAGAAGCAAACCAAAACTTCTCTTCTTGAATTCGGTAGAGATAAACCGGTGCCAAAACTCCAAGTAAAGATATGTATATAGAACTTGGATAAACAGCTATTGGGTGTAAACTCTAGAGTGTGTAGGATTTTTCATTAAAGAATAACACTCAAAACTTGATCTTTTTCCTTAAACAAATTTTCTCTCAAAACACTCTCTAGGAGTTTGTATGGTATGAAAAAGATAATTTGGAAAATGTCATTCCCGCACCTTATTAAGTCTGAAAAATTTGGTTAAAAACCAAGTGGGGAAAGTGGGTAAAAATTGCCAAAAACTGCTCAAAACTGTTCCCGCGCTGGCATCTGGTTCGAACGAACTTGACTCTCGTTCGAACGAGACTTCTAATGAGCGACCAGACTGGGCTCGTTAGAAACTCGTTAGATATCTCGTTAGAACGACCAAACTCGTTCGAACGACATATCGAACGACTGACCAGTTTAGGTTCGTTGGCAAACTCGTTCGAACGAAACCTGGTTCGAACGAAAAACTCGTTCGAACGACATATCGAACGACTGACCAGATTAGGGTCGTTGGCAGTCTCGTTCGAACGAAACCTCGTTAGAACGAAAAACTCGTTCGAACGAGATTTCGAACGACTTCCAGAAATTTTTCTAAAAATTCTATTTTGGCCCAGAAACTTTATATACGTTAAATTAAAGTTCCAATTAAATTATTCTGAAAGTAAAACATGGTTTTTATTAAACCTAACACCCAATAAATATTGTTCCAAGCTCCTATATAAATATAATTACATTCATACCTTGGGAGCATGGAACCTTAGTTGATGACGTAGAAACGAGGCACGCAAACCGGCATTTTGATGAAGCTTTAAATTCTTTGCCGCTACGTCTTCAACACATACTTCATAGGCTTGAGAATATTACAATTAAATACTATCCTATGAATAAATGTTTTTGTTCGGAATTGAGCCAAAACTATATATGGACTCAATTGGAAATTTGTGTCCTTACAGAAGGTAATTGACTGCGCCATGATTTTTACTTCGCGGTCACTTATGCTCTTGAACTTTACTCATGTATGCTGTTGTTTTTTTAGGTGAAGAAGTTGACAGGGAACTGCTAGCAGTGCAACTAGCGGAGATGGATGAGGATGCAGTCGTCATAAACAACACTGCGCGGAGCAGAAAGAGGAAAAGGTCCAGAGCTAAGGGACCTCTCGCGGCTCATTCCGAAGAAATAAATGCTACTCCTGTCGCGGCTCTCTCCGCCAACAAAACTACAACTCCTGCCATGAATAAAATGGCAAATGATGAGAACCTCCCGCATGTCGATTTTGATGATGACATAGGGGAAAACCTGGTCGCGACGGGCTTGATGTCAACTGATGTTCCCCTTCGCTCTACATTTCCGCCGCCGCCACCTGCTGTTACAGTAAATGCAAATATGACCCCTCCTCAGTTCCGCGGTGAAGTTGGTTCTGACGGTAGACCGCAGCCCCAGATGAGACAGCCTGACCCAAAGTCCTCATGGGACACCACCGCAAAGGCCGCATGAAGAATGAAAAGAATTCTTGATGCCGTGGATCTGGACAGGTTGGTGGGGGAAGACCACAATGACTTGGAGGACTGTGGTCTCCATAGCCTTCTGAGGGTAAGTGCCATCTTTATTTAATTTTGTTGTTTAACTTTTTTGCATCCCATATGTTTCTTCTAACTTGTTTTATTTCAGGCCGCGGATGTCCTTGTGGCCCAGAAGAGGAAGTATAAGGCCTTTTATAAGCTGAAAGAGGCTACGGATAGGGTGCATACTTCTGACCTGAAAGCTGCACGGACTTCATCCTTCGAAGAAGGAAATAAGTCTTCTACTAGGGCACTTCAGGCCACCCGCATGGACTTGGAGAAAGCGAACAAGGCAAGAGAGGAAGCGGAAGAGAATTTCAAACAAGCCGCAGAATCTCTTAAATCCTCGCAGGCCCAGACCGCGGAAGTCGCCCGTGTCACGAAGATTTCAAGAAGTAAGCTCGCCCTTCTCCAGCAGAAGTATGCAGAGCTGGAAGCAAAGTCCACCCAAAAATACGAAGATCATGCCACGAAAATAAAAAAGTTGGAGGCTGATCATGGTGACGCCCTCCAGCTAGCCGTAGACCATGCCGTAGAGTCATTTAAAGGCTCCAAGGACTTCTTTCTTATCAACAACAGGGCATACCTCTGCGGCTATCAGGAATTGCGACAGAGATTTCTAAAGAGCTTCCCTGAGGCTAAGGAGGAGGTCCTTGCTTGGAAATTAAGCGATGCCAAACATCAAGAGTGTGTCGCTAAACTTAAGGCCGCAACAGAAGAGAGAGCAAGGCTGAGGGCTGAAGCAGAGGCAGCGGCTGCGGATGAAGATAAAGATAATGCCACAGATGGAGAAGACGCTGATGACAATGCTGACGCAACTTCTTAAACTTGTATTCAATTTCTGTTGAACTCATCATTAATACAGGGTTGCGTCCCTCCTTTTACTTAATTTCTGTTGTGGCTGCGGACTCCTTTATGTAATCTTGACTACTAATATCAAGGCTGTAGCCATATTTACTAATTGTACATGATTGCTTACAACTCCTTGCTCTTTTACATTGCTTGCTATAATGAATGATTGAACATAACCCAAACATATTTGAAAATGCATCATTGATTAGAAACATAATACATTAAGTCTGAGGACAGCGATCGATTTCATAGGATGATTATCTGCTAATTTCCACGCCCACATAAATAGTGCAATGTTTACTTTCGAAGGACATTAGCTGCTGCGTGAAAGCCGCGGCCCTTTATTATGCCGCGTCATATAAACGATTTCACTTAAATGCCGCGACATTATCTCAAGGCTATGGCACTCTGATTTCATGGATCCCTAGCTGCTTTCATTGCACCTGGTTGTCTGAACCGCTTATCTTTTGTTATCCCATGACCAACATGGAGCATGTAGAGAAGGCCTTTCATCTAGTACTTCAATTTCCAAATAAATGTGTTAGAGAAGAATGGCTCTTGATACAATTGATTCTCTTCTACCGTGTCATTTTTACATTGTATCTTTCTCATGCTTCAAGATGCCAGTGCCTCAGCACTTTCATGAATGAATGGCTCCTAGAGATCTGCAACCACGTCGGTGGTTGCGGCACATTTCTGATCCCTCTAAACAATGTGCCTCTGGAGACATACGTTGGTATTTCCTAGCTTTCTCGGACCTGGTTATGTTATTGAGCCACCCATAGCTCTCAGATAGGATATTTTCAAGCCTCCTCAGGCTGGGTTATGTTATTAAGCCACCCATAGCTCTCAGATAGGATATTTTCAAGCCTCCTTAGGCTGGGTTATGTTATTAAGCCACCCACAGCTATTATATAGGATATTTTCAAGCCTCCTCAGGCTGGGTTATGTTAATAAGCCACCCATAGCTCTCAGATAGGATATTTTCAAGCCTCCTCAGGCTGGGTTATGTTATTAAGCCACCCACAGCTGCTGTAAAAGCTAAGAACGGGCATTGTAAGCCCCTAGGGCCATTGAATTCTCATATGCTTTCGCGAATAAGATCATCATACGATAAGATATAGTTTCACATCATGAGGGGAACTTCTGAGCTAATTAAGATCGCAATCCCTCCATAGATGCATCCGAAATAAAACAATATTTTGAGATAATTTATTATTCTTCCTTTGGAATCTGTTTAAGACAAAAAGTTTTTTTGTGAGATAACAGATTATGAAATCAAGAGGGATATCAGATATGGAAAAATTTACTAATTCATGTATTTATATATGTATGCTCCAGCTAATGACTTTGTTAACAAAACATAAAGTCTTGAATATTAGGGCTATAATGAGCTTCATAAAACATAAACAAAAATAGTTGAAATTGGAAAAAGTAAGGATGAGATGCGGGATGCAGCCTCTGTCAGATCTGGCTAAATCCTTTATGCGTTCTTCAGGAATCGCTGCAGCACCCCTTGCTCAATTAGCCTTTCAACTTCATCCTTAAGAGCATAGCATTTCTCGGTGTCGAGGCCATGGTTCTGATGGAATTTCCACCAGGTAGCCTTATTCCTCTTGTGGGGTGGAGCTCTCAGCCTTTCTGGCCATCTCAACAGCTTGTCCTCTTTGATGAACTCGAAGATCTCGTCAATCGGAAAGGTCAACGGAGTGTAGGGGCCAGACCTCTTATCTGCCTTCTCCGCCCCCTTCTTCTGGTTCCTGTTGACTGATTCCGCGGTCTCTTTAACTGCCATGGTAGTCAAGGCTGGTGGAGTTACCTTTGCTCTTGAACCTATATTCTGAGAGGCCGCAACCTCTAGCATTAACACCCTTTAAGAGAGATAATTGACCTGGGTGTGAAGTGAGGCATGGCTGTCATAGAGGTGATTAAGGTTATTGTACAGTTGCACAATCTCATCCTTGACTTCTGCGCTCTGGCTAGATCCTCCTTACATTTCTTCTTTTGTTAGTCTTTATAAGGTATATAGAATCTGAGACAAAACTAACAGAAGTGAGTGATCATAGAAATATTAGGAATGAGGGGTTTGAACTGCTCCATGATATGCTGATCAGGCCGCGACCAGTGTGGCACATAAGTGCACTACCGTAACCTTTGAATGTTATTCACTAAGGTTGATCTGAAGGCCACTTGTCCTTCCACGATGATTTTGAGCTGTTCTAACAGGTCCACACTAGTAGGGGTCGCGGCATGAGAGGCTATTGAACTTACAGGCCTCGCCCCTATCTAGGCAGTGGAGAGATCCCAAGACAGGAACCCAGAAACTGATTTTTTCTCCATCAACACGTGAAAAAAACCTACTAGGGTCCACCGATGAGAGAATTCCCTTGCGGTGCTCAAAACAACACAATTTCAATGATAAACCCTAGATCATAGGTTGATGACAACAAAAAGGGAGTAAATATAACCCTTCCCTAATCATCCACCTTATTGGGACTAAAGTCCACCATGCTTTTCAGCATTATCTAGATGGAATGATATCACAGGGGTATGTAAAATAGATCCAAATCCATCAAATGAAGACCCAAGAACAGATCCGGAAATAAGAAATACCCGTTTAAAGGGGCGAATATAGAACGGAGCCCAACAACCAATAATTGACCCGTGAAAAGATGATCCATAGACCCTCAGGGATCGAATAAGGTGTTTAAGAACTCATATATGTAGAGAAACAAGATTGAAATATCTCTTTTCCCACAGACGGCGCTAAATTATTGATACGAGAAATCGTCCACTTGTCGTTCTCGCATCAGCAAATCATGAGTAAAGTGCGTAATGAACAAGTAAAGTAAGTAAATAGAGAGAAGACAAGATATATAGTGGTTCAGCCTTTGAAATAAGTCTACATCCACTGTGTTGCTCCATTCTCATTATATGGTTGCATTGTACAATATAATCACGCCTAAAGAGGCGTATAAGTATGAGAATAAATGAGAGTACATGGTAACATTGAAGATTCCGGTGTTTCGGGGAGGTGGCTGTGATGTAGATTTGTGGCCCCCAAGGCGTATGTTGAGGTTGTGTAAAGAATCTATATTGTAGAACCTGCCTCGGGCCTGTGTGAAATCGATCCCCTTCTTTCGAGGTGTGGTACTCTATTTATATGAGGTAAGTGTGCTGTGTCGCGTGCCCTGAGCACGTGACTTATATTAGGTCTGAATTAGTTGCGGATGAGGGGGATGCGGCCTGCAAAGCAAGCAGTGTTGTATCAAGATGCTCGAGGCATGCCACGTATCACATGGAGGAGTGCTGCGGCCCCTACTTGGGGAATAATTACTATGTACCGCGCCCTATAATGCACAGGGCCGCACCCTGTGTCAACCATCTCCGTGGCGCCTTGATGGCATGCCGCGCCCTGTGTGAGGTCTGGCCGCGCCCATCATGACGTAGGTATGGCCATGAACTGGAGAAGAATACCATCCACGGCATAGTGCTATATTTGTACTATCAGCTTGTGCGTTTGATTTCTAGGGTGGTTGGGAGGAGAATCTGCATCTCGCATAATTTTCCTGTAACAACATCTATTACGACATCACTAGTATGGCTCCCTATGAGGATTTTTGTGGGAGGTCGCGATACTCTCTAGTATATGGGTAAGAAGTGGGTGGGAAGCATCTCCCAAATTCTACCATGATCAAGGAGATGAATGATAAAGTTCAGGTGATTCAATAGAAAGTTATTATGGCACAGAGCCGACAAAAGAATTACGTTGATAATCGGTGGACACCCCTATTGTGGTGGGTTATCATGTATTATTTAATGTTAGGGAAAGGATCGTTAGTTAGTGGTTTGTCCAGAAGAACAAGCTTGCCCTCAGTATATTGCCCCCTTTGAGAACCTAAAATGGATCGGGGATATATCGTGTCGCTTGGCGTTACCGCCTTAGTTGTCCCAAGTTCATGACATGTCCCATGTATTTATACTAAAGAAGTATGTCTTGAATCCTCGACATGTCATCAATTGGAACCACATAAAGTTAAAGGATGTTACGTTTCCTACGAGACTTCTGTCCATCTTGGACGGTGACAATAAAGTCTTGCATAACAAGGTCATCCCATTAGTGAGGGTCCTTTAGGAGTTACAAGGTATAAAAGGTGCGATTAGGAGTGCAAGTCGGAGATTCATGAGAATAACTCGAAACTCTTTCCTTAGATTGATTGGGGTGATTTCAAGGATGAAATATTCTAAGGAGGGGATAATGTGACGACCCTGCTCGATATTGTATTTCCTTTCCTTGTAATTTTCATGCCAAGTTGGCCATGGACTTAATATAATGGATGGTTGTCTATTTTAAAATGTTCTTGTGGATTTTGTGCAATTATAAATGGGAATTTGATGGCCTAATATTTATGTATAAAAAATCTTGGGGTCGTTCGAATAAGATAGATAGGGTCGTTTGAACGAACCTTCAAACGACCTTCAAACGAGAAATACCTGTTCACATCTTAAGCCTCATTAGATTATCGTTAGAACCCCTGTTCGAATGAGATTCGATGTCATTCAAACCAGTCCAGACTTCGTTTGAATGAGTCTATAAAAATTCAGAAATATGCAAAGTTTTGTGTGCTGTCACCTTGTGGGCCCTTAGATCTTTGAGCTGTCAAGCTCTAAAGGAATAGATTAAACGTGGGTCGAGGCTTGGGTGGACTAATGGTTAAAGAGTTAAGGGATCTTGGGTTTAAATAGAGGTGAGAGGGAGGAGAGAACTCTTTTTCTCTTCATTTTATCAGATTTTCACACTCTCTCTGTACACTCCCAATCTCTCTCTCTCCCTCTCTTAATTTTTAGCCCACTCCCACATCCTTAAGCTCTAAACCTCCATTTTAAGAAACATTTAGCCCATTCCAAGCTTGTAATACCCATTTCAATCCTTAACTAATGAAGATTTTGTATAGGAGATATGTTGTTGGAGTTGTTAAGAAAAGTTGGAGCATTCTTGGAGCTTTAGAGTTGCTGGGATCTTTTTGGTGCATCTCTTGGAATTTTGGTAGCTTTAGAGTCATCCTTTTTAGTCCTCCTCTTGAAACCTAAGTTAGAGTTTTCCTCTACAATATTTTCAAGTTTAAACCTAACCTATATGTTAGGATGCATGCTAAAAATTAGATAGCCTTACAAAAATTATTCTAGTATGATTATGAAAATGCAAGCTTTGAAGAAAACTAACTTGAAATAACTTTTGAAGAATAAGTATCACTTTAATTCTTGAAATATGGTGAATTTTCATATAAGATATGATTTCATGTTAATACCGTGTTTAGGTTCATATTTATAGGATTTCTAGGTTAAAACCCATTCACAGTTGGGTAGAACCTTATAGTATGTTAATAGAGGATATTTAAATATGATAAATGAAGATTAAAATGAGTTTCAAAGTGAAATAAGCAAGTTGGAAATTTCAACGCCTAAGTATGTTATACAATGCTGATAAAGTGAGGAAAAATGATGTTTAAATCAACATATGATCGCAAGTGTTAAATATGAAGAGAAAGGGGACTTTATTGAAGAAAAATAATGAAGCATGTCTTTTTGAACATAAAATGACAATTTATGATGTCATAATGACTCAAATATGTTTTTCACAAAGTGTTGTTAAAAAGAATGATAAAATGATGATTTTGGTACAAAAGAGGATCCTAGTTGTTGGACTTCCTCATTTGGCCTTATCCGTCATTTTTGTGAAACATGAGTAAAATAAGTAAAGTGGGATGAAAACGGTATGAAATGTGAATGTCATCCGTAAGGAAGATAAAGATGGTGGAATAATGTGGACATTTGATAAAATGTTAAAACACGTGAATATGGACTCAAATGCAACCAGAAAAGAATTAAGAAGGGCTCGAAGCGCTGGGATTAAAGGTCCAAAATCACTGGTTAAAGCATATGGAAGTGCAGCCGGTGGTGTGGAGCCCGTTAATGTATGCGGTTAATTGGTAAATTTCAAGGACATGATAATGTTGATGACAGAATAATGGGAATGAGAACGAATAAGGTTGTATTGAATTGTAAGAAGGACAACCTAATGAAAATAGTAAAAATGGATATTAGTGAATAAATATGATTAGTGGTCTCTAATTATGTGAAAAGTTAGTGTAAATTGGTAAGTTTGGGTAGGAGCACGTAGCTTAGGGGTTCATTACATGCTAGTTGCATTTATTATCATGGAATGATAATGTTTTCAAAATTGTTAAAATAAACATTATATGTATAATATTTTGTATAAAAATATATTGCTTAGTATTCCCCCCTGCTTAGCATTTTGCTTACCCCTACTTTTTATGTTAAACCCCCACCCCAGGTACTTTCTCTAGGGGCGCATGCAAGGACTTTGGTAAGGCTCATGAGGGCATGAATCATCGTTAGAGATTTACCATGACATTTTAAAATTGTGTTTGAGATTATTTAAATTTGTGTCACGTAAATAATTTTTTTATTTGGACCTTATGCAAATTATTGTAATAATATAGAGTTGTATGGTATTTTTTCTTTGTATCAGCATTGTTGGACTCAATGAATTTTTTAAAATAAATCTTGCTAATTAATTTGATCACTTAAAGCGTTAACCTACTTTATTAAATTAGAACCTATTAAATTGTATTTTATTCCTTATAAAATGACGCAAATTGAAGGCTTTTCCTTGAGAGTGAGCTTAGTCTTAATGGATTTATTTATTTGAATAAATGCCACCAACTAATGTATTTAGTCATTAAAATGACTTTTCTAAACGACTCTTCTAAACGACTTCTAATGTATTTAGTCACATGAATCATCAATAAAATGACTCTTCTAAACGACTTCTAATGTATTTAGTCATTCGAGTTATTTTAAGAGATATTTTATTGATGGAAAATATCCAAAACTAAGGAGGAACATCTAGGAGAATAATTTACATATTTTGCACATTCAATTCTAAAGTTTATTATGTTCTTCTTCAAGCTTTGATTTCTTGTTGAATGCTTATGTTCTTCTATCTTGGTAACCTTAAATTCCAGAACTTTAATTATAATTTCATTATATTTCAGGCTTGGTAATGGGTTCTTATATAGAGATTTATAATATCATGTCCGACTAGATATTTACAGGGTTAGGGTACATGAACCCAACCTTGGTTAATAAGTTGGATATAAAATTGGATGAAATTGTATAGATAATTAAGAGGTTTGATATTTTGTCGAAAAAGTATTATAGGTCTCTTAAATTCATTTTCGATAGGTAAGCGAAGTGTTTGAAGGTATAATACACGTGTCGGTAATCTTATCATTCACGTTAAATTATTTATTGACTACTTATTATGCAGAGTAAAATTCTCATATGTTTAGTACTTTGAAAAAATTAATGTCTTCTTCGAATTATAAATACAGTTTTTAAAATTTTATATCCAACAAAATTACTGACGGTTCGGGGATCATATTCCAATCCCATTTTTCTCATATAGTTTAAATCGAAAGTTTCCAGTCTTCGCATATTTTAGTTATTTCGCATTTGGTGATTAGGTTGCATTAGTTCGTTAGAAATTTCCTTCAAACAAATCATCTTTTCTTTTCTTTTTGTGTATCGATCGTTAGGTTTAGTCACATTCCTTAGTAGTTGTTACATTTCACATCTTAGTTCCTGAGTTCAATACTCGATTTACTCAATTATTACTTGAGCGACCGACTTACACTTGAGTCATAATTACACGCGTTAGAGACACATTCTGAGTCGCGTCAAATTTTTGGCGCCTTTGCCGGGGACTAGGTAGACATAGTAGGTTAGGTTGAATTAATCTAAGAATTTTACTCAAATCCTAAGAAGTAAAAAAAAATTATAAATCCCAAAAATAAAAATAAAAAAAAAAAAATCAAAATTTCCAAAAAAATCAAAAAAATGAAAATAAAAATAAAAATATGAGTTTTGATAACACCCCACGGGATAGTGACACAACCGAATTACCTTTAGATATAAGTCTTGAAAATTTTAAGAAAGAGTTTGGCCTGGTGGATGGGGAACTCACTCTTGAAGTCCAATCGTTGTTGGAATCTTTTTGTCACTTGGAGGAGAGCGACTGGAAGGATAGGATATATCAATTAATTTTTTGTGACCGTCCACCCTTGCCACTCGAGTTATAGGATGACATCGAGGAGATGACTAGTGTTTCGTTCGATTTAGATCCCGATCCATGTATTCTCGAGCTTAAGTGAAACCTAGGCTGAGCGTGTCATTCGACATTTCAGTATGATATTATCTCCAAGTCGAAACAAATATGCTATGAGGTAATTGGGCACCTCAATGATTCCACTCAAGTGGGTCAATTCCCCATTGTTTCGACTTTTGATTTATGATGCGGGGAATGTGGAGATAGGTTTATCGACCCCGGTACACGGGGTTGAGCAGGTTTCGAGAGAGAGGTCGTCGCACCCCGACGCATATGGGGTATTTTATTAGTATATTTTTGAGTCGTGTGCTTCAATTTATATAGTGTATTATTGCATTTTAATATTTTTTTGTTTTATTTTCGCACTCTGCTTTTCTTATTAACCAATTCGCAGATTTCAACCAATTCGCAAATTCCAATTTAAACTTATTTAATTGGAGTCAATTTTTAAATCAATTTTATTTAAACCCTAACACATACATCTAGGTGCGTAAAATCAAACCTTCAAAAATAAATTAGTGACACACAGATTTCAGGAAAAAAGAAACCAAGGGAAAACCTTTTTATTTCACTATGCAAAAGTAAATTGCAACTTACATACACAATGAAATCTGCAGACACTCAAATAGACATGCATCCTAAAGTCAACAATGTATCAATTGTAGAAATCCATAAGAACACGCATCTCTAAATCATCCAGGAACATCCTCAAGTACTCCCAATGACATGTAGTTGTCAGCCATAGATTTACCCTTTCTACAAGAGAAACTTCAACAAAATCATATATTGGGTTCCAAAATAATTCACTAAACTATTGGGATTTTTATGAATTGAAAAATAAAGTTTTAAACCCTAAATGAAGAAGATAAAATAATTTTACAGTTTGCAGTTTTCGTAGACTAAAAACGTTAGGTGTTCTTAAGGAAATATTACTCATTTATTCAGGTATATATAACAAAATTGAGTCGGTGATCTCGGTCGAACGAAAACATGATGTCGCTCGCACGAGGACATCACGCGACATGCCTATATTGCTTGAACGATAGTAAGATGTCTCTCGAACAACCTAAACTTCAATAAACTCTTTTTATAAAACTCTGCCTCAACAATTAGGAAAAATTCTTTTCATTAAAAACAACGCCTTAGGTGTTTAAAAATTGTTAAAAAAAATTATCCCAACACTTTAAATGAACCGTTAAGGGACTTAAACACAACCTTACCAAAATCTATCTCACAAAGGCTTTTATGTTGAAGAATGTTGATATTCGAATCCGTCTTGATGCTTGATTGAACTTGAACTTTTCTTCGATGGTTGTAGCGGTATACGACATTCTCTAATGTAAACGGACTATGTAAAATATGTCCTTACAAATCTCCCCCTACGTCTATGCTGGTACAAACTAAAACAT
The DNA here is from genome assembly GCA_949130495.1 of Sambucus nigra. Taxonomy (NCBI): domain Eukaryota; kingdom Viridiplantae; phylum Streptophyta; class Magnoliopsida; order Dipsacales; family Adoxaceae; genus Sambucus; species Sambucus nigra. Next base: position 364,508,900 of record OX422222.1, read on the forward strand.
CCGAATTTTTAAATCAAATGTCCAATACAAATATAATACCCTCCCATGAACCCAAAACTGAAATGGTACTAAAAATGCAAGTCTTAAACTTTCTTCAAAAATCTTCAACATCTTCAAATTTCCAACATTAAATCATAAATCACCCATTAAATCATAATTCATTCTCCCCTTTTTATTTGTCTGAAATAGACAAGGAAAAGAATAAATAAAAATAAGCATGGAGTGTCACGACAAGCAAAGAAAATCAACTACGATCATCAAAGATAAACTTGAAAGCATTCACCAACTAATTTTGATTTTTTCAATTTTTCAAAAAATAATTTTCAAAAATCACACACCATGAATTTACAATAAGATAACCAAATCGTGTAAATGGAATGAATGGGTGCGAACATATTTAATAGGTAAATCAACTCAAACATACATAATGTGCATGATGAATATGAATACTCCTAATGAATGAACTTCACAATCGTCCTTAGGTGTAAAAATTGTTGAATTCAAATGACATCGAATCAAAGTCTAAAATGATTTCCACACCAATAACATCTAAAACTATGTAACTCTTTTTTCAAGCCTTTGTCAAAATGGCCATACCTGTTGATTTATTTGTAACCAAACTCCCTCAAATATATATTTCTTTTTTGCTCTTTTGAGGTTTTTATTTTTTTCTCAAGTTTGAGAAATCCTATTGGCCCGTTTTTGGCATATGATTCTTTTCATTGCCTTAATTTTTTTCTTGGCTCTTTTAAACAGTGGCTTTCATGTCGTAATTATTATTCACTCACAGACCTTTCCCATGTTCACTCATCATTTTTTTCATATTAAATAAATTCCTCACGGGCAACGGTTCTTACATGCACTCTTTCATTGTCAAATTTTATCGCATATGGTTCATTTTAAAGACAGGGTTGAGATGGAAACACTTCGACCAAGATGTGATAGACAAGTTCAATAATCAAACAAATTCGTGCAAGTGTACATGAAAGGAAATCATGAGTCAAACATGTAGAAAGTAATCTCAAATCTCACCTTAATGACTCCAAACATTATAAATCACATGGATGAAATGATGTATCATCTCAAAACACTATCGAATAGTCACATGGATATGAAATAATGTTATGACTTGGTCATCCTAAATGTCCATCCATAAATGGTGTAAACAAAATACAAAAATCTTTTTGAGTTTTTCCAAAAAAATTATCGAAATAAAATCTTTTTGGCCATTTGATTTGTTTTTAAAAATAAATAAAAAAATCCAATACAAACAATACACGTCATAACACTAGCACAAATATATCAAATAACACAACTAGCGTATGATAAACCAACCATAAAAGCAATCGATGATATAAAAGAGCAAGTGATGCATCATGTGAAAGCATGTGAGACCCAACCAATCTAGCATTTAGCTCCTCAAAAAGTGATTTCCTAACCCAAACCGATTTGTACCTAACTCGAGGGGTTATGGGAAACGTCGGGACACTATCCTTAAACTTCCTAGGACCTCTTTCAAGATCAAAACAAAAACGCCTAGGGTGACCTTTCCTATCATAATGTGAATGTGTGAAAACTCAAGGAAAGTTACCTATGGCCTGACGTTTTTTAACCCTCTAAACCAAATAATGGTTTTGGCTTTGACAAAGGAAGCATTAGAACATGACGATCCATTACCATCACTACACAAACTACCAAGTCTTTTAAATCATTTTTTAACTTCAAAATTCAAGACTTAAGCAAAGAATTAGACTTTTTCAATTTTTGGGATTCCTTCTTCGTATGATCAATCATTCCTAGAAGGTTATCTCTCGCTCCTTCAATAAACGAAAACTTTTCCCTAAGAGTCTTCTCACGGGCCTTAAAATCATTTATCAAAATATTTTTATCCTCTTTGGCACAAACACAAAACCTAAAGTTTTTAAAGTCCTCCAACTCTTTATCTAAAAATAGGACTCTATCATCACTCTCCTTTTTGTACAATTTTAAATCAGTAAAGTCATGGTCCAAGACAACAATTTTCTCACGAAAAAAATCTCTTTGGTTTTGAACTGTTTGCAAAAGATCCATAGCAGATTTCAGACAAGAAATTTTCTTTTTCCAAAAATTTACTTCTTTTAGAAAACTTCAAATCTAAACGATTTAAGCCGTCAAAACAAAGATTTGTTCCATCAAATATGCACATCGGATTATATAAGTTCTCCATCAAAAATTGAAAAAAAATTCAAAATCAGATTTAAAAAAAAATCGGATATCACAAAATTTTACGGAAAACAAGATCACTCGATAATTTAGAGAAACCCGCTCTAATAACAAATTATGAAGGTAAGATCGCTTGAAAAGCTCTGATACCAATTTGAGCATGCTATGTGGTATCGATTTCAACCAATTCGCAAATTCCAATTTCAACTTATTTAATTGGAGTCAATTTTTTGACCAATATTATTTAGACCCTAACACATACATCTAGGTGGGTAAAATCAAATCACTATAAGTAAATTGCTGACACACAGATTTTAGGAAAAAAATCCAAAGGGAAAACCTTTTTATTTCACTATACAAAAGTAAATCGCAACTTACGTACACAATGAAATCTGCAATGAATATCCACAGACACACACATAGACACGCAGCCTAAAGTCAACAATGGATCAATCATAGCAACCCACAAGAACACGCAACTCTGAATCATTCAGGAACACCCTCAAGTACTCCCATTGACACGCATTCGTCAGTCGTAGATTTACCCTCTTTACAAGAGAAACTTTAACAAATTTGTATCTTGGGTTCCAAAATAATTCACTAAACAATTGAGATTTTTGTGAATTTAAAAACAAAGTTCTAACCCTAAATGAAGAAGACAACATAATTATGCAATTTGCAGTTTTTGTAGACTGAAAAATGACGGTCTTCTTTAGGAAAAAAGACTCATTTAATCAGGTATATATAACAAAATTGAGTCGGTGATCTCGCTCGAATGAAAACACGATGTCGCTTGAACGAGATGATTTGTTGCTCGAACGAGGACATCATGCGACATGACTATGTCTCTTGAACGACAGTCAGATGTTCCTCGAACGACCTAATCATCCAAAAACTCTTTTTATAAGACTCCGGCTCAACACTTGGAAAAAGTTCTTTTGACGAAAAACAACGCCTCAAGTGTTTAAAAACAGTTTAAAAAAATTATCCCAACATTTAAATGAACCGTTAAGGGACTTAAACACAACCTTATCAAAATCTATCTCGCAGAGGCTTTTCTGTTGAAGAATGTTAATATTCGAATCCGTCTTGACGCTTGATTGAACTTAAACTTTTCTTCGACAGTTGTAGCAGTATACGACATACTCTAATGTAAACGGATTATGTGAAATAAGTCCTTACCAGTCCCTTTTCTTGAGGACAATGCAAAAGTCTAAGTTGTGGGGGGGGGGGGGGGGGGTGACAAGTGTGTCCTTTAAAAACTTCACAAATTTTTAAAATGCCCAAAAAATTTGAAAAATGTCAAAGAGTTCATAAAAATTATAAAAATTTTCCTAAAATATTGAAAAATCCCTAAAAAGTCAAAAACTTTTTTCATCAAAATAAATAAAAATTAGAATTTAAAATCTTCAAAAATATCATTATTATTTTTGAAGTCTCAATTTGTAAAAACTAAATGCACAAAGCCGAAATTGACCAAAGATAGAATTTGAGCGAAAATTGATGATTTAACGAATAAGTGTGGAGATTCTTAACCTAGTGAGATTTCGAGGCTATCAATTTTTGCGAGTATTTAAGTCAATCCGAGTTGAAAGTTAACTCAAAGTTCTTTTAGTGTTAAAAAGTTGTTGATGATCTCTAAATCATTATTTTGATCGATTACGAAAACTAAGTGAAATATTATTTTGAAAAGGCACTAAAAATGTCTCAAAATTAAAATAAATATCGAGATGCATATGGTAACATAATTTGTAATTCGGATAAATGAAGTTAGGTCATCGTTTGTTTACCCAAAATTATTAGCCATAAAAAGTCATAAAAAATTATTCTTTTTCTAGACATTTTGAACCTAATAATTTATACCCTTTTCATTTGTTAACTCAAAGAGCCCAATTAGCTCGGAGTTGTGAAAATAAAAAATTCATCAAGATAGTCCAAATGATGCAATAAAAAGGGGCAACAAAAATATTAGAAAAAAGCTCAACAAAATAGCAAGAAAAAAGTGAAAAAAGTAGAAAAATATGAAAATATAGAAAGAAAAAGTAAAGAAAAAGAGAACAAAAAAGTGCCAACGAACATCATAAGCAAAGAAATTTTTCAACTCCGATAAATTCCCAACCATTTCTATTTTTACCTAAAACATCCCATAACTTGAAAAATTCCTAATCGAGTCCGAAAAACGAAATTAATTACAGCGTGCAGAGCTAAGACACGAAAAGATAATAAGATAGATTAAATGGTGCGAACTAAGAGATGATGTTTCTCGTTTTCCATTGACCGTATTCTGACGATGAGATCTTTCACCACAAAAATTCCATCTTTCAAATTTTCGTGTGTGAAATTTGTGTTAAATTACATTTATTCTTAAAAATCATGCACACGGAGAGAAATAGCCACATTCCGAGAGTTTCTTTTATGAGAGCATCTCGTGAGAAATTAAATTAAAACGAATTTTTGGAAAGTAACGTAATGATCGATCGGTGGAAGTTAGCGATTTAATTTTCGGCTTTGCGCGCACACACACATACTATAAATTGAGATTTATCAAATAAAAAATTTAAGTGATTATTCTTCTGGAATTTAAATTTTATGATTTTTAATTATTTTGATATTTTCTTTAGTCAAAAAACAAATTTTGTGAGTAAATTCACTGCAAACCCTCACGAGACACCACTCGTCCTACTAGGGTAACCTAGGGGTTTAACGGCTTCTTGCATATGCAAAATGTAATAGCTGGCCCACGAAAGAGGAATCCTATCACATTAGTTGTTTAGAAGTCCATTTAAACGCATGTTCTTATTCTTTTACATTGCTCGAGACGAGCAGCATTCTAAGTTCGGGGGATTTGATTAGGCATAAATATTTTATATTTATCCCCTTAATTTCGTTCTTTTATGGGCCTGTGCATTGTATTTTAACTGGATTTATCTCATATTCATGATAATAACCCTTTTTGGCGAGTATTTTGTGTTATGTGTATTTCTCTCAAGTTTTACAGGTAATTCGTGCAAGTGGATGGAAGAGAAAAAATGAAACAGTGAAAAAAATCAAAAGAAAGGGAAGTCAAGGGCATTTTTGTAATTTGTCTGAAGGAACTCGAAGGGTGAAAAGTTGAAGATCTTGAAGTCACAAGAATATTGGAAAAACAACAAGAAGTTATGCACGTTTGAAGTTCAGAAGAAAATCTAGTGGCATAATTGTAAATAAGTGAAATTCGGGCGCACAAGGCATCACTTGAATAATATTGAAAAAAGGAACCGGTTTGATTACAAAGGTAACCGGTTCGCTATTAGTAATGCTCCAAAAATGTGACAAAATTTGTTACGCTTTAAAACCGTGATAAATTATTTGGCCCTATCTTTTAGCCAAAAGAGTTTTTGAGTTTGGGGACTCTTCTAAACGACTTCTAACCTATATATTTAGTCATTTGGGTTCTTTTAAGAGAGATTTAATAGATGGAAAAGCTTCGAAAATAAGGAGGAATATCTAGGAGAATAATTTACATATTTTGCACCTTCAATTCAAAAGATTTTTTGGTTCTTCTTTAAGCTCTGATTTCTTCTTGCATGCTTACGTTCTTTTGTCTTGGTAACCTTAAATTCCATCACTTTTATTATTATTTCATTATGTTTTCATGGATGTTAATGGGGTTTTACGTAGAGATTTATAATATCATGTCCAATTAGATATTTAGAGGGTTGGGGTACATGAACCTAACCTAGGTTAATAAGTTTGATATAAAATTAGATGAAATTGTATAAATAATTCGTAGGTTTGATATTTTGTCGAAACAAGTATTATAGGTCTCTTAAATTCATTTGCCCTAGGTAATTGGAGTGTTTGAGGGTATAATACTCATTTCGATAATCTTATCATTCATGTTAAATTAATTATTAACTAGATATTGTGCGGAGTAAAATTCTCATATGTTTAGTACTTTGAAAAATTTAATGTCTTCTTCTAATTATAAATACAGTTTTTGAAAATTTTGTATCCAACGAAATTACCGATGGTTCAGGGATCGTATTCCAATCCCATTTTTCTCATATAGTTTAAATCAAAAGTTTCCTGTCTTTCCATATTTTAGTTAATTTTAATTTGTTGATTAGGTTGTATTAGTTCATTAGAAATTTCCTTTAAACAATCATCATCTTTTCTTTTCTTTTCTTTTTGTGAGTCGATTATGTCGCTTACCTTAGTAGTCATTACGTTTCACGTCTTAGTCCCTGAGTTCGATAACCAGTTCAACGAATTACTACTTGAGCGACTGACTTACACTCGTTTGAGAGACATTCTGAGTTGCATCAGTGCTCAACGTGAGGAAGGGACTCACTCACTCTCGAAACCTTTAGTAGATCAACAAAGTTGATATCTTGGAGGAAGGATCCTTATTTTTCTAGCGATCTGTTAAAAGACAATAGAAACGTACAATTAGCAACAAGAAATAATAAGCGAAATGTAAGCAGTTAGAGGAACAAGTGTTAACCTATATGATCATCCCCATAGTGAGGGCAAAAAAACCCTGTATTCTTCACCCTTAGGGAGCGGTGGATGTTGCCAATTTCTGGTGATGAACTCCTGATCCCGCTATCCTTTGTCGGAATCAAGGAGGTTCACAACAAATACCTTGTGGCCTATCTTTCCCTTCAAGTAAATGAGGCCATCAGTGGTATGAGAGAAGGTGTAGTAATACCTGGTCTATGGGATGCCCTGGTTGGTCCCATAGATCTTGTTTATTAGATTGACCCCATTAACTATTCGCCAAGTGTTGGGGGCACACTGAGTAAGGAAGATCTCGAAGAGTTCAAAGAACTCTTAAAATAGAGAATTTGGGGGAAAAGTCACTCCCCTTAGACCATAACTAGGGTGTGAATCTATTGTCCCCCATCGACATATCTAACATAATTGGGCATGGGGGCACACTCGATTGTGACCCAAGAAGGAACATATAGGTTTTCCTAAACACGTTAACATTTTCACCGTGAATGGTTTTCGATATTTTTAGAGCAATTAATAACTACTACTGAAGACGAATAAATGAAATAAAAAGAAGAAAGGTGGGAAAAAATAGACGAGGATGGAAACTTACAAAGCTGAAGAGTACGAATGAAGAAGCTCTAGAGTTTTGATAGTAGAAGACTGGAAGTGAAAGTGACGGTTTGGTGTGGAAGCAACCCCGTTTGAAAGATCGTGCAAAATTATAAGGTGGAGTATCCAAGAATAATTTTGGCATTTCACTATTAACTTAGACGAGTGTACCCTTGCAACGTTAATATAATTACAAGTCTGACCTGCCAGTTCAAATTCATGAGAATGGGTAAAGAGAATTAGGCTGAAGGCAATGGTAAAATCCACTAGCCCAATACCCTTAGCCTAGGAATTTTAGGGGAAATTGAGGGGACCTAAATATAACATATGCCTAATTAAAAACCAACCGATCTGGTTCAATAACATGTGGGTAATATCCGACCCATCCTATTGGCAACAAGGGATATTTGAGATCATTTATCACATGGATAATTGTGACATATCTGCAATTTACTATCATCTCATGTTGGTTATTTAAAATCTAGGATGAGATATTCTAGGAGTTGCCATACACGCTTATCTCAAGCCAAGTGAGTTACTTGATTGATTCAACCATTGCGATTTTAAACAATTATAAATAGAACTCACACCCCAGGGTCGGATGTAATTTTCAAAACTTTAAAAGAATAAAATACAGTAACCTCTCCGTGGATGTAGCCAATTTTCCGAACCATGTATATTCTTATATTGTGTGGCATCTTATATTCATTCTTTAATTAATTTATGGATTCCTTTTGATTGTGATTAATTTTCACTCACAAATGGACATTTTTGTTGTAAAAGGAAAATAATCCCAAAGGGTGGTTTTAACAAACTTCCAATTTTAAACCAATTTTAGTTCATCCCTAAAACATGCAACTACGTGTCTTCAAACTTTTCTTCAAAATCTTCAACATCAAATCTCAAAGCTTTTCACATCAGGGTGTGCCAAATGATCCTCATCTTTGTACCTACACACATGAGATAAAGCAAAATACCTTCGTGATGCATCGAGTTTGAAATAAGATATAAGCATAGATCAATCAATACAAAACTCAAAATCTACCCCATAATGCAAAAACTCCCCCATAAAATCATAATTCGTTCTCCCCTTTTTTATTATGTCCCCAAATAGACTGATAAGAAGAAACAAACTAAACATTGAGTGTCACAACAAAGCATAGCAAATATGGATCAAACTACGTATGCAAAGGAGTAACTCAAGGGCTTCCAAATCATCCGCAAACTATTTTTGATTTTTCAATTTTTCATACAAAAAAAATGTTACAAAAAAATCACACCATGAATTTTTTACACTAAGATAACCAAATCAGGTAAATAGTATGAAAGGGTGTGAAAATATTTGATAGGAAATAAAACTCAATCACATCATATGTGCACGATGCATATTGTATATTCCTAATGAATGACCATAAAAATCGTCCTTAGGTGTAAAAAAGTTGAATTTAGGTGACATTGTCTTAAATCAAAATCAACAAATCAAAGTCTATATGATTTTCACACCAATAACGTCTAAAAACCTTTTAACGCTTTTTCAAGGATTTTTAAGGACATGCAAAGCCGTTTGAATTATCCAACCAAACTCCCTCATATATATCTTCTTTTTTAGGAGATCTAAATTCTCAAACATTGGAGAATTGGAGAAAAACCTAAATGGACCACTTTTGGCATAATATTCCTTTTTTTATTTCCTTTGAAAAAATTCGGGCTCTTTTAAACCTCTTTGGATCCCGGATAATAAAATACATTAATTTTTTTGGTCCAATTAAACGGTGTCGTAATCGTAAAGGATAAATGTGTACTTTTCATATCCCTTCACCAATTTTTTAAAAATTCACGGCAAACGGTTAAAACATGCACACCTTTTATTATCTTGATTTATCGCATTTGGTTTGTTTTAATAGACAAAATTGAGATGAAAACACGCAACCAACATGTGATTTGACAAGAACAATAATCAAATAAATTCGTGCTCGTGTGCATCAAAGGACAAAGTGAGTCAATCATGTTGGTAATAACACTTAATTATATCTTAACGACTCCAAACATTACAAAGCACAAGAATGACATGACCTATTGTCTTAAAAAACTATCAAAGAGTCACATGGATATGTAATGAGTTTGTGACTTGGTCATCCTAAATGTTCATTCATATACGATGCTAAACAAAATACAGAAATCTTTTTGGATTTAAAAAAAAAAATTATCAAAATAAAATCTTTTTTTTATTTTTCAAAATTTTCAAAAGCAAAAAATTATACAGAAAGTACGTGTCATAACGCTAGCAAACATAAATATCATGAAACCAAAAAAAAAACTAGAGTATGACAAACATGCGAACACAATCATCTATATGATATGGCAAGAGAAGAGTCATGTGCAAGCAAACGAGAATCAACAAGTCTACCATCTAGTGCCTCTAAAAGTGATTTCCTAACCTAAACAAATGTGAAACGACGTGTGGGGACTTTGGGAACCAAGGGAACACTAGACATAAACTTCCTAGGACCATTTCGAAGATCAAAACAAAATCTCCTCAGGTGATCTTTCCTACCACAATGTGAACATCTGTAAATGGGTGGAACGACACCTATGGGTTGACCTTTTCTAATCTCCTTGGGAACGGTTGACCCTTTAAAACAAATAATGGTTTTGGCTTTAGCCACGGAAGCTTTAGAACATGACGAGCCGTTACCATCACTATCAAACCTACATGAATCATTTAAATAATTTTTCAACTTCAAAATATTTGATTGAAGCAACGAATTAGACTCTTCCAAAGATAGGGATTTCTTTTTCAAATTATCAATTAAACTTAATAGTTTATCATGCTCCCCCTCAATTAATACAAACTTATCCCTAAGAGTCTTTTCTCGTGCCATAAAATCATCAATTAATTTTTTATCCTCGACGGCACAAACGGGAACCCTAGAATTTTTAAGTCCTCCAATTCCTTCTCTAAAACTAGGACTCTCTCATCACTCTCCTTTTTGGCAATTTTCAAAAAATTAAAATCAATACACCAATTACCAAAGTGCTCACGACAAGTATCACTTTAAGTTTGAAACGTTTGCAAATGTTCAATCTTACCTTTAAAGAGATAATTTTCTTTTTCCAAAACTTTAATTCTTTTGCAAAGTTTCAAATTCAAACATTTTAAATTTTCAGCATGGTCATGAACTTTAACAAACTCATCTCGATTAACACAAGCAACAACATGAGGATCCATCAAGAAAAATAAATTAGGAGAGGAACACAAATAACCACCCAATAAAAATTGCTCTATAGGATCTACACATTAAATTAGTGCAACAGGCTCTAATACCAATTTGACGACGTGAGAAGTCAAAATGTATTAAAAACGAATCCTTAAAAAATCAGGATCACGCAATAAATTAGCGTAACCCTCTCTGATACCAAGTTGTAAAGGGAAAATAATCCCAAAGGGTGCTTTGCACAAACTTCCAATTTTAAACCAATTTTAGTTCATCCCTAAAATATACAACTACGTGTCAATACAAATAAGATATAGCATACGACACAATAATTCAGGAAAATTCCCCGAAGGGCAAAACCTTTTTATTTCTAGAACTTTGACAAGTTTACACGACCATTAACTTACATATAATCTTGATATCGCCCATAAGAGTAACACATGTCGTCTTTGCCAAACCTTCAAAGCATCAGCTAGAAATTAGCAATGGTTCACACGTAACTACCACAAGGACACGCAGTCATAAACTTCATAGAGAATAACTCTAGAATAGCACGCAACTCTAGGTTGTAGAGATCTCCCCACAAAGGATGAACAAAAGCAAAGTTGTTATAGGGTTCCAAAATATTCACAAAAGTAATTGGGATTTTTGGTGTGAATCAAACATGAGTTTTAGGACTAAAAAATATGAAGACTTGATGTATTTTGTCTCTAAACAATGTCTCTCAAAGTCTTGTAAAAACACATCACCGAAATACCCCTTTTATAGGAAAATAAAAAACTGAGTTGGTGGGTTTTTTCGCAGGCCGGATCGATCCGAAAATATAAGGGGAATCGGTCCGTGTAAATCGGATCGGTGTGATTTCTTTAAAAAATGGGTCGGTCCGGTAGAATGCAAATATAGATAGTGACTTGAACCCATCGGATCGATCCAATTTTCCAAAAAAAAACTCTTTTCTCAAAAGCCTCTTATTTTCCTGAAAAAAACTTACTTCTTTTATAAAAACATTTTAGAAAACTTTCCCAATACAGAGTATGAACTTTAAGGGACTTTAAACAAAACCTTACCAAGGTCAATCCCGTAGAGGCTATAATGTTGAAGCCCCTTGATATTCAGATGGGTTTGTTGTAGATGCGATCTTGAACTTCAATGATGGTGTAGCGGTATACGACATACTAAATGTTGATGGACAAAAATGTCCGTACATTTGTAAAAAGTACCTCCATAATATTAATGAATTGTTGTTAAGAATTATGAAGAAACGAGGATTTTCTGAAAATACTCTTACTAAATTATTTAACAAAAGTTAAATCAGTTTAGTATGATCCGAATTGTTTTCTTGAAGAAACTCTTTTCTAAACTAGTTATAAGAACACAAGATGTGTTTGAATATTGTGAATGTGAAATTTTAGTTACTTAAAATCAGGATTTAAAATCCCAACAACTAAGTCTAACAGTGCAATAATATGATTGAAGAAATAAAAAACACACAATGCAAGGGAATTTTTAATGTGGTAAAACCTCACCCAAACGGGGAAACATCCAGAGAGGTCTCTACACCTAAAAAAAATCCACTAGAATGAGTTTTAGGTTACAAGAAAAGAACGAACTAGACACACAAATACCGACCTAAATCTATGTTCATAACGTATACGAGCTCCGTTAGGTAACTCTAACTTCTTTTAAGGCTGTGATTAGTTCTTGTCATCCTTTAACTTGTCTCCCAGCTCCTTCTTTATGTCGACTCTAAATGGTCAAAATATCTCTACCAACACATTGTTTTAAGTGATGTTGTGTGAAGGTGTTATGAGTGAAGTTCCTAACACATGCATGTACTCACACACACTTATAAAAACAATTCCTACAGATTACAGAAACTGTCTAAGTATGAAATGAACTATTTCATACTACTGAAATTAGGTATATTCTTGAAATCTCAGTATTTACAGATATTTTTTATCAACAATCTTTTAAAAAGAAAGATCCTTCGAATCTTATTTTTGTATAAGTTTTTCAAAATGAAAAACTCATATGTGAAATGTATAAACCCTAGTTTCAGTTTTGTAAAATGAAATAGATATTTGTTGGATATAACTTGATAAAAAAGTTTTTAAACAGATCCAACAAGAGAGGTTGATTTCTAAAATAAAGAAATCAAATCTAAACACTACTAAGTGACTGCATTACTTTTGAATTAAACATACAACATTATATGAACAGAAACGAGTTTTAATCCTTAATGAAGGTGTTAGACAAGATATTAAAACCAAAGAGGTGTTGAAAAAAATCAAACCAGAAAACCCTCAAACTCTCAAACACTCAAAAATATTTTCTGATAAAAAATTGGTGAGAGTTTTGTTTGGATTTTATAATTTCTCTCAATTTATTTCTCTTTCTTCTCTCTCTCTCTCTCTCTCTCTCCTCTCTCTCTCTCTCTCAGACCTAAGATCTCCCAAAAATTGTAAATGAGGGGACGATGGGTCTTATTAATAGGGAGGATAGAATGGTCTAGAAGGTCAAACGTAATAGACGGTTGAGACGAGTTTGACTATTCGAAGAATTAATCTAAAGGCTCATAATGCACCGCCTTTATTCACTTGATGATTGGTTCATAAGGATATCACAGGGATCATCTTAGAACACATGCAGAACATTGATAAAGATTGATCCAAAAATGATAAATGATTCTCACATTTGTGTGTGTAAACAAACACAAATCTAACCGCTGTTATGCCAACAAGTGTAAGGCTCATATAGATTGAAAAACGTGTGTTTTTGAAGTTTAAAAAATCTTATTTGCTAGCCAAGAATTATGTAGCATTTTCAGATTCAACCCACCACTGATTTTAGAAAGTTTTGGAAATACAATTTTAATCCCAAACATTTTAAAACCCTAAAATTTATTTTTAGAAAAAGGTTTTTAAATGTTTAAGAATTCCTAAAAAAATCCTTACAAATTATAGAAAAATTCTTTTAGATTAAAACAACACACACACACTTCATATATGTCCTAAAATATGATAAATGCAATCCTAGAGTGTGCAGTGTTATTGGATTTCTACCTGTATGACCATATACCTTGCTGATGTAGACATCTTTGAGATCATGAAGAGGAATTGAGGCACAAGGGATGACAAAATTTTTGTCTATATTTTCAAACTAGATAAGCTCTTATATATAAACTCAAGTAAGTCACATATACAGTGTGCTTTAGTTTCTTGAAGAAAAGTAATGACACATGTCTTTATGAACATAAAATGACAATTTATGGTGTCATAATGACACATATATGTTTTTTACAAAGTGTTTGTAAAAGGAATGGGAAAATGGTGATTTTTGTAAAATAAAGGGTCTTAGTGGTTGGAGTTCCTCATTTGACCTTATCGGTCATTTTTATGAAATATGAATGAAATAAATAAAGTGACTTAAAAAAGGTATGAAATGTAAATGTAAATGTGAATCGTAAGGATGACAAAAATGGTGGAATATTGTGGACATTTGATAAAATATTAAAACACATGAATACAAACTCGAATGCAATCGGGAAAGAATTAAGAAGGGCCTCGAGTCCTAGGGTTAAAGACCTAAAATCCCTGGTCAGAGTATATGATAGCGTAGTCAATGGTGTGGAGCCCGTTAAGGTAAATAGTTAATTGGTAAATTTAGAGGACATGATAATATTGATAACGAAATAATGGGAATAGGAACGAATAAGGTTGAACTTAGAATTATAAATAGGACAACCTAATGAAAATGGTAAAAATGGAGACTAGTGAATAAAGATGATTAATGGTCTCTAATTATATGAAAGTTTGGTATAACTTGGTAAGTGTGGGTATGAGTATGTAACTCAGTTTACATTGCATGGTAGTTACATTTATGCTCATGGAATGATAACAATTTCAAAATTGCTAAAATAAATGTTATATATATATAGCCTTTTGGTATAAAAATATACTGCTTTGTATTTCCCACCCTGCTAAGCATTTTGCTCACCCCTACTTTTCATGTTAAAACCCCCACTCCTAGGTACTTCCGTAAGGACGCAAGCAAGTACGTTGGTAAGGATCCTGAGGACATGAATCATCGTTAGAGCTCTACCATGATATTTGAAAATTATGTTTGGGATTATTTAATTTTGTGTCACTTAAACAACTTTTTATTCGAGCCTTGTAACAATTATTATAATAATACAGGGTTGTATGTCTATTTTCATTGTATCAGCATCATTGGACTCAATGGAATTTTCTAATATAAATGTTGCTAATTAACTTAATCACTTAAATGGGTAACCTAGTTTTTAAAATCAAAACTGGTTAAATTGTCTTTTATTCCTTATAAAATGATGTAAATTAAAGGCTTTTCCTGAATAATAAAATTGGACTTTCCCCCTCCCACCTTAAAACCTTGGTTCGGGTACGGGTTGACCCAACGATCGCCCAAATCCCTTACAAATGGTATTAGAGAATTAAGATCCTCGTGTGTGATGGAGTGTTTTACGCTATCTTAGTACCTTTCTTGATACATTCCATTACAGTTATAGTTTTTGCTTTCATTTTCATTACCGTACTGTATTGAACTCTCCTTTCTTGTGTAAATAACCACAAGTCACGGTGGCGGTAGCGGATCAGGGAATAGTGAGCTCAATGCATAGGACATGCCATGCGTAATGTTGTCAACTCCCTCTCTCAGCAGCAAAGAGCCAACCACAGTGGGATGGTTGAATGTACCACTTTGGACACCATTTTGAAGGAGTTTAGGAGGTTGAACCCACCGACTTTTAATGGGGTAGCTGGCACCGATGCCGTATAGGAGTGATTAGATGAGGTCACTAGAGTCATTGAAATTTGCTGGCGTGCCAGCTCAGCATAAGGTCAAGATAACAACCTTTCAGCTCATAGGGCAAGCTCAACACTGGTGGGGTGCATAGTCAGCCAGTATGATGTAGGCCATTGATTAGTAAGGCTTCAGGGTTGCATTTCTGGACCATTACTTCCCTTAGACATTCAAATACGCCACGAATGATGAGTTTCATTAGTTTATTTAGGGAAAGATGCCGGTCAATGAATATAAGGTCAATTTTGAGAGTTTGTCTAAGTATCTGGAGGCAGTGCAAAAAGATGAGGCTAAAAATAAAAGGCTGTTTGTCATTGGCCTTAATCTCAGTATTTGACGGATCGTGACTGGTTTTAATTTATTAAATTTAAGGGATGTAGTTAACAAACCCATCAAGCTTGATCTCAAAGTAGAGGATGGCAAGTCCATCCGTAAGAAGAAGGGGAGACCAGCGAGTCCCAACTTAGTGGCCATAAGAAGTTCAAAAGCAGTGATCGAGGCTTCTTTGTGAAGATTAAGGCTGTTATGGGTATTGGTTCATTTTCCTCCCAATGTACCAATGATCATCACCCAATATCCCCTACAAAGAGGACGTGTTTTGCGTGTGGGTCCTCTGGCTATTTCAATAGGAACTACACATAGAGACCTTCTGGGAATCAACGCGACAGTCAGAAAAATATCAATTATGTACCAGGCAAGAGTTTTAGTTATACATCCCACCCAGTTATAACCATTTTCATTCGATTATCATCAGCTCGCAAGGCATAATATGGATAGTTCACATCCCAATTAGAGTCAGAGTAGCCATGGGCAGAGTCAGGTGACCGGTGGATAAAGTAGTAGGTTCTACCCCGATACTTTTATGCCATGTCCCAGTTTACAGATCCTTTTGATGATCCATTGCTCATGGAAGGTGTGATTCTATTATTCAGCACATGGGTAAATGCATTATTTGATTCAGGTTCATCGCATTCATTTATCTCGAGTACTTTAGAATTCAGTTTGGGATTAGAGGTAAAACAATTTTACCCTCCCATCTTCATAGGAATTTCAATTTGTGGCATTATAGTTCTCAATAGGGTTTTTCATAGTTGCATGGTAATGGCTAGAGATCTTATTTTATAGTATGAATCGATTCTCATGGACGTGGATGGGTTCAAGGTGATCCTCGGTATGGATTGGTTTTCATGTCTTGACCCTACTATCGAATGCCATTGGCATAGTGTCTCGGTGTTTCTCCCAGACGTATCTCTCCATTACTTCAATAGCGAGAGGGATGTAGGTTATCCTTCTAAATTTTCTACCGTGCGAGAGAATAAGCGGTACTTTGGGTGGTTGAGCAGTATGGTGGCTCAGAAGGAGACAGATCGAATGTTGTTAGATTATCCTATGGTGTGGGAGTTTCTCGATGTGTTCTTTGACGATCTTTCTGGTTTACCCCCACACCGGAGGTCAATTTTTCTATAGAGGTGCATTAAGGCATTTCAGCTAACTCTATACCACCTCATATGATGGCTTTAGTGGAATTATAGGAGCTGAGGGTTCAATTGGAAAATTTGACCAGCAAGGATTTCATCCATCCCTAAGTATCCCCTTAGGGAGATCCAATCCTTTTTAGCCAAAAAATGAAAAATCCATACAGCTTTGTATCGACTATATGCAGCTAAATAGGGTGACTGGGAGGAATAAGTACCCTATCCCCCGTATCAACGATTTGTTCGACTCATTCCATGGGTCGGGAAGGTTTTCAAAGATAGACCTGTGGTCTGGGTACCATCAGTTGCATGTCAGTGAGAATACATTCCTAAGACATCATTTCGGATGTGGTATAGGAATTATGAGTTATTGGTAATTCCCTTCGATCTGACGAATGCCCCAGTAGAATTCATGGACTTGATGAATCGTATCTTACATTGTACCTAGACCAATTTATAGTGGTCTTTGTGGATGATATTTTGGTCTACTCGACTTCGGATGTTGAGCATGAGGAGAAAATTCGCACGACGCCATAAGTTCTCAGGGAGAGCTAGTTGTTCACCAAATTAAATAAGTGTGAGTTTTGGATGAACGGTGATAACTTCTTTAGCCACGGGGTTTTCGGTGAGGGAATTTTTATTGATTCATCCAAAGTTGAGGCCATATGAGTTGGGATAGGTTGAAGATAGTTACGAAGGTGCACGGGTTTTTAGGATTGACTGGTTGCTACAGAAGATTTATGCAAGATTTATTGAGGGTTTTATTGCCACTCACTCTGTTTACGTAAAATGATGTTCGCTTCGAGTGGTCATAGGATTGTAAGTTAGTCTTTTAGGAATTGAAGGTTAGATTGATTTAGGCACCCATTCTTATCCTTTTAGAGCGAGACAAGGCCTATACTGTGTATTATAAAGCTTCTAGGTCAGGACTTGGCTCAGGCTAGTGCCGAATAATGTCAGTTAAGTGTGCATGAGAGGAATTACCCCATCCATGAGTTGGAGTTAGATACAATAGTGTTGACATTAAAGATATGGATATACTACCTATATGGTGAGCGGTTTGAGGTGTATACGGACCATAAGAGCTTACAAGACATTTTCACTCTGCGCGATTGATTGGTTATAAATTATTCGTATTTATCCCCATAAGTTAGAGACTTTTAGCACTATCTGTGATGTAATTCGAGTTGATTTATATCATATCATTGCTACTGACATTTTCTAATGAGTACACCAAGTTTCGTGTATTTTTTTATCGATTTTGCAGGAATCTAGTACACGCAAAGAAAGAAAGAAAGAAATCGGAAGAGGGAAAGTTACAAAAGAAGAAAAGTCAAAGGAAAAAGAGTAACTTTGCATCAGGAATTCAAACGAGAAGCCTAAAGAGAAATTGAAAACCTCGAGTCTGCAATCACATAGGAAGAAGCGACATCCAAATCTGAGTCCCGGATCTAAAGTTATGAAGATTCGAAGTTGAGAGAAAATCAAAAGGAAGAAATATGTTCTGAAAGAACCAAATCGAACTGATGAAAAGGGAAAATGAACCGATCCAGTGCTGCCAGTTTTTCTATAAGAAGCGAAACGAATCGATGAAGTGGAAAAAGAACTGATCCGATGCCTGGTGAATTTTCCGTAAATGACGAAACGAACTGATGTTGAGGAAAAAAAAGAACCGGTCCGGTGGTACAAAATCCTCTGTATAAGGTAAATCGAACCAATGCCCCTGGCCCGGATCGGTTCGTCTGTCAAAATTTTGATTTATCCTTCTGCAAAATTAGAGTTGTGCATTGACAAAACTCTTGTAAAAATGTAGTCTTTTTATTCGAACGTGTTTTGAGACTTAAGAGAGTTCCTTTTGCATAGTTTTAGAGAGAGAAAGAAGTTAAGAACCCTAGGAGCTCAAGTTTACAACTTTATGATTTTCAATTTCAGATTTCTATAATAAAGTTTGTTTCTTCTTCTTCCTTAGTGTTTGAATTGATTAATTTGTGTATGGTTTGTTTGTTTCCAAAAGTTCTTAGATTCTCTTTCTTATCTAGGTTTAATTTCATAATGGTTTTGATTACATGCACAATATAAAACATCATTTTAATTAATTGCACCATATTAGGCAATATTTTTAAGGGTTGGGATGCATGAACCCGGCCCAATATGGTTTGGATGAATTTAAAATTACTTCCATGAATAAATAAATGATTTGATCGTGTTGTGTAGTAGTCATAACCGTTGTAGGACTTTTAACCTCGTTATCCCTAGGTAACCAGAGTGTTTAAGCGTGCTACTCACGTGTTGGCTATTTCGACACTGCTTTATTCTTACTCTTTATTATGTATGATGCGTGCTAGTGTCCTCATATATGTAATGCTTGAGATTAATAAAGACTGGGTTTAATCAACTATCTAATTCACAACTAGTTTTATATCCCGTAAATGTACTAGGGTTTGGGGGATTATAGACCAACCTATTTTTCTCAATTCATAGTTAGTTAATCACATTATTTTACTTCTGCTCACGTAGTTTAATTTAATTTGCATTTAGTTAGTAGAAATCAAACTCTAAACTCCAAAATCCATCACCTTTTCTTTTCTTTTTCTAGAGTCAGTTTAGGGTTAACCATCTTACCTATCGTCATTATGTTCCACATCCTATTTCCCTGAGGATTCGACCCCGTCTTACTGGGTTAATTACTTACACGACCGGTTTGCACTTGAACCGAAATTATCACGCATTAGAGACACATTTTAAGTCGTGTCAAGCGTGATCTAAATCTTCGTCAAAGAATATAGATTGAACTGTTGGAAGACTAGGGATTTTCCTTAGAGTATCATCCCGGCAAGGCCAATGTAGTGTCAAATGTTGTTAGTCGAAAGTATAAGCTTACGCTCGCAAAAATGAAGTGTTACTGAGAAAAGATGTTTGGTGAGTTGCAGAAGTTTGATTTGCATATCTAGAAGGGTTGCAAAATGGCATAACTTTAAGGAGTGGTTGCTAGATCGCTCATTCTGTAGAAGGTGACAGAGACGCAGTCTTGCGATCCCGAGTTTGCAAACTATAATGATCACATTCAGAGTGGTGAAGTGTCCGATACTCTCACTGTGGACAAGGATTGGGTTATGCGGAGTAAAGGAATGATGATTGTTTTTATTATCGATGAACTTTAGGATGAGGTAATGGAGGAGGCCCATCACTTATGCTTCGGCATATATTTTGGTACCACTAAGATGTATGAGGACATATGCAGATATTTTTAGTGGTCTGGTATGAAGAAAGATGTGGCATTGTATGTATCTAAGTGCTACACATGCCAGAAGGTGAAGGCATAATGAAAAAAGATAGCAGGGATTTTGTAACCACTACTAGTAGCAGAATGGAAGTGGGAGCATGTTACGATCGACTTTGTCATAACTTTACCATGATCTGATCTTGGTCATGATGCAACCTGGGTTATAGTAGATCAACTTACAGAGTCTGTGCACTTTTTATCGATTAAGGTCACGGACAGCGTGACTAAGTTGTCAAAGTTGTATGTTCGAGAATTATTCTCTCTTCATTGCATTTTTCTCTCGATCATTTTGAACAGGGATCCTCGATTTGTGTCTCGATTCTAGAAGAAGATTTAGTAAGAATTGGGTATCGAGTTGAACATGAATACAACTTACCATCTCGAGATAGATGGGCAGTCGAAGCGGACTAGTCAGATCGTGGAAGACATGTTAAGGACTTGTGTTGATACGAGAAATCATCCACTTGTCGTTCTCGCGTCAGCAAATCATGACTTAAGTGCATAATGAACAAGTAAAGTAAGTAAATAGAGAGAAGATAAGATATAGAGTGGTTCAGCCTTTGAAATAGGCCTATGTCCACTGTGTTGCTCCGTTCTCATTATATGGTTGCATTGTACAATATAATCATGCCTAAAGAGGCATACAAGTATGAGAATAAAGGAGAGTACATGGTAGTATTAAATATTTCGGTGTTCCGGGGAGGTGGCTGTGATGTAGATTTATGTCCCCCAAGGTGTATGTTGAGGTTGTGTAGAGAATCTATATTGTAGAACTTGCCCCGGGCCTGTGTGAAATCGATCCCCTTCTTTCGAGGTGTGGTTCTCTATTTATATGAGGTAAGTGTGTTGTGTCACGTGCCCTGAGCACGTGACTTATATCAGGATTGAATTAGTTGCGGATGAGGGGGATGCGGCCTATAAAGCAAGCAGTGTTGTATCAAGCTGCTGGAGGTGTGCCGTGGCCCCTACTTGGGGAATAATTACTATGTGCCGCGCCCTATAATGCACAGGGCCGCACCTTGTGTCAACCATCTCCATGGCGTCTTGATGGCATGCCGCGCCCTGTGTGAGGTCTGGCCGCGCCCAGCATGACCTAGGTATGGCCGTGAACTGGAGAAGAATACCATCCGCGGCATGGTGCTATATTTGTACTATCAATAAGCCCCCAAGCCGTAGCGCTAAGAGAAATTAATTGGGGCTGCGACTTAGTGGCTAAGTTGTCGCGGTGCTTCTAAAGTGACGATTCGTCTTCCGCGCTCCCTTATATTAATTGTTCCTGGCCGTGGACTTCATTACGTTTCCAAAACTTTGAGAGAACATCGAGAGTGAAATTCTGCACTTCCTTTCCCTTGCATATTCCGGTGTCCTTCCGAGGCTGTGTATGGTGGTGTAAGGCGGTTTGAAGCTGAGCACTACAAATTTCTTCATTTCCAAGTGATTTTTCAATCACTCAACTTTCTTAAAAAGCCTTCAAAGTTTACAATTTGCTTCCCTTTTGATATCATTTGTTTTTTCCTGGATTATTGGATAGAAATCTAGGGTTTTGTTTGTACGATTTTCTCTTTCCCTCATATGCTATACATGACCCCTGATCCTCGAAATGCCCCAAAAATTATATAGTTGTTCTTGGTGTTCATAGTCAAACTCTTCGTATTCTATGAGTTTGATCTTAAAATGATTAAAAGTTAGATGATCAACTGTTGAGGAGAGAGGCTGCGGCATGATAGGATTTCAATAATCCATTCCCCTGAACTGATTTGTCCCTCTGCGTCATACCGTTCCAAATGGCCGCGGTCCCTTAGATTATCATCCGCGGTGTTGAATCACCACCCTTGTTGTTTCGAACAGCCTTCAAACTTTCATGAACCCAATACATATCGATGCTAGATAAGTGTAATTACTACTAGATTCCCCTGAATTGACTTTTAGCAAATTTAGGTATGGCCGTGGCCAGGAATCTCTTAAAGCAATTCGAGCTTATAACCGCGGCCATATATGTTTCGTTGCTGATGTGGAAGTAGCCACGGCTAGTAGGGCCAGAGTACGATCCCATAAAAGTATTAGAGTTGGCCCATTAATAAGTACGTTAGGGAAATAACTCCAAACATATTTTTACTATTTATAAATAATCCTTTCGCGGCTTCTTGAAGTCTTTCCCAAACCATACTGGCTGCGGTGCCTAACTGTGAACTCTACTTTTTAGGTACTGCTGCAGCCATATGAGCTTTGACCCATACGAGTTCCTGAGAGGCTTTTGGGCAAAGCACTTTGGAACCTCTCCTCCTAAACTCCCTTTTGTTCTCCCTCTAAGATCAATAGGGCCTTACAAACTAACGGATTGCCCAAAGTGCTTGATAATAGACTCAGACTCCGCAGACTCTGCATCCGGGAAGGATTTTCAATCCGCGTCGATGGAAGAGGAAGCCAACTCAAACACACATCCAATGGGTGAAGGAGATGATGCCACGGAAGTTAGAGATAACCCAGGTGGTACATCTAGGAGGGCTGAGAGACCCTTGGTTGCGCTTGATATCCGCAGCGCCATGACCCAAGATTGGGTTGAGCAGGTGGCTGAGGCCTTCGAATTTCCAGAAAATTTGAGGTGCTCGGCTCCTGTCGCGAACCAAAGACCTTGTAAGGTTCTAGGCGATGGATGAATTTGCTTCCCTCTACATTCCTTTATTTACGGGCTACGGCTTCCTGTTCCAGTTCTAATCCCCCACCTTTTTCAGACAATGAAATTGGCCCCAGCACAGTTGGATCCTAATGGCCGGAGAGCCATTCTTGCTGCAGTTGTCCTTCGGGAGAACTTGTTCAAAAAAGACATCACTCTCGTGGAATTCTTTCACTTCTACCGCCCAAATGAGAACTCAGTAAAGTTCGCGGGGTACTACTACTTCTCGAGCCACGGTAGGGACGAGACCCTTTACACTGGGAGATCGACCAGTGTGAATAACTGGAAGGGGAAATATTTTTACATCTCTGGCGAAGGCTGGGAGATACACCCCGAGGATAATGAGAGGGAAATGTCGTATAGAATGCCGCGGCAGTGGGGGTCTCCCTCAAAATTAGGTAATAAGACTATAGCCGCGTCCTCTCATATAAATTTGCATATTAACTTCGACTAACCTTTACATTGTCTTTTCTGTAGCCCTTGACAATCTGCATTTGAACAAGAGGCAGGAAAAGAGAGTTGTCGAGGCCGTGGCAGTTCCTCTGAACATAAAAAGTTCAACACACTTGTAACGTCAGCAACCATATTTGAAGCAGGATTTTTCCCCAACAAGTCCATTCCTCAACAGATGGGTGCGGAAGGTAATTCACTGCGCCATGATTTTTACTTCGCGGTCACTTATGCTCTTGAACTTTGCTCATGTATGCTGTTGTTTTTTTTAGGTGAAGAAGTTGATAGGGAACTTCTTGCGGTGAAACTAGCGGAGATGGATGAGGATGCAGTCGTCCTAAACAACACTGCACGGAGCAGAAAGAGGAAAAGGTCAAGAGTTAAGGGATCTGTCGCGGCTCATACCGTAGAAATAAATGCTACTCCTGTCGCGGCTCTCTCCGCCAACAAAACTACAACTCCTGCCTTGAATAAAATGGCAAATGATGAGAACCTCCCGCATGTCGAGTTTGATGATGACATAGGGGCAAACCTAGCCGCGGCGGGCTTGATGTCAACTGATGTTCCCCTTCGCTCTACATCTCCGCCGCCGCCACCTGTTGTTGCAGTAAATGCAAATATGACCCCTCCTCAGTTCCACGGCGAAGTTGTTTCTGACAGTAGACCGCGGCCCCTGATGAGACAGCCTGACCCAAAGTCCTCATGGGACACCACCGCATAGGCCGCATGAAGAATGAAAAGAGTTCTTGATGCCGTGGATCTGGACAGGTTGGTGGGGGCAGACCATAATGACTTGGAGGACTGTAGTCTCCATAGCCTTCTGAGGGTAAGTGCCATCTTTATTTAATTTTGTTGTTTTAACTTTTTTGCATCCCATATGTTTCTTCTAACTTGTTTTATTTCAAGCCGCGGATGTCCTTGTGGCCCAGAAGAGGAAGTATGAGGCCTTTTATAAGCTTAAAGAGGCTACAGATAGGGTGCATACTTCTGACCTGAAAGCTGCACGGACTTCATCCTTCGAAGAAGGAAAGAAGTCTTCTACTAGGGCACTTCAGGCCACCCGCATGGACCTGGAGAAAGCGAACAAGGCAAGAGAGGAAGAGGAAGAGAATTTCAAACAAGCCGCAGAATCTCTTAAATCCTCGCTGGCCCAGACTGCGAAAGCCGCCCGTGTCACGAAGATTTCAAGAAGTAAGCTCGCCCTTCTCCAGCAGAAGTATGAAGAGCTGGAAGCAAAGTCCACCCAAAAATATGAAGTTCATGCCGCAAAAATAAAAAAGTTGGAGGCTGATCATGGTGACGCCCTCCAGCTAGCCGTAGACCATGCCGTAGAGTCATTTAAAGGCTCCAAGGACTTCTTTCTTATCAACAACAGGGCATACCTCTGCGGATATCAGGAATTGTGACAGAGATTTCTAAAGAGCTTCCCTGAGGCTAAGGAGGAGGTCCTTGCTTGGAAATTAAGCGATGCCAAACATCAAGAGTGTGTCGCTAAACTTAAGGCCGCAGCAGAAGAGAGAGCAAGGCTGAGGGCTGAAGCAGAGGCAGCGGCTGCGGATGAAGAGACAGATAATGCCACAGATGGAGAAGACGCTGATGACAATGCTGACGCAACTTCTTAAACTTGTATTCAATTTCTGTTGAACTCATCATTAATACAGGGTTGCGTCCCTCCTTTTACTTAATTTCTGTTGTGGCTGCGGCCTCCTTTCTGTAATCTTGACTACTAATATCAAGGCTGCAGCCATATTTACTAATTGTACATGATTGCTTACAACTCCTTGCTCTTTTACATTGCTTGCTATAATGAATGATTGAACATAACCCAAACATATTTGAAAATGCATCATTGATTAGAAACATAATACTTTAAGTCTGAGGACAGCGATCGATTTCATAGGATGATTATCTGCTAATTTCCACGCCCACATAAATAGTGCAATGTTTACTTTCGAAGGACATTAGCTGCTGCGTGAAAGCCGCGGCCCTTTATTATGCCGCGTCATATAAACGATTTCACTTCAATGCCGCGACATTATCTCAAGGCTATGGCACTCTGATTTCATGGATCCCCAGCTGCTTTCATTGCACCTGGTTGTCTGAACCGCTTATCTTTTGTTATCCCATGACCAACATGGAGCATGTATAGAAGGCCTTTCATCTAGTGCTTCAATTTCCAAATAAATGTGTCAGAGAAGAATGGCTCTTGATACAATTGATTCTCTTCTACCGTGGCATTTTTACATTGTATCTTTCTCATGCTTCAAGATGCCAGTGCCTCAGCACTTTCATGAATGAATGGCTCCTAGAGATCTGCAACCACGTCGGTGGTTGCGGCACATTTCTAATCCCTCTGAACAATGTGCCTCTGTAGACATACGTTGGTATTTCCTAGCTTTCTCGGACCTGGTTATGTTATTGAGCCACCCATAGCTCTCAGATAGGATATTTTCAAGCCTCCTCAGGCTGGGTTATGTTATTAAGCCACCCATAGCTCTCAGATAGGATATTTTCAAGCCTCTTTAGGCTGGGTTATGTTATTAAGCCACCCACAACTATTATATAGGATATTTTCAAGCCTCTTCAGGCTCGGTTATGTTAATAAGCCACCCATAGCTCTCAGATAGGATATTTTCAAGCCTCCTCAGGCTGGGTTATGTTATTAAGCCACCCACAGCTGCTGTAAAAGCTAAGAATGGGCATTGTAAGCCCCTAGGGCCATTGAATTCTCATATGCTTTCGCGAATAAGATCATCATACGATAAGATATAGTTTCACATCGTGAGGGGAACTTCTGAGCTAATTAAGATCGCAATCCCTCCATAGATGCATCCGAAATAAAATAATCTTTTGAGATAATTTATTATTCTTCCTTTGGAATCTGTTTAAAACAAAAAAGTTTTTTTGTGAGATAACAGATTATGAAATCAAGAGGGATATCAGATATGGAAAAATTTACTAATTCATGTATTTATATATGTATGCTCCAGCTAATGACTTTGTTAACAAAACATAAAGTCTTGAATATTAGGGCTATAATGAACTTCATAAAACATAAACAAAAATAGTTGAAATTGGAAAAACTAAGGATGAGATGCGGTATGCAGCCTCTGTCAGATCTGGCTGAATCCTTTATGCATTCTTCAGGAATCGCTGCAGCACCCCTTGCTCAATTAGCCTTTCAACTTCATCCTTTAGAGCATAGCATTTCTCGGTGTCGAGGCCATGGTTCTGATGGAATTTCCACCAGGTAGCCTTATTCCTCTTGTGGGGTGGAGTTCTCAGCCTTTCTGGACATATCAAAATCTTTTCCTCTTTGATGAACTCGAAGATCTCTTCAATCAGAAAGGTCAACAGAGTGTAGGGGCCAGACCTCTTATCTGCCTTCTCCGCCCCCTTCTTCTGGTTCCTGCTGACTGATTCCGTGGTCTCTTTAACTGTCATGGCAGTAAAGGCTGGTGGAGTTACCTTTGCTCTCGCACCTATATTCTGAGAGGCCGCGACCTCTAGCATTAACACCCTTTAAGAGAGATAATTGACCTGGGTGTGAAGTAAGGCATGGCTGTCATAGAGGTGATTAAGGTTATTGTACAGTTGCACAATCTCATCCTTGACTTCTGCGCTCTGGCTGGATTCTCCTTCCATTTCTTCTTTTGTTAGTCTTTATAAGGTATATAGAATCTGAGATAAAACTAACAGAAGTGAGTGATCACAGAAATATTGGGAATGAGGGGTTTGAACTGCTCCATGATATGCTGATGAGGCCGCGACCAGTGTGGCACATAAGTGCACTGCCGTAACCTTTGAATGTTATTCACCAAGGTTGATCCGAAGGCCACTTGTCCTTCCACGATGATTTTGAGCTGTTCTAACAGGTCCACACTAGTAGGGGTCGCGGCATGGGAGGCTATTGAACTTATAGGCCTCGCCCCTATCTAGGCAGTGGAGAGATCCCAAGACAGGAACCCAGAAACTGATTTTTTCTCCCCCAACACGTGAAGAAAACCTACTAGGGTCCACCGATGAGAGAATTCCCTTGCGGTGCTCAAAACGACACAATTTCAATGATAAACCCTAGATCATAGGTTGATGACAACAAAAAGGGAGTAAATATAACCCTTCCCTAATCATCCACCTTTTTGGGACTAAAGTCCACCATGCTTTTCAGCATTATCTAGATGGAATGATATCACAGGGGTATGTAAAATAGATCCAAAGCCATCAAATGAAGACCCAAGAACAGATCCAGAAATAAGAAATACCCGTTTAAAGGGGCGAATATAGAACGGAGCCCAACAACCAATAATCGACCCGTGAAAAGATGATCCATAGACCCTCAGGGATCGAATAAGGTGTTTAAGAACTCATATATGTAGAGAAACAAGATTGAAATATCTCTTTTCCCACAGACGGCACCAAATTATTGATACGAGAAATCGTCCACTTGTCGTTCCCGCATCAGCAAATCATGAGTAAAGTGCGTAATGAACAAGTAAAGTAAGTAAATAGAGAGAAGACAAGATATAGAGTGGTTCAACCTTTGAAATAAGTCTACATCCACTGTGTTTCTCCATTCTCATTATATGGTTGCATTGTACAATATAATCACGCCTAAAGAGGCGTATAAGTATGAGAATAAATGAGAGTACATGGTAGCATTGAAGATTCTGGTGTTCCGGGGAGGTGGCTGTGATGTAGATTTGTGGCCCCCAAGGCGTATGTTGAGGTTGTGTAAAGAATCTATATTGTAGAACCTGCCCCGGGCCTGTGTGAAATCGATCCACTTCTTTCGAGGTGTGGTACTCTATTTATATGAGGTAAGTGTGCTGTGTCGCGTGCCCTGAGCACGTGACTTATATCAGGTCTGAATTAGTTGCGGATGAGGGGGATGCGACCTGCAAAGTAAGCAGTGTTGTATCAAGCTGCTGGAGGCATGCCACGTATCACATGGAGGAGTACCGCGGCCCCTACTTGGGGAATAATTACTATGTGTCGCGCCCTATAATGCACAGGGCCGCACCCTGTGTCAACCATCTCCGTGGCGCCTTGATGGCATGTCGCGCCCTGTGTGAGGTCTGGCCGCGCCCATCATGACGTAGGTATGGCCGTGAACTGGAGAAGAATACCATCCACGGCATAGTGCTATATTTGTACTATCAGCTTGTGCGTTTTATTTCTAGGGTGGTTGGGAGGAGAATCTGCATCTGGCAGAATTTTCCTGTAACAACATCTATTACGACATCATTAGTGTGGCTCCCTATGAGGCTTTTTGTGGGAGGTCGCGATACTCTCTAGTATATTGGTAAGAAGTGGGTGGGAAGCATCTCCCAAATTCGACCATGATCAAGGAGATGAATGATAAAGTTCAGGTGATTCGATAGAAAGTTATTATGGCACAGAGCCGACAAAAGAATTACGTTGATAATCGGTGGACACCCCTATTGTGGTGGGTGATCATGTATTATTTAATGTTATGGAAAGGATCGTTAGTTAGTGGTTTGTCCAGAAGAACAAGCTTGCCCTCAGTATATTGCCCCCTTTGAGATCCTAAAATGGATCGGGGATATATCGTGTCGCTTGGCGTTACCGCCTTAGTTGTCCCAAGTTCATGACATGTCCCATGTATTTATACTAAAGAAGTATGTCTTGAATCCTCGACATGTCATCAATTGGAACCACATAAAGTTAAAGGATGTTACGTTTCCTAAGCGACTTCTGTCCATCTTGGACGGTGACAATAAAGTCTTGCATAACAAGGTCATCCCATTAGTGAGGGTCCTTTAGGAGTTACAAGGTGTAAAAGGTGCGATTAGGAGTGCAAGTCGGAGATTCATGAGAAGAACTCGAAACTCTTTCCTTAGATTGGTTGGGATGATTTCAAGGATGAAATATTCTAAGGAGGGGATAATGTGACGACCCTGCTCGATATTGTATTTCCTTTCCTTGTAATTTTCATGCCAAGTTGGCCATGGACTTAATATAATGGATGGTTGTCTATTTTAAAATGTTCTTGTGGCTTTTGTGCAATTATAAATGGGAATTTGATGGCCAAATATTTATGTATAAAAAATCTTGGGGTCGTTCGAATAAGATAGATAGGGTCGTTTGAAAGAACCTTCAAACGACCTTCAAACGAGAAATACCTGTTCACATCTTAAGCCTCATTATATTATCGTTAGAACCCCCGTTCGAATGAGATTCGATGTCATTCAAACCAGTCCAGACTTCGTTTGAATGAGTCTATAAAAATTCAGAAATATGCAAAGTTTTGTGTGTTGTCACCTTGTGGGCCCTTTGATCTTTGAGCTTTCAAGCTCTAAAGGAATAGATTAAACGTGGGTCGAGGCTTGGGTGGACTAATGGTTAAAGAGTTAAGGGATCTTGGGTTTAAATATAGGTGAGAGGGTGGAGAGAACTCTTTTTCTCTTCATTTTATCAAATTTTCACACTCTCTCTGTACACTCTCAATCTCTCTCTCTCTCTCTCTTAATTTTTAGCCCACTCCCACATCCTTAAGCTCTAAACCTCCATTCTAAGAAACATTTAGCCCATTCCAAGCTTGTAATACCCATTTCAATCCTTAACTAATGAAGATTTTGTATAGGAGATATGTTGTTGGAGCTGTTAAGAAAAGTTGGAGCATTCTTGGAGATTTAGAGTTGCTGGGAGCTTTTTGGTGCATCTCTTGGAATTTTGGTAGCTTTAGAGTCATCCTTTTTAGTCCTCCTCTTGAAACCTAAGTTAGAGTTTTCCTCTACAATATTTTCAAGTTTAAACCTAACCTATATGTTAGGATGCATGCTAAAAAGTAGATAGCCTTACAAAAATTATTCTAGTATGATTATGAAAATGCAAGCTTTGAAGAAAACTAACTTGAAATAACTTTTGAAGAATAAGTATCACTTTAATTCTTGAAATATGGTGAATTTGCATATAAGATATGATTTCATGTTAATACCGTGTTTAGGTTCATATTTATAGGATTTCTAGGTTAAAACCCATTCACAGTTGGGTAGAACCTTATAGTATGTTAATAGAGGATATTTAAATATGATAAATGAAGATTAAAATGAGTTTCAAAGTGAAATAAGCAAGTTGGAAATTTCAACGCCTAAGTATGTTATACAATGCTGATAAAGTGAGGAAAAATGATGTGTAAATCAACATATGATCGCAAGGGTTAAATATGAAGAGAAAGGGGACTTTCTTGAAGAAAAATAATGAAGCATGTCTTTTTGAACATAAAATGACAATTTATGATGTCATAATGACACAAATATGTTTTTCACAAAGTGTTGTTAAAAAGAATGGTAAAATGATGATTTTGGTACAATAGAGGATCCTAGTTGTTGGACTTCCTCATTTGGCCTTATCCGTCATTTTTGTGAAACATGAGTGAAATAAGTAAAGTGAGATGAAAACGGTATGAAATGTGAATGTCAGCCGTAAGGAAGATAAAGATGGTGGAATAATGTGGACATTTGATAAAATGCTAAAACACGTGAATATGGACTCAAATGCAACCAGAAAAGAATTAAGAAGGGCTCGAAGCGCAGGGATTAAAGGTCCAAAATCACTGGTTAAAGCATATGGAAGTGCAGCCGGTGGTGTGGAGCCCGTTAATGTACGCGGTTAATTGGTAAATTCCAAGGACATGATAATGTTGATGACAGAATAATGGGAATGAGAACGAATAAGGTTGTACTGAATTGTAAGAAGGACAACCTAATGAAAATAGTAAAAATGGATATTAGTGAATAAATATGATTAGTGGTCTCTAATTATGTGAAAAGTTAGTGTAAATTGGTAAGTTTGGGTAGGAGCACGTAGCTTAGGGGTTCATTACATGCTAGTTGCATTTATTATCATGGAATGATAATGTTTTCAAAATTGTTAAAATAAACATTATATGTATAATATTTTGGTATAAAAAGATATTGCTTAGTATTTCCCCCTGCTTAGCATTTTGCTTACCCCTACTTTTTATGTTAATCCCCCACCCCAGGTACTTTCGCTAGGGGCGCATGCAAGGACTTTGGTAAGGCTCATGAGGGAATGAATCATCGTTAGAGATTTACCATGATATTTTAAAATTGTGTTTCAGATTATTTAAATTTGTGTCACGTAAATAATTTTTTTATTTGGACCTTATGCAAATTATTGTAATAATATAGCGTTGTATGGTATTTTTTCTTTGTATCAGCATCGTTGGACTCAATGAATTTTTTAAAATAAATCTTGCTAATTAATTTGATCACTTAAAGCGTTAACCTACTTTATTAAATTAGAACCTATTAAATTGTATTTTATTCCTTATAAAATGACGCAAATTGAAGGCTTTTCCTTGAGAGTGCGCTTAGTCTTAATGGATTTATTTATTTGAATAAATGCCACCAAGCACAAATCTATTTTTTTACCAAATTTTAATCTTTGATTAAATTATTGTGTGCATGCGAACAATGTCCAAATATATTTGCAAGAACCAAACCAAATATGTACAAGCAAACGATATGAGGAAAAATCCCTTTTCACGACAAAACCTTTTTCAGCACTTTCAATAGTTTTATAAGAAAACTCAATTACAAAACTTTCTAAGAAAATCACTCAGATCAAGAGCAGTCCACAAGTGGCGTTCCACCCTTGGTATCCACTGATTCAGCCTTCAGCCTTCTTCTTTAGCAGTGATCCCTCCGAGTTCACAAGATCAGCAGTAGAGATCCCTCTCCATAAGCATATATGAGGTAAGAAACTATTTAGGGTTTCAAAAGGATTCATAAATGTATTAGGGAGGTTGTTTTATGAATCAAAAGGGTGTTTTGACCCAAAAGGTATGGGGGCTTTTCAGATAGATATGCAGACTGCATTTTTTCAAAAGTCTCTTTTAATATCTTTTTGAAACAAGTATTTATAGGTCGTACACAAATTTCGAGGAAAAAAAATTTGTTCCAATGAAATAAAAGTCATTCAAATGAGAATGGCATTTCATTAGAATGAAAAGAAGTTTCATTCAAACGAAACTCCATTCTCGTTAGAACAAGCTTCTAAAAATCTTCAAATGAATTCTAACAGAATGCCCTCGTTAGATGTTCGTTTGATTAAATGATCAAACAAGGGGATCGAATGAAAAATCCATTTTGTTCGAACAAGATTTGCATCTCATTTGAACGAGGTTAAATAAAAAATAATTTTTAATGAAGAAAAAATTAACGTTAATTTGAATAAAAACTTTTATAATATATCTACTAAATATAAATGCAAATAAATTTAAAATCATAAATGATCTATACCTTCATAATGTGTATAATCCTTGAACTTTGGAGATGTTGGAGATTCAGTTCATCGTATTGGCACGTCTCGATTTCTTACGGGATATGCCAAATGTGCCATAGTGCAAAATAAAACAAATACTAAGCCTAAGCTAAACTATTATTTGTCAACGGTCATGTGCCTAGAACACCTACTATCAAGATATTATTGGGATATATTTGGATCCTTAGGAGAAACATGAAGAACAAGGGCTTTGTCGTCTCACTTAGGTAACCAAGTGGTGGTAACCTTTTATTTTCCCTTGTTGTTGTTAACTCTAGTCGGAATGTTAGAAGCGTTCTTAAATGACAAAGACATCCATTGAAATTCTTCCATTAAACTGTGCAAAGTCACGACTAGAAATTTAACTTTCTCTCTAAGACTAGGAAAGTCAATAAAGTGGTGTACGCATAGTTATACCTAATTTATAGCAAAACTCTCTAAGGTGACCTCTTCTTTTTCAAAAAGTGCAAATATAGACAAGTTTAGGTCTACCTCGGTTAGTTTTTCTGGGTTGAACTCTCTTTTGTGGTTTAGGTTGAGGGCCATAAGGATTAACCCCAAATTTTGGAACCGGTTCTGGTGTGGTATTAGAAGTGGATGCACCATCAAAACATATTATATGCCTCCCACCAAAACCTAAAGTAGGCCCGAGGAGCATCTTACCTACTTGCTTCGATGTATCCTTGATATTTATCTTGACCTCCTGAGCACGTTCAATGATATGCCCAAAGTGTACCTGCCAGTTCAAAGACATCAACCTCGGCTTAATTGACAACCGAGGTAATAAGAGCTAAAGATTACCCATCAGCGATGTTCTCCTTTATTAGGTCTATCGCAGCCAATATTGCAAGTACCACCATGATTGGGCATCATTTGAGGTCTACATGACTCACGGGATCAGTTATCCATCAGGTCGGCTACAACCGATGTTACAAGAATCACCTCGACCAGGGCATCATCCGAGGTAAGTATGGAAATGGGTTATCCATCAAAATCATCACCAACATCGTCCATAGCCGATGTTGTAAGTTTCACCTAAGATCACAAGGCCTTCCAGGCTCAGTATCAAGTTTCAAGACAACGTCAGCCCTAGCCGACGGTCCAGATGCCTAACCTCGACTGACATCCCAGCCAAGGTCATCATATAATCCTTAGCCAAGGCATCTGGTACTCATTCAAGACGAGGTTGGTACCAAGCAAAGACAGTCGAGCATCTATGCGCACATGTATGTCTTGCAACACGTGGACAAATTTGTTATAACTGAATCATTCCCTCCACGTGGGGGAATATTGAGGTCATCATTACTTAGTTGAGATCATCCAGGTGTCATCCTTTCACTGGCTAGATATGCATGCATATTCACATGGAATACTTGGGGGTACATTACACCCCCAGACACTATATATTGAGGGCGTCCTCAACATTGTAAAGGATCCAAAATTACAACCCTAGCTGAAACTCTATCAATTTAAATAATAGAGAGAGAAGGATTGAGAGATTGTATCCATGGCCATTAGTGCCTTATTTCAGTGACATTATTCACTCACTTGCATAGTGGGCGTAGGCCTAATTGGCTGAAGCACTTATATTCAAATGTTCATCCTCTTCTCCTCATCTCCTTCTAGATATATACATGTATTCTCTTGTGTTACCATTATTATCACTTGCTTGATCTTTTCAACACCTTAGCTGGTGGTGCTGTTTCTAGCATCATCATTTTGGCACTGTCTCTGGGAACGAGAAGACATAACTCTTCCTTTCCCAGCTTGACCTCACCAAAGACTCTAGTGGTGAACTATTCTTCACCCCTTACGTGGAGCTGTTTCACCATTGAAAGAAGTCCTTTAAGGTATTAATCTAACCTTCTTTACAAGATCTTTAGTTCTAACATATGTCATCGGAGCTTCCACCTCCTCATCCTCCACCATCTGGTGTTAAAGGACCTAGTTTCAGCCAGGCACCACCCTAGTCCAAAATGACTGAGGTGGAAGGAGCCTTGAAGTCTTTGGTTGCAACACAACAAACAATGAAGGAGAAATTTGCACAACTCGATCAAAATATAATGAGGCCACCTGGGGTATCACCGAAGATGATTAATCTGGCAGCTGTTCAACCCCATCCTAAAGCCAGGGGACCACCCCAGGCATCGCGAAAATACCAACCTACTCCTCAGTGGAGGAGGAATGTTACTGACCCTATGTGTTTACGTCTGGGGAGGCAAGAAAACCTTTTCCCCGAGGATATGTATGATGATATGGATGTAATGGATGCTCTAGAAGATTGTTGGGAGCCGTATGAGGTTTCAAATAACATGGTACGTCCTATCCAGCAAAGCAGAGGTTGTGGGCGCAGAAGAGATGGGGGTGCCCAACAAAGAGGATCAACTTTTGATTGCTTGAGCAGAGGGCCAGCCTTTGAAAGGCTCGGCCCAGTTAATGACCTAACACAGAGGTTATCTAGGTCTATAAGTGTAACATGCTCACAAAGGGAAGATGGGCGACCTCATCATGGCCGACCTCATCATGGCCGGGACAGGAAGCAAGAGGAAGTAAATAGCCGACGTTGTGCTGCATTTGGGGAACCCTCAGTCCACCCATTGGAGGTGGCTGGGGATAACCTCGGCCAGGACGATGTTGAAAAGACATGGAACGATTCCATTCTACATCTTAAAGAGAAGATAGGGGACCTCATCAAAACCCAAGACCCATTGCAAAGAGGGTTCTCAGAGGGCTCCCCATTTGTGGAAAAGATAGTGAACTTCCCAACCCCTACAAAGTTCAAACCACTTACATTATCTTTCAATTATGATGGTAGTACCAACCATATGCATCATATTGAGATGTACCAGTATGTATGGGACATTTATTCAATCCCAGATGGGATAAAGGGCATGTCTGAATGGTTTATTCATAATTTTTGTTTTGGGGTAAGACCTCAAAAGAAGACCGCTCATCTGCTTTACGTCAAACAATGCAAGAACGAGATCCTAAGAGACTACATTGCTAGATTCAACAAAGAAAAATTGGGGGTTGAAGATTATAAAGAGAATATAGTTATGACTGCCCGCATTGGAGGACTCCAGAAAGGAAAGTTATTGTGGAAGCTTGTAGAAGACCCTCCCAAGTCCATGGCAGAGCTATTGGCAAATGTAGGGAAGATCATGAACGCTGAAGAGTCTATGGCCGTAAAGTATGAGTATGAGAACGGTAGTGGCAAAGGGAAGTTCTAAAGGAAGAAAGACGAAAAAAAGAGGTATGTAGACGACAAGTTTGCACACTATACTCCTCTAACTATGAGCTGCGAACACATCCTTAATGAAAAATAAAATGATCGGTCCCTAAGATGGCCGGAGAAGCTGAAGGCTCCTCCGCATAAGAGGAATAAGAGCCTATGGTGTGAATTCCACCAAGACCATGACCATGTGACAGATAAGTTCTTCGTCTTAAAGGATAAAACTGAGAAGATGTTGAAGTTCGGAAAGCTCAGGAAGTATGTCGACGGTAAAGCTCCTAAAAGGGTAAGTGATGAACCTAAAAAGAAGAGAAACGACAGATGTCGAGATAATCCCCCAGCGAGAAGAGACGATGAGTAAGATGGTGATGATGAGGACGATCTAGACCTCCCACCGAAAGATGATAATGCCATTATGAAGAGGATTGGTATGATCTCCTTCGGTGTTAACACCATATGTGGATGACTTGTAGGGGGTGGATTCGAAGTAGCCCACCATAAAGCTCATGTGGTAGAGGCTAAGTCAGTAACCAAACTAGAGGTTGTGAATCTGGCGTCTTCAGAGGCTAAGCAGAAGAGAAAGAAGGTAGATGTGCATAGCCTTATAGTTGGATTTTCTCGACTTGACTTCAAGGGAATCTTAGTTCCTCATGATGACCCTTTCGTAATTACAATAAGGGTGCATGGATGTGAGGTACAGAGAATCCTCATAGATGGAGGAAGTTCAGCAGATGTGATGTTCTGGCCTTGTTTTAAGAGCCTAGGCCTCAACATAGATAGGCTAGTACCCTATCATCATCCGTTGATGGGCTTCAGCGGTGAAAAGTTCCATCCATTGGAAATGTATGAGATGGAAGTATGAATGGGAGATGAGTGGCCTAAGAGGTTGACCCGAAAGATCAATTTTTTCATTATGGATGAAAAAGACTTCTCGGCCTACAACCTCATCATAGGACGATTAGACCTTAAGGAATTTGAGGTCGTGCCATCGACGATCCACCAAATGCTAAAATTATTGACCCCCTATGGGGTAGGGGAAGTGCAGGGTGACCAGACCTCGGCACGAGAATTCTACTTCAACTCAGTGAAAGAGAAAGAGAGGCCCATAAGAGGTCAAGAACCACATATAACATTGATACACTTGATCCTAGGGATGAAAAAAAATTGATGAAAGGAGAGGGCGCGGAATAGGTAGAATCCATCATCCTCACTGAGGACGAACCAAAAAAAACATCCAAATTAGCAAGGTTCTAAAACCCGAGATCAAGGAAGAGTTGATAAGATTTTTGAAGAAAATATAGAGTTTCTTCATTTGGAGCCATGTAGACAGGCATGTTTATCTAGTAGTCTGAGAGTATGTTTATCTAGCAGTCTCCGAGTAGCAATAAGTGCAACCATAGTAAGGGAAGACGATGGAGTACAGATGCCTGTATACTTCAATAGTAAGGCCCTTCAAGGGTCTGAACAGAACTATCCTCGAATGAAGAATTTGGCCTATGCCTTGATACACACTTCCAAGAAGATGAAGCCTTATTTCCAAGGCCACTCTATGGTCATCCTCACTGACTCCCCATTAAGGCAAGTCCTCCACAAGCTCGATAAGTCAGGAAGATTGATGACCTGGGCCGTCAAGTTGGGAGAGTATGACATCGTTTATCAACCTAAGGTGGCCATCAAAGGGCAGGCACTCGCAGACTTTGTTGCTGAGTTCACATGGGAGGATACCGAGATGGAGAATAGCCCAGAGATTGCAGAGGGATCAAATAGTAACGTCTTTCGAAACCTAGAAGAGGTTGTGTCCAGCAGAGCCAAAAAAGGAGTAATTGAGAATGAGGAAGACATGCACCTCTTCAAGAAAGGGATCATGTCAGAGGGAAACTTCTCTTCAAATAAAGAGATTTGGAACCTCTACATTAATGGATCTTCTTGCAAAAGTGGAAGCGACATAGGGCTGATACTGTAAGCTCTGAATGGTACCAACGTTGAA
The DNA here is from genome assembly GCA_949130495.1 of Sambucus nigra. Lineage (NCBI taxonomy): Eukaryota > Viridiplantae > Streptophyta > Magnoliopsida > Dipsacales > Adoxaceae > Sambucus > Sambucus nigra. The sequence continues at coordinate 364,546,651 of OX422222.1, forward strand.
TATGCACTAAGGTTCAACTTCAAGTCTTCAAACAATGAGTCCGAGTATGAGGCGCTATTAGCGGGGCTCTCCTTGGTAAAATCCCTTAGAGTTGGCCGGATCCTATTGCACAGTGACTAGAGGTTAGTTGTCAACCAAGTACTTGTTGTGTATGAGGCCAAGGATGAAAGGATGGCTAAATACCTGAAGAGGGTAAAAATGATGCTAGAAGGCTTCGAAGAGGTGAATATAAAGAGGGTACCTCGATAAGACAATAGCCGTGCAGATGCACTGGCAAGGTTGGCTTCAACAACAAGGATAGGCATTAGAAGGATAGTACCAGTCGAGATCTTGCTCAAATCGACCATTGAGGAAGAAGAGGTTGCCAACCTTTGCCTCAACTTGAACCTAGGGGATTCATGGATGGATTCCCTTATCAGATATATCAGGCACGTAGAGCTGCCAGAATCGAAGTTAGAAAGGAGGATATTGAGATATAGAGCTGCCAAGTTCTCAATTATAGGAGATGTACTATATAAAAAAAGGCTTCCTACGACCTCTCCTCAGATGTGTCCATCCCAAATAGGTCCCCCATGTCCTGCAGGATGTACACGAGGTTCTTGCTCCAGTCACATAGGAGGAAGACCTTTAGCCAAGAGGATAATTGCGCAGGGATACTAGTGGCCGACCTTAGCCAAGGATGCTGCTACTCACGTGAAGAGGTGTAACAAGTGCTAGATATTCTCCACTATCCCTCATTAACCTTGTCAACCTATGACGTCAATCAGTTCTCCTTGGCCATTTACAGTATGGGGGATTGACTTAGTGGGACCATTGCCAAGAGCTACTAACAATTATCAATTTCTGATATTAGCAATTGATTACTTCTCCAAGTGGGTAGAGGCTGAGTTGATGATCACGATTACAGAGCAGAAGACCTTCTGGTTCATCTGGAAAATCATCATATACAGACATGGCCTTCCTAACACCCTTATCTCAGACAACGAAACTCAGTTAAAAAATTCTTCCTTAGAAAAATAATTATGAAAGAGTGGGGATTAAGCAGTTCTTCTCCTCTCCCGGCCGGCCCCAGGAAAATGGGCAAACTAAAGTCACGAACCAAACAATCCTTGATGGGATTAAGAAGAGGTTGGAAGAAGCCAAGGGGAGATGGACAGAAGAGCTTTATGAAGTGCTATGGGCCTACAGGATAACGATAAGGACACCAATGGGGGAAACCCCATTTATGTTGGCCCATGGTTCTGAGGCCGTCATACCTACAGAAGTAGGACTCCCTACCCACAGAGTTCAGACCTATGACCCTCAGAGGAATGGGGAAGAAAGAAGAATTGACTTGGATCTAGTTGAGGAAAGAAGGGAAGATGCTGAGATCAGACAGGCAGCCTACCAGTAGAGAACAACAAAGTTCTATAATCAAAGGGTGAAATCAAGACCTATAGCTGTAGGAGAGTTGGTGCTGAAGAAGATGTTGCAGAAGACAAAAAAGATCCACCCAAACTGGTATGGTCCTTACCAAGTATTTGATGAGGTTGTACCCAACACCTACCGACTAGAAAATGTTGAAGGAGAACCTTTATCCAATCCATGGAACGCTGATCACCTGAAAAAGTATTACATATGATGTTGCAGTTGTTTCTACGTAAATCATTTTATGAAGAGAATATTAATGAGAAGAACAGTTCCTGTGTCAATACTGTTTCATAGCAACCTTAAACATCATAATTTGGTGAAATTTATGAGGTGAAACATCATATTTTGGTGACCTCGGACCTTAAACATCATTAATTTGGTGAAATTTATGAGGTTAACATCATAGTATGACGACCTCAGACCTTAAACATTATAATTTGGTGAAATTTATGAGGTGAAACATCATATTTTGGTGACCTCAGCCCTGAAACATCATTAATTTGGTAAAATTTTCGAGGGAAACATCTTAGCATGATGACCTCGGACCTTAAACATCATAATTTAGTGAAATTTATGAGGTTAAACATCATATTTTGATGACCCCAGACCTTAAACATCATTAATTTGGTGAAATGTATGAGGGAAACATCTTAGTATGATGACCTCAGACCTTAAACATCATAATTTGGTAAAATTTATGAGGTGATACATCATATTTTGATGACCTCAGACCTTAAACATCATAATTTGGTGAAATTTTTGAGGTGAAACATCATATTTGGTGACCTCAGACCTTAAACATAATTAATTTTGTGAAATGTATGAGGGTAACATCTTAGTATGATGACCTCAGACCTTAAACATCATTAATTTGGTAAAATTTATGAGGTTAACATCATAGTATGATGACCTCAGACCTTAAACATCATAATTTCGTGAAATTTATGAGATGAAACATCATATTTTGATTACCTCAGACCTTAAACATCATTAATTTGGTGAAAATTATGAGGTGAAACATCATAGTATGATGACCTTAGACCTTAAACATCATTAATTTGGTGAAAATTATGAGGTGAAACATCATAGTATGATGACCTCAGACCTTAAACATCACAATTTGGTGAAATTTATGAGGTGAAACATCATATTTTGGTGACCTCAGACCTTAAACATCATTAATTTGGTGAAATGTATGAGGGAAACATCTTAGTATGATGACCTCAGACCTTAAACATCACAATTAGGTGAAATTTATGATGTGAAACATCATATTTTGATGACCTCAGACCTTAAACATCGTTAATTTAGTGAAAATTATGAGGTGAAACATCATAGTATGATGCTCTCAAACCTTAAACATCATTAATTTGGTGAAAATTATGAGGTGAAACATCATAGTATGATGACCTCAGACCTTAAACATCATAATTTGGTGAAATTTATGAGCGGAAACATCATATTTTGGTGACCTCAGACCTTAAATATCATTTATTTGGAGAAATGTATGAGGGTAACATCTTAGTATGATGACCTCAGACCTTAAACATTATTAATTTGGTGAAATTTATGTGGTTAACATCGTATTTTGGTGACCTCAGACCTTAAACATCATTAATTTGGTGAAATATATGGGGGTAAATCCTTAGTATGATGACCTCAGACCTTAAACATCATAATTTGGTGAAATTTATGAGGTGAGACATCATATTTTGATGACCAAAGACCTTAAACATCTTTAATTTGGTGAAAATTATGAGGTGAAACGTCATAGTATAATGACCTTAGACCTTAAACATCATAATTTGTTGAAATTTATGAGGTGAAACATCATATTTTGATGACCTCAAACCTTAAACATCATAATTTGGTAAAAATTATGAGGTTCATATCATACTTTGATGACCTCAGACCTTAAGTATCATTAATTTGGTGAAATGTATGAGGGTAACATCTTAGTATGATGACCTCAGACCTTAAACATTATTATTTGGTGGCAAAGTCTGAGGTGAGACATCATATTATAGTGACCTCAGACCTTTAGGACAACATGCAAGAAAGTGCATTCATTGAAAAAAAATCCACTGAAGAAGATGACATTACATGAAACATTCAGAGCTACAAATATAATGTACCAAAGCATGCTGTCAGAGTTTACAAAAACTACAGATGAAAAATAAAAAAAATACAAGTTAAGCTTAACAAATTAAGGTCTAAGGGTCTGTAGCCACAGTGGTGTCCTTTTGGACGACGTTGGTAACCTCGGCTCCGTCATCTTGAGGGTTAACATCCTCAGTCTTTGTGACTTCCAATTGTGCAGTCTTTGCAGGAGCAACGTCTTCCTCCTCAACCTCTTGCTAGGCCTGAGAAAAGCGAGGTTCATTGAAGCCTAGACTGATAAAGTCTGAGGCGGATAAGCTCCCTGACTCCTGTTCCTTAGAAGCTGCCCACTTCCCAGTTGCTTTGATACCTATTTCAAGGTATTTAAAGTAGAAACTAATGAACTCATCAGAGACCTTATAGTGAACAAGGATCTTTTCTGTGGCATCCTCCAATAAGGCTTTTACCACAGCATCAACTTTGGACTGAAGGGCCTCATCTTTGGCCTTCAACGTCGCTTCATGGTCCTTCTTGAGGGTGGTGATGTCCCTATCCCTCAGCTTGGTCAGCTTGTCAGCCTCTTTGAGTTCCCCCTTCAGACGCTCAACTATAGAATTAAATGAGCCTTCCACCTTCTGCGCATCTTTTCCCTTCTCAGTAAGGGGTAACTTCCTCATGGTCCAGTTAACGAATTGGTGCATAGACATAATGCCCTGCAAAACATAGTGAGTTGTATGATTTCAGGCCTTAATCCATTTAAAGTTGAGGTTTCACTTGGAATAAAGTAAAAGTTTTTACCTGGATAGGCATGTGAAGGCTAAACTCAGCCAGCAAAGGGGTATCTATAGAGCGTAAAACATGCTTATTTGTATCGGTCATTGCTTAGCCGATGGCATCCATTGCCTTCAGACCATGACCTATTAGGTTGTCACTGATCTTCAGCTGCTCCAGACGAGAAACCAGTGCATCATTATAAGATATTGGGATGGTACGATCTCCTTTTTGGTGCTTAATCGGCCTCTGATCCTACGAGTCAGTGGGGGGTTTCCTTTTCTTAGTAGCGTCGGCCTTGGATGTGTCGACATTCTGTTTGGGGGGAGGGGCTTCATTATGCCCTTCCTTCTTCATCAGTTTAACAAGACTGGGGGAAGACATCTCCCACAAGTCATCCGAGATGCCTTCTGTGCGTTCTATAAAAAATGTAACTGAGTTACTAAATTAGAGATATCAAAATGGCAGAGGTACAACTTATAAAAAATAGTACTTACAAAGCTCAGTTAGAGGACTCCCCCCCAAGCCAGTGTTAGAGAGGTAGTAGGGGGTCATCAGATGCTCGTATTTTAGCATCCAATCGTGCTCCCCATGATCCTGAAGATCCTTCTCCTTTTATGAGTTATCCTGGCTAAGTCCTGGGTTGGCCTTTGTAGAAAGTGATACCTTCCTCCACCTCAGAGATGTTCTTGGCTCCAGCGACGAAGAGGTGGCACAAGGACTAAATTTCCACGCCCCTGAGGCAAAGAAATTTTGTGGTTTCTAGTTGTGATTTGAAGTCTGGGTAACCAACAACATCTTCTTATCAGACTTCCTAGAAAGGAAGTGGTAATAACTAGGGTGGTTTTTAGCAGAGGATGGGACATAACATTCTGTGAAGACCCCAACTCGAGGGTCTAAGTGAAGGATTGCCTTCCAAAGGACAATAGCACCAATCATCACCCTCCAGGAGTTGGGGAGTAATTGTGAAGGGGCTAAGTTGATATGGGAAAGGATGGATGGGGAGACAGAATCCCAGCTTAAACATTTTCTCGTATACACAGCTTTCCCCATCTCGGCCACCAAATTCTCTCTCACCCTTCAGAGGTCTCCTAAGTACGATGGAGGGACCTATGCAATATAGATGCCTAAACACTAAGAGGTCGTACTCAGTAACAGTATTCTCTATTTTGGCAGCCTCAGAGGTATTAACGTCACTCTTATGACCATCATCCTCATACCTAGCAACGTCGGCTTGGGCAGGTGTAAGAACACCTCGAGCGAACCTCTGAGTGAACTCAACCCCTATGGCGGCTGACAGGGGGATAACATTGATGGGTGGGGGGATATCCACGCTCGTCCCCACAACCTCGACATCATAATAAGTCCGTGAGGTGCTAGCATCATTGTGGGACGAGGTAAGACTTTGGACATTGTCTTGATCAGGGACCTGATCTTGCCTAATAGAGAAGTCCATAGCCTCTTGGAAGGAGTCTACGAACATAGGGTCTGAGGTAGATGACTCAGACTCAGACATTAGAGAAGGATATATTGGGTCCTCTGCTGGCACAGAAGGATCGGATGGCTTAGGGTATATCACCTTCAGAGGTGGAGGGAAGATTGTCCTGAGGGGGAAGGTCTCTTCCCTACGAGCTTCCTTATGGGCTAGTTCTATCTACCTAATTTTTACAAAGGTCTTCTCTCTGAGAGAGGGGAAATCTTCTATGAGCTTATAAAAGGGTCTGAGCATAAAGAAAATGACCCTACACTTGGACTCTAAACCATAAATAAACAACTGGGGACAGCTTAAACTAAGGATAAAAACTTGGTTTTTGGTCAAATTCAAACCAAGAACAGTCAAGAATAAGAGCCACCGAAAAACTCAAGCTGTCACTGAAAAATGCAAGAAATGAAAAAACAAGGCTGAAAAATGGAAAAGGAAAGGTGATGAGCAATATCTGATGAAATACGGGGTGAAGAATGAGAGGATTGACAAGAGAAATCCACCATACATAACCTCGATCAAGCTCTGGAAGAAGAGAGAGAATGCAGAAGTGCACATGCGAGAAAAGTGAGAGAAATGAAGAAAAAAGAGAAGGAAGGGGTTTTAAGCCCTCAAAACTGATTGCACGCTTACCAATGCCCATCATTGCCTTGGGAACCCAAAAGGCAATCATCATTATTACACCATCAGGCACGCTACCCACTTCAAAAGTGGACACTTGTCAAAGAGATATTGGTACATAAGGGAATACAACCTCGGACATATATATCCCTTAGTCATCTACTTACATAGGTAACTAAGGGCTAGCGGGTGATTGATATGCCCAAAGTGTAGCTTCCAGTTCAGATACATCAACCTCGGCCTAATTGATAACCGAGGTAATAAGAGCTCTAAATTACCCATCAACGATGTTGTCCTTCACCAGTACCACCATGATTGGGCATCAACCGAGGTCTACATGACTCATGGGATTAGTTATCCATTAGGTCGGACACACCCGATGTTACAAGAATCACCTCGTCTAGGGCATCATCCAAGGTAAGTATGGCCATGGGTTATCCATCAAAATAATCACCAACATCGTCCATAGCCGACGTTGTAAGTTTCACCTAAGATCACAAGGCCTTGCAGGCTCAGCATTAAGTTTCAAGACAACGTTAGCCTTGGACGGCGTTCCAGATGTCTAACCTCGACTGACATCCCAGCCAAGGTCATCATATAATCCTCAGCCAAGGCAAGGGTCGTACTTTACCAACCTCGTACTCATCCAGGCCGAGGTTAGTACCAAGAAAAGACAGCCGAGCATCTACGCGAACATGTATGGCTTGGAACACGTGTACAAATCTTTTATAACTAAATCATTCCCTACACATGGGGGAATATTGAGGTCGGCATTACTTAGTTGAGATCATCCAGGTGTCATCCTTGCACTAGCTGGATCTCCATGCACATGCACATTTCATGCTTGGGGGGTACATTAAACCACCCAGGCACTATATATTGAGGGCATTCTCAACATTGTAAAGGATCCAAAATCACAACCCTATCTGAAACTCTGTCAATTTACACAGTAGAGAGAGGAAGCTTGAGAGATTGTATCCATGGCCATTAATGCCTTATTTTAGTGACATTATTCACTAACTTGCACAGTGGATGTAGGCCTAATTGGCTGAACCACTTATATTCAAGTGTTCATCCTCTTCTCCTCATCTCCTTCCATATATATACATATATTCTCCTATGTTGCCATTATTATCACTTGCTTATGCTTGTCAACACCTTAGCTGGTGGTGTTGTTTCCATCATCATCATTCGATAGCCTTTTTGAGTTGGAATACAAGGGCTTCATGTTTATCATGAGTCTCCACGAATGCTTGTAGATCTATCGTAAGACTAGCCACTTATTGGTCAAGTTCCAGTTCTCTCGCTCAAATAAAAAAACTCTCTCTCTCAACGCTTATCTCATCGAGGACTCACTCTTTCTTTCCTCTCTCAACTATTTCTCTAACACTAAAACTCTCATAGCTAACCCTTTCTTTTGTTTCTTAGTTTTAAAGGACTCGGCATAAAGATCGTCATAGGCTCACTATAGGTCACTCTCTCTCTCACATAAAACATTTTCTCCCTTGCTTTCCTCAGAATGACTAGACTCATTATCGAGGTGTTCATGTTTAGTAGCTTCCTCATCATCGTTAGGTGCACTAGATGTACTAACATGACCAACTATGAATGCAATGAAGTTACATCCATGCAGTTATTCATTCCTCTAACTCACCGACTTGACCTCGCTATTACTAAGCGTGTCATTTAAGGAAACTTTTTCCTTTCCTTGACGATTCAACCTAGTCGGACACTAGTGAGCTTTGTGACCTTTTCCTTCACACTCATAACATCTTTCCTCATCATTATTTGGGAAATCTTTCTTTTTTTTTTTGTCAAAATGTTTCTAGCCCATTTTATATTTTTTTATCTTTCTCAAACCTTTTCTTTTCTTTGGAAGCATTTTTCCTTTTTAATTTGAGAAATATTTTTAGCAAAAAGGGCCAAGTCATCTACATAATAGACAAACTCAGAATCGAATGACGTTTCCTCTCTCCTTTTAGACACTTCCTTTCTTCTTCTAGATTGGGCTTTAAGTGCAATCCCTCTATCCTTAGGTTTAACAATTTTAGGGACCATATCTACCTCGTATGTTTGAAGATATCCTACCGGTTCTTCTAACCTAAGAGTGTCTAGGATCTCTAACAAATTAAGTACGGTAACCTTAGGAACAAGGTTCGAAAAAATGCGGGGTGTGATCGAGGCGTGGAGGCCAAGCCTTAAGCCTTAGAAGCCTAGGTGGGCCTTAGGCGTGAAAAAGCGTTTAGGCCTTCTTAATATATTTTTACCATAACAAGGCTATTAAAATACTAAAATTTTATATATCATAAAAATATGTTTGAATATATGCAAATTAAAATACTATTTGATTATTTTGGATTAGATAATGGTCCAGTTTGTAAAAAAATCTTTAAAAGGCGATATAGTTTCACTAAAGCAGTGTTGTTTTTAGAAAAAACTACGCCTTAAGGGTTTTACGAAGAATAAGGCGTAAAAAGCTTAAGGCGATGCGTTTCTCCTAAGCCTCAGGCCTAGGCATGCGTAGGCAGAGCCTAGGCGGGTTTTTTAAAACAGTGCTTAGGAATAAAGCGGGCGGGAAGAGATCTCCAAATTTTCTTAACAACACGTGTCTCGGGTATTTCCTCACCTAAATTAAAACTCGAGTTAGCTATATCAAACAAACCCGCATAAAATTCATCAAATGATTCTGACTCGAGCATTGTGATTGTTTCAAATTGTGTGGTGAGATTCTGCAGCTTAGAAGCTTTAACAGCATATCGTGAATGAGTTGGAGGGTATCCCGAGGTTCTTTAGATGTGGTGCATGTCATAATGCGACGAAACTCGTCACGAGTGAAGGCTCTCGAGATGGCATTCAAACCACGAGAATTAAAGTTACTCCATTTAAAGACGTCCTTTGTCCATGAAGAGACAAATTTAGGGCCAATGACATTATCAACAATAATAGTGGGTGATGTCCATCCTCTTTCACAGAGAAACCAGGCGCATTCATTAATTGACTTAAGAGTATAGTTCATTTTAGATTTCCAATATGTAAAGTTGGTACCACCAAAGGCGGGATTTCAAGAATATAAATTATCCATTAAAATCCTGCTTTTTTCTAGATCAACAATTTTTAAAACAAATTTAACATAAAAGAAAATTATTTTTACGAAAAAGCCTCACATAGTATTTTTGTGTAACCTGCTCTGATACTATTTTCAGATTGCACTTGGTATTAATGGATTTATTTATTTAATTAAACGCCACCAAACACAAATCCAATTTTTTTTAACAAAATTTTAATCTTTGATTAAATTATTATGTACATGCAAACAATGTCCAAATATATTTGCAAGAATCAAACCAAACATGCACAAGCAAATAATTTGGGATGGTAAAGGGGCGGATACAGAGCGAATACCATGCTATCCATATCTGTATCCATATCCTCTATTTGGATGCACTATTCGTATTCGCTCGGATAGTAAAAACAACTATCCATATCCGTGTCCTCTCGAATTTCTCGAATTCGGATAATATCCATATCCATTTACAAATTTTATCCATTACAATTGACTTTCTCTTTTAACATGTAATATTAATATTAACTAAAAAAAAGATCAAGCCCTAACTGTTTAGAATCAACAAATTGATTTTTCGTTTCATAATAAATAACTTAGAAATTCGAATCAACAATTTAGCTCTTTCAGTTTTTTTGTGCATTTGTGTGCCTGTGTATTTATGTGTGCACCTATATATGTATCGATGTATTCATATTCATGTATGTTTCTATGTATGCCTGCGTCTATTGTTGTATGCATACGTGTGTGTGTGTATTATTCTGTTATTGTGTGCACGTGTGTTGTAGGTGCGTGTACATGTGTGGTGTGATTGAAAAGTGATTATTAACATTTTTATATTATGTATTTATAACTCACATTACATATAATAAATATTATAAATAATAATTATGTATAACTATTATTAATAATAAATTATTATTAATTATAATATGGATATGGATATCCGAAAAAATGAATATCTGGAAATATGGATATTTCGCTTCGGATCCGGACTATCCGTGTCGGATACACATATTGACCGTATCCGTATCCTTTTTTTGAATATTTTAACGCATTATCCATATCCGTATCCATATTCATTTTTCTGGATTTAATTTTGCAAAATTCGGACTCAGATATCGGACGGATTCAGATTTTCAAATTTCCGTTTACACCCCTACGAACAATATGATGAAAAATTCCTTTTCAGGGAAAGACCTTTTTCATCACTTTAGATAGTTATACAAGAAAACTTACTTACAAAACATTGTAAAGAAAACCATTCAGATCCAGAGCGGACCATATGTGTCGGTCCACCCTAGGTATCCACCGATTCAACCTTTAACCTTTTTGTTCAGAAGTGATCCCTCACAAGGTCAGCAGTGAAGATCCTTCTCCACAAGTATACATCAGGTAGAAAACTATTAAGAATTTCAAAAGGATTCACAAATATATTAAGGAGCTTATTTTGTGAATCAAAAGGGTGGTCCAGATATGTAGGTTGCATTTTTTCAAAAGTCTGTTTTAAAATCGTTTCAAAACAGGTATTTATAGGTTGTACGCAAATTTCGAGGCGACAAAAGTTGTTAGAAGGAAAACAGGTTTCGTTCAAAGGAAACTCCAACCTCGTTAGAACAAGCTTCTAACGAGCTTCAAATGAATTCTAATAGAATTCCCTCGTTAGATGTTCATTTGATAAAATGATCAAATGAGGGCATCGAACGAAAACCAATTTCCTTCGAACGAAAATTACATCTTTCTTGAACGAGGTTAAATAAAAAATAGCTTTTACCTAAGAAAAAAATTCACCTCGATTTTAATAAATTTTTTTATAAAATATCTCCAAAATATAAATGCCAATAAATTTATAATCTTAAATGATTTATACCTTCATAATGTATATAAGTCTTCAACTTTGTAGATGTTGGAGAGCCGATTCATCGCGTCAGGACGTCTCGGTTTGTAACGGGATACGCTGAATGTGCAATAGTGAAAAAAAAACTAAGCCTAAGCTAAACTATTTGTCCTTACATTCCTGAATAATAAAATTGGACCTTCCCCTCCTCCATTAACACTTTGGTTCGGGTGCGGGTTGACCCAATGATAGCCTAAATCCCGATCGGGGCGTTACACTATCCTGGTATAGTGTACAATCTAATAAGTTTAAGAATTAGAAGAAAATGCCTCAATACTTTCTTAGGTTATTTGCACACTTTATTCCATTTGCTTGTGGTCACATCATATCTTGGCTCTCCACATTGAGGACATTCCTCCTCATCTTCATTTTCCTTCTAATAAAAAATAAATTTTTCAATGCATTCATCCCTAAGTCTTTCATCATACACTTCATGTGAGGATACATTGTCGGCAATGTGTTTCATTTCTAGACAGACCTTTTCAGTATGGATATAATTTTTGTCACACTATTTCCTGACTCTCCAAACTGTTTCTTTATATTGTTCAATTCTACGATTGCAGAAAGAGTTGTCTCGGGGACCTCACATAAAAAGGTATTGTTTCTCAGTTGCTAATCTCTTGTATTCATCGTACTTTTATTACCTGGATACGTTTCTTCAGCAACCCCTGTATGACAACCTCCAGTATCCACATAAGTACCTTCATGCACTCTGTAAAATGTATCAACAAGGCTCCCCATACCAAGCTCTGCACGTCAGTGCTTTCTTCTGTAGTTATTTCTTCAACACTTCTTGTCGATGCGTGCTCTTTTAAATTTGTGGAATATTTTTCACCATGTAAAGCCCATATAGTATACGACTGATCTATATCATCCTTCATCATAAGTGTTCGAAATTCTATCATGATAAATTGCATCTTACTCTGACACTTCAAACACGAATATGGTAACGTTGCAACAGTTGATTACTATTTTCAATCGCAAAGTCAATAAAATATTTAACTCCTTGTTTATAGTCTAAGTTAAATCTATTCTTTTCACCCATACCTCCTTTACTAATTAGTCGAGAGATCTTACAATGTAAATGAGTTAAGTGACAAGATCATATCATGTAGTAAGACAATACATTCATATAGAAATATTAAATAATTATTTAATGTTGAAGGCACATTGTGTTTTATCAAAGTTTTAATAAAACTTATATAATTCTACCATCAAAATAATCATCACAAAACATGTATTTCTATTGAAATAAACGTCTACACTATTCAAGATTAGCCATGTTAGATAAACACATTGTAACAACCCGTAATTTTATCCGATAATTAATTAAATTAATCCAGAAGTTGAAAAATTAGCTTAAAAAGACTCCTAATATAAATATATATAAGTCTTGGGCCATTTAGAAGAGTCCTTATAACATAAAACTCTCTTTAAAAAAAATTGTCACAGTTCTAAACCGTGACTAACGGGAGAACTGTTTTAGTTTTAATAGGATTCTAATGCCACTTAAATTCCTCTAACTTTTTATATATATATATATATATATATATATATATATATATATATATATATATATATATATATAATACGGTGTTAGGACTTTTCAAACGTATTTTCACTACCTCTAAAAGCAGTAGACCCTAATAATTTTCATCTTCTTCCTCCTACAAACCCTATGCCCATTTAAACCAAGATTCAACCCATAATTTGAAGGCTTATCTGGTGTTTTCTTGAGTTTGGGATGAAATGAGTTTTGATTGTTTTCGCAAGAGGAAGGCAGTAGTGTGATCAGAATTTTGAGGCAAAATCCTATGGTTTTCACGTGATGATTTTAAGGTATGGGGTTTGCGCAATATGCTCCTTAAATCTCTCGAGAGTAGTCGTTTTGTTCCTTATTTATTTGTACTCATGTTGTAGATATCATGGCGTTTATTTAAATCTAAAATATTGATTTGATTTGAGATATTATTTTTATTGATGGGCGTGGTGTCATGAAAATTTTTGTATGGTACTTAGAATGGTCACCAACCAATAGTCCAAAATTCCAATAGCCAGGATGGGGCTTTACAAGATCGGGTTAGGTGAGGTGAGGCCTGGTGACCTATTGATGTGTTATTGAAAATTTATATTGGTATAACACTCGAATTTTGCATTGGACTCGTATTCATATTTGTATTGTCGCATTTTTGTTCACCGTTGTTGTTTTGAGCATCTATTCTTGTCATATTGTAGACTTCCCAATTTTTTTCTTTTAGTGGCAGGTTAACTTGGATTTGGACGCTTTGAATTTTTGGAGGATTTTAGAGATAGAGGATTTTGTTTTTGTATAGCTTGGAAGTGTAATTTATTTAGAGAACTTAGTATTATTTTCGAGTGAAATTTAATTGTAATTATTTTGGAAGTGTAAATTTAGGATTCATTTTATTTATTTTGTGGGATATAGATGCTCTATACTAATTATTGAGGGTTTAGTTTAGTTTTAATCATAGTAGCGCCTTGTATTTTACGCGGGGTGTTACAGACATTTAAAAAAACAAAGATGAAATGGTACATTATTATGGCAAGAGGAGGATATATAGCAAACTCATACGTTAAACTTCCGATTTGATCTAGCTTGAAACCCTAGCCTTGATTGCTGCCTTCGATTCCAGATGTGATATCACATATCAGCCATGATTTTATGATTTTAGCCTAGTTTGTGGGTGTGAGAGGGAGAGAAGGGTCCGTATGAGTGAGTCATATGGAGGGAAAAAACAGCAGTTCGCGCAATTCTAATTTCATCCATCGATTTTGTGTTGTTTCCTATGAAATTATAAAAAGAATAAATGCAACATACTAACAGATAAATATGGTTACTAACGGATGCAATTCTCCAATAATAAACCACAAACTAATAGACTTATTACCTAATAAAGATATACAATAATTACATAAATTAACAAATAACGTACATAAAAGAATGGGTTCTCATAGTGAACAACTTCTCCATCTTTTAATGTATTTTTTTTTGCAATCTTATATTTAGATTCAAAACCCAACAAGTTGTTTACATGAAGCAAAACATCAAATAGAATTACATACATTCATAAACCCACCACACTTGTAGCACATAAAACTCGAGTCATATACTATATTAGCATCCTCATTTAAAGAAAAGAGTGTTCGGCTACGGGTAATGACATGTTTTGAGTCATGAATCCTAAAAAGCGCTACAACATTTTCTAGGTTAAGGTTATGTGTTAGGTGTAACCTCCCTTTTTATTTCCATGTGTAAAATCTTATTAGTCAATCCTCGAACTCCCAACTCAATTGAGCCTTCAAGAATAATTTTTAAATGGAGGAGGTGATATCACATGGCCATATAGCAGCATCCTTTAAATTAATTTTATATTAACAGAAGATTTTTTTCTCTTTCTATGTCATGTGATCTCCTCCTTAAACTATTGAGAGGGAGATTAAGGCTCATTTACGGTTTAGTTTGGAAATCTAGATAATACAAAAATCAGTTTTTTGACTAATTACATTATGTGCGCATACATATATATTTATTTGTCACTTTGACCAACCGATTAACATGAAACTTCAAAAAAATCTGGTATTAAATTCAAACGGTTAAAATAATATAATCACAACATAATATTAACCCGTCTATTTGTATAATCATTCTTATCAAACCATTAACATTACATTTCAGAACATTTCGGTATTCAAACACTTAAATAATCCAAAACTAAATAGAAAATTAAACAATATAATAATAAATATATTCGTGCATATCACTCTCATAAACCGATGAATTCAAATTTTTTGCATAATTGTGTATTTATCATTCGGTTAAATGAGAAATGCATATTGATTACAAAAATAATTATAATTTTACAACATAATTTCAATTCCAATGCATGTATATATTTTTATATATGATTATATTGAGAAGGAAGGATGGATATAAATACCGAATTAAAAGAGCGCTAGATCAAGATTTCTGTAAAGCCTTTAGAAAATGAGAGAGAGAGAGAGAGAGAGTGGGAGAATATATTTTCAGAATATATCATTCATAAACTAAAATGAATTTTAAAGAAAAAAAAATACGAGAGTCTGATTGTACCTCTCTCTGGATAGGGGCAAGTCTACTTAGATTTCTCTGGTTTAGGAGATGGAGAAGGGCGATCGGAGATGGAGCTAAGGAGAAAGGAAGTTAGAGATGGAGCTAAGGAGAATGGGAGATGGTAATAATTACGGGCCAAAGAAGAAAACGTGTTTCCCAACTTTTACATAGGAGTAGGAATAAAAAAATGTTACAAGCCAATGAAGAACCTTAGGATAGGAGTCTCCCAATTTTTGGCACTAATCTTTTTTGCTCAAACTTTTTTTGGCGTATAAAAAAAATAAATTTTAAAAAAATATAGATTAAAATTAAATATAAACATACTAAAAATTAATTGTAATGGATATGAGTAATTACTAACACTTAAATAATGTTAGAAATTCCTAACATATTCTAACTATTACAAAACAAAATATAAGTCCGTTACGAATGTTCCCAATGGTGTAGTGAGTGAGAGTTATACACATGAATTCCGCGAGTTAATGGCCAACGAGTTTGAAATGAGAATAGCTGGCGAGTTGACCTTCTTCCTAGGACTACAAGCTAAGATTGGAATCTCAATTTCTCAGTTCAAGTATGCTCGTGAGATAGTGAATAAGTTTGGACCCAATTCGACTAAGCATTCACGCACACTTATGTGTGTACCCAAAAAACTTAGCAAAGACAGTGAAGGAGAAAAAATGGAGAAAGAATGATTGGTTGTCTATTGTATCTCACCGCTAGTCATCCTGATATCACATTTCTTATAGGAGTATGTTATCATATTTTATCGTATCCTAAAAAATTCCACTTGTTAGTAGTTATGCGGGTTATTAAGTATGTAAGAGAGACTCGACCATGAAATTTGGTATTCTTGCTACACTAATGCTTCCTTATATCCCTATTCCAATGCAGATTGGGACGGGGATGATGATGGATGAAAAATCGCCATTGGTGTTTATATTTATTTACGTAGTGTACTTGTGTCTTGGCATATAAAAAAAAATTCTATCTCATTATCAATAGCTTATGCCAAGTATATAGCCACCAGTAGTTGTTGCACGAAACTTATTTAGATGAAAAAAACACTTAGAGATTATGGGATATAATTATCTCCTCGTGCAATGCACATTGATATAAGGCATAATTTCGTTCTAGACTTAGTTGAAGAAAATTGAGTGTCCCTAAGTTATGTCCAATATCCAATATGCTAATATTTTCACAAAATCCCTAGACTCTATTGTAATACCCCTTACTTCTGAGTAATTATTTTTATATTAAATTGGCATGTGGGTTAATTATATAAAATAAAGGAAGTTGAAGTAAATATTAATTTGAGCTATTTAAGAGATAATATTTACTGAGTTTTGCATATTTTTCGTTAAGCGAATGTAAATAGTCTAACATTTTATTTTGTTGCATCATTGTGCTTTAGGCGACTGTTATGATGTTACTGAGTTTTGCATCGTTGTTGCATCATAAGTGCTAGGTGTGTTTTGGGTTTCAGGGGTACTTTTGACTAGTTATAAGTTAATTATGATGTTACGAGTCATTTTAAGTAGGTAGCTGCATTTAATGTTGGACTTAATGTATTTATTTAAGTCTTGCAAGAGCATTTATATCTCATTTGTGTATTTCTAAGCCGAGATAGTTAGAGAGAAGTGAGAGCTTCAGAGAAAAAAGCGAGAATAAGAGATTTGGTGATTCGAGCTTGGAATCGTTGCAGCGAGAAGATAATCCGAGACTACAATCTTGAGGCAAGTTTCTAACTTGCACAAATGTATGATTGGGTGTGAATAATTTGTATTTATGGTTTGTGTTCTTGAGTTTGAACCAAAAAATTATTATAGATGATTTTGGTGTTTAAACCCTTAGTATTTGATTTAGACATGATTATAGTTAGATATACTGGTGGGTTATCATGTAGAAATTATTTGGAGATGTTAATGGTTGATGATAGTTGGAAGAAAAGAATTTGGGGGATTTAGGGTTTTTATCAACCCGTATCCATAACTGGGCATCTCGACGAGGGCGAATCGATTCGCCCCCGCCCCCGCCCCCGCCCCCTTAGAGAATCGATTCGCTAAAATGGTGGCTACAGGTCTTAGAAACCAAATCGATTCGGGTTAAGGACGAATCGATTCGAACCTAGACCGAAGGTTGGTTTTCTCAGCCGAATCGATTCTCTTTTTGAGTGAATCGATTCGCTTCCAGGGGCGAATCGATTCGAAAATCCTGTTGTTTTATATAAATTTTCTAACTTGGTTTCTACTCCTTTTCTTTTAGTTTTGAAGATTAAGAACCTTCTCATATGATGTAATAAAGAGTATTAGCGTCTCACATAAGGAATATTAATACCCTAGGTTAGTAAGGGGGTATCTGGGCTTATTTAGGGTACTATTTTGTAGAACTAAATGTCTCATTTCATCTAGCAAACGAGCCTAGGACTAGGGTAGAGTTGGGTAGCATCATTTTGAACTCTCGGGGGCTAGTATGGGGGTAATTATACTTTGTAGCCTAAATTGTTATGCACATATTGTTTCAGAAATAAGATGTGTATGCTTAATTTTTATATCTTGTAATTATGGCACTCACATAATTACCTCTCTAAATTCTATCGTGAGGGAGGTTATGCGAATGAGGTAAATCCCCTGGTTAATGATGCTGGTAGAATATATTCCTCGAGCCATAAGACCCGTGGTTACATTGTATGATTGTTTTATTCGAGGTGAGGTAATTCTGGGTATGGTTATGACTCATCGTCGAATGTATATGGCCGCGTCCCATGCGTTGCGATTTAGGGTACCCACATGGTCTTGATTATAGGCCCAGGAAGATGATAGTGTTTAGGGGCGCATCCAGTGGGGTGACTCCCAGAAAGATGGTCTTAGAACCGCTATATTATGATTGTAATTATTCTCACGGTTATGGCATTTCAGATGAATGAGTTAATGAATATATAAATCAACTTTACGACATGATCCCCAATGATAAATTGACTTGCGAAGATATATTTTATGAATTGGTAACCTAAGCATGTTAAATTGAATTAGGATATCCTTCTTAATTAGATGAGTAGTTTAACTTATAATGGAATGGTATTGCGCTTGGGTGTTCACTTAGAAGAGAGGCGAGGATGATTTTTATTATGAAGAGAGAACTTAACCTATTTATGATATTTATCATTCATAACTGTTATGCATCTTATTCACATGTCCATCATATAAAATTGGGCCCTGACCCATTTATGTTTCTCCTTCTTGTGTGGTTCATATATATGTTCAGGTGCTCCGCCGCATGGGCGCCCATTTTGATCTTTCCTTCCCAGCGTCAAGGAGCTACGACATTTTTGCGAATGAGATAGTATTTTTGTATTAGACGCATCAATCTCTTTTGGATATTGTAGATATGATATGTCTATATATTCAAGCATCGTGCCGAAGTTTATTATTGATGGGTACTATAATACTCGGTGTAACCTTTTGTATTAGTCTGTTAACCGATAACTTATTCGATTATGTGTGGTAGAATTATTGTTAAACTATTTCATGTCTTTATATATATCCACCTTCTATCATAAATTGGATTATAGAAATTGTTTTTATCAAAATCGCAAAAATTATATGACATCCGTTTTCAAAAATATTTGGTGGTTGTCTCGTATTATTATTATGCGACAATGATGCTAAGAATGGACCATTTACGATTCCTATTTTATTATAGTAGTGGGCTGGCCACCTCTTATTTTAATAAGCGGGGGTGTCATAGATGGTATCAGAGCATCAGGTTCTAGAGTCTTTAGGATCTATGCGGACTTATCACGTTCTACTATAGCGTTCTTTGATATTGAGCCCTATTACTATGACTGTTTTGTTTATGCGTGTTTGCGATTTTCTGTAAGGACAAATTATTTTAACTATATTCTAATTTAGTTGCTTGTTATCTCAGATGCCGCCTAGATGAGGTCGCCCGACAAGGGTAAATCATATTACAGAGGATGTAGAGCCCCCACCACCACAGGGAACGATAAATGCGACGGAGGTGGATAATATTGTTGCCCAGTCAGTCAACGCTGCAATGATCTCTATGGCCCAACAGCTTCCACAAGCTCAACAACCGGTCACACTAGTGGCTCAAGCTCATGATGGACCTTCCATGTGGGAACGAGTTAGATAATCCTTCTTGAAAGGTCACCCTCCATAATTTTAGGGTAGCGCTGATGTGATTGTGACAAATCAATGGAAGAAAGATACTCCAAGTCATCTTCGAATGGTGGAATGTAGCGGGGAGATAAAATAGATTCTGGCCACTTTTAAACTCGTAGGATCAACCCAACAATGGTGGGAGTTGGTGATAAATCTAAAACAAAGGGATATCATGATTATCTCAGAATTATCGATTCTGTTTAATCAAAAGTATTTTCCTCTAGCAATCATAAAGGAGATGAGGAGGAAGCTTCAGGATGTTATTCAAGGGGAGCGATCTGTGGCAGAATATGAAGAGAAATTTACACATCTAGCGAACTTGTTTTTCGGATGAGGTAAATCCAAAATAACGGAGGATTTTAAAATTTATCGGGGGTTTGAGTTGGAGGATAAGGAAACACCTGTTGGGAAACCCTGCTTTGCAAACATTTGGCGATGTGATGAATGCATCTTTACTCCCTTGCCAGGATCACTGCCTCCATTTAAAAGGGAGTAAGAAGATTGAAGACTATCGTCAATCTAGTAAACAAAGAGGAGATGGTGCCGGTGGAGAACTATCACCACCACAACAGTTTGGGAATAAGCAGAGAGAGAGAGAGGGAGATCTCCAGTAGGGGGACTCAGCTAAGAAATAATACTTTGGGGATTTAAATTTTGGTGGAGATGATTTTAGCCACGGCCAGGGTGCTCAGTAGCAGCAGTTAGGCCAACAGGGCCAAGCGGCCAAAGGGAATAATGGAGGTCGAGGAAATTAGGGCCAAGGTGCGGGGCAGTTTCAGAACAACAATCCAGACCGTCATCTGGAAAATTTTACAGGCCGTTATTTTCAGTGCGGTGAATAAGGCCACAGTTGAATTGGGGACAATTTCCTAGAGGCCCTCAGAATTCGCAGGCACATCCACAACCTCCAACACCTATTCCAGCCATCCCTCTACAACAGGGACAACTTCAGTTTGGGCGTGTATATAATATTAAGGATGCTTTGTTTCCTCCCGCACCGCCAGCTATTGAGGGTAAGTTTCCCATTCATGGGTTTGTAGGTAGGGTCTTATTTGACACTGGCGTAATGCACTCATTTATCGCAAGACACTTTACTCATTCAATGGGATTGATTAAGTGTGTCGAAAGTCCTTTTACTAGTGTGGAGTTTTCCATGGGTGATGGCTCGCTTATATTATTTATTTGTAATGGAGTAGGAATAGACCTTGGTAGATTGCGCTTTGAGGCTGATTTACTCGTCCTAGACATGGTCGGGTATGATGTTATTTTGGGCATGAAGTGGTTAGTAAAATATCGAGACATGGTGAATTATTATGGGAGGAGTATAGTCTTCTCCATTCCGGAGCAAGAAATGTTTTTAGTGGATATGCCTCTTTCGGAAGGAGGTTCTAGCACACACTTGTATTGTATTGAGGAGGAGACTTTACGAGAAATAGTTGTTTCCCTAGGCTCAATTCCTGTTGTTAGAGAATTTGAAGATGTCTTTCAGGAAATCCCAAGTGTACCTCAAAGTCATGATATTGAGTTCATAATTGATTTAGCACCAGGAACTCGGTCGATTGTGCAAACCCCATACCATATGGCTATATTAGAAATGAGGAAGTTAAGGGACCAAATTCAGCAACTGTTGGGATAAGGGTTCATTCGGCGTAGCATGTCGCCATGGGTTGCTCCGGTATTATTTGTAAGGAAGATAGATGGTTCCCTCCGATTGTGCATCGATTATCGATAATTAAATGAGGTAACCATCAGGAATAAATACCTGTTACCTTGAATCGACAATTTATTTGATCAATTAAGAGTACCTTCGTATTTATCTAAAATAGTATTGAGGATTGTGTACCATCAACTACGAATTCGAGAGCAGGATGTGTCTAAAACCACATTCTAGACCAGGTATGAATCTTATGAGTTTTTGGTTATGCATTTTGGGTTAACCAATGCTCCTTCCCTATTTATGGACCTTATGAATCGAGTATTTTGGGACATCCTAGACCAGTTCATCATAGTGTTTATTGACGACATTCTAGTCTATTCTCGGATCGAAGCTGACCATGCCGAATAATTGCAGTTGGTCCTACAGACACTACGAGATCATCAACTTTATGCCAAGTTTGAGAAATGTGGTTTCTGGTTACAGGAAGTGCAATTTTTGGGGCATATCGTAACAACCGAGGGTATTTCCATAGACCCAAACAAAGTGGCAGCAGTGAGAGAATGGGATCAACCCATGACGCCAGCTGAGATTCATAGTTTTCTGGGTTTGGCGGGTTATTATCGTCGTTTCATTAAGGGTTTTCCAACATTGCAGGCCTGTTAACGAACTTGACCCGGAAAGGAGTGCCATTTGATTGGGATGACTCCTGTTAGTTAGCTTTTGATGAGATGAAGGACAAGTTGACTTTTTCTCCTGTACTCGCATTACCAAGATCAGGGGTGGACTATTTGGTTGTTACAGACGAATCTCTACAAGGATTTGGGGGTGTGATACAATGGGAACATATGGCCATTGCATATGCGTCTCGCAAGCTTAATCCCCATGAGAAAAATTATCCTGTGCATGATTTGGAGTTGCCACAGTAGTGTTCGCCTTAAAGATATGGAGGCATTACCTCGTAGGTGAGAAATTTAGTCTTTTCATGGACCACGAGTCGTTACCATATTTGTTTTCGTAAAAATATCTAAATATGCGGCGACGTTGGTGGTTAGAATTCGTGAAGGACTATCAATTCGATGATCACTACCACCCAGGCATGGCAAATGTAGTAGCTGACGCACTGAATCGTAGACCCGTGGGGTAACTAGCGGAAGTGTGGAAAGACAAATGGAAAGAACACAGCTATGATGATGCTGTAGCAAGAGCATGCATGTCAGTGTTGACCGTTACGCTTTCCATAGTGATGCGAGTCATAAAAGTGCAAAGAGGGGACAAAGACTGTCAAGACCGTGTATGCCAATTGTTGATCGAGGGAAAGGAGTCCTACTCTATTAGTTATAATGGTGGATTACATTTCCACGGAATAATTATAGTCCCAGACGAGGGAGACTTGAGACGTGCTGTGATGACGAAATCCCATGGTTTAAGATTTGCAGTACATCCAGGCGGGGACAAAATGTACCAAGACATGCGCCGTTAGTATTGGTGGGCGGGAATGAAAAGAGACATTTCTGAATTTGTCTCTCAATGCGCCACTTATTAATTGGTGAAGGTGGACCACCATCGGCCAACTGGATTATTGCAACCGTTAGAAATATTGGTGTGGAAATGGGAGAGCATCTCAATGGAATTTATCACTGGATTGCTCATATCGCGAGTTTGTCATGATTCTATTTGGGTTATTATCGATCATTTGACCAAATTGGCACACTTCCTATCGGTATGGATGAATTATAATATGGCACGTTATGCCCATCTCTTTATTGAAGAAATTGTGAAACTCCATGGGGTGCCTATCAATATAGTCTCAGATCGAGACAAAATTTGTGTATCCCATTTTTGGCGAAGTTTCCAAGAGGCGATGGCGACGAATTGCGGTTGAGTACATCGTACCATCCACAAACTGATGGGAAAATGGAGAGAGTCAACCAAATAGTGGAGGAGATGCTTCGAATGTGTATACTTTACTTTAAAGGAAGATGGGAACAGTACCTTCCGTTGGTCAAATTTGCATATAAGAATTTGTACCAATTCACGATAGGTATGGCACCGTACGAGTCATTATATGGCTGACCATGTCGATCACCTTCTTGTTGGTTAGAAGTAGGAGATAATAAGCTCCTTGAACCCTAAATGATCCAACAAACCTCCTCAAAGATTGAGCTTATTCAAAATCGCATACGAATTACACAAGATCTCCAGAAGAGCTATGCCGATGCGAATCGGAGACATGTGGAATTAGAATTGGGGGATCAAGTTCTAGTGCGGGTATCCCCAAAGAAGGGTATAATGCGATTCGAGAAGAAAGGAAAACTTGTGTCGTGCTATGTAGGCCATTTTCCCGTTATTGCAAAGGTAGGCCCCGTAGCATATCAACATGATTTTCTGGAACACCTACAACAATTTCATGACATTTTCCATGTTTAATCTTCAAAGAAGTATAAAAGATGCGAGGGAGATCATTGGCACACTCCATTGGAAGATATCGAGTTACAACCCGATATTTCATATGAGGAACAACTGGTTGCTATTTTAGACCATGGAGAGCGTAGACTAAGATCTAAGGTGGTGCCCTTGGTCCGAGTTCAGTGGGGAAACCACAATGCTGAGGAATCAACTTGGGAACGAGAGGACGATATTCGAGGGAAGTACTCTCATCTATTTTTATCAAGTACGCCTAAATTTTGAGGGCAAAATTCCCTTGCAAGGGGGGGAGTATGTAATACCCCTTAATTTTGAGTAATTATTTTGATTATAAATTTCCATGTGGGTTAATTATATAAATTAAAAAAAGTTGAAGTAAATATTACTTTGAGTGATTTAAGAGATAATATTTACCGAGTTTTGCATATTTACTGTTACGCGAATGTAAATAGTGTAACATTTTATTTTGTTGCATCGTTGTGCTTTAATCGACTGTTATGAATTATATTCCAATCGGGTTATTATTAAAAATTTAATATGACGTTGGAACAAAAAATATTGAACGATGTTCCGGATGGAAGTTTAGAGGGCACGGTTAGTCCGGGAACGGTTGAGATGGTCCAAATAAGTGTCAAGTGTGTTTTGGGTTACGGGGGTACTTTTGAGTAGTTATAACTTAATTATGATATTAAGAGTCATTTTAAGTAGGTAGCAGCATTTAATGTTGGACTTAATGTATTTGGGCATTTATGTCTTGAAAGAGCATTTATATCTCATTTGTGTATTTCTAAACCTATAGAGTTAAAAATAAGTGAGAGCTTGAGAGAAAGAAGATAGAAGAAGAGATTTGGTGATTTGAGCTTGGAATCTTTGCAACGAGAAGATAATCTGAGACTACAATGTTGAGGCAAGTTTCCAACTTGCATAAATAGGAACAAAATTAAATTTCAACATTGGTTTTCATCCTCAAACAGATGGACAATCTTAGAGAACCATTCAAACCTTAGAGGATATGCTTAGGGCATGCGTACTTGATTTGAAGGGGAATTGGGATGATCATTTACCATTAGTAGAGTTTGCCTGTAATAATAGTTATCAAGCAAGTATTCAAATGGATCCATATGAAGCATTATATGCAAGAAGGTTTCATTCTCCTGCATGTTGGGTAGAAGTTGGAGAAATAAAATTATTGGGACAAGAATTGATTCAGATCACAAAAGAGAAAGTGAAATTGATACAAGACCGACTTCGAATCGCTCAAAGCCGTCAAAAGAGTTATTTTGACAATCGACGCCGAGAGTTAGAATTCCTAAGAGGAGATTACATGTTCTTGTGAGTATCTCCTTCAAAGGGAGTAATACGATTCGGGAAGAAAGGGAAGTTGAGCCCAAGATGCATAGGACCTTTTGAAACCTTGAAAATATAGGAGCTGTTGGGAATAAAATACCCTTACCACCTGAACTCTCTAGTGTACATAATGTGTTTCATGTATCAATGATAAAGAAACATGTCCCATATCCAACACATCTCAAGTCACGAACCTCTTCAAATTAGAGGAGATTTGTCATACATTGAGCATTCGATTGGAATTTTGGACCATAAAGATCAAATATTACGAACCAAGGTAATTCCACCAGTCAAAGTATTATGACGTAATCATTCAGTTGAAGAAGCAATATGGGAGCAGGAAGATGAAATAAAGGAGAGATATCCATACTTGTTTGTAAATTAATATGAGTCAAGTTTGGGGACCAAACTTTTTATAAAGAGGGTAGGATGTAATGACCTCACTTTTATATGCTCATATATATATATAGTTCATTTTTACACCAATGTGTTAATTATTATCTTATAAATATTGTATTATTAAATATGTGGTATTATTGGCTATCAATATGGCAAACCCCATTTTTAAATATGAAGAATCAATTGTAAATTGGATCAAATCGAAGTCTTGTGGCATATCTTAAGGTAAATAATAAGTTTTGTGGTAGAAAATATAATTTTATGAAACTTTAGGGACTCAAATAAAAATATAAAAATGGCCATTTTGTAAATAAAATATTTTCAAGGAACTCTAAGAAATATTGAAAATATATAGTGTGAAATTACCAAAATACCCTTCATGTGTGAAATGATTTTTCTACCCTTATCACCTTTCCGCCACATGCTGGTCACCACCACCTTACATATATCATCTTCAGAGACAGCCAAAACATTTGTCATCATTTGGTGATATTAACACTACAAGACCACTCATAATCACGATACCTCGGCATTGAATCACCACTCCAAAAAGCCAAGTCATTAGATACGTGGCAACACTGTAATATCCTTTGAAACCTATAAATAGTGCATTTTAGATGATTTATAACTCACACCAATTCCTTGAGAAATATAGTAAGAAAGACATATAGAAATCTTGGGAAATATCATAAGAACGAGTTCTATAATTTTGAAGAAAGAATTCGTTTTGTAGGTATGCTTTTATTTCAATATTGTAACGCATTTTTATAGTTTTAATTTCGTGTTTTATAGCTTTACTTAGTAGTTATGATGGTAAAATACACTAAAGGCTCCACTAATCAAAACTTAAAATTTGGAAACAATCTAAATTTATTTTATTTTCAAAATATGTAAACTTGTTTGAAAATATATATACGCTTTTTAAAATGATTTTTGTAAGTAATTGATCGTTATTGTGGAATCTCATTTTAGTAATTCCAAAGTCGATCCCAGTGAAATTCTGTATAGTTGAGATGGTATTTATGTTGTGCCCCTGTGACCCTCGATCTCTACTGAGAACCGACTGATTAGGAATAACTATGAATTAAATTCTTTAAATATGATGAATGAATATTAAAAAATGAGAAAATGGTTTTAGTAACCTTTTACAGCAAGTTATTTTAGGATTAAAACACAATATTTAGAACTGGGCTATATTTAGAATACGTAGTTAAACCTTTATTATATTTATTAGATTAACGTGTGAACTAAGACTCAATATCCGTATTTTCGAGAATCTATTTTAGGTGAGTACTCTATGTTATTTCCTGCACATTTAAATTATATGATATTATGCAAACTATGTATTTTGTGAAATTATTTTATTCTAAAAATGCATCTGATATGATTGATTCATTTGATATATGTTTATATCTCTCCGTATAGACATACCGATTGTAATGAGTATTGAAAATGAGATTGAATATTGTAAATAAGTTTCGGCCTAAGGGACCTCTCTTACTGACTGACCTTCCAAGTTGGGTTATCGCTGGTGTTCCCTAAAAAAGATTTTGTGATGAACTAGTTCGATTGACCCTCAACTACCGGGGTATAATATGGTAGAAGAGCACGGTATTAGAGTGTACTTGGCCATTAAAATGATATGATTGAAAGAAAAAGATATCACATTTGATTTGTTGTATTCTTCTTATTCTGAGCTATCCAATTGTGATATATATACTATCATTTCAAAATATATATCTATTTACTACAAGTTCCTATACATACATGTATATGCCTTCTCTTTTTACTTGAATAGGTATCTATTTTCTCAAAACCTTGGAATGTTGGGAGATTAAATCTTATTCAGCTTTTAGCTGACGTTGTATAGGGTCTGAGGTAGATGACTCTGACTCAGACATCGGAGAAGGGTCTATTGGGTCCTTTGTTGGCACAGTAGGCTAGGCTGGCTCAAGGAATATTACCTTCAGAGGTTGAGGGAAGATAGTCCCTAGGGGGAAGGCCTCATCCCTACGAGCTTCCTCTTGGGCTAGTTCTATCTGCTTAATTTTTGCAAAGGTCTTCTCTCTGAGAGAGGGGAAATCTTCTATGAGCTCATAAAGAGGTCTGGGCATAAAGAAGGTGAACCTACACTTGGACTCTAAATCATAAATAAACAACTGGGGACAACTTAAACTAAGGATCAAAACTTATTTTTTGGTCAAATTCGAACCAAGAACAATTAAGAATAAGAGCCACCGAAAAACTCAAGTTGTCACCGGAAAATGCAAGAAATGCAAAAACAAGGCTGAAAAATGGCAAAGGAAAGGTGATAAGCAATACCTGATGAAATACGAGGTGGAGAATGAGAGGATTGATAAGAGAAATCCATAAGACACAGCCTCGATTAAGCTTTGGAAGAAGAGAGAGAATGCATAAGTGCATAGGCGGGAAAAGTGAGAGAAATGAAGAAGAAAGAGAAGAAAGGGGTTTTTAAACCCTCAAAACTGATTACACGCTTCCTAAGGCCCATCATTGCCTTGGGAGCCCAAAAGGTAATCATCATCATTACACTGTCAGGCACGCTACCCACTTTAGAAGTGGACACCTGTCAAAGAGATGTTGGTACATAAGGGAATACAGCCTCGGACATACATATCCATTAGTCACTTACTTACATAGGTAACTAAGGGCTAGGGGTGATTAATATGCCTAAAGTGTACCTGCCAGTTCAGATACATCAACCTCGGCCTAATTGACAATCGACATAATAAGATCTCGAGATTACCCATCACGATGTCGTCCTTCATCAGGTCGGCCGCAGCCGACGTTGCAAGTACCGCCATAATTGGGCATCAGTCGAGGTCTACATGACTCATGGGGTTAGTTATCCATCAGGTCGGCCACAACCGACGTTACAAGCATCACCTCGACCAGGGCATCATCCGAGGTAAGTATGTACATAGGTTATCCATTAGAATCATCACTAACATCGGCCATACCCAACGTTATAAGTTTCACCTAAGATCACAAGGCCTTGCAGGCTCAGCATCAAGTTTTAAGACAACGTCGGCCTTGATCGACGTTCCATATGTCTAACCTCGGCTGGCATCCCAACCAAGGCAAGGGTCGTACTTTACCAAACTTGTACTCATCCAGGCCGAGGTTGGTACCAAGCAAAGACAACCTAGCATCTACGCGTATATGTATACCTTAGAACACGTGGACAAATCTGTTATAACTGAATTATTCCCTCCATGTGGGGGAATATTGAGGTCATCATTACTTAGTTGAGATCATCCAGTTGTTAACCTTGCACTGGCTTGATCTCCATGCACATGCATATGGCATGTTTGGGGGTTAGATTACACCACCCAGGCACTATATATTGAGGGCATCCTCAACATTGTAAAGGATCCAAAATTACAACCCTACCTGAAACTCTGTCAATTTATATAATACAGAGAGAAAGCTTGAGAGATTGTATCCATGGCCATTAGTGCCTTATTTTAGTGACACTATTCACTCACTTGCACAGTGAACATAGGCCTAATTGGCTGAACCACTTATATTAAAGTGCTCATGCTCTGCTCCTCATCTCCTTCTATATATATATACATATATTCTCCCGTGTTGCCATTATTATCACTTGCTTGAGCTTGTCATCACCTTAGCTGGTGGTGCTGTTTCCAGCATCATCATTCGATATCTTTTTTGAGTTGGAATACAAGGGCTTCATATTTACCATGAGTCTCCACGAATGCTTGTAGATCTATCGTAAGACTAGCCACTTGTTGGTCAAGTTCCAGTTCTCTCTCTCTCAACTAAAAAAACTCTCTCTCTCAAAGATTCTCTCATCGAGGACTCTCTCTCTCTTTCCTCTCTCAACTCTTTCTCTAGCATTAAAACACTCATAGCTAACCCTTTATTTTATTTCTTAATTTTAAAGGACTCGGCCTAAAGATCGGCATAGTCTCACTAGGGGTCACTCTCTCTCTCACTTAAAACATTTTCTCCCTTGCTTTCCTCGAAATGACTAGACTCATTGCCGAAGTGTTCATGTTTAGTAGCTTCCTCATCATCGTGAGGTGCACTAGATGTACTAACATGACCAACTATTACTGCAATGAAGTTACATCCATGCGGTTATTCATTCCTCGAACTCACCGACTTGACCTCACTATTACTAAGCGTGTCATTTAAGGCAACTTTTTCCTTTCCTGCACGTTTCAACCTAGTCGGACACTCGTGAACTTTGTGACCCTTTCCTTCACACTCATAACATCTTTCCTCATCATTATTTGGGAAATCTTTCTTTTTTTTGTCAAAATTTTTGTAGCCCATTTTATATTTTTTATCTTTCTCAAACCTTTTCTTTTCTTTGGAAGCATTTTTCCTTTTTAATTTGAGAAATATTTTTAGCAAAAAGGGCCAAGTCATCTACATAATAGACGAACTCAGAATCGAATGACGTTTCCTCTCTCCTTTTAGACACTTCCTTTATCCTTTTAGATTGGGCTTTAAGTGCAATCCCATTATCCTTAGGTTTAACAATTTTAGGGAGCATATCTACCTCGTATGTTTGAAGATATCCTACAGGTTCTTCAAACCTAAGAGTGTATAGGATCTCTAACAAATTAAGTACGGTAACCTTAGGAACAAGGTTAAAAAAAACTCGGGACGTGATCGAGGCGTGGAGGCTAAGCCTTAAGCCTTAGAAGCCTAGGCGGGCCTTAGGTGTGAAAATGCGTTTAGGCCTTCTTGATATATTTTAACCATAACAAGGCTATTAAAATACTAAAATATTACATATCATAAAAATATGTCTGAATATATGCAAATTAAAATACTATTTGATTATTTTGGATGAGATAATGGTCCAGTTTGTAAAAAATCTTTAAAAGGCGATATCATTTCACTAAAGCATTTTTGTTTTTAGAAAAAACTATGCCTTAAGGGTTTTACCAAGAATAAGGCGTAAAAATCTTAAGGCGGTGCGTTTCTCTTAAGCCTCAGGCCTAGGCGTGCCTAGGTAGAGCCTAGGCGGGTTTTTTAGAACAATGCTTAGGAATAAAGTGGGTGGGAAGAGATCTCCAAATTTTCTTAATGACACGTGTCTCAGGTATTTTCTCACCTAAATTAAAACTCGAGTTAACTATATCAAACAAAACTGCATAAAACTCGTCAAACGATTCTGACTCGAGCATTGTGATTGTTTCAAATTGTGTGGTGAGATTATGCAGCTTAGAAACTTTAACAGCATATCATGAATGAGTTGGAGGGTATCCCAAGGTTCTTTATATATGGTGCATGTCATAATACGATGGAACTCGTCAGGAGTGAAGTCTCTCAAGATGGCACTCAAACCACGAGAATTAAAGTTACTCCATTTAAAGCCGTCCTTTGTCCATTAAGAGGCATATTTAGGGTCAATGACATTATCAACAATAATAGTGGGTGATGTCCACCCTCTTTCACAGAGCAACCAAGCGCATTCATTAATTGACTTAAGAGTATAATTCATTTTAAATTTCCAATATGTAAAGTTGGTACCACCAAAGGTGGGCATTCGATAATATAAATTATCCATTAAAATCCTGCTTTTTTCTAGATCAACAATTTAAAAAAAAAATTGACATCAAAGAAAATTATTTTTATGAAAAAACTTCACATAGTATTTTTGTGTAACCTGCTCTGATACCAATTTGAGAGTGCACTTAGTATTAATAGATTTATTTATTTAATTAAATGCCACCAAACACAAATCCAAATCTTTTTTACAAAAATTTAATCTTTGATTAAATTATTATGTACATGCAAACAGTGTCCAAATAAATTTGTAAGAATCAAACCAAACATGCACAAGAAAACAATTAAGGATGGTAAATGGATGAATACGACGCGAGTACCATGCTATCCATATCCGTATCCGCTATTTGGATGCACTATCCGTATTCGCTCGGATAGTAAAAACAACTATCCATATCCGTATCCTCTCGAATTTCTCGAATTCGGATAATATCTGTATCCATTTACAATGTTTATCCATTACAATTGACTTGCCTCTTTTAAAATGTAATATTAATATTAATTGAAAAAAATATCAAGCCCTAACTGTTTAGAATCAACAAATTGATTTTCCATTTCATAATAAATAACTTAGAAATTCGAATCAACAATTTATCCCTAACAGTTTTTGTGTGCGTTTGTGTGCCTGTGTATTTCTGTGTGCGTCTATGTATGTATCGATGTATTCGTATTTATGTATGTTTCTATGTATGCCTACATCTGTTCTTGTATGCGTACGTGTGTGTGTATTATTCTGTTATTGTGTGCACGTGTATTGTAGGTGCGTGTACATGTGTGGTGTGATTGAAAAGTGATTATTAACATTTTGATATTATGTATTTATAACTCACATTACATATAATAAATATGTGTGGTGTGTTAGCCACCCACCTTGTGGGCGGACAACTTTCATCCGCCCAGACTGTGGGTGGCAATCTATTAACCGTCCGACATATATCCCAAATAAAAAAGAAAAGAAAAACTAACACAGAAAAGAAAAACTAACCCAAACACCTTTGAGCGGGCAAAACATTACCGTCCAAACCCATTTTTACACAATCCCACTGTGAACACAACTCAGAAAATGTAATCTATACAATGCAAATTTGCATTTTCTTAGACTCTCCCATTGAAGATGGCTTAATAGTCAATCGCATTTCTTGTGACTTTTGTGCGGTATTTTCAAACTTTTCATAGTGGTAATTCTGATTTTTTTTTATTATTATTAGTTTTTTTTATTAAAATCAGAATTTAAAACAAAAAATATATTTTTTGTGTAGTTTCTGCCCCACACAAAGCGATCCTATAGCCCAGCTATAGCGAACCCTTTCCACCGCTATAGTGGTTTAATCTGGCTCGCCAATCTTAAAAGTTTTTTTCTTTTTCTTTCCCTTTCATCTCTCAGCCATCTCTTCTCTTATTATTCTCCGCATCAACCATTTAAACCTCTCCCTTTCTCGTATCTTCATTTATCCGTCTCTACATCCTCAAGTTTGTTTTCTACTTCTTTCACAATCAGGTACGAATTCTCTTTCCTAGTTAATTTTTGTTTTCTACTTCATTCTAGCCGTAATTGTTTTATATATTTCTTTTACTGCTATGGATGAAATGTTTTGGGAAATGTCAAGAAAAAATTTGACATTCAAATGTTTTTTTGTGGTTTTGAGAATTATGTTTTTGGAGCATCATTCTTTATCTTGACTGTCAAATGTCTTTTTGTGGTTTTGAGAATTATGTTTTTGGAGCATCATTCAAATGTTTTTGTGGTTTTGAGAATTATATTTTTTTTGTGGTTTTGAGAATTATGTTTCTTGCATTTCTCTCAGCAATTTTTCTGCTGATACAACTTATTATACTCTTTTATGTTGTGGCTGTAATTCTGTTGAAACTATTGGTGATGGATAGTTCTTTGTTTTTTTTTATATCATATCACGTGGTGTTCGAGTCAGCTTTTAGCGCACTTAAATTCTAATTTACTATCGTGGTTCGTGACTTCTGCTTGCCAAACATTATTTTGACATTTCCGAAATGGAACTGAGACCAAACTTAATCCACTTTCAAGACTGTTCTAGTGGTAGCTTTATACCACTAGTCAGCAGGCATGGTTGATGGATTGTTCTTTGTTGGATTCTAGATTGTGCTTAAATTTCCAAGTTGGGTATACTTATTATGTTGGGGACTATTTTCTTTCAGTCTTATCCTATA
This sequence comes from Sambucus nigra, assembly GCA_949130495.1. Classification (NCBI taxonomy): domain Eukaryota; kingdom Viridiplantae; phylum Streptophyta; class Magnoliopsida; order Dipsacales; family Adoxaceae; genus Sambucus; species Sambucus nigra. Next base: position 364,579,868 of record OX422222.1, read on the forward strand.
GGCTTTCTTCTTAGTTGTACAATCATGTGTGATTTTAGCGGTTGTCTCCTATCTCATACCTTGGATCAGCTGTCCGCCTAACTGAGTTCCATGCACACCCACAATCAGGAATAGTTTACAGCCATCCATTCTATGATGAGTGGATTCTTGAGTAGCAGCATCGCCCGCCACCTTCTGATCAACAGTGATTTTTAGTTGGATGCACGATGTATTCTCACTTTTCTATCCGGTTTGCCCTTTTCTTTTTGGTTATGTACATCCGACCTAAGTATTAGGAGCCACTCGCATTGAATTTATTCTTTTTTACTTTTGATTCATACTTAGTTGTATTTCTTTTTTATCTCAAACTTTTTTTCGCTACTATGTTAAGACTAATTCTTGTCTATAACATTGTTCTGTTGTCTCACTTTGTTGCCTCGCTTTACTTGCATTCTTTAAAGTTATATCTATTTTTCCCTTTGTCTATCCGTAACAAAAATGGGGAGAAAATTTGTGTTACGGGGGAGATATTTGTAGTTCTTGTATGCAAATGATATGGACTTAACTTGCTATTATGCACTTTATTTGGTATTCCTATCCTTATTTCACACATGCATTTTATATTTATTGTAGACGCGCATGCGTGCACACACTAGTGAGGAAGTTGAGAATATAGCATATGTTGCATCAATTTGGGACATTGTTTATAAGTCATATGATTTAGGATTAACTGAACAAGAAAATGATAACATGTGACATCAAAATAGTAAGTATTAGAGCTCCACATGAGTATCTCTTCCATATTAAATGTATGTCGAAACTCTATCATTACTATTTTTGGAATCTTAATGTGTATCCTTAGAGCACATGTTATCAGGTCCTAACTTATGTTATCTCATTTTATTCCGTACATTTTTTTGAGAACATAGCTAGTTGGGTAGTGTTTTGTGTTTAGTATCTGTATCGATAAGGGGATATTTGTAAAGACATATTTTGTTTTCTCCTGAGTTCCAAAATATGACAAAGATAGCATACAAGACATTCATCCAAGTCCTCAAAGCCCGATCCATATCTGGTTAAGCCTAAGCAAAAATGATGTTTTCTTTAAAACTAATTATTTAAGTATGTTTTTTGTTTATTAAAGTGAAAATATTATGTGTTTGCTTAACTAATTAAAATAGACTTTTATTACATATACAATATTATTTTATCATATATTCAATGGAACATCAACATTTTATTGAAATGACTTTGACTAAAAAGGATTTTAAATTGATTACGCTTTATATATAAAATATTAGTTTTCTAAATAATTTGACCCTAGTCGTGGCTTAACTAGAGGCACTATAACGGCTTGGCAAATGCATTATAGCTGATGATTTAATGCTTCACATTTTTGCTTCTAGGGTTTGATTTCTTTTAATCTCTCAGTTGGGTTAAAAATATTATGTATCAAGATTCATTTTGAATTGAATGAACTAATAACATAACATGTCCTACTTTTAAAAATTGTTCCATAATTGATTGATGTGACATCCCGCCTAATTAAATACCGAGTGATCAGACATTTATTAAATTAAAACAAGATTTACAAAATGGTTCATTCTTAGCATCACTGTAATCACCTGTTATTTAATTAATCTGATGCCAAATTTTATCTTGCGTTAAACAGACAAGTAATAATATGCGAAAAACTGAATTATAACATTCACATAATACTAGAGTCCAAACCATTTCAAGTGAATAAATAAATAAAGTCTTACCGAATAAACCACTGGCTTAAAATTCCAATACTATAATGATAAATCCAACTAATAAGAATATCTGAATACAAGTCGGAAACTGAAATAATGAATAAATAAAGTCTCAAATGGGGCAACACGCCCAAATTGAAATACTGAAGGGCCTACATTATAAATGAAGGAATGATACGTCTAAAAAAAAACCTGCAAGCCTCCACAGCGTTGCAGCTATACGTCCCTGTAAGTAATCATTAAGTCTGGCGTCTATGTGGCAGGACACCTAGAAAGTTTTGAAAAGATTTTATAGCAAGGTTAGAACCTAAAACATTTTGAAAATAATTAACAAGTATTTATCACAATTTAAAATCAGTTATTGATTCACATGTTAGGTTCACGTACACTCGCTTGAGTTTCATCACCTCTCAACTATTGTGCACGCTTAACATTTCTACTTAGCCCACCTAACTATTCTACCAAAGGTAACTAGACTTAAGTATTTCTGAATACGAGCACGCCTCTATTCCCGTACCGCCCATACTGTACTTCACCCGTCAGTTAACGTTTCTCATACGTTATAATGATTGCAATTATCATTTCAGTTATTTTCTCATTTTTCAATTAATTAAGTTTCACTACTTAATTCAATCTTTAGACATCCAACATCTAACTGTCTACTTTCACACATAAGTATAATATTCACATCGGTATTGATGATGCTGTAAACAACACCACGTGTATGAGGTGTTGATAAGCTCTAGCTAGTAGCTACAATGGCAACACACGAGTAATAAACTAGCAGAAGGAGAAGAGGAGAAACACTTATATTTAAGTGGTTCAGCCAATTTGGCCTACGTCCACTGTGAGTGTGTGAGTGAATTTCACTAGAACAAGGGCACTGATGACCTGTGATACAATATCTCACTTTCTCTATCTACTATGTATTTCTGTAGACCTCCCGCTCTTTTCTAGGTAGAAGAAGACATGTATATATAGTGCTTGGGTGGGTGTAGTGTGCCCCCTAAGCATGCCATGGGCATGTGTGTGGTGATCGAACCAATCTCATGTGGACACCTGGCTGTGCCACATGTAGATAATTATGACCAAATATTCCCTCACGTGAGGGGAATAAGTTGGTTATAATGGTCTAGCCCACATGTTCCAAATCACTCATGTGTTTGCATATGATCGGACCTGTGATGCCCTCCCTTGTAACCTCTGACGAGACGAGTACGATGTTGGTAAGTTCGAGGGTTGAGTTGAGTTTGCTAATAATGAGTATGCCTTCGGCCTTGTACATGAGCCGAGTTTGTATATTGGGGCTTGGTTGCACAGTTGGCTAGATTAGAGTATGAGAGTGACCATGGTTGAGCCCATGAGGTGTTGCCTTCCTCGGCTTTCGACTAGCCGAGGTTGATCATTAATGGCCGACATTAAGAGTGATGACCTTTCTGATGGCTGTTGTGAGATTCCTATTGGCTCGACTATAATTTTAGTCGAGGTTGTTGGCTCTGAGTACGAGGGTACATATCGGGCATATCAATCACCCCATAGCCCTTAGTCTTCTATGTGAGTAGGTGGCTGAGGGGTATATAAGTTAGGCTGATGAAGGGTTGTTTTTGGTGTTTTGGGGTGTGGTGTGATTCCTTGGACACATGTCACCCTTTGATGTGGATTGCGTCTCCCCCAAGATAATGATGACCTGACGTCGCCTTTTTAGGGTTCCAAGTTGCAATGATGAGGGTCTTGATATTTGCGCCTCATCATTACAATGGTATTTAAACCGTTTCTCTCCTTCATTTTCTCTTTTTTCCTTCTTCAGTTTCCCTCTTAGAACCCTTTCTGCAATCTTCTCCTCAAATCTCCATAGATTTACTGCGATTCAAGGTTCTTCGCTTCTAACATCTTCTTCTCTTCAATCAACTCAGTCAAGTATTGCTATTGTGCATTTCCTTTTGCATTTCTGGGAATTAATTTACACTTTTCATTTTTCGACGAGCTTTTCCTTTTTTCGACGAGGTTTTTCGCCACTGTTAAGTGGTTATAGGGTTAGGTTTGTAGTGGTTACGTGGCTTTGAAGCCATACCAGGTCACTCCAGGGTTATTTTATCCAAAAACTCCCACTTTTAGGCCCTTCGGTCATCTTATCCGGTGACCCAACCTTTGAATGTTCTTGGTTAAAACCCTTTGTATTCCTAGTTTTGATCTTTAGTTTGGGTAGTGTAAGTTGTTTACCTGTTTGCCTTTTTAGTTTGAACTCTCCAAATGTATCGTCGTCTATCGGATGCTACGACCCATATACTGCGCGAGGAGTGTTTCACAAAGATCAGACAAATATTGTTATCCAAGTCCGAGGCTCGTAGGGCTGAGACTTTTCCCCTCAGACCAATTTTTCTCCACCATTAGCTGTCTTTCACCCTGGGCCCATCGAGGTTCCTGTCCCTATGTTAGAATCGGCTTCTTCAGACCCAATATCAATGTATGAGCTTGGTGAGTCTGTATACTCCTTTCAAGAGGCTATGGATTACTCCCCTAGGAGAAGTGAGGTTTCGGAGGACGCTGAGGTTTCCAATCGTGCCACTTCTCACCAAGGTGCTAGCACTTCTCGTCGATCTCCATCCATAGAAATCTTAGAGCCCAGTGTGGCGATTCTTACCCCATTGATGCCATTCCTCTATCGGTCGCCATCGGTGTTGAGTTTGCGAAGAGGTTTCCCAGTGGTGCCCCTATGGGTGCCTAGGCCGAAGTTGCAGGGGATGGTGAGGATGATGAAGAAAGGTGAACTTAATACCTCTGTAGCTACAGATTATGAGAGTACTTTAAATGAATATGACCTTTTTTCCTTTAGACACCTTTATTCCATAGAGACGAAAGGGCCTTCGATGGCCGAGATAGTGAAATCTGTGTCTATGAGCAGATGTTTAAGTTGGATTTTTGTCTTCCCATCTACCCAACTATCAGAGTTATACTCTCATACATAAACCTTGACCCTTTCCAATTGTCCCCAAATTATTGGAGGGTTATGATTGGGGCTATTGTTCTTTGGAAGGTTGTTCACCATTTAGACCTTCCAGTTAGAGTTTTCACTGGTTTCTACATTCGTTCGTCTGCCAAAAATCACCCCAGGTACTACCACTTCTTAGCCATGAAATCTGAGAAGAAGATGCTCTTGGTTACCCTGACTTCCAACTATAATTGGAAGCCTTGGTATTTCTTTATTTATGGGGCCTCGGAGTTTGGCACAGGCGAGGCTTGTGGAACGTCGGTTTCAAGAACCCCTCTGAGATGGGAGAAAGTATCTCATGTAGGTAAAGTCGACCCTGGCCTTATCCAGGATAATTACAAGAACATTGAGGACCTGCATAACCAAGGCGAGAAAGGTCATCTTGTTAACTATGAACATCTCATGACCCCCTATTACCTTTCTCAGACAGGTTTGGGTGTGGTTCTCTGTAAGAACTTCATAAGTTTTCAAAATTTTCTTCCCAAGCGGTGTCTTGTACTTTTTATATGTCTCACTTGCTAACTCAAAAACTAATCTTTTTGTAGAGCGACCCATAGGTATTTCAGATGATTTATGGGAGATGTCGGCCCCCAAGCTTAGAAAGCTCATGGAAAAACGAGGCGGTAAGAATGTACCCCCTCATGTCCAAACAAAAAAGAGTGTCGGCACCTCTAAGGCCGACGCTACCAACTAGAGGAATTATCCCACTGACCTGGCTCGTACTAGACCAAGCAAGACTCATGCTAGGGATCGTGCCATCCCTATTTCCACCGACAACGGTTTGGCTACTCGTCTATCACAACTTAAGATTAAAGATAGCGTTATCGGCCATAGTTTGAAAGTTACTGATTCTATTGGAACCATCATGATTGAGGAGGACAAGAATTTTCTTCGTGCCCTAGATGTCCCTTTGCTGGTCGAGTTTAAACTTCAAAGATCGATTCAGGTATCAATTTTTAGAAAATTTTCTTCCAAGTGTTGTCTCAGCTCCTTAGAAATTATTATTCATTTGTCTCATCTTCTTCTACAGAGTGTGGTGTCTTTTCACTTCCTTATTGAGTGGACTTTAAAGAATCTTTCACTTATACAAAAGGGTAAGGACACTGAAAAAGTTGAGACCGACCTGAAGAATGAGGCGAAAAGGTTTAAAGGGGGTCTGAAAGATAAGGATAAGCAGATCACTCAGCTAAAGTCATACCACGACAAATCCCTAAAGTCAAAATATGATGTCCTTTAATCAAAGGTTAATGCCGCTGTCAAGGCTGTGCTCGTAGATGCTACAGAGAAAACCATTGAGGACTACAAAGTCTCTGGCGATTTTGTCATCTTTGGCTTTGAGTATTTAGAGAGGGGCATTAAGGCGACCAACCGATGGGCGGCTATGAAGCAAGGTGAGTCCAGGAGCTTGACCGTCGATGATTTTATCGGTCTCAGCTTTGGAGAACCTTGATTCACCCAAGCATTAAAGGAAGTAGATGAAAGTGATGCTACCCCGACCGAGACGACTCCTTTTAAGGTCACGGAGACTGGCGACGGAGCTCAGAACGATGACGTGGTTGAAGTTACAAACATCGACCTTGACCAGACGACTACAACTGCTGGTGGGTCGGCTCTTGCTGAGGCATAGACTCAACTCTGAGGGCCTCTCCTACTCATTATTAACTTTTTCATGTGAAGCTTTTTGTGATCCTTATTTTGATGAACTTTGGTTATATCTTTTGATATTTTGAATGTAACTCTGTAACCTCTTCGTGTTACGAATATAACTAGATTCGCTTTTTTTTATTCTATTACTTCTTCTATGATGTTTTATTGTTCTATAATTATGATGTTCCACATACTCACCACATATTTCACCATAAGAATAAAAACATAATGAACGTGTTAAAGGTCTGAGGTCACAAAATTATGGTGTTTACCCTCATAATTTCATCAATTGAACGATGTTAAAGGTCTGAGGTCACCAAATTATGATGTTACCCTCATATTTTCACCAAATTAATGATGTTTAAGTTCTGAGGTCACCAAATTATGGTGTTTAACCTCATATTTTTACAAAATTATTAATGTTTAGCGTCATAAGTTCACCAAACTAATGCTGTCTGAGGTCTGAGGTCACCAAATTAATGACGTTTAACCTCATATTTTCACCTACTTAATGATGTTTAAGGTCTGAGGTGACTAAATTATGATGTTTACCCTCATATTTTCACCAAACTAATGATGTTTAAGGTCTGAGGTCACCAAATTAATGATGTTTAACCTCATATTTTCACCAAATTAATGGTGCTTAAGGTCTGAGGTCACCAAATTATGATGTTTACCCTCATATTTTCAGTAAACTAATGATGTTTAAGGTCTGAGGTCACCAAATTAATGATGTTTAACCCCATATTTTCACCAAATTAATGGTCTTTAAGGTCCGAGGTCACCAAATTATGATGTTTAAGGTCTGAGGTCACCAAATTAATGATTTTTACCCTCATATTTTCACCAAATTAATGGTGTTTAAGGTACATACACTGATATAAAGATGCTAACAGAACACATGCTTCTCATTGATATTTTACTTCATAATTTGATGCTTGAATTACAAGAAAATAAGACAACTACAACATCATAGGTAATACTTCTCTAAATGGTTGGCATTCAAAGGGTTTGAAAAAGGTTTCCCTTCTAAATTTTCTAGCCAATAGGTACCAGGTACAACCTCATCAATTACCATATAAGAACCATGACAATTGGGATGGAGCTTATTAGGTTTTTGCCACGTCTTCTTCAGGACCGGGTCTCCCAAGACTATCGACCTTGATTTGACCCTCTAATTATAGAACCTCGCAGTTCTTTGCTGATAGACTTCTTGTCTTATCTCAGTATCTTCTCTTCTTTCCTCAATTAAATCAAGATCAAGTCTTCTCTCTTCCCCATTCCTCTGAGGGTCGTACATTTGAATTCTATGAGTAGGAAGCCCTATCTCTGTTGGGATGATAGCCTCTGAGCCATGGGCTAACATGAATGGAGTTTCCCCTATGGGTGTTCTTAATGTTGTCCTGCAAGCCTAAAGCATAACATATACCTCTTCTATCCATCTTCCTTTGGCCTCTTCCAACTTCTATTTTCTCCCATCAAGGATTATTCGATTTGTAACCTCAGTCTGACCATTTTCCTGGGGGCGACCGAGGGAAGAGAAGAATTGCTTGATACTTACTCTTTCACAGTATTTTTCTAAGGAAATATTATTGAACTGGGTTCCATTATCTGAGATGAGGGTGTTTGGAAGGCCGTTCCTGCATATGATGTTCTTCCAAATGAATTGGAAGGTCTTATGCTCAGTGATTGTGATCATTATCTCAGCTTCTACCCATTTAGAGAAATAATCATTTGCCATAATTAAGTATCGATAGTTATTTACAGCTCTTGGCAAGGGTCCTACCAAATCAATGCCCCATACTGCATATGGCCAAGGGGAGCTGATAGAAGTTAGAGGTTGATGAGGCTGATGGGGAATGGTGGAGTACCTCTGGCACTTATCACATCTCTTCTCATACACAAATTCATCTTTGGCCAAGGTCAACCACCAGTACCCCTCAGTGATTTTCTCTTAGCCAATGAACAAGATCCCTCATGTAGATCTTGAAAGATGTATGGAAACTCTGAAGGATGAACACATCTGAGAAGAGGGAGTAGGAATCCCTTTTTGTACAGGACATCTCCCACAATAGAGAATTTAGCATCTCTGAACCTTAACTTTCTCCTCTTTAACTTTGACTCTAGAAACTCTCCTTTTATGATGTATCTGATAAGAGGGTCCATCCATGAATCCCCCATATTCAAATTTAAGCAAGGTTTAGCAACCTCTTCCTCTTCAATGATCGTCTTGAGCAGAATCTCAACTGGTATTATTCTCCTTATGCCAATTCCTGTTGCTGAAGCCAACCTCTCAAGTTCATAACCTCGGTTGTTGTCCAGTTGAGGTATCATCTTCATCTTTACCTCTTTGAAGACTTATAGAATCGATCTTACCCTCTTCAGATATCTGGCCATCCTTTTATCTTTGGTTTCATACACCCCCAGGATTTGGTTTACAACCAATATTGAGTCACTGTGGACTATGAGTTGGCCGACACTTAGGGCACTTTCCAAAGATAGACCTACTATCAATGCCTCATACTCTGACTCATTGTTGGAGGCTTTAAAGCTGAATCTCAGTGTATACTCAATTAGGGTTGGCAATTTTTGAGACGATAACCCATTTACGATAATAACCCCAAATGACTAGAACATGACACGATTAACTTGTATAAATTTAATAGTATCCAAAACTTATACTCAAATCAAAATCAACATAACCCGAAAATAACACGGCTAACCCAAATTTCCATCCATATACTCAGTATCTGTACCATCTGGTACCGACACTACCAGTCCTGCTCCACTCCCATTTTCACAGGATGACCCATCAACGAAGAGGTTCCAGATGGTTTCATTTAAAGAGAAGTTTCCCTCTATTAGGGTCCCTTGTTTGAAAAGGTATCTCTCTTCTTCATTCTCAACTTCCTTTTTCCTGGTTGTACTTGTCTCAGCCTCGTCTGCTGATCGGCCTAAATTTCTTTCAATTTCCTCATCTACAGCTCCAAGACTATTCTCAACCTCAGTCTCATCCCAGGTAAATTCGACCACAAAATCTGTGAGTGCTTGTCCTTTGATGGAAACCCTTGGTTGATAGACAATATCATACTTTCCCAACTTAATTGCCCAGGTCATTATCCTTCCTGACTTCTCAGGCTTATGGAGGACCTGTTTGAGGGGGGAATATGTGAGGATGACCATGGAATGAGCCTACAAGTATGGCTTCATTTTCCTATAAGCATGTATAAGGCATAGTCCAACTTTTTCATCCTAGTATATTTCTATTCTGACCCTTGGAGTGCATTTCTATTAAAATACACTAGACTCTTCACTCCATCCTTTTCTCTCACTATTGTAGAACTAATGGCTGACTCCAAGACAGCTAAATATACATACAGCTTCTCGCCTTGAATTGGCCATATTGGGAGTAGAGGGGATCCGACGTAGGACTTAAGCTCCTTAAAAGCTTTATCACATTCCTCATTCCATTATAAGGCTTTTCTAAGAACTTTAAAAAATGGAAGACATTTATATGTAGTTCTAGAGACGAACCTGTTAAGTGCATCTACTCGTCCGGTCAACCTCTGAATCTCTTTGATGGTTCTGGGTGTCTTCATTTCCAGCAAAGCCTTTATCTTATCTGAATTAGATTCTACCCCTTATGGTTTACAATGAAACCCAAGAACTTTCTAGCTCCGACCCTAAAAACACATTTGGTCGGGTTGAGCTTCATTCTATATTTGTCCAAGGCATCAAAAGTTCTTTCAAGATCGGCCACATGAGTGTTGGCCTTCAGACTCTTCATTAACATGTCATCCACATAAACCTCTATGAATTTGCCTATCTAATCCTCAAACATCTTATTTATAAGATGTTGGTATGTATCCCCCACGTTCTTCAGGCCAAAGGGCATGACCTTGTAACAATAGGTCCCTTTGTTCGTGACGAAGGCTGTCTTCTCTAAATCAGCCAGGTCCAAGAAGATTTTATTGTACTCAAAATATGCATCCATGAAGCTTATGAGCTCATGACCTGCTATGGACCCCACCATCTGATCTATACGAGGAAGAGGGAATCTATCTTTATAATAAGACTTGTTCAAGTCAGTAAAATCTACACACATTCTCCACTTCCCATTTATTTTTGGTACTATGACAGAATTGGACAACCGCTTTGGGTATATGACTTCTCTAATGAACTCGACCTCTTCAAGCTTTTGAAGCTCGTCTCTTATGACTTCAAACTTTTCTATTGAGTAGATACATCTTCTCTGATTAATGGGCTTGGCATGATCTACAACATTAATTTTATAACACATGATCTCAGGGTCATTACCTAGCATGCCTGCATGACTCCAGGCAAAGATACTATTTCTCTTCCTTAGCAGCTTGATTACCTCCTCCTTGATCTCAGGATTTAGGGCTTTGCCAATTTGGATGGTTTTTTCATCTCATCCTCAATAAGGACGATGGATTCTACCTCCTCCATAGCCTCCCCATTCTTGAGCTTTATTTCATCTATAGGATAAAGGGTGTTAATGTTGTAAGTGGTGGTTGCCTTTTTATGAGCCTCTCTCTCTTTTACGGAGTTGAAGTAGCATTCACGTGCCGATGTTTGGTTACCCTGAACTTCCCCTACTCTATAAGGAGTTCATAATTTTATCATCTGGTGGACTGTTAAAGGCACTACCTTAAATTCTTTGAGGGCCACTCGTCCTATTATGAGGTTGTAGGCTGAGAAGACATTTTCTTCCATCATAAAGAAGTTGATTTTTTCGGTCAACCTCTTAGCCTATTCATCTCCGATTCTCACGTACATTTTATACATTCCCAATGGATGGACTCTCTCTCCGTTGAAATCGATCAAGGGGTGATGATATAGGATAAGTCTTTCTCGATTAAGACCCAAACTCTTAAAACATGGCCAGAACATAATGTCTGTTGAACTCCCCCCATCAATAAGTATCCTCTGAACTTCACATCCAAGAACCCTTGTGGTGATGACTAGAGGGTCATCATGGGGAGCTAAGACACCCTTGAAATCAAGTCGCGAGAAGCCGACTACGACTGTGTCCATGTCTACGTTCTTTCTTTTCTCATATTTGACCTCTGTTGAATCCCAGTTCACAACCTCGACTTTGGTCACCACTTTTGCCTCTACCACATGAGTCTTGCGATCAGCTACCTCTGAGCAACCTCCTGCTAGTCCCCCACAGATAGTGCTCATACCAAAATAGATCACGTTGAGCTTTTTTATTGGGACATTATCATCCTTTGGTGGGAGTTCAGGGTCATCATCGTCATCATCTAAGGCATCGTCTTTCCTGGTGGGGGCATCTTCTCGACATTTGTCATTTTTTTTCTTTTTGGGGTCGGCTCGGCCATTCTTTGAATCTCTTGTGTCCACATACTTTGTCATCTTTCCTGACTCAACATTTTTTCAATCTTGTCCTTCGAGGCAAAATATTTGTCAGTTAGATGGTCGTTTTCTTGATAGAACTCGCACCATAAAGTCTTGTTTCTCTTATATGGAGGAGCCTTCATCTTCTCTGGCCATCTCAGAGACTTGTCATTCTTTATTTCGTTGAGGATGTGTTCATATCTCACAGTTAAAGGAGTATAGTCTGCAAACTTTTCGTCCGCAAACCTCTTCTTTCCATCCTTTTCTTCTGGAACTTCCCACTGCTACTTCTATTCTCATCCTCATATTTCACATCCATTGCTTCCTATGCATTCATTACCTTTCTAGCTATTGCCAACAACTCGTCCATAGACTTAGACGGGTCTTCAACGAGCTTCTAGAGTATATTTCCCTTCTAAAGTCCTCCAATGAGGGTTGTCATGGCTATACTCTCCTCATAGTCCTCCACCTCCAACTTTCCCTTGTTGAACCTCGAGATATAGTCTCTGAGTCTTTCATTCTTTCATTGCTTTACATAAAGCAAATTGGTAATCTTCTTCTGAGGCCTTACCCCAAAACATAAATTATGAATGAATCGCTTGGCCAACTGCCTAAAGTTTTCTATGGAATTCTTAGGAAGAGAGGTAAACCACATGTCAATATGGTGGGTGAGGTTTGTACTTCCATCATACTTGGGTGATACTGCTGGAGGTTTTAATTTGGTTAGGGTTAGAAAGCTGACAATCCTTTCCATAAAGGGAGAACCCTCTGAGTACCCCCTCTACAAGGGGTCTTGGCTTTTTATGAGATCTCTAATCTTATTTTCCATCCTTTGGATGGATTCATTACAAGGCTTGGGAACGTCGGCCTGGCCACCTCCAAAGGGTGAACCGAGGGTTCCCCAGCTGCAGCACAATGTCAGCTATTGACCTCCCCCTGACCACCGTCTCAGCTATGCGGGGGTCGACCTTGATGGGGACGACAGTCTCCACCCTCTCTTCTGGAGCCAGCAAGACTTCTTGATCTGGATAGCCTTTCCCTTAGGTCATTAACTGGGCAAAGCCTTTTAAAGTTTGACCCTCTACTTAATAGATCAAAAGCCGAACCTCTTTACCGAACATCGCAATCGCGTCTTTCACCCTAACCTCGGCTCTGCTGAATATGTCGTACAATGTTATTTGAGATCTCATACTGCTCCCAATAGTCTGCTCGAACATCCTCAATGTCTATATCGTCATACCTCTCCTCTGGGCAAGGGTTTCTTTGCCTTCCTATATGCAAAAGCCTAGGGTGAGCAAAATCCCTCCATCGCTGAGGAGGAGGTAGGTGTTTTTGTGGTGCCTGGGGTGGTTCCCTGGCCTCATGTTGTCCCTGATCAACTGCCGGAGTAATCATCTCTGGTGATACCCCAGGTGGTCTCATTATCATATTCTGACTTAGCTGGGCAAATTGCTCCTGCATTGCTTGTTGAGTAACAGCTAAGGACTTCAAGGCTGCTGCCACCTCAGCCATCTCGGACTAGGGTGGCGCTTGGCTGGAACTGGGCCCTCCAATACCAGATGGTGGAGGTGGTAACTCTGGTGCTATATAAAAAGATTAGAGGGCTTGTAATGAAAAATACAAGAGATCTTGAGACCATAAAGTACCTCTTTCAATGGTGATACAACTCCTCGCAAGGGGGAGAGTTGCTTCACCACCAAAGTCTCCAGTGAGGCCAAGCAACAAAATAGGAAGAGATGAATACTCTCGTTCCCACATACGGTGCCAAAATAATGATGCTTTAAACAACACCACCTGTATGAGGTGTTGATAAGCTCTAGCTAGTAGCTACAATGGCAACACAAGAGTAATAAACTAGCAGAAAGAGAAGAGGAGAAGAGGAGAAGAGGAGAAGAGGAGAAACACTTGTATTTAAGTGGTTCAGCCAATTTGGTCTACGTACACTATGAGTGTGTGAGTGAATTTCACTAGAACAAGGGAACTAATGGCCAGTGAAACAATCTCTCACTTTCTCTCTGTACTATGTATTTCTGCAGAGCTCCCGCTAGGGTTGCAATTCTGGTCCCTTTTCTAGGTAGAAGAAGACATGTATATATAGTACTTGGGGGGGGGGGGGTAGTGTACCCCCCAAGCTTGCCATGGGCATGTGTATGGTGATCGAACCAATCTCATGTGGACACCTGGTTGTGCCACATGCAGATAATGATGACCAAATATTCCCTCACGTGAGGGGAGTAAGTTGGTTATAACGGTTTGTCCCACGTGTTCAAAATCACTCATGTATTTGCGTATGCTCGAACTTGTGATGCCCTCCCTTGTAACCTCGACCAAGTCGAGTATGATGTTAGTAAGTTCGAGGGTAGAGTTGAGTTTGCTAATAATTAGTATGACCTCGAACATGTAGATGAGCCGAGGTTGTATATTGGGGCTTGGTTGCACTATCGGCTAGAGCAGAGTATAAGAGTGACCATGGCTGAGCCCATGAGGTGTTTTCATCCTCGGCTTTCGACTTGTCGAGGTTGATCATTGATGGCCGACCTTGAGAATGACGACCTTTCTGATGGCTATTGTGATCTTCCTATTGGCTCGGCTGTAATTTCAGCCAAGGTTGTTGGCTCTGAATATGAGGGTACATATCAGTCATATCAGGTATATTTATATATATATATATATATATATATATATATATATATCGCTAATAAATATATCAATACGGCATCTCTCAAAAGGACCACCGTGAAACATGAGCATACTCTGCTCTCAGTTCAAGTACCTCTTTTACTAAGGGACAAATGGTTCGGTATATCTCCTTGAACCCAAAATTAAATAACAAACAGTGGAGGCGAACATAGTTCTAAGACTTTGGGATACGAACATACCTAACGTACCCAAATGACATGCCGGACACACTAATACACGACACATAGTGAGCCGCCCTAAGTTTTATATTCTGGGGTACAAATCTAGACCTCCCTGGAATTGGCAAGGTGGGATCTCCCACTATGCGGAAACCTCCGTGATAACATGTAGCATAGGTATGTTAACATAAATCATCAACCATATAATAGGTACACATATAACCTATAAATATTCTGTAGGTATTCACACAATCTAATTATCATCATTCGTACGTAGTATATATAACTCGAATACTCACAGTACATTCAATTTACCATTATTCTCACTATCACATTTAAGGGAGTATGATTATATACTCTAAGGTCCCTAGTTACCCCTCATTTTATTTCGGTATCTAAGTCTTCCTTACCCTATTGGTCCATACAATAGCTCACTCACGCTTTCCCATAATTTTATTCTCATATTCTGGAATTAATTCCATCCTCATTTAAGCCCGAATAATTCTAGGCTTAACTCCCTCCATAATACTACCACATGCCCTTATTAAGGTCCTACTATAATCATATAAGTCCCTCATAATGATTTAAAGAGGCCCCATGTAATGACCCCACTTTTATATGCTTATATATATATAGTTTGTTTTCATACTCATGTGTTACTTATTATCTTATAAATGTTGTATTATTAAATATGTGGTATTCTTGGCTATGAATATAGCTAACCCCATTTTTAAATATGAAGAATTAACTATAAATTGGATCAAATCGAAGTCTTATGACATATCTTAAGGTAAATAATAAGTTTTGGGGTTGAAAATGTAATTTTATGAAACTTCAAGGACTAAAATAAAAATATGAAAATAGCCATTTTGTAAATAAAATATTTTCAAGTACCTCTAAGAAATGTTGAAAATATATAGGGTGAAATTAACAAATTACCCTTCATGTGTAAAATGACCCTTATACCCTTATCACCTTTCCACGACATGCTGGTCACCTCCACCTTACACATGTCATCTTCAAAGAGAAAGTAAAAAAACTTGTCATCATTTGGTGATATTAGCACTGCAAGACCACTTCGGATCGCGACACCTCGGCGTTGAATCACCACTCCAAAAATCCTAGTCATTAGATGCGTGTCAATACTGTAATATCCTTGGAAACTTATAAATAGGGCCTTTGAGATCATTTATAACTCACACAAATTCCTTGAGAATTATAGTAAGAAAGAGTGATAGAAAGC
Organism: Sambucus nigra; assembly: GCA_949130495.1. Taxonomy (NCBI): domain Eukaryota; kingdom Viridiplantae; phylum Streptophyta; class Magnoliopsida; order Dipsacales; family Adoxaceae; genus Sambucus; species Sambucus nigra. Next base: position 364,595,720 of record OX422222.1, read on the forward strand.
TTGGGAAATATCTTAAGAAGGAGTTCTATAATTTTGAAAAAAGAATTCGTTTCGTAGGTATGATTTTATTTAAATATTGTAATGCATTTGTATAGTTTTAATTTCGTGTTTTATAGCTCGACTTAGTAGTTATGCTGGTAATATACACTAAAGGCTCCACTAATTAAAACTTAAAATTTGGAAACAATCTAAATTGATTTTATTTTCAAAATATGCAAACTTGTTTGAAAATATATATACGCTTTTTAAAATGATTTTGGTAAGTAATTGCTCGTTATTATGAAATCTCATTTAAGTAATTCCAAAGTTGGTCCCAGTGAAATTCTGTCTAGTTGAGATGGTATTTAAGTGGTTCCCCTGTGACTCTCCATCTCTACTGGGAATAAATTCTGAAATGTTCTATCTATATGAGGTGGTATTTAAGTGGTGCCCCTGTGACCCTCCATCTCTACTGGAAACCGACTAATTAGGGAGAACTATGAATTGAATTCTTTAAATACAATGAATCGATATTAAAAATTGAGAAAATGGTTTTAATAACCTTTTATAATAAGTTATTTTAGGTTTAAAAGATAATATTTAGAATTGGGCTTTATTTAGAATATATAATTAAACCTTTATTGTATTTATTAGATTAACATGTAATCCAAGACTCAATATCTAAATTTTTGAGCCTCTATTTTAGGTGAGTACTCTATGTCATTTCTTGCACATTTAAATTATATGATATTATGCAAACTATGAATTTTGTGAAATTCTTTTATTCTCAAAATGCATCTGATATGATTGATTCATTTGATATATGTTTATATCTCTCCATATAGACATATTGTTTGAAATTAGTATTGAAAATGAGATTGAATATTGGAAATAAGATTCGGCTTAAGGGACCTCTCATACTGACTGACCTTCCCAGTTGGGTTATCGGTTGTGTGCCCTAAATAAGGCATTGTGTTGAACTAGTTCGATTGACCCTCAACTATCGGGGTATAATATAGTAGAAGAGCACGGTATTAGAGTGTACTTGGCCATGAAAATGATATGATTGAAAGAAAAAGTTATCACATTTGATTTGTTGAATTCTTCTTATTTTGAGCTATCCAATCATGATATATATACTATCATTTCAAAATATGTATCTATTTACTGCAAGTTCCTATCCATATATGTATATGCCTTCTTTTTTTACTTCAATAGGTATTTATTTTCTGAAAACCTTGGAATGTCGGGAGATTAAATCTTATTCATATTTTAGCTGACATTGTATAAATAACTATTTTTCAGGAAATAATTAAACTGGATGATGGACTGTAGAAGGACTATGTTGAAGATTTAGCTTAAGGAGATCTTTTGTTACAATTTTAAATATAATGTTTGTTTTTAAGAGATAGATCATGTTTGGCTCTTTAGTAATAGGTTTTTAATTTTGGCATAAGTTGTAATTCGTTCATACTTTTAATACATATGAAGCTTCCTTTTAGAAAGCTCTAATGACGTAATTTCATTTTTTTTCAATAGTTTATGATTTATGACCACGTGAAGTATTTTCGTTACATTTATTTTGAGGAATATTTTAAGGCCAGAATATTGAATGTCTTGGTGGCATGTCAAGACACTCATTCCCTACTACTATTGGGTTGCGGTCGTAACAGAGGTGGTATCGGAGCATCGGTTATGAACCCGTAGACTACTGAACATAAGTTTCGAACGTTATAACTTTCATGTTTCCATCCTTAGGAGATAGTATTAAATATATGATTTATGTGATAACCCTCCCTATGTGTTATATTATTTATAATTGGTCTTTTAGTTTTCAATCTTGATATAGTATAGTAGTTCTTACGTTTGGCCATGACTGTAGAAAATGACCAAGAGAAGATCATCTGTGGGAACTAGAGATTCGATTATAGAAGGACTAGAAGGTGCATACAATGCGATTGAAAGTCTAGAAAAGATTGTGGAGAAGCAGGTGAATAATGGAGTACCAAGGAATCTTGAACTAATTAAATGTACTATTGAAAAGTTCAATAAGTTGATTCCACCATCCTTTAAAGGTACTCCTAACCCCACCAAAGCAGAAAGTTGGGTGATGTAAATGGAAAAGATACTCGATGTTCTTAAGTGCACATATGAACAAAGAGTTTCATTTGGAATGTTTATGTTAGAACGTGAAGCCGAACTTTGGTGGAGAATGACTAAGAGAATATATGAAGAAAGGAATAATCCCATAGGTTGTAATGACTTCTTAGTGATATTCTACGAGAAATACTTTCCTGAAATGGTACACGACCAAAAATCAGCCGACTTCATGAGCTTAGTTCAAGGAAATATGATGGTTAGTCAATACAAGGCAAAGTTTACCAAGTTATTCCATTTTGCATGTCATGTTGTTATAACTGATGTTTTAAAGGCCAAAAGGTTTGAACGTGGGTTAATGTTGAATATTCGTAGTCGAATTTCCATCCTGAAGTTGACATTATATACTGACGTGGTTATTAGATCAATGATGGCTGAGAAGGACAGTGAATAATATAACCAGGTTAGAGAGGGCAAAAGGAAGTTTGGGTAACAAAGAGGAAGGAAACCTAATAATAAACCCTTTAGGATTATACCCAATACAGGTCAAACTTTTGTGAACAAACCCTTTAATGTTGATAGATGCCAACGATGTGGTAATATTCATACAGGGCTACCATGTTACATGGAGACATGAAATTGCTTTGGGTGTGGCCGAAAGGGACATAAAATGAGAGATTACCCAAACAAAGGTTTGGCACCAATGAAGAATTTTAATGAAAATAAGGATCATGGCCGACAAGGTAGACTTTTTAAACTTTTCGATGCAAATTCTTCTAATGCAGTAGTGTCAGGTACACTTTCTATAGGTGCACAACCTTTTCAAGTTTTAATAGATCATGGTTCTACCCATTCATTTGTGTCTTTACGTTTTGTTAATCTCTTTCCTAATATTATCGAATCCTTAAATCATAACAAACACGCTTCTACTCCTTATGGTGATTTATTGACGGGTACATTAGTATATAAATATTGCTCGATAGATGTCAGCAATCATAAACTATTTATTGATTTGATAGTCTTAGACATAAGAGATTTTGAAGTCATATTGGGGATTGATTGGTTAGCATCATATCATGCTAATGTGGATTGTTTTGATAAGAGAGTTACTTTCCAAATTCCTAACCAACCAAAATTAAGTTTTGAAGGAACTAACATCTTATCTCCCATGTGTATTATCTCTACAATGCAAGCCTTTAGTTTTCTTAAAAAAGGGTGTCAAGGATTTCTTGCAAGTGTTATTGATTTGCAAATAAAAGAGCCTAGTTTAGAAGATATTCCTATAACCAAACATTTTCCAGATATTTTTCCAGATGATTTACCTAGTCTACGTGGTAGTAGAGAAATAGAGTTTACGATTGACCTCATTCCTGGAGCGATACCAATCTCAAAATCACCACATCGCATGGCACCTTTAGAATTAAGAGAATTAAAATTTCAATTACAAGATCTGTTAGAGAAGGGTTTTATTCGACCAAGTATATCCCTTTGGGGTGCTCCAGTGTTATTTGTTAAAAAGAAGGATGGGACGATGAGGTTATGTATAGATTACTGTGAACTGAACAAGGTAACCGTTAAGAATAAAAACCCCTACCTGGTATAGATGATTTGTTTGACCAACTACAAGGTGCGCAAGTATTTTCTAATATTGACCTTAGGTCAAGGCTATCATCAATTGAAGATTAAGGAAGATGATATTTTGAAATCAACTTTTCGTACTAGATATGGTCACTATGAATTTCTTGTGATGCCATTTGGACTTACTAATGCACCAACCGTTTTTATGGATATGATGAATAGAGTGTTTGGAAATATTTGGATAAATGTGTGGTTGTTTTCATTGATGACATGCTTATTTATTCCAAGAGTATTTAAAAACACTAGAAGCATTTCGAGATAGTATTAGAAATCCTTAGGAAGGAGAAATTATATGCAAAATTAAAGAAGTGTGAGTTTTTGTTGCCTAGTGTTTCTTTTGTAGGACATGTCATTTCCATGGAGGAAATGTCAATTGACCCTCAAAAGATCGAGGCTATACTAGATTGGCCTAGACCAACTAATGTGACGGAGATTCGTAGTTTCCTTGGATTAGCAAGTTATTATCGAAGATTTATTGAAGGATTTTCTAGCATTGGCAAACCTCTATCTAGGTTAACACAAAAGAAGGTAAAATATGAATGGTTTGAGGAAGTTGAGAATAGTTTTCAAGAACTTAAGAATTGATTAGTAACTGCCCCAATTTTGACTATTCCTTCAAGTACAAAAGGATTGGTGACTTATAGTGATGTTTCAAAAAATGGTTTGGGATGTTTGCTAATGAAAAATGGAAAAGTAGTAGCTTATGCCCCAAGATAATTAAAACCACATGAACAAAATTATCTAACCCATGACTTAGAATTAGCTGCTGTTATTTTTCTCTTAATATTTGGAGAAACTATTTATATGGTGAGACCTGTGAGATTTATGTCGAGCATAAGAGTTTGAAATATATATTTACTTAGAAAGAATTGAACATGAGACAAAGGAGGTGGTTAAAATAGATGAAGTATTATGATTTAAATATTCATTATCACCCAGGGAAAACAAATGTAGTAGCAGATGCTTTAAGTAGAAAGTCTACAATAAATTTAGCATGTATCATTACAACTCAAGAACCTTTTTGAGAAGTATGGAAATAGATGTGCGTATTTATAGCAAAGGAGGAATAATTGCAAACTTACAAGTACAACCCATATTGATGGAAAGGATCAAAATTGCACAAGTAAATGACCCACAATTGAAGAAGAATAGAGAAGAGGTTATTGAAGGGAAGATAATTGAATTTGCAATACGGGATGATATATTGAGGTTTGGAAATAGAGTGTGTGTTTCACGTGATACCCAAGTGAAGAGGCAAATTTTTGAGGAAACTCATTGCTCGAGATTTATGTTTCATCCTTAAAATACCAAGATGTATAGAGATCTTCGAGAAGTGTTTTGGTGGAACAATATGAAAAGGAAGATAACAGGATTTCTATCTCACTGTTTGGTTTGTCAACAAGTAAAAGCTGAACATCAGAAACCATAAGGATTATTACAATCTCTACCTATCCCTTAATCGAAATGGGAACATATTACCATGAATTTTGTGACAGGTTTACCAAGGAGTTCAAATGGTAATGATAATATTTGGGTAATTATTGATAGGTTAACTAAATCTTTTCTTCTTCTTTCCATTAAGATTACACATTCTTTAGAAAAGTTAGCTAAGTTGTATGTGCGGGAAATTATTAGGCTTCATGGAACCCCAATTTCAATTATTTTTGACCGTGATCCTAGGTTTGTGTCTCGCTTCTGGAAAAGCATACAAGCAGCCATAGAATCAAAATTAAATTTTAACATCGCTTTTCATCCTCAAACAAATGGAAAATCTTAGAGAACCATTCAAACCTTAGAGGATATGCTTAGGGCATGTGTACTTGATTCGAAGGGGAATTGGGATGATCATTTACCATTAGTAGAGTTTTCCTGTAATAATAGCTATCAAGCAAGTATTCAAATGGATCCATATGAAGCACTATATGGTAGAAGGTGTCATTCTCCTGCATGTTGGGTAGAAGTTGGAGAAAGAAAATTATTGGGATCAAAATTGATTCAGATCACAAAAGAGAAAGTGAAATTGATACAAGACCGGCTTCAAATCTCTCAAAGCCGTCAAAAGAGTTATTTTGACAATCGACGCCGAGAGCTAGAATTCCAAAGAGGAGATTACATGTTCTTGCGAGTATCTCCTTCAAAGGGAGTAATACGATCCGGGAAGAAAGGGAAGTTGAGCCCAAGATACATAGGACCTTTTGAAATCCTTGAAAAGATAGGAGCTGTTGGGAATAAAATATCCTTACCAGCTGAACTCTCTAGTGTACATAATGTGTTTCATGTATCAATGATAAAAAAACATGTCCCAGATCCAACACATCTTATGTCAGGAACCTCTTCAAATTAGAGGAGATTTGTCATACATTGAGCATCCGGTAGGAATTTTGGACCATAAAGATCAAATATTACGAACCAAGGTAATTGCACTAGTCAAAGTATTATGGCGTAATCATTTATTTGAAGAAGCAACATTGGAGCGGCAAGATAAAATAAAGGACAGATGTCCATACTTGTTTGTAAATTAATATGAGTCAAGTTTGGGGACCAAACTTTTTATAAGGAGGGTAGGATGTAATGACCCCACTTTTATATGCTCATATATATATATATAGTTCGTTTTCACACTGATGTGTTACTTATTATCTTATAAATGTTGTATTATTAAATATGTGGTATTATTGGCTATCAATATAGCAAACCTCATTTTTAAATATGAAGAATCAATTGTAAATTGGATCAAATCGAAATCTTATGACATATCTTAAGGTAAATAATAAGTTTTTAGGTAGAAAATATAATTTTATGAAACTTTAGGAACTAAAATAAAATATAAAAATTTCCATTTTGTCAATAAAATATTTTCAAGGACCTCTAAGAAATATTGAAAATATAGTGTGAAATTACCAAAATACCCTTCATGTGTAAAATGGCCCTTAAACCCTTATCACCTTTTCGCCACATGCTGGTCACCTCCACCTTACATATGAAAGTCAAAATATTTGTCATCATTTGATGATATTAACACTGCAAGACCAATCAGAATCACGACACCTCGACATTGAATCACCACTCCAAAAAGCCAAGTCATTAGACACGTGTCAACACCATAATATCCTTTGAAACCTATAAATAGGGCATTTGAGATCATTTATAACTCACACTAATTCCTTGAGAAATATAGTAAGAAAGTGTGATAGAAAGCTTGGGAAATATCTTAAGAAGTAATTCTATAATTTCGAAGAAAGAATTTGTTTCGTAGGTATGCTTTTATTTCAATATTGTAATGCATTTTTATAGTTTTAATTTCGTGTTTTATAGCTTTACTTAGTAGTTATGCTGGTAAAATACACTAAAAGCTCCACTAATCAAAACTTAAACTTTGGAAAAATCTGAATTGATTTTATTTTAAAAATATGTAAACTTGTTGGAAAATATTAAAATTATTTTTGTAAGTAATTGATCGTTATTATGGAATCTCATTTAAGTAATTCCAAAGTCAGTCCCGGTGAAATGTTGTCTATTTGAGATGGTATTTAAGTTTTGCCCCTGTGACCCTCCATCTTTACTGGGAACCGACTGATTAGGAAGAACTATGAATTGAATTCTTTAAATACGATGAGTGAATATTAAAAAGTGAGAAAATGGTTTTAGTAACCTTTTACAGCAAGTTATTTTAGGATTAAAATGCAATATTTAGAATTGGGCTTTATTTAGAATACGTAGTTAAACCTTTATTATATTTATTAGATTAACGTGTGATCCAAGACTCAATATCTTTATTTTCGAGACTCTATTTTAGGTGAGTACTCTATGTCATTTCTTGCACATTTATAATATATGATATTATGCAAACTATGAATTTTGTGAAATTCTTTTATTCTCAAAATGCATCTGATATGATTGATTCATTTGATATATGTTTTTATCTCTCCATATAGACATATTGTTCGAAATGAGTATTGAAAATGAGATTGAATATTGGAAATAAGATTCGGCATAAGGGACCTCTCTTACTGACTGACCTTCCCAGTTGGATTATCGTTGGTGTGCCCTAAATAAGGCGTTGTGTTGAACTACTTCGATTGACCCTCAACTACCGGGGTATAATATGGTAGAAGAGCACGGTATTAGAGTGTACTTGACCATGAAAATGATATCATTGAAATAAAAAGATATCACATTTGATTTGTTGCATTATTCTTATTCTGGGTTATCCAATTGTGATATATATTCAATCATTTGAAAATATATATCTATTTACTTCAAGTTCCTATACATATATGTATATGCCTTCTCTTTTGACTTGAATATGTATCTATTTCCTCAAAACCTTGGAATGTCGGGATATTAAATATTATTTAGCTTTTAGCAGATGTTGTATAAATAACTATTTTTTAGGAAATAATTAGACTATAGGATGGAGTTTAGAAGGACTATGTTGAAGATTTAGCTTAAGGAGTTCTTTTTTTATACTTTTAAATTTAACGTCTGTTTTTATGAGATAGTGAAAGTTTGGCTCTTCAGTAATAGGTTTTTAATTTTGGCATAAGTCGTAATCCGTTCATAATTTTAGTATATATGAAGTTTCCTTTTAGAAAGCTCTGATGACGTAATTTCATTTTTTTCAATAGTTTATGATTCATGACCGTGTGAATGTATTTTCGTTGCATTTAATTTGAGAAATATTTTAAGGACAGAATATTGAATGCCTTGGTGGTATGTCAAGACACTCATTCCCTACTACTATTGGGTTGGGGTCGTGACACCCCAAAGGTCACCCAATCATTTACCCAAAGTTTCAAGGCTCAAATTGTCAAAATAGGCAAAACTGGCTGTAAGGACATTATTTTATAAGTCCGTTATCAATTAATTATGTCGTATACAGTCACAACCGTTGAAGAAGTTCAAGAGCAATCTACATCAAGACGGATCCGAATTTATCAAGGTTCTTCAACAAAAAGCCTCCATAAAGTTTAATTTTGTAAGGTTATGTTTTAAATACCTTAACTTTGCACTTAGAGCTTTGGGATATTTTTGAAAAATATTTTCTAAGTGTTGGAGAGGACTTTTTGTCAAAATTTGAGAATGTGTAATTTTTTCTAAGTCGTGTAGCATTCCTCGATTTTGAGGCCCAGGTCATTCAAGAGAGATCACCATCTCGTTCGAGCGACATGGAGATGTCGCGCGATGTCGTTCAAACGACATGTGTGTGTCGTGCGAGTGAGATCACTATTTCATTCTAGTGACTGAGGCGACGCGATTTTCTATAAATACTCATTAAATGGTTTCGTTTTCATTAAGAAGTCCCAGTGTTTTGAAAGGCAAAAAACTGCAAAACTGCAGAATTCTTTTGGCTTATTCTTTTAGGGTTTAATCCCTTTTTGTTTTCAATTCACAAAAATCCCATATGCTTTGGTGAATTGTTTTTTTGTTCAAGAACACACTTTGCTATTTGTTCATTATTTGTGGGTATAACTCTACAACCGGAGAGTTACGTGCTATTGTGGAGGGAATCTCTGCATGTCTAGGATTGCTTGTCCTTGTGGTACAGCTGCGTGCGAACCATTGCAGATTTCTAGCCGATATTTTGGAGGTTTGACGAAGACACCATGCGTTACCCTTGTGGGAGAAAGAAAGATAGTATCTAAGTCAATGGTCTTGTAAACTTGTCATTAGTCTAGAAATAAAAGGTTTTTCCTTTCGGGGAATTTTCCTAAAATTTGTGTCGCATGCTATATCTAATTTGGTTTGATATGTAGTTTCATGTTTAGGGGCTGAGTTAATTTAGTTTAAAAATAGACTCTAATTAAATAAGGCTTAATTGGAAACTTGCCAATTAATTTAATCAATTATCACACACTGTCATACTTTCTCACTAGCAGGGCCGAATCGATTTGCTCAAATACTGAATCGATTCGCCTTGCCGAATCGATTCGATCTTGGGCCAGATCAATTCGATTTTCACCAGGCCGTCTTCTTCATTGTTTTTTCATGCGCTTTTGACTATTTTCACATATGTGTGTTATTTGTTTCTTCACCAAATTAGTAACAAACTTTTCCAAACCTTTTCTACATGCATTTAGATGATTTTTAATGTTCTAAACACATTAAATCCTCACAAAATTCGGTCAAGAACGAATCAAACTCAATAATCATCAAAAACCCTAGTTTTGTGTTCTTCCCACATATTCATTTAAAAACTCAGATTTGATCCGTGGTGATACTGACATATCTTCTGATTTATAATCCTCTACAGATATTGAATCATTCTACATGAAATCCCTACCCATAACATGTTTAAAAATAATTCTTTTCTTCCAAGAACATTCATTTAATCAATATAATTGAAAGCCTAGTCACATGGGTATTATAACTTCATATTGAATTCCAACAAACCACTTGCCTTTGATTAGTAGGGTTTGATTTTATTGTTGGGATGATGGATTGGTGATCTTCTCTTCCAATCCTCGCTCGAAGCTTGATTGTGGTGCAAGAAAACACTTCAACCTCCCATGAACTCTTCAAAACCTCTAAGAATTCCCTCATTTTCTTCCCTAATGGACTCCCGTTGTATTTTGAGTTTATAAACCTAACCCCTCTTATCTAACATCTGATAAAGGAGTTAGAAATTCATAGGTCTCCTAACCCTCATTTCCCAAATGACTAAAGCACCCTTATACGGTGTCGATTTTGCCTAAAAATTCCTCGGGACCCAATCTACACCCCCGGGTATACTATTTTGACCATTTCGACCCTTTTGGAGTCATCGGTGACCTCGAAATCGATATCTGAGTCACTCTATATAATTAGCGCATCTCGACCTCAAATTAGTCAACACACGACCCCTAGTTGAGATAAAATCCAATTACGTCAATATCACTCACTATTACGCGCAACAATTTCTATACATGATTTACTATTCACTTAGTAAATTAATTTCATAATATTAATAATTATCTCACTCTAAATTAATATTTAATACGCACATTACTACTAAATTTAATTAAATTACTTCTCTCGCATAATTTAAAATAAAACTAATTAATTACTGAATTAATTAAATTCAAATATACATAAATATGGGGTGTTACAAACTTCCCTCCTTACAGGTAATTTTGTCCCCAAAATTAGGCCATACCGGTGGTAAACAACTATGAATACTTCTCTCGCATGTCATCCTCCCGCTCCCAAGTAGACTCACCCACACTGTGGTGTCCCCACTAAACTCTGGCTAGTGTCACCATCTTAGACCACAGCTTACGGTCATTACAATCCAGAATAGCCACGGGTCGACATGTGGCTGCAAATCAATCTCCTCAAGTGAAACGTGCCAGAAAGCTCTCTTGCTCCTCTTATACTTCTTCAGTGACACTACACGAAACACATAATGTATCCCCTGAAGATTCTCTCGTAATCCCAATCTATATGACACTAATACCACTCTCTTAATAATAGGGAAAGGTCCCACATATCTCAGCGCTACCTTCCCTTTCTTGCGAAATCTCATTATTACCTTCATGGTAGACACACGAACCAACACCTGGTCCCCAACCTTTAAGTCCATGTGCCTCCTATTGGCATCAACATAACTCTTTTTCCCATCTTGAGAAATCAAAATACGTCCCCGAATTAGGTCAATCTTGGTCGTCGTCTCCTGTATCATCTCTGGACCAAATAACTTGTTGTTCCCCACATCTAACCAGTAACATGTGAACGACAAGGTCTCCCATACAATGCCTCAAACAGTGCCATGCCGATAGTAAATTGGTAGGAGTTATTATACGCGAGCTCTACCAATAGAAGGTATCGCTCCCATCCTCCCACGAAATCCAGAATGCACATCCTCAACATGTCTTCCAGTATCTGATTAACCCGCTCACACTTCTCGTCCGTATGTGGATGGTGAGCGGTACTCAACTGCAAGTTTGTACCCATGGCCTCTTGGAAGCTCTTATAGAAGTGAGACAGGAAGATCTTGTCTCTATCATACACAATGTTAATCAATACCCAGTGCAGCTTACCTATCTCAACAATGAACAACTGTTCCTACTGACTCATCTCATAGTTGGTGCGAATAGTCAAGAAATGGGCCACCTTGGTCAACCAATCAATTATCACCCAAATGGAATCATGGCCCCTCTGTGATGTCGGTAGCCCTGTAATAAAATCCATCGAGATACTCTCCCACTTCCACATGAGAATTTTCAATGGATGTGGCTTCTCTGATGGTCAACTTTCACAAGATGACAAGTAATACACTTGGAGACAAACTCTGTTACGTCTCTTTTCATTCCTTCCCACTAGTACTGTCTCCTTATATCCTGCTACATCTTATCCCCGCCAAAATATACTGCAAACCTCGAACCATGGGACTCAATCATCACAGCATGCCTCAAATCCTCATCCTTATGCATAACTAATCTCCCATTAAAACGTAGACCTACATCTGAGCTAATTGATTTAGACTCTGCACCTTCAGCTAATAACTTCTACGCCCTATCCTGACGGAAATGATTTTGTGCTTGCGCTTTCACTACCCGCATCATAATCTCGAGAGTGATAGATAACATTATTATACATGCTCAGCGACCTCATCATCATATCAAAGCTTACTTCACTTAACTTTCCAAACCTCCACTAACCCTCTAGTAGGTTGTCGGCTCAATGCGTATGCTACCACGTTAGCCTTACCAGGATGATACTATATATCAAACTGGTAATCCTTCATGAACTCTAGCCACCGCCTTTGCCTCATATTCAGATCCTTCCGTGTGAAGAGATACTAAAGTAACTTATGGTCCATGAACAATGTAAACTTCTCTCCCAACAGATAATGCCTCTATATCCTTAAAGAAAAAATGACCATTACTAACTCAAGGTCGTGAGTGGGGTAATTCTTCTCATGGGGCTTAAGCTTTTGAGATGCATAAGATATGTCCCTCTCCTCCTTCCGCAATACACCCCCAAGTACCTAGAAGGATGTATCAGTGTAGACTCGATACTCCACCCCTCTCTTAGGCAATGCAAGCACTGGTCTGACATCAACTTATCCTTCACATCATCGAAGGCCTACTGACAGTGGTCACTCCACATGAACGGTACCCCCTTGCAAGTCAGTATCGTCAATGGACCCATAATGTTCGAAAATCCCTCAATGAAGTGGCGATAATACCCGACCAAGCCCAAGGAGCTGCGAATCTCCATCGGTGTCGTGGGTAGTCCCCACTCCCTCACCGTTGATACCTTACTCGGATCCACTGCAATACCCCTGTTCGATACGATGTATCCGAGAAATTTCACCTCCCATAGCTAAAATCCACACTTCCCCCAATTTGTCATACATCTGATGGTCCGAAGTGTTTGTAAGACCCTACGCAGGTGCTTTGCGTTCTCCTTCTCAGTACAAGAATAAACCAAAATATCGTGTATAAACATGATCACGAACTGGTCCAAGAACTCCCTGAATAATATGTTCATGAGATCCATGAACACTACTGGTGCATTGGTGAGCACAAACGATATCACCCTAAAATCGTATCATCTGTACTGCGGCTTGAAAGCGATATTAGGAACATCCTTCTCCTGAATATGTAGCTAGTGATAACCCGATCTCAAATCAATCTTTAAGAAGTAGGGAACCCTTCTCAAATGACCAAACATGTCATCGATCCTCGATAATGGATACTTATTCTGTATCTTAACCTTGTTCTGCTCCCTATAATCCACATACAAGCAAAGTGAACCATCCACCTTCTTAACAAACAACAGGAGCGCACCCCAAGGTGATGTACTCCTTCTAATGAAACCCTGACCTAAGAGTTGTTGAATCTTTTCTCTCAACTCACGAATCTCTGTAGGGGCCATGCGATTGGTGCTCATGCAATTGGTCTCATACCCGGTGCTAAGTCAATCATAAACTCGATCTCTCGACTGTGAGGTAACCCGGGTATTTCCTAGAATACATCCTCAAAATCTCTCATAACCGAAATAGAGTCTAACAGAATCATTACCTCATGTGAGGTCTCCTCCATAATGTAGTATAAGTTTGTGGGAGACCCTCCCTCAAGAAGAGGCATCGCCATATGGAACATCTCCTACCACGGAATAAAAAACACAATGGTCCTCTCATAGCAATCTACCATCGCCATATATCTTGCCAACCAATCCATAACCAGAATCACATCGTACCCATCCATGTTTAACACTAGAAGGTTTGCTGCTAAGATCAGTCTACCTATAACGATATAGAATCCTCTACAAATCGAGTGTATTAGTGAACCACTACCCATCGGTGACTCTACACACATAAGAAGACTGCTGGAGGTCTCTAATAAATCGGTAGATCTAGAAAATCTAGTCTTAATAAACGAATGCGATGCCCCAGTATAAAAAAGAATCCTATGTTAAAGCCCATGAATAGGAAACGTACCCTATACTGGTGGCGGTGCCTGAGGTGCAGGTGGCATCGGTATGTCCCGGATGTTATACACACGCCCATAGTGCATCTATCCCTACTAATGCTGAGGGGATGGTGGTGCTGGTGTTGTAGGGGGTAAAGGATCCTGATGTCCCTGCTGGGCACCCAGTTGTTTTGCCCTGCCCTACTGTGGTTCTCTCCTCTTGTGACCATGATGTCCACAAATGACGCAATGCCCCAGGAACTATCTCCATCTCTAGACCTACTGGACTTAACGCTACTATCCCTGATGGCCTCGGCCCTGGTTCCCCTAGACCTGAGGAAACTGCTGCTGATTTGGGCCTTGCTGACGATGTTTAAAACCCTACCCTTCTGGTCGGTACCCTTCGTCCCTGAATCTCTTAGCATTATTCCTATGTCAGGAATCCTACCCCTAATGATTGACTATCTACTATTGCGGTGTCCAGTTGGCACCACCCATATTTTCATTTCCCTGCTTGTTAGACTCTCCACCTCTCTTACTCCCCTTCTCATGGAAGCGATGATCCTGATAGTGTACAAGAGAGGCATTGATGACATTAATATATGTCACCAATACGGGGTTACCGATCAAATGATGCCTTATCTTCCAGGCAAACCCATCCATAAACTTTCTCTTCTTTCTCTCCTCATTGCTCACCTCATCTGGCATAAAATTATCCAGACGGGTGAACTCCTCCTCGTACTCAGCTAACGAGCGGTCACCCCGTGTTATTTCCTCAAACTTCTTTCACATATCTGACTCGACTGCAAGCGAAAAGTATTTGCGTTTGAATCGCAATCATAACTTAGTAATGGTCATTATATCTCTCTCTTCAGCGGTGGTCACCGACTCCCACCATTGTAAGCATGCTCCAACCAGCTTGAAAGTAGCTAACATTTGTTTCTTCATCTCATAGCACTCTACCATGCGCAGATGGTACTGAATATTATTCTTCCACTAACATGCCTCTACCACATCAAAACTTCTCTGAAACCCGAGCGGGTGGCACTCTAAATCTCTTCCATATAGATGGACCTGTCTTGGCCATAATGATCGATGCCACTATCTGCTGGGGCTGTGGGAAATGCATGACAATTGTGTTCATCGTTGCATTGACCACCAGGGCCACAATATCTACCACCTGGGCCGCCATGATCATCTTTGGTGGTGGATGTGGCTGAGGAACCTCTTGTGTCTCCTAATTAGTCTCCCTCACCTCATCCCTAGCCGCTGCCCGAGCTGCTCGCTCTCTTCTCGGTGGTATCTAAAAATGGATCTAATTTTATAAGTACACAGTTTATACAAAATCTAATAGCACAAGTACAATAACACAAACACATGCAAATAAAAGCAACAGTCCTAATAATAGGGATCTATAATGATACGCTGAAATTGTAATAATCTTTACAAATCCTATGGACACTAAAACCTGATGCTCTAATACCATCTATGACACCCCGCCTAATTAAATAACGGGTGATCAGGCCTTTATTAAATTAAAACAGGATTTACAAAATGGTTCATTCTTAGCATCACAGTCGAAAACCAAATTAATTAATAATCAACTATTAGTTAATTAAGCTGGTGCAAAATTTTATCTTGTATTAAACAGACAAGTAATAATATGCAGAAAACTTAATTACAACATTCACATAATACTAGTGTCCAAACCATCTCAAGTGAATAAATAAATAAAGTCTTGTCGAATGAAGCATCGGCTAAAAATCCCAAAATCAGAATAATAAATCCAACGAATAAGAATATCCGAATACAAGTCTAAAACTAAAATACTGAATAAATAAAGTCTCAAATGGGGAAACACACCCAAACTGAAATACTGAAATACTGCTAAAGGGCCTACACTGGAAATGAAGGAATGATGCGTTTAAACAAAACCATGCAAGCCTCCACAGTGCTGTAGCTATACGTCCCTATAAGGAATCATCAAGTCTGACATCCCTGTGGCTGGACAACTAAAAGGTTTTGAAAATATTTTATAGCAAGGTTAGAACCCAAAACATTTTGAAAATATTTAGCAAGTATTTTTCACAATTTAAAATCAGTTATTGATTACACATGTTAGGTTCACGTACACTCGCTTGAGTTTCCTCACCTCTCAACTATTGTGCACGCCTAACATTTCTACTTAGCCACCTAGCTATTCTACTCAAGCTAAATAGACTTAAGTATTTTTGAATATGAACACACCTATATTATCGTATGTCCCATACAGTACTTCACTCGTTAATTAACGTTTCTCATACTATATATATATCATTACGGCGTCTCTCAAAAGGACCACCGTGAAAAATAAGCATACTCTGCTATCAGTTCAAATGCCTCTTGTACTAAATAAGGACAAATGGTTCAATACATCTCCTCGAACCCAAAATCAAATAACAAAGAGTGGAGGCGAATATAGTTCTAAGAATTTGGGCTACGCACATACCTAAAATACCTAAACGAAATTCCAGACACACTAATACATGACACATAATGATCCGCCCTAAGTTTTATATTCTAGGGCACAAATCCAAACCTACCTAGAATCGGCAGGTGGAATCGCCCACTGCTCAGGAACCTTTGTGATAGTAGGTAGCGTAGGTATGTTAACATATATCATCAATCATATAATAGGTACACACACAACCTATATATATATTTTGTAGGT
Source organism: Sambucus nigra (assembly GCA_949130495.1). Lineage (NCBI taxonomy): Eukaryota > Viridiplantae > Streptophyta > Magnoliopsida > Dipsacales > Adoxaceae > Sambucus > Sambucus nigra. The sequence goes on from OX422222.1 coordinate 364,612,541, forward strand.
ATTCACATAATATAACTATCATCATTTGCACGCAGTATATATCACTCGAATACTCACCATACATTCAATATAAGATTATCCTCACTATCAAATTAAATGGAATATAATTCTCTACTCTAAGGGACCTCATTATCCCTCATTTTATTTCGATATCTAAGTCTTCCTTACCCTACTGGTCCATACAATATCTCACTCATGCTTTCCCGTAATTTTGTTCTCATATTCTCGAATTAATTTCATCCCCATTTAAGACCGAATAATTTTAGCCTTAACTCCCTCCATAATACTACCACATGCCCTTATCAAGGTCCTAATGTAATCCCATAAGTCCCTCATAATGATTTAAAAAGGCCCTAAAGGTCACCCAATCATTTACACAAAGTTTCAAGGCTTAAATAGGCAAAACTGTCAGGGACAAATCGATTTGGCCAAATATCGAATCGATTCGCCTTGTCGAATTGATTCGATCTTGGGCCGAATCGATTTGATTTGCACCAGGTCATCTTCTTCGTTGGGGTTTCATGCGCTTTTTCACCATTTTCACATATGTATCTTATTTGTTTCTTCGCCAAATTCGAAACCAAAATTTTTAAACCTTTTTCTACATGCATTAGGATGATTTCTAACGTTCCAAACACATTAAATCTTCATGAAATTCAGTCAAGAGTGAATAAAACTCAATAATCATCAAAAACCCTAGTTTTGTGTTCTTTCGACATATTCATTCAAAAACTCATATTTGATCAGTGGTGATACTCACATATCTTCTGATTTCTAAACCTCTACAGATATTGAATCATTCTACATGAAATCCATCTGATTTCTAATCCTCTACAGATATTGAATCATTCTACATGAAATCCATACCCATAACATGTATAAAAATCATTATTTTCTTCCAAAGACATTCATTTAATCAATATAATTGAAACCCTAGTCATAGTGGTATTATAACTTCATATTGAATTGTAATAAACCAACTGCCTTTGATCAGTAGGGTCTGATTTTCTGGTTGGTATGATGGATTGATGATCTTCTCTTCAAATCCCCACTCCAAGCTTGATTGTGGTGCCAGAACACACTTTAACCTCTGAAGAACTCTTATAAACCTCCAAGAATTCCCTCATTTTCTTCTCTAATGGACTCCTGTTATATTTTGAGTTTCTAAACCTAACCCCCCTTATCTAACATCTGATAAAGGAGTTAAAAATTCATAAGTCTCCTAACCCTCATTTTCCAAATGACTTAAACGCCCCTATACAGTGCCGATTTAGCCTAAAAATGCCCTGGGACCCAATCGACACCCCCAGGTATACTGTTTTGACCATTTCGACCCTTCCAGAGTGATCCGTGACCTCAAAATTGTTATCTAAGTCACTCTATATAATCATCCCATATCTACCTCAAATTAGTCGAGACGCGACCCCTGGTTGAGATAAAATTCAATTACACCAATATCACTCACTATTACGTGTAACAATTTCCATATGTTATTTACTATTCACTTAGTAAATTAAATTCATAATATTAATCATTATCTCATTCTCGATTAATATTTAATAAGCACATTATTACTCAATTTAATTAAACTACTTCTCTATCATAATTTAAAACAAAACTGATTAATTACTGAATTAATTAAATTCAAATACACATAAATACGGGGTGTTACAATTGACCCCAATCATTTTTTCATTATGTGATTAGAGTTTTTCCCTTGATTAAAAAAACTTTTATCAAACATTTGCATAATAACATCTTATCTTAATCACCCCAAAACATAACTCAAACATCTAACAACGGACAATGATATAGTGGACCTGAGACCTAAAGAGATCGATGGATACCGAGGCAAAATGCATTGTGTGTTGAAGCTATAATCTGTGGACAATTTTCAGAATCATGATGGAGCATTTTTTAGTGCATCAAATGGGTCTGTAAATCATTTTGATTATGGTAAAAATTTTAAACAATTGATTATATTGATGAATGAAATCTTAGGTCATTTTTATGAGTACAAGAATTCACAATTACATATTTCTAGAATGCATGTGAAATAAAAGAATAATGTAAATGGTCAGAATACAAGAATTTACGTGGTTCGACAACTGCCTATGTTCAAGGAGAGGGTTCTCAGTTCTTATTAATTTCTTAGAAGTTTCAAAATTACACGCCCCATTGCCTTGAGGTGAGTGTTGTATTTATAAGAGTGAAAAAGTAGTTGGGTGGAACAAAGAACTCTCCTAGCTCCGTATTGGCTCGTTTGGTGATTCTTTTCTATCTCGTCCAAGATTGTAGGTAACCAGTTAATCCAGTAGTTATCCATCTGATTAGCATCGGTAATTATCCACATGATAAGCAATTACAATTATCCACACGACACCAAATTTGACTGGGGCGGTGTCTTGGGCTTGCTCAAGTTACCCCCTAATCATTGGTGAAAATCTGAACCCCCAAAATCATTCTTGATCTTTGATCCTTATGATTGTTTGCATACAATTCGAGTATCACTCAACTCCAAACTCTTAACACTTATTTATCCTCTCATTTATTCTCAAAAAGACCTTTGTATCTATCGTTTCCTTTTCTTGCTCTGCACATTGTCTTCCTTCTTCTCATTTTTCTTGTTTCTCTACCTTCATAGTTTTTTCTTGATGCACATTTCTTTTCTTATTCCTTTATCATTATAAAAAAGGGTGGATGTTCTTCATGAAAAGAACTTGGATGACTTTAGGAAGACATATTCTATCCTTATGGGGTCACTATTAAGTGCGTTCCCTTTCCCAGAAACCCTATTGCGATTGGTGGGGATCACTGGATCCACACTTTTGCTGTGGTTCAGGGGGATTGACTTTTTCCCCCAAATTGACTTTTCTTATAATTTTGTGTTTACTTTGAGGTTGTCCCAGCTTAATGTGCCCCCAATACCTGGCGCATTAAAATGGCATCCATAGGAGCAGTGAATTGTGTAGGACTAACCTTGGTATCCCCAAAATCAAACACTATTGCTCTTAGTTCCACATGACTGATGGTGTTTTATAACTAAAGGTAAGGAAGGTTGATAGGGTTTTGAAATATTTATAAAATCCTCTCCCTTCCTAATATCAATAAAGCTGAATTATTGAAAGGGAGCCTATAGCTTGTGGTAATCATCCTTACTCACCCTCCTTTCTTCTTGAGTACAAAAATTCCACTGGAAGCTTCACTGCTCGTCAAGTAGATAGTGATGATGCTGGAAACAACACCACGAGGTAAGGGGTTGGCAAGCTCAAGAAAGTAATAATAATGGCACCACAAGAGCGTATTAAATATAAGAGATTAAGGTGAGGAGAAGAGGATGGACACCAATATATAAGTGGTTCAGGCAATCTAGCCTAAGTTCACTGTGAGTGTGTGAGTAATATCACTAGATGAAGGCAATAACGACCATAGATACAATCTCTCAAGATTTCTCTCTCTACTGTGTAAACTAACAAAGTTTCAGCTAGGGTTACAATTATTGATCCCTTTACAAGGTAGAGGGTGACTTCTATATATAGTGCTTAGGGGGTTTAATGTACCCCCAAGCATGCAATGAGCATGTGCATGAAGATCCAACCAGTGTAAGGATGACACCTGGCTGATCTTAAGTAAATAATTATGACTTCAATATTCCCTCACGTGGAGGGAATAATTCAGTTATAACAAATCTGTCACCGTCTTCCAAGATATACATATGCCTATAAATGCTCGGCTGTCTTAGGTGGGTAGAAACCTCGGCCTGGAAGACTACGAGGTTGGTGACGTCCGACTATTGCTTTGTCTGAGGTTAATATTCATGAGGACCTCGTCCAGGTGGGCTTGATGAGGTAGATGTATCGTCACCTTGGGTCGATGATGACATGATGATGATTGAGCCCATGAGGCTTTGTTGACTTTGGCTGATAAAATGTAATGTTGGATGGGGACGATGTTGATGTTGAAGGATGGTTGAATCCATTAGATCTCGCTGTCCTCGGCTAATGTTCAGATGAGGTTGATACAACGTCAAATCGGGGCGACCATATAAGAGATGATATTACTGACGGTTATCCCGATCTTCTATCACCTCAACTGTGAGACAAGTCGAGGTTAGTTTCTCTGAGTAGGAAGGTTCACGTTGGGTATATCAATTACCCCTAGCCCTTAGTTACCTATGTGAATAAGTGATGGAGGGGTATGCAAGGCTGAGGATGACTCTTCTTGTGTGCTAGTATTCTCTTGACACATGTCACTTACTGAAGTGATGCATGTGTCCCAAAGTAATAAATTTTGAGTTCTCTAGGGCAATAATGGGACCTCGAACTTTTGACTAATCATAGTGGGTTTAAAACCCTTTCTCTTTCCTTTTCTTCATTTTCTTTCTGCTTTAGTTTCCTTTTGCCTATACAAATTCTCTCAAGCCTCCATTGTTGATTGCTTTGGTTTCCTTCAATTTCTTCCATCCTCATCCCTCATTTGCAATCAATCAAGTACCATTTTAACCCCTTTTCTATTTCTGGGTTTTGTTTATCATTACTGCATTTTTTGGTGAGGACTTGTGTTTTTCGGCAATGGTTTTTGAGTTTTTCGGCAAGTCTTTGCATTTTCTGGTGACATTGGTCTTAGGTGTTCTTGGTTTAAAAACATTTCATCATACTTGTTTGATCTTTAGTTTTTGTTTAGTTAGGTTGTTTTTGTTTGTGATTGATCCCAAGTGTAGTGTCCTATACCTTATGCTCAAACCTCTGTACCAACTCATATAAGAGTTCCCTTCCTTGCGCGAGAAGACATTTGAAAAATTAGGAAAATAGAGCTAGCCCAAGAGGAAGCTCATAGGGCTGAGGCCTTCCCTCTCAGACCCATTTTTCTTCCACCTATGAAGGTTATATACCCTGAACCATCTGAGCCTGCTGAGCTAGCAGAGGTTCCAGTAGACCCAACACCCATGTCTGAGTCTGAGTCATCTTCCTTAGACCCCATGTCTGTAGACTCTTTCCAAGAGGCTATGGATTACTCTATTAGGCAACATTACTTCCCTGAGCAGGCCAAGGTTTTGATCCACGCCTCGTCTCACCGGGGTGCTAGAACCTCACAACCTTCTTCTCATGTTGAAATTATAGGGCTGAGCGTGGTCGTTCCATCCATTATTGATGCCATTCCTCTGTCGACCACCACTGGGTCTGAGTTTGCTCATAGGTTTCCTAATGGTGTCAATGCACCTGCCCAGGCTGATGTTGCTAGGGATGAAGATGATGGGCAGGAAAGTGACATTAATACATCTGAGGATACTGAGATTGAGAGCTCCGTAAGTGAATCCGATCTTCTAGATTTTAGGAACCTCTATTCGATAGACTCTTCGATTAACCTTAGGAGACCTCTGAGGGGAGAGAGGGCCTTTGATGGCCGAGATGGAGAGATTTGCATTTATGAGCAGATGTTCAAGTTGGGATTCCATCTTCCTATCCACCCCTCCATCAGAGCCATATTATCCCACATTAATCTAGCCCCTTCATAATTGTCCCCTAATGCCTGGAGGGTCATGATTGGGTCCATCATCCTTTAGAGGGCTATTCACCACTCAAACCTTTCAATTAGGGTCTTCACAGGTTGATACGTCCCTTCCTCTCCTAAAAACCACCTTAGATATTACCAGTTCTTATCTAAGAAGTCAGACAAGAAAATGTTATTGGTTACCCAAACTTCAAACCACAACTGGAAACCTCGGTATTTCTTTGCATTCGGGGCATGGGAATTTGGTCCATATGAGACTTCTTCAACGTCGATTCCGAGGACACCTTTGAAGTGGGGGAATGTGTCTCTTGCTACTAAATTCGGCCCTGATCTTAGACATGATAATCTTTAAAAAGTTAAGGGTCTTCAAGATTAGGGGAGCAGGGTCATGTAGTAGAATATGAACATCTGATGACCCCCTACTACCTCTCTCAGACAGGACTGGGGGGTGGTTCTTTGACAGAGCTTCATAAGTCTTATTTTTCACGTTGTACCTCTTACTTTTTATGCCTCTGATTTACTAACTCAGATGTCTTTTGCAGAGCTCCCTGAAGGCTTATCGAACGACCTCTGGTAAATTTCAGCTCCCAATCTTATGAAGCTGATGAAAAATTATGGACAAAATATGCCCCTCCTACCACCCAAAAGAACGTCGACTCATCCGAGGCCGATCGTACAAAGAAGAGGAAGACCATAACAAACCCGGACCCTCAAAGGCCGAATAAGACTCAAAAAGGGGATCATGCCATTCCCATATCTTCAGATGATGCCTTGGAATCTCGTCTTTCTTAGTTGAAGATAAGTGATAGTCTTATTGTCCACGATCTGTAGGTCGATGATGCCGTTGGTGCCATGATGACTGGAGAGGATAAGCGTTTCCTACGCTCTTTGGACATCCCTCTGCTGGCCGAGTTTACTCTCTATAGATCAATTTAGGTACTAATTTTTGCTCATTTACCACAAGTGTAGCCTCGTCTATATTATAGGTTAATAGCTTAAACTCATACGTATGACCTTACCCTGCAGGTTATTTTGTCCATGTATTATTTTGTTGACTAGACCCTGATGAAGCCGCGTCTCATAGAGAAGGGTAAAGAAACTCAGAAGGTTCAAGCATCTTTGAATACAGAGGTTGAACGTCTAAAGGAAGAGTTAAAGGAGGATGACAAGCTAGTTAAGTAGAGGGACAGGGACATGGCCAAGATCAAGAATGACCATGAAGTATCCTTGAAGGCTAAAGATGATGCCCTTCCGACCAAGGTGTATGTTGTAGTCAAATATTCATTAGAGGACACAGCAGAGAAGATTATTGAAGATTATAAGGTCTCTGATGAGTTCATTAGTTTTGGCTTTGAATATCTCAAAAGAGGTAACAAGTAACTAGAAAGTGGGCAACCTCTAAGGAGAACAATTCACGGAGTCTGACTGCCTTAGACTTTGAGTGTCTAGGCTTTAGTGACCCCCAGTTCGCTCAGGCCTTGCAAGAGGTTGAGGAGGCCAACGCTGCTCCTACTGACACTACTCCCTTGGAAACCACTAAGACTGAAGATGTTAATCCTCAGGATGATACAACCGAGGTGACCAACGCCGGCCAAAAAGACACAACTGCGGCAGCAGATACTTAGGCCTTGCCTTGTGAAGCTTTTAGTTGTAATTTTTTTTCCTTTTTTTTACTCCACACTTGTGAACTCTGATGGCATTTTGGTACACTTATTTTGTAACTCTCTGAATGTTCAATGGTAATCATTAATACCACCTTCTTTAGATTACATTGCTTATTTCAGTGTGTCTTCTCTTGCATGTTGTTTTAAAGTCCGAGGATACCATATAATGATGTTTCACTTCTTAATTTTCACCAAACTAGTGACATTTAGGGTCTAAGGTCATCAAATAATGATGTTTAAGGTATGAGGTCATCAAATTATGATGTTTACCCTCATAAGGTTTGAGATCACCAAATAATGATGTTTACCCTCATAATTTTCACCAAATTAATGATGTTTAAGGTCTGAGGTCACCAAATAATGATGTTTACCCTCATAATTTTCACCAAATTAATGATGTTTAAAGGTCTGAGGTCACCAAATAATGATGTTTACCCTCATAATTTTCCCAAATTAATGATGTTTAAGGTCTAAGGTCACCAAATAATGATGTTTACCCTCATAATTTTCACCAAATTAATGATGTTTAATGTCTGAGGTCATCAAATTTTGATGTTTACCCTCATAATTTTCACCAAATTAATGATGTTTAAGGTTTGAGGTTACCAAATAATGATGTTTACCCTCATAATTTCACCAAATTAATGATGTTTAGGGCACGAGGTCACTAAATAAAGATGTTTACCCTCATAATTTCACCAAATTAATGATGTTTAAGGTCTGAGGTCACTTCATCCTATTTTCATTAAAAAAAAAAAAAAAAAAAGGTCTGAGGTCACCAAATAATGATGTTTACCCTCATAATTTCACCAAATTAATGATGTTTAAGCATAATGTAACAATGTATTGACACAAGAATTTCTCTTTTAATTAACATCCTCTTCATAAAATGATACATGTATTACAAAGAAACAACTGCAACATCATATGTAATATTTCTTCAAGTGGTCAGCGTTCCAAGGATCGGAGAAAGGTTCCCTTTCGAGATTTTCTAGTCGGTACGTATCGGGCACAACCTCAGCAACTACTTTGTAAGGGACATACCAGATTGGGTGGAGCTTATTTACCTTTTGTAACGTCTTCCTTAGGACTAGGTCTCCCACAGTTATAGGTCTTTATTTCACCCTTTGGTTGTAAAACCTTACAGTTCTCTGCTGGTAGGCTGCCTATCTAATATCCGCATCTTTTCTTCTTTCTTCAATCAAATCCAGATCAAGTCTTCTCTCTTACCCATTCCTCTCAGGGTCATAGGTCTTAACTATATGAGTGGGGAGTCTTACCTCTGTTGGGATGACGACTTCTAAGCCATGGGCTAACATAAATGGGGTTTCTTTTGTTGGTGTCCTTATTTTCGTCCTATAGGCCCATAACACTGCATATACCTCTTTTGTCCATCTCCCTTTAGCCTCCTCCAACATCTTCTTAATCCCATCGAGGATTGTTCGGTTCGTGGCCTCAGTGTGACCATGTCCCTGGAGTCAGATAGGAGAAGACAAAAAATGCTTGATGCCTACTCTTTCACAGTATTTCTCTAAGGAAGCGTTCACGAACCGGGTTTCATTGACTGATATGAGGGTGTTTGGAAGACCATACCTACATATGATGTTCTTCCAAATGAACTGGAAGGTCTTCTTTTCTGTAATTGTGATCATCGACTCGGGCCTCTACCCACTTGAAGAAGTAATCAATTGCAACTATCAAAAATCGATAGTTGTTGGCAGCTCTTGGCATTGGTCCTACAAAATCAATCCCCTATATTGCAAATGGATAAGGAGAGATGATGGATGTCATAGGTTGATGAGGTTGATGAGGGATGGTGGATAATCTCTGGTACTTATCACACTTCATCACATAGGCATCATCATCTTTAGCTAAGGTCAGCCACCAGTACCCTTGCGTAATTATCCTCTTAGCTAAAGGTCTTCCTTTGATGTGACTGGAACAAGAACCCTCATGAACATCTTGGAGGATGTGTGGAATCTTTAAGGGGTGGATGCATCCGAGGAAAGGGAGTAGGAAACCTTTTTTTTTATATAGGACGCCTCCTATAATTGATAACTTGGTAGCCCTGAGCCTCAACTTTCTCCCTTCTAATATGGATTTTGGCAGTTTCCCCTGTCTGATGTATCTGATAAGAGAGTCCATCCATAAGGATCAAATATTCAATTTGAGGCAAGGTCTGGTAACCTCTTTTTCCTCAATAGTAAGTTTTAGAAGAATCTTGACTTGTACTATTCTTCTGATGTCTGTCCTTATTGCTGAGGCCAACCTTGCTAGTGCATCGGCCCGACTGTTCTCTTGTCGGGGTACCCTCTTCATCTTCACTTCTCTGAATCTTTCTAGCATCATTCCCACCCTCTTGAGGTATTTGGCCATCCTTTCGTCTTTGGCCTCGTACACTCCCAGGATCTGGTTGACGACTAGCCTTGAGTCACTGTGGACTAAGAGTTGGCTAAAACTAAGAGATTTTACCAAGGAGAGGCGTGCTATTAATGCCTTATACTCTGACTCATTGTTCGAAGCTTTAAAGTTGAACCTTAGTGCATATTCAATGTCGGTACCATTAGGTGTTGGCACTATCAACCCTGCCCCACTTTTGCTTTCACAGGATGATCCATTAATAAAGAGGTTCCAAACGACTTCATCTGAAGAAAAGTTTCCCTCTGATAGGGTCCCTTGCTTGAAGAGTTACCTGTCTTCCTCATTCTCAACCATTCTTCTTCTAGATTAGCTTGACAAAACCTCGTCCGGATTTTGGAAGACATTACTATCTGGTTCATCTGTAACCTTTTGGCTAATCTCAATCTCAGCCTCTTCCTAGGTAAACTCAGCAACAAAGTCTACAAGTGCCATCCCTTTGATGGAAACCCCTAGTTGATAAATGATTTCATATTCCCCCAACTCCATGGCCCAGTTCATCAGCCTGACTGACTTCTCAGGATTATGTAAGACCTGTATGAGTAGGGAATCATTGAGGATGACCATATAGTGGGCTTCGAAGTAGAGTGGGCTTGGAAGTATGGCTTCATCTTCCTAGAAGCATATATCAGGGCATAGGCTAACTTTTCCATTCTAGGGTAATTCTGTTTAGACCCCTGAAGAGCTTTACTATTGAAGTATACCGGCCTCTGTACTCCATTATCTTCTCTTACTATAGTAGTAATAATGGCTGACTCTGATACATCTAGATAAACATATAACTTCTCCCCCAAAATGGGCCAAGATAAGAGTAAGGGGGATCCTAGGTAGGACTTGAGCTCCTTAAAAGCCTTGTCAAATTCCTCGTCCCATTCGAAGGACTTTCTAAGCACTTTGAAAAAAGGAAGACACTTGTCTCTAGCTCTTGAGACAAACCTATTAAGTGCAGTAACTCTTCTAGTTAGCCTCTGAACGTCCTTAATAGTTCTAGGTGTCTTCATTTCAAGCAGAGCCTTGATCTTCTCGGGGTTGGCCTCTATTACCCTTTGATTGATGATGAATCTGTGAAACTTTCTTGCTCTTACTCTGAAGACACACTTGGCAGGGTTGAGCTTCATCCCATATAAATCCATGGTGTCAAAAGTTCTTTCCAGGTCAGCCACGTGAGTGTCGGCCTTCAAGCTCTTTGTCAACATGTCATCCACATATACCTCCATAGTCGTACCAATATGATCTTCGAACATCTTATTTATAAGACATTGATATGTAGCCCCTAAATTCTTCAAACTAAAGGGCATGACCTTGTAGTAATAGGTCCCCTTGTCGGTGACGAACATTGTCTTCTCTGAGTCTTTCGGGTTCGTGAAGATCTGATTATACTTAGAATAGGCATCCGTGAAACTCATAAGCACATGTACTACCATTGCATCCACCATCTGATCAATTTATGGCAGGGGAAACTATCTTTTGGACAAGAGTTGTTAAATTAGTGAAATCTACGCACATCCTCCATTTCCTGTTAGCTTTCATTACGATGACGGCGTTAGATAACCACTCAGGGTATATGACCTCTCTGATGAACTTGGCCTCTTCAAGCTTTCTGACCTCTATCCTGATGACATCATACTTTTATCTTGAGTAAACTCTTCTTCTTTGCTTGATGGGCTTAGCGTCTTTTAAAACATTGAGCTTGTGGCACATAATTTCAGGGTCAATACCCGGCATGTCTACATGGCTCCAGGCAAAAACACTTTGTCTCTTCCTCATAAGCTTCACCATCTATTCTTTGATCTCAGGTCTTAGGGATTTACCGATTTGGATGTTTTTTTTGTCTCCTCCTCATTAAGGACGATGGATTCTACCTCTTTTGTGGACTCTCCCTTCTTGAGCTTTGTCTCATCCCTAGGATCAAGTTTATCGATGTTTTATGTGGTTGTTTCCCTCTTATGAGCCTCACTCTATTCCGCTGAGTTAAAGTAGCATTCACGTGCCGAAGTTTGGTCACCTTGCACTTCCTCTACCCCATAGGGGGTCAGGAATTTTAGCATTTGGTGGACCGTTGGAGGCACTACTTCAAATTCCTTGAGGGCTACTCATCCCATGATGAGGTTGTAAGTTGAGAAAACATTTTCATCCATCACAAAAAAAATTGATTTTTCTGGTCAACCTCTTAGGCCACTCGTCTCCAATTCGTATATCTATCTCATACATGCCTAATGGATGAACCTTTTCACCGCTGAAGCCAATCAACGAATGATGATAGGGTACAATCCTAGCTCTGCTGAGGCCTAGGTTCTTAAAATAGGGCCAAAACATCACGTCTGCTGAACTACAAGCATCAACGAGGATTCTCTGAACCTCACACCCATGCACCCTCATGGTGATTACCAAAGGGTCATCATAAGGACCTAATATACCTTTGAAATCAAGTCTTGAGAACCCAACTATGAGGGTATACATATCTACCTTAATTCTCTTATCGTGTTTTACCTCTGTAGATGCCAAGTTCACAACCTCGGCTTTGGTCATTGACTTGGCCTCTGCCACATGAGTCTTGCGATCAGCGACCTCTGAACCTCCTCCTGCTAAACCACCACATATGGTATTTAGCCCGAAAGATATCATACCAACTCTCTTTATCGGGATATTTTCATCTTTTGGTGAGAGATCTGGGTCATCATCATTATCATCTGAGTCCTCTGCTCTTCTGGCTGGGGCATCTTCCGAACATCTGTCATTTTTCTTCTTTTTAGGGTCTTCTATTCCCCCTTTAGAAGCTCTGTAATCCACATACCTTCTGAGCTTACCAAATTTCTGCATCTTCTCTATCTCATCCTTCAAGGCAAAACACTTGTCAGTCACGTGACCATGATCTTGGTGAACTCACACCATAGTTCTTGTTCCTCTTATGTGGAGGAGCCTTCATCTTCTCCGGCCATCTTAGGGACCTATCATTATTTATCTTATGAGTATGTTCTCGCAACTAACTATTAGAGGAATGTAATGTGCAAACTTATCGTCTGTAACCCTCTTCTTTCCATATTTCTTCCTCTGAAATTTCCTATTGCTACTCCTATTCTCGTCCTCATACTTTGCAGCCATTACTTCTTCAGCGTTAATGACCCTACCAGCTGTTGCCACTAGCTCATCCATGGATTTTGGAGGGTCTTCAACAAGCATCCAGAGTAGTTTTCCCTTCTGAAGTCCTCCAATAAGGGTTGTCATAACTATATTCTCTTCGTAATCTTCAACCTCCAATTTTTCTTTATTGAATCATGCAATGTATTCTCTTAGGCTCTCGTTCTTGCCTTGATTTACATAAAGTAGATGGAGGTCATACCCCAAAACAGAATTTGTGTATAAACCTCTCAGCCAACCCCTTAAGGTTCTCCACAAAATTTTTGGGAAGAGAAGTAAACCAAATATGTGCAGCTCCGGTTAAAGTGCTTGAGAAAGCTCGATACATCATCTCATATGGGATTTAATAAATGTATGTTGCATATTGATACATATCAATATGATGTATAGGGTTGGTACTTCCGTCTTAATTGGGAGACACCATTGGCGGTTTGAATTTGGCAGGGGTTGGGAAGTTCACAATTCTTGCCACAAATGGGGATCCCTCTGAGAACCCTCTTTCTAGTGGGTCTCAGCTTTTGATGAGGTTCCCTATATTTTATTCAAGATTTTGAATGGATTCATTCCATGGTTTAGCAATGTCGCCCCGGCCGAGGTTGTCCCCATCCACCTCCTAGGGGTGGACTGAGGGTTCCCTAGCCACTACACAACATCGGCTATTGACCTCCTCTTGATCCCTTTCTCATCCATGATGGGGCCGATGTTCTCCATCCTCCCTTTGTGAGCCAGTGGCACTTCTTGATCTGGATAACCTATGCCTCAAATCATTAAATGGGCCTAGCCTTTAAAATGCCAACCCTCTACTCAAGCGATCAAAATCTAGTCCTCTTTATTGGGCACCACCATCTCGTCTGGACCCACAACCTCGGCTCTGCTAGATAGGACGTACAGTATTGTTCGAAACCTCATACGACTCCCAGCAGTCTTCTGGAGCATCTTCTACCTCCATATCATCATACATATCCTCAGGAAAAGGGTTTCCTTGCCTCCCAAGACGTAAACACCTAGGGCCTGCAACATCCCTCCTCCATTAAGGAGTAGGTTCATCTTTTCGCGGTGCCTGGGGTGGTCCCTTGGCTTCAGGATAGGGTTGAACAGCCACCGGAGTAATCAGATCCAGTGAGACCCTAGGTGGTCTTATAATATTTTGAGTAAGATCGGCAAACTGTTCCTTCATGGCTTACTGTGTTACAGACAAGGACCTCAAGGCTGCTGCCACCTCACCCATTTCGGACTGAAGTGGTGCCTGGATAGAACTAGGTCCTCCAACACCATATGGTGGAGGTGGTGGTAACTCTGGTGACATATGTTAGGACTAAAGAGTTTGTAATTAAAATATTATAGAGCTTGATACCTTTAAAGGACCTCTTTCAATGGTCAAACAACTCCACGCAAGGGGTGAGGCCTGGTTCACCACCAGAGTCTCCGGTGAGGTTAAGCAGCAAAAAAGGAAGAGATAGCTTCTCGTTCCCACAAACGACGCCAAAATGATGATGCTGGAAGTGTGGGCAAGCTCAAGCAAGTAATAACAATGGAAGCACAAGTGCGTATTAAATATAAGAGATTGAGGTGAGGAGAAGAGTATGAACACCAATATATAAGTGGTTTATCCAATCTGGCATGCGTCCATTGTGAGTGTGTGAGTAATATCACTAGATGAAGGCACTAACAGCCACAGATAAAATATTTCAAGCTTTCTCTCTCTACTGTGTAAACTAACAAAGTTTCATCTAGGGTTGAAATTATTGATCCCTTCACAAGGTATATGATTACTTCTATATATAGTGATTAGGGGGTGTAATGTACCCCCAAGCATGCAATGAGCATGTGCATGAAGATCCAACCAGTGTAAGGATGACACCTGGATGATCTTAAGTAAAAAATTATAACCTCAATATTCCCTCACATGGAGGGAATAATTCAGTTATAACAGATTCGTCCACGTGTTCTAAGCCATACATATGCTTGTAAGTGCTCGGCTATCTTAGGTGGGTAGCAACCTCGGCCTCAAAGACTGCGAGGTTGGTGACGTATGACTATTTCTTTATCTGAGGTTAATATTCAGGAGGACCTCAGCCAGGTGGGCTAGCCGAGGTAGATGTAACGTCAGCTTGGGCCGATGATGAAATGATGATGATTGAGCCCATGAGGCTTTGTTGACTTTGGCTGATAAAATGTAATGTCGGTTGGGGATGATGTTGATGTTGAAGGATGGATGAATCCATTAGATCTCTATGACCTCGGATGATGTCAAGACGAGGTTAATGTAACGTCGGCTAGGGCCGACCATATGAGAGATGATATTACTAACGGTTATCCTAAGCTTCTATCACCTCGGCTGTGAGACCGATCGAGGTTAGTGTCTTTGAGTAGGAAGGTTCACTTTGTGCATATCAGATAGCATCCCTAATCTCTCTCTACCACACAAAGAATCTTGTGTATCATTATCTTTCGAATCCCTAGATGTTGGGTCCGTCCTTTTGAAGGAGAGGACTTAATGGATCCTAAGAAGAGGATTTTATTGATCAATGATGATGATGTTGAGGCTGGTGCTTCATCTACATAGACCAAGTCCTTAAATAGGACTGAACAAGAGAGCCCCAAGGCCGCTGACTCGAGCTTGGTCGTCTGAGAGAAGAATAAGAAAGAAAAGGTCCCCATAGCCCCTCAACCATCCAAAAAGGGTGATGCCCCTCCACCCGTGATGTCTTCACAAGTAATGTCGGTGGTTAGGAACCCCTCATTGGACTATGTTGTTCTGTAGGGGGAGTGCCCGCGACTGATCGTGGGTAGGTCAAACAACTATCCTACAAGAAGCTGGCATCCCATGCTGCTCAAAACCTGTCACTAGTAAGTCAAGAACTCCTTCTTATGATTTTTCTTGTGGTCTTATTTGATATGGGTGGATGACTCTTTTAGGACTAATATTTTCCTTATTTGTTTGCAATTTGTGGTAGATTTTGTATCAATTTTGGGTGGTCACCTGGACCAGCCCAAAATTAATGATGAGCTCAGTGACGCTCTTCAAAAATAAAAGGAAGCCTTGGCCTTTGCCAAGAAGGACTATGAGGAGGAGAAGAAGTCCACCTGTGATGTCATATGCACACTAAAGACTGAGTGCGACCAGTTAAAGTTTGAGAATAATCAATTGAGACCGAGTGCAATCGATTAATAAAGAAAGTTGAGGACCTTTCTTCGGCTAAGGTGGTGAGCTACGAAAAAGGATATAATGAAGCCTTCGACGATGCCAAACGCCAGTTGGCGTACATACAAAAATCAAACTTTAAGAAAGGCTGGGATGCAGCCTTGGTGAGGAAACAAAATCCCAGTGGAATCAGAACTCTTTGGTGAGCACAAGGCAGGTTCTCCACCAAGATTTGGGGAGGAAATTACCAATAATGCCCTAACCGATCAAAGTGGGGATACTGCATCTAAGTCGAAGGCCTTAGAAAGTGAGGAGCAGGTGAAGAACAAGGGCACTTAGTTTAGGGATGATTTTTTCTTCATGTTCTTGTACCTTTTTCCCTATCATTGTTTGTAAAGCCTTTGCCCATTTTGGAATTATTAATGAAACTACTTTCAATTTTGGAATTATTAATAAAAAAAGATTTCTCTTTCTTGATTGTAATATTGTCGAGACACCTTGTTGAATGTTTTTTTATTTGCTTTTAATTTCTATAGTCCGTTACCGAGGACATTCCTTCCTTTGTTAGTAACTTGAATGTCCTTCTTAGTCGAGATGCTAGTGCTCAGGTTTGTCAAGCATTTGTGTCTGTTCACAAGGCTCTTAAAAGGATTACTGGTGCCTATAAGAGCTGGTCAGCCTTAGTGGTAGAGCTGAAGGAAGATGTGAAGGACCTTAGTTACATGGGCACCCTGATGCAAGAGGAAGTGAATAACTTCAAGGTTCAGCTCGCTGGGGCGAAAGACATTAGGGATGTTGTCACCCCTCTTCAATTCGAGAATGATGAGATCAATAAGAAGCTTGTTGACATAAAGGGTATTATATGAAGAGCTCATGTCAGCTATATACACCCCATCCTATGAAACTCATAAGGAACTCCTTAGGTCCCTAGCACTCACTCGTCCATCGCAAACCCTAGGTCATACTCCGAGTACTGATCTAGAGGCCATCGTGCACTTTAGGGCTCCGTTTGACTCCGATCAACTTTATTGCCTAAGTAGAGTCTCAATTAATCTTTAAAGGGATCTGAATCTTCTTTTTAAGGGTCCACCCCATTCATAAATCAGCCTTCTGGTTCAGACGAACGGTCTATTTTACTATCGAAAACCGATTTAGAGGCCACCGGGCACTGTCGGGTCCCATTTTAACCCCAACCAACTTCCTCACCTGAGAAAAATCTCAATGGATCTTTGAATATCTTTGAATCCCCTTTACGACGGTCCTAACCATACACAAATCATCCTTATAGTTCGAACAAATGATCCGTTTTACCCCGAAAACTAATCCGAAGGCCATCGGGCACTCCCGGGGTTCGTTTGACTCCTATCAACTCTTCAGATCGAATGAGACTGAATGAATCCTCAAAGGGATCTGAATACCCTTTCCAACAGTCCACCTCGTGAGAAAATGAACCTGAATGAGGCTAATTTTTTCTTTAGTATTTTACTTCATTACATCACATATCTTAATTCTATGTTTTATTATTAGTATTCGCATATACTTTATTTTCATAGAAAGACTCAAAAATAAGAAAAACAGGGTTCACTTGTAAATGCCAAGCGGTGATATTTCATTGCACTTTTTCACACTAAAAACCTTTTTCTACACATACACGTATAATAAAGTTCCCATTTGAATCTATGGGTTGAACCCCACCTCATATTGCTTTCAAACTACGTGGACTTTAATGCCCCCAGACTATGTAGGCATCTTGGATGAATCCATGGAGTTGAGTCTTCCCACCTAAATTTGTTATTTTATTCTCATACATTCATGATATATACATTTTATATGCTTGTCTGCTTGTGTCTTGTCCGATATATGCAATCGTTCCTTCATAACGATTTATGAATCAACAAGAACTTATGTCATATATTTTTATTACTATTTTGTAAATACTCCTAAGGATGAACTCACTCCTCCTTTATCCATGACGCGAGTCGAGTGATTCCATCCTTCATTGATATTATGCACATAAGCACACACATCATAGATTTCTATAGGAGAAGATTAACACATGCCCATGAGAGATAGAAAGGGCAGGATGTGTGCCTAACACCTTACCATTCATTACATAGTCCCCAAAACTTTGAACTACTTGTTTTCACAAGCATCAGTATTTCCCTTGATGCATTATCTCGAGGCAACAACATTTCTTTTTCTTTTTTTGTGAAAAATAGGTTGGCGAATCTATCTCTATTCATCTCCCCACATCGACGACGACCGAGCTCCCCTATAAAGGACGCAATCCCACCAGCACACCAAAAAAGGGAAAAAGGGAGAAGGAAGGAGAGATCCACCTCCGGAAGCCCTGACATCCGGGATGGCCAAAGTGGCGACTTCGTTGGGCACTTTTATCAAATGGACACAGAGGAAATTTGCGCACACTCAGGTATATCAAATGGCTTGTCCACACGTACCAATGAATGATTTCCCTTATAGGCAAGATATATATCGTGGAAGTCATGCCAAAGGGGGGGAACCCTTCCACTAACCCAATAATTAAATAAACCTCATATAGATGTCAAGGGTAGGACATTCATATTTAGTTTTTTTATTACCATGCAAAAGACTTTCGATATTTTGAGTTAGCATTTCCCCTAATTTTTCTCATGATTTCACCTTTTTTTCAAAACATGACCCCATCTGTAATCCTGGAAACAAGTCTAACTATGCTTTGCATATTTTTTTTTCAAAACCCATTTTCCCAGGCTCGAGTCATATCTAGCATTTTTTCTGCATTTTGGAAAACCTAATATAGGTGAGAACCTAATAAGAACATTAATAGTAATAATGTTGAGATTCCTCTCCTTCTTCAAAAAATACCAAAAACATTTTTCCCTCCTTCCGAAAATACCCCAAATATTCTCCCTCCATCTTTCAAAAATAAATTCAAACCGTTTTCCCTCTCAGGTCGACCGCGTATCTGACTTTGGCTTGGCCTTCGTTCTTCCATCAAACCACCGCGATGCTCCACCAGTTCTTTTGCTACTTCATTATTGGGATCTACGTTCATGATCTCTTCATGGAAAACGCAAAAAACAAACTGACTGTGTATCCCGATTTGATGACCATCTTAGTCCCGCTCAGTGTTAAGATTGACAACCTTCAAACTGGGGTCCATGAGATACAGTGTCACCGGGCCTAGATTCCTAAAGAACTCGAGGTTCTCTTTCCTCATGCCATGGGTCCACTCGCTCCGGAGTCTGTTTGGGTCCCACAAATATATCAGCATGCTCCGCACACCCCACCTGCCAATGGGACATCTCTAGCACAACTCCAAATTTTAAACCTTGCCCAACCAGGGGCTAACCTACCAGTACCTACAGATCCTAAATAGGAGGAACTGAAAAAGGTCAAGGAAGACCTCAAGTTATTATTAAAGAAGTTTTACCAGGTCAAGATATCCAGGAACTACATGGACTACACCCATATGTCTCCCTAACCCAAATCTATATTGACAGAGAAGCTCAATATGCCAGACATCGAGAAGTTCAGACGAAGAGGACCCCTAATTTTTCACCTTCAAATCTATCACCGAGCCATGACTCTCCGTGGTGCCTCTGAAGAGATAATGTCCCAAATTTTGCAGTAGACCTCGAAAGAAAGTTCCCTCCAATGGTTTTCCCCTCTAAGAATCGAGAATCCGTAGTTGGGAGGATGTCACACGATACCCGTAATATCGCAGTCTCATAATTTTCACATAAGAAGCGTAAACATCTATTATGCATTAAAGAATCACAATGGTAATTTATGTCTAAGTGCTTAGACATTTCAGTTTATATCATGAAAAGTTTGAGTAATTATATATATGTACTTTATATATATGAAACACAAGGGCATCTACCGTTGGTGTCTAGTTCGTTCTCTATCGTTAAGTCTGGAGGAATCCCTTATCCTAAGCGGACATCACAAAACACACCCAAGTTGGGTGAGGTCCTTACGCAGGCCATATGTACACAACCCATACCCAACGGTGACACGGGAATGTCAACGTCAACATCTACATCTCGTAGGTGACTCCTCTACGTAGTACCTATATGACCTACACATCGTTGATCCCACCAATGCCGACATGTGGTATATAATCCGAATGCGCAAACCCCCTAGTTGATAGGGCAGTCGACTAGTATGTCCACACTAATACATATTATTATCTCGTATGATATTTATAGGTAATTACTCTATAATTACCCTAAAGAGTCGAACTAAAATCCACAACATTTATAATGTATTAATAATTCATCATCTAGTAACTTATTAATTCCATTTTATAAAATAATTACTTAATCGCTAGTTACTTGTAATTATTTTTAAATAAAAAAAATGTGAGCATGTAGTGTTTTAAACAATTTTGTATGTTTAGACTATTTACAGTAATCCATCCTTCTTGATAAACCATTCCCAGGACAAACCATAGCGAGAACGCAGAGGGAAAAATCCTCAGGCGTCGCTCGAACGCGATAGGGGTCGTTCGCGCGACATCCCTTATCGCATAAACGAGGGCCTCACTCGTTCAAGAGACTTGTCGTGTTTTCTCTCCCAATTTTCTCCACTTCTGTTTCTCCTAATGATCAATTCTCAAACCCAAAAACCTTCATACGAAAACCCAGAACGATTTATTAAGAAATCAAAATTTTACTTCCAAACATTATTCCCAGGTTCATGTATTTTTAAGACTCAAATGGTTTAGATGTTTTTCCCATCTTTACCCATTATCTCTATTCATAGTAAATTATTAATTATCATGGAGTCTAAATATATTTCAGTCCATAATTTACCAAGACATCCTCTACATGAATTTATCAATTAGCATAAATTTAACTATCAAAATCTTACGGGTTCTATCATCAATTGTTCATATTTATGATACTTAATTTCTAGGACAATGTCTACAAAAATCAGTCCTCTACATGTTGTACTCTTCATCAAATCAACATATAAAATCCTATATCCCTGAAATTTAAAGAGATAATTACTATGCAATGAGAAATATTTTGGAAACACAAATTAAGCAAGAGAATTATTGCTTTTAAAATCTGTAGAAAAAATCCTCTTGAAGATCCCTTGATTTTCCCTTTGTTCTTGACCCGCCCCCCCTTTTGGTATTTCTCCTTTTTTTCCCCCATAGATGATAATCTAGGTTTTCTCTAATGATAGCGGGGGAGTGGTTTACCCCAACTTAAACACTTAATTAGTGGATAATCTCGAGTTGGGCCTAAAACCTAACTTTTCAACCCCCAAATGGACCCTAATTCGTAACCTAACTAGCTCAAAAGCTACACAACTTATATATTTATGATCCGGGACCAATTATAAATGTTTAAAACACTAAACCGAGTCTCTAACGACTCCCAAAATCTGTCTCAATTATTTTTATTTAACTTAGACATTTTATTATGTTAAAACCACGCGCGCCCATAAAATTATTTATGCGTGATTTATTTTTCACTAGCAAGCCCATTATGTCCAGTTGAGTTTTGTTTTAATAAAAACATGAATAATGGTTTATTTTAAATTTAAATTTTACCCACCCAGATTTAAATTCTTTCGATTTGATTTATTTCCAAATTAATATTAAATTATCAAATTTAAATTAGTCAAAATATTTTATTCCAAAATTACGGGGTATTACATTCTCCTCCCCTTATAACAGAATTTTGTCCTCTCAATTTTGCTAAAGCCAAACATTATGTTTTCATCCGCGTTATAACCCAAGTTTTATACCCAATTAGTCTACACTCATATCCCATGAGGTAAGAAACGACTCACGCATGCCTATCATAATATCACTGGGTGTTCATATATTCCACATTATATGAACACACATGACATTAACAAGGATGGATGGCACATATACATCTAGTTTGTACCATTTATACCAACCATATCCATACACCAAATATACCACCATATATGTACAAGAGAAAGAAAAATAATGATCTCAGTATCCGACTTCCCTCAACTCCAGACTTTTGCCAATTTCATGCGTGAGACGTCTCGCAAGCAAAATCCAAATAAGGAACCCTCCCCATACACTACTGTACGGATTATTCAGTTATTACGATCCATCGTCCCAATATTAAATGAAAGAGAAATAAACATGAATGTGTGTAGTAATAGTATAGATTTTAACTTTTTCCCATTGCCAGCTAAAGTCTCATATCGCCTGAGGGATACACTAAATCTTAATAAAATTACCCATTTAATTATGCTAATAATCATAACGTAAAATTTCCTAGGGTCTAACATCTCTCAGCTCCCGACCTTTTCTACTTTTATGCGTGGGATGTCTCACAAGTGAAATCTAAACAAGGAACCCTCTTGATACACTACTATATAGCATTGTTGGTTGCTGAGATCCGTTAGTACAGGAACCATGTCTATAATGTGCTCAATTAATTCACAAGGATCTCCAGGACCTATAGTTGTCCATTTCACCATATTTAAAACTCAAAGTGTCATAATTTTCTTTAGTATTTTCCACAGTGAAAATAAACATTAATGCCAACTTGTCACACCAAATTCGACTTTTAAATTTAATTATTTTCATAAATATCAATGGAAACCCTTGGTTTAAGCTCTCCTGAGGTAAATTACCATAACCTTACATATGAGTCATTATAGGCACCTGCCCCTCAACTTGCGGGTGAAATAATATAATGTGCAAATGAGATATCCTCTACAAAGGAGTACTGTGCACTTGTATTAGATTAGGAATGCCATAAAAAGTAAAAGAATTAGGGATCATACCATCACTGTTTATGCCGGGTCTAGCCCCTCTCCTGATGCGAGGTGATACATGGGCCCGTACAATAATTGTGACTGCTGTAGTGCTGGCGCGATTGGCACTACCACCACTGATTGTACTTGCAGTGGTCGGAACTCCCCCTGGGTTGCCTGGTGTCCTCGATTTCCCAATAACTTTTGTGCCGCTTGATTCCCCTTAGGGAATCTTCTGGAGAAGTGTCCCTTCTCACCACAAACATAGCAATTTCCTTGGAACTAGTGACTGTCTGGATGTTGCCTTTGTTGGCCCTGACTTTGATGCCCTTAGCTCTAGTGGCCTCTTTATTGTTGGACCTAGCACTGTCGGACCTCTTTGTTCCCATTATCGGTACCACTATATCTCTTATGTTGCTATGAAGGTTGAGTACCCCAAGATTGTTGGGCCTCCTGGATGTTACTCCCATTCACCCCACTAGGTTGGTTGGACATCTCGGAGTGGTGTCTCTTCCCTCCTTATCTTTATGAAATGCCCTATAATCCTGGCAATGCAGTAAAGTAGCATTCACTACCTAGTTATATGTGGTGAAATTCAGGTTCCCCAACAATAACTGTCTGATGTGGCAGACCATCCCTGCCACAAACTTCTCTATCTTCCTCTGCTTTGTGCTCACATCCTCCTTAGAAAAATAGGAAAGATCGGTAAAATCTTCCTCCTATTCTTCCACAATAAGACTCCCCTACTTAATGTCTATGAAATTCTTCTTCATCTCTGTTTTCATTGCTCGAGGATAGTACTTCCCTTAAATTTCTCCAAAAACTCATTTATGGTAAGATTGTCCCTCTCAGCCATCGTCGTAATTAACTCCCACCATTGGGGTGCGTCCCCCACCAATCGGAATGACGCTAACATCTGCTTTAGCACATGTGTGCACTCTACCATCCTTAAGTATCGTCGGTCCCTATGCCACCTACTTGCCACTAGAATATTAAAACTGCCCGTAAACTTCGATGGTTGGCTTTTAGTGAAGGCCTCTCTCGCCCTATCCCACATGTAACCTGGTTCCTATGCTAGTATAGCCATCTGCTGTGGTGGTGGCTCCTAAGGTGCTTGTGGAGGTGGTAAGTGCTGAAGCATGGCTGCCATAGACGTAGAGATTGCCTAAGACACGATGGTGGAAATTTCAGCGTGGGTAATAAGTTGTGGGGCTTGTGGTGGCTCCGGGTGAGCCTCCTCCTCCTCAATCGATGGAACTAATCGTCTTGGTCTTCCCCAATGTACGTTTTCCATCTGAAAGAAAATAAGGTTCGCAAAAGTAATTGATCATAAAGAATACAATGATTCCTAAACATAGGGCTCTAATAAAAGAACACAACACAAAATGTAACGAGCTCAAACACAGATCCTAAGGACACTAGAACCGTGCTCTGATACCAATTGTAACAACCCCCATGTTCTCAGGTAAAGGATGGTTTGGCACAATACGCCGACGATGGGTCTTATCGGTCAATTAATACCATTCTCAACACAACGTAATATAGATACTGTTAATTTAAAGGCAGATGCTTTAAAACTTCATGAATATTTTCATGATAATAAATAAACTCAACCAAAACTAACTAAATAATAAATATAATAGTAAGTAAATATCACAACTCTAGCATAAAATAAATGAATAAATAAATCATAAAATAAATGAATAAATAAATCTCAGGTTTATGCCCTTACAAATATTTCGAAAATAAAATAACTGAACTCTAGTAGAAAAGCATATAAGCTAGAGTCAATAATCTGGAAGGCTGCAAAGCATGAGATACCGCGAGGTTGGTACATCAACATTCCTGTTATCCTTGTTTATAAATAACCTAAGGGGACATTTATAATTTGGGTCAGAGCCCAAGGTGTGCAAGAATTAACTTAATTAATTTATGATGTAATAATACAGTCAATGCACAATAAATATCCCCACTTCGGCACTCACATACGTATAAAAACGCACCTCTCATCTAAGTGTGATATTATTCGCATCCTAAAAGTCCCCAAATAATAACTACAACTATGTGAAAGTTTAATAAAATGGTTAAATGATTTAAGTGTGCCGACTACATTTAATTACTGATACCCGTAATATCATAGTCTTGTAATTTTCACATAAGAAGCATAAACATCTATTATGCATTAAAGAATCACAATTGTAATTTATGTCCAAGTTCTTAGACATTTCATCTTATACCATGAAAAGTCCGAGTAATTATATATATGTCCTTCATATATATGACACACAAAGGCATCTACTGTTAGTGTCTAATTCATGTATCGGCAAGTCCGGAGGAATCCCTTATCCTAAGCGAACATCACAAAACACACATAAGGTTGGGGCGATCCCTGCGTAGGACACATGTACACAACCCATACCCAGCGTCAACATCTACCTCTCGTAGGTGACTCCTCCACGTAGTACCTATATTACCTGCACATTGTCGAGCCCACCTGTGTCGACGTGTGGTACATGATCCAAATGCGCGAACCCATTAGCTGATAGGACAACCCACTAGTATGTTCACACAAATACATAATAATACATATTATTATCTCGTATGATATGTAGAGGTAATTGCTCCATAATTACCCTAAAGAGTCCAACTATAATCCACAACATTTATCATTTACTAATAATTCATCATATAGTAACTATTAAATCCGTTTTATAAAATAATTTCTTAACTGTTCGTTACTTGTAATTATTTTTAAATAAAAAAATGTGAGCATGTAGTGTTACTAATAATTACTTAACCGCTAGTTACTTGTGTTTCTCTAAATGATCAATTCTCAAACCCAAAAACCTTCATACGAAAACCCAGAACGCTTTATTAAGAAATCAAACTTTTACTTACAAACATTATTTCCAGATTCATGTCTTTTTAAGACTCGGACGGTTTAAATGTGTTTTCCACCTTTACCCATTTTCTCAATTCATAGTAAAGTATTAATTATCATGGAGTCTAAATTTATTTCAGTCCACAATTTACCAAGACATCCTCTACATGGATTTATTAAATATCATATATTTAATTATCAGAATCTAACCTCTTCTATCATCAACTGTTCATATTTACAAAACCTAATTTCTGGGATAATCTCTACAAAAATATGTCCTCTACATGTGTTATTCTTCATCAAATCAACATATAAACTCCTAAATCCCAGAAATCTAAAGAGACAATTATTATGCTTTGAGCAATATTTTGGAAACACAAATTAAGAAAGATAATTCTTGCCTTTAAAATAAATAGAAAAAAAAATCCTCTTGAAGCTCCCTTGATTTTCCCTTTGTTCTTGCCCCTTTTCTTCCCTTTTTTGTATTTTTCCTTTTTTCTCCCATAACTGAAAATCTAGGTTTTCTCTAATGATAGTGGGGGAGTGATTTACCCCCACTTAAATAGTGTATAATCCTGAGTTGGGCCTAAAACCCAACTTTTGGACCCCCCAAATGGACTAAAATCCATAACCTAACTAGCCCAAAAGCTCCCCAACTTATATACTTATGACCCGTGACCAATTCTAAATTTTTAAAATACTAAACTGAGTCTCTAATGCTTCCCAAAATGTGTCCCAATTATTTTTATTTCACTTAGACATTTTATTATGTTAAAACCACACGCGCCCAAAAATTTATTTATGTGTGATTTATTTTTCACTAACAAGCCCATTATGTCCAGTTGAGCTTAATTTTTATCAAGACTTGAATAATCGTTTATTTTTAATTTAAATTTTACCCGCCTAGATTTAAATTTGTCCGATTTAATTTATTCCCAAATTAATATTAAATTATAAAATTTAAATTAGTCAAAATATTTTATTCTAAAATTA
Organism: Sambucus nigra; assembly: GCA_949130495.1. Lineage (NCBI taxonomy): Eukaryota > Viridiplantae > Streptophyta > Magnoliopsida > Dipsacales > Adoxaceae > Sambucus > Sambucus nigra. The sequence goes on from OX422222.1 coordinate 364,639,053, forward strand.
CGGGTATTACAACTACCAGGTTATCCAATCACTTAATCTAAGAAAACTACGCTGATAGTAAAATACCAAAATCGCTTAAAGATAGTATCCAAAAAAGATAAATGACTCGTAAATTGTTTTATAATTGCTTACTAAATACGTTAGGTGATAACGACACTCAAACCTGACGCTCCTAACAATAACACAGAAACAAATGGAATCTCTCAACAATTATCAAATTGAAACATATGGTTGGGATTTGATCTCCTAACTCCAATTGTAACTATCGGTTCTCAATAAGAAAGTAATGATCATCTAACAACGGAATCTCATAGTTGTAAGCTAATCGCTATAATCAAACGGTTTGAATTGTTTCACTGATGTAACGGTTACCACAAGACTTAATGGAATCCTAAGGATAACACTAACTAGTCAAACTATGTCATATCACTGAACAATAACGGATATGTATCATTACAAATGATCCAACAACTGAAATTATTGTTGATCTTAACAGTCCAAAATCTAGAACCAACATATGGTTTAAGTGGATACAACTAGATAATTTCATTTAGGTCACGTTTGTTTGTCAGGAAAGAAAAAAAAGTGAAACAAAAAACTTTCTTGCACTTTTACTTTTGTTAATTAGCAAGAAAGTTATGGAAAAATGGTGCTCATATTTTCCTGGGGGAAATTTTTTTTCACAAAACACATCCCATCAAAGATCTAGGATTTTGCATGAAAGTTCAAGAAAACATGATATTTTACCTTGCAAATTATTATTAGTATTATTTTTTCTATTATTATTATTATTATTATTGTTGTTGTTGTTGTTGTTGTTGTTTTTACAACTACTACGAATGTATTTACCAATAACTATTCATAATAATGCAAAATTTATTGATATTTTAACGAATTAAATGTTCATAATTTTTATATCATATTTAGTAATGTTTGATTTAAATGGATGTTTATTACATAGATTATACTTTTTGTTAATTGGAAAAAGAAAATATATTATACTTTTATATTGTAAAGTTATAACTATATGTGTTTGTATGTATATAAATTTTTATTATAATTTTCTTGTAATTTTCCTCATTTTAACCAAACACACAAAAGAAACTTTCTTTTTCCTTCAATTCACTTTTTTTGAGAATCTTTTTCCTCTCAACTTTTCTAATAAATTAGCGGAGCCTTGAGGGTTCGTGTTGTCTAGTCAAAGTATGGCAATGATCAAGGCTTGCATACCATCAGATTATAAACCTTACTATATGTACCCAGACTATGTGAGTGAGAGAAAACACTGTTTTCGTTTCTTTACAAAATTTGTTCAGAAAATAATTCAAATTCAAAAAAGAATTGAAAATTAATTTAATAAATAGGGAATTATTTTTTTAATAACAATAAATAATCCAATTTCTCTTTCAAAAATTATTTTAGACACATAATCAATTAATTTATAATGTGAAATGCATGAGTTCCTAAAATGTGTAATGTGTAAAAATGTGAAAGTATGATTTTCTATTAATGAATCAATTGACTAAAAATATACCATAAATCCAAATAACCATATGTGCTTTTCTAAACATGCTTGTCAAATTATTACCAATCTTACTATTGATTAACCTAATTACTAAGTTGACATGGAAGATATGTCTGTTAATAATCAATAAGCATAATCACACGAGAGACGACGATGTATGAGGAAAACCTAATTAGAAAAAATCTCGGATGGCCAGGCCTACACAAAATTTCTCTATAGAGAAGGTTTTATAAAAAAAAGGGTACAAATGACTTACAAAATTTGAATCCTCAACCCTATACAGATGAGTGTCTCCACACCTTGTTTTACAACACTGCACAATCCAGCATTAGCTTCACAGCATCCTCATGCCTGGAACTCCTCTGATAGCCTCAATTGTTACCCACTTGTGTGGAATCCACCAGACTGGAATATATATGATGAAGAGTTATGGGGTTTAATCTTGAACAATAATCAAGATAAACAATCTTGTATTTAGATATTAGGTTTAGAAACTATTTTCAAAATATAGAGGCACAAAAACGTTTTCGGCAAAACGAGGCTACTCTAAAATGGATAGAAAACTTAAATTGAAGTGAGTATTCGATTTGGATAAGTAAAAAACCATTTTTTTAGAAAAACATGTCATTCATTCGAATGAGAATTCACGGTCATTCGAACGACTTTACACATATCGTTGGAGCAAGGTCAAAAGTAGTTCAAATGACAAAGCTCTGTCGTTCGAATATCTTTCCAACAAGCCTCCAATGAGATGTGCTCTGGTAAACAGAGAAAACTTTTTAAAGTTCATCTAAAGCATGATTGAACAATAATATCTTCTCGCTGGAACTCTCATTCGATCGAGATTGGTTTCTCGTTAGAACAAAAATCCACCTCGTTCGAACGATATACATTTTTTTTTCTTTTTAAATGATAAATTTTCTAAAAAAAGGATCCAAATACAATAATGATTATTTTGATCATTAACTGTCATTTACCTTCGATCGCGAGAAGCATCTAGCACATCCACTCATATAGCACCAAGTATAGTTGCTTGCGTATCTCAGTTCACTGGCTTTTGTAACAAATATATATGATAATTCTAACCCTTCGTGTTTTGACCAACGAAATAAGACAATACATACATAAGACTCAACTTCAAATTTACCCTTATAAATCTCCCCCTTTGCCTATGCCAAAATAAAATACGAGACAAAGTGAAAAATGCTAAGCCAGGTCGTCAAGCCACCTATGTCCATGCCAAAACCCAAAAAAATGGACATAGAGAACCTAAGAATTACTCAGAATTAATGTTTCATTGTGTAGCTTATAATGAAGTCATGAAGGCGGAACCTACATACACGAAATAACAAATACCTATGACATATGAGAGAATAAAAAATTAGTAAAGATGGACTATGAAAACTCTTCCCCTACGTACAATAACTCTCTCCCCATTTTTGTAGAAAAAAGCATAGGGATAGAGTATATAGAGTATTAAAATATTCGGTATATAAGAGAACATACATAGATAAAGGGATAAAAGTAGGCACAATGTGCATTAATAAATAAGACAAGGAAATCATGCAACATAGTGAATATAAGTATCTAGTATGATAGAACAAAAGAATATAACCGTAAGACTGGATATAAAGAAGACCATTATATGGATAGATAAATATGAGAGGGAACCATAATCTGGATATAAAAATAAAATGGTACAATATAGCATAGAGACCATCTCAAAGAGAATAATACCCATGAAAAGTAATCTAAATAAAAAAAAAAACTATAAAAAGTAACAGTCTAAGAACTATGCAACAAAGTTTTCTCAAAATAAATAAAAAATATCCCAAAGTACATAAGATGTAATAAATAATTAGCTTATTGAGGGAGGCGGAAGGTGTGACACCCCGCCTAATAAAATACCAGGTGATCAGTTCTATATCAAATTAAATAGGAATCCCATTTGGTTCATTCTTTGCATCACCCTCGAAAACTTTTTAAAACATACTAATCACCTTCAAAAAGAAAATGTGCCAAATTTTTTCTTTTTATCAAACAACAACACGACATGTGAATGAATATAATTTAAACCATTCACACAATTAATGAGTCAAACCATACTAAAAATGAATAAATACAAGCTTTAACGAATAAACCACAGGCTACAAAACCCAAATAAAAAATATAAACCACCAGAATAATAAACTAAGAACATCATCTAACTGAAACAAATGAAAAAACTAGGGCGACATGCGCAAATGAAATACTGAGTGCATCCTACTCTAGGAATGAAATAGCTGAAGCGACTTAGTCTAAATCCTGCAACATCCACATATGCCCCTGGAATATAAATAATTATGGCGTCCCTGTGGTTGGAGACCTAAAAGGTTTTGAACATATTTTATAGCAAGGGTTAGAACCCAAAACATTTTTAAAATATTTAGCAAGTGATTAAAACTCCACAATTAAAATGCATGAATGCTCTTCATATTTAATCTAGTGTCGCACTCCCTTGAGGACCTACTCACCCCTCAACTATTATCAAACGTTTTTCTTCATAACCCACCTAGTCATCTACCTCGTAACTAGTATTTGTTATAACTCCTTCCTGACACACTACTCTAGCCTGACTATGTTTAATATATGATTCATAAGTTATTTCTCACATTAACTTAACTAATCATTTTCCATTTAAAACCATATAACATTCTCACTAGTTGTATATAACAATACAGTTCACTTCATGTATTTTACCCCTATATATTTATCAGAACCATATACGTGTATCATCATATTACAACATTCACACGCATACCGTAAATATATAACCATCCACCCGAGTAGACACTCACCGGATGTTCTCTAAAATGCTATCAATCCATGTATACTCATCCACCCGGATACCCTCACACGATTTGCTCCCCAAATCAATGAAACAAAATAAACGCAACGAAGGTGGTCATAGTTCCCTCCAAAAATGAGATCAAATCATACCCAAGATGTCTTACCCCTAACTACGAACGCTATGACCTAGGGACTATACTCACCCTACACCTCAAGACAGGGGATTCACCCACATCGCGCAAGCTCCTATGATAGAACTAGAGGGGTATATATTCCAATAAATATTATTCACAATAATATTTATAAAGCACACAAATACATGTATACTGCACAATCACCGCTTATATATATATATATATATAACTTATGTATGTCACAAGTTTGGCTCATGATGTCATCTTTATGAATTTTTTTTGTATTAACTATTTTACCCCTTATAAATTTGGATTCCCCCTCTTTTGGCACACTCTAATTTGTTTCCCCCTTTTTTTTCAAAATTCAAACACAAGGGTATAATGGTATTTTACTTCCATTGATTCTCTGCGCTAACCTCATTATCCAAATGCCCCCATGTTATTATTTTTCTCCCTCTTACTTTACCCTCTCCGTCCCTCTCTCACCAACTATCTCCGGCTTTGGAAAAACAAAACCAATCTCCACGCTCGGGATCGCTCCAAAGAGATGAGATCTCAGGTAACCCTTTTCATTTACATCTTATATTTATCCTGGGCTAACATTCAACCAATCTCTTCCTCATCTTATATTTCTCTCTCTCACTATTTGTTGTTTTTATCCACCGGATCCGTCGTCGGAACCTAATCATCGGAACAAGCAAGCATGGTCTTATCCAACTTGAAGCCCATTTCTCCTTACCCGTCTTCACCTCAGCCATGGTTTCTCCCTACAGATCCAACCTCAGCCATGCTTTGTTCCAAGGTAATCGCTGTACCATTTATCCAACTTGACGCCTTATAAATCGTTGTACAACAACAATGAACAACAACTTATGTTGTTGGTTGTAAATCGCTGTTCAACAACAAACAACAACAACAACGAACAACAACTATTTGGATCTGTTTGGTTGTAATCATTTGGGTATTCATTTATTTTTACCCTTAAACTAAGGTAATCGTTTATTTATTGGATGTAATCATTTTGTTGGCTTTTTTAAACCTAGATGTGTTTGGCTGTAATCGTTTGTGTCTTTTTGGCTGTAATCTTTTTTTTATAAAAGTTCAAGTCCCTTGATCTATAATCATCTGGGTCTGTTTGGCTATAATCATTTGGGTATTCGTGTTTCAGATTTGTAATCATTTGGGTATTTTGTATTCACGTTTCAGATATCCTTGTATCAGATTTTTGGAGGCCAAATCTCGATGGAGCTTATGTAGGTCCTTGAGAGGAGTTGGGAGTGCCTTTCGGTGTAGATGCAAACACCGGTATCTTACCTCAAATGCTTCTCTGTGCCTCAAAACAACACTGTCAAAGGGTGGGGAGTACAGTTGAAGTCAATGATGGTTTGATTTTTTTCTCTCTTTATCTCAATAAATTTATGTATGTTTATATGTAAAACATATTTGTAAAATATTTTATAGGTTTGGTTTAGAAATGTTAATGCAGTTTGCTAGTTCCTCATCTATGCACACTGGTCACTGAGGTTTTCTCTTTGTTCCACATGGTAGACGACCAACAAGAGTGGTTTGTTTGTCATTGTCGAGTTTTGCTATGCTTTGCATATGGTCGCCGACCTGCAAGGGTGGTCAAGAGACCCTATCTCCTGACTGGTTATTGCATTTTTGGATCTGATATTGAATCTGTGCGACATATTATATGGCATTTTTGGATCTGATATTGCATATGGGAGACAACATTTTTGGATCTAATATTGCAGCGCTGGTAATGAGGACCAAACATGCTCCTGACAAGTAGATTGAGGTTGCAATCGTTTTTTTATTCTTTTCCTTTTAGGTTTTGCCTACTAAAGTATTGATACTATTTGTTTGTGAATCGAGTTTATTCATACTGTTATTTGGTGAGTGATGTTGTTTATTGTGACACCTCGCCTAATTAATCCCAGGTGATCAGTCCTAAATCAAGTTAGAACAGGTTTCTCAGTTGGTTCATTCTTAGCATCACTGTCGTCTTTTTAATTACTAACTACCTAAGTGAGAAAAGTAGACTGGTGCTAATTTTTATCTTTCAATTAATTAAATGAAACTCATGCGGAACATAAAATAATACACAATCACAGTTAACTGAAATAACCATCCAAAAATAAATTACCTAACCGAATAGACCATCGGTCCAAATATTCAAAACAAGTAAGGACAAGAAAACAATCTCAACAAGTCTAACACTAATAAATGAACTGTGAGCGACATGCTCAAATCACTACTAAAGAGTCTCTATACGAATGAAAGAATGAGGCGTCTATCAAAAGCCCCGCCACATCCACATGTGCTGCAGCAACGGATACCTGGAATAGAGTCAAGCCTGGCGTCCCTGTGGCTGGACACCTAAAAGGTTTTTAAAACATTTTATAGCAAGGTTTAGTACCCAAAAACATGTGAAAACATTTAACAAATGATTAGCTTGCAGTAATAAATAAGTATGCATGCTCTTCATATTTTAGTTAGTGTCGCACTCTCTTGAGGACGTCCTTACCCATCCTCTAATGTGCACTACTAAAGCTTTCAATTATTTACCTAGGTCCAACGCTCCTGACCCAATACTTATGTTACCCTTTGCAATTAACCTACTCTAACCGAGTGTGCCTTAAATCATGATTTTTAAGTTATTATAAACATCAACTTAATTTAATCATTACCCTTTTTAATTTCATATAACACTCACACCTGTTATGCACATTATACATTTTTCACTATGTATTAATTATCCAATATATAATTATTTACCTAATTATATATTTAATCATATTGCAGTATTCACAAACATACTGAAATAACATTTAATACTAACATCCAGCCGAGTAAAAATACTCACAAAATATAAATTCTCTAAAGTGCTATCCCACTAGGTATATTCACATAACATAGTTACCCAAATCATAATCGCTCGCTAATTTGGTTAAACATACGATTGTAGGTGGTCATATTCCTTCCCTGAAAGTGAGATGCCCCTCACCCCATATAACGGACGCTATGACCTGGGAATATACTCGGCCTACTCCTCAAGCTAGGGGATTCATCCACTACGTGCAACCTCCCCCTATAGCACTAGAGTATAAAATAATAATATTCAATCACTGATATTAATGCACACACTATATATATATATATACTGTCACACTCCGTATATATATAAATATAAAATGTCCCGGCTACACCATGTACTAAATCCGTAACACAAGCCTATTTAATTTATTAAGAGTTTATGGTCCAACCCTAACTATTAATTAATTCGCACATCAATTAATTAAGTCACCTTTGGTGTCGCCCCCACCATAAATTTGGACTTACTCTCATAGCCCGAAATAACCTCACTCGAATTTTAATTCCCGACTCCCGAATTTATAATCATGACGTGTCACCCAAAAACTCCCTCAAATCCTAATTAACTTTGCTCACGATTAATTAAATTTAATATCATGTATTAATTTCTCAATAATTAATTACATAAAAATTATTATATAAATTTCCTTTTATATACATAACTGGCGAAGCTGCCAAAATCTGGCGACCATCGATCGAGGAGGTCATCGTCTTCTTCGCGAAGACAGATTCAGCCATGGACGAATTTTCCCAAACCCTAGTTTCTTCTACCAGTAACCTCAGGCCCTCTTAACCTCAATACATGTTAGAAAACTTATTAGGAACCTCCAGAATGTCCACCAACATTATTAATTCGTCTATTAACTACAATTTCTAAATTTGAGGAAAAATTCATCTTTAACCCTTAACCCATTTACACCCCAAGTTCCATCATCAAATCAGTTTTTTAATTATGCAGATATCATCCTACCAGATATGTATCAACTTATAACTATCATATTTTACATGAATTCTCACTCAAATTCGTAAATCAGATTATTATTTTCAAAATCCCATGTTTATGCCATGAACACCCAAAACGAATTTTAATCAATCACATCACATGAATATGAATTGAAAAACAGATTCAATACTATTTCAAGTTATCCACTTGCCTTAGGTTTCATAGTGTTTGATTTGGAAATGAATTCCAAGGTTGAAGATGACCCTTGTTGGCTCCCTAGTGATCCCAAAACTTCCTTTAACTGCTATTAGGGTTCCTTAACACACTTAGCCTTTTTCTAAACTCCCATCAGTCGTTTCCTTATTTCTTCTAATTTAATAATTAACATTAATCCCGTTTTTTGCCTAATGGCCCAAGCCCAAGTGACCCAAATGCCCCCGTGTGGGCCTGACTATGTCTAAAAATGTCCCGTGAACCGTTTACTACCCCCGGGTACACTTTTCCGACTATCTCGGCCCATCCGGACTCAACTGTACACTCAAAATTGGGATCCGAATTAATTTATAAAAATACTTGTCCCCCACCCCCCTTTAGTGTATACCGACTCCCGGTTGAGATAAGTACATACCCTGTCATTAATACTCGAAATGACATAATTACAATATTACTATTCACTTAGTAAGTAAGTTTTCCTTAAATATTAATCATTCACTTCCCGATTAATGTTTAAATAAAATTTCCCTAATTAATTCAATTAAAATTACGACTCACAAGTAATTTTCAATTCCCGAATTAATTAAATATTTAATGCATGAAAATACGGGGTGTTACATACTCCCCCCCTTACAAAGGAATTTCGTCCCTGAAATTAGGTTATACCTGTGATGAAAAGCTCTGGATATTGTTCCCGCATATCCTCCTCCCGCTCCCAGGTAGACTCGTCAACGTTGTGATGACCCCACTGTACTCTAACTAGTGGAACAACCTTGGATCGTAAATTTTGCTCGCTACGATCCAGAATAGCCACCGGTCTCTCCTTATATGAGTTGTCTGGCTGTAAATCAATTTCCTTGAGTGGAATGTGCCAGAAGGCCCTCTCGCTCCTGCGATATTTCTTCAGCGATGCTATATGGAACACGTCGTGTATCCGCTGAAGGTGCTCCGATAATCCCAGCCTGTAGGCTATAGGGCCCACCCTCTCGATAATAGGTAAAGGTCCCACGTACCTCGGTGCTAACTTATCCTTGTTGCCGAACCTCATCACCCCTTTCATAGGGGACACCCGGACCAATACCTGATCCCCAACCACTAACTCCACATGTCTCCTTGAAGCATCATCGTAACTTTTCTTCCTATCCTGAGCTATCCGAATCCTCCCTCGAATCAGCTCTATCTTAGTAGATTTCTCCTGAACAATCTTCGGCCCCAATAGTTTGTTATCCCCCACCTCTAACCAATAAGCGGGTGAATGACAAGGTCTCCCATATACTGCCTCGAATGGTGCCATGCCGATCGTGAATTGGTAAGAGTGGTTATACCCAAACTCTACCAGAGGAAGATATTTCTCCCAACCTCCCCCAAAGTCTAATATGCACATTCTGAGCATATCTTCCAGCATCTGATTGACACTCTCAGTCTGTCCGTTAGTCTGTGGGTGATAGGCTGTACTCAAACGTAACTCCGTGCCCATGGCCTCCTGAAAATTCTGCCAAAAGTGGGCCACAAAGATCTTGTCCCTATCCGACACAATATTTATCGGTACCATGTGCAGCTTAACAATCTCTGCTATGAATAGCTGTGCATAACGCATCGTCTCAAAGTCTGTGCGAACCGACAGGAAGTGGGCCACTTTGGTCAACCGATCCACAATGACCCATATGGAATCGTGACCCTTCTGCAATGTCGGTAACACTGTAATGAATCCATGGAGATGCTCTCCCACTTCCACACGAGAATTTCAAGTGGCTGTAGCATTCCTGATGGTTTCTGATGGTCAACTTTCACGAGCTGACACGTGGCACATTTTGAAACAAACTCTGCTATGTCCCGTTTCACTCCTGCTCACCAATACTGTCTCCTCATATCCTGATATATCTTATCCCCACCAGGATGTACTGCGAGTCTAGACCCATGAGACTCAGTCATAACAGCGTGCCTAAACTCCTCATCCTCTGGCACAATCAACCTCCCATTAAGGCATAAGCCTCCCTTCGAGTTGATCGAGTAACCCTCTGCTCCTCAGCTAGCAACTGGCAAACCCTATCCCGGTAGGTCTGATCCTCTGCCTGCGCCCTCAGAACCCGCATAATAATCTCAGGTGTGATGGACAATGCTAACATACAAGCCCTGGCTACATCATCCTCATATCGAAGTTCTCTCCACTTCGCTTTGCAGACTCCTGATATTTCCCCAGTCGGTCTTCGACTTAATGCATCTGCTACCACATTAGCCTTACCAGGATGATACTGAATATCAAACTGGTAGTCTTTCATGAATTCTAGCCATCGCCTCTGCCTCATATTCAGATCCTTCGGAGTGAAGAGATACTGAAGTGATTTGTGATCCATGAATAATGTGAACTTCTCCCCTAGAAGATAATGTCTCCATATCCTCAAAGCAAAAATGACTGCTGTTAACTCCAGGTCGTGAGTGGGGTAATTCTTCTCGTGGGGCTTTAGATTCCTAGATGCATAAGCTATAGCCCTTTCCTCCTGCTGAAGCACACCCCCAAGTCCTTGTAAGGATGCGTCAGTGTAAACCCGATACTCTAATCCTCATTTCGGTAATGCAAGTGCGGGTGCAGATGTTAACTTGTCCTTTAACTCGTCGAAAGCTAATTGACAATGATCATTCCAAGTGAAAGGTACCCCTTTTCGGGTCAGATTCGTCAAAGGGCCCGCAATCTCTGAGAATCCTTTGATGAATCGTCTGTAATAACTAGCCAATCCCAGAAAACTGCGCACTTCAGTCGGTGTCCTGGGCTGTCCCCACTCCCTCACCACCGATACTTTACTCGGGTCCATCGCAATACCCCGGTCTGACACCACGTGGCCAAAAAACTGAACCTCCCGTAGCCAAAATCCACACTTACCGAATTTGGTATAGAGCTGGTGATCCCGCAATGTCTGTAACACTATACGCAGGTGCTCTGCGTGCTCCTCCTCGGTGCGCGAGTAGATCAGGATGTCATCAATGAACACGATGACAAACTGGTCGAGAAACTCTCTAAAAACCCTATTCATGAGGTCCATGAACACTGCTGGTACATTGGTGAGCCTGAATGGCATCACACTGAACTCATAAGACCAATACCGCGATAGGAAAACGGTCTTAGGAACATCCTCCTCTCGGATACATAGTTAATGATACCCTGACCTCAAGTCGACCTTAGAGAAGTAAGACGCCCCTCTCAACTGGTCAAATAGATCATCAATCCTAGGTAACGGATACTTATTCTGTATCGTGGCCTTATTCAGCTCTCTATAGTCCACGCATAACCGTAGTGAGCCATCTTGCTTTTTCACAACCAACACCGGTGCACCCCACGGCAATGTACTCCACGGAATAGAGTCCAACGGAATCACTACTTCCTGTGAGGTTTCCTCCTTGATGTAATGCAAGTGTGTGCGCGACCCTCCCTCAGGTAGCGGTATTACTATCAGGAACATCTCCTGTCCCGGAATGGAGAACACTACTGTCCTCTCATAACAATCTACAGTCGTCCGATATCCTACCAAACAATCCATACCCCAGTATGACATCGTACCCCTCCATATCTAACATTAAGAGGTCTACTGCTAAACTAAGTCTCCCAATACAAATGTCCAAACCCCGAAAAATTGAGTGGATCGTAGCCCCGCAGCCTACTGGCGACTCTACACACATCTGAAGACTACCCGTGGTCTCTAGTAGTCCGGGCCGTTTAGAAAAATTATTTTCAATGAATGAATGCGATGCTCCCGTATCAAAAATAATACTACCCCCATAACCATGAATGAGAAACATACCCTTAACTATTGGCGGCGCCTGCTGTGATGGAGGATTAGAAATATCCCGGACGTTATACACACACCCGTAATGCATCTGTCCCTGCTGCTGTGGGCGGGTGGAGCTGGTGCTACTGGCGGCATCTGCCCCTGCTGCCCTATTTGGGCACCTTATTGATGGCCTCTGCCCCTTTGCGGGAACTCCCTCTTGAAGTGTCCTAGCTGGCCACATACAAAATAGTGTCTCTGACTATTCCCCTTTTGTTGGCCCTGATGTGGCTAGACCTACTGGCCTTCCCCGTTGTTCCCTTGGCCCTGACGGCCTTGAGGATCCTGTTGTTGCTGATTTGGGCCCGACTTCCCTTGCCTGAATCCCTGACCTCCCGGTCGGGACCCACTAGTTCTAAATCTCTTGGCCTGACTCCCCTACTGGATAATAATCTATTGCTAAGTACTACTCGTGTCACCACCAGTAACTGCCTTGCCCTGCTAGCTCGGCTCACCTGTTTTCTTACTCCCCTTCGCATGGAAACGATGATCGTGGCAATGAGCAAGGGCGTCATTAATGACATCTGTATAAGTCATTAATGTCGGATTCCCAATCAAATATTGCTTGATCCTCCAGGATAAGCCATTCGTGAATCTTGACTTCTTCCGCTCCTCGTCGCTCACCTCATTTGGCATGAAGTTCGCCAAACGGGTGAACTCTTCCTCATAGTCTGCTACTGACCGGTCACCCTGTACCAACTCACTGAACTTCTTTCTCATCTCAGCCTCTACTGCTGGTGGAAAGTATTTGCGATCGAACCAAACCCCAGATTCGGATGTCGTCATCAAATTTCGCTCCTCAGCGGTGGTAACTGACTCCCACCAATGTAAGGCTGCCTCCGACAGATGAAAGGAAGTAAGCATCTGCCTTTGCACATCGGCACACTCTAGCATATGGCGCTGAACATTCTTCTTACAGTCACAAGCCTCCCCCACATCGGTGCTACCTCGAAACTCAGGTGGGTGACCCTTCTGAAATGTCTCCCTAATTCGCTGCTAAGACGGTGGCCCCACTGGAGCCTGGACTGCTGGTGCCACTAGAGGTGGTGTCTGGGGCTATGGAAAATGAGTTACCATAACTCGCATCACTGTCTCGACCGCCTGGGCCACTATCACTGCCACCTGAGTAGTAAAAATCAACTCGGATGGGGGGGGGGGGGTGGCAGCATCTGTGGCTCTTGATGAGCCTCTCTCACCTCATCCCTAGCCTCAGCCCACTCTGCTCTCTGCCTCTTGGGTGGCATCTGAAATAGATTGAATTGTATAAGTACATAATTTACACAATAATATACACAACAGAAATATGATATCTCACAAGTGGAAAATGAATCAACAGTCCTAATAATCGGGCTCTATAACAATCGAGTGCTACGCTGAAACATAGAAAGCCGCCCAGATCCTAAGGACACTAGAACCTGAAGCTCTGATACCATCTGTGACACCCCGCCTGATTAATCCCGGGTGATCAGTCCTAAATCAAGTTAGAACAGGTTTCTCAGTTGGTTCGTTCTTAGCATTACTGTCGTCTTTTTAATTACTAACCACCTAAGTGAGAAAAGTAGACTGGTGCCAATTTTTATCTTTCAATTAATTAAATGAAACTCATGTGGAACATAAAATAATAGACAATCACAGTTAACTAAAATAACCATCCATAAATAAAATACCTAACCGAATAAACCATCGGTCCAAATATTCAAAACAAGTAAGGACAAGAAAACAATCTCAACAAGTGTAATATTAATAAATGAACTGTGAGCGACATGCTCAAATCACTACTAAAGAGTCTTTATACGAATGAAAGAATGAGGCGTCTATCAAAAATCCCGCAACATCCACATGTGCTGCAGCAACGGATACCTGGAATAGAGTCAAGCCTGGCGTCCCTGTGGCTGGACACCTAAAAGGTTTTTAAATTTTTTTATAGCAAGGGTTAGTACCCAAAAACATTTGAAAACATTTAACAAATGATTAACTTGTAGTAATAAATAAATATGCATGCTCTTCATATTTTAGTTAGTGTCGCACTCTCTTGAGGACTTCCTTACCCCTCCTCTAATGTGCACTACTAACACTTTCAATTAATTTACCTAGGTCCTACGCTCCTGACCCAATACTTATGTTACACTTTGCAATTAACCTACTCTAACCGAGTGTGCCTTAAATCATGATTTTTATGTTATTATAAACATCAACTTAATTTAATCATATAACACTCATACATGTTATGCACATTATACATTTTTAATTTCATATAACACTCACACCTGTTATGCACATTATACATTACCCTTTTTAATTTCATATAACACTCACACCTGTTATGCACATTATACATTTTTCACTATGTATTAATTATCCCATATATAATTATTTACCTAATTATATATTTAATCATATTGCAGTATTCACAAACATACTGAAATAACATTTAATACTAACATCCAGCCGAGTAAAAATACTCACAAAATATAAATTCTCTATAGTGCTATCCCACTAGGTATATTCACATAACCTAGTTACCCAAATCAGAATCGCTCACTAATTTGGTTAAACATATGATTGGAGGCGGTCATATTCCTTCCCTGAAAGTGAGATGCCCCTCACCCCATATAACGGACGCTATGACCTCAGAATATACTTGGCCTACTCCTCAAGCTAGGGAATTCATCCACTATGCGCAACCTCCCCCTATAGCACTAGAGTATATAATAATAATAATATTCAATCACTAATATTAATGCACAGACACACACACACACACACTATATATATATATATATACTGTCACACTCCGTATATATATATAAATATAAAATGTCCCGGCTACACCATGTACTAAATCCGTAACACAAGCCTATTTAATTTATTAAGAGTTTATGGTCCAACCATAACTATTAATTAATTCGCGCATCAATTAATTAAGTCACCTTTGGTGTCTCCCCCACCATAAATTTGGACTTACTCTCATAGCTCGAAATAACCTCACCCGAGTCAAAATTCCCGACTCCCGAATTTATAATCATGATGTGTCACCCAAAAACTCCCTCAAATCCTAATTAACTTTGCTCACGATTAATTAGATTTAATCTCATGTATTAATTTCTCAATAATTAATTAAATAAAAATTATTATATAAATTTCTTTTTATATACATAACTGGCGAAGCTGCCAAAATCTGGCGACCATCGATCGATCGACACCAGGCCTTCGATCGATCGATCGAGCAGGTCTTCATCTTCTTCGCGAAGACAGATTTCGCCATGGACGAATTTTCCCAGACCCTAGTTTGTTCTACCAGCAACATCAAGCCCTCTTAACCTCAATACATGTTAGAAAACTTATTAGGAACCTCCAGAATGTCCACCAACATTATTAATTCGTCCATTAACTACAATTTCTAAATTTGGAGAAAAATTCATCTTCAACCCTTAACCCATTTACATCCCAAGTTCCATCATCAAATCCGTTTTTTAATTGTCCAAATATCATCCTACCAGATATATATCAACTTATAACTATCAGATTTTACATGAATTCTCACTCAAATTCATAAATTAGATTATTATTTTCAAAATCCCATGTTTATGCCATGAACACCCAAAACGAATTTTAATCAATCACATCACAGGAATATGAATTGAAAAACAGATTTAATACTATTGCAAGTTATCCACTTTCCTTAGGTTTCGTAGTGTCTGATTTGGAGATGAATTCCAAGGTTGAAGATGACTCTTGTTGGCTCTTTAGTGATCCCAAAACTGCCTTTAACTGCTATTAGGGTTCCTTAACACACTTAGCCTTTTTCTAAACTCCCATCAGCAGTTTCCTTATTTTTTCTAATTTAATAATTAACCTAAATCCCGTTTTTTTCCTAATGGGCCAAGTCCAAGTGACCCAAATGCCCCCGTGTGGGCTCGGCTATGTCTAAAAATGCCCCGTGACCCGTTTACTACCCTCGGGTACACTTTTTCGACTACCTCGATCCATCCGAACTCAACTATACACTCAAAATTGGCATCTGAATTAATTTATAAAAATTCTTATCCCCCACCCCCCTTTAGTCTATACCGACTCCCGGTTGAGATAAGTGCATACCCTGTCATTAATACTCAAAATGACATAATTACAATTTTACTATTCACTTAGTAAGTAAGTTTTCCTTAAATATTAATCATTCACTTCCCGATTAATGTTTAAATAACATTTTCCTAATTAATTCAATTAAAATTACGACTCACAAGTAATTTTCAATTCCTGAATTAATTAAATATTTAATGCATGAAAATACGGGGTGTTACATTTATGTTTATGTTTATGGAAATACCTAAAACAATCCGTATCTATTTGTTGACTGCTCAAGGTTTTTCTATTGACCTTTTTGTTTCTTTAAAGTATCGAGTTTGTTGTCTGTATATTGAATTTGATTATGTATTAATGAGATGTATTCAAATAAATGATTTTGTATTAATGAGTGGACTTGAATAGTTGATTTATAATATTTACTGACCTATTTAGATTGTTGTATTCAATTTGTTTTCCTATAAAATAGTTCTTAATTATAGATTAATATGTTGGCAAATCAAAATGAATAGGAGATAATATAAGCTCTTACTCTACAGTATAATTACCATTATCAAACTAATTAACGTTGAAGTTATTTTTTATAAAATTTCTTGGAATAAATTATGATTTTTGTTTTTCTAATTCATAAATGCAACAAAGGTCGAAGCCCAGCCAAAGGCGAGTACATCAAAGTAAGGTTAAGCCTAAACAAAGTTGAGTACAGGAGAGATTAATTTTTTGGGATAAAACCATCTGACTTTATGATGTATAATATTTTCCAAATTGTGAAGGTTATCTATTTTGAAAATAAATGTTGCTTTTAATTTATGCCTTTTTCGGTATATTTCCTATACACTTTCGATTGTGATTTGGGGCTAACTGCATGATACTAATTTCGGTGGAATAATTTCGTGTTTTGTTTCATGTTCATGAGATGTTATTGGTTTTTATTTTTCTCTAAATTACACAATGTTAGTATGTATCATCCAAAATGTGATTGAGACTATATGATATTACAAAATGCGATTTAGTTTCATGTGCATGAAATTTTTTAAATCATAATTGCATATAACAATTGGTTATTTTTGTAGAAATTTACGAGTTTATTAGTTTACTAGCACTGTATTTGGGTTAAATATGTTGGAACGGGGTATTGTGAAGGCCAAGATGAAGTTTTATTAGATGAATTTAGACTTTTTAAATATTGTTGAATTGGTCATTATCCCTTAAACAGGGTGGATAGTCTAATAAACGAAGGAGACTATGTCCAAATTTTTTTTAAAAAAAATTGATACTTTGCTCCGATTCTATGTAATTGAGTATATTTGGATTATGTTGCTTATATAATGTCCAAAACGGGATATTTATTTTGTTGGATTAATTTTTTATTTCTTAAAAAAGGTGGATAGTGTTATAAACAAAGGGAATTTTGCCTTTTTTTTTTTTTTAAGTGTTTACACATTTGTATTATAAAAGAAATTTTATGGCTAAAATTTAGATGATTCAATACTTTGAAAATATACACTTATAATATATAAAACATTTATTATTTATATTATACACGACTTTATACTTTTCAAAATTATATGCTTGCCTTTATTGGAAATTTTTGCCATTTCGCGCTTATGTACTTTTGAAATCTTTGTCGCTTCGCGATTATGTACTTTAAAAATTTTCAGCGTTCCTTCAGGTATGGTCATACCCTCGTATATATATAGACTAGGGTGTACCCGTGCCGATGTCACGGTGATAAATTCATTCCCGTGATATTTTGTACCCATGTCGATGGCATGACGATAAATTTATTCTCATGATATTTTGTATTCTAAACGTGTCACCAATAACGCAAATATAAATATTATTGATCATTCCATGGTACACTTAATTGGCACGATTAAGCACGTTGATCCAAATTTATAAATTTAATTGTCATTGTAAGTTACCCTTATACTCTCATAACATTTCAAAATTTACTGAACCAAATTTTATAAAGAAAGTTGAATTCCAAGTACTTTATGTCATGTTCGTTTTATAAAGAGATTTACTTGCATAAACATGTCATGTTCGTTTCCAAATTTTAACTCGTTTTAGTGGTCTAAGTGAGTTTTTATTTTTTATATAGATTAAATTAATAACATAAAAAATTGAAAGTTCATTTTTTAAATAATAAAAACTTCTAATAAATTCACGATACTTAATTGTTACATATCAAAATTCCAAAAGAATTTTCTTCCATCTAATGCGAATATAAAATTAGACACCAAAACCAATGCAACTGTAGTAAAGAGAATGGGAGAATGGGCAGTGTTGTTTACAAAAGCAAATGGGAGATGTTGTTCCCAACACAGATGGGTACCATGTTTGAGCAAATTAATTTCGAAAGCATGAGAAAGTTGTTTTAATTTCTTTAAACCAAACAAAACAACTTTTCTCAAAAGAAAAACGTTACAATATCAACAGGAAAAAAGTCTTGCTAAACACACCAGGTGTAAGAACCGGATTAGTACCAAACCGGTACTACCAATTGATGAGTTGTCACTCTTTCATTGGGTGTTCTTTTTTTTGAGAAAATATGGTATAATTTTTAATACGGTTATTTGACTTTATTTTTATTTTAAAAAACTATTTTAATATAAAATAACTTTTTGATAAATTAGAAAAAAAGTATTATTAAAAAACACTATTTTAATATAAAAAAATAATTAAAAATAAAAAAATATTGAATAAATAAATGTTTGCAGGACTAAATGAGTTAAAAATAATTAAAAATAATAATTCTTATTAGAATGATATGGGTTAATTAAGCCGAAATGTCTGAATACCTCTTTAGAATGGCAAAACTTATATTATAATCACAAAAATTAATGAATACATGTAAAAGACAAATGATGATATAAGAATAGAGAATTAATATAGTTACATAAAGATTGAACCCACATAACTTACGTACCAAACTTCACTCACATAAAAGAGTTACTAAACCATAAAAAGTAGTTGCATGTATTACTTTTTAAAAGACATTAGAAATAAGATTTAAAAAAATGCATTTTTCCAAACGATACGAAATTGACTCGAAATTGACACGAGTAGTCTGTGTTCGTGTCATGTTCATGTCAAGTTTTTTTTACACGAAATCGTATCGTGTCGTGTCCGTGTCAAAATTATGAGTCGTATTATTCGTGTTATCGTGTTAATCATGTTTTTATTCGGATTTTCGTGTCGATTTATGTTTAATTTAGTGTGAAATTTAAGAAATCGTGTTATTCATGTCGCGTGACATATTCTGTCGTTTTTATTTGAGTCGTGTTCGTGTCAACTAAAAAAATACGAATTCGTGTCGTGTCGTGTTCGTGTCCGAAAAACCCTTTATCGTGTCGTGTCGGCATGAAACACGGCCTAAAAACACGAATTTTCACCCCTACAAAAATACATGGTTTAAACTATTTAAACCAATACATCAAACATACGCTTTCATTCTAACAATTAAGATTTATGTCAACTCTTCACATCCTCATTGGATGAAATAAAGTAATAGATGAGATCACTTAAATACAACAAAACATAAAGAAGCTGTTAAACCCTTTAAAGCAAACATAAAAATAACTTTCACGTATCTCGTGGGCAACCTCCATCATTAACTCTCTTGTTAAAAAAATGCGGTCAACTAATCAAACAGAGTAAACCTTTTAAGGCAAACTTAAAAATAACTTTCACCTATCTTGTAGGCAAACTCCATCATTAACTCTCCTATGGAAAAAAAATGCGATCATCTAAAACGCATCAAACAGAGTAAAGAAACCCACTAACAGTGGAAAGCACAAGAAACTTTAGAATATAGAATAAAATCTAAAAAAAATTAATGCAAAAATTCAAAGGGGAAAAAACCCACCATTCTTGAATCGAGAAATCCATCCATCACTCAACCAAAAAGATCAAATACAAATCTGTGTAAAAGAGACCACCATAAGATATTGGATCTTTAAACAATGTGCATATTTCAGAGTACCTGTGTAAGTGCTGCCAAGAGCTACTTTCTTTCTCAATAATTCCGGATCTATAAACAATAAAGAGTAAACACACATGCATTCAAACCTTTAACCCAAATCTTAAAGTGAAAGAACTACAAACATTAAACCAAAACCACCAAAAAATAAAACCAAAAGTTTCAACAAAAAAGTAGGTAGGTCTGCTAATCCAGTCACTCACACACGCATTTACACGTAAAAAATGATTTGACCGAAAACATTTTACTGAGAACCAACCAAAACATTACAGAGTAATGGTTTAGAGTTAGAACCATGGTAAGAACCAAAACAGATGAACTAGGTAAGAACCCAAAACGAAAATGATTTGATGAACAGGTGTGTTACCAAAACTGGGTTTTGACGAACAGGTAAGAACCCAAAAACCTTTTGATGTCTCAGGTTTGATTGCAACCAAACAAAACTCCAACCCACAAAAGCATATATATTCCGTAGATAGAGAGGGAGAAAAAGGGTTCTTACCAGTGGCTATATATTTCGTAAATAATGGAGGTTGCTATGTTAGTGAAAACCCCAATTCTTCTTGCCGGCGGTTAAACCAACCGGAGTAGTCAGATAATGGAGGTTGCTATGTTAGTGAAAACCCCAATTCTTCTTGCCGGCGGCTAAACCAACCGGAGTAGTCAGATTCGCTCTTTTCCTAATGGTTGTTCCAGATCATCTGGGTAGTGGCACCTCTCGTCATGGCAGCTCGGAGATGGGATTCGAGAAAAAAACACCTGCTCAGAAAGAAAGCAACGAAAGGAGTTCAAAAAATGAGTTCCAACAAAAGGAGTTCCAAAAATGAGTATACCCAAATTTATATAAACTCACGCTACCGAGATCTAAGAAATTGGGATTTCGGCTTACCTTAACCGAACTCACACTACTTAAAAACCAAACTCACCATTGTCAACGTATCTGAAATGAATGAATATCGGAGGGGATGGAGAGGAGAGGTAGGGATAAGAGAGAGAAAAAAATACCATGGATTGAGGCTTGTCGTGGGTAAGAGAGAGAGAGAGAGATGAAGACTAAAGAAAAAGAGAAGTGATGGGTACTTTATTTACTCCGTACCAGCGTGCCTGTACATGGAAGATTTCAAGTACCAATTTGTTTCTTGAGCCTTGTTCTTCTATGGTAAAGCAAATCATTTAGGACCGTTAAGATCAAAATTCCAAAGATTTAAGAGGAACCGTCAGTTGATAAAGACCAAATCAATCAGATTTAATCTCAGCCATCAATTGGCCTAGACAAAAAAACCCCTCCTCCTTTATTTTATATATATATATATATATATATATATATATATAATCCCGGCTACTCCATGCACAATTTACTGTAACACTAGCCTAACATTCCTAGGTCTATATACCGACTTGTAATTTTGATAATTCCCACATTTTTTTATTTATCACTTGAGTTGTATCACCCCACTAAATTACCTAGACTCATTCCTTCGGTCTGAAATTTCATATTGTAGAACTTATTCCTCAAATTCCAAATTGTCATTCGTACGTAGTATGTTTCTCTCATATACTCACTGTACTTATTACTTAAGTTTTTTACTCATTATCGTATTTATATAGATTTTCACACAACTCTAAGGGCCCTAGTTAACCCTTCAATATTTTTCATTAGTTATTCCCATCGTTACTACTGGTCATAAACATAGGTTCACTCATCACTACGTTGCCCTTCTCGAATTTCATTCATTTATCAATTACGGATATTTTCTCAATTATCTCAATACTTACTTGTCTGACTTTATGTAAACCTAATCTCCACTTTAGGCCTAATGTACTTATTATAGAACAACAATCACAATCAATCAATCAATCTAGGCATCCTCCAACGGAATAACAATTAAAAATAACGTTTCTTAAAATTTTCCCCATGAAACTTCCCAGATTTTAAAATACAGTTTTGAGGCATTTCAAAGTCGTTTTTTGAGAAAACGTATCAGAGAACAAAATTTAGAAAACATGATTTTATACGAGGCAACGTGGACAGAATAGCCATTTTTGAAACCAAAACGTCGTAAAAATAGTTTCTAAAATGATGGTTTAATTTACCCAATTTCATTGACTTCTTCAAATTCAAGAAGTTGTTCTACAATTCAATCCTACTTATCAAAACCCAATTTAGATATCAAACCAACCCAAAAACCATATAATCTTATCACACCTACTATGATATGAATTGAAATCTGCAATTAATTTATCAATTTGAACCACTTGCCTTAAAGGGTTCGTAGGGTCTGAATCCTTTGATGTAGATGATGATTATTTGATGAAGAACGCATGCATTTATTGATGATTATGACTCCCAAGGTTTCTCCAATTGTTCCCTCTTTTCTTATCTACTTACTTAGGTTTTCTTAAATGATTTATGCCTGCCACACCCTCTCAATTTTAGGGTTTGTTAAGTCAATCCCGTTTTTGGGCTTCTGGGCTTTATTAAAATGGCCCAAACACTCCCGTCTGAGCTTGATTATGCCTAAAAATGCCCCGAGACCCATTTACTATCCATGGGTACTCTTTTTCGACTATTTCGGTCCATTCAGACTTAACCGTACACTCTGAATTGTCATCCGAATTATTTTATAACATTCTCCAATTTTGGACCTAAAAAAAATGCGACACAAAAATAATTCGAATAATTAAATCTCAATTCGCCAAATTAAATAAATCCTCTAATTTAAATAAATTCTCCAAATTATAAATTTAATTTCTCCCAAATTAAATAAATTATATTTCTCCTAAAAATAATTAAATTAAAAGTCCTCGAATTTACGAGGTGTTACATACTTCCCCTTTACAAAGGAGTTTTGTCCTCAAAATTTAGACAAGCCTAGTACTGCAAAGCCTCGACTAGCTCCCTAATCACTTACCCTTAGTATCGTTACACATATTGCTTAAGAGAATATATTTAACCAGGGATCCCATACATTCTGTACCCCGTGCTTAACCGCACAAATAATACCCGACTTTTAATAGCCTTAAATCATACTATCACTTTGATCTCACAGTCTACGTATGTATATATTAACCAAGGTACCAAACCTATGTACTAATGACCAAACATATACCTACTTCCAACGTTGCGCTAAGTTTCATGCGTGGGACGTCTCACAAAGCAAAATCCAAACAAGGAGCCCCCCGATACACTGCTGCCTAACATTGTCAGTCGTTGAGATCTGTTAGGTCCTCGGTCCATAGCACGCACCCCCAAATACCCATCTCTTGGAATAAAAGTATACACATCCGCTCTTATGCTAAAAAAGACAACATATAATACTGCACTCTTACTATCACTAGTTTCCTTGCACAAAAATAAATTTCGAGCTACATCTCCCCGCTCGACAATAAGTCTATCAACCCTGAGTCACATCAGTAACGTCCCTACTCATCAGGGTGAAATATAACAATACGAACATTTTCTTATAAGTCTATTATGCAACACACCATATATATATATATATATATATATATATATAATAGACCTTCTTTCAGGTGATAACTAACACAAGTAAATCATATCTCGAAATAGCGAACTCAAAGTCTCACTATACTATATACTATAGCCCAAACATCCTGGCATAAATATCACTAACGACTCGTACGAAAAATGATTATCTCAAGCTCAGCTCTGCACTTTCAGCATGGATAAATCATATAGGCATTCTCGATTACCCTATAATTTGCAATTTATTTCTTCCCAACATAGCCCCACCGATTAACTTGTGGTGCAAAAGTTCTCTCAATGCTTCCTTCGCAGCACTGCCCAGCTCTCCTGTCCATATATCGTAATAGTTCTCAGCTAAAAGTGTTTCCTCTACACGTTCAAGAATTCATCATTTAATCCAATGTCCTAGCATCCAATGACGTTTCTCAATTCCCGTTATTTATTAAGGCTTATGCGTATAATCCTGTCACAACAAAGCCCAAAATAATTTTTCCCCACGCACTATTTCTTAGCATTATCGGTCCTCCATTTTTGTAGAACCAAAGAATACACCCGGGACACTCAAACCCTGTCACTATAATCAAAAGTCTAATAATTGACTCCCGTATTTCAAAAGTATTCATATACTACTGCGCTCGCAATATTACTAAATCCTCAGTGCTAAATTAATAACGAGCTAAATCTCTTCCCTCCAAGGCAACCCGACATACCCTGAATCTCATTAGTAAGAGTTCCTATGCACTCGAATTCAATATAAGTAGACAATAGTACTCTGAAGTCTACTTCGCAAAATATCGTCGTGAGCTCAAGCCTCTTTCAGGTGAGACATCATAAAACTAATATACATCCTGCCCTGGAACAATGAACACTATAGACTTACTATAACCGCCATCCATCGTGAACCAGTCTGTACCCAAGATAAAACCATACCTCGAATATCACCTCTCAAAACAAACTAACCTCATAAAAATATATATCATCTCAGTGTACCCACCCGCTCCCTTATAGGTGGAACTGAAGAGCGCCCCGATATTCTATGGTAAATATAGACATACTGTAAGGACACAAGTCTCCGATTATGTCTTAATGTAGTGTTGGCTCAATTTCGGACAAAAACATTTGAGTTATAGGATAATGTTCAAATGTATCCATTCAATCCTATGATGTGATTGTTGAAGACCTAACAGCTAAGATTATAAAATTTCATCATATGTCGGGTTTAGTGTGTCCCGTTTCTAGGTCGACAACATTAGTTCCAATGCTCCTAAGGCATGAATGAATTATATATATATATATATATAGGAGCCTGGAAATTTATTGGATGTATTTTATAATGTTTTTATAAATACTTTTAACGACTTTGTATTAATCAGAAAATATCTTTAGAATTTTTCATATAAAGTTTTGGACTTAAAATGAATATTTTATTTTCTGATACGTCGTTCTAAATGCACTAGAATCTCGTTCGAATGAGATTACCATGTCGTTCAAACGAACTGGCATCTCGTTCGAACGAGATTGCCATGTCGTTCGAATGAGACTTCTAAATAAATTCCTTTTTCACCTCTGGAACATCGTTAGTAAAGTCGTTTGAACGAGAATGTCATTCGAAAGAAAAGTCGTTCGAATGAAATTTGGCGGGAACAGGTATTTTGGTAGTTTTTGACGGCTTTCCCACTTTTCCCACTACTTTTTCCCCACTAACTTTTGACAGACTTATCTAGTGCAGGAACCAATCTTTTCTAAGTAACTTTTCACATTTCTCCATTTCCTAGAGAGAGTTTTAGAGAACTTCAATTCCAAATGAAAAAGTTCAAGTTTTGAGTGTTTTGTTTTTTTTAGAAAAATCCTTAAACACTTTTGTTTACACCCAATAGTTTGTTTATCCATGTTCCTTAATATATATCATTGCTTGGGGTTTTGGCACCAGTTTTATCTCTACCTTTTGAAGAGTGTTTGGGTTTACTTCTACATCCCACAAAGAAGAAGTTCGTTTGCTGTGACATACCCACTTGGAGAAAGGCTCCTTGTTCGGGTGGCGGTCATCGAGAAAAGTCCTATTGGGGGATTCCAAGATCGTGGTGGACCTCCGTGGTTATTCTCTAGGTAGAGGTGTGTATAAGAAGGAGGGTCGGGAGTTGGAAGGAGTCAAGTCGAGTGTTGTAAGTCTTTTTATCTTGTACTTGTGAAACCGTACTTAGTGGATTTGAGGCTAGGATCGTCCGAGGTTTTTTCTCGTTATGGGTTTTTCCTCGTACATCGCGGCGTAGTGGTTTGTGATTTATTTTATCTTGATATAGCACCTAGATGCATGCTTAGGGTTAAAGGATAAAATATGGTTTAAATCACTACTCATGATTATGTTGGTGTTAAAATTAATTTGGGTAAATTTTAATTAATTTAGTTCAAGTCATTAATTTTATGGGTAAAAATTTGGTTTGGCCTAATTTGCAAAAATGAATTAATTATTGTGTTAGGAAAATTTCTAGTACTTGGGTTGAGTTAATATGTTTAAGTGAATATTTAGTGTTGTCTAATTTAACATTCACTTTGTGTTTTGTTTATTTTAATTTGAAAGAAATTAAAATTAGTTGATTGTGTGTGTTTTGTTTAGCCATCTTTATTCCGCATCTATAAAAGGAAATTACATTTTGGTAAAATTTAAATTTGGGGGCCTCGTGTTCGAAAAATTGGTATCAAATCCAAAACGATAAATTACTTCGTTATGACCTTTTTAAACATTTTTGGCTAAAATGGAATTTTCCCCATTTTCAAAATTTCCTATTTTCGATGGTTCTAATTACGCGTATTGGAAAGCGCAGATGAAATCAACACTAAAATCTATCGACGAGAGGGTTTGGTTGTCTGTCGTTAATGGGTGGTCCCCCTCTACACATTTGGTAGATAATGAGCATGTCCCAAAACCCACCGATAGATGGAGTGAGAATGAATTTAAACTTGATAATTTTAATTCCCGAGATTTAACTTCCTTATTTAGCGCAGTCACACCGGATGAATTCCATCGCATTATGACACGTGAAACCTCTAAAGAAGCTTGGGATGTTTTACAACTCACTCATGAAGGAACTAGTGTCGTTAAAGTTTCTAAACTCTAAAACCTCACCACTCAATTTGAAACCATCAAACTGAATGAAAAAGAAACTTTTGATGAATTTTATGCTAGACTTTTCGACATAGTTAATTCATCTTTTAACTTGGGAGAGAAAATACCCGACAACCGTCTAGTAAAGAAAATTTTAAAGTTCCTACCCGATAGATTTATTCCAAAAGTGACCGTTTGAAATTCTTTACCCACTTTAGCCTCTACGAAATTAGAAGAGCTCGTAGGGGATTTACAAACCTATGAACTAGACATGTTTCCTTCCAAAACTGAAAAGAAAATAGAAAAGATTTTTGTTTATCATTTGTGTTTTATTTATTACTTTAGGTTTTATGAAAAATACAAATGATTTTGTTTGTCTTTTGAGTAAATATTTCGTTTGGTTAAAAATTTTAAAAACTCAAAAATATTTTTATTTTGTGTGTATTTTAGTTTAACACACTTTATGTGGCATATACTTGTGTTTTGAATCCCTTCTTTTTAGCTCCCATGTGGCTAAAACTTCTTGTTAAGATTTTCAATCCTTAAAATGTTCTTTACCATGCTTACATGGAGTAGTGGGATTTTGTGTTGCTTAAATGGATTCTATTTTTATATGCCTCAATTCACACATGCACGAGCTCTTTTGAAATTTTAACTTCATATGTATATTTGATCTTTGTGAGGTGTTCTCCTATCAATTTAGTCATCTACTCTTTATGTGACCTAGGAGGACTAGTGCATGTCGAAATCCGTTGCACGTGCGATTTGTGTGAGCCATAAAAAGATATATATAAATGTGCACGGGGAAGGGCTCCGAAAGAAAATATCATCCTTTGCGAGTAAGCCACCATTTAGAATGGACCTAAAGTAAATACATGGTCCAAAGGCCTAAAAATAAAATATGGCATTAAAAGAAAAATATTTTTCCAAGGCCAATTTTGTTGAATTGATATATTCATTCAAAACTATATATGCTTATTGAGGGAGATTGGATGATATATCAACGGTTTGCATAATGTCCATTTATACTAGTTGTACTTTCAATGTCATGACTCTTTTGGTTTGTAGAATCATCAAAATTCTAGGCTTGTATGCATTGTGTATGTTTGTTAATTGAGTTCAATTATATTGTCATATGAGGCTATATTCAAATGTGATAAAGTTTTCAATCGAATGAGAACTCCATGAACATATTTGAAGTGTTTGGGTATAAATTTAATTGTTACTAGTTCAGACCCCTACACTTTCATTTCCATATGACACACTTTTGCCATACGAGTGTGAAAAGCTTATTATATTTTGTGTCATTTGTGTGTTTATATCTATATATATGTGCATGTGCGGTATTGGTATATTTAGAGTATGTATATATATGATATTTCTTTTGTCTTTTCCTTGCTTTCTTGTCCATCTATGCTTCTACTTCATAATTGGTATCTATCTTGTTACATGTTTGTTAATATCACATGCTTAATATTTCATGTATCATATTGGTATCATTTTATTGCATCTTAGTTGGTATCCTTTATTATTTGTATGGATTAGTTATGCTTTTTTTGACCATATGCTTTCATGTTCTTATCACTTTAAGCTTCATCGTGTGCAAATTAGTGTATATCCGTTGTCTATTCCTGAACAAAAATGTGGAGATTGATAGGGGAGAAATGGTATCTAATCCTATTATAATCGTATCTTAGTTTGGGACATTTAACTTAGATTTAAAAGGGGAGAATTAATTTAGGGGGAGTATTTATTTTAATTGCATTAAATATTTTGATATTCCCTATGCGTTTGATAGTTTGCTTAAGTGTGTAGGAATTCTTCTAAATGGCAACTTTCATCGGCAAAGATATTGATCCTTGGGTTTTGAGTCAAGCTATGTATTTTTATTTTGGCATGGGATATTTTTTAGTCTAGTAGAGCTTGACGGCCCTTTAGGATTTTTGTTTGGTTTTTGTCCCGGAATAACCAAAGAAGGAGATTTGCAAGGACACAAGTCTCCGATTGAGTCTTAATGTAGTGTAGGCTCAATTCCGAACAAAAAATATTTGAGTCATAGGATAGTGTTAAAATGTATCCATTCATGCCTATGACGTGATTGTTGAAGACGTAACGGCCAAGATTATAAAGTTTCATCATATGTCGGGTTTAGTGTGTTTCGTTTCTACGTCAACAACATTAGTTCCAATGGTCCTAAGGTATGAATGCATTTTATATATATATATAGGAGCTTTGAAATTTATTGGGTTTATTTTATAAATTTTTTATAAATAGTTTAACGACTTTGTATTAATTACAAAATATTTTTAGAACTTTTCATAAAAAGTTTTGGACATAAAATCAATATATTTTTTTCTGACAAGTCGTTCGAAACGCACTGGAATCTCGTTCGAACGAGATTACCATGTAGTTCGAACGAACTGGCATCTCGTTCGAACGAGATTGCCAGGTCATTCGAATGAGACTTCTAAATAAATTCCTTTTTCACCTCTGGAACATCGTTACTAAAGTTGTTTGAACGAGAATGTCATTCGAAAGAAAAGTCGTTCGAATGAGATTTGGCGGGAACATGTATTTTGGCAGTTTTTGACGGCTTTCCCAATTTTCCCACTACTTTTCCCCCACTAACTTTTGAAAGACTTATCTAGTGCGGAAACCAATCTTTTCTAAGTAACTTTTTCACATTTCTCCATTTCCTAGAGAGAGTTTTAGAGAGTTTCAATTCCAAATGAAAAAGTTCAAGTTTTGAGTGTTTTGTTTTTTTTAGAAAAATCCTTAAACACTTTTGTTTACACCCAATAGTTTGTTTATCCATGTTTCTTAATATATATCATTGATTGGGGTTTTGGCACCAGTTTTATCTCTACCTTTTGAAGAGTGTTTGGGTTTACTTCTATATCCCACAAAGAAGAAGTTCGTTTGCTGTGACATACCCACTTGGAGAAAGGCTCCTTGTTCGGGTGGCGGTCATCGAGAAAAGTCCTATCGGGGGATTCCAAGATCACGGTGGACCTCTGTGGTTATTCGCTAGGTAGAGGTGTGTACAAGAAGGAGCGTCGGGAGTTGGACGGAGTCAAGTCGAGTGTTGTAAGTCTTTTTGTCTTGTACTTGTGAAACCGTACTTAGTGGATTTGAGGCTAGGGTCGTCCGAGGTTTTTTCCCATTGTGGATTTTTCCTCGTACATCGCGGCGTAGTGGTTTGTGATTTATTTTATCTTGCTACATCACCTAGATGCATGCTTAGGGCCAAAAGATAAAATATGGTTTAAATCACTACTCATGATTATGTTGGTGCTAAAATTAATTTGGTTAAAGTTTAATTAATTTAGTTCAAGTTATTAATTTTATTACTTAAAATTTGGTTTGGCCTAATTTGCAAAAATGAATTAATTATTGTGTTAGGAAGATTTATAGTACTTGGGTTGAGTGAATATGTTTAAGTGTATATTTAGTGTTGTCTAATTTAACATTAACTTTGTTTTTTGTTAATTTTAATTTGAAAGAATTTAAAATTAGTTGTTTGTGTGTGTTGTGTTGGGCCATCTTTATTCCGCATCTATAAAAGGAAATTAATTTTTGGTCAAATTTAAAATTGGGGGCCTCGTGTTCCAACACACACTAGTGATATTAACGATATCTCTACTAAACTCGTTTCTCATGCGAATCTAGTACAAATACATTATTGTGACTTGCTCGCGTCACATAAAACAGACCCCAATCATCTCGGGATAAAACCCATAACTTCAATTGCCAATAACACTCGCAGTTCAAATGGTTCGTGGACATAACACCCTCGTCCAAACCAAACCAAAAACTTCTCTAACTATTGCCCCTGCTCGGCATCCCTCTCCGTGTCATTCCCCTTTCCCTTTTATCTAGATCCACCGACCATGTCGAGGTTATCCTTCTCGTGGACCTAGTAGTTTTGACCCGAATTTCTACCCCCTAATGTCCCTTTGGCTCTGCTAGTCCCATGGAACTTATTGATGGCCCTAACAGAACCCACCGTCAATTGGTAGAAATTATATTGATCTCGATCATTAGTCTGGGTCGTCTACTGGGTATTCCTTCCCTTAGTGCCTCACTAGCACTGAAAAATCAAGTCTTACTCTTCTGATAGATTCTCTAACTCCCTTAGCTCCCTTATCATTAGATCATTGATACAAATTGTAAATGTACAATCTTGACTACAACGACACCACTCATCCTAGCAGGATCTCCTACCCACGCTTGTATATTCTACCCGTGGGTCTATTATCAACTTACAAACCCTTTTTGATTCTTTATATCCCTCTCATCGGTTATGAAGTTTTGAGAATTTCATCAACTTCCTTCACATTTGGCCACTGTCCGACCCCTTTTGGAAAAAGTACTGAAATCTCCCTTTCCTCTCTAATTAAAAAAATGATGAGAACAATAGTAATAATCTGCACCCCAAATTCCTTGTTATACATGGTAATTTTCCCATAGATATGTTGACTGGCTCCCATCAACCTACGTTGCTCCCATGAGCAAACATCTTTGCCCGAATTTTTTTACTTGAGTGTCACTACACTCCCCCACATATGATCCCAAATGGATGTTCTCTTTCCATTAGTACATCACCCTGTCGCACTTTCCTCGAATTCTAGTGGATTGTTCTTTTGAAACGAAAAATTCTTCTTCGACCCTCGGTCTTGTCGTCTACACTTGGTGGGTCAAAATTTGCACCATCGTCCTTCATGACGATTCTTGGGGAAGCTACTACACCCCAACGGTTACTCCAACGTCAATTGTTCGAACAATAATTGTGGTGACTCCTACTACGTCATTGATCCTAGAATACTCTATGGCTTCTGCTGAGTCCTCCCTGTTGTAATCCTTCTAACGTCCCACGCTTATTGATCTATAATGTTTGATTTGTCACGCTCGACTGAAGCCATATATGAATCACATCAACTATACTTTATAGAAGGAGAATGTAAGTCGACCCTATAATAAGGCTCTATATCAAAGGACACTAAACTAAAACGGGAAAAGCCGAATATATCCAAAGGACACTAGAACCTGATGATATGATATCATCTGTGACACCCCTCCTAATAAAATACCGGGTGATTAGTCCTATATCAAATTAAACATGTATCTCATTTGGTTCATTCTCAGCATCACCGTCGAAAACTTTATAAAACTTGCTAACCACGTAGTATTAAAAAAGAAACGCTGCCAAATTTTTCTTTTTATCGACCAACAACACAACACGCGGATGAATAAAATTTAAACCATTTACACAATCAAAGAGCCAAACCATACGAAAAATGAATAAATACAATCTTTGCCGAATAAACCACCGTCTACAAAACCCAAATAAAAAATATAAACCACCAGAGTAATAAACTAAGTGCATCATCTGACTGAAACGAATAAAAGACCTAGGGTGACACGCCCAAATGAAATACTGACTGCATCTTACTCTAGGAATTAAATAGCTAAGCGACGAGGTCTAAATCCTGCAACATCCATAAATGTCATAACCCTGGAATAGAAACAATTATGGCATCCTTGTGGATGGACACCTAAAAGGTTTTGAAAATATTTTATAGAAAGGATTAGAACCCAAAACATTTTAAAAATATTTATCAAATGATTAAAATGCAACAATTAAAATTCATGAATTCTCTTCATATTTGAGCAAGTGTCACACTCCCTTGAGGACCTACTTACCCCTCAACTATTGTGCACACCTAACGCTTTTCTTTATAACCCACCTAGTCATCTACCTCATAACTATTCCTTGTTATAAATCCTTCCTGACAGACTACTCTAGCCCGAGTATGTTTAATATATGATTCATAAGTTATTTCTCACATTAACTTAACTAATCATTTTCCATTTCAAACCATACAACATTCTCACTAGTTATATATAACAATATAGTTCCCTTCATGTATTTTACCCGTATATAATTATATCAAGCATATACACGTATCATAATATTACAACATTCACATGCATGACGTAAATATATAACCATCCTCATTTTCTCTACAATGCTTTTAATCGATGTATACTCATCCACCCGAATACCCTGACACGGTTAGCTCCCCAAATCAGTGAAACAAAATAAACGCAACGAATGCGACCATATTTCCCTTCCAAAATGAGACTGAATCATACCCAAGTCGTCTCACCCCTAACTACGGGCGCTATGACCTGGGGACTATACTCACCATGCTCCTCAAGCCAGGGGATTCACCCATATCGCGCCACCTCCTATGATAGCACTAGAGGGTTATGTATTCCTATAAATATTATTCACACCAATATATATAAAGCGCGCGCGCGCACACACACACACACACACACACACACACACACACACACACATATATATATATATATATATATATATATATATATATATATATATATATAATTTATCCCGACTACTCCGTGTACCATTTACCATAAAACAAGCCTAACATTCCCCAGTTCATATACCGACTTTTAATTTAAATAATTCTCACATTTATTTACCCAACTAAATTACCCAGACTCATTCCTTCGGTCCGAAATTTAATCCTATAGAACTTATTCCTCAAATTCTAAATTATCATTCGTACGTAGTACGTTTCTCTCGAATACTCATTGTACTTATTACTTACGATTTTTAATCACTATCGTATTTATATGAATTTTCACACAACTCTAAGGCCTCTAGTTATCCCTTCATTATTTTTCAGAACTTATTTACGTTGTCACTACTCGTCATAAATATATGTTCACTCATTCTCGAATTTCGTTCATTTATCAATTATGGATATTTTCTCAATTATCCTAATACTTACTAGTATCACTTTATGTAAACCTAATCTCCACTTTAGGTCTAATGTTCTCATTATAGAAAAACAATCACAATCAATCAATCCAGGCAACCTCCAACGGAATAACAACTAAAAATGACATTTACTAAAATTTTCCCCACGAATCTACCCAGATTTTTAAAATGCAATTTTGAGGCATTTCAAGGCCGTTTTTGGAGAAAACCTATCAGAGAACAAAATGTAGATAACATGATTTTCTACGAAGAATCGAGGACATAATAGCCATTTTCGAAATAAAACGTCGCAAAATAGTTTTTAAAATGATAGCTTAATTTACCCAATTTCATAGACTTCTTCAAATTCAAGAAGTTGTTCTATAATTCAATCCTACCCATCAAAACCCAATTTAGATATCAAAACCACCCAAAAACCATATAATCTTATCACACCTACTATGATATGAATTGAAATCTGGAATTAATTTAAGAGCAAGTTTAACCACTTGCCTTAAAGGGTTCGTAGCGTCTGAATCCTTTGGTGTAGATGATGATGATTTGATGAAGAAAACACACATTTGTTCTAGATTTTGGCTCCCAAGGTTTCTCCAATTGTTCCCTCTTTTCTTCTTTACATACTTAGGTTTTCTTAAATAATTTATGGCTGCCACACCCTCTCACTTTTAGTGTTTGTTAAGTTAATCCCGTTTTTGGGCTTGTGGGCTTTATTAAAATGGCCCAAACACTCCCGTCTGAGCTTGGTTATGCCTAAAAATGTCTCGAGACCCATTTAATACCCTGGGTACTCTTTTTCAACTATTTCGACCCATCCGGACGCAACCGTACACTCTGAATTATCATCCGAATTATTTTATAACATTTTCCAATTTTTTACCTAAAAAATTACGACACAAAAATAATCCAAATAATTAAATCTCAATTCGCCAAATTAAATAAATCCTATAATTTAAATAAATTCTCCAAATCATAAATTTAATTTCTCCCAAATAAAATAAATTCTATTTCTCCCAAAAATAATTAAATTAAAAGTACTCGAATTTAAAGGGTGTTACAGAAGGTCATCTCCATCATTGTTCAGCTCCTCTCCATCTCTAAACGAATTGGATTTCCAAAGTTTCTTTGCATGTCTCATCTCCTCTGTGTGTGACATCAACATTAACTCCATCCATATCCATTGATCACTTTCCCGGGTTAGTAGGGAAATAATATCGTCCTGAAGACTACACTACTCTGCTAGCTTGGCCTCAATATTCTAACGATCTTATATAACACGCAAACAATCCTCCTGCTATTGTGTAGATACAGACTGTACCTGTCTAGTCAACTATTGAATTGTAGGTGAATTCCCAGAATGATAGGATGAGGAGTGAGTTAAGGGATCGGTGAACCCCGAGGTAGGGGAAGCTGGCTCTCTGAACAAGCGAATAATCCCGACGAGCACTAGGGGAAGATGTCTCTTTGAATGGCAAATAGAGTTCGCGTCAATGATAAAAATGGAGCTCATCCGGATCTCATCGGGATGAAGAGGAACCCCAACAGTAAGACAAAGACGCGTGACTAATATCCCATAAGGTAGGGCTGGTCGAAGGGGGGTGTACCGCTATTTGGCACGAAGGCCTTAAAATAGAGAATAATACCAAGAAGGTCGATGATAATCCTATGCCTAACGGGGTGCATGAAGTAGACGATATCATCAAAATTTTGGGTGAATTTGGTGTGTGGGAGAAAGGACGAGCAAGTGACCTAATTAAGGATTCGATAATTGAGATGGTAATAGGTGTGATATAAGGTGAGGGTGTTAGGCCGGGAGCCACTAAAAAGGATCAAAATGATAGTATTCATATGAATCCTCTCCTCCGAGGTCTACGGGAAGGTAACATCGTGTGCCCTAGGAATGTTCAAGATAACGACCACATTATCGAGCATCACAAGAATATTGAAACCTCTAACGATTGAGAGAATGGAAGCAGATGAACCGAACATATGATGATAAAACTATTTAATGAGATCTGAAAGAATCATATCTTATATGGAGAATAAAGGCTCCTACCCATGACCATCGAAACATTGAGGAAGATTAGTTTAGGTAACTCATCAACTAGAAACACACACTCTCGAACGACCGATAGATATAGAATCTTAATGTAGAGTAATGGTCATAATTAGATCTAATCGCCCATTGGAAAGGATAATATGTTGGACGACTCGCCTGGGCGGCTTGTGCATGAGACGATGAGGAGGAGGTTTTGTAGGAGTCGCATTGAGAGTGGAACGACGTTTATGACCACCCACCATAGGAAAATACACGAGAATAGGAAAAGGAATAAGGGCTCTAGAGTTGGAAAATATAAGAGGAAAGATAACCCAACACATGCCTAAGAACCTAAATTCGATAATATTCTAACCGACCCCCACGAAAACCAATCCAATTAACACAACATCAGCAAATAGGATATATATAATCAGCACAAAAATGAATGACTAGTTCCTAACAAAAGACACGAGTGGCATAGTACCATTTCAATAATATATTTGAATAATTAAAAGAACTGAAGATGGTAGTCTTTCACACACATTATTTTTGGATTTAATTATTATAAAATAATCTGGAAAAATTCCCCCGAAAAATTATTGAGAGATATGGATATGGGAGAGCTAGACAAATAATGTATATATACACAAAATACTGAGATTTTAGAGACAAATCAATGGATATATACAAAAAAATGAGAACACACACATTTATGTCAAGAAATAGATAAAAAGAAAGAGAGAAAAAAAAAGAGGAAGAAAAAATTATACTTGAAAAGTGATGAAGATACCCAAAAAGAACTCCTAGGGAAGAACACAAGTGTGAATTACAAGACCAACATAATGTCGGCACTAGGGAACACGAAATCACTCCAAAAATAATTGAGCGAAGATATAGGAGATCAAAAATAGAAATGGGTGATTAAATAGTTAGGACAAGATGTAAGGAAAAAATGGCAAAAATGATTAAAAGAAGAACCCTAAATGACCAACGATGCTTTTTTAATCTTATTGGAACGAAATTAACGGATCGTTCGAATGAGATAAGGATCTCAATGGAACAAAAGAGGATTTTTTTCAAACGAAACCTCAATTTAGTTCGAACTATCAAACGAGCTTCCAATGAGACATCCTCTATTTGAAAGTCTAATTTTCTAATAATGAATTAATTAACTAAGAATATATTAGAAAGCCAAATGACCATCTGAGCCTTTCTAAACATACTTGCCAACTTATTACCAATTATATTCTTGATTAATCTAATTATTAAGTTGATATGTAAGATAATTTCGATAATAATCAATAAACATAATTACACGAGAGGCGATGATGTACGAGGAAAACCCAACTGAGAAAAACCTTGAATGGCGAGGTCTAGACAAAATTAACTATAGAAAAGTTTTAAAAAAAAGACACAAATGACTTACAACACTTGACTCATGAAGCCTATGAGGATGATCATCTTCACACCTTTACTTATAGCATTGCACAATCTAGCATCAATTTCACAACATCTTTATGCCTCAGACTCCTTTGACACCCTCAACTGTTACCCACTTGTGTGGAATCCACCACACTGAAATATACATGACGAAGAGTTCTAGGGTTTAATCGTGAACAACAATAAAGATAAACAATCTTGTATTTGGATATTAGGCTTATAAAATATTTTCAAAATATGGAGGCTCAAAAACTTTTTCCTCAAAAAGAGGCTACTCTAAAATGGATTGAAAACCTAAATTGAACAGAGTAACCGATTTGAATAGGTCAAAAACAACTTTTTAGAAAAATGTGTCATTCCATCGAACAAGAACGCGGGTTCGTTCGAACGATTTTTCACATCTTGTTGGAACAAGGTTAAACGTCGTTCAAATGACAGAGCTATGTCGTTCCAACAACTTTCTAACAAGCTTCCAATGAGATGTGATATGGTAAACAAACAACGCTCGTTTGTAGCTCGTTTGAAGCATGATCAAATGAGAATATATTCTCATTAGAACTCTCATTCGAACGAGATTGGATTCTCATTAGAACGAGAAGGCCATCTCTTTAGAATGATATAAATAAAGAAAGTCTTTTTAAATACATTTTAAAGATAAATTGCCTACAAAATTATCCAAATACAATAATAATTACTTTGATCATAAACAGTCATATGCCTTAGATATTGAGAAACGTTGTGTAAGAGCATATATTTTTCATTGATCATAGCTTAGGCTTACATAATGTTTTAGCATATTCATTTACTATTTTACTCGAGATGAAAAGAAGATCCGAAGATCCAAAATCTCCAACTTTCAAGTATATCCACATCATAAAGGTATAATGCTATTAAGTTTAAATTTATTGCTTAAATTTATTTTGGAATGTTTTTTTTTATTAAATCTAGAAACATGATTTTTTTTAATCTCGAGGCAATTTTCCTTAAATTTTTTTCAAAATGAGCGTATCTCGTTCAAACGAGATTTGGTTTTCATTTGAAGTGGTCGTTTGAAGGTTTCTTCGATCGGATATGTCACAAGGGCGTACTGCTTTACCTCATTAGAAGTCCGTTCTCATTCAAATGATATTACGGCTTCGTTCTAACGACCTTGGTTTCGTTCTAATGACCATGATGTCATTCTAAGGAGGTTCTTTCCTCGTTCAAATGAGACTCAAATGTCGTTCAAATGAGTTTCTGCCTCAATATATTATAAAAGGATTTTTAGACTCAGTTTTTTGGAGGACTTTTGACAAAAATTAAAAGCAAACCTGTTTTCAAAAGTTCCAAATCCCAAAGTTTCACCCTTTGTTGACAAGATCCAAGATTAATAAATCATATACTTTGAGATCTTGTTTGGTCACCTTTTTATGTTTCTTTTATCTTGAGTGTAACACCCCGTATTTATGTGCATTTAATATTTAATTAATTCAGGAATTCAAAATTACTTGTGTGTCATAATTTTTATTGAATTAATTATGACAATATATATATATATATATATATATATATATATATATATATATATATATATATATATATTAATCGGGGAGTGAATGGTTAATATTTAGGGAAATTTAATTACTAAGTTAATAGTAATAATTTATTTACGTCATGTTGGGTACTAATGACGGGGTATGTATTTATCTCAGCCGGGAGTCGGTATAGACTAATTTGGGTGTGAGATAAGGATTTTTATAAATTAATTTGGATACCAATTCTGAGTGTACGTTTGAGTCCAAATGGGATGAGATAGTCGAAAAAGTGTACCCGAGGGTAGTAAACGGGTCACGGGATGTTTTTAGACATAGCCGGGCCCACACGGGAGTATTTGGGTCACTTGGGCTTGGCCCATTAGGTCAAAAACGGGATTTAGCCTAATTACGTAATTAAAAGAAAAAGGGGAACGACTTATGTGAAATTAGGAAACACTTAGTGGGAGAGGAAAACCTAAGAGGCAATTAAAGGCAAAATGGGGGACAAAGGAAAGAGCCAAAAAGAGGTAATCTCATCTTCAACCTTGGGAATTCACAACTCCAAATCAGACCCTACGAATCATAAGCCAAGTGGTTAACTTCCTTTAGCATTTAATTTGCATTATGATTCATATTTATGTGATGTGAGAAATCAAAATTCGTTTTGGGATTTAAAGGGTACAAACATGGGGTTTTTGTAAATCAATATTCTGATTTCTAAATTGTG
Organism: Sambucus nigra; assembly: GCA_949130495.1. Lineage (NCBI taxonomy): Eukaryota > Viridiplantae > Streptophyta > Magnoliopsida > Dipsacales > Adoxaceae > Sambucus > Sambucus nigra. The sequence goes on from OX422222.1 coordinate 364,678,586, forward strand.
TAGAAATTGATGTATAATCTGAGATTGTATATATACCTGGTAAGATGTGTAAACCTAGATAAATTAGAAACTAATTTGAGATAATGAATTGATGTATAGATGGGTTAACGAATAAAATGGAATTTTCCCCAATTTATTAAAACAGTAGAGAACGAAAATTAAACGGTGTTTGTGGACTTTATGGGGGTCCCTTATGAGGTTGTTGGTGTATTTTGTTAAAGAAAGGACTTGGTTTAGACTGTAGAAGAAGTTAGAGTTTTGAGTTTTTCGTCCATGGCTGAAACAGACAATCTGGGGAAGACGATGACCTGTACGATCGATCGATGGTCAGTAAATTCGGGCAGTTCATCCAGTTTATATATATAAGGGGAATTTAAATTAAATTTCCTTTCTATACCTTATGTAATGAGAAATAAACATAGGGATACAATCTAATCAATTATGAAGGAAAATTAATTAGGTTTTGAAGGAAATTTATATGTGTCACACTATGGTTAAATTTTTGGAAAGAATATTTCGAAATAATTAAATACGGATCGAGTGGATGAGTCCGAGTATATGGCTTGAGTGATACCAAAGCATTAAATTTATTTAGAGTGAAAGCTAAATAATTTAGAGTCGGGTACTATTTTATTTTGGGCCATGAGAGTAAGTCTGAATATATTGGTTGGAGCGACACCAAAAGTAATTTAATTAATTAATGTGCGAATTAATTAATAATTAGAGTTGGGCCATAAACTCATAATAATTTGAATAAGCTTTTGTTACGGACTTAGTACACGGTATAGCCGAGATAATTTATTTTATTTATATATATATATACGGTGTGCGATAGTATATATATATATATATATGGTGCGTGCATTAATATCAGTGGCTAGATATTATTATAATATCGACTCTAGTGCTATAGGGGGGTTGTGCCTAGTGGATGAATACCCTAGCTTGAGGAGTAGGGCGAGTATATTCCCCGGTCATAGCATCCATTATATGGGTGAGGATCATCTCACTTTTAGGGAAGGAATATGACCGCCTACAAATATTTATGTATTAATCAATTTAGTGAGAAATTCTGACTTGGGATAACTAGGTTATGTGAATTTACCTAGTGGGATATCACTTTAAAGAATTGACATCCGGTGAGTTATTACTCCGGAGGATGTTTACTATTAATTATTATTTCAGCATGTTTGTGAATGTTGTAATATAACTATACATATATAATGAGGTAAATAATTATATACGGGTAAATTAATACAGGCCGTGAATTGTATTATATATATATAATGGGTGTGAAAGTTATATGAATTTAAAAAGGGAAATGATTAATTAAGTTAATGTTAATAATAACTTAGAAATCATAATTATGTCACATTCGGTTACAGTGGGGTGGTTGCAAGGGGTTATATTAGTTATCTAGTCATGGGATAAATAATTAGGTAAATTAATTAAGGCGTTAGTAGTGAACATTAGAGAAGGGGTGAGGATGTTCTCAAGGGAGTGCGGCACTAGCTAAAATATGAAGAGCATGCATATATATTTATTACTGCAAGTTAATCATTTGCTAAATGTTTTCCAAGTGTTTTGGCTACTAACCCTTGCTATAAAAACTTTTAAAAACCTTTTAGGTGTCCAGCCACAGGGACGCCAGGCTTGACTCATTCCAGGGATCCGTTGCTGCAACATGTGTGGATGTTGCGGGAGTTTTATAGGAGCCTCGTTCTTTTCATTCTTAGTGTAGAGACTTCCTATCAGTTATTTGAGCATGTTGCTCACAGTTTATTCTGTACTTATGTCAAACTTGTTGAGATTTATTACTTGTCTTTACTTTTGTTGGATTTTGAACCGATGGTTTATTCAATCTGTTAATTAATTCTGAATGGTTTATTTCAGTTAATTGTGATTGTTTATGTTATTCTGTTTCCGCATGAGTATTTCATTTTAGTTAATGAAAGCTAAAAATTGGCACCAGTCTAATTTTCTCACTTAGGTGGTTAATAATAAAAAGGCGACAGTGATGCTAAGAATGAACCACCTGAGAAACATGTTCTAATTTAATTTAGGACTGATCACCCTGATTTAATTAGGCGGGGTGTCACAGATGGTATTAGAGCATCAGGTTCTAGTGTCATTAGGATCTGTGCGGCTTACTACCTTTAGCGTTCAGTTGATATAGAGCCTATTATTAGGACTCTTGATTTATTTTCCGCTTTTGAGATATCGTATTTCTGCTATTAGTTTTTGTATAAATTGTGTGCTTATACAATTCGATCTATTTTCAGATGCCACCTAAAAGGTGGAGAGAGGGGAGGACTGAGGCTAGGAATGAGCTCCGGGAGGCTCATCAAGAGCCACAGGTACCGCCACCAACATCTCCACTACTCAGGCGGCAGTGATAGTGGCACAGGCAGTTGAGACAACGATGCGATCTATGGAAGCTCATTTTCCACATCCCCAGGCACCACCTCCAGTGGCACCAGCAACTCAGGCTGCAGTGGGGCCACCGTCTTGGCAGCAAGTTAGGGAGACCTTTCAGAAGGGTCACCCACCCGAGTTTCGGGGTAGCACCAATGTGGTAGACGCTTGTGACTCGAAGAAGAAAATTCAGTACCATCTGCGCATGCTATAGTGTACCGATGTGTAAAAATAGATGCTTGCTACGTTTTGTCTGTCGGGGGCAGTTTTACAGTGGTGGGAGTCAGTTACCACCGTTGAGGAGCGATATTTGATGACAATATCTGAATTCTGGGTGCAGTTCGATCGCAAATACTTCCCACCAGTGGTAGGGGATGAAATGAGGAAAAAGTTCAACGAGTTAGTACCGGGTGACCGGTCAATGGAGGATTATGAGGAAGAGTTCACACGTTTGGAAAACTTTGTGCCAAATAAGGTGAGCGATGAGGAGCGAAAGAAGTCGAGGCTCATGGATGGTTTAGCCTGGAGGATCAGGCAGCACTTAATTGGTAATTCAACATTGGTGACATATACAGATGTCGTTAATGTCGGCCTTGTACATTGCTAGGATCATCGCTTCCATGCTAAGGAAAGAAAGAGAGTAGGGGAGCCGAGCTAGTAGGGCAAGGAAGTTACTGGTAGTGACATGAGTGGTACTCAGCAGCAGACTAGAAGTCAACAGGGGAGTCTGGCTAAGAAATTTTAGCCTGGTGGGTTCCGATCAGGAGGATAGGGGCTCAGGCAGGGGCAGCCGGGCCCAAATCAGCAGCAGCAGGTTCCTCAGGGCCGTCAGGGCCAAGGGAATAATGGGGGAGGCCAGCAGGTCCAGCCACGTCAGGGCCAACAGGGATAATAGGGCCAATGATAGGGGGACGGTCAGAAACACTAATTTATCTGTGGCCAGCCAGGACACTTCAAGAGGGAGTGCTCGTACAAGGGCATAGGTCATTAGCAGGGAGCCCAACAGGGGCAATATGGACAGATGCTGCCAGTAGCACCAGCCCCACCCACCCCACAACAGGAGGGGCAAATGCACTACGGGCATGTGTATAACGTTCAGAATTTTCCCAATCCTCCAGCACAGCAGACACCGCCAGCAGTTGAGGGTATGTTTTTCATTTATAAACATGAAGGTAGTATACTTTTTAACACGAGAGCATCGTATTCATTCATTAAATGTAATTTTGCTAAGTGGGTCGAGTTACTAGAGACTGCAGGTAGTCTTCGTATGTGTGTAGAGTCACCAATAGGCAGCGGGGATTTGATTCACTCGATTTGCCGGGGGTGGACATTTTAATTGGGAGGCTTAGTTTAGCAGTAGACCTCTTAGTGTTAGATATGGAGGGGTACAATGTCATCCTGGGTATAGATTGGTTGGCAGGTTATCGGGCAACTTTGGATTGTTACGAGAGAACAATCGTGTTCTCCATTCTAGGACAGGAGATGTTCCTAATGGAGATGTCGCTACCTGAGGGAGGGTCAAGCGCACACTTATACTACATCGAAGAGAAAACCTCGCAAGAGGTGGTGGTCCCATTAGATTCAATATCGATTGTGAGTGACTTTGAGGATGTCTTCTAGGAAATACCAGGGTTGCCACCTAGCAGGGAAATCAAGTTTGTAATCGATTTAGCACCGAGGATGAGGCTGATTGCTCGAGCACCTTAACGTATGTCCCCTTCAGAGATGCGTGAGTTGAGAGAGCAGATTTAGCAGCTCCTGGGTTAGGGTTTCATTCGGCGGAGTACATCACCATTGGGTGCACCGATGTTATTTGTGAAGAAGAGGGATGGTTCACTTTTGTTATGCATTGACTATAGGGAGATGAACAAGGTGACGATACGAAATAAGTATCCGTTACCTAGGATTGATGATTTATTTGACCAATTGAGAGGGGAGTCTTACTTCTCCAAGGTCGACTTGAGGTCAAGGTATCATCAAATGCGTATCCTAGAGGAGGATGTTCCTAAAACCGCTTTCCTGTCGCGCTATGGGTCTTACGAGTTCAGGGTGATGCCATTAGGGCTCACCAATGCACCAGCAGTGTTCATGGACCTCATGAATATGGTCTTTAGGGAGTATCTCGATCAGTTTGTCATCGTGTTCATTGAGGACATCCTAATCTACTCGTGCACCGAGGAAGAGTATGGTTCTACAGACACTGTGAGATAACCAGATTTATTCCAAATTCGAGAAGTGTGGATTTTAGCTGCAGGAGGTGCAGTTTGTTGGCCACGTGGTGTCAGACTGGGGTATTGCGGTGGATCCGAATAAGATGTCGGTGGTGAGGGAGTAGGGATAGCTCACGACACCGATCGAGGTGTGCAGTGTTTTAGGATTGACTGGTTATTACAGGGGGTTCATTAAATAATTCTCATAGATTACGGGCCCTTTGACGAATCTGACTCAAAAAGGGGTACCTTTCACTTGGAGTGATCATTGTCAATTAGATTTTGACGAGCTAAAGGAAAAGTTGACATCTTCACCTGTACTTTCCTTTCCTAAGGGAGGACTCGAGTATCGGGTTTACACTGATGCATACCTACAAGGACTTGGGGGTGTGCTTCAGCAGGATGAAAGGGCTATAGCTTATGCGTCTAGAAAGCTAAAGCCCCATGAGAGGAACTACCCCACTCACGACCTAGAGTTAGCAGCGAATATTTTTCCTTGTGGATATGGAGACACTATCTACTAGGGGAACAATTAACCTTATTCACGGATCACAAGTCACTTCAGTATCTCTTCACACAGAAGGATCTAAATATGAGGCAGAGGCGGTGGCTAGAATTCATGAAAGACTACCAGTTTGATATTCCGTATCATCCTGGTAAGGCTAATGTAGTAGCAGACGCATTGAGCCGAAAACCGACTGGGGAAATATCAGAAGTCTGGAAAGAGAAGTGGAGAGAGCTTCGATATGAGGGCGATGTAGCCAAGGCCTGCATGTCAGCTTTATCCATCACACCTGAGGTCATTATGCGAGTGGTGATGGCTCAGGCAGAGGAACAGATTTTCTAGGATAGGGTACGCCTGTTGTTAGATGAAGGAGCGGAGGGTTAATCAATCATCTCGAAAAGAGGCCTATGTCTAAATGGGAGGTTAATTGTGATAAAAGATGAGGAGTTAAGGCATGCTGTTATGACAGAGTCCCATTGTTTCAGATTTACATTACATCCCGACGGGGATAAAATATACCAGGATATGAGGAGGCAGTATTGGTGGGATGGAATGAAATGGGACATAGCGGTGTTTGTCTTGAAATGTGCCATATGTCAGCTTGTGAAAGTTGACCATCAGAGACCATCACGGATGCTACAGCCCATAGAGATTCCCGTGTGGAAGTGGGAGAGAATATCCATGGACTTTATTACAGGGTTACCTGCATCGCCGAGAGGTCACGATTCTATATGGGTCATTGTGGATCGATTGACCAACGTGGACCACTTCCTGCCAGTTCGCACAGACTTTGAGACGATGCATTATCAGCAACTATTCATAGTGGAGATTGTTAAGCTGCATGGGGTGCCGATAAATATTGTGTCTGACAGAGACAAAATTTTTGTGGCCCACTTTTGGCAGAGCTTTCAGGAGGCCATGGACACAGAGTTACGTTTGAGTACAGCCTATCACCCACAGATCGACGGGAACACAGAGAGAGTCAACCAGATGCTGGAAGATATGCTCAGAATATGTATTATAGACTTTGGGGGAGGTTGGAAGAAATATCTCCCTTTGGTAAAGTTCGCGTATAACAACTCTTACAAATTCACGATTGGCATGGCACCATTTGAGGCACTGTACGGGAGACCTTGTCGTTCACCCACTTGTTGGTTAGAGGTGGGGGATAACAAGCTGTTAGGGCTGGAGATTGTCCAGGAGACGTATGCCAAGATAGAGTTGATCCGAGGGAAGATTCCGATAGCTCAGGATAGGTAGAAGAGTTATGCTGATGCTTCACGAAGACTTGTGGAGTTAGAGGTTGGGGACCAGGTATTATTCCGGGTGTCCCCTGTGAAAGGGGTGATGAGGTTTAGCAAGAAGGGTAAGTTAGCATCGAGGTATGTGGGACCTTTCCCTCTTATTGAGAGGGTGGGACCAGTGGCATATAGGTTGGGATTGCCAGAGCATCTTCAGCGGATACACGACGTGTTCCATATGGCATCGCTGAAGAAATATCGAAAGAGCGAGAGGGCCTTCTGGAACATTCCACTTGAGGAAATTGATTTACAGCCAGACATCACATATGAGGAGAGACCGGTGGCTATTCTGGACCGTAGTGAGCGAAAGTTACGATCCAAGGTTGTTCCACTAGTTAGAGTACAGTGGGGTCATCACAACTTTGACGAGTCTACTTGGGAACGGGAGGAGGATATGCGGGAACAGTATCCAGAGCTATTCACCACAGGTACGACCTAATTTTGGGGACGAAATTCCTTTGTAAGGGGGGAGTATGTAACACCCTGTATTTTTGTGCATTTAATATTTAATTAATTCGAGAATTCAAGATTACTTGTGTGTCGTAATTTAATTTGAATTAATTATGGCAATATATATATATATATTTAAATATTAATCCGGGAGTGAATGGTTAATATTTATGGAAATTTAATTACTAAGAGAATAGTAATAATTTATTTACGTCATGTCAGGTATTAACGACGGGGTATGTACTTATCTCAGTCGAGAGTCGGTATAGACTAATTTGGGTGTGAGATAAGGATTTTTATAAATTAATTCAGATTCCGATTATGAATGTACGATTGAGTCCGAATGGGCTGAGATAGTTTGAAATGTGTATCCGGGGGTATAAACGGGTTACGAGACGTTTTTAGGTAGAGCAGGGCCCACACGGAGGTATTTGGGTCACTTGGGCTTGGCCCATTAGGCCAAAAATAGGATTTAGCCTAATTACCTAATTAAAAGAAAAAGGGGAACGACTGATGTGAAATTAGGAAACACTTAGTGGGAGAGGAAAACCTAAGAGGTGTTCAAAGGCAAATTGGGGGACAAAGGAAAGAGCCAAAAAGAGGGAATCTCATCTTCAACCTTGGGAATTCACAACTCAAAATCAGACCCTACGAATCATAAGGCAAGTGGTTAACTTGCTGTAGCATTTAATTTGCATTTTGAATCATATTTATGTGATGTGAGAAATCAAAATTCGTTTTGAGATTTAAAGGGTACAAACATGGGGTTTTTATAAATCAATATTATGATTTCTAAATTGTGTAGAAATGGATGTATAATCTGAGATTGTATATAAACCTCGTAAGATGTGTACGAATTTGAGATAAGGAATTGATGTCGAGATGGGTTAATGAATAAAATGGATTCTTCCCAAATTTATGAAAACAGTAGAGAACGAAAATTAAACGGTGTTTGTGGACTTTATGGGGGTCCCTTATGAGGTTCTTAGTGTATTTTGTTGAAGAAATGACTTGGTTTAGACTGTAGAAGAAGTTAGAGTTTTGAGTTTTTCGTCCATGGCTGAAACAGACAACTTGGGGAATACGATGACATGTACGATCGATCGATTAAGGGTTGGGAATCGATCAATCAATGGTCAGTAAATTCTGGCAGTTCGGCCAGTTTATATATATGAGGGGAATTTAAATTAAATTTCCTTCCTATACCTAATGTAATGAGAAATAAACACAGTGATACAATCTAATCAATTATGAAGGAAAATTAATCGGGGTTTGAAGGACATTTATATGTGTCACACTACGGTTAAATTTTTGGAAAGAATATTTTGAAATAATTAAATACGGATCGAGTGGACGAGTCCCGGTATATTGTTTGAGTGATACCAAGGCGTTAAATTTATTTAGAGTGAAAGCTAAATAATTTAGAGTCGAGAATTTAGACTCGGGTATTATTTTATTTCAGGGCCCGAGTGTAAGTTCGAATATATTGGTTTGAGCGACACCAAAAGTAATTTAATTAATTAATGTACAAATTAATTAATAATTAGAGTTGGGCCATAAACTCATAATAATTTGAATAGGCTTGTGTTACGGACTCAGTACACGATATAGTCAGGATAGTTTATTTTATTTATATATATATATATGGCGTGCGATAGTATATATATATATATATATATATATATATATGGTGCGTGCATTAGTATCAGTGGCTAGATATTATTATTATATCGACTCTAGTGCTATTGGGGGTGGTTGCGTGTAGTGGATGAATCCCCTAGATTGAGGTGTAGGTAGATTATATTCTCAGGTCATAGCGTCCATTATATGGGTGAGGAACATCTCACTTTCAGGGAAGGAATATGGCCCACTCCAAATATTTATGTATTAATCAAGTTAGTGAGAAATTTTGACGTGGGATAACTAGGTTATGTGAATTTACCTAGTGGGATAGCACTTTAAAGAATTTACATCCGGTGAGTTATTACTCGAGAGGATGTTTAGTATTAATTACTATTTCAGCATGTTTGTGAATGTTGTAATATAACTATACGTATATAATTAGGTAAATAATTATATACGGGTAAATTAATACAGGGCGTGAATTGTATTATATATATAATGGGTGTGAAAGTTATATGCATTTAAAAAGGGAAATGATTAATTAATTTAATGTTAATAATAACTTGGAAATCATAATTATGTCACATTCGGTTAAAGTGGGGTGGTTGCAAGGGGTTATATTAGTTATCTAGTCATGGGATAAATAACTAGGTAAATTAATTAAGGCATTGGCAGTGCACATTAGAGAAGGGGTGAGGTTGTTCTCAAGGGAGTGCGACACTAACTAAAATATGAAGAGCATGCATATATATTTATTACTGCAAGTTAATCATTTCCTAAATGTTTTCCAAATGTTTTGGGTACTAACCCTTTCTATAAAAACTTTTAAAAACCTTTTAGGTGTCCAGCCACGGGGACGTCAGGCTTGACTCATTCTAGGGATCCGTTGCTGCAGCATGTGTGGATGTTGCAGGAGTTTGATATGTGCCTCGTTCTTTTCATTCTTCATGTAGAGACTTCCTATGAGTTATTTGAGCATGTTGCTCACAGTTTATTCAGTACTTATGTCAGACCTGTTGAGATTTATTACATGTCTTTACTTTTGTTTGATTTTGAACCGATGGTTTATTCAATCTGTTAATTAATTCTGAATGGTTGATTTTAGTTAATTGTGATTCTTTAAATTATTTTGTTTCCGCATGAGTATTTTATTTTCGTTAATGAAAGATAAAACTTCGCACTAGTCTAATTTTCTCACTTAGGTTGTTAATAATTAAAAAGGCAACAGTGATGCTAAGAATGAACCAACAGAGAAACTGATCACTCGGGGTTAATTAGGAGGGGTGTCACATTCAGAGGACCTGTTTTCGTACGGTGGACTCTGTACGTGCTGATTGCAGGGAAGAAGCGGTGGATTCCCTGTTTAGAATCATAGATGGTTGTTGAGCTGCATCTGTGGATACCAAGGTGCACGTGGACTCGTGTTCAATGGACACTTGAATAGTTGGACTCCTATGTTGCAGTGTGGAGGAGTGGTTGAAGATAGAAGATTGCCAAGGCATGTGGAGTTTATTGAGTCACTATGTAAGTCTACCGTCTATACTTTGTAAAACAATATCATAGTGATTTTTTAGCTGGGTCGTCCGATATTTTTTTCCTTAATGGTTTCCTCGTACATCCGTGTCTTGTGATTTGATTTTTTTATTTTATCTTCTATCACCTAGATGCATGATTTAGGGTAAAATGATAAAATTTGGTAAATCGGTTTTCACAAGAATGATTTAATTGGTGCAAAGTTTAATTGGGGGAATTTTGTTTAAAGGTTCAATATTTAAAATTGAAAAGACATAAAAATATTGATCTTGTGTTTATTCGGACCATCACAACCTCTAGGACATAGTATAGGGGCATTTTCGAATTGGTGCATCCAATCGTGTAGAATTAAGTATAGTCATCTACGTGCTTGGTTCGTAGGCTTGAGTAATAAATATATGCCAATTCTAACCTTATGTGTTTTGACCAACGAAATAAGCCAACACATACATAAGAATCAATTGGAAATTTCCCTTACAAAATGTGTTATATTTGTAAAATTATTTTTACATGAGAAAAAATTAAAAATTTTAAAAATAGTTGATGGAGACTTTGAGATTATCAATGCATGTTATTCATTCATATATTTTTGGAATGATATCTTTATATTATTGGTGATGTTCCATATATTGTTCATGATTAGTTTCTACTCCTTATCTATTTCGGGCAAAATAAAAAGGGGAGAACAAATTGCGGGGGGGAGTTGGATTTATGGGGGTGATTTTCATATCTTTATGCATTTATTTGATATATTTCAAACTCGATGCATCACGGAATATTTTCTTTGTTTCATGTGTGCAGGTTCCATTGAAGTTCATATTTCGATTACACTAGATGAAGTCAAAGATGAAGTGGAGATTTGAAGACAATATTTTAAAGACATATTTATCTTGTACCTATCCAGTTTAGGGTTTGGAATGGTATTAGGGTATTGTATTTGTCTTAGGGGATTTATTTGTAATTTGGATTTCAATTTTATGTTTGTACTGGAATAGCCAAAGAGGGGGAGACTTGTAAGAGCATATTTTCTGTCGCTGCTCATATCTTAGGCTTACAAAAGGTTTGGGCATATTCCGCTACCGTTTGATTCGAGATGACACGAAGATCCGAAGATCCGACATCTCCAACTTTTAATAATATACATATCATAAAGGTATAATGCTATTAAGTTTAAATTTATTCTTTAAATTTATTTTAGAATGTTTGTTCTTATTAAATCTGGAAATAGGATTTTTATTTTAAACTTGAGGTATTTTTCCTTGTTTTTTATAAAAATGCGCGTATCTCATTCAAACGAGATGGAAATCTCATTCAAACGAGATTGGGTTTTCATGTAAAGGTTTCTTCGATCGAACATCTCACGAGGGCGTACTGTTTTACCTCGTTCGAAGCTCATTTGAAGCTCGTTCAAACGAGATTATGGTTTTGTTCTGATGACTTTACTATCATTATAAGAGGCTATTTTCTCATTCAAAAGAGACTCAAATTTAGTTCAAAAAAGACACCACCTTAACATATTATAAAAGGATCTTTAGACTCTATTTTTCGTAGGACTTTTGATGAAAACAAAAAGTGAACATGTTTTCAAAAGTTTTGTCTCCCAAACTTTCACCCTTTGTTTACAAGATCCAAGATTCGTAAACCATATACTTTGAGATCTTGTTTGGGCCGCTTATTTTGTTTTTTCATCATGAGAGAGCCTGCTTTCGTGTAGTGGACTCCGTACGTGCTGATTACGGTGAAGAAGCGATGGATTTCGTGTTCTGAATTGTAGACGATTTCTGAGTTGCATTAGTGGATACCGAGGTGCACCAAGACTCGTGTGTTGTCGACACCTGTGCGGGTGGACTCCTACGTTGCATTGTGGAGGAGTGGTTGAAGATAGAAGAGCCTCAAGGTTTGTGGAAATTATCGATTCGTTGTGTAAGTCTATTGTATATGCTTTGTAAACCGTATTATTGTGATTGTCTGGCTAGGGCATCCGAGGTTTTTTACTTTAGTGGTTTCCTTGTAGAATGAAATCTTATGGTTTAATTTGTTTATATTATAGGTTATCACTTAGATGCATAATTTAGGGTAAAATGATAAAATTTGTTAAATCGGTTCTTCACAAGAACAGTTTAATTAATGCTAGTTTAATTGGGAGATTTTTTTAATGGTTGGATCTTTAAAATTGAAAAAACATTAAAATATTGAGCTTGTGTTTATTCGGACCATCGTAACCTATAGGACATAGTGTATGGGTATTCTCAGTTTGGCACATCTAGTCGTGTAGAACAAACTATAATCATCTGCATGCTCCGTTCATAGGCTTGAGTAATAAATGTATGAGAATTCTAGCATTAAATGTATGACAATTCTAACCCTACATGTTTTGACCAATGAAATAAGACAATACCTACGTAAGACTCAATTGGAAATTTACCCTTACAAAATGTGCAAATGTGATTTGTTCATTCCATGTTGTGCTATTTTTACCTTCTTACACTTTCTTTAATTTTGCACTTAATTAAGCCTTGAGTCTTGAGGATTGAATGAGATTTAATTGATGTGAAAATCCCTGAGTGTAACTTTCACAAAATTTAGAAAATGTTTTGGCAAAAATATCCAAACTTGAAAAATTAAAATTAGTTTATACTCAAACTATACTGGTGAAGTCCTCCTAATTCGGGTGTTTTAATCTCCCCCATTGGGTATTTGTGACAAAACTCTTTGAGTAAATCATGGGCACTCTTGGAAGAAAAATATCATGTTCCACTTAATCGAATTACAAAAATCTACCCATGAAAATATCTTAACAAAAGTACTTGACTCAACTATATATTAATTACCCTTACACCTACTTGTGATTTCCTGTATAAAACTATAAAAAATAAATTGACAAGAACAAGTGTAAGATATCAAAAAATAATAAGTCATATATATTATTCAAGTATCAAGACTAGTAATGATGTACTATCTTCCTCACTTTGTCTCAAATAAAAAAAAACGATTAATCATGTAAAAATGAGAGATGAAAAGATTAATAACCAAACAATTAATAGTCAAGTGTCTAATCTCATATCACCCCTACATCAAATAGTTTTTATAGGTTCCTTTGTCATTTGTCAATCAACCATGCCCTAAAACATCATAGGGACATTATAAGAAAAGACTAATACACGTGAACCACAATTTTAATCAATTTTAACATTAAGCTCATAACACAAATTCCATTGGTCTTGTGAAAATACTTAAATCTCAACTTTAAAAGCTTTAGTGAACAAATCATCATATAATTCATTATTCTCAAATAGTTCGCAAATAAAATGATTTTCATGTAAGCCTAAGAATTCATGTAACTCCTCCATAAAGGATATTTTGTTTAATTTTGGGAGTTTAGAACATAAAATGTCCTTTAATGTCATATGAAGTGCCTTTACTGTCCCTTCTAATTGGTAAGGGCCAGAAAAAATGTATGCATCTTACGTATTCTTACTGTAAGAGAAAGATTCATAATTGCTCATTATGTTTATAAGTTTGGAATATTTATTCACACCTCTACATTATCATGTACATTCTCAAGAGCTTTAAAAAAAGAAAAGTTATTGATCGATTTTGACCATCGAGGATTAAAGAGTTGAGATATCTACTGCAATCATCTGACAATGTGTATGGGTTTAACTTTGTGTTATCATTTTGTTCAAGCGTATTTTAAAAGTATTTGAAAATATAAAATATATTTTCAAAAGTTTTAACCTAAAAAAATTATTTTTTAGGCGGATAATTATAACAAGGTACGGAGGATCGTTCGAATGATATTCTTACACTCGTTCTATATTAGTTGTTCGAACAAATCTTCTAACGATCCAATTTCCTCGTCGCTCTGAATTTTCATTCGATATCTCATTTTATGTTTGTTCAAAAGACTTTGTATTGGTCGTTCGAACAAGGTCCAATTAGTTCAAATGAGCCTGGAAAAAATATTTTTTACATGGGTTCAAACGAAATCTTTTAAAGTCTATCTCTTAGAAATTTTTCTCCCTATTTAATAGGATACGAACTTGGAATTCTTGTCACGTATTTTTTACACATATTTTGTGATAAAACACTTCAATTTTTTCAAATCTAAACCCCTTGGATATTTTTTTTATCACGTTATCAAACCTTAAGAACAATTTTCTCATTAAAATCCTTTTGGAGTTCGTTCTTCACTGATGAAGATAGGAAAGGAGTTTTTTAAGGCAAATTGGTTTACACCAAGGCAAGTGGAGGTTGTTGTGGGGAGTTATTGGATATGCACCGCTTTCTGTTATCAATAAGGAAGGAGACATAACTGCGATACTTAGTGGAGTCTAAGTCTGTAAGAGTGTATGTGTCGTCTGTGATACCTTAGTTATAATAGAGCTAAAAAAGGGTTTCGCTCGAATTTTTTTTCCCCCTCATTGCATTTGTTATTTTTTGTTTAATTCGGTTTAAATTAAATATCTTACATGTTTAATTTCTCCTAATTATAAATAAATAAAATTTATTTTAATTGAATTTGGCTTGTTCATCACCTAATCTATGATTTCAAGCTTTAATCATATAATCGCACCACTCTAGTGGTATATGGAGAATTCGTATAATAGGCCACCTTTGATTTATGGCATGGATTATTCCTATTAGAAATCCTGAATGAGGTCATCTTTAAAATATATCGATAAGCGCATTTGGCTCACTATTGAAAAGCGATGGACTCCTCCTACCGTGACTACTGAAAATGTCATTAATATCAAGCGTGTCACAATTTGGATTAGAGACGACATTAGATTGGCTAATTTAGCTCTTATGGTTTGAATGTTATTTTTGATGTTGTCACACCTGGCAAAATTTTGTCATATCATGACGTGTATCACGTCTAAAGAAGCATGGTATATCCTCCAGCTCACACATCAGGGTACCAATATTATCTAAGCTTCAAAACCTCACCATATAATTTGAGACTATACGCATGCCTAAAACTAAAATTTTTGATGAATTTTATGCCCGTGTGTCTAATATTGTAAATTCCTATTTTACTTTTTGTGAGCAAATTCCAAAAATGAGAGTTGCTAAGAAAATTTTTGGGTCTCTCTCGTCTCATTTTAGTGAAAAAGTTACCATCCATAACTCTATGAGAATTTTAGATACAGTTAGGCTAGAATAGCTTATAGGTAATCTCGAGACTTACCAATTAGACATGCTCCCCGAAACACAAAAGTAAAAAAGAAAAAGGAATATATTTAAGTTTTAAGTAAAAAAGAGGAGATTTGTGACTCTGATTTTAAATTTGATCCTGCCATGTTTTAAAAAAAAATTCAATAGCATTTCTCAAATTCCCAAAACTAAATTCATCCAAATTGGAAAACATAAGAGTTTTGAGAAAAATAAAAATTACAAAGTGGGTATGTAATTTTTGAGAATGATCAAAAGAAAACTAGAGGGGAGTATCCTAAGAAAGATGAATCGAAAAATTGTTACGAGTGAGAAGGGAAAGGTCACAAATCCCATGAGTGTCTCACTAGATTTAAGAGATAGGTTGAAGGAAAATCCGCCAATAATTCCACTTTAAGCGATAGTGAGGTTGAGTAGGTGGATTCTGGAGATGAATCGTCGCATGTACATAAGTTTTTGCATTCATAATTAGTCACGTTAGCACTTCTAATACAACTCATGATGATGAGGACTTTTCTAAATGTGTAAACTTAATAATGAGTCGAATCATTCCTAAGGGTTTAAGGGCGATTATTTGAGTAAGGGTTAATGTAGTCTGCAATACGCATATATCCAAATTTACACTGATTCAGTAAAAACTAAAAAGCAAAATAAAAATTTGACTCTTACGATGTTGTCATTAGAGAAAAGGTTAAAAACTTTGAGAGAGATTGATACCTCAACTAAATCGATTTGAGTGAGAAACTTATTTCTTTGTGTAAGGGAAAAAAGACTTGACTAAGAAAGTGGCTAGTCTTCTGAGAAATCTTCAAGCATCATTGGAGACTAGTGAGAAACTTTAAGGCAATGTTTCCTGTAACAACCCACATTGTTTTAATAAATTAAAATTTAAGTTACTTATTACTCTGAATAAATTTTTTTTGAAACCAACTCGTAAAGAATTAAAGGTAACATTTTCTATGTCAAACCTCATTAAACCATTAAGTACTAAATATATTTTCTGTCTAAAAACTTATTACACATGTAAACATCATGTATGATTAAAATATTTTTATTTTTATATACCGATTTACCTTAAAACTACAATCGTAAATTTAGTCCCAAATAAATAATTTTTTTATGCGCTATAATTTGGATAAAGTTGAAGGGGTATAAATTTAATTCTGAATTTAAAAATTTTTAAGATCAAAGTTCAAAATGACAAAAGTAAAAAAATATCTAAAACAACCTTATCTTGTTGCCTCGTCATTTTTTTTAAACCAACCTTATCAAACAAATATCTTACCGCATCTTCCTTTTGAACATCGTGTAAGAGTTAAAAAAAGCTCACACCCATTTCCTTACCAACCCATGAACTCAAGAAAATTTTCCTCGGGTGAGTTCCTTTCTAGTTTATTTCATCTGAATATATATATATATATATATATATATATATATATATATATATATATATATATATATATATATATATATATATATATATATATATATATATATATATATGTGTGTGTGTGTGTGTGTGTGTGTGTGTAGTAGTAGTAGTAGTAGTAGTAGTAGTAGTAGTAGGTGTATGGGTCAAAGGTAGGAGATGGTGTGGGTTAAGGAGTAGAAACTTTTTTTATGGCACAACATTTTTGGCATGCTAACACAACTAAACTAGGGATTTAGTACGTGATCTGAGCGATTAAAAAACATGTTCATATATAAAATTACACTTACGAGCAGTCCGAGTATAATTTCGGGATCGTCAGGATAGGTTTCGAGTCATCCCAAGTTTGGCCTATGCTAGTCATAACAAAATTGCAGCTTTGTTGAACTATCTTGGATTAATTTTTGCCACACTTTAAAAAATAGTACCTGAGAAAATCGACATGTTTTTCATACCATGGTGAACACATACGGGTTATTGCGCACATGCCCGTGCTTACCAAGGTGCGTGTTCTAAGTGCCAAAAATTTTAAAAAAATAACTAACTTTATGAAAATGAAATTTTGGGGCTATGTTTGAACTCAATTTTAACATGTTTTGGGTACTCAAATAATTAATCCGACTTCATTAACATCGAAAGAAGACATCCAAGAGTCTATACATATGATTGAAGGTGCGTTTGGATTAGCCGAGATGTGCGTTATACTCATCTCAAGTTGTGTAAAAAACATATATATATATATATATATATATATATATATATATATATATATATATATATGTGTGTGTGTGTGTGTGTGTGTGTGTGTGTGTGTGTGTGTGTGTGAGTGTGTGCGCGCGTGCATGTGTGTGTGTTACGAAAGGAGAACAAGGTCATATAAGATAATACTAATACACGTAAAATCACTTTAAACCAATTAAATCATATTTAATGTATGCAACATTTTTCTCCAATACAAATTAAGTAGCACATATTCATTATATTTGTTTAGTACCCAATAAATCTCATTTTATTTTGTTATTCAAGAATACTAGACTTTTTTTTTTATTCACTTCTTCTTTTTATCATCAATTATAATGAGTGTTGATACCAAATTTAATCTGCTAACATGGACCAATCATATGAAGACACGTGGCTATCTACATGGAAAGAGCAAATACTTCCGAGGAACCCACTCACTCCGAGGAACAAGGCTACAACGAGGAAGACTAGTTCCCCGAGGAACTCACAAGCTCCGAGGAACAATGCCTCTCCGAGGAACACTTAAATACCGAGAAGCTTAGGCGGTCCGAGCAACTCATGGCGGTCCGAGCTGCACCTCGAAGCAGGATACCAACAGTTTAAATGCTCATTAAATGCTTATCATTTGGACGCACACGCAAAGAGGGCATTAAATGTATTACCCTTTCATATGTATATCATTTAATGTATTACCCTTTCACATTACATCCTCAGGGCTATAAATACATTGTACAATCCTCATTGTAAAGGGACCCCAGATCGGAATTTCTTGAGATAACTTGTAATCGAGAATTCCCATACAAACAGCAATACCAAAACAGTGGACGTAGGCCATTCTTATAAGGCTTAACCACTTTGAAATTCTTTGTCTCATTTATTTATCTGTGATTAAATTATTAGAGTGATCTAATTTTTTACATCAACAGATTGGCGCCGTCTGTGGGAAACGACTGGTAATATCATTTTTTCACTCAAATACAATCCATTACCAATGGCTGATATTCCTGAATCCAGCAATCGAAATGCTGGAACCCCTCCAAATTCGTCTGCTCCACCAATTGTTCCAGATCTGACTGGAATAATGGCAAATTTGGCTCAGGGCCAGACCGTCATGCAAGAAACAATGCGACAACTCATCCAAACCCTCCATGGCGGTGCATCAGCCCATTCCGGACCACGAAGCATTCAAAGAAATATCCGTGCGCCTTCTTCGCATACTAGGCGTACTAACTCACATCGCAATGAGGAATCTTATGATTTCTCTTATCAACCTGGGCGAACTTCGTCGGTGCGAGCCACGGATACTGAACAACATGTCACCCTCTCCCCAGAAAGGACCAGCGCGTTGGAAAGATTAAGCAGGGTTTCTCCTTTCGACCGATTAGGCCCTAGGAGGAACAAAAGTCCTCTTAATGAAACGTCGAGGAACTTTCGACGATCATCAGATTTAAGGGAAGGATCTGCCCAGTCTCGACCAGTTGCTCGTCAAGATAGATCCTATGACCGACCAGCTGCTCGTCAAGATAAATCCCAGGAGGCCACTTCAACGCGATCAGTTGCTCGAACCAATAGGCCCGAGGAAGGAAATGATGCATGGAAAGGATCTATTCAGAGGCTAGAGGATAGATTAGGGGAAATGGCTAAGGCCAAGAACCCTCTACAACGAACCTTTGTTCGAGGAACACCTTTTGTCTAGGATATTGTTGATTTTCCAACACCATTAAAATTCAAAGCACCTGTTGTGACTCCCAAGTATGATGGGAAGACTGACCCTGTCCTTAATATAGAACAATATCAGGCTGTTGTCGACATCTATGCTGTCCCCGATGAGATGAGATGCAGAGCATTTTCAGGAACACTTACTGGATCTGCTCAAATATGGTATAATAGTCTTCCTCGGGGTAAGATTTCAACTTTTCTTCAACTGGCTGAGTTATTCATTGGGAATTTCTGCTTTGGAGAAAAGTCAGTTAAACGAGTAGCACATTTGTTAAGTGTTAGACAAAAAGCTGGTGAGAGTACCAGAGATTATATAACTCGTTTTAATAACGAGAAACTTGAAGTCATTGATTATGAGGAGAAGACAACGATTACTACTGCCGAACAAGTTGTACTACACTTTGGCCAAAGATCCACCTCGAACCATGTCAGACCCGATGGGAAAAGCGTCTAAGATTATGAATGCCGAGGAGGCTATGTCTGCGAAGAAGAATATGGACGCCAAAGAAACCAAGGTGGAAGGTGATAAGGCTAAGAAGAAAGAACACAAGAATAATGGTGGTGACAAACAATCCAAAAATAGGTCGTCATGGGAGGTCTTGAGGAAATTTGATAATTACACACCTTTGAAGGCAAATATCAACCATGTCCTGGAAGAAATTAAGAATAGCGAGGAGTTAAACTGGCTAAAGAAAATGAAGGTGGACCCTGACATGAGAAATAGGGAAAAATATTGCGAATTCCACAAGGATCATGGCCATATGACCAAAAATTGCATAGATCTTCAGAATGAGATTGAAACACTCATCCGACGAGGAAAGTAGCAAAGTATGTTGATCGGGGAAACGAAAGAAGAAACAACGACCAAACTAGAGAGAGGTCTAGATCTCCTCGTCGAGTAGAGGAGAAAAAGAAAAGAAACCATGAAGATGATCCCGAGGACGACCCCGATCTTCCCAAGAAACCAAAACAGCCAGAACAAGAGGTATTTTCAATACGCTTTGGATCATTTGACTGTAATGTTATTACAGGTGGAGATGAAGGAGGAGGAGACCTTACTGCAGAAAGAAAAGCTTACGTCGGCGAGGCACAAGCTTGCTCGTACATTCAGCGAATAAATCTAGCCGAAGAGGATCGCCCGAGAAAGGTGAACAAAGAGAAGTTGGTCATCGGGTTCTCAAAGAACGACCTCGCAGGTGTTTTATATCCTCATGATGGCCCGCTGGTGATCAAAATGAGAATGAAGGAAGTCATGATTTCAAGAGTGCTGGTAGACAATGGTAGCTTGGCAGACATCATGTTCTACTCGTGCTTTGATAGTTTAAATCTAAAGCTATCTCAACTGGAGCCTTATCACAGATCCCTCATCGGTTTTGCTGGCGAGAAAGTATTTCCACTTGGGACGATCAAGTTGGATATATTCATTGGTACGTGGCCTGCTTATCGGACAAAAAGAATACGTTTCTTCGTGATGGATAAGAACGTCTAGTCATCGTATAATATCATCATGGGAAGAGTAGGATTAAAGAAGTTCGAGGCTGTACCATCTACAGTGCATCAATGCCTAAAATTTCCAACAAAATTTGGAGTAGGAGTTGTGAAAGGTGATCAGAAAGTAGCTCGGGACTGCTATTATTCATCCGCCGAGCAAGAAGAACTGGAAGAATCAAAGAAAAAGAACACTAATTATCAAGTGGATGAAGGTGCAGAAATTGAAACATTGGATCCCCGAGATGAGCCGCAACTCGTAAAGGGTCAAGTGGTGGAAGCTACTGAAAATATCATTCTGGACGACGAGCACCCTGAGCGAACTACTCAAATAGGTTCATCGTTGGAGGCCTTATTAAAATAGGAATTGATAACTTTCCTTAGAAGCAGAAGATAAACTTTTGCATGGAGTCATGAAGATATGCCTGGGATAGACCCAAACTTCTTATGCCACGAGCTCAATGTGAATAAGGAGATCAAGCCTGTGAAGCAGAGAAGAAGAGTATTCAGTCCTGAGAAGAATCAAGCCATACAGGAGGAAGTCGAGAAGCTCCAGAAAGCTTGTTTCATTAAAGATGTTAAATATCCAGATTGGTTAGCCAATATGGTAATGGTAAAGAAGAAGAACAACAAGTGGAGGATATGTGTGGACTTCACCGACCTCAACAAAGCATGCCCAAAGGATCATTTTCCATTGCCTCGAATTAATCAACTGGTGGATGCCACCTCGGGACACGAGTTGCTGAGCTTCATGGATGCTTATTCTGGCTACAATCAAATTAAAATGAAACCCGAAGACAGGGAAAGTACTTCTTTCATTACCCCTCGGGGAACTTATTGTTATAACGTTATGCCTTTTGGTTTGAAAAATGCAGGTGTGACATATCAGAGGCTGATGAACAAGGTCTTTGTTGAACAAATCAGTGACAACATGGAAGTCTATGTTGACGATATGCTGATGAAAAGAAAGAAATTTGCCGATCATCTAGTTGACTTAAGTCAGACTTTTGATCAACTATATAAATATCAAATGAAGATGAACCCGACGAAGTGCTTCTTTGGAGTACGAGAAGGCATGTTTCTCGAGTACATTGTCAATCAACGAGGCATTGAAGTAAATCCTGAAAAGATCAAAGCTCTAGTAGGGCTGGGATCTCCAACGACAAAGAAGGAAGTACAAAGTCTCACAGGACGAGTAGCGGCACTCAACAGATTTGTGTCACGAGCAACTGATAGATGTCTCCCATTCTTCAAGACACTCAGAAAGACTTTTGAGTGGAATGATGAATGCGAGAAGGATTTTCAAGACTTGAAGAGATACTTGGGAACACCTCCACTGTTGTCCAGGCCAGTGATGGGAGAAAAATTATACTTGTACCTTGCAGTGTCCGAGAATGTAGTTAGCTCGGCGTTGATCAGAGTGGAGAATGGAGTACAAAAGCCAATTTACTACACAAGTAAGGCCTTCCGAGGAGCAGAGATCAGATATCCAAGGCTGGAGAAATTGGCACTGGCGCTGATTGAGGCGAGTAGGAGAATGAGGCCATATTTCCAGGCTCATACCATAGTAGTATATACTGATATGCCATTGAGGCAAGCCCTACACAAGCCAGAAAAATCAGGAAGATTGATGTACTAGGCAATAGAGCTCGGTGAATATGATATAGTCTATGAACCGAGATCATCGCTTAAAGGGAAGGCTGTAGCAGATTTTATAGCAGAGTTCACCTACCCTGATTCCCCCGAGGAGCAAAAGTTACTTGGTGATCAACCTGTGGATGTTACAGGATTAAAAAATACTAGCTAAGACCAACTCCGATTGGTAAAAGGTCAAGTGGATGTTACAAGATCATTGACTTCGGGCTCAGACCAACTCCGGTTGGTAAAAGGGCAAGAAGAGATGATCGACGAGGAGCAAGTAATACCAGGGAAGGATGAAAAGAAGCAACAAATATTTCATCGAGGAACTCTGACAGATGATACCCCCGAGGAACCAAATTTGCTCGCTAATCAACCTGTGGATGTTACAGGATCGACAAACACTAGCTCAGACCAACTCCGGTTGGTAAAAGGGCAAGTGGATGTTACAGGATCATTAAATTCGAGCTCAGACCAACTCCGGTTAGTAAAAGGGCAAGAAACGATGATCGACGAGGAGCGAGAAAAATCCGGGGAGGATGAAAGGAAGCAGCAAATATTTCACCGAGGAACTCTGACTGATCAGAAATTTGATGACGCGTTACCTATATGGAGGCTTTATGTAGATGACTCATCTTTCACTGCAGGATGTGGCGCGGGGATAGTTTTGAGCACTCCAGACGAGGTCGACATGGAATACGCCTTGCGTTTCCAATTCAAAGCCTCCAACAATGAGGCTGAATATGAGTCCATGATTGCAGGACTTGGTTTAGCAAAAATTATAGAGGCGCAACAGCTCATTATCTTCAGCGATTCTCAATTGATTGTAAACCAAATGATGGGAATTTATGAAGTTAGAGGAGAATTAATGATTAGATATCATGCAAAGGTAAAGGAGATGGTGTCAGAATTTGCCGCTATTCAGCTGGTCAGAATACCAAGGATGGAGAATGCAAGAGCAGACGCCCTAACTCGACTAGCATCAGCTACTCGCACCGAGCTATGACGAACAATTCCAATTGAAGTATTAGTTGGTCGAAGCATAGATGAAGATCTGACGATGAACTTTATCACCCTTGATTTAGGACCATCTTGGATGGATTCCATCAGGGCGTATATTGAGGAGGGAGAATTGCCAATTGACAAGCTCGCTGCCAAAAATTTGAAGTTTAAAGCTGCTCGATATGTACTAACTAATGGTGTTTTATATAGACGAGGAATTATGACAGGTTTGCAGAGATGCGTACACCCCTCCGAGGTGAAAGAATTGATTGAAGAAATCCATGAAGGGTCTTGTGGAGCACATGTAGCAGGTCAGACGCTTTTACAAAGGGTGATGACGCAAGGATACTACTGGCCGACGATGAGGGCTGATTGCATAGCCTACGCCAAGAAATGTGACAAGTGCCAGCGCTTTTCCTCCATCCGAAGAACTCCACAAGCCTTGTTGACACCCATAACTTCCCCTTGGCCATTTTTCATGTAGGGAATTGACCTGGTTGGGCCACTGCCAACGACCCGAGGAAGGTTCAAGTACCTCGTCGTCGCACTGGATTATTTTACTAAATGGATAGAAGCTGAGCCACTCATTGACATGACGTACGAGAAGGTGTACCAATTTATTTGGAAGAAAATCATTTGTCGATATGGTCTACCTCATGCCTTCATCACAGACCATGGAACATAATTTGATAATGAGGAGTTTGCCGCATATTGTCATCAGTTAAACATTTTGAAGGTTCATTCAGCACCAAGCCATCCTCAAAGCAATGGACAAACTGAAGTGACAAACAGAATGCTACTGAATGGTTTGAAGAAAAGATTGGATGATGCAAAAGCAAACTGGATCAACGAGCTACAATCAGTACTTTGGGCTTACCGAACTACTCCCCGAGTAGCAACTGGAGAATCACCATACATGCTGGCATTTGGAAGTGAAGCTGTCATACCTGCAGAGTTGGGCTTCCCAACACACAGGGTACTAAATTTCAATTCCCCTGTCAGTGACTTAATGAGAAGATAGGATTTAGATATGCTCGAGGAAGTTAAAGAAGAAGCAGTTATTAGAAATGCTGCTTACCAGCAGCGAACAACTCTATTCTACAACAAAAGGGAGAAGAAGTGCGACGTGAAAGAAGGAGATTATGTGCTGAAGAAAGTAATTCAAAAACACAATAAGCTGGAAGCAAACTGGCATGGACCATCCTGAGTTACAGAAGTTGTTCGACCAGGAACTTATCGAATAGAAACTTTAGAAGGCGAGGAGTTTAAGAATGCATGGAACGCAGAGCACCTACGCAAGTATTATGAATGATGTATATGTAACACAGTTCCATCAGTATGAATAAAACGAAGATATTCTGCCAAAGTCTCCCCTTTTTATTGAGAATTTTTTGGGGGTAAAGCTCAGGCTGCTCAACAAGATATTCCAAAAAATGCTAGCTTCGATTGGTTAGGAAACAAAATATTCCAAAAAATGCCAACTTCGGTTGGTTAGGAAATAAAATATTCCTAAAAATGCCAACTTCGGTTGGTTAGGAAACAAGATATTCCTAAAAATGCCAACCTATTTGGCTAGGAAACGATATATTCCTAAAAATGCCAACCTGTTTGGCTAGGAAACGATATATTCCTAAAAATGCCAACATGTTTAGCCAGGAAACGATATATTCCTAAAAATGCCAACCTGTTTGGATAGGAAACAAAATATGCTCTAAATGCCAACTTATGTTGGTCGGAAGGTACGTACATTCTCGAAAATGCCAACTTATGTTGGTCGGGAGGAAAGATTATTCCAGAAAGTGCAAAAGTCACTAACTGTAGTTGGTCGACAAGTAGAATTTATCGACCTTGGTTGGTCGGACGCATTTTATGAAAAAGATAAAAATCTACCAAGTATGGCTAGTCGGGGATAAAAACCCACTAATCGTAGTTGGTCGACAATGAACATATACCAACCTTGGTTGATCGAAAACATTTAAGAGAAAAATCTACCAAGTATGGCTGGTCGGGGATAAAAACCCACTAACTGTAGTTGGTCGACAACCATAAGTTAACAACCTTAGTTGGTTGGAAAAATTTTAATAAACATTTTTATACTCATTACTTTATTATTAAGTGATCGAGAAACATTATTGATACTTATAATTTTTTAATTGTTAATGAGTTGGTCGACAAACAACACAATATTGCTATCTTTTTAACAGATATGCATAAATATAAAGTGTTTGATAATTACAAGACAGTAGCAATCAAGATTTGCAAACAAAAATGAAAGTCTTTCATTAAATTCAAAACAAATTACAAGTACATTGATATTGAAATGTAAACTAACTATTACATCAAAAAATTCCTATTCTACTGATCTCTTCCCCTCTGCTTTTGACACAGGTTCCTCGCCAACAGGCGGATCATTTAAAGACAGAGGAGAATTGATGAAATTAAGATCTTTCAACATCTTTGTATTCATCACGGATGGTCGATCTAAAAGATGCTCGGGACGAGATACCTCGATTTGAGAGTGAAGATTGTAGTCACCGAGGTACTTTGAAATTAAGCTCCGAGGAATGGCCCGAGCAGGGATCCAATCCATCTCCAAATTGTATGGTGGCACAGGAAAGTCGAGCAACTCGGGATCATGGTAGTCCCACAGATAATGGCCTTGTTCGAGCTTCAACACACCTAAGGCATTCAGCCAGCCTTGCTTGTAGCCCTCATTGTTGGCATTCTGGATACGGTCGTCAAAGTGGAATAATGCTTCGTTGTATCCAGCCATCCAGAACTCACTGGGCTGTTTGTGAAATTGATAGGTTAGCCTCTCTAGCTTCTCATGGAGACTCTTGATGAAAAGCTCCTTATTCTCCAAGATTGACTTCTGCGCATGGAGCTATTTTTTCAAGTCCCTAATTTTCTTTGACATATCAGACAAAGCCTGGTTCTTCGCCATTAATTGGAAAGCTTGGTTCTCTAACGGAGACTGAGTTCTCTGCTCCTCGACAAGGACCCGAGCTGATCTTCCTCGTCCCCGAGGAGCTCTTGCTCGATCGCGAGAAGATGTGGAAGGGCCCGACCTTTTTAAGGCGTCCAATTCTTCCCTCAACTTGGCATTCTCAACTTCTAAGAATGAAAATCCCTCGTCAGTCACTTAGATTAGGGTTGTTGAAGAAGAAGCTGCAGACTTCAATTGTGATAGATCTTTTTGCAAGTTGTTGTTCTCTTGCTCCAGCAGCTTGGCAATCTGTTTGCACTCCTCGACCTCACCCTTCAAAGTTCTCTCCCTTACATCATACCCGGCAAAAAGCTTCTCGTAGCCCTTGTCAACAACGATCAGCTTGAACTTTTTCTCATAACTCTCATGAAACAAGGCAGTGGATTCTTTATATTGAAGCTGAAGGTCTTCAAGGGTGCCTTGGAGATCCTCGATCATTTCGTAGTAAGCCACATTATTGGCTACCGCTCGATCAAGTAGACACTTCAGGTACTGATATGCTTCCACTGCCTGTTCTGAAGCATCCTGGCCAAGGATGTCGGCAACTTGTGCAGCACTCAGGTCTGTGTGACCAGCCTTAAAGTACTCATTGCACTGTTGCATCAACTTTGTATCGTGGGAAGATAGCAGATCCATCCTGGCCAGAACTAGCAGAGAAAGAAAGAGCAATCATCAATAAGAAGAATAAGCAGAGTATGAATGAAAGATAGACAACAATATGCAAGAAAGTTCAAGTTTTATTAGATCATATAATTTAGAGTTACAAGTTCTGGATTACATTTAACAAAAGAAGAAAAATATAAAGATCAGCCCGAACAACACTACACCTTTTCCTTATCTCCCAAAACCTTCTCAGGAGGTTGGGAAGAGGAAGCAGGTTGCTCGGAGGGAACTGTGGCTTGTTCGGAGAGCACCAGCTGTTGCTCGGAAGAAGAAACGACTTGCTCGGCAGCATATTGGATGGTGGGGGGGTTGATCTCCCATCACCATTGAAGACTCCTCATAGGTAGCTTCGTCCTCTTCTAATTCTTCTGGAGTAGGAGGGGGACCAGGGATATGTCGCTGGAAGAGCTCGGATGATTCATCGACCGTCATTTCCTGAAGGGCAGCAACCCATCCATCCCTGAAGTACTTTAGACTGCCATAGTCCACTTGAGATACCATGGCAGCACACCCCTTGTTCCAACCCTTGTCCCAGCCAAAGCTGAAGGACTTCTTCATAACAGATTTCCTCTTGGTCTTCTCCAAGGAAAGCTTCTCGGACAGCAGGTTCTCAACAGCCTTCAATTTATTTTCTGCCTCTTCCTTCTGCCGACCTACTTCTTGAAGCTGGCACAACCTCTCCTCGGCAGCCTTGAGTTTATTTTCTAGCTCTCCAGCAGCTTTGAGCTTCTCTTCGAGCTCTTTATTTACCTTCTCTAAGGCATTATTTTTCTTCTCCAACTCTTTGGAGGCTTCAACAACTCGAGCTTTATCCTGCTCAGTGGAGACAAACTTCTTCTCCCAGGCAGCCTTATCAGTGGCATATGTCTGGAGAGAATCTGCCAGAGATTTTTTAGCTTCCTCCAAAGCTCCCTCCACGCTGGACGAGGAGCATGAAGCTTTAATTGCCTCATCCTTCTTCAGGATTATGTTAAAGCATCTCGTCAACTGTGAAAAGAAACAGAAAGCAAGTTAGAAACAGAAATGACAAAGGAAAATATAAAAAGTTCAAAGTAAAGAGACTTACTGAAGCAAGATGACGAGAAGCCAAAGAAGTAACTATGTCCCGAGTAAGATTATCTTCGTTACCTGGGACCTCGGGAATGGTCCGGGACTTCACCAAGCTCATGGCAGAGCTCGAAAAAACAAAAGTGGGAACTACAATCCCAGCAGTTGGGGGCTGAATAGTGGTCTCAGCCAAATTGACCGAGGAGCTTTTCTTCAGCCTCCTCGGGGGAATAGGTACTGATTCAAATAAGGAAGAATCCTTGGTCGGTGATATCACAATCACCTCTCCAGGAGCAGCAGACCTGCTCGGAGCCACTGCAAGCTTATCAGCAACCTTCTCGACAATTTTAGCAGGAGCAGCTGGAGGAGCTGCATCAGTCTTCTTCGTCCCCTCCCTTGGGACGTCAATTTTACTCCTTTTTGCCTCCCCAGAACCAGAGGCATTTTTCTCAAACAAGGTGGGAGGTCTTATCTTCTTCATCCTTTCGCTCAAAGGAATATGAGATTCAGGCGAAGAACTTGCAGAGGCGGGTACTGGATCTGCCTCACTGATCACAGGACGAGCAGTGAAGGAGGTGGTGTAGCTCTTGTACTAGAGCAGATACGAAGCCGACCTATTGTGCTCGTCTGCAACACTTTGATGCAGACTCCAGATAAGTTTCAAATGCCTTATGTTGATATCTACTTCTTTTGGGCACTTTCTTTTGTTATCAACTGCAAATAATCAAACATTGTTATCAGTGACACATCTTATCAAACACAAAAGAAGCATAATTTCAAAATAAAATGAAATAAAAATAACCTATCCCATTGCCATAAGGAGGGCATCTAGGACTCTGGTAAACTTCATCTCCAGTCAATGGAGGGTGTTGCCAATTTTTTATGACAACCCCATGTTCAAAATAATCCTTATTGGCATCAGGGAGATTGACTACTAAGGCTCTATTTAAAAATCTAGTTTTTAAATAATAAATATTTTCATTGACTGTCCATCTATAGCAGTACATGATTTCTGGGATTCCTATACAAGTTCCATGCACTTGATTTAATCTATGCACCCCATTAACTATTCTCCATGTGTTGGGGGCTATTCGTGCAGGAACAAAATCGAAATACTGATAGAATTCCAGACACAAGGAATTGGGTGGAAAAGAAAATCCACATTCAGCAAAAAAGAGACTGGGGAACCAATGTCCCTCAGCCAAATTGAAATAATCAAAAGGCTCAGAAAGTTTTTCCAAGACAACCCAAGAGGGGATGGAGAAATCAGAATGAAACTTCTCAAGAGACTCAACAAGGTAAACCATGGTGAATAAAGAAATAAGGAAGAAGGAAGAAGATCTTACAGGAAAAGAATGGATCTGTTGACAACGAACGACGAAAAAGATGAACGCACAAGAGAGTAGGAAGAGACGACGGAAAACTTGAAGATAAAAATTTGAAAAGGTAGAAGACGATGGGAGCGTCTGTGAAGTTTAAATACCTTGCCTTGGGAAATGGTGAAGTAATGATTATGAAAAAGGATGATTACATTACCGGTGGCTTAAAAGATGAAAAGTAGCACGGGAATCAAAGCGGACAACAACGGCTAAAAGAGAAAAAGTGGCACGGGAATCAAAGCGAACAACAGCAGTCAAGAAGACGAAAAGTAACGCGGGAATCGAAGCAGTCAAAAAAGTCCAAAAAAGCATGATTCTATGAATTGGGAAGGAGAAATAAATACAAGGGAAAACGCTCCTAAAAATCAGGAAGACTATTTAAAGCTACCATATTCCGAGAAAGAATGTTCCATACTCCTCAAATTTCGAACTATGAAACATTGGGGGCTTCTGTTGATACCAAATTTAATCTGCTAACATGGACCAATCATATGAAGACACGTGGCTATCTACATTGAAACAGCAAATACTTTCGAGGAACCCACTCACTCCGAGGAACAAGGCTACAACGAGGAATACTAGTTCCCCGAGGAACTCACAAGCTCCGAGGAATAATGCCTCTCCGAGGAACACTTAAATACCGAGAAGCTTAGGCGGTCCGAGCTGCACCTCGAAGCAGGATACCAACAGTTTAAATGCGCATTAAATGCTTATCATTTGGATGCACACGCAAATAGGGCATTAAATGTATTACCCTTTCATATTTATATCATTTAATGTAGTACCCTTTCACATTACAGCCTCAGGTCTATAAATACATTGTACAATCCTCATTGTAAAGGGACCCCAGACCGGAATTTCTTGAGATAACTTGTAATCGAGAATTCCCATACAAACAGCAATAGCAAAACAGTGGACGTAGGCCATTCTTATAAGGCTGAACCACTTTAAAATTCTTTATCTCATTTATTTATATGTGATTAAATTATTAGAGTGATCTAATTTTTTACATCAACAATGAGAAATATGAAATTCAATCCAAAAACTTAAGAGCGTCGTTTACAATTACATATAGGTATTCATATGTTAATTTGATCCATAAAAACATATTATCGTTAGATTAATTTTTATATACAGTGGTAAAAGATTACAACGACAAACCCTTTTTCCCAAACACCTATTTACCCACTTTCATTAATTTACTTGAGCAAAACAACTACGGGAGCTGGAATACAATAAATAATCGAATGGACCTTTCGTGAACATCAATAGAATGTTCATAAGAACCGGTAGAATATTTTAATTCACTATTACATTTTCATACCTTGGCTTTATACATTGTTTATATCATGTTTATGATAGCCCGTATGCTATTCTGTATGAAATTGTTTTACATAATTTCATAACATTTTACATAAAAATATTTGTTTAACTATTGTTAATAAATTAAATGATCTATTAATCGAAAAAGGAAAACCTATTTTTCACTGTAATTCCATTATCGAAAATTTTAAACGAATGTTACTCTTCTAACGGATATTTATGAACTCAATAAATATTTCGAGTAGCATACTTCATTATTTGGGGTATAGACTGTCGTGTTATCCATCGGAGTGTTGCTATCACTGGCCATAGGACTATGATGTTTTAGTACCTATATTTGTTATTAGATACGTATGAGTGTCACTCTAATTAGTGCGCCTAGATGGCAATTTTTTTCAAAGTCTTTGGGTTGCTATTCCAAATTATTTGGATTGATCTTAATTATGAAAATATTTTGGATTATTTTTCTGAACCTTTAATAGTAGGTAAGTATGAGATTATCTGTTTTCTTTCCTTCATCCTTTATTTATAAACTATGAAATTTACATATAATCATACTGTATTATTTTATGTTCTTTTAAAAAAAATACATCACGTTCATACACTACTCCAAATCGTATACATATACAAGATATAGATTTACAATTCCATGCTTAGCAACTCTGCTGACTCTTTCCTTCCAGAATTTTTTTGTTTAGACAATAGCCATATGAAAATGGTTTTTAGTAAGAAAAGGAGATATTTATCCATAGAGTAAGGTAGTATAGTATAGTTGAAATTATGGGTTGTAACAAACTGTAATATCAATATAGTTTTCTCTTTTGAAAGAAATGATGGTTTTCATTGTGGTTTAGTATTTATTAGGATAAATCTCATACTCGCAAAATCGGGATCTGGGTCTGACATTTTCCTTCTAAAGTAATATCTCAAACATTCTCGGAAGGTCAAAGTCACCTTAGAGGATACATCCTGGAAAGTTAGAAAGACATTCCTAGGTACCGCTTTAGGTTTTAAGGAGAGGCGTGACGTAGGTTACAACGGTGCATCGACTTCTAATACTACATCTAAATCGATTTCCAAGTTTGTGTTAAATCTTTATAATCCTCTACTAAACCCACCAAGGTGAATTCATCCTAGGAGTTTTGAACAAGGTCAACCCAAACAAATCTATGTTTGTACCCATTACAAATGAAGAGGTCAACTTAGGTTGTTTTTCTACAAGCTAGGAAAAGTCTCTCACACTTATGATCCGGTTACCACTATAGAGACCTTGCTGGTCTTAGAGAGAAATCTGAGTTTATAGTCCCTACCTCTAAATGTCTAATGGAAAATTTTCAAAAGATGTCTATGCCTTATGAGAACACTTCCAACTCGATGACTAGTATCAATAATGATAAGGGCAAGAAAAAGGTTATCACCTCTTGGGTACTTAAAAGTGATGAAAAATACATCGTTGTTCATGTTGATCTTAAGGTTCAAGATACTTCTTAATGGTATTTTGATAGTGGGTGTTCTAGGAACATGACCAGTGACAAGTCACATTTTACCAACCTTGTGGATAACAATGATGGAAAAGTCATCTTTAGGGATTGGAGTAGGTCTTTCATATTAGGAAGAAGATAAATGGAGACTTTAGGCTTTCTTAAGATAGAAAATGTGTTGTATATTTAAGGTTTGAAGTCTAACTTAATAAGAATAATCCAACTTTGAGATGCTAACTTTTCGGTGAAGTTTAGCGAGTCAAAATGTAAGATTTTTGATCAATTAAATAAACTTTTGCTTCAAGGGATGAGGAATACTGATAATTTCTATGGTATGATTAACAAATTATCTTTATTAAGAAATAGTGATAAAGTATCAACCATGTACCTTTGGAATCAATGACTAGGTCAAGTTAACTTTAGAAATCGTACTAGGATAGTTAAGAAAGACCTCATTCATGGCTTACCAACACTTCAAAAATGAACTTCCTCGGTTTGTTGTCATTGACAACAATTAAAAACATTTAAGAGCGTCCATAGGAAGTTGCATATTATTACAAACTCACGTGTACTAAAGTTGATACACACAAAAATTATGGTTCTAATGTGCACTGGGGGCATTGGTGATAACATGTACATTGTGGTGGTGGTTGATGACTTTTCGAGATACTTCATTACTAGATTTCTTAGGAAACGTTTGATGCTTGTGAGATTCTTACAATCAAGTGTCATCTACTTTAAAATGAACATAATGTTTCAATCAATAGATTGATAAGTGATAATGTTATAGAGTTTATTAATGCCGTGTTAGTTCATAATATGATGGTATAAACATCAAACACCAGTTTTAGGTAGTAGAAATCTGGCAACAAAATTGGATTGTTGAGAGGAAAAATAGGAATATTCAAGAGATGGGGAGGTTCATGCTACATGTTAGAAATTCTTCTAGACAATTTTGGGCGGAGGAGGTTAACACCAGATACCACATGGTGAGTTTAGTTTAATGTTAGTCCACACACACTTCACACTCCATATGAGTTTTAGACTGGTATGAAACCCAACCTATCATATTTTTTAGTTTTGGGGAGTCCTTTGTATATACTTGGAAATAAAGATCACTTAGAGAAATTCGACTCTAGATATAATGAGGGAATATTTTCAGGATATTAATCGACTAGAAAAGCCTATAGGGTGTATAACCTTTAATTATCTAAGGTTATGGAATTGATAAATGTCATGATTAGAGATGATACACTAGTTACATTTATTGATTATGACCTTGTGTGTGAGAAAAATGCAAACCCAATGATGATCCCATTATTCCCCACACCACCTCGTTGGAGCCAAATCTTAAAAAATAGGATCTACCTTCTTCGGTTCGAAAAACTCATAACCTTACCGACATACTTGGTGATCCCACACTAGGTGTCAAGACTCGTGCTCAATTAGAGAATGTGGTTAATTAGTTTTGCTACACTTCCACATTAGAGCCTAAGAATGTGAAGGAAGAACTCAAGAATGAGCATGTGATATGTTCTATGCAAGATGAGTTACTTCAATATTGAAATAATGATGTTTAGGAATTACTCCCCCAACTAAGAGAAATTAATGTGATTAGAAACAAATGTGTGTATATAAACAAGATGGAAGAGAATGGTACCATCATTCTCAACAAGGACAGGTCGTTTGCTCAAGGTTACACAAAAAATGAAAATTTAGAGTTTAAAGAGACATTCTCTCATGTTGTCAGGCTTGAGTTCATTCGATTACTACGTACCGTAGCATATCATCTATGATTTAATCTTTAGTAAATGTATGTCAAGAGTTCCTTTCTCAAGGGAATTCTTAAGGAGGTGGTTTACAAGGAACAAACAAAGGGGTTTGAAGACTCAAATCACCAAGAACATATGTTTTATCTAAAGAATAATTTGTATGGTTAAAACAAGAACCCTATGGTTTGTAGAAAACGATAACTTCTTATCTTTTATCTCGGTGCATCAAGAGAGGAGGATTTAATATGATCTTAGTTGTTAGGAGAGAGGGTGTTGCTATTTTGGTTGCCCAAGTCTACGTGGATGGCATAGTATTTTGATCCATGTGTTCTCAAAATGCTCACACTTTTGAGGAGAAGATGAAGAGTGAATTTGAGATATGTATGGTTTTTGAAATTTCTTTCTTCCGAGGTCTCCAATTGTGTCAACTCGAGTTTGGGATATTTACTTATTAATCTAAATATTCTGGGGATTTAGTGAAGAAGTTTGAATTGGACTCCGCTCAGCACTCTCCCATACCCATGAGTTTCTCGACAAAGCTTAGAAAAGATACTTGAGGTAAGTACATAGAAAAAACACTCTATAGGAGTATGACATGTAGTCTCCTATTCTTGACCACTAATAGTCCTTATATCTCCTTTATTGTTTGAGTTTGTGCATGGTCAACAACGTCCCCAAAAGAGTCGCACTTGATATCACTTAAATGTATCATAAAATACATAAGTGGCCCTCTTTCTTATAGAATTTGGTATTCCTTTGATACCTATGATCATTTGTTGGCTTATTCGGATGTCGATTGGTATGGGGATGTTGATCGTTGTATTTTTACTTTGGGATTACTCTTATGAGTTATTGCACATAACTCTTATGGGTGAAGAAAATGCTGGAGGATTATGGGATTACTCAATGAATGATGATTATATCTTGCGATAATACATGCGTAATCCACATTTATCATAATTCCATCCAGCATTCTCTTATGAAGCACACTAGGATTCTTGACCCTTTATTTGAGATCTTGTTAAGGAGAGGCTCGTTTCCTTGAATTTTATGAGTACCGAATGTCAATTAGCCGACATTTTCACTAAATATTTAGATGAACTTATATTTGTGGATCTTAGGAAGCCTTTAGCTATTTGTTCCGTTGATTGAGTGCATGTATTGCTTATGGTTTAATGTGGTTTTCACATTTCAATCATTTTCTCCTGCAACTAGATTGTATTCTTATGTTTATATTTTAAAAAAACCAAAACTATTTTCTTTTAAAAAATAATTCTAAAAATTTCAAATTTTTTTTTGTATTAACCCCATATATGGATACACATTTAAGATGTTTGAATCTCAATTTCATTCCACCCATTCATGTGACTTAATAATGGTGTCACGATACTTGGATTTTTTTATGCTTAATAATGCATGTTTAGCATTGCATCGCTCATTGTTGCTTGCTTCCTTCATGATAGAATTATTATATCTCCTTGAATGCACATATGCACGAACTCTTGGATATTGTGCTTGATTTTCATATGTTGAATGCGATGTTCTCATCTCAATCGTGATTAATAATGAATCAAATGTACTAGTAACTACTTGTGCATGTAAAAACCATTGCCCGAATTTTTTACTAAAAACTTATTATAAGTTTAAGCAATGGAAATGTACTATAAAAGTAGCAGAATCCTTTGATTTAAAGGACACCACTAACAAGGGACGAAAAGATGAATCTGGCACATAAAACAAAAGTGACAAGGAAAATTTTGTTTCATTAATGCTTCATTAAAAATAAGCAATATGATTCCTTCAAAAAAATTGAAAGTTTTTGAGGGTGTTATAAGTTGAGGATCAATAGGTTTTCACAATAGAATTCCTTCAAAAATAAAAATAGTTTGTCTTTATTGATAAGAAAAATATTTAAATTCATGAAATTTGTACTAGTTGAGTTAATTTCACTTTGTTCAAACTTTTTATATAAAAGGTTTAATTGAGTTCTTTCTTTAAGAGTGCCTCTTTGACTTTGTGCACCATCACTACATATGCCTATGTTGATTTTCTCGTGTATTAAGTTCACACACATTCATTCCATTTCCATGATTCAATTATTTTCATAATATTCCATGGTGTAATTATTTCTCTCGCTCTCTCTCTCTCTCTCTCTCTCTCTCTCTCTCTCTCTATATATATATATATATATATATATATATATATATATATATATATATATATATATATATATATATACACACACACACACACACACACACACACACTCAAAATTTTAAAATTTTAAAAAATAGCTTTTTGGTTTGTTGAAGTTTCATTGATTATGCTTAATTATTTATTTGTTGTGATGCTATTTAAAATTTGTTTCGTCATGATGCTAAATTATCAGGTTTAGCTTCTAACCCTTTGTTTATTTTGAATAAAAAGGGGGAGAGCATATTGAGGGGGAGTTTTATGTTTGTAATTCCACGTGTCACAGTATTTCCTTTGTTTCAGGTGAGTAGGTTATTTTCCATATACATAATATCATAAACGAGGTTATTTTGTTAGTGGGAAGGGGATAATGCCCTATTTTATTAGCATAAGAGGAAAGATCCTATCCATAGTGGCCTTACAAGCATATTAAAAACTTTGAAAATTATAAACAAGCATAAAAGCCTCATGAAATTATAACATTAGGGAATCCCTACCTATCTAAGTTAACCATGTACTTAACTAAGAGAGGAGGTTCTTAAAAACAATGGAAGGATCTTCTGATTCTTGAACTGGAAGCTAGAGCAATAAGACATCATCTATAGTATTATTTTGTCTCCAGACATGATTGATGTGAATCTGTTACGAACAGGAGACTAACTTCTTAGATGATGCTTTTGAAGAACCAAGGAACTATTCACTTGCCTTTAATCATGTTCACATCTACTAAGGAATCAATTTCAATAAATAATTCATTGAATCCAATCTCTAAACAAACATTGATTCATTTAAATAAGACAATGAGCTCAGCCTTTAAACTAGTGGAAATGTCAATGAATTCTTGAAATAAATAGATAAAATCATGTTTTTCCCCTCTGATAATACCTCCTATGCCACTATCACCTGGATTACCCCTACTGGATTCATCCATATTAAGCTTGATACACTATCTAGGAGGTTTGATCCATTTTGTGATTTTGATGGTAGGACTCTTAGGTTGAAATATGATCTTGAACTTAGGAATCAATATTTGATGATGAGTAGAAGGGGAGTTAAAACTTTATAGAAGAGGCTTTTTCATTCATCAAATCATAAATATTCTTTATGATATTATTAGTAGACCTTGAAGAGCCTTCATAGAGACTTGAGCGCCTAGCTTTCCAAATTTCCCACGTGATGGTCATAGGAAGAATTTTATGAATGAATAGAACATAGTCCTTAGTAGTTTTGAATAACCACCGGGACATAAGCATAGCAAACAAAAAAAAGTCACTTGGTAGAACATACACTAAACTAGAGAAATAGTTCCAAATTTTGTTAGCAATGGGTATATCCAGGAACAAGTGATTACTAGTTTCTTCTTAATTGAGGAAGCATTGACATCTAGACACTGTTTTGATCCCCATTTCCTGTATAAAACAATATAGAGGAATAACTATATGATGATTTTTCCATATATAAATGGAATGTTTTGGAGGAGTAAAAATAGACCAAGGGTTAGACCATAAGGATATTGTACTAATTTGAGGCTTACATATCTGATAGGCAGTTTTGAGAATGAAATTCCCAGAAGAAGAGGGCATCCAAACCAAATCTTGATATGATTTTATGGCATTAATTTGGATAATGGAGCTAGTAACCCTGATTCTGTTGATAATGGAAGTACCCCGAGAGCCAGAAGATAGGTTTTTGTATATGTTCCTCATGAATTCAACCCATATACCATTTGAAGTATGAACTCTCCATAAATTTTAATGCCAAAAGCATCACTAATGTCTTCTAGGTCTCTAGTCCAAGACCACCTTCCCCTATAGATCTGCATATATCTTCCCATTTAACCTAAGCATTTTTAATACCCATTCTCTTTTGACCCCCAAAAGAAGTTGCTGAAAATTATTTGAATTCTGAAATGTTTCTTTAGGTGGTTTGAGAGAAGCTAAGGTGAAGATGGTAATTAAGGACAATACGTGCTTTATTAAAATGACCTTACCAGAAGCAGATAAAAATTAGATTTTTAACCTCTAAATTTAGACCTGATGTTTTTAGGAGCTTAGCAGAATAGAGTGTTTTTACTCTACCTTTGAATAGAGGACACCCTAAATATTTTATGGGGAGATTCTTGAATGGAATGCGAAGGCAGTTTGAGATGGAAACACTTCTATTAGGGGGAAATTTAGGATCTATAGAGAATGATATTTTCTTCTTATTTATTAATTGAGCATAGGATTTTTCATAAGACTCAAGGAATTTGGAGAGATTGTTAAGGCTTCTTTTACCACCATTTATGAATATAATAGTACCATCAGCCAAAACAAAGGTAAGAGATGAGGGGGCTTCCTATATGATGAGAAAATGGAGTGTATTTTCTAGAAATGATGAGATTATCATGACATCTGCATAGGACTTATGCCATTATGACAAAGAGAGATAATGATAGTGTATCACCTTGTTTAAGGCCTCTAGATGAATTGAAAAAACCTGCACAACAACCATTAATAACAATAGAGAACAAATTATTGGAAAAATTCTCCATATGAAGTCAATAAAAAGCTCAATAAAGCCAAATTGCCTCAACACTTTAATGTGAGAAAGCCCAAGACACCCTACCATATGACTTCTTCATGTTTAGTTTGATGATAACATTTGAACAATGGCCTTTCTTATGCAATGAACTCGTCATTTCATGAGCAAGGAGAATATTATCTTGAAAGCTATCATGCCTTTTATGAATCCACTTTGGTTGGGGGAGGTAATTAATGGCGGGAAGTTAGATAGCCATGAATTTATAAGTTTTAATAAAATCTTCATATTAAAATTACAAAGGCTAATTGGCATGCAGTGGGAGAATTGATTGGGATTTGCTAACTTTGGCATAATCACAATGGAACTACTTGTCTAGATTCTAGGGATTTGGGCACCAACAAAAAAGGAATTAATGGCTTCATAGAGGTCCTCTTTAATAATGTCCCATCATTTCTAATAAAATACTCCCCCCAAACCATCTGGCCAGGGATGCTATCTGCATTAAGATCAGTAATGGCTTTGAAAATTTCCTGATCATTTGGAATCTTTATCAGATCCAAGTTCATATCCTCAATAACCAACTTTGGAATTATCTATATAATATCATCAATTTCAGAGGTTTCTACTACCTTCTATCTCTCCATGAAGTGATCCACTAAAGTTCTTTGGATGCCCTCATTTGTAGTCTTCCATTGACCTTTTGCATTTTTTACTTTATGAATGGCAATTGCAGCCTTTCTAGCTGAATGGAAAACCTTTTTTTATTTTTATCTCCTTCTTTGAGCTACCTTATGTTTTTTGTATGCCAATAAGTTTCTCTTGAGTTAGAGCTTTGTCCAAATCAACTCTTGCATTCTATATATAAATTTTATGATAGGAGGAATGATTAACCTCAAAATCATGTTCTTTCAATAACACAACATCTTCAAGATCTAAGATATTTTGGAAAATATTTTCAAAAGTAGATATATTCTACTTTTTCAACTCAGATCTGAGGTTCTTCAGCTTCATAGAAAACTTATTTATGGGAGAGTCTTGGACAACTAGGGACCATTCTTTATGAACAACTTGAAGAAAAGTAGGGCGAGAGGCCCACATTATTTAGATTTTGAATGGATTTAGGGAAACATTATGAGTACTTTAATAGAAATAATGAGAGGGGAGTAGTAACTACAATTCTTTGATAAATGAGAAATGCTAGAATTAGGAAACAATGTTTTCTAGTTAAGGTTGCATAAACCTTTATCAAACCTAGCACATATGTCATTATCTTCAATTATAAAATTGGACCAAGTGAATCTAGATCCACGATAACCCAAATCAAAAAGCCCATGTTGATTATTGTAATCATTAAATTCTTCCACTGATTGATAGTTAATGAGATTACCTTCAACATTTTCCTCCTTCCTAAACACCACATTTAAATCCTCAATTTATAATTGAGGTCAATCCAAAGAGAATGATAATAACTGTAAGTACCTCCATAGGTCTAAACTCTCCTCCTTTGTGTAGTTAGAATAAATTAGATTCATCATGATATCTCGAGGAAGTTTAGGGTGCCTAATTTTTAGAGAAAGACATTGATCCACATCTTTGATAAACGAGACAATGATATTTAACCTATAAAAAAATCATATTTTATTTGATTTATTGATGATCACCTTATCAAAATTCCATTTTAATAGAAACTACTCCATCTTCAGAAGGTTAGAGTCTGGCTCCAAAATTAAAATAGCAGGCAAATAGTAAGTTTTGCAAACTTTTTTAACTCTTCTACTAGTTGTCTTATTTGAGATTCCTCTAGCATTCCATCTGATGAAATATATAATTGATAAAATTGGGGTTTAGAATTATGGATCACCTTGTATTTAGATCTTATTATCGTTCTGAAAGGAGAATCACTTGGCATGTTCTTTATCTTCACATTCGGCGGCACCTCTATATTGTTAGTTGACTGGTCTTTGGATTCAACTTCCTTGAGTTTCATCGTTCTTCTAATTTTTCCTTCTAGGGTGGAATTACACTTTTTGTCAAATAATTTTACAATGATCATGAGCTCCTCTTGCATCGGAAGTCCCCTTTCCTTGTAGTGATCTGAATCAGACATAGCAACAACACTAACAAAGGGTTTAGCCTAAATGTTTGGACGTTCAGGTGGTTTAAGATTCAAATGATTCAAGTTCATGGACGTGGAAGCCATGTAAACCTTAGGACGACTTTGAAGGTTGAGAGAAAATTTAGAATGGATGGTTAGATTCGAGTTTATAAACGAGGTTCTTACATGAATCTTCTAACGATCCAACTTCCCCATCATTATGAAATGTCGTTTTGATGTTCGTTCAAATTGCATATGTCGATCGAACGAGGCGAGTTCATTCGAACAAGCCTACAAAAAACTATTTTTTACTTAGTTTTAATCTTAATCTTTTCAAGTCTATCTCTAGGATATTTTTCTCCCTATTTAAAGAGATACGAATTTGCACTTCTTAGTAAGTCTTTTTACACATATTTTATGATAAAAAAAAAACTTTAATTTTTCAAATCCAAACCCCTTGGATATTTTGTGATCACTTTATCAAACCTTGAAGAACACATCTCTTGTTTTAATCCTTGTGGATCTCGTTCTTCATTGTTGAAGATACGATAGGAAATTCCAAAGGCTGATCGGTGGACACCGAGGCAAGTGGAGTTTGTTCTGGGGCATTATTGGATCTACACTTCTTTATGATATTAACAAGGAAGTAGATATATCTGCGATACTTAGTGGAGTGTAAGTTTGTGAATCTGTTTGTATTGTCTATAATACCTTGGTTGTAATAGTGATCTAAAGGAGTTCCCGCAAATGTTTTTTTCCTCATATACTGTGGTCTTTTTTGTTTGATTTGATTTAAAGTCAATATATTCCATCTTTATTTTCACCTAATTATAACTAAATAAAATTAGATTTAATTGAATTCGTCTTGTTTGTGACATAATCTACTATTTCTAACTTT
The DNA here is from genome assembly GCA_949130495.1 of Sambucus nigra. Taxonomy (NCBI): domain Eukaryota; kingdom Viridiplantae; phylum Streptophyta; class Magnoliopsida; order Dipsacales; family Adoxaceae; genus Sambucus; species Sambucus nigra. The sequence continues at coordinate 364,720,175 of OX422222.1, forward strand.
GACGATATAACCGGACCACTCTAAACATTTTTCACTTCGATAAACCATGAACAAATTTTGGGTTATATAATATGCTTATATTGTCAAATATTATCAATTTACACAAGCAGGCCTCTGTATTAAGACATACTTTACAACAATTTTCCTTAGTCTGAATCCCTTTTATGATGCATTTAATACTTTTATCTAAAGTTTTACAATTAGTTTTTGAAAAAAAAAACATTATGGTCATCATCACATGATTGACTTATACTAAGAAAATTATCCTTAATCCATTTGACTAAAAACCTCAGTAAGTAATGGGAGTCCATCCTTTTTTATAGTTACAATCCCAATAATTCCAGATGATTAATAAACACCAAACACAACATGCACACTAGGGTAGATGGTTATGTTGGTTAACAGTGATTCAACACCTATCATGTTCTTGGAAAACCCGAGTCTAAGTACCATCCTCCTTCGGTGCTTTTTTCTTTGAGAGTTGTAGCGACATTGCACCTTAGTTGGGGTACCAGCTCATCACTTCCAACCTAAATTGGCCTTAATTTTAAACCACTTTTTCCATTTATTTGAAGAGGGCTTAGGACTCTTATATAGTAGTTTTCATTTAGTCTTGGAATTATTTTTGGTTTTCCTATTCTTTATTTGTTTCAAATTTTGTTTGGGAAACACATGGTAATTTCACCTCGGTCGAGAGTGATGTTACACTGAAATATAGCGTCCAACTGAAAAGATGAAGAACTCAGTAACTCATTAACTAAACATTTTATGGATATGATGATGAATAGTAAAAGTGTAGTAAAAGAGACAAGGAAGAAAATCAACACATATATATATATAAGTGGTTCAACCAATTGGACTACATACACTATTAAGTAACTCATTCTTAACGATTTCAATAGTATTCTACAAGTTGTAAGTTTCGTTCTCTCTCTCTCTAGAGAATGATTTGATAGAGTAATAATTATTTATAATGACTTAACTTCTGGAACAAGTTAGAAGGTACAGTCTATTTTTAGGTGGCTTAGGGTGTATTGTGCACCCCAAGTCACATGGAGAATGCTGATTTGAGTGCCCCCCTTGAATTGTGATATTTGTTGATATTCTCTCCACATGAAATACAATTACGTGCATCCATGTGTGCAGGCTTTATATCACTAAATACCTTTTTTAGTGATTTATGTGCATTCTTAGCTGTGTGGTGTAATTTGGCCGACCCTAAGTAAGTATGATTCTAACCTTATGAGGTTAAACCTATTAGGCCAAAATTTTTAGGCATAAGGGTCGGGCCCCAAAATGTCCATTATTTATAGAACACCATTTTTTATTTAATTAATTATCCCATCGGCTTAAATCTTCCAAGTTGTTTTGAATATGATAACAGGTTGGAGGTTATGAGTCCTTAGAAATAATTTGGCCAAACCAATTTTTACTCAGGGTCAAATGAGGCTTTAGTAAGTCATAGGTCGAACCTTTTTAGTTGAGAGCCAATTGAGGCTTCGTGGATGCAGTGGCTGAACCAAATATAGTCTAAGGCCTAATGAGCCCCAAAAATTATTTAGGCCGAACCATACTTAATTCGAAGGGAAAATGAGAATATTAAATCATATGGGCAAGCCAAATATAAGCAGAGGGGAAAATGAGCCCTAAATCATATAGCCCAGCCACACTTAAGCCCAGGGTCACCCTTGGCCTCATAAATGCACTTGAAGAACCCTAATAAGTCAAGAACCAAACACAACCTTGGAAACGCATGCGTCGAGGTAAATATGGTCAAGAGTCCAACATGTAAATCACATACTTAGGCCCAGAATATATATCTAAGGGTAAATATTAAGGGTTCGTTTGAATGCGCGGAATTGGAATTGAATTGGACTTCTAATTCTATGGAATTTGAATTCAAATAATTCCAATTCCATTTCAATTGTTTGGTTCGAGTGTAGATTTCATTTGGAATTCTAGTAGAATTTTAAATTCCTTGTTTGGATCAATTATAAAATTCTTTTCGAATTTTAGTAGTTTGTGAACTATTAAAAAATTATACTTTTAATAAAGATTCTAATAAAAAAAGTGGAATAAAATCACATCACACTTTAACAAGAATTAATAATTTAAGTAGCATTAAAATAAGATAGATAGAAGTTCATTTAAATTTAAGAGTTGGTAAAACTAGAACTATTTTGTAAGCAACATTACCATAATAAAAAAAAAAGTGCACATAATAACATAACAAGTCAATACATATTATAATAATATATTGTTATAATAATCACGCCTCAAAATGCACCAAAATCTATCGCCTCTTCACCTTATTAGGAAGACCAGAAAAAGAATCAAATTTTCTTTGGTCATTCTAATATGATATCCTACAACTATTCTTTTTTCTTTTTTTCCTTTAGCGTTATTTTTATTCCTAACCAACTTGTGAATCCCCAACAAACAATGATCCATTTTCTGAAATTGTTTCACATTTAATCATGTTAGCAATGCGTATATAAACAAATTAAAAAACATATCATTATTATTTAATTAAAATAAAAAACAGTTCATTATTATTTATTTAAAAAATAGATCATTATTATTTAATTAAAAAAAATAATCATTAATATTTAATTACAAAATTACTAAAAAGATCATTATTATTTAATTAAAAAAAACGATAATTATTATTTAATTAAAAATAGATCGCTATTATTTAATTAAAAAATTTAAAAAAATATCATTATTATTTAATTAAATGATTAAAAAAACAGATCATATTAACAAACAAAAAAAATGGAATTAGGCTTCCCAATTCTAATTCCAAGTCTTGGAATTGAACTGCCAAACACAAGGCTTGGAATTGGACTCCCAAACACACCCTAAGGGTCAGTTTGGTTCGTGTTAAAATATCTTTCACCGTTTTAAAATAAAAAGTTGAATGATTAGTTTGGTGATTTTCTTTTCACCATCTCTGTTTGGATGGGGCACTTTTCATTAGGTGAAAATTTTAACATTTTCACCATTTGTTGTTTGGATGGTTAAGAGTAATATAGTGGAAAAAAAATAAAATGAGCATATTACCCTCATATTTCAAATGGATACAAAAATATTTATATTTAACAATTTGATTTTCATAACACAAGTGTCATGGCCAGTAAAACATATTCATTTACCTCAAACTCAATTTGACACAATTCCAATCCCCCCCCCCCCCCCCCCCCAACACAATACTCATGTTTGCTATGCAAGACAAATAAGGATAAAAAGTTTAAAAAAACAGTCCCAACTAAAAAAAATAGTTCTAATTAAAAAAAGAAAACAATCCTAATTAGAAAATAAAACAATCCCAATTTAAAAAAAAAAGTTTTCAACAATGAAAAAATAATCAATTGTAAAAATCAGTCCCAATTAAAAAAAAAGAGTCCCAACTATAAAAACAGTAGTCCATAATTAAGTGCCCTGGCTATGAAAAAAACAGTTCCCAAATAAAAAATGATTTTCAACATTGAAAAAAAGAACCCCAATTAAAAAAAAGACCCAATTAGAAGAATTAGAAAAAATAGTCTCAACTATGAAAAAAAAAAACAGCTCCAAACTATGAAACCGTTCCAATTAATAAAAAAAAATCTCACACATTATCTTGCACCAAACAAATATTCATTTTTTTTTAAGTTAATTATTTTGTTAAATTTTTTTAAATTATTTATTTATATATATATTTTTAAATTTATTAATTTTAGTTTTACTCTGTAAATTTTTAATTATTTTTATTTTTTAAATTTTGTTTATATATTTAAAATTTTAAAATTTTAATTTTTTTTTTAAAAAAGATTTTTTTTTAAAAAATGAATCTTTAATGATCGTGTTAATTGAGAGGGAGAAATGAATGTCTAATGATTGTGTGATAGTTGTAAGTGGAAATAAGAAATGTTGGTATGGTAATAAGATAAATTTCATTGTTTTCATCTATTAAATTATTCACTTTACCTATGATTTAAAATGGTTAAAGTTTCACCTCACTTTTCACCATATTCATTTTATTTCACCATGTTAAATGGCCAACCAAACACATATTTTACTTAGGTAAATTATTTTTTAACACGGTAAAAAACATTTAACAATGAACCAAACGACCTTAAGGGTGATCATTGATATGTGTATATCATGTGCATCTATCGATTTTATTTTTGGCCGAATCTTAGATGATCTTAATAAGAGGGTGACGAAATCATTCAACAAAACCTTAACGGTTGTCCATGAAACATTATTAATGAACCTTATTCTAGACGAGTTTCATTTGTGATTGTTAAGTGAGGGCACCGAATCCTTTTTTACCAAAGCTTAGACTAGTCCTTCGAGAGTTGGCAGCGAATAAAAATCTAAGCATGGAAAACGAATTTTACGACGGAATCTTGGTTTAGGTTTGTTAAGAATTCAAACCGAACCTAATTTTGGTCAAGTATCAATTGATCTTGTTGAAGGTGGAAGCCAAACCTATCCAATCGACTCTATCTTGATCGAGTCTAAAATTAGTCCTTTGGGGGGTTGAAGCCATGCCATTACTGATCGAATCATAATTGAGGATATTGAATTGATTGCAACGAACCACTTTCAGCTGGCCCATATTGGAGATGTTTGATTTAATGAATCCAAACCACTACTAGCCGAACCTTGAGTGACCTTATTTAGAGTTACAGGCAAACATATTTAGGTCGACCCATTAGAAGGTGATGGTCAGATTGTGTCTATAAAATATTATGGACGACTCGTTATTAGCCCAGTAGATGGTACATGTTCCCTTATGCTGAATGTTGGTGGCCAAGAGTGAATTGTGGATGAAAATCTTTGGTCATTCAATTTGGTCTTGTGTCATTTGGACATCCCAATGTAGGGCACATGTGGCCCAAGACATCTTTCCCCCATAACGCTCAATTGATCGTTATTCACTTTTCAACCTATCAAACTTATACGCTCAACTAGAAAATTCTCTCTAGGATTTGCATGTTCTTTCAGCATATTCTTAGAGTTTGTTAGTGCCGATGAGATTTTTCATCCCTAGATCTGTATGGCATTGATTTTTGGAAAAAAATTTGATGTCTCTGAGACATCAAACTTTTTGATATCTTGGATTGTGATTGGTCAAAACCACTCGCGCAAACCCATTTCCATAAGTGATGTGGTGTTGCGCCAACGGTATTGACCAACCACAATCCAAGACATCAAAAAGTTTGATGTCTCAGAGACATCAAACTTTTTTCCTTGATTTTTAGTTTATAATTATTTGTCACACACCGTTAAAATCATTAGGGGCATTTAGGGCTTTGTTCATCACTATTCTTGCTTGTGTTATTCAACTTTAATATTGCTTGAGCTTTAAACTCGTAGACTGGATTATATTTTTGAGTTTGTGAGTGACCAATACCTTTGAAGAATGGTTCAAATATTTAAGTGAGAATATTGTTAGGTAAACGAAGCATGCCGAGAGACTAGCTTTTGGTTATTACTGGTTGATCCCCTTGTCGAACATTAATCCTCGTAATAACAATACATAAGGTTCATCTCCTCATCGAAATAAAGAGTATTAAGATCCCATAGTTAACACTAGGTCAACTTTGCCCCATTGTCTTAGTGAATGGTCAGTCGGTAGCAATACCATGAGTAAGGATGAGGAGTACTTTAAGGCTTCCATGGATAATGTTCCTACTGGCTTGTCGATATGCTATTAGACAAATATTTTCACAATATCATCTTAATTTAGAATATTTAAAAATATAAAGAACATATCCTCATCTTCTTCATCAGTTTATTAACCTTGTACTTTCGAGGCATCAACCTTTCCTGGCTCTTTTACTTCGTCTAGCTTAGCCCTGACTCTGAGGATATTTCTTCTAAGAGAGAGCCTAATGATCAAGAGGTTCTTGACTTAGAGGAGTTTGATGGAGAGTTTGATCATACCTCCAATATAGATCTTACCGTTGCTTACCCCCCTCCAAACCAATGTATTAATGAAAATACTAATGATAATGAAGAATTTTACACAATACATTTCTCGCGAACTTGCCTTAACAGAAATGTGATCACTTGGATTAATGCTTGTATAATTCAACATCACTTAGGTGTAAAATAAACTATCACATTGATGGTAACGAGTGAAAATGAGAGAGTGTATCGAGTGAAGAATGATTCTGAGGTTTCACTTTACGAATTTATGTTTTGTCTAGGGTTTCATCTCCTTTTCACACTATCCTATGAAAAATCTTATCTCACTTTGGGTTCGTTCCCACATAACTCGCCCCCAACTCTAGGAGAATTATACTTAGCTCCCTTATATCTTGACAATGTATTCACTCCAAGAGCATCACCGAGGAAATATTTAGGTGTGTTTAGACCCTCATATCCATGAAGCAATTCCCCAAATATTACTTTATGAGTCTTCTCAATTCAAGATGCAAACTTCTTAGGGTATCCTAAACATGAAATCATAATTGGAAGAGTGGATCATTTTATATTGGTGGAGATTAGGAATTTGTTGTTATTGGTGGATCATTTTATATTGGTGGATCATTTTAATAATTCAATGTTTTATTGTTGATACTAACATCTTATTGTTTATTTTTTTTTTCACACCTAGTATCTCTGTGTCTAAGTGCTACGAACTGAAAATTGGTCGTCGATGTTGTTGACAATAGGATCAATACCTTTAAGGAGCTATCTCCATTAAAAGATCTTAAGGGGTTCGTCATTATCTCTAACCCTTGTCCTTTAAAAGAACTTTGTAGGGAGACCTAGTTATTAAAGAAAATGTCAAATCGTCTCGGACTCCAGGTGGTAAATTTGCACCTAACTAGGGAGGACCCTACCTCGCCACCAACATAAACTCTGGCAGGGAGGCTAACTTATATAATCTTAATAGATTTGCATTTTCCTAACCCTCCAGTTTCGACCGATTAAATAAATCCTTTGGTTAAACCCGCCTCCACTGAAATGAAAAAAGTAAAAAATAATCGATCGTAATGGGAAGGGAATGCTATATAATACCATACACATTCCCTAGATCTACATAAAAAATCCCATATGAGCCACCAACCTTTCTCTTGCAGTCAATTAAAACACTTTTAGCCTCGTGATTTTTTATTTCGACGAAACTCTAAGAACTTGATTCACCGATGTTTTTTTATCACAAAAATTCAAACAGACAAGCAGTTGTCTTTGAATCTTTGGTCCTATCTCCTAAGGTTCTCTCCCATCTCCCTCAAAACACCTCGCAAACCGGGACACTTATCGAGGCAAACAGACTCTCTAACGGCTCCCCACTGAACGACACCCTTCTTTGTTCATAAAACGACCACTCGTCTATTTCTAAAGGTAATCGAGAAAACCTTTGCCTTATCACAATCAGAAGAAAAGGGGGGACCTCCTTCTAATAGTCTTACATATGTTCAAACAAAGTGTCTCTCCAAGGAAAAGGATGATATTGTCTCTCCCTAGAAAACAAGTCTAAAAAATATGAGGCACGTTCATTCCTCTCCTCCCCATATTATTAGTATTATTAGTATTATTAGTACTACTACTACTACTGCTGCTGCTGCTGCTGTTGCTACTACTACTACTACTACTACTACTACTACTACTACTACTACTACTACTACTACTACTACTACTACTACTACTACATTTTTCCATCAGTTTAAATAATAAGGGGTTAGGCCTGAGTCTGTCAATAGGTACGACATGAATATATAAGAGAAACATAAAAAATTTCATACACTATAACAAACCCTCACAAGGGGAATATATTAATTTATGTACACGATGCATAAAATGAGAATACCCATACAAAATTAAAATTTATTGGGGATTCCTTATATTACTCCCGAAGGAACATACTATTTATATATCTATATCCAAAAAACCTAAAAAATTCCTTTTCAATGAGTTACATCAAAATACACCTGAAAGGACGACCACCAATACCATCATCATTACCATCATTCGTCAGATACAAGGCCTCTTACCTGAGAGATCACCCTCGTAGCTCCCACCCGGACGCTTTGTGTCTGGAACGAAAGAACACCTAAGAAACAGGCACATTAATAGAAGGATCAAACCCAACTGGGAAATATCCAACCCTGTGAACAACCTCAAATGGTCCATTATCGCGTCATGTGAAACATCTAACGTCATCTGTAACACCCGCGCTCGATATTTGTACCTCATTCCTTGTAATTTGTATGCCTTTGGATCATGAACTGTATTTAATAGATAGATGTTGAATCTGAAATATCTTTGTGGTCTTCGTGCAATTTAATTAGGGGATTTAATGGCCTAAAGTTAATATGCAAAAATTTGGCCATCGTTTGAACGAGTGGCCATGCGGTTCGAATGAGAAATGACATATCGTTCGAGCGAGGTTCGAATGACCTTCTAACAATTAGGACCTGTTCAATTTCCACCATTATCTACAATCTTATTGGGACACCATCGTTTGAATGAGGGGTTATATCATTTGAATGAGGGGTAGTTTCCTATTCGAATGAGCTAGTATATTTTACCTTTTCAACCACATTTTACCCTCGTCAGATCCCTCGTTAGAACTCTCGTTCGAATGAAAGGGGATCTCATTTGAATGAGGTATAACTCATTTGAACGACCAGATGAAAATTTGCATTTTTGACACATTTTAATTTGCTATCACGACATGGATCATAGGATTTACTGAGTTGTCGAGCTCTCAGCGGCTCAGATTAAAATGTTTGTTTAATCCTTGGTTGATGGGTTTAAATAGGGGTAAGGAGGTTGGAGAGGACATGTTCATCAGATTTTTGAAGCTCTCTCCCTCTACCCCTAAAGATACACTATTCCAATCCCAACCCATTTCCACCATTGCCCAAGATTTTTCCTCCCATCTGAAGCATTTTCCAAGGTTTTCCAAGGCTAAAACACCCATTTGAAGCCTATTTGAGAAAGAAGTTGGGTAGAAGAAGCCATTGTTGGAGCTCTATTGAAGAAGTTTGAGCTTTCTTGGAGCTTTGGAGTTTTTAGGAGCTTTCAAGTCATTCCTTCTAGTTTGTCCTCTTCAAATCCATGGTAGGGTTTTTCTCCTACTGTTTTCAAGATTAAAAACTATTATGCTGCATGCTTAAATGATTTATTTGGTAAAAATATTTTCTAGCATGTTTATTAAAAGGTTTTCATGAAAAAAGGGATTTTTTAGAAAACTAAGTATAAATGGATTTTTAGGGAACAAGTGGTATTTTTAATCTTGAATAGGAGGAAGTAAGCACAAAATTTATATTCCATGCTAAAATCATGTTTAAGTTGCATATTTAAGGATTTATAGGCTTGAAATCCTCTAAAAATGTGTAAAATGTTGTAGTATGTTGAAAGGGGCATATAAACATGATATATGGAACTAAAAATGGATTTCTTAATGAAATAAAGAAGTTGGAAATATTAGCCCTAAATATATTGTAAAATCATGGTGAAATGAAGAAGAAACGACATTTAATACAACAAAAGTGTATGAGGGTAGAGTAGACATTTCAGAGAAAAATGGTCTTTATGACATTAAATATATTTCCTGAAAGGAAATGTAAAGAAATGGGACTTTCTTGGAGAAAGGGGATAAAGTGTGGTTTTTGAACATGAAATGATGATTTGTGATGCCATAATGGGAAAAATGCCTTTCATAAGATTTTTGTAAAAGAAGGGTAAAAAGGTAATTTTGATAAAGTTAGAGGGTCCAAATAGTTGGACTCCCTCATTTGACCATGTCAGTCAGTTTTCTAAGAAGGCGGATAAACAAATGGAATGGCACAAAAATGGTGAAAGTAAAAGAATAATGTGGACATTGGTAAAAATGTTAAAACACATTAATATGAACTCGAATGATACCGAAAAATATTAAGAAGGGCCCAGATGCCTAGGGTGAAAGATTCAAAATCACCAGTCAGAGCATATGGTAGTATAGTCAGTGGTGTAGAGTCAGTTAAAGTATGTGGTTGTTGGAGGATTCTGAGAAAGATAATGGAAAGGATAATGAACTTGGTTGTGCTTAAGGAATGCAAATAAGACAACCTAATGAAAAGGATAAATGGAGACTAAGAAATAAAAGATGATTAAATAGTCTCTAGACACGAATAAGGTGTCATAAGGGGTTAAGTGTGAGTATGAGCATATCGCTCATGTGCATTGCATATTAGTTGCATTAATACCAGCTAAATTGTTAAGTCTTTGAAATTATCTAAAATACATGTTATATGTATAATTTTTTCATAGAAAACGTATATCTTAGTATTTCCCACCCTGACGAACGTTCTCTCATCCCTGCTTTTTATAATAAAAACCCCACCACCACTCTAGGTACATCGAGTAGGAACGTTGGCAAGGACGCCTGTAAGACCCCTGAGGACAATAGTCGTTGTTAGAGCTCTACCATCATATAAAAACTTGTCTTTTGAAACATTGGATTTGTAGTATTTTAGATTATTTTATTCGGGTCTTAGGCCAAGTGTTATATTAATACAAGGAAAATCATGATTTATTTCTCATTTATTAAGCATTCATGGATTCAATGGATTTTCATAAATAAACCTTGTTAATTAACCTAATTACTTAAAGTGGTCACTCATTTCCTAAATTAAAAACGGTAATTTGAACCTCATAAAATGGTGCAATTAAAGGACTTTTTGTAAATAATAAAATTGGACTCCCCCCCCCCCCCCTTTAACTCCTTGACTTGATACGCATTGACCTAACGGTGACTAAACTCGGATCGGGGCGTCACATCAGTTAATGTAGCACTAGATGAGAGGATGACCATCACACAAGCACCTCCCTTAGATGATCTGCGTCGACTAATAACTATGAAAATACCATAAAACAAAGATTCCATAAAGGACTAAAAACAATATTCGCATTGTACAATGGAAGAGTTGGGTACAAAATTGGCACTAGTATCCCAAAAAGCATCATCATGCTGGATAATGTGTACGAACTGGTCCTCGCCCCGATAAACAACAGTGAAAACCAATAACAACACCAGAAATTGGCAGGTACCCACTCTAGGGTAATAGGGGACAACCATACCCAATAACATTGTAATAGTCTCCTCTTCTATTATCAGAGAAATCGCTACGGGAGTAAAAGCATGATCACCCACGGGGATACTCCCAATCACCAATAATAGAAAAGGCTCGTATGGCATTCCAAACCCTAACCACTACCATGATCCATGTTGTCACATAAGAAGACGGGTGAATATAATAAACACGAGTGTCAAATAGGAGTAAATGGGGGCAATACTAGATCAAGCATAACTAAAATAAAAAGGGATCACTTTCTTGAAATGGCAAGCTGTGCTTCATTAAAAAAGGTTTGGGCAACTGAATTTAGCCGATCTGTTAATAATTTTCAACTATTGGACAATCGACTAAACTATTACCCTTCTCCCTTGAGCTGATAGTCCAACCCCTTATATATTACAACTCTTAAAAAATAAGAAAACCTATTTTTTAACCTTTTATTTCGATGAATGGTATCGACACATGCACACTCTTAGTTGAACACCTCTATGGACGCTTCAATTTGCAATTAAGGTATCAGAATGCTTCGTCGTATCCTAAATAAATCATGAGATCGAACCCTAGAAGAAACCCCATGAAAATCTAACTTTCGAAAACTATGCTAATGATTAAGCGGTTAAAAACATAAGAAACCAAAGTGTGTAAGGGAAAAGTACATAAAACCAGAAACTCAAAAAACCACTTAATCCATTAAAACAACTAATAAAAATGTGTTTTTTTTTATAGACAATCGACCCTATTCCAAATCTTTATTAAGTCTGGTGGGTACCACTTAACTCATTGACTAAAGGACTCTGCAAAGATAGACAATAGACCAAAGGTAATGACAACCAAATATTATCCAAATCTTTTCTCAGTAATTGTTAAAAAATCAATGTCTTAAAACCTTTTGTCTAGCGGCCAAACCTAACTCCAAACCCCTATAAATAGAGGTACCCACAACACTTAAAAAAGATAACAAAACCCGAACATTGATTCAATTTTCTAATTTTCTTAATCCCAGGCGTCTGAGATACTCGAGCTCATTTTTTGAAAAGTCCTGAAGGGCTCATACTTTATAAAAGTCAATTTTTCGAAATGAAAATATCGTACTGTCATAGACTCACCCCAAAAAGAGGTTCATACTCCGAAAAAGTTACCTCTGAGAAATAAATAGAGTCTATAAAAATTACGCAAAATTCAACCCTACTGGCCAAAGCTATGTCTGATTAAGAAACACCAAAAAGCAGGGATTCCCCCAAAGGAAAATTCGGCTTTCTCTGCCAGGGTAAAGAAACTTTGTCCAAATATGGAGGTAACACACACACACACACACACACACACACACACAGATATATATATATAGATATAGTTATAAACTGTGCATACTTGTGTATCCTCTCTAACCCTGGCCCCATTTAGGGGACTGGCATGTAATTTCTAATGTTTATATTTGTTTAAGAATGGTTTTTACCCAACACCTCTACATGTGTTATGAATTGACATACTCGTATAATAAATTGATACAAATCAAATGTTAGGATTGCAAAATACAAACATTAAAACATACCTTTCAAAACATGATTTCGGGAGAGTACCATTGAGTCGCGTTAAATGCAAAACTTTATATGACAAAGTCTAAAATTTGGCTACACTCACCACTTCTCCAAGTTAACAAAGCTCGTATTTGCACCACACCCCGATTATGTGTTTTCATTGCAATACTTTTCAAACATCTGCATTTCATCAACGTATTATCTTAATATATAAATATATCAATCCGACAAAATGAAAATTCTGTATTAAACACTTGTGTCCATAAATACCGTATTCTTGTACATTATATATTCGGTATCCAATAACCTACATTTGTGAATAAACCCCATTTTGTTGGAACTGCATTGGCTTTGATCCAAAGTTCCCTTAGGTATGTAGGTGTTACACTAATCTAAACTCACCCAAGACTCATAATACGTCTCTCGATGTATTATCCCCTTGAGATGCCTCCATATCTAGCCCTACACCCCTATATATTATCCAACCTCATTCCATTTGACATCTCCTCATCTAAAGGGAATTGTATAAAACCACTTAACAATGAAAGACCTCGTCCCAGGACGAATAGATTCCAAAGAAGGACCTCGGCTAAAAAAACATCTCAGCTTGCTTTCAACCTGGGCAGACTAGCTGGACGTTAGTAAGGTAAATCGATAACTTGCAATGGTCGTGACTGGCCAACAACATGTGCGTGGCATGTCAGACACCCAGCGTGAGAAGAAAGTTACATTAATGGGTGAAACATTAAATTATTAGTGACTTATCCATTAGAAAGATGCTCCAACTTAGCCCATACTCGGGAGCAAACATTACCTCACAAGGATTCACTACAAAAGTTCAGATCCCCCATAAGGAATAATGGAGGCAAGCTATTGTCCATTCAACCGATGAATTAGTACATAAATTTTGGCATTCCTATTATCTAGACAAAATACGACTCTTTTGTACTAATTTAATACTAGTGCATTAAGGAAACCTATGGGCGTAGGCTCATTATTGAAAACTTCACCACATATTATTTGGTATTGATCTTCTTATTGGACAATCGACTAAACTATTACCCTTCTCCCTTGAGCTGATTGTCCAACCCCTTATATATTACAACTCTTAAAAATAAGCAAACCTATTTTTTAAGATTTTATTTCGATGAATGGTATTGACACATGCACACTCTTAGTTGAACGCCTCTATGGACGCTTCAATTTGCAATTAAGGTATCGTAATGCTTCGTCCTATCCTAAATAAATCATGAGCACGAACCCTGGAAAAAACCCCATGAAAAACTAACTTTCGAAAACTATGCTAATGATTAAGCGGTTAAAAACATAGGAAACCAAAGTTCGTAGGGGCAAAGTACATAAAACCAAAAACTCAAAAAACCACTTAATCCATTAAAACAACTAATAAACACGTGTTTTTATTTATAGACAATCGACCCTATTCCAAATCTTTATTAAGTCTGGTGGGTACCACTTAACTCATCGACTAAAGGACTCTGCTAAGATAGACAATCGACCAAAGGTAATGACAACCAAATATTATCCAAATCTTTTCTCAATAATTGCTAAAAAATCAATGTCTTAAAACCTTTTGTCTAGCGGCCAAACCTAACTCCAAACCCCTATAAATAGGGGTACCCATAAGACTTAAAAAAGATAACAAAACCCGAACATTGATTCAATTTTCTAATTTTCTTAATCCCAGGCGTCTGAGATACTCGAGCTCATTTTTTGAAAAGTCCTGAAGGGCTCATACTTTATAAAAGTCAATTTTTCGAAATGAAAATATCGTACTTTCATAGACTCACCCCAAAAAGAGGTTCGTACTCCGGAAAAGTTACCTCTGAGAAATAAATAGAGTCTGTAAAAATTACGCAAAATTCAACCCTACTAGCCAAAGTTATGCCTGATTAAGAAACACCAAAAAGCGGGGCTTCCCCCAAAGGAAAAATTCGGCTTTCTCCGCCAGGGTAAAGAACCTCTGTCCAAATATGGAGGTAGCACACACACAGATATATATATATATTTATAAACTGTGCATACTTGTGTATCCTCTCTAACCCTGGCCCTATTTAGGGGACTGCCATGTAATTTATACTGTTTATATTTGTTTAAGAATGGTTTTTACCCAACACCTTTACTTGTGTTATGAATTGACATACTCGTATGATAAATTGATACAAATCAAATGTTAGGATTCCAAAATACAAACATTAAAACATACCTTTCAAAACAAGATTTTGGGAGAGTACCATTGAGTTGCGTTAAATGCAAAACTGTATATGACAATGTCTAAAATTTGGCTACACTCACCACTTCTCCAAGTTAACAAATCTCGTATCTGCACCACACCCCGATTATGTGTTTTTATTGCAATACTTTTCAAACATCTGCATTTCATCAACTTATTATCTTAATATATAAATATATCAATCCGAAAAAATGAGAATTCCATATTAAACACTTGTGTCCATAAATACCGTATTATTGTACCTTATATATTCGGTATCCAATAACCTACATCTATGAATAAACCCCGTTTTGTTGGAACTACATTGGATTTGATCCAAAGTTCCCTTAGGTATGTAGGTGTTACACTAATCTAAACTCACCCAAGACTCATAATACGTCTCTCGATGTATTATACCATTGATATGCCTCCATATCTAGTCCTACACCCCTATATATTATCCAACCTCATTCCGTTTGACATCTCCTCATCTAAAGGGAATTGTATAAAACCCCTTAACAATGAAAGACCTCGTCCTAGGACGAATAGATTCCAAAGAAGGACCTCGGCTCAAAAAACATCTCAGCTTGCTTTCAACCTGGGCAGACCGGCTGGACGTCAGTAAGGTAAATCGATAACTTGTAATGTTCGTGACTAGCCAACAACATGTGTGTGGCATGTCAGACACCCAACATGTGCAGAAAGTTACATTAATGGGTGAAACGTTAAATTATTAGTGACTTATCCATTAGAAAGATGCTCCAACTTAGCCCATACTGGGGAGCAAACATTACCTCACAAGGATTCACTACAAAAGTTCAGATCCCCCATAAGGATCAAGGGAGGCAAGTTATCGTCCATTTAACCGATGAATTAGTAGAGAAATTTTGGCATTCCTATTATCTAGACCAAAATACTACTCTTTTGTACTAATTTAATACTAGTGAATTAAGGAAACCTATGGGCGTAGGCTCATTATTGAAAACTTCACCACATATTATTTGGTATTGATCTTCTTATCCTCATCTCTATCTCCATTCATTTACATACACTATTTATTTATTATTTGTCATCTCTGATTGGATTTCCTCTAGCTATGACCCAACCTTGAATCCATTTTTATATGATAATGGAATGGTGCCTTTTTGGAAACTTACTAAACCTTAGTTTTTTCTCATCCAATTCAAAATTTCTAATTGTTGAAAATCTTGATTTTTATCAAAAATCCTCCAAATTTCATTAAAAGTCATCTCGCTAATTTGATCAGCATATTCACTTGATTTCTTGCCTAAGACCCTTGATTTACAATTCCATTAACAAATTCATTGTTAACCGTACCTAGGCACTTTCCTTTCAAGGAAAAAATAGACCCCTTGTCAAATTCCTAAGAATTCAGTCATACTCTATTTTCCTGCATCCACACTCTATTTTTGTTGGAATTTTTGTAATATTAACAGAACACCCAAGAAGTATCAGGGAAAAGGAAGTTACACCACCCTCCATCCCTATTAGAATGAGGATATAGTAGCATTTTTTTATATATGGGATAAAATATAAGAATCTATGCAAGAAAATATGACACAACTCACCCTAGTGTGTTAGCCTCTTAGAGTGTCGACCAATCTACTTAGAACCATATTTAATAACCCTAACTTTAGAGATAATTTTGGGAAAATATAGGTAATCACCTCCTCCTACTTCATACAAATATAGTAGGCAAGAGAACCGTGGAAAAACTTTGTAAAATTATAGGAGACAAAATTTAAAATCTGCGACGAGCAGATCTTCTTGGACAAATGGGTCAGAGACTGATAAATCCTCCTACTAACCAAGTAGAACCTCTACTATGCTGTCAACTGGGAATGATGATGATCAAATATATGCGGAAAAATGCATAACTGGCTTTGTAAGGCTAAAAAAAGTACCTATATTTAATAGGATGGGAAGGAGAGGGGCGCAAGCACATCCGGACCTCGAAGAAGGCACAAAATAAGTAGAATACATGAGGCATAATCAAAGATTAGAGAAAATGTTAAGCTGCAATACTAAGGCATCAAACAAGTATGATAAGGTTGGCCCAAAAGAATAAATTTCGTGTGAGAGTCATAAATGATCTAATAAAATAGTTGAGGATGCTCAACCCTAGAGGGGATCCATCGAGCGAAGAGAGGATTATTTGTCGATCTCATCAAAACAAAAATTCCACTCCAAAGGGGGTTTATTCAGGGATCCATTCACAACCTCTTTGATTAGATATCTCAGGCCTACAAAATTCAATCCACTCGTGATCACTCACAATTATGAAGGAAGATCAGTTCCAATTTTACATGTTGAGAAATATCAGGAAGTATGTGACATATTCTTAATAGTCGACGAGATGAATTGTATAAATGTTTTAAGCACTCTCACAGGACCCTATGAAATTGGTATACCGGGTTACCAAAAGGGGAAATCTTAGATTTTAGACCATTAAGTGACCTCTTTATTTACAATTTCCACTTCAAAGAAAAACTGGTAAGAGGGTAGCTCACTTGTTAAGCTTTTGTCAGCACGAGGAGTAAATGAGAAGAGAGTAGATTACCAGGCTCAATAATGAAAAAAAGAGTGGTAGACTAAAATGATAAAGTGTCAATCATGGTAATCATGAGTATGCTATTACCCGGGAAGTTTTAGTGGGCATTGGCCAAGGAACCTCCAAACCATATGTCTAATCTCTTGGCCAAGGTAAGAAAGATCATGAATGAAGATTAAGACATAGCTACAAAAGAGTTCAACCATAGAATGTTTGTAGAAAATATTAGTCTGGGAAGAAAAGAGAAACCTAAAGTTGGACAAAAAAATGAAGCGCGAGAGGAGGCCATATCATAAGTTTAACGAATATACTCCCTTAACAGTGGGAGTACACCACATCCTCGATAAGATTCAAAGTGATGTTGAATTAAAGTTGTTTAAGAAGTTAAAAAATATTAGTGGAAGGATATACAAGAGTAAGCTTTGCAAATTCCACAAGGATCATGGGAACGAGACCAAATATTGCCTAGCCTGGAAGGATAAAATTGAGGCCTTCACTAAAAAAGGGAATCTTAATAAGTATGTGGAGAATAATGGAAGGCCAACATAAGCCTTTGAGGACTAGAAGCCTAAGAGGAGATCAAGATCTTATTGGAAAGGGAATAAAGACCAAAGAAAAGATTAAGAGAATAAAGATGAGGAGGACCCGGACCTCCCTGCAAGGCCTAAGGACTCGTATACGAGATAAATATGATCTTTTTCAACTAGAATTTCATAGTAGGAGCAGATGCTGGTGGAGGTGATGAATCATCTTAAAGAAAGGCATATCTCAACGAGGCGAGAGCTTATGTCGATAATAAAGATATCAACATGGCTGTAATGGAAGCTGCCTAACCTCATAAAGTCACTTAGGACATGCACATAATAGTCTTTTCAAAAGATGAACTTTCTAGATTGTTCTATCTTTTTTATGATCCACTGGTGATAAGCATGGTGATTTTTGACAGAAACATGAAGAGAATTCTAGCGGATAACGCGATCTCAACAAATATACTATTTTATGAATGTATCTAGATGCTGAAGCTATCTCAGGAGAAATTAAAGTAATACCATTATCCTCTGAGTGGATTCTTAGGTGAAAATGTGTACCAACTAGGAACAATTGATCTAGAAGTGGTTATTAAAACTTAATCGACTTGTAGAATAAAGACGATGAGATTCTTCATCCCTAACAAGAATATCTCATTAACATACATTATGATCTTTAGAATAGTGGCTCTGAAGAAGTTTGAGGTTGTAGTCTCAACTGTTCATCAGTGTCTCAAGTTACCCACCAACTTTAGTGTAGGCATGGTGAAAGGAAATGAGGTAAAATCACATGAATGCTGTTACACCTGAGTCAATGAGGAAGAGAGGAAGAAGTTAATTTAAACCTATCAGATCAAGACATTAGATCTTTGAGATGAAGATATGTTGATAATCGTAGAATCCATTGAAGAATCAAAACCAATAATTCTTAACGATGGCCATCCTAAAGGGACAACCCAGATTAGATCATCTTTGGATCCCTTCCTTAAGATGCAGCAGTCCAACTTTCTACTAGCTATGAAAAATATATTATCTTGGAGCTATGAAGACATGTCTCAAATTGATACATCCATTATCTCAACATAATCAAGGAAGTTAAATGAGTAAAAAAGAAACGACGAGTATTCTCAAAAGAGAAAAATAAGGAAATTCAAGAGGAATTATCCCAGTTGAAGAAAGTTGAATTAATTGACGATGTCATGTCTCCTAACTAGTCAACAAATTTGGTGATGGTAGTAAAGAAAAATGACAAGCGGTAAATATGTATGGAATTTACATATATAAATATGGCACGTCCTGAGTATTATTAGCCTTTTCCTCAGATAGATCAGTTATTGGATGCAATAGCTGGGCATGAGATACGAATATTCATGGATGCATACTCTTGTTATAACCAGATCAAAATAACGTCAAAAGATAAAGAGAACACTTCTTTCATCACCAGTTGAGGTACCTTTTGTTATAATGTTATACCATTCGAATAAAAATACTGGTGTCATTTATCAATGGTTGGTGAACAATGTATTTGAGAAACAAATAGGGAAAAACATGGAGGTCTATGTGGATGACATGATGACCAAGAGCATAAGATCAAATGACCACATTAATGACCTCGACCAAAGCTTCGACGAGATGGATAAATACCAGATAAAGCTAAATTTAACTACATGCGTGTTCGGAGTCAAATCTAAAAAAATTCTCAACTTTATCGTGAATCAAAGGGTCATAGATTACAACCCCAACAAGATCCACGTGTTGATCACTATCAAGCCTCCCATAAATAAGAAGGAAATACAAATCCTAATAGGCCGAGTAGCATCTCTAAACATATTTATATCTAGAATCACGAATAAATTCCTTCCATTCTTTAAAGTTTTTAAAAACTCTTTCAAATGGATGAAAGAATGCCCAGTTCCTTTTTATAGTTTAAAAGATAACTAGGAATGGCCCCATTATTGTGAAGACCAATCCTGGGGGAAAAACTCTACCCCTAATTGATGGTGTCAGAGTCAGCAGTTAGCTCGACTCTAGTCAGAATCAATGAAGGAATCCAAAAGTTGGTAGACTACATGAGCAAAGCCTTTGCTAATGCAAAAATTAAATATTCTAAAATGGAAAAGATGGATCTAGCCATGATAGTGGCGTCTAGGAAGATAAATAAGTTGTTCCAAGGTATAATTGAGCTGGAAGTGGTTATTAGAACTTGATGACCTACAGAATAAAGACGATGAGACTCTTCGTCCTTGATAATAATATCTAATTGGCCTAAAATATCATCTTTAGAAGAGTGGGTCTGAAGAAGTTTGAGGTTGTAGCCTCAATTGTGCATCAATGTCTCAAGTTACCCACTAACTTTGGTGTAGGAACGGTGAATGGAAATTAGGTCGAAGAATGTGAATGCTATTACAACTCGATCGATGAGGAAGAGAGGAAAAAATTTGTTAAAACCTATCACATTGAGACCTTAGATCCTTGAGATGAATATAGGTCAATAACTGAAGAATACATTGAAGAAACAAAGCCATTAAACTTGGACGATGTGAATTCTAAAAGGATGACCCAGACCGGCTCATCTTTGGATCCCATCCTTAAGGAGCAGTTGTCCGACATCCCACGAGCTAGAAAAAATGTATTTTCTTAGAGCCGTGAAGACATTTCTGGAAATGATCCATCCACTATCATCCATGAGATAAACATAGTCAATAAAATTAAACAAGTAAAATAGAAAATGGCAAGTATTATAAAAAAAATAGCGCAATTCAATAAAAAGTGTCCATGTTAAAGATATTTGAATTCATCGAAGACATGATGTATCCTAACTGGTTAGCACACATGTTAATGGCACCAAAACGAATAACATGTGGAGTATGTGGGTAGACTTCATAGATTTAAATAAGCCATGTCCCCAGGATTATTATCCTTTGCCTTAGATGAATCAATTGCTGGATATAACAGCTGAGCATGAGATACTAATCTTCATAGATGCATACTCTAGTTATAACCATATTAAAATTAAGTTAGAAGAATAAGAGAAGACTCATTTTATCACCGGATGAGGTACCTTTTATTATAATTTTATGATCTTCAAACTAAAAAATGTAGGTTCCACTTATCAAAGGTTGGTGAAAAAAGTATTTGAGAGACAAATAGGGAGGAACATGTAGGTTTATGTGGACGTCAAGATGACGAATACCATAAGAGTAGACGACCACATCAACAATCGTGGCCAAACCATCGACAAGTTTCAGAAATTCCAGAGGAAGATTAATCCATCCAAGTGCATGTTCGAAATCAAGGCTAGAAATTTTCTTAGCTTTATCGTGAATTAAAGGGACATAGAGTGCAACCTGTTATACCCTCTAATTTTGAGGATTTAGTATTTAATTGTTTTTGGGAGAAATAAAATTATTTAAATTGGAGAAAATTATGATTCGGAGAATTTATTGGAGTGGGAAGAATTATTTTAATAGTTCAAATTATTTTGTGTCGCATTTTTGAGGTCGAGATTTGGAAATGTTATAAAGTATTTCGGATGACAATTCTGATAGAATGTTTAAGTCCATATGGGTCGAGATAGTCAGAAAAGAGTACCTGGGGGTAGTAATCGGGTCTCGGGGCATTTTTGGGCATAGCCGGACCCACAAGGGGGATTTGGACCATTTTAATTAGGCACATGTCAATTAAAACGTGGTTTGGGAATTTAAACCTAATGGAGAGAGTGTTGGACGATAGTTAAAACAATTCTAAACCTTGGGTTTGAGAGAGAAATAGAGGAAACAAATAAAGAACAATTTGGGCATCTTTTGGAGACAAATCGAGGGACAAATTAGGTGCTATTCATTAACCCTTTCTCTACACCAACGGACCAGACTGTACGAACAATTAGAGGCGAGTGGTTAACTATTGTGATTCTTAAATAGATGATAATCAATTCATATTATGGTGGGTGTAAACCGAAATCCATTTTTGGGTGGGTTATGGCATGAAATTGGGTTTTTATGAAATTGAACATGTTGTGTGATTGAATTGTTCAAATGATATTATACAAGCATTTATTCTTAATTGGAATTAGAACTATAACAGAATACCCGTATTAGAAATGAATCAATTGGGATTGTGGAATCACGTTTTTGAGTAACAATTACGATTATACCGTAAGAATTCATTTTCTTGAGTTGGTGATGTTCATAAAAACCAATGATGCTAAAATGTTTGGGTGATGATTATAGTTCATAATCTATTTAAAAAGATGATAAATATGATGGATTGAGGTTGGGATTTGAGAAAAGAAAGCTTGGATTTTTGTTAATGGCTAAAACAGAGGTTCGGAGAAGAAAGGGTACTGGTCGATTGATCAAACGACCCTGGGAGTCGATCGATCGACGGCACCAGATTTTTGGTAGGTTCGCTAGCTTTATACATAAAGGGGGAAATTAATTATAAATTTGATTTTCATGCTTTAGTTTGTGATGCATTTATATGAAGAACATATTCCTAACAACTATAGGGGAGAGTAATTGGGTTTAGGAGGGGGAAAATTGTATGCCACAAAATGGATGAATTTTGGGAAATAAAGTTTAGTAGTAATTTCGGGTCGAGGGAAAAATGTTCGGGTATTGTAGTTGAGTGGCACTACATTATTAAATGAATTGAGGTGTTATAAATTAATTAGGAGGCGGAATATAGATTCAGGTTTTAACGATGGTACGGGCCAAGTGAGCGAGTCCGGGTATGTTAGTTGAGCGACACCAAGTATTAAATTAATTAATGTGTAAATTAAATTAAATTAGAGTTGGACTATAGACTCAGTAATATACAGGTCAGTGTTACGGATTTTAGTACATGGTAATGCCGGGATTTATATTATATATATACGATATGGTGATAGTATATATATATATATATATATATATATATATATATATATATATATATACACACTAGTGTATGCCCGTGCCTTAAGGCACAACGAAAAGATCTAAAGTACGTAATCGCCAAACAAAAAAAAATTCCAAACTACGTAATTGCAAAATGGAAAAAAAAATCATTCCACAACAATACTAATTGTACAAATTTTAGTCCTAAAGTTATTTTTACAACACCGTGTAAATATTTTAGAAATTTTGGACAGAGTCTCCTTTGTTCGTAGGACTATCCCGCTGTTTAAAAAATAAAAAAATACTCCCAACAACAACATTTGTAGTCCAACTTGGACATCGTATAAACAACCTCTTAATTTAAGAAAAAACAATTACTAACACAACTAAGAGTAAAAATCTACAAAATTAGGGAAAAATTCCTTCTGTTTATAGTCCATTCGGGAACTCGTATAAACAATATAAGTGAATGGTCCTGCAACATGGAACAACAAAGAACAATAAAAGCATTAGCATGTAGATATGCAACAATATTATATGGTTACATAGAGAACAAAACTTAGTAGACAATCAAAACTATAATTACTATAAAAGTGAGTGTGAAAACAGAATTTAGTTCCAACTTAGGAAACTTTGCAAAAAGTTTAGTTCTTAAACATAACAAAGTGTACCTTGAACATGAGGGATTTCATTAAAGTGTTGATGTGTGAGTTACTCACAATGAATAAAGACTCATAATACACTATAGATACATCACAGTCTCAATATAAAGTGTCCCATAGAATTATTCAAATATAAATTTTTTATATTATGCTTTTTAGTCATGAATTTTGTATTGTACTTAGTTGGTCAGGTATAATTTATATATTCCCTATTCTAAGAGACTAACTTTATGTACACTTAACAGTATGTCCACTTATTGCATATATATGTGCTCATATATGCCGCATATATGCATCTGCCTGCATATATACAGTATGCATATATGCATATGCATATATGCATCTGCCTATGCTACATTATGCATTTGCCTGCATATGCATATGCATATATGCTACATATATGCATATTGCATATATGCAATGCTTGGTTTACCCAAATATGATAGGACCATACATCATATAACAAAGAAGGGAAAAATCCAATCTCACTCACTGAACAAATGAGAGGTTGAACTGCAATCTTCCTAATTATCACACCAGTGTATTTTTTATTTTCTCACCCATTTTTATGGAATCTAAAGTAAAAAATTGAAAAAAATATGAAGTTAAAATGTTGAAAGAGAAAAACAGACTAAGATCAGTAATGTTGAAAGAATATGAAGTTAAAATGTTGAAAGAATACAACCATATATACCTCAGGATGTTCCTTGAAGTTGAGAAGTTTGCACCACTCTCCATTCACAGTCCCGATATCGTCCTTTTTTCGATCTCGCAGAGTAGAAGAACACATGAATATAATATGGAAACTAAAAAAAAGCATTATAATAGAAAGACATTTATACAAAAAATGAGTGGTGGTATTATCCTTTGTGAATATGTGATTCAGATAAAAATAAATAAACATATTAGTACTCTCCAAAATGACAAATTAGAACTCTCGAAAATGACAGATTAGAACTCCCAAATAGGATATAACACCAAAAAGTCTTGAAACATATTTGAATCTACATAATATGAAACAAAAAATCCTAGAAGTAGAATCACATATAAGAGAGAGGGGTTACCTGAGTTAAAACGTAAAATTAAGTTTACTGAAGATAGAGGGGGTGGCAACCTGCTGAAGACAGACAAAGAGTAGACAAAGAGTTGGGAATCAGCCTTGGGAACCTTGTTTGTGTCATCAAACCTTCAAAAATCAGCCTTGTTCTCTCCTTTGTCCATATCTACAATTTCAATATCGCCAGATCCCGCACGTGAACTGGAAGTTCCATCTCCGTGTTCCTTTTTTGGGCGCTTCCTTTTTGAAATATGCAGCCCTACACCTTCCAAGGTTTAGTGGTCAAAACAAAGATTATAAAACATGAAACAAACAAATTTATGATTGGTAATTATTAAAATAAAAAAAGATAACAATCAGCAACCCTAGTCCTTCGAAGCAACATATATGCATATAGTATACCGTAAAGGGCATATTGTAAGTAGGGTATACTTGACATCACAAACTAATTAAACGCAATATATAATGAATTTGTACAGAATAATAAAAAGTCACAGAATTAATTTATACAGATTCATTATAAATTACATAATGGACTAACTTTATGAATTTTCACCAGCTCCAATCCACCAACTTTTCCCTTTAACCCAAACCAATAAGTCGTCAAAGTAGCGGCAACATAATTGGATTATCACCTGTAATTTCCAAGAGTACATACAACAAACAAAAGTTACACATTTTAAATGTTATTTCAACATACCTAAAGCAAATAAAAATCTGAAAAAACTAGCATAAATACATACATTATAAATTTTAAAACATAGTACCCCCCCCCCCCCCCCAAACCCCCATTTGGCACCTACTGTATACCAACAGTATGCTGTTGTATGCCTGCATATATGTTGTGCATATATCCAACAGCTGCTGCATACCATAAGTCAACTATATACCATGTATGCATATAAATAATCAACAATATACCATATTTTAACGGCATCCAACAAGTAAGTGTTAAGTAGGGGAATTTTGTTTAAGTAGGGGAGAACCAAATTGAAATCTCAAAACTACAAAAATATCAAAAGTTATACTGAACCACAACATTTTAGTATTCAACCACAAAATTTTGATACAAAAGTAGAGTAAATATATATGAATTTAAGTGAATACATACCAAAGCGGAATTAGCGGGCCAACATTTGTATCCTTTTGAATGTTGAATACTCCTAGAAAGAATTGTTAACATCGTTCAAATATCACGAACTGTCTCTTGAATGACGTAAAAGTTCTGGCAGAGCAGAGTATGCGCCATATTCTTGCTTAAAGATAGAAAATAGAGAGAAACATATTAGCAGAAAATTTGGATGCTGAAGTCGAGAGATGGTCAAGGGGGGAAGAAGGTAACCTCTGTGCTTGGCTTAAGATGTCGAATTCAGCACTACATTGTGAAGCCATTTCTGCAAAAACAAAGATATAGTACCACATTTAACAAATTAATCATCTGTGAGAAAACATCAATCTGAATTAAGTTATTCATAAGTAAATAGGTTAAATAGATACCTTCAAATGCTAACTTTCAATTCTTATCCAACTAATATGAATTGGGAGAAGTACTAAAGTTTTCCATTAGTTGTATCTAAACACCGTATAGTAAAGATTGTACAAAATAATCAATGGAACATGGCAGCAGCATTTTTTATATGGCCAAGAAAACAGGTAGCAACATAACCGAAAATATCACCCCAAATTAGCATAAATGAAAACTGGTAGCAACAATTTTTAATACGACAGTTATGAACAGAATATTTAATCCTATAAACATAATATGGAACCAAGCATTAGACTTTTGACCGCAACTCAAATTCGAGAAAAAACATATGCCATCGTCATCTTTAGATAACAAATCAATTTCAAGAGCATTTCATCAGTAACAAATCAGGTAACCCACATTCAAAGAAATGAATACAATGAAGCTCAAATAGTACACATTCACCTAATTATCCTCCACGGATCCACATCTAACATTTATAGATCCTACTTCTCTAAGAGTTAATGATGAAAATTTTGTTTTAAATCTAAAAAATATTGTTCTAAACCACCAAAAAAGTAGCACCTGAAACTAATTTAAGAAGAAAAAATATTCTCAATGCTTAGAACATTGATAACCCCTTTTAATGTCACTTCACAATGAATTTTTTTATTTTTGTAATGGAAACTTGTGAACAAATAGGATCCAAAATAGGATTAAAAATAGAAAGAGCTAAGCAGAAGGATACTATACCCCATTCATTTCATGTAGATGGACCAATCATCCCTGCCAAGTCGAAATGCCATACCTGTTCGAATATCATATTGAATATGTGTATTGGATCGCAAATGACATACCTGGTCAATAGGTAATGTATATTAAAAAATGACTATCCAGCGAGTCCTCTAAGCAAATTTGATTTCATTAAATAAAAAGACTTTGTTTGTGCACCAAATACAATAACGTGACCCATTTTAATCAAAATTTGAGAGATATGCATGATCATTTTCTAAAACATAGGAATATGTTTAATATGGTTTATTTCAGAAATATTAACACGAGTTTATGAATAAAAAGCAATACATGAAGTATAGTACCAACAATTATGTAGATAACTTTGTTTGCTACTCCAGAACCAAAACATGTGAGTGCCATACGGAACATTCATCAACATTACATATTTGTTCCCCATCACAAACTCAAAATAAAGGCTTCTTAGCATTTTAACTAAAAAAAGTTCTACAAATGCAATATCACCAACAATAATAAATTTTAGATATATATTCGGAAAAAAATAAAGGATCTAAACCTTAGATTTCTAAAATAGTAGGGAGAAAAATCAGTACCTGCCATTTAGTAAATTAAACCGGCGATGTAAAAGAGGAGAAGCGATGTATATCGGAACCTCCGCTGTTTTTCCTATGAACGCACCTACGGAACATCTTCAATGCCTATAAAGAAATGTGAAAGTAGAAATGAATTATAGTATATAAAAACTCCAGTACAACTACCTGTAGTGACCATGACCCGTATCTTATGTATGAAATTGGGTAGCACCAAAATGGCTTGAGAAGATCAGGCTGTAATCGGAAGAACCCAATAGTCATCATTATGATTACAACTACGATCACCATGCGGTTCTAAACTTATAACCAAAGTAAGAAATTTAAAAGGAACGTTTTCTCAGATTCATCTAGTGTGAACATTTGTAGGACGGAAATGGAGGACAAAGTCGGGATGAGAAAAATGCAAATAAATAAAATTAGATCTGCAAAGTTAGATCCAAAGTCATACAAAGTTTAAGCATCACTAACATAGTTATTGATTTAGTTTAAACAAAACTAAACTTCGTATGCTATTGAACTAAATTTGGGACAGATCGTGAAAGCATATGGTATTTTGGACAACCCAAAACAAAGGCATGGAAAAGATGTTGTATACAACAATTAAAAAAGAAAACAAAGGAAAACTGATATTAAAAGTTAGCTCAACACAGATGAGGAGAAAATGGACTAATTTTAACAAAATATGGGCACCATAAAAAGGGGAGAGAACAATGTATATACCTTTAAATGAGATCTGCAAAATGTGGGCACCATAACAATAGATCCGAAAATCAGATCTGCAAAAAAATTAAGCCAAATCACACAGAAAAATTAGATCTGCAAAATACCAATATTGTCAACAAAAAAAGAAAAATAAATGACAGATCCGAAAATGAGAGAAATGGAGCAGGGTCGTGTGCGTAAGTGGGTGAGAGAGAGGCGTCGGGGAGGTCGAATCTGGGCCCTGTGTGCTTGTCAAGATGGAAGACAGTGAGGTCGATTACAAGCGGGGCTGGGCGAGACAGCACGGGGATGTCATTTCTTTTCGAATGTGCTTCACTCTTCAACAAAAGATTTTGCGTGCAACATCTTGTGTTCGAATCTTGCACTGCCCTCCAATACATATATTAATTCCCATGAAAAGGAAAAAAAATGACAGTTGAAGAAAAATAAAGAAATCTAGAAATAATAATCATCCACGTGTCATATACTGTCCTTATGAAGTATATTAGTTGTTAGTCCCAAAACCAAACACTGATATAAAGTAATTTGCACCCTAAAATCAAACTTATTTTCCTCAAACTAATTTTCCCTAAACTAATTTGCACCCTAAAACCAAACAATGATACCACGGCTAGTGTCGATCAAATAAAATATATGGGAGTTATAAAAATGAATCAAAAACTAATGAAGTTAGAAATCGTAAATCAAACCTCAGAGGTAAAAAAAAAGTTAATACCATAGAATTAAAATCCATGAAGTCTAGAGGTCTCCATTTTGCATAGGATAAAATGAAAAAAATCCACATGTTAATCCCATCTTTGTATGCATATTCACAAATTAATGTCGAAACCGCATTGATATATATATAAAAGAAATAAAGAACCCAAAATGAAAAAAAAAACTAATTTTGAAACAAATCAAAAGCCCCTTGGAAACCTAAATCGAAACCACACGCGTATATATTCATAAATGCAGAGAAAGCTTTAATACATATCTTACCCATAAAAAAGCCCTAAATTTGAAACAAATCAAAATCACCTTTGAATCCAAAAAACATATCAGATCGCACCAAAAAATTAAAACAACATTAGAAAACTTCAAAATTAAAACCATGTATTTTCAGATTGCACCAAAAAATCTATAAAAATTGAGAATGAGATGTCATACATGCTAGCTTTGGGTTACACATATTAGATCCGAAGTACCCAAAGTTAGATCTGCAAACAAAAAACATATCAGATCTAAACATTAAAACCCCACACAAAAAATTAAAACCCCAAAACACAAATTAATTGAACTCGATAGGATGATGAAGTTAGTGGTAACGTCTACTGTGCGTAGGGTGCGAAGGAGGACGTATGGTGAGTGCTGCGCGGGGACATGATGATATGAGGGGATACGTGGATGAGATCATGCTTCGTGAGAGGGGGAATGAGGAGATAGGTAAGGTTTGGAAAAGAATCGAATTGACTCAGGGAGAGAATGAGCGGCGGTGTAGGGTTTGGTTGTCTATAGTCGATTTGTCTCATTTGCCCTGCCTAGTATTGTGAGAGGAGTTTTTTTAGTCTCAACCCTTGGATTGTACACGTGGCAAAATATAGACGCTTTGATTTTTTTGATAAGATAAGATAAGATGGCACTATTCATTAGACCATTGTCCCATATTATATATATATATATATATATTGTGCGTGCTAGTAAATATCGGTGACTATATATTTATTTAATTTATATACTTTAGTGCTATCAAGGGAGGTTGCACGAATTGGGTGAATCCCCTAGCTTGAGGAGTAGGGTGAGTATATCCCCAGGTCATAGCGTCCGATATATATGGGTCAGGGATTATCACTTTCAGGGAAGGAAGATGACCGCCTCCACTACGTTTATATTTTGGGCTAGGTTGGTGAGCGATTCTCACTTCGGTAACTAGGTTATGTGAGCAACCTAGTGATATAGAACTTTAGTGGAAATCATCCGGCGAGGGTATACTCCGAGGGATGGATCTACATATGAAATATGTGTGGATGTTGTAGTAAAGATACGTTTATAATGGTATTAAATATTATATGCGGGTAATAATACAGTGTGTGATGTGTTTACTTTACATAACTTGTGTCACAGTTATATGACATTATTTAAAAACAATTATTTAGGTTAATTGGAGAGATAACTTATAACCCATGAATAATAATACTCAGTTCAGAGTAGAAAGGCAAGGGAGGAGTATACTAGGACTAGTTGGAAGGGGTAGTACAACTAGGTGGGGTTAAGGAAACCATTAGGTGTGCACATTAGTGGAGGGGTGAGTATGTCCTCAGGAGAGTGCGACACTAACTTAAATATTAAGTGCATTCATACAGTTTTTTTATTACTACAGTTAATTCACTTGCTAAATATTTTCAAATTTTTTTGGGTTCTAACCCTTGCTATAAAACTATTTTCAAAACCTTTTAGGTGTCCAGTCACAGGGACGCCAGACCTGATATTCTATTCTAGGGACACGTAGCTACGACACATGTTAATGCTAGAAAGAGATTGGATTAGATGAATCGTTCATTCTTTCCTAGAGTAGGAATCATCTATCAGTTTCAGTTTTACTTAGGGATTGTTGCCCAGGCTTTTCAGTTGTAGTTTTCAGATTTATTTATTCAGTTGTTGGACAAATGTTATTGGATTATTTACTTTTGTGGCCGATTATTTTTTCGGCAAGTAGTTTATTTATTTTTTCAGTTGATTTGATTTAGTTGTTATGAATGGGTCAGAGTAGATTTTCACATGTTAATGTTTTTGTTTAACTAAAAACAGAAAATTTGACACTAGCTTTTTGGAATACTAGGTAGTTAGTAAGTTTTAAAAAGGTTTTCGACATTGATGTTAAGAATGAATCAACTGGGATTCTTGTTTTAATTTGACATAGGACTAATCACCCGGTATTTTATTAGGCAGGGTGTCACATATGGAATCAGAGCATCAGGTTTTAGTGTCCTTAGGATCTGTACAGATTTTCACGTTTCAGCTTAGCGTTCTTTGATATAGAGCCCTATAGTTGGATTGTTGTATTCTTATACGTATGTGCATTTACGTTCTTCTGTCGATTACTTTATATTTGATGGTGAACTCATACGATTTGATTCTCATTTCAGATGTCACCCAGAAGACAGAGAGCAGATAGGTCAACAAGGGAAGATGAGACTAGAGTGGCTCATCAGGAGCTAAAGTTAGCACAGCCACTGCGAGAGATAATTTTGGTTGTACAAGTAAGTGAAATAGTCGAACGGGAAGTTAAAGTGACAATGATCGCAATGGAAAGAAACTTTCTACGAGATCAGCCACAGCGGTTAGTAGTACTAGATGTTTAGGACCACCCGGGACCGTCGGAGTGACAGCAAGTACGAGAGGTCTTTCAAAAAAGCCATCCACCAGAGTTTCGAGGGGGTTCCGATGTGGTGCTAGCTTGTTAGTGGAAGAGAGATATTTAGCACCACCTACTCATGGTAGATTGCAATGAGGTCCAGAAGCAAATGCTAGACACTTTTAGGTTAGTGGGAGCAGCGCTACAGTGGTGGGAGTCGATCACCACCAGTGAGGAGCGGGATACATTAACTATTGCAGATTTTTGGGTTCGGTTTGACTGTCAGTATTTCCCGCCAGCAGTTGAGCCCAAAATGAGAAAAAAATTTAGTGAGGTGACTCGGGGGGACCGTTCAGTGGCCGATCACGAGGAAGAGTTCACTCGTTTGGAAAATTTTATATCGGATAAGGTAAGAAATGAATAAAGAAAGATGTTGAGGTTCATGGATGGGTTAGTCTAGAGGATCAGGGAAAATTTGATTGGCATTCCCGCATTAGTAGCTTATACAGACGACGTTAATGCAACACTCCTACATTGCCAGGAACATTGCTTCCACATTAAAAGGAAGTAGGAGGGTAATGGAACCTATCCAGTCGAATAAAATAAGAGGGAATAGTGTTAGGGGGTATCCTAACAACGGATAGGGGGACATCAGGGGAAGGATCTCCAACAGGGGAATCAGGCCAAGCGATTTAGACCTGGAGGCAGTCAACAGGCTGGCCAGGACTTTCGACAAATCCAGCAAGGAAGGTATTGGTGGAAGGGTGAATTTATAAGGAGGTGTTTTATTTGTGGGGAATCCGGACACGTGAAGAGAGATTGTCCTAAGTGAGGCAGGGGCAACTACAAGACAAGGTTGTGGATGTACTGCAACTACAAAAAGTCAAGGGTGCGTTTGGGCAGGAGGAAGTCGCTCTAGAACCCGAGGATCAACCATGATTGCAAAAATATGGAGGTAATTATCCTTGTCCTATAGGTATGGGGTATGTTTTGGGTAACAGTGAGGGTGTCATAATATAAAATTATTTTCACTAGAGTTCTCGGGCAAGTCAAATTTAGTGGGTGCGCTGGCTGTAGCAACTATATTACATATATAAAGTTTTCTGTGGGGTAGCGGAGTCCTTTCGTGTTGACCACGAGAGAGTGGTGGTGTACACTGAGAGAAGGTTTGAATTATGAGAGGGGTTAATACTTTCGACAATTATGGAATTAGGGTAGATGATTTTTCCAAGTATCGGCTGGAGAGCGAGGGATTTTAACTATTGTGGATAGTGATAGTATGTTTTGTTGTTCGTGGCACCAGGGTATGAATGACTTCTGCTAGCTGTCACCTGAGAGGGAGTCTAGACTATATATATGTGTATATATGTTGCCTTATGTGGTACGATAGATATAGAAGAATGTCTTGTGTTATTTTATTTTTCCCGGTAAGAAGGGGTGTATACTAAGGCGATTTAGGACGGTTAGAATTATTTTTGACAGGGGAGAGATATCTCGGGATTCTTTTGCTCAAGAAGTAGTGCTAGTAAGGACACGGTATTTTATCTTCTCTTTTGTAGCGTAAGAGTAGGCGTGTATGTTTTTGTGTTAGGAGACAGGTATTTGGGGGTACATACTATGGACTGAGGGCCCAACATATCTCAACGACCGACAATGCTAGGTAGTAGTGTATAGGTGGGGTTCCTTGTTTGGATTTCACTTTGTGAGACATCCCACGCATAAAACTTAGTGCAACGTTGGGAGTGGGGAGATTTTTGGTCGTTAGTACATGGGTTGGGTACCCCGGTTATTATTAATATAAGTGATATGGGTTGGAAGGTATATTACGAGTTAGGACTAGCATAGTTGGGTAACTTTCGTGCAGTTATGCACGGGAACAGGGTGTATGGGCACCCTAGTTAATTAGGGTAATTTCGTGCGGGTAAGCACGAATATAGGGTGTATGGGCACCTTGGTTAATTAAAAAGCATATTTGTGTAACTCATAGTTAGAAACGGGAGAGATAGATGTAGTGATCTTAGAGGCATAGGACTAGGGAGTGATATTCGAAGCTTCGAGCACTAGGCTTATCTTAATTTCGAAGACGAAATTCCTTTGTAAGGTGGAAAGTATGCAACACCCCGTAATTTTGAGGATTTAGTATTTAATTATTTTTGGGAGAAATAAATTATTTAAATTGGAGAAAATTCTGATCTGGAGAATTCATTGGAGTGGGAATAATTATTTTAATTGTTTAAATTATTATATGTCGCATTTTTAAGCTCGAAATTTGGAAATGTTATAAAGTATTTCAGATGATAATTCTAAATACATTATTGAGTTCGTATGAGTGAAGATAGCCAGAAAAGAGTACACCGGGGGTAGTAAACGGGTCCCGGGGAATTTTTGGGCATAATTGGGCCCACAAGGGGGGATTTGGGCCATTTTAATTAGGCCCATGTGACTAAAAACGTGATTCGGGAATTTAAACCTAATGGAGAGAGTGTTGGATGAAAGTTAAATGAATTCTAAACCTAGGGTTTGAGAGAGAAATAGAGGAAAGAAATAAAGAGAAAATTGGGGATCTTTAGGAGACAAATCGAGGGACAAATTGAGTTTTCTACATCAACCCTTTCTCTACACCAACGGATCAGACTCAACGAGCAATTAGAGGCAAGTGGTTAACTGTTGTAAATCTTTAATAGATGATAATCAATTCAAATTATGGTGGGTGCAAATCGAAATCCGTTTTTAAGTGGGTTATGGCATGAAATTGGGCTTTTATGAACTTGAACATGCTGTGTGATTTAATAGTTCAATTGATATTATAGAAGATTTAGTGTTAATTGGAATTAGAACTATAAGAGAATACCAGTATTAGATATTAATCTATTGGGATTATGGAATCATATTTCTGAATAACAATTGGGATTATACCATAAGAATTCAATTTCTTGAGTTGGTGATATTCGTAAAAACCAATGATGCTAAAATGTTTGGATGATGATTATAGTTCATAATCGATGTAAAAAGACAATAAATATGATGGATTGGGGTTAGGATTTGAGAAAAGAAAGCTTGGGTTTTCGTTAATGGCTGAAACAGAGGCTCGGAGAAGAAAGGGAACTGGTCGATCGATCGATCGACCCAAGGAGTCGATCGATCGACGGTCCCAGATTTTTGGCAGGTTCGCCAGTTTTATACATAAAGGGAGGGGGAATTAATTTAAAATTTAATTTTCATGCTTAATTTAGTTATGAATGTATATGAAGCACATATTCCTAACAACTATAGGGGAGAGTAATTGGGTTTAGGAGGGGGACAATTGTATGCCACAAAATGGATGACTTTTGGGAAATAAATTTTAGTAGTAATTCCGGGTCGAGGTAAAAACGTTCGGGTATTGTAGTTTAGTGGCACTACATTATTAAACGAATTGAGGTATAATTAATTAATTAGGAGGCGAAATACAGACTCGGGTATTAATGATGGTACAGGGCCTGTGAGCGAGTCTGGGTATATTGGTTGAGCGACACCAAGTATTAAATTAATTAATGTGTAAACTAAATAAAATTAGAGTCGGGCCATAGACTCGGGGATATACATGCTAGTGTTATATATTTTAGTACACGATAATGCCGGGATTTATATTACATATATACAGTGTGGTGATAGTGTATATATATATTGCGCGTGCTATTAAATATCAGTGACTAGATATTTATTTAATTTATATACTTTAGAGCTATCAAGGGAGGTTGCGCGAAGTAAGTGAAATTCCTAACTTGAGGAGTAGGGTGAGTATATCCCCAGGTCATAGCGTCCGTTATATGGGTGAGGGCTTATCTCACTTTCAGGGGAAGGAATATGACCGCCTCCACTACGTTTATAGTTTGGGCCAGGTTGGTTAGCGAATCCAACTTGGGTAACTAGGTTATGTGAGCATACCTAGTGAGATAGAACTTTGGCGGAAATCATCCGGCGAGGGTATACTCGGAGGGATGGATATACATATGAAATATGGGGGGATGTTGTAGTAAAGATACGTTTATAATGGTATTAAATATTATATGCGGGTAATAATACAGTGTGTGATGTGTTTACTTTACACAACTTGTTTCACGGTTGTATGACATTATTTAAAAACAATTATTTAGGTTAATTGGAGAGATAACTTATAACCCATGAATAATAATACTCAGTTCAGAGTAGAAAGGCAAGGGAGGAGTATACTAGGACTAGTTGGAAGGGGTAGTACAACTAGGTGGGGTTAAGGAAACCATTAGGTGTGCACATTAGTGGAGGGGTGAGTATGTCCTCAGGAGAGTGCGACACTAACTTAAATATTAAGTGCATTCATACATTTTTTTTATTACTACAGTTAATTCACTTGCTAAATATTTTTAAATTTTTTTGGGTTCTAACCCTTGCTATAAAACTATTTTCAAAACCTTTTAGGTGTCCAGTCACAGGGACGCCAGACCTGATATTCTATTCTAGGGACACGTAGCTGCGACACATGTTGATGCTAGCAAGAGCTTGTATTAGATGTATCGTTCATTCTTTCCTAGAGTAGGAATCATCTATCAGTTTCAGTTTTACTTAGGGATTGTTGCCCAGGCTTTTCAGTTGTAGTTTTCAGATTTATTTATTCAGTTGTTGGACAAATGTTATTGGATTATTTACTTTTGTGGCCGATTATTTTTTCGGCAAGTAGTTTATTTATTTTTTCAGTTGATTTGATTTAGTTGTTATGAATGGGTCAGAGTAGATTTTCACAATGGAAATATACTTTCCACGAGATCAGCCACAGTCGTTAAGGGTACCAGATGTTCAGGCTCACCTGGGGCCGTAAGAGTGGCACCAAGCACGAGAGGTCTTTCAAAAAGGCCATCCACAAGAGTTTCGAGGGGGTTCAGATGTGGTGCTAGCATGTCAGTGGAAGAGAGATATTCAACTTCACCTACATATGGTAGATTGCAATGAGGTGTAAAAGAAAATTCTAGCCACTTTTAGGTTAGTGGGAGCAACGGTACAGTGGTGGGAGTCGATCACCACCATTGAGGAAAAGGATACATTAACTATTGCAGAGTTTTGGGTTCGGTTCGACTGCCAGTAGTTGAGGACGAAATGAGGGGAAAATTCAGTGAGCTGACTCAGGAGGAGAATTTAGTGGCCAATTACGAGGAAGAGTTCACTCGTTTGGAAAATTTTGTACTAGATGAGGTAAGCAATGAAGAAAGAAAGAAGTTGAGGTTCATGGATGGAATAGTTTGGAGGATCAGGCAACATTTGATTAGTGATCCCGCATTAGTAGCTTATATAGACGTCGTTAATGCAACACACCTACACTTCCAGGAACATTGCTTCCACATTAAAAGGAAGCGGGTGGGGAGTCGCACCCAACCAGTCGGATAAAGCAGGAGGGAACAGTACCAGTGGGGTATCCCAGCAGTGGATAGGGGGACATCAAGGGCTGTATTTCTGATAGGGGAATCAGGGCAAGCGATTTAGATCTAGAGGCTATCGATAGGATGGCCAGGACTTTCGACAAGGCCAGCAAGGAAGGGATCAGTGTCTAGGTGAATTTATTAGGAGGTGTTTCGTTTGTGGGGAAGCAGGACACGTGAAGAGAGATTGTCTTAAGAGGGGAAGGGGGAAACTACAGGACGAGGTTTTGGATGTAAAACAACAACAACAAGTAATGGGTGAGTTTGGGCAGGAGGAACACGCTCAGAAACCCGACGATCAGCCATGATTGCTAGACTATGGAGGTAATTATCCTTATCCTATAGGTATGGGGTATGTTTTGGGTGACAGTGAGGGTGTCACTGTATAAAATTATTTTCACTAGAGTTCATGGGTAAGTGGAATTTAGTGGGGGCGCTAGCTGTAGCAGCCATATTATGTATATAAAAATTTTCGTGTGGTAGCGAAGTCCTTTGGTGTTGACCATGAGAGAGAGGAGGTGTACACTGAGAGAAGGTTTGTATTATATGAGGGGTTACGAAATTTGAGAATTATGGGAGTAGGGTAGATGATTTTTCCAAGTATTGGCTAGATAACGAGGGATTTGAACTATTGTTTTTAGTGATAGTATGTTTTGGTGTTTGTGGCACCAGGGTAAGAATTACTTCTGCTAGGTGTCACCTGAGAGGGAGTGTAGACTATATATATGTGTATATATTTTTCATTGTGTGGTACGATAGACATATAAGAATGTCTTGTGTTATTCTATTTTTCCCGGTAAGAAGGGATGTATACTGAGGCGACTTAGGGCCTTTAGCATGATTTTTAAGCGGGGAGAGATATCTCGGGATTATTTTGGGCAAGAACGAGTGATGGTACGGGCACAATATTTTATGTTGTCTTTTGTATCATAAGAGTAGGTGTGTATGCTTTTGTGTTAAGAGATAGGTATTTGGGGGTACATACTATGGACTGAGGGCCCAACAGATCTCAATAACCGACAATGCTAGCTAGTAGTGTATCAGAGGGATTCCTTATTTGGATTTCTCTTTGCGAGACGTCCCACTTAAAAAAACTTAGCGCAACATTAGAAGTGGGAAGATGTTTGGTTGTTAGTACATGAGTTGGGTACCCCCGTTATTATTCATATAAGTGATATGACTACAAGTTAGAAGTTATATTATGTGTTACGGCTATCATAGTTGGGTAACTTACATGCAGTTAAGCACAGGAACAGGGTGTATGGGCACCCTGGTTAATTAGGGTAACTTTCGTGCGGTTAAGCACGGGTACAGGGTGTATGGGTGCCATGGTTAATTAAAATATATATGTGTGTAACTCATAGTTAGAAGCGGGAGAGATAGATGTAGCGATGTTAGAGGCACCGGACTAGGGAGAGATGTTCGACGCTTGGAGCACTAGGCTTATCTTAATTTCGAGGATGAAATTCCTTTGTAAGGGGGGAGTATGTAATACCTCGTAATTTTGAGGATTTAGTATTTAATTATATTTGGAAGAAATAAAATTATGTAAATTGGAGAAAATTATGACTTGAAGAATTTATTGGAGTGAGAAGAATTATTTTAATTGTTCAAATTATTGTGCGTCGAATTTTTGAGATCGAAATTTGGAAATGTTATAAAGTATTTTGGATGACAATTCTAAGTGCACGGTTGAGTCCGGATGGGCCGAGATAGTCAGAAAAGAGTATCCGGGGGATAGTAATTGGGTCTCGGAGCATTTTTTGGCATAGACGGGCCCACACGGGGGATTTGGGCCATTTTAATCATGTTAGAAATACGTATATAAACAAATTAAAAAGCATATCATTATTATATAATTAAAATAAAAAACAGATCGTTATTATTTAATTAAAAAATTAAAAAATAGATGATTATTATTTAATTCAAAAATAAAAAAAATAATCATTATTATTTAATTACAAAATTACAAAAAAGATCATTATTATTTAATTTAAAAAAATGATAATTATTATTTAATTAAAGAATTAAAAAAAATATCATTATTATTTAATTAAA
This sequence comes from Sambucus nigra, assembly GCA_949130495.1. Taxonomy (NCBI): domain Eukaryota; kingdom Viridiplantae; phylum Streptophyta; class Magnoliopsida; order Dipsacales; family Adoxaceae; genus Sambucus; species Sambucus nigra. The sequence continues at coordinate 364,759,053 of OX422222.1, forward strand.
TGATTAAAAAAAACAGATCATATTAACAAACAAAAAAATTGGAATTAGGCTTCCCAATTCTAATTCCAAGTCTTGGAATTGAACTGTCAAACACAAGACTTGGAATTGGACCACACCCTAAGGGTCAGTTTGGTTCGTGTTAAAATATCTTTAACCGTTTTAAAATAAAAAGTTGTATGATTAGCTTGGTGATTTTCTTTTCACCATCTCTGTTTGGATGGGGCACTTTTCATTAGGTGAAAATTTTAACATTTTCACCATTTGTTGTTTGGATGGTTAAGAGCAATATAGTGAAAAAAAACAAAATGAGCATATTACCCTCATATTTCAAATGGATACAAAAATATTTATATTTAACAATTTGATTTTCATAACACAAGTGTCATGGCTAGTAGAAAATATTCATTTACCTCAAACTCAATTTGACATAATTCCAATCCCCCCCCCCCCCCCCAACACAATACTCATGTTTGCTATGCAAGACAAATAAGGATAAAAAGTTTAAAAAATAGTCCCAACTAAAAAAAATAGTTCTAATTAAAAAAAAAAACAATCATAATTAGAAAATAAAACAGTCCCAATTTTTAAAAAAAGTTTTCAACAATGAAAAAACTATCAATTGTAAAAAACAGTCCCAATTAAAAAAAAAGGAGTCCCAACTATAAAAGCAGTAGTCCATAATTAAGTGCCCCGGCTATGAAAAAAACAGTTCCCAATTAAAAAAATGATTTTCAACATTGAAAAAAAGAACCCCAATTAAAAAAAAGTCCCAATTAGAAGAATTTAAAAAAAAAATAGACTCAACTATGAAAAAAAAAACAGCTCCCAACTATGAAACCGTTTCAATTAATAAAAAAAAAATCGCACACATTACCTTGCATCAAACAAATATTCATTTTTTAATTTTTAATTTTTTTTAAAGTTAATTATTTTGTTAAAATTTTTTAAATTATTTATTTATATATATTTTTTTAAATTTTATTAATTTTATTTTTAATCTCTAAATTTTTAATTATTTTTATTTTTTAAATTTTGTTTATATATTTTAAATTTTAAATTTAATTTTTTTTTTTTAAAAAAGGTTTTTTTTTTTAAATGAATCTTTAATGATCGTGGTAATTGAGAGGGAGAAATGAATGTCTAATGATTGTGTGATAGTTGTAAGTGGAAATAAGAAATATTAGTATGGTAATAAGATAAATTTCATTGTTTTCATCTATTAAACTATTCACTTTACCTATGATTTAAAATGGTTAAAGTTTCACCTCACTTATCACCATATTCATTTTATTTCACCATGTTAAATGGCCAACCAAACACATATTTTACTTAGGTAAATTATTTTTTAACACGGTAAAAAATATTTAACAATGAACCAAACGACCCTAAGGTTGATCATTGATATGTGCATATCATGTGCATCTATCGATTTTATTTTTGGCCGAATCTTAGACGATCTTAATAAGAGGGTGACGAAATCATTCAACAAAACCTTAACGGTTGTCCATGAAACATTATTGATGAACCTTATTCTAGACGAGTTTTATTTTTGATTGTTAAGTGAGGGCACTGAATCCTTTTTTACCAAAGCTTAGACTAGTCCTTCTAGAGTTGGCAACGAATAAAAATCTAAGCATGGAAAACGAATTTTACGACGGAATCTTGGTTTAAGTTTGTAAGGAATTCAAACCGAACCTAATTTTGGTCAAGTATCGATTGATCTTGTTGAAGGTGGAAGCCAAACCTATCCAGTCGACTCTATCTTCATCGAGTCTTAAATTAGTCCTTTGGGGGGTTGAAGCCATGCCATTACCGATCGAATCACATTTGAGGATATTGAATTGATTGCAACGAACCACTTTCAGCCGGCCCATATTGGAGATGTTTGATTTAATTAATCCAAACCACTACTAGCCGAACCTCGAGTGACCTTATTTAGAGTTACAGGCAAACATATTTAGGTCGACCCATTAGAAGCTGATGGTCAGATTGTGTCTATAAAATATTATGGATGACTCGTTATTAGCCCAGTAGATGGTACATGTTCCCTTATGCTGAATGTTGGTGGCCAAGAGTGACTTGTGGATGAAAATCTCTGGTCATTCACTTTGGTCTTGTGTCATTTGGACTTCCCAATGTAGGGCACATGTGGCCCAAGACATCTTTCCCCCATAACGCTCAATTGACCGTTATTCACTTTTCAACCTATCAAACTTATACGCTCAACTGAAAAATTCTCTCTAGGATTTGCATGTTCTTTCAGCATATTCTTAGAGTTTGTTAGTGCCGATAAGATTTTTCATCCCTAGATCTGTATGACATTGATTTTTGGAAAAAAATTTGATGTCTCGGAGACACCAAACTTTTTGATGTCTTGGATTGTGATCGGTCAATACCGCTGGCGCAAACCCATTTCCATAAGTGATGTGGTTCTTTGCCAGCGGTATTGACCAACCACAATCCAAGACATCAAAAAGTTTGATGTCTCAGAGACATCAAACTTTTTTTCTTGATTTTTAGTTTATAATTATTTGTCACACACCGTTAAAATCATTAGGGGCATTTAGGGCTTTGTTCATCACTTTTCTTACTTGTGTTATTTAACTTTAATATTGCTTTAGCTTTAAACTTGTAGACTAGATTATATTTTTGAGTTTGTGAGTGACCAATACCTTTGAAGAATGGTTCAAATATTTAAGTGAGAATATTGTTAGGGAAACCATGCATGCCGAGAGACTAGCCTTTGGTTATTACTGGTTGATCTCCTTGTCGAACATTAATCCTCGTAATAATAATGCATAAGGTTCATCTCATCATCGAAATAAAGAGTTTTAAGATCCCATAGTTAACACTAGGTCAACTTTGCCCCATTATCTTAGTGAGCAATACCATCAGTAAGGATGAGGACTACTTTGAGGCTTCCATGGATAATGTTCCTACTGGCTTGTCGATATGCTATTCGACAAATATTTTCACAATATCATCTTAATTTAGAATAGTTAAAAATATAGAGAACATATCCTCATCTTCTTCATCAGGTTATTAACACTGTCCTTTGGAGGCATCATCCTATCCTGGCTCTCTTACTTCGTCTAGCTTAGCTCTGACTCTGAGGATATTTCTTCTAAGAGAGAGCCTAATGATCAAGAGGTTCTTGACTTAGAGGAGTATGATGGGGAGTTTAATCATACCTCCATTATAGATCTTACCGTTGATTATCCCCCTCCAAACCAATGTATTAATGAAAATACTAATGATAATGAAGAATTTTACACAATACATTTCTCGCGAACTTGCCTTAATAGAAATGCGATCACTTGGATTAATGCTTGTATAATTCAACATCGCTTAGGTGTAAAATAAACTATCACATTGATGGTAACGAGTGAAAATGAGAGAGTGTATCGAGTGAAGAATGATTCTGAGGTTTCACTTTACGAATTTATGTTTTGTCTATGGTTTCATCTCCTTTTAACACTATCCTATGAGAAATCTTATCTCACTTTGGGTTCGTTCCCACACAACTCGCCCCCAAGTCTAGGAGAATTATACTTAGCTCCCTTATAGCTTGACAATGTATTCACGCCAAGAACATCACCGGGGAAATATTTAGGTGTGTTTAGACCCTCATATACATGAGGCAATTCCCTAAGTATTACTTTATGAGTCTTCTCAATTCAAGATGCAAGATTCTTAGGGTATCCTAAACATGAAATCATAATTGGAAGAGTGGATTATTTTATATTGGTGGAGATTAGGAATTTGTGGATGGAGAAGTGAAAGAAAAATCTGTGAGGGTCCCTCGTGATTGGGGAAATCCTCCTCTCAAAAGTACATTTTCTTTTCCTTTATCTTTGCATCTTAATAATTCAATGTTTTATTGTTGATACTAACATCTTATTGTTTATTTTTTTTTCACACCTAGTATCTCTGTGTCTAAGTGCTACGAACAGAAAATTGGTCGTCGATGTTGTTCACAATATGATCAATACCTTTAAGGAGCTATCTCCATTAAAATATCTTAAGGGGTTCGTCATTATCTCTAACCCTTGTCCTTTAAAAGAACTTTGTAGGGAGACCTAGTCATTAAAGAAAATGTCAAATCGTCTCAGAATCCCGGTGGTAAATTTGCACCCAACTAGGGAGGATCCTACCTCGCCACCAACATAAACTTTGGTAGGGAGGCTAACTTATATTATCTTAACATATTTGCATTTTCCTAACTCTCCAGTGTCGACCGATTAAATAAATCATTTGGTTAAACCCGCCTCCGCTGAAATGAAAAAGTAAAAATAATCGATCGTAATGGGAAGGCAATGCTATATAAGACCATAAACATTTCCTAGACCTACATAAAAAATCCCATATGAGCCACCAACCTTTCTCTTGAAGTCAATTAAAACACTTTTAGCCTCGAGATTTTTAATTTCGACGGAACTCTAAGAACTTGATTCACCGATGTTTTTTTATCACAAAAATTCAAACAGATAAGCAGTTGTCTTTGAATCTTTGATCCTATCTCCTAAGGTTCTCTCCCATCTCCCTCAAAACACCTCGCAAATCGGGACACTTATCGAGGCAAACAGACTGTCTAACGGCTCCCCACTGAATGACACCCTTCTTTGTTCGTAAAACGACCACTCTTCTATTTCTAAAGGTAATCGAGAAAGCCTTTGCCTTACCACAATCAAGAGAAAAGGGGGGACCTCCTTCTAATAGTCTTACGTATGTTCAAACAAAGTGTCTCTCCAAGGAAAAGGATGATATTGTCCCTCCCTAGAAAACAAGTCTAAAAAATACGAGGCACGTTCATTCCTCTCCTCCCCATATTATTAGTATTATTAGTATTATTAGTACTACTACTACTGCTGCTGCTACTACTACTACTACTACTACTACTACCACCACCACCACTACTAATCCTCCTACTACTCCTACCACTACTATTACTGCCACTACTACGACCACCACCACCATCACCACCACCACCACCACCACCACCACCACCACCACCACCACCACCACCACCACCACCACCACCACTACTACTACTACTACTACTACTACTACTACTACTACTACTACTACTACTACTTTTTTCCATCAGTTTATATAATAAGGGGTTAGGCCTGAGTCTGTCAATAGGTACGACATGAATATATAAGAGAAACATAAAAAATGTCATACACTATAACAAACCCTCATAAGGGGAATATCTTAATTTATGTACACGATGCATAAAATGAGAATACCCATACAGAATTAAAATTTATTGGGGATTCCTTATATTACTCCTGAAGGAACAAACTATTTATATATCTATATCCAAAAAACCTAAAAAAGTGCCTTTTTAATGGGTTACATCAAAATAAACCTGAAAGGACGGCCACCAATACCATCATTCGTCAGATACAAGTCCTCTTCCCTGAGAGATCACCCTCGTAGCTCCCACCCGTACCCTTTGTGTCTGGCACGAAAGAACACCTAAGAAACATGCACATTAATAGAAGGATCACACCCAACTGGGAAATATCCAACCCTGTGAACAACCTCAAATGGTCCATTATCGCGTCATGTGAAACATCTAACGTCATCTGTAACACCTGTGCTCGATATTTGTACCTCATTCCTTGTAATTTGTATGCCTTTGGATCATGAACTGTATTTAATAGATAGATGTTGAATCTGAAATATCTTTGTGGTCTTCGCGGAATTTAATTAGGGGATTTAATGGCCTAAAGTTAATATGCAAAAATTTGGCCATCGTTTGAACGAGTGGCCATGTCGTTCGAATGAGAAATGACATATCGTTCGAGAGAGGTTCGAATGACCTTCTAACAATTAGGACCTGTTCAATTTCCACCATTATCTGCAATCTTATTGGGACACCATCGTTTGAATGAGGTCTTATATCATTTGAATGAGGGGTATTTTCCTATTCGAATGAGCTGGTATATTTTCCCTTTTCAACCACATTTTACCCTCGTCAGATCCCTCGTTAGAACTCTCGTTCGAAAGAAAGGGGATCTCATTTGAATGAGGTATAACTCATTTGAACGACCAGATGAAAATTTGCATTTTCAACACATTTTAATGTGCTATCACAACATGGATCATAGGATTTACTGAGTTGTCGAGCTCTCAGCGGATCAGATTAAAATGTGGGTTTAATCCTTGGTTGATGGGTTTAAATAGGGGTGAGGAGGTTGGAGAGGACATGTTCATCAGATTTTTGAAGCTCTCTCCCTCTACCCCTAAAGATACACTATTCCAATCCCAACCCATTTCCACCATTGCCCAAGTTTTTTCCTCCCATCCAAAGCATTTTCCAAGGTTTTCCAAGGCTAAAACACCCATTTGAAGCCTATTTGAGAAAGAAGTTGGGTAGAAGAAGCCATTGTTGGAGCTCTATTGAAGAAGTTTGAGCTTTCTTGGAGCTTTGGAGTTTTTAGGAGCTTTCAAGTCATTCCTTATAGTTTGTCCTCTTCAAATCCATGGTAGGGTTTTTCTCCTACTGTTTCCAAGATTAAAGACTATTATGCTGCATGCTTAAATGATTTATTTGGTAAAAATATTTTCTAGCATGTTTATTAAAAGGTTTTCATGAAAAAATGGATTTTTTAGAAAACTAAATTTAAATGGATTTTTAGGGAACAAGTGGTATTTTTAATCTTGAAATAGGAGGAAGTAAGCACAAAAATTTCTATTCCATGCTAAAATCATGTTTAAGTTGCATATTTAAGGATTTATAGGCTTGAAATCCTCTAAAAATGTGTAAAATGTTGTAGTATGTTGAAAGGGGCATATAAACATGATCTATGGAACTAAAAATGGATTTCTTAATGAAATAAAGAAGTTGGAAATATTAGCCCTAAATATATTGTAAAATCATGGTGAAATGAAGAAGAAATGACATTTAATACAACAAAAGTGTATGATGGTAAAGTAGACATTTCAGAGAAAAACGGTATTTATGACATTAAATATATTTCCTGAAAGGAAATGTAAAGAAATGGGACTTTCTTGGAGAAAGGGGATAAAGTGTGGTTTTTGAACATGAAATGATGATTTGTGATGCCATAATGGGAAAAATGCCTTTTATATGATTTTTGTAAAGGAAGGGAAAAAAGGTAATTTTGATAAAGTTAGAGGGTCCAAATAGTTGGACTCCCTCATTTTACCGTGTCAGTCAGTTTTCTGAGAAGGCGGATAAACAAATGGAATGGCACAAAAATGGTGAAAGTAAAAGAATAATGTGGACATTGGTAAAAATGTTAGAACACATTAATATGAACTCGGATGATACCGAAAAATATTAAAAAGGGGCCAAATGCCTAGGGTGAAAGGTTCAAAATCACCAGTCAGAGCATATGGTAGTATAGTCGGTGGTGTAGAGTCAGTTAAAGTATGCGGTTATTGGAGGATTCTGAGAAAGATAATGGAAAGGATAATGAATTTGGTTATGCTTAAGGAACGCAAATAAGATAACCTAATGAAAAGGATAAATGGAGACTAAGTAATAAAATATGACTAAATAGTCTCTAGACACGAATAGGGTGGCATAAGAGGTTAAGTGTGAGTATGAGCATATCGCTCATGTGCATTACATATTAGTTTCATTAATACTAGCTAAATTGTTAAAAGTCTTTGAAATGATCTAAAATACATGCTATATGTATAATTTTTTCATAGAAAACGTATATCTTAGTATTTCCCACCCTGACGAGAGTTCTCTCATCCCTGCTTTTTATAATAAAAACCCCACCTCCACTCCAGGTACATCGAGTAGGGACGTTGGCAAGGATGTCTGTAAGACCCCTGAGGACAATAGTCGTTGTTAGAGCTCTACCATCATATAAAAACTTGTCTTTTGAAACATTGGATTTGTAGTATTTTAGATTATTTTATTCGGGCCTTAGGCCAAGTGTTATATTAATAGAAGGACAGTCATGATTTATTTCTCATTTATTAAGCATTGATGGATTCAATGGATTTTCATAAATAAACCTTGTTAATTAAACTAATTACTTAAAGTGGCCACTCATTTCCTAAATTATAAATGGTAATTTGAACCTTATAAAATGGTGCAATTAAAGGACTTTTCGTAAATAATAAAATTAGACTTTCCCCCTCCCCCTTTAACTCCTTGACTCGATACGCATTGACCTAACGATGACCAAACTCGGATCGGGGCGTAACATCAGTTAATGTAGCACTAGATGAGAGTATGACCATCACACAAGGACCTCCCTTAGATGATCTGTGTCGACTAATAACTATGAAAATACCATACAACAAAGATTCCATAAAGGACTAAAAACAATATTCACATCGTACAATGGAAGAGTTGGGTACAAAATTGGCACCAGTATTCCAAAAAGCGTCATCCTGCTATATAATGTGTACGAACTGGTCCTTACCCCAATAAACAACAGTGAAAACCAATAACAACACCAGAAATTGGCAGTTACCCACTCTAGGGTAATAGGGGACAACCATACCCAATAACATTGTAATAGTCTCCTCTTCTATTATCAGAGAAATTGCTACGGGAGTAAAATCATGATCACCCACGGGGATACTCCCAATCACCAACAATAGAAAAGGCTCGTATGGCATTCCAAACCCTAACCACTACCATGATCCATGTTGTCACATAAGAAGACGGGTGAATATAATAAACACGAGTGTCAAATAGGATTAAATTGGGGCAATACTAGATCAAGCATAACTAAAATAGAAAAGGATCACTTTCTTGAAATGGCAAGTTGTGCTTCATTAAAAAAGGTTTGGGAAACTGAATTTAGCCGATCGGTTAATAATTTTCAACTATTGGACAATCGACTAAACTATTACCCTTCTCCCTTGAGCTGATTGTCCAACCCCTTATATATTACAACTCTTAAAAATAAGCAAACCTATTTTTTAAGATTTTATTTCGATGAATGGTATTGACACATGCACACTCTTAGTTGAACGCCTCTATGGACGCTTCAATTTGCAATTAAGGTATCGTAATGCTTCGTCCTATCCTAAATAAATCATGAGCACGAACCCTGGAAGAAACCCCATGAAAAACTAACTTTCGAAAACTATGCTAATGATTAAGCGGTTAAAAACATAGGAAACCAAAGTTCGTAGGGGCAAAGTACATAAAACCAAAAACTCAAAAAACCACTTAATCCATTAAAACAACTAATAAACACGTGTTTTTTTTTATAGACAATCGACCCTATTCCAAATCTTTATTAAGTCTGGTGGGTACCACTTAACTCATCGACTAAAGGACTCTGCTAAGATAGACAATCGACCAAAGGTAATGACAACCAAATATTATCCAAATCTTTTCTCAATAATTGCTAAAAATCAATGTCTTAAAACCTTTTGTCTAGCGGCCAAACCTAACTCCAAACCCCTATAAATAGGGGTACCCATAAGACTTAAAAAAGATAACAAAACTCGAACATTGATTCAATTTTCTAATTTTCTTAATCCCAGGCGTCTGAGATACTCGAGCTCATTTTTTGAAAAGTCCTGAAGGGCTCATACTTTATAAAAGTCAATTTTTCGAAATGAAAATATCGTACTTTCATAGACTCACCCCAAAAAGAGGTTCGTACTCCGGAAAAGTTGCCTCTGAGAAATAAATAGAGTCTGTAAAAATTACGCAAAATTCAACCCTACTAGCCAAAGTTATGCCTGATTAAGAAACACCAAAAAGCGGGGCTTCCCCCAAAGGAAAAATTCGGCTTTCTCCGCCAGGGTAAAGAACCTCTGTCCAAATATGGAGGTAGCACACACACAGATATATATATATATTTATAAACTGTGCATACTTGTGTATCCTCTCTAACCCTGGCCCTATTTAGGGGACTGCCATGTAATTTATACTGTTTATATTTGTTTAAGAATGGTTTTTACCCAACACCTTTACTTGTGTTATGAATTGACATACTCGTATGATAAATTGATACAAATCAAATGTTAGGATTCCAAAATACAAACATTAAAACATACCTTTCAAAACAAGATTTTGGGAGAGTACCATTGAGTTGCGTTAAATGCAAAACTGTATATGACAATGTCTAAAATTTGGCTACACTCACCACTTCTCCAAGTTAACAAATCTCGTATCTGCACCACACCCCGATTATGTGTTTTTATTGCAATACTTTTCAAACATCTGCATTTCATCAACTTATTATCTTAATATATAAATATATCAATCCGAAAAAATGAGAATTCCATATTAAACACTTGTGTCCATAAATACCGTATTATTGTACCTTATATATTCGGTATCCAATAACCTACATCTATGAATAAACCCCGTTTTGTTGGAACTACATTGGATTTGATCCAAAGTTCCCTTAGGTATGTAGGTGTTACACTAATCTAAACTCACCCAAGACTCATAATACGTCTCTCGATGTATTATACCATTGATATGCCTCCATATCTAGTCCTACACCCCTATATATTATCCAACCTCATTCCGTTTGACATCTCCTCATCTAAAGGGAATTGTATAAAACCCCTTAACAATGAAAGACCTCGTCCTAGGACGAATAGATTCCAAAGAAGGACCTCGGCTCAAAAAACATCTCAGCTTGCTTTCAACCTGGGCAGACCGGCTGGACGTCAGTAAGGTAAATCGATAACTTGTAATGTTCGTGACTAGCCAACAACATGTGTGTGGCATGTCAGACACCCAACATGTGCAGAAAGTTACATTAATGGGTGAAACGTTAAATTATTAGTGACTTATCCATTAGAAAGATGCTCCAACTTAGCCCATACTGGGGAGCAAACATTACCTCACAAGGATTCACTACAAAAGTTCAGATCCCCCATAAGGATCAAGGGAGGCAAGTTATCGTCCATTTAACCGATGAATTAGTAGAGAAATTTTGGCATTCCTATTATCTAGACCAAAATACTACTCTTTTGTACTAATTTAATACTAGTGCATTAAGGAAACCTATGGGCGTAGGCTCATTATTGAAAACTTCACCACATATTATTTGGTATTGATCTTCTTATCCTCATCTCTATCTCCATTCATTTACATACACTATTTATTTATTATTTGTCATCTCTGATTGGATTTCCTCTAGCTAAGACCCAACCTTGAATCCATTTTTATATGATAATGGAATGGTGCCGTCGTTGGAAACTTACTAAAGTCTAGTTGTTTCTCATCCAATTCAGAATTTCTAATTGTTGAAAATCTTGATTTTTATCTAAAATCCTCTAAATTTCATTAAAAGTCATTTCGCTAATTTGATCAGCATATTCACTTGATTTCTTGCCTAAGACCCTTGATTTACCATTCAATTAACAAATTCATTGTTAACCGTACCTAGGCACTTTCCTTTCTAGGCAAAAATATACCCCTTGTCAAATTCCTAAGAATTTAGTCATACTCTATTTTCCTCCATCCACACTCTATTTTTGTTGGAATTTTTGTAATATGAACAGAACACCAAGGAAGTATCAGGGAAAAGGAAGTTAAACCACCCTCCATCCATATTAGAATGAGGGATATAGTAGGATTTTTTTATATATGGGTTAAAATATAGGAATCTATGCAAGAAAATATGACACAACTCACCCAAGTGTGTCAGCCTCTTAGAGTGTCGACCAATCTACTTAGAACCATCTTTAATAACCCAAACTTTAGGGAAAATTTTGGGAAAATATAGGGATTCACCTCCTCCTACTTCTTACAAATATAGTAGGCAAGAGAACTGTGGAAAAAACTTTGTAAAATTATAGGAGACAAAATTTAAAATCTGCGACGAGCAGATCTTCTTGGACAAATGGGTCAGAGACTGATAAATCCTCCTACTAACCAAGTAGAACCTCTACTATGCTGTGAACTGGGAATGATGGTGATCAAATATATTCGGAAAAATGCATAACTGGCTTTGCAAGGCTCAGAAAAGTACCTGTATTTAATAGGATGGGAAGGAGAGTGGGGCAAGCACATCCGGACCTCGAAGAAGGCACAAAATGAGTAGAATACATGAGGCATAATCTAAGATGAGAGAATAGGTTAAGATGCAATACTAAGGCATCAAACAAGTATGATAAGGTTGTCCCAAAAGAATAAATTTTGTGTGAGAGTCATAAATGATCTAATAAAATAGTTGAGGATGCTCAACTCTATAGGGGATCCATCGAGCGGAGAGAGGATTATTTGTCGATCTCATCAAAACAAAAATTCCATTCCAAAGGTGGTTTGTTCAGGGATCCATTCATAACCTCTTTGATTAGATATCTCAGTCCTAAAAAATTCAATCCACTCGTGATCACTCACAATTATGAAGGAATATCAGTTCCAATTTTACATGTTGAGAAATATCAGGAAGGATGTGACATATTCTCAATAGTCGATGAGATGAGTTGTATAAATGTTTTAATCACTTTCACAGGACCCTATGAAATTGGTATACTGGGTTACCAAAAGGGGAAATCTTAGATTTTAGACAGTTAAGTGACCTCTTTATTTACAATTTCCACTTTAGCGAAAAACTGGCAAGAGGTTAGCTCACTTGTTAAGCTTTTGTCAACACGAGGAGTAAATGAGAAGAGATTAGATTACCAGGTTAAATAATGAAAAAAAGGAGTGGTAGACTAAAATGAGAAAGTATTAATCACAGTAATCATGAGTATGCAATTACCCGGGAAGTTTTAGTGGGCATTGGCCAAGGAACCTCCAAACCATATGTCTAATCTCTTGGCCAAGGCAAGAAAGATCATGAATGAAGATTACGACATAGCTACAAAAGAGTTCAACCATAGAATGTTTGTAGAAAATATTAGTTTGGGAAGTAAAGAGAAACCTAAAGTTGTCCCAAAAAATGAAGCGCGAGAGGAGGCCATATCATAAGTTTAACGAATATACTCCCTTAACCATCCTCGATAAGATTCAAAGTGATGTTGAATTAAAGTGGTTTAAGAAGTGAAAAAATCTTAGTGTAAGAATATACAAGAGTAAGCTTTGTGAATTCCACAAGGATCACGGGCACGAGACCAAATATTCCCTAGCCTAGAAGGATAAAATTAAGGCCTTCACTAAAAAATGGAAGCTTAATAAGTATGTGGAGAAGAATGGAATGCCAACATAAGCCTTTGAGGACTAGAAGCCTAGGAGGAGATCAAGATCTTATTGGAAAGGGAATAAAGACCAAAGAAAAGATTAAGAGAATAAAGATGAGGAGGACCCGGACCTCCCTGCAAGGCCTAAGAACTCGTATACGAGATAAACATGATCTTCTTCAACTAGAATTTCATAGTAGGAGCAGATGCTGGTGGAGGTGATGAATCATCTTAAAGAAAGGCATATCTCAATGAGGCGAGAGCTTATGTCGATAATAAAGATATCAACATGGTTGTAGTGGCAGATGCCTAACCTCAAAAAGTCACTTAGGACACGCACATAATAGTCTTTTCAAAAGATGAACTTTCTAGTTTGTTCTATCCTTATGATGATCCACTGGTGATAACATTGGTTATTTTTGACAGAAACATGAAGAGAATTCTAGTGGATAACGCGATCTCAACAAATATACTATTCTATGATTGTTTCTAGATGCTGAATCTATCTCACGAGAAATTAAAGTAATACCATTATCCTCTGAGTGGATTCTCAGGTGAAAACGTGTACCAACTAGGAACAATTAATCTAGAAGTGGTTATTAAAAATTAATCGACTTGTAGAATAAAGACGATGAGATTCTTCATCCCTAACAAGAATGTCTCATTAACCTACATTATGATCTTTAGAATAGTGGCTCTGAAGAAGTTTGAGGTTGTAGTCTCAACTGTTCATCAGTGTCTCAAGTTACCCACCAACTTTAGTGTAGGCATGGTGAAAGGAAATGAGGTAAAATCACATGAATGTTGTTACACCTGAGTCAACGAGGAAGAGAGGAAGAAGTTAATTTAAACCTATCAGATCAAGACATATGATCATTCAGATGAAGATATATTTATAATCGGATAATCCATTGAAGAAACAAAACCAATAATTCTTAACGATGGCCATCCTAAAAGGACAACCCAGATTAGATCATCTTTGGATCCCTTCCTTAAGATGCAGCTGTCCAACTTCCTACGAGCTATGAAAAATATATTATTTGGAGCTATAAAGACATGTCTCGAATTGATCCAGCCATTATCTCAACATAATCAAGGAAGTTAAATGAGTAAAAAAGAAACGAGGAGTATTCTCAAAAGAGAAAAATATGGCAATTTAAGAGGAATTATCCAAGTTGAAGAAAGTTGAATTCATTGACGACGTCATATCTCCTAACTAGTCAACAAATTTGGTGATGGTATTAAAGAAAAGTGATAAGTGGTAAATATGTATGGAATTTACATATATAAATATGGCATGTCCCAAGTATTATTAGCCTTTTCCTCGGATAGATCAGTTATTGGATGCAATAGCTGGGCATGAGATACTAATATTCATGGATGCATACTCTTGTTATAACCAGATCAAAATAAAGTCAAAAGATAAAGAGAACACTTCTTTCATCACCAGCTGAGTTACCTTTTGTTATAATATTATACCATTCGAATATAAATACTGATGTCATTTATCAAAGATTGGTGAACAATGTATTTGAGAAATAAATAGGGAAAAACATGGAGGTCTATGTGGATGACATGATGACCAAGAGCATAAGATCAAATGACCACATTAATGACCTCGACCAAAGCTTCGACGAGATGGAGAAATACCAGATAAAGCTAAATTTAACTACATGCGTGTTCGGAATCAAATCTAAAAAAATTCTCAACTTTATCGTGAATCAAAAGGTCATAGATTCAAACCCTAACAAGATCCACATGTTGATCACTATCAAGCCTCCCATAAATAAGAAGGAAATCCAAATCCTAACAGGTCGAGTAGCATCTATAAACATATTTATATCTAGAATCACGAATAAATGCCTTCCATTCTTTAAAGTTATTAAAAACTCTTTCGAATGGATGAAAGAATGCCCAATTACTTTTCTATAGTTGAAAAGATAACTAGGAATGGCCCCATTATTGTGAAGACCAATCCTGGGGGAAAACTCTACCTTTAATTGATGGTGTCAGAGTCAGCAGTTAGCTCGGCTCTAGTCAGAATCAATGAAGGAATCCAAAAGCTGGTATACTACACGAGCAAATCTTTTCCTAATGGAAAAATTATATATTCTAAAATGGAAAAGATGGATCTAGCCATGATAGTGGCGTCTAGGAAGATAAATAAGTTGTTCCAAGGTACAATTGAGCTGGAAGTGGTTATTAGAACTGGTTGACCTACAGAATAAAGACGATGAGACTCTTCGTCCTTATTAATAATATCTAATTGGCCTAAAATATCATCTTTAGAAGAGTGGGTCTGAAGAAGTTTGAGGTTGTAGACTCAATTGTTCATCAATGTCTCATGTTCCCCACTAACTTTGGTGTAGGAATGGTGAATGGAAATTAGGTCGAAGAATTTGAATGCTATTACAACTCGATCGATGAGGAAGAGAGGAAAAAATTTGTTGAAACCTATCAGATTGAGACCTTAGATCCTTAAGATGAATATAGGTCAATAACTGAAGAATACATTGAAGAAACAAAGCCATTAACCTTGCACGATGTGAATTCTGAAAGGATGACCCAAATTGGCTCATCTTTGGATCCCGTCCTTAAGGAGCAGTTGTCCGACATCCCACGAGCTAGAAAAAATGTATTTTCTTAGAGACATGAAGATATTTATGGAAATAATCCATCCATTAGCATCCATGAGATAAACATAGTCAATAAAATTAAACAAATAAAATAGAAAATGGCGAGTATTATCAAAAGAAAATAGGGCAATTCAATAAAAAGTGTCCATGTTAAAGAAATTTGAATTCATCGAAGACGTGATGTATCCTAACTGGTTAGCACACATGTCGATTGCACCAAAACAAATAACATGTGGAGTATGTGCGTAGACTTCATAGATTTAAATAAACCATGTCCCCAGGATTATTATCCTTTGCCTTAGATGAATCAATTGGTGGATACAACAGCTGAACATGAGATACTAATCTTCATAGATGCATACTCTGGTTATAACCATATTAAAAATTAAGTTAGAAGAATAAGAGAAGACTCCTTTTATCACCAGATGAGGTACCTTTTATTATAATTTTCTGATCTTCGAACTAAAAAATGTAGGTTCCACTTATCAAAGGTTTGTGAAAAAAGTATTTAAGAGACAAATAGGGAGGAACATGTAGGTTTATGTGGACGTCATGATGACAAATACCATAAGACTAGATGACCACATCAACAACCATGGCCAAACCTTCGACGAGTTTGAGAAATACCAGAGGAAGCTTAATCCATCCAAGTGCATGGTCGAAATCAAGGCTAGAAAATTTCTTAGCTTTATCGTGAATTAAAGGGACATAGAGTGCAACCTTTAATACACCGTAATTTTGAGGATTTAGTATTTAATTATTTTTAGGAGAAATAAAATTATTTAAATTGGAGAAAATTATGATTAAGAGATTTTATTGGAGTGGGAAGAATTATTTTAATAGTTCAAATTATTGTGTGTCGCATTTTTGAGGTCGAGATTTGGAAACATGATAAAGTATTTCGGATGAAAATTCTGATCGTACGTTTAAGTCCAGATGGGTCGAGATAGTCAGTAAAGAGTACCTGGGGATAGTAATCGGGTCTCGGAGCATTTTTGGGCATAGCCGAACCCACACGGGGGATTTGGACAATTTTAATTAGGCCCATGTGACTTAAAACGTGGTTTGGGAATTTAAACCTAATGGAGAGAGTGTTGGACGATAGTTAAAACAATTCTAAACCTTGGGTTTGAGAGAGAAATAGAGGAAACAAATAAAGAGCAAATTTGGCCTCTTTTGGAGACAAATCGAGGGACAAATTAGGTGTTCTTCATTAACCCTTTCTCTACACCAACGGACCAGACTGTAAGAATAATTAGAGGCAAGTGGTTAACTATTGTGATTCTTAAATAGATGATAATCAATTCATATTATGGTGGGTGTAAACCAAAATCCGTTTTGGGTGGGTTATGGCATAAAATTAGGTTTTTATGAAATTGAACATGTTGTGTGATTGAATTGTTCAAATGATATTATAGAAGCATTTAGTCTTAGTTGGAATTAGAAATATAAAATAATACCAGTATTAGAGAAATTTTTTATGATTGTGGAATCAGGTTTTTGAGTAACAATTGGGATTATACCGTAAGAATTCATTTTCTTGAGTTGGTGATATTCATAAAAACCAATGATGCTAAAATGTTTGGGTGATGATTATAGTTCATAATCTATGTAAAAAGACGATAAATATGATGGATTGAGGTTGGGATTTGAGAAAAGAAAGCTTGGATTTTTGTTAATGGCTAAAACAGAGCTTGGGAGAAGAAAGGGAACTGGTTGATTGATCGAACGACCTTGGGAGTCGATCGATCGACGGTACCAGATTTTTGGTAGGTTGGCCAGATTTATACATAAAGGGGGAAATTAATTATAAATTTGATTTTCATGCTTTATTTTGCGATGAATTTACATGAACAACATATTCCTAACAACTATAGGGGAGAGTAATTGGGTTTAGGAGGGGGAAAATTGTATGCCACAAAATGGATGAATTTTGGGAAATAAAATTTAGTAGTAATTTCAGGTCGAGGAAAAAATGTTCGGGTATTGTAGTTGAGTGGCACTACGTTATTAAATTAATTGAGGTGTTATAAATTAATTAGGAGGTAGAATATAGACTCAGGTTTTAATGATGGTACGGGCCAAGTGAGCGAGTCCGGGTATATTAGTTGAGCGACAACAAGTATTAAATTAATTAATGTGTAAATTAAATTAAATTAGAGTCGGACCATAGACTCAGTAATATACAGGCCAGTGTTACGGAATTTAGTACACAGTAATGTCAGGATTTACATTATATATATACGATATGGTGATAGTATATATATATATATATATATATATATATATATTGTGCGTGCTAGTAAATATCAGTGACTATATATTTATTTAATTTATATACTTTAGAGCTATCAAGGGAGGTTGCGCGAATTGGGTGAGTCCCCTAGCTTGAGGAGTAGGGTGAGTATATCTCCAGGTCATAGCGTTCGATATATATATGGGTAAGGTATTATCACTTTTAGGGAAGGAAGATGACCGCCTCCACTACGTTTATATTTTGGGCTAGGTTGGTGAGCGATTTCGACTTCGATAACTAGGTTATGTGAGCAACCTAGTGATATAGCACTTTAGCAGAAATCATCCGGCGAGGGTATCCTTGAAGGGCTGGATGTACATATGAAATATGTGTGGATGTTGTATTAAAGATATGTTTATAATCGTATTGAATATTATATGCGGGTAATAATACAGTGTGTGATGTGTTTACTTTACATAACTTGTGTCACGGTTATATGATATTATTTAAAAGAAATTAATTAGGTTAATTGGAGAGATAACTTATAACCTATGAATAATAATACTCGGTCTAGAGTAGAAAGGCAAGGGAGGATTATACTAGGACTAGTTGGAAGGAGTAGTACAACTAGGTGGGGTTAAGTAAACCGTTAGGTGTGGAGGGGTGAGTATGTCCTCAGGAGAGTGCGACACTAACTTAAATATGAAGTGCATTCATACATTTTTTTAATTACTACAGTTAATTCACTTGCTAAATATTTTCAAATTTTTTTGGGTTCTAACCCATTGATATAAAACTATTTTCCAAACCTTTTAGGTGTCCGGTCACAGGGATGCCAGACTTGATATTCTATTCTAGGGACACGTAGCTGCGGAACATGTTGATGCTAGCAAGAGCTTGGATTAGATGAATCGTTCATTATTTCCTAGAGTAGGAATCATCTATTAGTTTCAGTTTTACTTAGGGAATGTCGACCAGGCTTTTCAGTTGTAGTTTTCAGATTTATTTATTCAGTTGTTGGACAAATGTTATTGGATTATTTACTTTTGTGGCCGATTATTTTTTCGACAAGTAGTTTATTTATTTTTTCAGTTGATTTGATTTAGTTGTTATGAATGGGTCAGAGTAGATTTTCGCATGTTAATGTTTTTTTTAACTAAAAAGATAAAATTTGATACTAGCTTTTTGGAATACTAGGTGGTCAGTAAGTTTTAAAAAGGTTTTCGATAGTGATGCTAAGAATGAATCAACTGGGATTCCTGTTTTAATTTGACATAGGACTAATCACCTGGTATTTTATAGGCAGGGTGTCACATATGGTATCAGAGCATCAGGTTCTAGTGTCCTTAAGATCTGTGCGGATTTTCACATTTCATCTTAGCGTTATTTGATATAGAGCCCTATAATAGGATTGTTGTATTCTTATACGTATGCGCATTTACGTTCTTCTACCAATTACTTTATATTTGATGGTGAACTCATACGATTCGATTCTCATTTCAGATGTCGCCCAGAAGAGAGAGAGCGACTAGGTCAACAAGGGGAGATGAGACTAGAGTGTCTCATCAGGAGCTAGAGTTAGCACAGCAGCTGCGAGAGATGATTTTGGGTGTAAAAGTAAGTGAATTAGTCGAACGAGAAGTTAAAGTGACAATGATCGCAATGGAAAGAAGCTTTCTACGGGATCAGCCACAGCCGTTAGTGGTACTAGATGTTCAGGGCCACCCGGGGCCGTCGGAGTGGCAGCAAGTATGAGAGGTCTTTCAAAAAGCCCATCCACCAGAGTTTCGAGGGGTGGAAGAGAGATATTTAGCACCACCTACTCATGGTAGATTACAATGAGGTCCAGAAGCAAATGCTAGACACTTTTAGGTTAGTGGAAGCAGCGCTACAGTGGTGGGAGTCGATCACCACCATTTAGGAAAGGGATACATTAACTATTACAGATTTTTGGGTTCAGTTTGACTGTCAGTATTTCCCGCTAGCAGTTGAGCCCAAAATGAAGAGAAAATTTAGTGAGGTGACTCGGGGGGACCGTTCAGTGGCCGATCCCGAGGAAGAGTTCACTCGTTTGGAAAATTTTGTACCGGATAAGGTAATAAACAAATAAAGAAAGAAGTTTAGGTTCATGGATTGGTTAGTCTAGATGATCAAGCAAAATTTGATTGGTAATCCGGCATTAGTAGCTTATACAGACGTCGTTAATGCAACACTCCTACACTGCTTGTAACATCGCTTCCACATTAAAAGGAAGTACGAGGGTACTGGAACCCAGCCAGTCGGATAAAATTAGAGGGAATAGTGCTAGGGGGTATCCTAACAACGAATAGGGGGACATCAGGGGTAGGATATCCAATAGGGGAATCAGGCCAAGCGATTTAGATCTCGAGGCAATCAACAGGATGGCCAGGACTTTCGACAAGGCCAGCAAGGAAGGTATCGGGGGAAGGGTGAATTTATAAGGAGGTGTTTCATTTGTGGGGAAGCGGGACACGTGAAGAGAGATTGTCCTAAGCGAGGTAGGGGCAACTACAAGGCAAGGTTGTGGATGTACAACCACTACAAAAAGTCATGGGTGCGTTTGGGCAGGAGGAAGCCGCTTCGCAACGCGAGGATCAACCATGATTGCAAGAATATGGAGGAAATTATCCTTATCCTATAGGTATGGGGTATGTTTTGGGTAACAGTGAGGGTGTCATAATATAAAATTATTTTCACTAGAGTTCTCGGGCAAGTCAAATTTAGTGGGTGCGCTGGCTATAGCAGCCATATTACATATATAAAGTTTTTTGTGGGGTAGCGGAGTCCTTTCGTGTTGACCACGAGAGAGTGGTGGTGTACATTGATAGAAGGTTTGAATTATGAGAGGGGTTAATAATTTCGTGAATTATGGGATTAGGGTAGATGATTTTTCCAAGTATCAGCTGGATAGCGAGGGTTTTAACTATTGTGGATAGTGGTAGTATGTTTTGTTGTTCGTGGCACCAGGGTATGAATGACTTCTGCTAGCTGTCACCTGAGAGGCAGTCTAGACTATATATATGTGTGTATATATTTTGCATTGTGTGGTACGATAGACATATAAGAATGTCTTGTGTTATTCTATTTTTCCCGGTAAGAAGGGATGTATACTGAGGCGATTTAGGGCCTTTAGCATGATTTTAATGCGGGGAGAGATATCTCGGGATTATTTTGGGCAAGAACGAGTGATGGTACGGGCACAATATTTTATGTTGTCTTTTGTAGCATAAGAGTAGGCGTGTATGTTTTTGTGTTAGGAGACAAGTATTTGGGGGTACATACTATGGACTGAGGGACCAACATATCTCAACAACCGACAATGCTAGGTAGTAGTGTATAGGTGGGGTTCCTTGTTTGGATTTCGCTTTGTGAGACGTCCCACGCATGAAACTTAGTGCAACGTTGGGAGTGGGGAGATGTTTGGTCGTTAGTACATGGGTTGGGTACCCCGGTTATTATTAATATAACTGATATAGGTTGGAAGTTATATTACGAGTTACGGATAGCATAGTTGGGTACCTTTTGTGTGGTTATGCACGGGAACAGGGTGCATGGGCACCCCAGTTAATTAGGGTAATTTCACGTGGGTAAGCACGTGTATAGGTTGTATGGGAGCCCTGGTTAATTAAAAATCATATTTGTATAACTCATAGTTAGAAGCGGAAGAGATAGATGTAATGATCTTAGAGGCATAGGACTAGGGAGTGATATTCGAACCTTGGAGCACTAGGATTATCTTAATTTCGACGACGAAATTCCTTTGTAAGGGGGGGAGTATGCAACACCCCGTAATTTTGAGGATTTAGTATTTAATTATTTTTGGGAGAAATAAATTATTTAAATTGGAGAAAATTCTGATCTAGAGAATTTATTGGAGTGGGAATAATTATTTTTATTGTTTAAATTATTATGTGTCGCATTTTTAAGGTCGAAATTTGGAAATGTTATAAAGTATTTCGAATGATAATTCTGAATACATTATTGAGTCCGAATGGGTCAAGATAGTCAGAAAAGAGTACCCGGGGGTAGTAAACGGGTCCCAGGACATTTTTGGGCATAATTGAGCCCACAAGGGGGGATTTGGGCCATTTTAATTAGGCCCATGTGACTAAAAACGTGATTTGGGAATTTAAACCTACTGGAGAGAGTGTTGGATGAAAGTTAAATCAATTCTAAACCTAGGGTTTGAGAGAGAAATTGAGGAAAGAAATCAAGAGAAAATTGGGGATCTTTTGGAGACAAATTGGGTTTTTTACATCAACCCTTTCTCTACACCAACGGATCAGACTCAACGAACAATTAGAGGCAAGTGGTTAACTGTTGTGATTCTTAAATAGATGATAATCAATTCAAATTATGGTGGGTGCAAACCGAAATTCATTTTTAAATGGGTTATGGCATGAAATTGGGTTTTTATGAACATGAACATGTTGTGTGATTTAATAATTCAATTGATATTATAGAAGATTTAGTGTTAATTGGAATTAGAACTATAACATAATACCACTATTAGATATTAATCGATTGGGATTTTGGAATCATATTTTTGAATAACAATTGGGATTATACCATAAGAATTCAATTTCTTGAGTTGGTGATATTCATAAAAACCAATGATGCAAAAATGTTTGGATGATGATTATAGTTCTTAATCGATGTAAAAAGGTAATAAATATGATGGATTGAGGTTGGGATTTGAGAAAAGAAATCTTGGGTTTTCTTTAATGGTTGAAATAGAGGTTCGGAGAAGAAAGGGAACTGGTCGATCGATCGATCGACCCAGGGAGTCGATCGATCGACGGTCCCAGATTTTTGGCAGGTTCGCCAGTTTTATACATAGGGGGGGGAGGAATTAATTTAAAATTTAATTTTCATGCTTTATTTAGTTATGAATGTATACGAAGCACATATTCCAAACAACTATAGGGGAGAGTAATTGTGTTTATGAGGGGGATAATTGTATGCCAGAAAATGGATGAATTTGGTGAAATAAATTTTAGTAGTAATTCCAGGTTGAGGGAAAAATGTTCGGGAATTGTATTTGGGTGGCACTACATTATTAAACGAATTGAGGTATAATTAATTAATTAGGAGGCAAAATACAGACTCGGGCATTAATGATGGTACGGGGCATGTGAGCGAGTCTGGGTATATTGGTTGAGTGACACCAAGTATTAAATTAATTAATGTGTAAACTAAATAAAATTAGAGTCAAACCATAGACTCGGGGATATACATGCTAGTGTTACATATTTTAGTACACGGTAATGCCGAGATTTATATTATATATATACAGTGTGGTGATAGTGTATATATATATTGGGCGCGCTATTAAATATCAGTGACTAGATATTTATTTAATTTATATACTTTAGAGCTATCAAGGGAGGTTGCGCGAAGTAAGTGAATTACCTAACTCGAGGAGTAGGGTGAGTATATCCCCAGGTCATAGCGTCTGATATATAGGTGAGGGTCTTATCTCACTTTCAGGGAAGGAATATGACCGCCTCCACTACATTTATAGTTTGGGCCAGGTTGGTGAGCGAATCCAACTTGGGTAACTAGGTTATGTGAGCATACCTAGTGAGATAGCACTTTGGCGGAAATCATCCGACGAGGGTATACTCGGAGGGATGGATATACAAATGAAATATGTGTGGATGTTGTAGTAAAGATACATATATAATGATTTTAAATATTATATACGGGTAATAATACTGTGTGTGATGTGTTTACTTTATATAACTTGTGTCACGATTATATGATATTATATAAAAGGAGTTAATTACGTTAATTGGAGAGATAACTTATAACCCATTAATAATAATACTCGGTTTAGAGTAGAAAGGCAAGGGAGGATTATACTAGTACTAGTTGGACGGGTTAGTACAATTAGGTGGGGTCAAGGAAATCATTCGGTGTGCACATTAGTGGAGGGGTGAGTATGCCCTCAAGAGAGTGAGACACTAACTTAAATATGAAGCGCATTCATACATTCGTTTAATTACTGCAGTTAATTCACTTGCTACATATTTTCAAAATGTTTTGGGTTCTAACCCTTGCTATAAAACTATTTTCAAAACCATTTAGATGTCCAGTCACAGGGAGGCCAGACTTAATATTCTATTCCAGGGACACGTAGCTGCGGAAGATGTGGATGCTAGCAGGAGCTTGGATTAGACGCATCGTTCATTCTTTCTTAGAGTAGGAATCATCTATCAGTTTCAATTTTACTTAGGGCTTGTTGCTTAGGCTTTTCAATTGTAGTTTTCAGATTTATTTATTCAGTTGTTTGACAAATATTATTGGATTATTTGCTCTTGTGGTCGATTGGTTATTCGACAAGTAGTTTATTTATTTATTCAGTTGATTCGATTTAGTTGTTGTGAATGGCTCATAGTAGATTTCCACATGTTAATGTTTTTATTTAAATAAAAAGATAAAATTTGACACCGACTTTTTGGAATACTATATGGTTAGTAATTTTTAAAAAGGTTTTCGACAATGATGCTAAGAATGAACCAACTGGGATTCCTATTTTAATCTGATATAGGACTGATCACCTGATATTTTATTAGGCAGGGTGTCATTGATGGTATCAGAGCATCAAATTCTAGTGTCGTTAGGATCTGTGCATCTTTTTACGTTTCAGCTTAGCATTTTTTTTATATAGAGCCCTACCATAGGATTGTTGTATTCTTGTACGTATGCGCATTTACATTCTTCTGCCAATTACTTTATATTTGATGGTGAACTCATACGATTCGATTCTCATTTCAGAGAGCAGCGAGGGTAGCAAGGGTAGATGAGACTAAAGAGGCTCATCAGGAGCTAGAGTTACCACAACAACTGACAGAGTTGATTTCAGTTTGCACAGGTAAGTGAATTAGTTGAACATCCAGTTAAAGCGAAGAGGATTGCAATGGAAAGATACTTTCCATGAGATCAGCCACAGTCATTAATGGTACCAGATGTTCATGCCCACCTGGGGCCGTCGGAGTGGCACCAAGTAAGAGAGGTCTTTCAAAAAGGCCATCCACAAGAGTTTCAAGGGGGTTCAGATGTGGTGCTAACATGTCAGTGGAAGAGAGATATTCAGCTTCACCTACACATGGTAGATTGCAATGAGGTGTAGAAGCAAATTCTAGCCACTTTTAGGTTAGTGGGAGCAACGGTACAGTGGTGGGAGTCGATCACCACAGTTGAGGAAAATGATCATTAACTATTCCAGAGTTTTGGGTTCGGTTCGACTGCCAGTATTTCCTGGCAGCAGTTGAGGCCGAAATGAGGAGATAATTCAGTGAGCTGACTCAGGGGGAGAATTTAGTGGCCAATTACGATGAAGAGTTCACTCGTTTGGCAAATTTTATACCAGATGAGGTAAGCAATGAAGAAAGAAAGAAGTTGAGGTTCTTGGATGGGTTAGTCCGGAGGATCAGGCAACATTTGATTAGTGATCCCACATTAGTAGCTTATATAGATGTCATTAATGCAACACACCTACACTGCCAGGAACATTGCTTCCACATTAAAAGGAAGCGGGAGGGGAGTCGCACCCATCCAGTCGAATAAAGCAGGAGGTAACAGTACCAGTGGGGTATCCCAGCAGCGGATAGGGGGACATCAAGGGCAGGATTTCTGATAGGAGAATCAGGCCAAGAGATTTAGATCTAGAGGCTATCGATAGGATGGCTAGGACTTCCGACAAGGCCAGCAAGGAAGGGATCAGTGTCTAGGTGAATTTATTAGCAGGTGTTTCGTTTGTGGGGAAGCATGACACGTGAAGAGAGATTTTCCTAAGAGAGGCAGGGGAAACTACAGGACGAGGTTCTAGATGTAAAATAACAACAAGTCATGGGTGAGTTTGGGCAGGTGGAAGACGCTCAGGAACCCGACGATCAACCGTGATTGCTAGAGTATTGAGGTAATTATCCTTATCCTATAGGTATGGGGTATGTTTTGGGTGATAGTGAGGGTGTCAAAATATAAAATTATTTTCACTAGAGTTCATGGGTAAGTGGAATTTAGTGGGTGCACTAGCTGTAGCAACCATATTACGTATATAAATTTTTTCTTGTGGTAGCGGAATCCTTTGGTGTTGACCACGAGAAAGAGGAGGTGTACACTGAGAGAAGGTTTGTATTATGTGAGGGGTTACTACTTTTGAGAATTATGGGAGTAGGGTAGATGATTTTTCCAAGTATTGGCTGGATAACGAGGGATTTGAACTATTGTTTTTAGTGATAGTATGTTTTGGTGTTTGTGGCACCAGGGTAAGAATTACTTAAGCTAGGTGTCACCTGAGAGGGAGTCTAGACTATATATATGTGTATATATTTTGCATTGTGTGGTACGATAGACATATAAGAATGCCTTGTGTTATTATATTTTTTTCGGTAAGAAGGGATGTATATTGAGGCGATTTAGGGCCTTTAGCATGATTTTCGAGCGGGGAGAGATATCTCGGGATTATTTTGCGCAAGAACGAGTGATGGTAAGGACGGAGTATTTTATGTTGTCTTTTGTATCATAAGAGTAGGCGTGTGTGCTTTTGTGTTAAGAGATAGGTATTTGGGGGCACATACTATGGACTGAGGGCCCAACAGATCTCAACAACCGACAATGCTAGCTAGTAGTGTATCAGGGGGTTTCCTTATTTGAATTTCGCTTTGCGAGACGTCCCACGCAAAAAAATTTAGCGCAACATTAGAAGTGAGGAGATTTTTGGTTGTTACTACATGGGTTGGGTACCTCGATTATTATTCATATAAGTGATATGACTACAAGTTAGAAGTTATATTATGTGTTACAACTATCATAGTCGGGTAACATACATGCAGTTAAGTACGGGAACAGGGTGTATGGGCACCCTGGTTAATTGGGGTAACTTTCGTGCGGTTAAGCACGGGTACAGGGTGTATGGGTGCCATGTTTAATTCAAATATATATTTGTGTAACTCATAGTTAGAAGCGGGAGAGATAGATGTAGCGATCTTAGAGGAACCGGACTAGAGAGAGATGTTCGACGCTTGGAGCAATAGGCTTATCTTAATTTTGAGGATGAAATTCCTTTGTAAGGGGGCAGTATGTAACACCTTGTAATTTTGAGGATTTAGTATTTAATTATATTTGGAAGAAATAAAATTATGTAAATTGGAGAAAATTATGACTTGAAGAATTTATTGGAGTGGGAAGAATTATTTTAATTGTTCAAATTATTGTGCGTCGAATTTTTGAGATCGAAATTTGGAAATGTTATAAAGTATTTCGAATGACAATTCTAAGTGTACGGCTCAGTCCGGATGGGTCGAGATTGTCAGAAAAGAGTACCCGGGGGGTAGTAATCAGGTCTCGGGGCCTTTTTGGACATAGACAGGCCCACACGGGGGGATTTGGTCCATTTTAATTAGGCCCATGTGACTAAAAACCTGATTTGGGAATTTAAAATTAATGGAGAGAGTGTTGGACGACAGTTAAAAAAATTCTAAACCTAGGGTTTTAGAGAGAAATAGAGGAAACAAATAAGAGCAAATTGGGGATCTTTTGGAGACAAATCGAGGGACAAATTGGGTGTTCTTCATCAACCCTTTATCTACACGAACGGATCAGACTCTACAAACAATTAGAGGCACGTGGTTAACTATTTCGACTCTTAAATAGGTGATAATCAATTCATATTATGGTGGGTGTAAACCGAAATTCATTTTTGGGTGGGTTGTGGCATGAAATTGAACATGTTGTGTGATTTAGTAGTTCAATTAATTTTAAAGAAGAATTTAACGTTCATTGGAATTAGAACTATAACAGAATACTAGTATTAGAGATGAATCGATTGGGATTGTGGAATCAGATTTTTGAATAACAATTGGGATTATACCGTAAGAATTCAATTTCTTGAGTTGGTGATATTCGTTAAAACTAATGATGCTAAAATGTTTGGATGATGATTATAGTTCATAATCGATGTAAAAATACAATAAATATGATGGATTGAGGTTGGTATTTGAGAAAAGAAAGCTTGGGTTTTCTTTAATGGTTGAAACAGAGGTTCGGAGAAGAAAGGGAACTGGTCGATCGATCGATCGACCCAGGGAGTCGATCGATCGACGGTCCTCGATTTTTGGCAGGTTCGCGAGTTTTATACATAAAGGGGGAAAATTAATTTAAAATTTAATTTTCATTCTTTATTTAGTTATGAATGTATATGAAGCACATATTCCTAACAACTATAAGGGAGAGTAATTGGGTTTAAGAGGGGGATAATTGTATGCCACAAAATGGATGAATTTTGGGAAATAAATTTTAGTAGTAATTCCAGGCCGAGGTAAAAATGTTCGGGTATTGTAGTTGAGTGGCACTACATTATTAAACGAATTGAGGTGTAATTAATTAATTAGGAGGCGGAATTTAAACTCGGGTATTAATGATGGTACGGGCCATGTGAACGAGTCCGGGTATATTGGTTGAGCGACCCCAAGTATTAAATTAAATAATGTGTAAACTAAATAAAATTAGAGTCAGACCATAGACTCGGGACTATACATGCTAGTGTTACATATTTTAGTACATGGCAATGCCGAGATTTATATTATATATATAAACTATAGTTATAGTATATATATATATATATATATATATATATATATATATATATATATATATATATATATATATATATATATATTGTGGGTACTATTAAATACCAGTGACTACATATTTATTTAATTTATATACTTTAGTGCCATCAAGTGAGTTTGCGCGAAGTGGGTGAATCCCCTAGCTTGAGGAGTAGGGCAAGTCTATCCCCAGGTCATAGGGTCTGGTATATGGGTGAGGGTCTTATCTCTCTTTCATGAAATGAATATGACCACCTCCACTATGTTTATATTTTGGGCCAGGTTGGTTAGCTATTCCGACTTGGGTAACTAGGTTATGTGAGCATACCTTGTGAGATAGCACTTTAGCAAAAATCATCCGGCAAGGATATACTCGTAGGGATGGATATAAATATGAAATATGTGTGGATCTTGTAGTAAAGATACGTATAGTGGTATTAAATATTATATGCGGGTAATAATACAGTGTGTAATGTATTTACTTTATATAACTTGTGTCACGATTATATGATATTATTTAAAAGGAATTAATTAGGTTTATTGGAGAGATAACTTATAACCCATGAATAATAATACTCGGTTTAGAGTAGAAAGGAAAGGGAGGATTATACTAGGACTAGTTGTACGGGGTATTACAATGAGGTGAGGTTAAGGAAACCGTGAGGTGTGCACATTGGTGGAGGGGTGAGTATGTCCTCAAGAGACTGCGACACTAACTTAAATATAAAGCGCATTCATACATTTTTTTTAATTACCGCAGTTAATTCACTTGCTAAATATTTCCAAATTGTTTTGGTTTCTAACCCTTGCCTTAAAACTATTTTCAAAAACTTTTAGGTGTCTAGTCATAGGGACGCCAGACTTGATATTCTATTATAGGGACACGTAGCTGCGGCACATGTGGACACTAGTCGGATCTTGGATTATACGAATCCTTCATTCCTTCCTAGAGTAGGAATCATCTATCAGTTTTAGTTTTACTTAGGGCTTGTCGCCTAGGCTTTTCAGTTGTAGTTTTTAGATTTATTTATTCAGTTGTTGTATAATTGTTATTGGATTATTTACTTTTGTGGCCAATTGTTTATTCGGCAAGTAGTTTATTTATTTATTCAGTTGATTTGATTCATTTGTTTTGAATGGCTCATAGTAGATTTCCGCATGTTAATGTTTTTGTTTAAATAAAAAGATAAAATTTGACACCGGCTTTTGGGAATACTAGGTGGTGAGTAAGTTTTAAAAAGTTTTTCGACAGTGATGCTAAGAATGAGCCAACTAGGATTCCTATTTTAATTTGATATTGGAAAGATCACCTGGTATTTTATTAGGTGGGTTGTCACCCAACACTGACAAGATCCAAATGTTGATCAATATGTAGACTCCCATAAACAAGAAGTAAATCCAAAGCCTAACATGACGAGTAGCATTTCTAATAGATTTATGTATAGAGCCATAAATAAATTCCTTCAATTATTCAAAGTGATCAAAACTTTTTCAAATTGATGGAGGAATGCCAATAGATTTTTGGAAGCTAAAAAGATACTTAGGAATGGCCCCATTACTGTCAAGGCCAATCCTAGAGAAAAATCAATACCTTTATTTGGTGGTGTCGGACTCAATAGTCAGCTCGTCTCTATTCAGAAGCGATGAAGGAATATAAAATCCGATATTCTACACGAGAAAATATTTTATTAGTTGAGAAATTAGATATTCCAAAATGGAGAAGATGGATCTAAACTGTATTGTGACATCCAAGATGATGAAGTAGTAACTGTTAGCCCACTATATAGTGGTATACACTAACCTCCCACTATGATAAACCACCCATAAACCTGAGAAATTTGGCAGGTTGATGGCATGGATAATAGAGTTGAGTGAATATGAAATTTCATATGATCTAAGTACTGCAATAGTAGGGAAATTCATAACATATTTCATTGCATAATTCATTGATGAGGATAAAAGATTGGCTGAAACAACAACTATTATCCTATTAGAGCATATCCAACTGCAAGTCGAGCACTCTATTACAGTTCCTATCGAGAATATCTAGAGCCCAGTAAAATACTTACCCAAAGAAGACCAGACTAGCTATAGCAAAAAGTTTACTACATAATTTTTTAAAGATAGTTCTCTAGTACAAGGATACTTTGAGCATGAACTCCCAGTATGGAAGGTGTTTATGGAAGGATCATCGTGTTCAAGTGGAAGAAGAGATGGTTTGATAGTCAACACAACTGATGTAAGTGACATAGAATATGCTCTACGATTGAAATTTAAAGATTTTAACAATGAAGTGGAGTATAAGGCTTTGATTCCTGGATTGGAGTTGGTTATATCAGTTGGAGTCGAGAAAATAATGGCTCACAGTGATTCACACCTTATTGAAAGCCAAGTGCTAGGAGAATACGACGTAAGTGAGGGAAACATCTTAAAATATCTTGCACATGTGAAATTTCTGGTTCCAAAGCTAAAAACTACTCCAAATGATCAGGACCCCAAGAATTGAAAATACCAGAGTAGATGTATTAACTCATTTGGCATGAGCTACTAAGTCTAACCTGAGGAGAAATATACCTATGGAAATATTATTGCAGAGGATCATTGATGAGGAAGAAGTAAATTTCCTGGAGCTGGCCATGGGCGTATCCTGGATGGACTCAATTATCACATACTTAGAAGAAGGCATTCTTCTATATGATCTGAAGGCGGTGACGAGACTTTGTTACAAAGATAACAAATACATCATGGATAAGAGAGTACTGTACACAATAGGTTTCTACAGTTTTAATGATGAGATGTGTCCACCTTATAGAAGCATCAAACCTGGTTAAAGAAATACATGAAAGGTCATGTGGTGCCCACGGAGTAAGTTGGATACTAGTGAAGATAATATCCATCCAAGGATATTATTAGACAACAAAGAGGATGGAGTCAGCCAAGGGAAATTGGATATATAAACTACAAAGAATATTGTGGGCCAACATTGTGAATAAAAATAGGAGAAACATCCTATATGTTGGCCTTTAGCAGTGAAGCCATGATCCCAAATGAGGTTAGCCTCCTAAGTCACAGGATCCTCAATTTGAATTCTCCCATAAGTGATTTTATAAGAAGATTGGATCTAAACCTGATAATTGAAGTCGGCAAGACTCACGGCAGCATCTAATCAATAACACACATCAAAATTTTAAATCAAAAGCGTTAAACCTAGAACTCTCAAGGAATGGAACTACTTATTGGTGAAGGTTATACATAAATGCAATAAGTTAAAAGCAAACTGGCATGGCCCCTACTATTTGGCTAAAGTTATAGGACCAAGCATATATAGAATTAAAACTCTAGAAGGAATCCATTCAAAAATATTTAGAGTTGTGAGCACCTCAAGAGGTACTATAATTAAAAATCTTTTAGTTATTAAGGAAGAAGAAAGAAGAAGAAGGTTACAAAAGTTGTACAAGAAAAAGTGAATATATGAAGATACTTGTTACTTCTTATGATTATCATATTCTTATGAGCATCTATTCCCGTCTTTAATTGCAATAAATTATTGAAAGAGGGTGTATCAACAAGATCTGATCACATACCTTTCCTAAATTGGATAATTCACGTATTTAACAACACTAAAAACTATAGATCAGATTAGTGTAAGATGACCCAATTGATTAATGCACATCTTTGACTAGAAAAAAATCTTAGAAGATGGTTATTGTGACACCCCGCCTAATTAAATACTGGGTGATCAGTCCTTTATTAAATTAAAATCAAAGTGTCCGGTTGGTTCATTCTTAGCATCACTGTCAAAAAATAATTTTCATTATTAATCACCTAATAATTAATTAAGCTAAGTGTCAAAACATTTTCCAAATTTATTTTACCCAATTAATCCATTAATAAATTCCATGCTTTAAGATATAAGCCATTCCCATTCCACAAGAATAAATACTGAACATGAATGAAATACTGAAATAAATGAGAGTGGATAAAACATTCCAGTCCAAAGTCTAGAACCAATAGAATCATAATACTCAATCCAACAAGAAACGAAAAGCTAAAAGAAAATAAAATCTCTGAAATAATTAAGATGGAAATCGGCGACACATGCCCCAACTGAAATGTCTGAACTAAGAACTAAATGAAAAGAGAAAAGCGTATAATATCATTAACCTACAGCATCCACAACAGCTGCAGCTCGTCGAATTATCCACGCATCTAAGTATGGTGGTGACCCTGTGGATGGACACCTGGTATAATATATATATATATATATATATATATATATATATATATATATATATATATATATATAGAAAAAGGGAAGAGAAATAGCAAGAAAAAGGTTAGAACATAATTTGTAAAAATATTTATTTTAGCAAGTATTTAAAACTGCATTAATGCAATTATTATGTGCATATCAGTTCCAAACTCTCACCTGAGATCCTCACCCCTCTACTAATGTGCAAACCTAGCGTATGTCTACCCCAACCTAGTCATCTATAATATTCCCAAGAAGATTATTAACATGAACTCCTAAATATACCTCATGGGAGTAACCTGTATCACCCCTACAATACTCTAATAATATTTTTATGTGCTAGTTACCCATTTTATATTCACTATTTTGATAGGAAGTCTTTTATCCACTGGAATTACTTTACTTATCCATACTTATACATTTTCTAATTTCACACATTAGAATCATTCATTCTCATGTATATTTATATATGTATACATATAGTCTCATCATCCATATATATATATATATATATATATATATAGGTTAGGACAACATGGCGCAATGCATACTCTGCTATTGTGTCCCAGTGCATCACTCGCTGCATAAAGGATAATTGGTTTGGCGTCTCTCACGAACCGTAAATCTCATAACATAAATATTTGAGGGGAGCATACTCACTAGCTAAATGGGTCACGCACATACATACGCCCCCATTCAACCATCAAAACTATCCTATATAACATATAGCATGTATCCAAGTTCATATGCTCTAGGTACAAGTCAAATATTCCCCCATCGGGACACCCAGGATAAGACTGTCTACTGCGTGAAACCTTCGCTCCATAGAAAGCAGCGTACGTATTCTATACGCACAATAATGATAACATATAATAATAGGCATTCCCAAAGCCTTACAATAATTTAGGTATTCACCCAATCCATATTTATATTTCTTCACGTAGTATATTTCTATTTACTACTTACGCAATTTACTCAATTATTCACACTCTCAAATTTCCCAAGGTTAATTCACCTATTCAATACTTAAGGTTTCATTCTAGGATTATTTCCCAAATAATTCTTTACTAAGTTAATTTTGGTAAATGGAAGTATCCCTAAATATAATTAACTGTGTAGCATGATCTGGGGAAACATGGAATTTTTGGGCTTTTTGGGACCTATCGTTCGAACGAGTTAGCAGGTCATTTGAACGACTATGACTTCTCGTTCGAACGAGAATTCATCTCATTCGAACGAGATGGGGTCTTTTTCTGCTTTGTCCAGACCTGTTACAATTTACTGTTCATACTTCGTCTTCCCTAAAATTGCAGTCCTAAAACCTCTAAATTTTTCAACCCCATCACCAAAACATCAATCCTAATTACTGTTATAACATATATAAAGTATTTCTCTTAACTTTGAACCATTAATTCATCATAAAAAAATTATAAATTCCAAAATACCCAATTTAACAATTCAAAACCCTAATTCATTAAATTTTGAAACATGAACTCCAATTCAGATTCGTCCTTACAATTAATCAACAATTTAGGATTTCTAAACTATCTACATGAGGGATTTATCCTACTTCGTTTTTCAGATTTCAATTCATAACTTTAAATCTCCAATTTCATCAAAACCCATAAATCAAAAGTGAATATAATCTACTTACACCAATATGAACATATTTATTTCTATGAATAGAAAGTAATAAACACTTGCCTTAATTTCGACGGTCTGATTTGTAGTTGATATTAGTATGAGTGTGTTCCTCGTCTCGCGATCTACACTTTGGTATAGTTTTTGGTGTGTGTTCTTGAGTTAGGCACCGTGAACACTAATAGCTTCTTCTTCCTTCCTCTGTGCCTTTCTCTTTTCTCTCACGTAGGTTTAGATCTTATAACTCCCCACTAATCCATGAACATCTATCTTTTATTTCCCAATTTTCGTCCATATTATTACTCCAAAATTCTAGAGGATAAAAATACTCCCACAGGGTTCCAGTTAGGCCTAAAATTACCCCGGAGTCCAAATAAAATGCTGGGATAGAGTTTTCTGACTATCTCGACCCTTACAGACTCAATGGAGAACTCGAAATAACCATACGAGTTACACAAAAATAATTTATCTTTTTTTTCCATACAATTAGTTCTGACATTACTCACACGTGCGTCCTGACTTAAAATACCAAACTATCGTATTTTGCACTCTCACAATTTATAAAAATTATATAATTCCATATTACATATACCCACAGTAATAATCAATGATTTCCTTCAATAAGTACTAACCCTTGGCACACTCGTTAATAATTATTTTAAATTTGGATTAATTAACAATG
Organism: Sambucus nigra; assembly: GCA_949130495.1. Classification (NCBI taxonomy): domain Eukaryota; kingdom Viridiplantae; phylum Streptophyta; class Magnoliopsida; order Dipsacales; family Adoxaceae; genus Sambucus; species Sambucus nigra. The sequence goes on from OX422222.1 coordinate 364,794,241, forward strand.
AAATTTCTTGACCTTTTTAATTTAATTAATCCAACAATAATAGTGATTCCCATAATTATTTAATATCATAAAAATGCGGGGTATTACATACTTCCCCCCTAATAACGGAATTTCTCCCCGAAATTCGAAAAGTAAACCATACCTGGTAGGAATAAGTCTGGATATTTCTCTCGCATATCCTCCTCTTGCTCCCACGTGGACTCATCTAGGTTTTGATGCTCCCATTGAACCCTCACCAAATGGAACTACCTTTGACCTCAATTTCCTTTCACTACAGTCTAGGATAGCCACAGGACTCTTCTCATATGAACTGTCGGGCTGTAAATCAACCTCCTCAATCTCAATGTGGGTGTGGGCCAACTCATCCCTAAGATACCGCCTCAATGATGAGATGTGGAACACATCGTGAATACGATGCAAGTGTTATGGCATCCCAAGTCTGTATGCCATAGGCTCGATCCTCTCGATAATGGGAAATGGTCCTATATATCTCAGAGCCAATTTGCATTTCTTCCCGAACCTCATCACCCCTTTCAAAGGAGACACTCGCAGTAATACTTTATCCCCCATGTTGAACTCCCTGAATAACCTCTTTGCGTCGGCGTATCTTTTCTGCCTATCCTTGGCTACCCGAATACAATTCCTGATCATCTCAACCGTGGCTGACGTTTCCTCAATTACCTCTCTGCCTGAGTAATTTGTTGTCCCCCACCTCTATCCAATAAGTAGGAGAATGACAAGGTCTGCCATAAAACACCTCGAATGGGGTCATACCGATCTTAAACTGACAAGAGTTATTATAAGCGAACTCCACTAGTGGAAGATACGGCTCCCAACTCCCTCCAAAGTCAAGGACACACATGCACAACATGTCCTCTAGCATCTAATTAGTACGCTCAGTCTGCCCATCTGTCTGTGGGTGATAAGACGTACTTAACCGTAGTTCAGTACCCATAGTCTCCTAAAATCTCTCCCAAAAGCGTGATACAAAAGTCTTGTCTATGCCAGACACGATGTTCATGGGTACCCCACACAATCTCACTATGTTGGTAATAAATATCCGGGCATACTGTCTCATAGTGTAATCCATCCTTACCGGCAGAAAATAAGCTGCCTTGGTCAATCGATCCACCACCACCCATATAGAATCGTGACCCCACTGTGAAGTAGGCAGCCCAGTGATGAAATCTATGGAAATGCTCTCCCATTTCCAGGTGGGTATCTCCTGCGGCTGAAGTAACACTGGCAGCCTCTAGTGGTCCACCTTTATCAGCTGACATGTGGCACACTTGGACACGAACTTTGCAATGTCCTTCTTAATCCCACTCAACCAGTACTGTCGCCTCATATCCTGGTACATTTTATCCCCTTCAGGATGTACCACAAATCTAGATCCATGAGACTGTGTCATCACTGCATGACGTAAATCCTCTCCTTTTGGGGCCACTAATCTCCAATTAAACCATAGTCCCCCATCTGAGCTTACTAAGTAGGACTCTGCACCCTCTGCCATAATTCGTACAATTTGATCCTGGAAAAACGAATCAGTGGCCTAGGCCTGAATCACTCTCGTAACAATCTCTAGAGTGACTGTCTTAACGGACATAAAGGATCGAGCCACTGCCTCCTGATGTCCCAATTATTTCCACTTCGCCTTCCACACTTTCGCCACCTCACCTACTAGTCTACGACTCAATGCATCAGTAACTACGTTGGCCTTCCCCCGGTGGTACTGTATCTCAAACTGGTAATCTTTCACAAACTCTAGCCACCTACGCTAATGCATGTTCAACTATCGCTGAGTGAACAAGTATTGAAGTGACTTATGGTCTGTGAAGAGGAAAAATTTCTCCCCCTACAAGTAGTGTCTCCAAATTCGTAGGGAAAAAATGACTTCTGCTAACTCCAAGTCGTGGGTGGGGTAATTCCTCTCTTGAGGCTTAAGCTTGCAGGAGGCATAAGCTATAGCATGTTCCTCCCGCTGAAGTACTCAACCAAGTCCCTATAGAGAAGAGTTAGTGTACACCAAGTACTCCACTCCTGGCCTGGGTAAAGTAAGAACTGGAGCTGAAGTCAAATTATCCTTTATCTCATCGAAAGCTAACTGGATAGCATTATCCCAAATGAAGTTCACCCCTTTGCGAGTCAAATTTTTCAATGGGCCCAAAATCTTCGAGAACCCTCTGATGAATTACCTGTAATACCCGGCTAAACCCAAGAAGCTACCCACCTTCGTCGTTATCGTGGGTTGTCCCCACTCCCTCACCGTTGACACTTTGCTCGGGTCCACTGATATCCCCAATTCTGACACAACGTGCCCCAGAAATTGCACTTCTCATAATCAGAATCCGCACTTTTCATACTTGGCATACAGATGATGCTCTCGTAGGGTCTAAAGAACCTGTCTCAAGTGCTCGGCATGCTCCTCCTCAATTTGGGAATAAATCAGGATGTCATCTATGAAGATAGTGAAAAACTGATCTAAGAACTCTCTGAAAACTCAGTTCATTACGTCCATGAATATGGCTGGAACATTTGTCACCCCAAACGGCATGACTCGAAACTCGTATGACCCATACCTTGTCAAGCAAGCAGTCATCGACACGTCCTTCTCCCTAATCCATAACTGATGGTATCTTCACCTCAAATATATCTTTTAGAATAAGGCATCTCCTCTCAACTGGTTGAACAAATCATCGATTAGGGTCAACGAATACTTATTCCATATCGTGACTTTGTTTAACTCTCGGTAGTCCACACATAACATTAATGAACCATCCCTCTTCTTCACAAACATAATGGGAGAACCCCAAGGCAAGGTTCTTCTACGGATGAAGCCCTGTCCCAACATCTGCTCAATCTGATCCCGTAAATCCCTCATCTCAGCTAGAGCCATACAGTATAGTGGGGGGGGGGGGGGGGGGGCTATCGGTCGAGTTCCCGACATCAAATCTATATCGAACTATATCTCTTGGCTAGGCGATAGTCTCGGTATCTCCTGGAACAGATCGAAAAACTCTCGAACAACATTAATCGAGTCAAGAGGAATCACCACCTCCTTAGAGGTATCCTCCTCAATGTAATACAAGTGGGTGGACGATCCTCCCTCAAGACGATACATCCCCACCATAAAAATCTCCTGGCCCGGTATCATAAAAATAATAGTCCTACTAAAATATTCTATCATGGATCGATAAGTTGCGAACCAATCCTTGCCAATGATGGTGTCATGATCATGCATATCTAGGACTAACATATTCGCAGGTAAAATCAAACTCCCGATATCTATACTTACCCCCGTAATATAAAGAAAATCAAAGACCCACTACCCAGCGGTGAGTCTACACTTGTCATTGTGCTCTGTGCTATGGCTAAGAACCTAGTGGCCCGTGCAAAACTAGTAGCTATAGAAAAGTGAGAAGCACCCGTGTCAAATAAAATGTGACCCATAGTACCATGGATTGGAAACTTACCCTCAACTATGGGTGGTGCCTGCTGGGGTACTGCCTGGTGGACGTTATAAACACGTCCATACTGTAACTGTCCCTACTGAATCGGGGGTGCTAGAAAATCTGGGACCTGCGCTGTGTAACACCCCGCCCGCCCGGGGAGAGCGAACGGAGTGCTAATGTGATAAAATAAATCCAAAATACACAAGTGAGAAGGTATAAATCATCTAAATAAACCCACAATAATATAAATCCACTAATCTCAATCTCTTCAATTACAACAAGTCTCTCGAATAAAAAATACAACAACTAACTCGAAAATAAAATACAAATCTCCAAAGCTCTATACATCAAAATAATACAAATCTTTCCCAAAAAATCCTCGCTAAAATCAATCTCCATAGCGCCCCAAAATCCGCGCTAACCTGCCACTAAAAGAAAATATGGGTAAGTACACAATACGACAAGAAATATGTTCAACAAATATATGTTAGCGATGAACAAAGCGTAACAAAACGAGTACGAATATTCAAATCAAAATGCAAATCTCAAAGCATTTATCAATATAATTTCTCAACAACACAACAATGGGTCACCAGGCCTCACCCCATTCGCATATACTTTATCAATCCATAGCCCGGGAAACAGGAATTTTGGAGGGTTCCCAACCTCCGTGCCATATTAAAATCTCATGGCAACGTGCTCATCAACCATATAATGATACCACATGAATCAAAATAATTTCAACAATTATTTTCCAGATTTTAATGAATTTATCAATTCAAATATGAGTTCAATTAACAAGAATTCAAAGAGAATGACACTCGCGAGATTTAAGGAGCATATTGTGTAAAACCCCATACCTCAAACCATGATGAGAAACCAACGATCACATCCTCAAGATCAACACAAAAGATCTACAAAAGCTCCTCCAACAAAAATATCCCCAAGAACACCTCTAATCTAAGGTTGGAACTCATAAATCTCAAGGGTCAATGTGTATATAAAAAGAAGAGGAATATAAAATATATTTGCTGCCAAAATTAGTGCCAAAAGTATGTTAAAAGGGTTGACCACGACTTCCTTTTATAATGCAAAGAAATGAAAATTTCGAATCCAAAAGACTCCTTTAAATAAGGCAAAGAAATGAAGAGTTGGAAGTTAAAATAACTCCAAGAGTTAAAAATATTTTAAAATCATTTTAAAATCCGTTTTAACTCTGATTTTGAAACCGTTTGAAATTACCTCCTTAAAAAATAATAACCAACATATTTGAGCAATAAAAATAATTTTATCAAAAACTTTATTTTCCTCCATTTTCCAAAAATTAATTAAAATAGCCCAAAATTACGCGGGTTGTTACACGCTGGTGCTACTAGGGAGGCAAAAAAGAGGGGTCTCTACGGCTCTTATTGGGCACCCTACTGCTGGGGAAACCTGTCCTTGTCGGGGAAATCCTGCTTCCTATGGCCAGTCTTCCCATCAGAAAAACACCTTCCACTAAAGTTACCTCCCCTCTGTCTCTGTTGGCCTCGGCCCTGCTGGCCATTACCATCCCTCCACTGAATCTGGTGGCCCTAAATATGCTGTTGTTGGCCCTACTGCTGGCCCTAATGGCCTTACCTAGAATAATGTTGGTCCTGCTTTCCATGGTGACTAGACTGGCCCTGTTAGCCCTTTCTATACCCCTATATCCCTGTCTCGAATCACTAGATAAAAACTCCTTAGCAGGGTCCCCCTAATGGGAACTCTTCTCACCCTGACGGACCTACCCCTGAGTTGATGGTGCCCCACTGGCACTACTACCTCTAGTTCGGCCCTGCTGGCTGGGCTCCCCTGCTTGTTTGCTCCCCTTCTGATGGAAGTGATGGTCCTGGCAATGTAGTAGGGCGACGTTGAGTACATTAGTGAAAGTACCCAATGATAAATTACCTATGAGGTGATGAAGGATCCTTCAGTTCAATCCATTGATGAACATCAAAAGTTTCTTCTCTTTCGTAGGTGCCTCATCTGGCACCATAGTAAGCAACCTCATGAATTCCTCCTCATATTCCGCCACTATCAGACCCTCCTGCTTCAGTATCAACAGTCTTCACCTAATCTCTATCTGCACGACGGAGGGAAAGTATATGCAGTCAAACCGCACCTGAAATCTCTGAATAGACATATTATCCCTTTCCTCCAAGGTGGTAATGAATTCGCACCACTGTAAATCGGCCACCACTAGCTTATAGGAAGCTAGTAACTACCTCTGAATGTCGTTACACTAGTACAAGCGAAGATGCCTTTGGATATCTTTCTTCCATTGGCTCGCTAAGATGATGTGAGAACTACCCGAGAACTCTGGGGGATGTGCCCTCTGGAAAACATCCCTAACCCTCTCCCATGTAGTGGTAAACTGAGCTGGGACTGGCGCCATACCTTTTACCTGGGGTGGGGTCTGCTGCACCACCGCTAAAGATGCATTTACTGCCTGAGCAACAATAGAGGCAAAGTTAGCTGCATTAATCGTTCCCTGAGCCTGAGCTGCTCACTGCTCTAACTGGGCATATCTATTTTTTCGGGGCTCTTCTTGGAGGCATCTGAAATGAGAAGGGATTTGTTAGTCCATAATTATTATTAAATCTCAAATATCTAAAGACGTAAATGTATAAGTAAGAGTACAATAGTCCTAGAGATAGGGATCTATTTCAAAGAACGTTAAGCGATAAACATCTTAAGCTGTAAAGATCCTAAAGGACACTACAACCTGATGCTCTGATACCACTTGTGACACCCCATATAGTTAAATACCGGGTGATCAGTCCTTTATTATATTAAAATCAAAGTGTCTGGTTGGTTCATTCTTAGCATCACTGTCGAAAAACAATTTTCACTATTAATCACCTAATAATTAATTAAGCTTAGTGTCAAAACATTTTCCAAATTTATTTTACCCAATTAATCCATTAATAAATTCCATGCTTTAAGATATAAGCCATTCCCATTCCACAAGAATAAATAGAGAACATGAATCAAATACTGAAATAAATGAGACTGGATAAAACATTCCAGTCCAAAGTCTAGAACCAATAGAATCATAATACTCAATCCAATAGGAAAAGGAAAGCTAAAGTAAAATAAAATCTCGGAAATAACTAAGCTGGAAATGGGCGACACATGCCCTAACTGAAATGTCTAAACAAAGAACTGAATGAAAATAAAGAAGCGTCTAACATCAATAACCTACAACTTCCACAATAATTGCAACTCGTCGAATGATCCACGCATCTAATTCTGGTGGTGACCTTGTGGCTGGACACCTGGTATAATATATATATACCAAAAGAGAAGAGAAATAGCAAGAAATGGGTCAGAGCCCGATTTGTAAAAAAATTTGTTTTAGCAAGTATTTAAAACTGCATTAATGTAATTATTATGTGCATATTAGTTCGGAACTCTAGCTTGAGATCCTCACCCCTATACTAATGTGCACACATAGCGTATGTCTACCCCAACCTAGTCATTTAATAATATTCCCAACTAGGTTATTGACATGAACTCCTAAATATACCTCAAGGGAGTAACACGTATCGCCCCTACAATATGCTAATAATATTCTTATATGCCATTTACCCATTTTATATTCACTATTTTGATTGGAAGTCTTTTATCCATTGGAATTACATTACTTATCCATACTTATATATTTTCTAATTTCACACATTAGGATCATTTATTCTCAAGTATATTTATATATGTATACATATAGTCTCATCATCCCTATATATAAATATACAACATGCGCCCCATGGTTAGGACCACTTGGTGCAATGGATACTCTGCTATCGTGTTCTGGTACAGCACTCGCTGCATAAAGGACAATTGGTTCAGCATCTCTCACGAACCGTAAATCTCATAACACAAATATTGGAGGCAAGCATACTTACTAGCTAAATGGGTCACACACTCCCATTCAATTGTCGAAACTATCCTACGTAACATATAGCACATATCTAAGTTCATATTCTCTGGGTACAAGTCAGATATCCCCCTTCGAGTCACCCATGATAAGACTATCCACTATGCTAAACCTCCGCTCGATATCAAGAGGTGTAGGTATGCTATACACAAAATAATGATAACATATAATAATAGGCATTCCCGAAGCCTTACAAAAATTTAGGTATTCACCCAACTCATATTTATATTACTTCACGTAGTATATTTCTCTTTAGTACATACACAATTTACTCGACTATTCACACTCTCGAATTTCCCAAGGTTAATTCACCTTGTTGACGCCATTTTATGATGAGGATGAGATTGAAGATGAAGATAAACATTCACATCAAACATATATGAGACAAAGATTTTTAAAGTGGTTCGGCTAGGAATAAAGCCTACGTCCACTGTTATGTTATTGCTGAGTGTTTGTGGAATTCTTGATTACAAGTTCTCTCAAGAAATTCCGGTCCCTTTGAATGAGGGAGATACCAGGTATTTATAGCCTTGAGGCTGTACATGAAAGGGTCGATACATTAAATGATATACATATGAAAGGGTAATACATTTAATGCCCTCAGGCTTGTGCGTCAAGGATAATCATTTAATGAACCAGTTGGACTGTTCGTTATCTGGCAATCAATGCTGTGGCCGAGATGCAGCTCGGACCGTCTGAGTAGCTCGGGTTTGTTGGTCTTCCTGGTATTCAAGAGTTCCTCGGAGAGGTCTATTCCTCGAAGCCTGTGAGTTCCTCGGAGAGGTCTGTTCCTCGGAGCAAACATAACTTGGTCGGGGAATGATCTTCCTTGTTGCTATTGTGCCACGTAGATTGACACGTGTCTTCTTATTATTCGTCCATATCAGCATACTAATTTTGGTATCAACAGAAGCCCCCAATGCTTCATGCTTGATGGTTTACTTGAAAGGATGGAGTATTTATTCTGCAGTGTTGCTCGGTGCTCGTGAAATTCTTGATCTACCTTCTTGATTTGTTGGACATAAAGGGCATTATCTCCTGGACGACATATGATGCCGTTTGTAGCTTATCATAATCTTCAAGTATGTTGATTGGTTTGTTAGCCGACTTACTGCATTCTGTGAGCTAGTGGTGGACTCTGCTCGGGGACGATCAAGAGCTGCTCGGGGACGAGCAAGAGTTGCTCGGACAGACTATCTGTGATGAACATCAGAATACTGAAATATCTTAACTTCATAAAATTCCCATTATGCTTTGGATGATCTTCCTGCTGGCGAGGAACCTGTTTCAAAATCAGAGGGAGAGAAACCAATAGAGTAGGAATCTCAATGTAATAGTTAGTACACAATTTAATATCAAATTTGAATTTGCTATTGTTTTGTAAATATCAAACACTTTATTATTTGTGCTTGCATAACAATATTGTATGGTTCATCGACCAAAAAAATTATAAGTATTAGTAATGTTGCTCGATCACTTAATAATAAAGTAATGAGTATAATTTATTCAAAGTGTTTCCAACCAACCAAGGTGGATAAATAATGTTTGTCGACCAACTACAGTTGATGGGTTTTTATCCCCGACCAACCATACTTGGTATAGTTTGGAATATTTTGTTCTTTAAAGAACTTTTTGTAATAATGTTACCTCCCGACCAACATAAGCTGTAATGCGAGAGTATATAAAATCTTACCAACCGTAGTTGATCATGCTGGTATACACCTCCTAATCAAAGGAGTAGTAGGGTTCTTTCGAACTTTTTGGCTCCTTGGAGCATGTCCTCCTAACCAAAGGAGGTTGGCTACTTATAGCACTTTTGCTCCGTAGAGCGCTCCGTAGAGCTTATCCTCCTAACCAAAGGAGGTTGGCTACTTATAGCACTTTTGCTCCGTAGAGCGCTCCGTAGAGCTTATCCTCCTAACCAAAGGAGGTTGGCTACTTATAGCACTTTTGCTCCGTAGAGCGCTCCGTAGAGCTTGTCCTCCTAACCAAAGGAGGTTGGCTACTTATAGCACTTTTGCTCCGTAGAGCTTGGCTCCGTAGAGCATGGCTCCGTAGAGCATGGCTCCTTAGAGCAGTCTTCTTGGTTGATCCTGTAACATCCACAGGTTGATCAGCGAGCAATGTTTGTTTCTCGGGAGTATTAGGAATCCTCCCAACCATTTCTGCATTGCATCCTGTAACATCCACAGGTTGATCAGAAAGCAACTTTTGTTCCTCGAGAGTATTAGGAATCCTCCCAACCATTTCTGCATTGCATCCTGTAACGTCCACAGGTTGATCAGCTAGCAACTTTTGTTCCTCGGGAGTATTAAGATCAGTAAACTCCGCTATAGCTTGTATTAATGGCATGTCGGCATGCATGGTATGAGCCTGGAAACACAACCTCCTTCTTCTACTTGCTTTAATTAATGCCACTGCCAATTTTTCCCGCTTTGGGTATCTGATCTTTGCACCTCTTCTTTCGTTTTTGGGGATCGCAACCCTAACAGGGCTTTGATCTTGTCTGGATTTTCTTCAACGTCTCGCTGGTTGATGATGTACCCGAGGAACATTCCTTCTCGTACTCCAAATGTGCACTTCGTCGGGTTGAGTTTCATTTGATAATTATCCAGTTGATCAAAAGTTTGACTCAAGTCAACCAAATGATCAGCAGCTTTCTTGCATGTCATCAACATAGACTTCCATACTGCAACTGATTTTCTCGGCAAAAACCTTGTTCATCAGCCGTTGTTATGTCTTCAGGTTTCATTTTAATCTAGTTGTAGCCAGAGTAAATATCCATGAGCAGTTCGTGTCCCGAGGTAGCATCCACTGCCTTGTTGATATCAGTGAAATCAACACACATTCTTCATTTATTGTTTTTCTTCTGCCCGATGAGGAGATCTAGATATCTCTCTTGCTTGGTCTTCATTTCCTCTTGTATAGCTTGATTCTTCTCGGGGCTGGATACTCTTCTTCTCGTATGTCATGTCAATAAGTGGCTCAGCTTCTATCCACTTAGTAAAATAATCTACTGTGATGACGAGGTATTTGAATCTTCCTCGAGTCGTCGGAAATGGTCCAACCAAATCAATCCCCATATGGCAAATGGCCAAAGGGAGTTATGGGTGTCAACAATGCTTGTGGAATTCTTCGGATGGAGGAAAAGCGTTGGCACTTGTCACATTTCTTGGCATAGGCTTATATAGTTAGCTCTCATCGTCGGCCAGTAGTATCTCTGCGTCATCACCTTTTGCAAAAGTGTCCGACCTGCTACATGGGCTCCACAGGACCCTTCATGGATCTCTTTAATCAATTCTTTCACCTCGGAGGAATGTACACATCTTTGCAAACCTGCCATAATTCCTCGTCTATACCATTAATTAATACATACCGAGCAGCTTTAAACTTCCATTTCTAGGCAGCGAGATTATCCTCCGGTAATTGTTCCTCCTCAATATATGCTCCGACTTTCTAATACTTCAATTGGTATCGTTCTTCGCAGCTCGGTACAAGTAGCTGATGCTAATCGGGCCAATGCTTCAATTGGTATCGTTCTTCGTAGCTCGGTACAAGTAGCTGATGCTAATCGGGCCAATGCGTCTGCTCTAGCATTCTCCATCCTCGGTGTCCTCACCAATTGCATAGCATCAAATTCTGTCAATAACTCCATCACCTTTGCATGGTACTTGACCATCGACTCTCCATTCACTGCATATATTCCCATCATTTGATTCAATTAATTGAGAATCACTGAAAACAATTACTTGCCGTGCCTCCATGACTTTCGCCAAATGAAAACCTGCTATCATAGCCTCATACTCAGCCTCATTATTGGAAGCTTTGAATTGGAATCTCAAGGCATACTCCATGTCAATATCATCTGGGGTGTTTAAAACAATCCCTGCTCCACAACTAGCTGTGCAAGATGATCCATCTACATATAATCTCCATGTAGGTACCTCGTCTTCAAATTTCTGATCTGACAGAGTTCCTCGGTGGAATACTTGTCGCTCTCTTTCATCATGTCGTGATACTTCTGAATACACCTCTTGAATTTCAATATACCTCCTGAACTTCAATATTCCTCCTGAACTTCAATATATCTCCTGAACTTCAATATTCCTCCTGAACTTCAATATACCTCCTGAACTTCAATATTCCTCCTGAACTTCAATATATCTCCTGATTAGTCGGGGTTGAATTTGATGCTCGACTGCATGATGATATAAGAATGTACCACCAAATGAACAAATATATCTGTAATATAAGCCCCCAACTGTGGAATGTGAACTTTGAATGAGATTTATCGACCAATACCAACCGGAGTTGGATTTTATCTACCAACCGGAGTTGGATTTTTTCTACCAACTGAAGTTGGATTTTGTCTACCAACCGGAGTTGGATTTTTTCTACCAACCGAAGTTGGATTTTATCTACCAACCGGAGTTGGATTTTGTTTACCAACCGGAGTTGGATTTTATCTACCGATCAGAGTTGGTGGTAATTGATAATAAATGATGAAGACTTCCTCGGAGCTGACCAACAAATTGTTGGGAATAAGATAATATAAATACTGGAGACCTCCTCAGCGCTGACCAACAGATTTGTTGGGAATAAGATAATACAAATGCTAGAGATCTCCTCGGCGCTGACCAACAGATTCATTGGGAATAAGATAATATAAATGCTGGAAATCTCCTCGGCGATGACCAACAGATTGTTGGGAATAATATAAATGCAGGATACCTCCAACAGATTGTTGGGAATAAGATAAATGCAGGATACCTCCAACAGATTGTTGGGAATAAGATAAATGCAGGATACCTCCTTGGTGATGACCAACAGATTGTTGGGAATAAGATATAATAAATGCTGGAGACATCCTTGGAGCTGAATAAGATATAATAAATGTTGGAGACATCCTTGGAGCTGAATAAGATATAATAAATGTTGTCGAGCTCCATGCTGAAATGAGAATAGAATATGCATCCAAATAGATATAAAGAATAATTAAAAATAATAAAGTGCCTCGCCGATCAGTCGAGGTAGAATCATATAATGCCGAACAAGAATAAGATCTTTCAGAACATAATAATATGGCCGAGAATGTTGTCAGGCCTGAATATAAATAAGAATCACCCCGACCAACTATTCGTTGGGGGTGAAATATAATAAATGTTACAGTTCTCCTCAGAGCTGAATATGATAATAAGTATCTCGCCGTGCTTCATGTTGAGATGAATATAGAATATGAATCCCAATGGATATATAGAGTCATTTGTGCTGGAGCAGATATCTGGGCTTGAATATAAATAAGAATTACCCCGACCAACTATCCGTTGGGAGTGAAATATAATAACTGTTGTAGCTTTTCCTCGGAGCCGAATATATATATAGAGAAGAAATTTTTCGAGCTCCATGCTGAGATAAATATAAAATATGAATCTGAACGGATATAGAATAATTTATGCTTCAGCATTCGTCGGCATTGAATCTTGTGCCTGTAAAAATTAATAATTTGCTCTACCATATGTGTAGGCTGAATTGATTAGTCATGAGAATAATTTACTCATCCAATCAATATATGATATGTATCAGCATAAAAATTTCAAAATATGAAATAATATGTTTTATGCCAAATGTGTGTGAGATGGATAAATTATTATCAAATATGCATCATAAATAAGACGTAAAGTTTTTTTTTTTTTTAATCTCCAACAACTAATCAGGTATTAGTTGCTGTTTAAAAATATTTTTGGGGTGATCATAAGTTAAAGAAAGACTTAAGCCCCCTGCTTGTTCCCAAGCCGAACTCGTGTTTAAAGAAATATCAGGGGTGCTTAGCATTTTTTAATACCCCAAGATTTTACTGCTGCCGACAAACAACATGGATGTTGCCGACCAACATTTAAGGATATCTCAAATTATTTCTTGAGTCTTTAGATCAAAAATAACATTCAATGTAAAATTTAAGCCTTAAGAACGTTAATTAAATGAATAAATATATAACCCACTAGATCGTGTGATTTCGACGAAGAAATCTTGTGATGTGATGAACGAGGGGCCAACATATCAAATTTGTGCCCAGACTTTTTTACAAGAGGTGGGTAATGATTTTTCAGGTGAGAGAAAATTATTTTTTATATTGATCCCTTCATATTCCCAATTTGGAGAGATAAAAATATGGTGAATGATTAAAGTCATTACCAAATTTATATAAAAAATCAATCAATTTGACTTTATTGACATAGATGGAAGATGAACCAAATTAAGTATATAGTTCATAAAAGTGAATGCAAAGGGACTCAAACTTGAAGAGAGAGAGAATATATATGGATCATAATTTCCATGAGAAGACTTTTCATTGTCTTTAACCTTTTCCCATTCTTTTATTAAAAATATGATGGGAATTCGAATAGACATCAAATATCTTACAAAATTTATTTCAAAATCAACAATGAAAATGATCAAATCTTATCATCGTCGTATATATTGGCATATGTAATCATTTAAAATATTTATTCCATGATATAAAATAGAAACTTGAGAATCAAGCAAAAATTTATGATTTATGAAATCCACTATTTTTCAGATTTCTAAATAAGGATAAATCTAACAGTTATGATTTAAAAATCATGATATGCAACATTTTGCAGATAAAAATTAGACAATTAACTTATGTATATAAACATAAAAATCATTGATTGAATTAAAAGATGTATGTATAATTGATTATACGTAGAGAAAATAAAAACTTAGCTTTTGGTGGAGAACAACGCTTGTAACACGTTCCCACAGACGGCGCCAATCTGTTGAAGACAGAAAATGGCCACTGCCATTTTAGTGGCGTCAACAGCAGATAAATGATGAGGATGAGATTGAAGATGAAGATAAACATTCACATCAAACATATATGAGACAAAGATTTTTAAAGTGGTTCGGCTAGGAATAAAGCCTACGTCCACTGTTATGTTATTGCTGAGTGTTTGTGGAATTCTTGATTACAAGTTCTCTCAAGAAATTCCGGTCCCTTTGAATGAGGGAGATACCAGGTATTTATAGCCTTGAGGCTGTACATGAAAGGGTCGATACATTAAATGATATACATATGAAAGGGTAATACATTTAATGCCCTCAGGCTTGTGCGTCAAGGATAATCATTTAATGAACCAGTTGGACTGTTCGTTATCTGGCAATCAATGCTGTGGCCGAGATGCAGCTCGGACCGTCTGAGTAGCTCGGGTTTGTTGGTCTTCCTGGTATTCAAGAGTTCCTCGGAGAGGTCTATTCCTCGGAGCCTGTGAGTTCCTCGGAGAGGTCTGTTCCTCGGAGCAAACATAACTTGGTCGGGGAATGATCTTCCTTGTTGCTATTGTGCCACGTAGATTGACACGTGTCTTCTTATTATTCGTCCATATCAGCATACTAATTTTGGTATCAACACACCTATTCAATACTTAAGGTTTTTTCTAGGATTATTTCCCAAATAATTCTGCACTAAGTTAATATTGGTAAATGGAAGTATCCCTAAACATAATTAACTGGGTAGCATGATCTGGGGAAAAATGGAATTTTTGGTCTTTTGAGGACCTGTCATTCGAACGAGTTAGCAGGTCGTTGGAATGACTCTGACTTCTCGTTCGAACGACCTCTCTTTCGAACGAGATGGGGTCTTTTTCTGCTTTGGCTAGACCTATTACGTTTTACTATTCATACTCCGTCTTCCCCAAAATTTCAGTCCTAAAAACTCTAAATTTTCCAACCCCAACACCAAAACATCAATCCTAATTATTGTTCTAACGTATATAAAGGATTTCTCTTAACTTTGAACCATTATTTCATCATAAAATAGTTATAAATTCCAAAATCCCCATTTTAACAATTCAAAATCCTAGTTTATCAAATTTCTGAACATGAACTCCAATTCATATTTGTCCATAACAATTAATCAACAATTTAGGATTTCTAAACTATCTACATGAGGGATTTATCCTAGTTCCTTTTTCAGATTTCAATTCATAACTTTAAATCTCCAATTTCATCAAAACCCATAAATCAAAATTGAAAATAATCTACCTACACCAATATGAACATAATTATTGCTATGAATCGCCAGTAATAAACACTTGCCTTAATTTCGACTGTCTAATTTTCTGTTGATATGGGTATGAGTGTGTTCTTCATCTCGCGATCTACACATTGGTATAGTTTTTGGTGTGTGTTCTTGAGTTAGGCATTAAAAACACTAATTGCTTCTTCTTCCTTCTTCTGTGCCTTTCACTTTTCTCTCACGTAGGTTTAAAACCGATAACTCCACACTAACCCATGTACATCTATCTTTTATTTCCCAATTTTCGTCCATATTATTACTCCAAAATTCCAAAGGACAAAAATACCCCCACGGGGTGCCGGTTAGGCCTAAAATTACCCCGGAGTCCAAATAAAATTCCCGGGTAGAGTTTTCTGACTATCTCGAACCTTTCAAACTCACTAGCGTACTCAAAATTACCATACGAGTTACACAAAACTTATTTATCTTTTTTTATTCCACACAATTAGTCCCGACACGACTCACATGCGCATCCTGTGTTAAAATACCAAACTTTCGTATTTCGCACTCGATAATTTATAAAAATTATATAATTACATATTACATATACCCATAGTAATAATCCATGATTTCCATCAATAAGTATTAACCCTTGGCACGCTAGTTAATAATTATTTTAAATTCGGGTTAATTAACAATTAAATATCTCAACGTTTTTAATTTAATTAATCCAACAATAATAGTGATTACCATAATGATTTAATATCATAAAAATGCGGGGTATTACAGTTATTTACAAGATTCAGTCACATACCTATCCTAAATTTCATAATGCATGTCTTTAATTTCATGTAAAATTATAGATAAGGTTGACCTAAGCCGACCTAGTTGATTAATGCACATATTTCACTGGAAAAAACTCTTCGAAGAGGGTCTACAAACAAGATTCAATCACATACCTTTCCTTATTTGGATAATTCACGTCTTTGATTGCACCAAAATTATAAATCAGGTCGTCTTAAGCTGACCCAATTAATCCATGACTTTCTTTTTTAATTATACAAGTAAAATAGTTTGCCCCTAAGGGAACTAGTAAGACCAGGCTAAATAAATAATTTCACGATAAAAAATAAAACCTAGATCCAATCATACAAATCCACGAACAAATAAATTTTTAAAAGGGAAACATAGTATACAGAGAATGGTCATTTGTACTACTTCATAAATTATTTAAATAAATTATTCTTTATTCAAACAGAATTCACAAATGAATGTTTTAAAAATAGGATATACAAAAAATAAAATAAAAGGAAGCGAGCTAAGCAACAACATCCTTTGAAACCAACTATGAGTTCCTAATAGCAGAGGTTTCATCTTCAGCACACTTTTTCTCCCTAAGGACCTAGAGCTCATCTTTAAAATATGACCCTTATTTTGTTCAACAAGTATCATCCTCCTTCTTCTTAGACAAGGATTTCACTTCATCATCATCTCCCTCCTAGGCCATGACCACTTCAGTAATGTCAGGCTAATGTTTAGCTTCCCTCTTTTTAGCTCGTAATAGCCCTTGACGAACTTATAGTGTTGTTAACTATATATTCTTTGATGTCCTTGAATTCCTTCATATCTTGATATCCAACTTTGGAATAAGCAACTAAAGCCTCAAAATATTTGACCTTTGAAGCAGTAAGCTAGTCCTTGGCAGCTCTGAGATTTTATTGCAGAAACTTGATTTCCTCTTCATCCCTGGTGAGCTCTTCCACCTTTTTCACTATATGATTATCATTTTCGTAAATCGTATTTTGAGCCTTGGATAGATCGTCCTGAAGAGATTTGATCTTTTCTTCAAGCTCCTCTTTGGAAATCTTAAGATCATCACAGGTATTTAACGCAGACTTATATTTCTACCTTAGAATGGTAGTGGTTATGTTACCCTACAAATGGAGAAATGAAATAAATTAACCAAAGGAAAAGATATTTTCTGGGAAAATAATAATGGAAGATGAGTTGATTTAACTTAGTACACATGACTTATGGGAATCAAGATTTCATAAATTGTAAATATCCAGAGTCCGCATGAACCTAAATTTTAGGCTATCACCCATATAGCCTAGAATCTAAAGAGTATTGGAAGCATTCAGAAATATCGAGTTAGGATCTACCAGGAGTTCCTCTTTGGTCACCAGTGGGTTATGTTCGAAAGGCTCAACATGTCCATAGGAAGTTAAAGAGTTTACTCCCTTGAATAGACACTAAGTTGGTTGACTATTACTGGAAATTATTTCTTGGGCATTGGGCTTGGGAAATTTTAGATCCTTGGACGTTGGGTCATCCAAAGGCTTCCTATTACAACCCTGACTCTCCTTAAAGACTTTACGCTTGACTTTATGAACAATTTTCTTCTTCTTGGCCTCTTCATTAGAAAACTTTGTTGCTTGTGCATTTATGATCTGATATGTATCATCGTTATGTTTATTTCTATGAGCCTCTTCCTTAGCCTTTTTGGCAGCTGCTCATTGAGCCAATTCTTCAAACTTTTTATCTCATATCACTTTCAATTTTTCCCTCTAAATGTTTGCTATGAGCATGTCAAACAAACTAGAGTTTGGAGTTGAAGTTGCACTAAAACATGGATAAACTCAGTCAGTAATCATCTAGATATGAAGTACAAATGCATGCAAAAAATAAGGATGACATTATACTTATGAAAATATCTCACCTTCTTCGAAACTCTCATATTATCATCAATAGACATTTGTAGCCTATATGTGTCAAGGTCGATAGTATTGATGCTCAGATAGTTCATAATTTTCCAAAACCTCTTGGGGATGTATGTCCTCATAGATGTAACACCCTTTTTTCTAAGTATTTAAAATTTGATTAACTTGATGATTTTTAGAATTTCATGTGTCGTAATTTAGTTAAATTAATGACTATGGGTGGGTTAAAATATTAATTGGGAGAGATGGCAATTAATGTTTATGGAATAAATTACTAAGTGAATATATATTTAGTATTTTACGTCATAGCAAGTAATAGTGATGTGATGGTGTGATACCTTAACCTGGAGTTGAGTGTATACTATATGAGGTCGAGATAGAAAATTATTGTAGAGTTACTCAGATTATTATTTTGAGGTCACGGTTGATTCTGAAAGGGTCGAAATAGTCAAAATAGTGTACTCGGGGATAGTAATTGGGTCCCGGGGTCTTTTTAGTCATAATCGAGCTCACCCTTTTTAGTCATAACTGAGCTTACATGGGGTTGTTTGGGTCATCTGTGCTTGGCCCGTTCGCCTAATTTCGGTAGTTGGGATTATAATCCTAAGGCTAACTAGTTGAGGCAGCATCAAAACACTTTCTAACCCTAAGAAATCAAAATAGGAGAGAGGAGAAGACATTAGAGAGGAATAAGAGAAGTTTCTTGGAAGATCCAACACCTCTCTTGCATCATCTTTACCACCAGAGTGAAATTGGGAGGAAATGAAGGCATCCTCATCACTTACAAAATGAAATCAAACATCCAATTAATAAGACAAGTGTTTATGTTACTTCTTTTTAATGAGTTATAATACCCATGTGTAGTAGGGTTTTCAATTTGATGATAATTGACAATATTCTTGGGATTAAATGAATGGAACTCATGATTTGGGGTAGAATTTCATGTAGAGTGAATCCATATGTGTATATAATTCGAAATCAAAGTATGCATGATTATGAATGTGAAAGAAATCTGGAAAAATATAAATGTTTATGATTTATGGAGATTAAATCCGTGTATAGTTAGTTTTCTTGAAGATTTGATGAGATAATCACGTTGGAAGTTGTCCTAATACAAGTACTTGATGATTGGTAATGTTGTATGGGAGTTTGGTAAAGTTTCATGAAGTTTGAGTGTAATTTTAATGGTGAAAAACGTAATAATTAAATGAAGAAGACGAAAAGTGACATTTAAAATCAATTCGTCTCAAGGAGTGAATCGATTCGGCCTCTTTACCGAATCGATTCGATTACCCAGATTTCACTAGTTTCTTTTGTTTATGCCACGTATTTATGAATAATCAATAGATACTTTTGGGTTATTATTAATCTATAGTGAGGGACATAGTAAATGACAATAGATTGTGGTAAAGTTTAGGTTTATCCAAAATGAGAGGATTATGGCTAGGACCTTTGGGCATAATATGAAATTGAAATAATGTCAGGAATTGAAATGGGTTACGGAGAGTGTGAGTAAACCCAAGTTTTGAGTCAATAGAATAGAGATACATCAACCACTAATATTAATTAAGGGATAACTAGGACCCTTCGTGTAGTGAGCGATACTTGGGAATATACAATAAGAGGTTGAAATCGTAAATTGATAGTACGTTGTGTATTCGAGAGAGATATATACTATGTACGGGATATATTATAGGTTGTGTGTATGCCTATGATGGACATATTTACATGTTGTGTATTGCGAATATATATATATATATATATATATATATATATATATATATATATATATATATATATAATAATGCTCTTGTGCGGACTAGTTCGCATTTTAAGAATGCTGACCGGACATGTGTCTCCTAACGGTACGCCTAGAAATTATCGCCTAAAATTATAGGCACACTCTCTCTCTTTTCTGGGCTCACCGCCAGGTGACACATGTCCGGTCCGCATTTTTAAAATGCGGACTAGTCCGTACAAGAGCAGGACTGTATATATATATATATATATATATATATATATATATATATACAGGGAATACCTATTATGCGATTTCCTATATGTGTGAACATACATACGCTGCCTTCTATCAAGGGAGGTTCTGCGTAGAGGGCGATCCCACCTTGACGATTCCAATGAGGTTTATATTTCTGACCCAAAACATAGAATTTAGGGTAGCTCACTATGTGTTGTGTATTAGTAGGATCATCGTGTCATTTGGGTATGTTAGGTATGTGCATTGCCCAAAAGCTTAGAACTATGTTCGCCTCCATTGTGTGTTGTTTGAATGAGGGTTCGAGGAGACGTTCTGAGTTGGTAGTCCTTGATTAGTATGAGAGGTACATGGGCTTGATAGGAAAGTACACATGCATCATGGTGGTCATTCCAGAGGATGATATAGTTGTATATATTATAGTGTGATAAATATATACAATTGTGATTATTCTACTTATGATAGTAGAAACGATAGATAGTGTATATCTAAAAGCAACTTAAGTGTGATGAAACTTAATTAATGGTGTTATAATGATGTTTGTTTATTCTAATTGTGTGACATTATGAAGATATGTAGTGCATATCTAAAAGTGACTTAAGTAGGGGGAACTTAATTTAGTTGATTCAATAATAATATGCGGGTGATATTAGTTATTGGAAGTAGTAGTAGCGTATTGTATGGGTAGTACGGGGGATCTGAACCTTTTGTGGTTAATTAGATACGAATGTATAGTTAGGTTGGTTAGCATAGCTAGGTAGGAGACATTAGGTGTACACATTAGTTGCGAGGTGAGGAAGTCGAGGGAGTGTATGTTGAACTAACATATGTATCTAATAACTGATTTAATCTGTGTTTTAAATACTTGGTCAGAACACTTTCAAGCAGTTTTCTTGGGCTCTGATCCATGTCAAAACTATTTTCCAAACCTTTTAGGTGTCCAACCATAGGGACGCCAAGCTTAAAGACTTATTCTAGGGATGCGTAGTTGCAGCACTTGTGGAGACTTACACGATTTGATATACATGCTTCAGTTATTCATTCGTAGATAGGATTTCATTTTAATATTTCATTTGGGCATGTTGTCACCCCCTTTAGACTATTCAGTATTTCATTTCGGTATTTATCATACTTGGTTTTATTTTCTTTACATTTGTAGTAGGATTTTATTTGGGAACCGATGGTTTACTCGGTATTATTTTATGTAGTTATTTATCATGTGATGTTTTAGACTCTATTAATGCGTGAATGGGTTAGATTATTTTATTTCTCTTATTTTTGTGCTATTCATGAAAGATAAAATTTTGACACCAGCTTAATTTAACACAGGTAGTTAGTAATTTAAAACGTTTTCCACAATGATGCTAAGAATGAACCAAATGAGATTCCTGATTATTTTGATAGAGGACTGATCACCCATGATTAATATAGGCGGGGTGTCACAGATGTTATCAGAGCATCGTGTTGTAGTGTCCTTATGATCAGTACAACCTATTATGATTTTAGCGTAGCATTATTTGATATAGATCCTTATTATAGGATTGTTGTGTTCCTTTACGTATGCGCACTTACGTTCTTTTGGTGATTACTTTGTATTTGATCATGTACTTATAAAAAACTCAATCTTATTTCAGATGACTCCAAAGGGGACTCGTCAGACGAGAACTAGTGATGGGGAAGGAGCCCCATAAGGAATTATTTTAGCAGCAGAGGTGACCGAATTAAGCCACAAGAAGTTAATGCGACGGTGACTACAATGGAACAATTCATCCACAACCTCTAGTGCCACTAGTTGTTCAATCCCACCCGAGGACATTCAATTAGTAGAAAGTGAGGGAAACATTTCAGAAGGGCCATCCACCGGAGTTTAAGGGAAGCTCAGATGTAGTCGTGTCCAGTTAGTGGAAAAAAGACATATAACACCACCTCTGTATGGTTGAGTGCAATGACACTCAGAAACAGTTAGTAGGTGCAACTTTGTAGCGGTGGGAGTCTGTGACCACTATAGAGGCGAGAGACATGATGATCATTGGGGTGTTTTGGACGTAGTTTGATCGTATGTATTTTCCATCCTCTATTAGGACATAGAAGTAGTGGAAGTTTCTCGATGTCGCTCAGGAAGACCGGACTATAGGGGAATATGAGGAGGAGTTCACCTGTTTAGCAAATTTTGTGAAGGATGAAGTGAACACTAAAGAGAAAAGATGTGAATATTCATGGATGGACTTAGTTAGAGAAATTGACAACACTTGTTGGGTATTTTGGCATTGGAAACATACACGAAGGTTGTTAATACTGCTCTACTTCCTTATCAGGATCAGCGCTTCCACATAAAGGTGAGCAAGCGAGTAAATGAGACCAGTCAGACTGGGAATATAGGTGGAAATGGTTCTAGTGGGGCGCCACAACAGTAGGGACAAGATTTTCGACCGGGGAATCAGGCCGAGAGATTTAGATCTGGGTTTTTTTTACCTGATGGAGGTTTCGAGCAGGTCCAATAGGGTCCTCAACAACAGTAGCAACATTCTATTCCTCAAGGCCAATGGAATAGCGGGGGAGGCCAGCAGGGCCAGGGCTAGAGACAGGGAGGTTTTTCTGGAGGTTGTTTTTATTATTAAGAGACAGGGCAAAGGAAAAGGGATTGCCTAAAATGAGATAGGGGAAAATACATGATGAGGTCATGGATGTAAAACCATTAAAGAAAATCTTGAGTCTGTTCTAATGCGAGAATTACATTCAGGAACTTGTCGACCAGGCAAGGCATATAGATAATGGAGGTAATTTTTATTTGTTTTATCCTTACAATTATGGGATAAGTTCCGGGTGACATGGGTGCGCCACACTATATGATTGCTAATACTAAAATTCACATGTGAGTTAGGTTTAGTGGTGCGTTGGCAGTATCAACCTTACAATTATGAATGTATTTACCATTTGGTAGCGGGACTCTGTGATGGTTATATTATGTGGTAGTTTTTACTCCTTTTGATAGTTATGAGAGTAAAGCATGTTGTTGTCTTTTGTAGTGACTGGATACCGAGGGTTTGAGAGGTAATAGATAGTATGGTCAGACTATCGTGCTCGCTATTCCAGGGTGGTATATATTGTTTTGTAAGGAATCACCTGAAAGAAGGTCGATCCTATATATATATATATATATATATATATATATATATATATTGTATTTAATCATAGACTTTATGGAGTGTAGATGTCTTTTTACATTTGATCCCGATGCATAAGGACTTTTACAGATGTGATTTAGGGTATATCGAGTGTACCGTTGAGCGAAGAGATTTAGCTTATTATTGTTTAAGCACTGAGAACTTACTGATAGTTAAAGCGTGGTATCGTAAGACGCCTTAAGTGACATGAGTGTGAATAATTTGACTTGTGTTTCGGGGATAGGATGTGAGGTTTCTTAGTTATGTGCTTTGGACCTACGGCTCTTGATGATCGACATTGCTAGGAAGTAGTGTTTGGTGGGGTTTATTGTTTGCATTTCTCTTGCGAGGTGTCCCACACATCAACCTTAGTGAAAATCAAAAGTTGGGAGATGTGTGGTCGTAGGAAATGGATCTAGTACACTAGTTTTTTCACGTATATGTGATTAAAATCGTAATTGAGAGTTATTTATGATTTAAGGCTAGTGGGAGCCGAGTAGTATTTGTGCAGTTATGCACGGTATACGGGGTGTATGGGCTCCCTAGTTGGTTGTATTTCTAGTATCGTCCGCAGTCAAAAAATGTGGCAACATATGTTTTGAGCGTAAGCGTATGAGAGTAAGGAAGTTGTCACATGGGGATGTTGGAACTCTCCCCGCTAAAGGAAATACTTTAGTTGTTAGTATATAGTCCCATTATACTGGAAAGACATAGGCAAAATTATAATATGTTGAGTTGTCACCGAGAGGATATGGTAAATAATGATGGAAAATTTTGATGTAATGTGAATAGAATTGGTTGGTCATTAGTATTGAACGGTAAGGTATAGACCATCGAGTGAGGAGTACCATTAGTAGAAGTGTAGAGGGGAACGACTTAAAACGATTCGACTTTCGGTAGAGATGGATGTTGTGCGAAGAGATATCGAAAGCCATTAGTACCAGACTTATCTTAATTTCGGGGATAAAATTCCTTTGTAAGGGGGGAAGTATGTAACACCCCGTATTTATGAGTATTTAAAATTTGATTGATTCGGTGATTTTTAGAATTTCATGTGTGTGTAAGGGCAAATTTCCAATCGAGTCAATTTTTATCATTGTCTTAATTCTGGACAAACTAATTGAGTCATAGGATAGATGTTTGTGGTATCCTTCCAAGCTAATGATGTTTGAAGTTTATATTGAAGACGTAGCGGCCAAGTCCATAGTGAAGATTTCATTCTTCCCCATTTCGCGCCATGTTTCTAGTAATCAACATTTTGATTCCAAGGCCTCTGATGGTATGAACACATTTAATATATATATAGTCTTGGATATTTTTTATGGGATTCTTTTCATAAAATTTTTATTTTTCTCAGAAAATCATTAAAAAACTTGACATAAAGTTTTTGGGCTTAAAAAGAAATTTTTGGATTTTTGAAAAAGTTGTTCGAACGATATTTTTCTCATTCAAATGAGGTCGTTCGAATGGACTTCTAAAGAGATTTTAACAAAATTTTGCCAAATATTTATGTTTTCTCGTTGGATAATCTCGTTCGAACGACGTCGTTTGAACGAGAGTATCTAACGAGATTTATGTTTGTTTCAACTCTAAAATCTCGTTAGAAAAATGTCCTTCGAATGACATCAAAAAGTCTTTCAAATGACATTGCAGTTTTTGGCAGTTCCTTTTAAAACATACCACTACACCCACTCTCTGTTTACCTTCTTTAGAAGTACGGGAACTCTGTTTTTGGTAGAACATTTGAGATTTTTTCTAAGGCTTGGAGAGCAAAAATTCTTCCTTAAAAAGTTCCTTTTTGTGTTCATCAACCTTAATGAATTATTTTTCTAAGAACACAAAGTTTACACCCATGTAACCGTTTGATCCAAGTTCATCTCTCTATCTCTCTCTCTCTTATATATATATATATATATATATATATATATATATATATATATATATATATATATATATATATATGTTCGAGATCACCATATTGGTATCGGGTTATTTTTCTCATCCCATAAAAGAGAAGTTTCCAAAGGAGGAGTCCATGTTCGAAGATGTGTGGTACACATACGATGGAAATCCATCGTGTGTTTGACGGTAGCTGAGCCCCATCGATAGATTCTGAGACTACGGTGGATTTCGGAGTTATCTACTACACCCACTCTCTTTTTACCTACTTTAGAAGTACGAAAACTCTGTTTTTGGTAGAACATTTTAGATTTTTTCTAAGGCTTGGAGTGCAAAAATTCTTCCTTAAAAAGTTCCTTTTTGTGTTCATCATTCTTAATGAATTATTTTTCTAAGAACATAAAGTTTACACCCATGTAACTGTTTGATCCAAGTTCATCTCTCTTTGTCTAGATCTTTTATATATATATATATATATATATATTAGCTTGAGATCACCATATTGGTATCAGGTTATTATTCTTATTTTATAAAAGAGAAGTTTCCAAAGGAGGAGTTCGTGTTCGAAGATTTGCGGTACACATACGATGGAAAATCCATCGTGTGTTTGACGGTAGCTGAGCCCCATCGGTAGATTCTGAGATTACGTTGGATTTCAGAGTTATCTACTAGGCGTAGGTTGAAGAGAGAAGGAGCATCAAGGCTTGAAGGGAGTCGAGTCATTGTTGTAAGTTCTCCTGTCATGTCTTTATAAAAATACCATACTTAGTGGATTTGTAGGTTGGGTCGTTCGAGGTTTTTCCCGTTGTGGGTTATTCTTGTACATCGCCACGTAGTGTGATTGTGATTTATTTTTATCTTGCAAAAATTCACTTAGATGCATGTGCTGGTAAAAAAAGATAAAAATTGGTTTAATCTCTGTCGAGAAGGATTGAAGGTAATCTTCAGATTAGAGATAATCCCCCCATTAGCAACAGTGTTTGGGATTAAGATAATGAGACAACTTAGCGAGACAGCTCAGCAAGGCAACTCAAGCGAGGCAGCTTAGCGTGGCAGCTCATACTTTAGATTGTTGTGTTACTTAGTCACATTGTATCTTTTGTTTATATTGACTATGAGATATAACTACTCTAATGATGTAACGAGTATAATGATTTTTATTGTGAGGTCAAACGGTACTCGCGAGAGACCAGGCTTGGCAGGGCCTGGGAGAGCTTTCATGGTCTATCAAACAACCTCGTCGTGGTAACTTTAGAGGGACTTGGTTTGGAGGATTGAGAAGTGAGGCACCGTTGGGGCTTGTCCTGACCATCTTAGATACGACTGGTAAAACACGAAAGGACCCTGACCGTGGAACCTCGGGTGGAACAACCTGGAGTTCCATCGGGCATTGAGTTGTGAACCAAACAACCCTCTACTTAACGTCACATCCACCATATGTGATGTCTCTAGCGAGCAAGCCAATGTCAAATCTGCACTTGAGTAAACCACCGTGGTATTTGGGGCTGTCAGACAGTTGGTGAGCCACCTTTGTGAAGATAGCCCCCTGACACACAATGGTTAGTCAAAAGTCATGTCTTGGCATTTAATGACTATTATGTGGAGCTAACTAGCGCATCAAGTATTTAATGTTTGTGACACAAAGTATGAGGGATGTATTTCACATGTATTAATGACTGAGTTGCCTCGGAAGTGGTGTGGGGGCTATTTAAGGACCCAAACCACCTCTGGGGACATGATGTTCGTTTTTAGAGTTAAGAAGTTATTAATGGAGAGAAAAAATACATCAGAGAGAGAGATTTATTACAAACCAGAGTTCACTCACCCACCATTGTCATTTATTACGAAGATTTTAATACTTGACAGATATCTCTGAGGGTGGTTGGTGTGTTTGGCTACCTGCTGAGGTGTATCTAGGGCGCTTACTTATCTCTCCCCCTAAATGAGTTAATTCTGATTTCATTATTATCCTTTTAGTTATACACGAGAGATTTGTGAGTTCAAAATGAGTTTATCTTCACCAAGTTGTGATTGCGTGTCTTTTAGTTAATCAATAGTGTGGCTGGTTAGCTTATCATTACTGTACTCAAAAGGGGTTACGCCTCCATCTAATCTAAACTAACCTCTTACATTTGGTGAATCTACTGGGGAGGCGTTCTTCTAAGTAAGGAGTATGGCGCATGATAACATTAATTGAAGACTTAACTTTGATGACATTCAATACAATGAAGAACAGGTGGCGAGAGAGTCGGAGGATTTAAGGGACGGAGCCCCTCGACTAGAGGTACCTCCAGTTCAAATGGCGACAGGTGTCCCTGGGGTAACACAAGTTTCTAAGAGCGCTGGGTTGGAACCAGCCCAAGTGGCACTCCTCATGAATAAATTTTACGAGTTTTGGCAAACTCCTGTAGCTTCAACGGTGTTACGGGGATTTGAAGCCAACTCCTTTGTGACACCAGGGGCAACGCAACGTCCCCACCAAGTACAGTTCTAACAGGAACGGTCCCAGCAAGTATACCCTCTATTGTAAATCCAATAGTGGGAACTCCAGGAGCATCAACTGTTCCAACTATGATGATTTCTCCAACTGCAATGGGCACTCAGCCTATGGGCCCTCTGGTCGTTCTTTCAATGGCATAAGATATGGAAGAGAAGAGGAAATAGATGCAGAAAGAGATGATGAAATTTATGCAAGTCTCCTCATAATCACCATACAAG
The DNA here is from genome assembly GCA_949130495.1 of Sambucus nigra. Lineage (NCBI taxonomy): Eukaryota > Viridiplantae > Streptophyta > Magnoliopsida > Dipsacales > Adoxaceae > Sambucus > Sambucus nigra. Next base: position 364,822,180 of record OX422222.1, read on the forward strand.
GTAGCTTCCGTTTATGACGATTTTCGAACACCTTACCCTTAGGAGTACAAAGATGATCCCTACCCAAAAGATTACATTCCTCTTATCTTTGAAAAATATACATGAAAGGGTGGAAACCCGAATGAGCACATTAGATGCTTCGTTGAACACTTAGGGGTCCATTGCAATAAAAAGAAACTCAGGTTGAGGGGATTTTCTAAATCCTTAACCAATTAAGCATATACCTGGTATTCTCACCTAGCTCCCAAGAGTGTTTCCACATGGGAGGAGATTCACGTTTTGTTCATCCAGAAGTTATTTCTGGCGGAAAATGAGTTTACTTGACCCAACTGGGGAGGGAAAAGCAATGACCATGGGAAGATATAGTGCCATACGTTCGAAGGTTCAGGGAAAGGTCCCTAGATGTGAGGGAGGAGGCCAAATAATCCAAACTGCTGTAGATTTATGCCGAAAGACTGCTTCCTGAGTACATCTGCCATCTTGTTAACGAGATGCGCGAGGGAACTTTTGCAGCATTCCTAAAAGAAGGAAGGAATATCTCTTTGGTTGTATGAACAAACCCAGTGGCCATGATGTTCAGGAAGCCAATACAACCTATGGGAGGGAGGTCTCAGCCCCCATAGGTGGGATATACCGAAGGAACAAATGGGGGAAAAGTAACGAAGATGGACAACAAGAGGAAGTTTGGGAGAGACAGGGAAGACCCACCACCATTACCTTATAAAGTAGAAGAGGCAGTCAACTTTTACAACGCAATGGTTCAAGGAGGAACGATGTACGAACCAAAGGGCATCCCCGTTGGGGAAACAGATAATGCAACTAGGGCGGATCCCAAATATTTCCAGATTTATCGAAAGATCCAACACCCAACGGAGAGCTGTTTCACGCTAATAAGAATCATCGACAAGTACGTGAAGGAAGGAACGTTTCAAATCCCTCTGTAGAATGTTAAAAACAACCCACTCCCAACACATGGGGCCAATATGGTGGTGGCCTACGGCAAGGAGGCATAGAGAAGAAATAGCGATAACGACGGGGCAGGAGGAGTTTAAAGAATCTTTAGAAGATTGTACTAGGTTAATGGCTGACGTAGTGTTAGCTTATGATGAAGCAAATGCTAAAGATGTGGAGGACATATATAGCGTTGAAGGTGAGGAAGCAGACCAAGCTATAAAATACAGTGCAGTTTTAAAATGCCTAAAGTTTGCCTGGTTCTTCGACTAGGCAGGGATACCAAAGGAGAGTAGATTGGAAATAACCTAGGGAATCCTTAATATTTTGAGGAAGATCGCAGTCCCTTCGCTGAGATGGAAGGGACCCATGGCCAGGTTGGTAAAGAGTTTTTTGTCAAAGATAACTTTCAGCGATGCAGATAGGGTCATGAGATTCCCTAATAATAGGCCATTGTATGTGACTGCCAGCACCAACGGGGTTAACTTTCCATGGGCTCTAATGGATGGGGGAGCCTCCATCAATATCATACCAATCAACTATTTCCACGCAGCTAATATTTCAGAGGAAATATTAGTCCCCATGCCTTTTGTGATTTCAGGTTATGACAACCAGTCTTCCAAGTCCATTGGTTACGTGAACGTTGGGATTGTGATGGGAAATATGAGTTCCCACATCAAATTCCATGTGATAGAGAGTGAAACTTCCTACCATATATTGATAGGAAGGGCGTGGATGCACGACCAAGGGCTAGTTCCTTAGATGTATCACCAATGCGCTAAGGAGAATATCAAGGGAATGCAGGTGACCATCAGAGCTATGAAGAGTTCCTTCGATGTCGAAGAAGATCACCTAGTAGATACAACCTTTTACATGGAACTAGAGGAGGACATTAGATTCCTAACGAGAATAATGGAGGGAGCGTGGGTTACCTCGATTAGATAAAGGATGGGTCCCTTGAATGAGTAGAATAATGAAGTTGCAAGTAGCAAAAGAGTGATGGCAGAAGAAGCTCACCAGGTGGTCCCTCAGCCCCAAAACATATCAAAGTAGTTCAAAGATAGGATGCGGCCAGAGTGGATCCAATGGAGCATGAGGTCCAAAGATAAAGCGTGCTAAGTCAATTTTTAGAAGGAAGAATTATTGAGGCTTCTAGAGAGAAGAAGAGGAAGGCAGTTGCAACTACCATCTGGCAGTGCAAGAAAGTTATTACCAAAGAGGGAAAAGTGGTGTATCATTTATAACAATGTGAACGGGTGGTCGAAGAAGCTGATAATGAGGCTGACCCGATATATGAGTGTTTTATGGTGGATTACCGAGGAAAATGTATGGTGATAGACAACTCCAACATATAAGATTTCGTGGAATATATCGCCGAAGAACCAGATTACATGGCAGATCAACGGAAGCCATTGGAGCAGTTGAACCTGGTGAAAGATGGGGACAATCCAAGGCCTATTTTTATCTCGAAGGACCTTAGTAAGGAGAAATGATAGGCCTTGGTTGAGTTGATTCGAGAGTTCATAGATGTTTTTGCGTGGAAGTACATAGAGATGTAAGGGCTGGATAAGGAAGTCAGCTGCAACAAGTTGAAGTGATGCCTTCAGCCATTTCGGTGAAGCAAGCAATGAGAATGTACAAACCTGAACTGGACTTGAAGATCAAGGAAGACCCACTATGGTTGTCTAGTATTATCCCAATGGGAAAGAAATAAATAAATCAAATAAGGATCTGTGTGAATTTCAAAGACTTGAACAGGGCTTGCCTTAAGGATGAGTTCCCTCTACCCTCCATCGACAGTTTGATAGATGCAACAACTGGTCATGGGATGTATAGCTGCATGGATGGGTATGTAAGGTACAACCAGATCAATATGGACTCCACGAATGCAGAGAAAATGACGTTTAGAACCCCTGTTGGGAAACTTCATGTATAAAGTAATGCCGTTTGGACTCAAGAACGCTGGAGCTACTTACCAAAGAATAATGATGGCCATTTTTCATAACTTCTTTCATAAATTTGTGGAATTATCTATGGATTATTTGGTCATAAAATCGAGGAAGGGGGAGTCCCATCTGAGTGATTTAAGAAAGGTGTTTGCCCGATGCAAGAAGTACAAGTTGAAGATGAACCCACTAAAGTAAGTCTTCGGAGTAACAAGCGGAAAGTTTTTAGGTTTTGTGGTTGATAGACATGGGGTGCAGATGGACGAGGACAAACAACAAGAGATTTTAGAGATGCCAAGTCCAAGAAAGGAGAAGGAGCTGAAGAGTTTCCTCGGCAAAGTTTTCTACCTTAGGAGATTTATGCCCGGATTAGATGAAATAACACACCCGTTGATGCATGTTTTATGAAAGAACACAAAATTCAAGTGGGAAGAGGTTCACCAAGAGTATCTTATTGGGATGAAGAAGCTTCTCGTTTCACCACAGACCATGGCTCCCCCAAAGGCAGGAATACCGTTGCAGCTATACCTCACATCCACCATGAGGTCCGTTGGAGCTCTGCTGGCACAAGAGATTGGCAGGGAAGAACGACCAGTCTACTACCTCAGTAGAATCATACATGGGACAGAGGTTAGGTATAGTAGCTTGGAAAGGTATTGTTTAGCCTATCTTTGTAGAATAAAAACTTAGACATTATATGTTGTCTTTTCGATCCATATTATAACGAGATGTGATCCCATTAAGTTTTTTTGCCAAGAACCATATTGATTGGTAGGGAAGCTAGGTGGTTCCTTATCCTCTTAGAATATGACTTGAAGTGTGTCGTTCCTCGTACGATCAAGAGCCAAGCGTACGCTGATCTGTTGGCAATCTTCCCCTCTAGGATGTTTGAGCCACCTAAAGAAAGTATTCCGGGAGACGGCTTGCTGGCCAACCACTTAGATGCAAGCGATAAAGAATGGAAGATCCAATTCGATGGATCTTCGGTAGAAAATAAAGCAGGAGAAGGGGTTATCCTTTCAAGAGTAATAGAGGATATTTGCCTTTCTAACAAATTGGACTTCCCTTGTTCCAACAATGAAGCAGAGTATGAAGCATTGGTATTAGGATTGTTGGAGGCCCTTCGAAGGCATCAAAGGTAACTAGAACTTCGTGATTCAGCAAGTGAATGGAGAATATGCGTTGAAACACCTAAGTCTGGCACCATATAGAGCAATCATTCAGAGGCTTCTCAGCCAGTTCCATCGAACCAATATCAGGAGACATCCCCCGAACGATGAACTTCCATCCATATGCCTATTCTACCATTACTCAGAAGATGGTCATGAGAGACGATATAACCACAATTGTGATCCAGCGAAGAACGACTCCCTCGGTGGTAAAAATTATTTTGCCAATGGAGGAGGACGCTGACTGGAGGGGATAGATTAGAAAATAACTAGATTCTAGGGAAGGAGCGACGGAACTGAGAGAATTAGACCAGTACTTTACAAACTAAGGAAACCTTTACTCTAAAAACACAGGAGGGTGGTTGTCAAGATGCATCGACCCAGAAGAATCAGAGCGGAGGTTAAAGAAAACAAATGAAGAGCACTACGAAACAAGTAAGATACCTCTTTATAGGAGAATTTAAAGGGATGGATATTTTTAGCCTAGAATGAATCAGGATGCAGCAGAGCTACAACGAAAGTGTGATAAGTTCCAACTATTCTTCGAGGAAGTGGAATGTCATTTCGTTCAAGCTCAATCAGAGTTGAGGAATCCCTGTATTGACTTCATTAAATATGGAGATATACCAATAGAGAAGATTGATGCGATGGGACTTAAGTGAAGGTCCCTTAGGTTCTACGTTCAGGAGCGACAGTTTTATCGAAGAGGCGACTTTAATAGGACATTACGTTGCATCACAAGGGAAGAAGCAATCGAAGTCCCCAAACGGGAGCATGATCCATCTCACATAGGATAGGTCAAGTTGTATGGCCAGTTGATGAAATTGGGGTATTATTGGCCAACGATGAAGAAGGACTCTGCTGAGTTCGTTCGAAAATATAAAGCTTGCCAACTTCATATAAATATGATCCATGCCCCATCGGTGGACCTACACTCCTTGGCAACACCTTATCCTTTCCACACTTGGGCGTTTGACCTAGTAGGGGCAACACATCCTCCTTCGAGGGGGAAGATATGCATACTAGTAGCAATGGAGTGCTTTACAAAGTAGGCTGAAGCTATACCACTAAGAAGGGAAACATAAGGGGTGGTGAGCAACTTCATCAGAGAATACATCATTTGCCATTTTGGAATTCCAAAGGTTATTCTCTTTGATAATGGAACCCCCTTCGTCAATTCAGAGGTAACAATGCTCACAAACAAGTACTCCATTATTGATCATACTTCAACAGTAGCATACCCAAAGGGAAATGGTCAAGTCAAGGAAACTAACAAAACCTTGGTTAATATTTTAGCTAAAACTATGGAGGATTTCCCAGGATCGTGGGGTAATAAGATATCAACTATATTGTGGGCCTATCAAACAACCAAGAGGAAGATTATAGGGTATACTCCGTTCTCCCTTGTTTATAGGGCTAAATCAATTCTTTCGATAGAGTTATAAGTTCCCTCTACTTGAAATGCCTTGTTAAGTAGCATGCTCCCTCAGAATAGACATGTGTAGTTACAAGCGTTGGATGAACACATAGATAATTATATACATCACTTTCAAGTGTATAAAAAGCATCTCCCCAGGGTATATAACAACTTGGTGAGACCAAGGATGTTCATCGAGGGAGACCTCATTTTGAAGGCAGCAGTAAGGTACATCAGGGGAATTCCTCTACCTAAATTTGAAGCGAGTTGGGAGGGACCTTTCATTGTAAAAGAAGCTCATAATTCACGTTATTGCTTAAATTCTAAGATGGAAGAGGACAAGCCATTCAAGATTAATAATAAATGGTTGAAAGTTTATCATGTGTAAGCAATAAGGTTAAGTCCATTGTTGTATCTACCTGTTGTTATGAATACACAAGTAATTTTTTTTGCAACTCGAGTGGAGATGAAAGAATTGTAGAACTTCATAATATACACGAATAGTGACAACAAAAAGAAATGGCATGGGAAAACATACATCTTTTTCATTCATTCACAAAACTTTGGGGGCATTACAAAATTGGGAGCTATTGCCCAAAGATTACATAAGAAGAAAAAGGAAAATGTATACAAAAGTTCATTGGCCTAAGAGGAACCACATGTCTGGGGAAGAGAAAAAATCTCCGAGAAGGCTCGAAGAAGCTGCGAGGCAAGATTGTTGGGCATTGATAAAAACCTCTAATCTCATTTACGCTCGTGTACGCTCAATAAGGATTTTTTCTCATTTTTGCTTCCCCAGATGCAGAGATTCTTCGATGTCCTCTACCTCCTTGTTGGTATCATCAATTAGAGGTGCTAGCTCACCCAACTTAGCTTCCTTAGCCCATTGATCCTCCCGATGTTTCTATAGCAGTTCCCTATGACTATCCAGTCATTATCTATTCAAAGTCTCTAAGTTCACAATTATCCAGTCAAAACGGAATCCATCTTGACCCAACTCCAACAGATAACTTAAGAATTGGTTGAGGAGGTAGGAGTGCTAATGATATCATAAACAACAGTTTCCGTGACCTGAAGCTTATAACTCATCACGGGGAAGTTGGAACGCATATAATCCACAGTAAAAGTCTTCGGATGGTGTCTTGCAAGCAGCACAACTACCAAACAATGTCTGGCAAACATTTGAGGAGAATGCTGAAGGACCATGAGGCAATAGTCATGACGAGCTAAGTCGGGCAGAGGAAGCTCACAAGTAGATTCTCTCTCGACAGCAGCACTAGTCGTGGAACCTTGGTCTTTGTGACTAGAATCTTCTGAGATAGCGGGTTCCCGATAGCGTGAAGCGATGGGTGAAAGAACTGGTGGAGATTTCTCTCCTGCCGGAAAGGATTCACGAGCAACCTGAGAATAGGTTGAAGATACAATGAGTTAAGTGAAAAATATTAACAAGCTTTTTCGTTGTTAAATCACTGTTATATGTGGAGTTTGCGGAAAATCTTAACAAATGTTTTCATTGTTAAGTCACCGATATCGGTGGAGTTTATGAAAAATCATAACAAGTGTTTTCATTGTTAAGCCACTGTTATAAGTGGAGTTTATGAAAAATCTTAACAAGTGTGTTCATTGTTAAGTCACCATTATATATGGAGTTTGCGAAAAATCTTAACAACTGTTTTCATTGTTAAGTCACCATTATAGGTGGAGTTTATGAAAAATCTCAACAAGTATTTTCATTGTTAAGTCACCGTTATAGGTGGAGTTTACGAAAAATCTTAAACTAGTGTTTTCATTTATAAGTCACCATTACCAGTGAAGTTTGAAAGGTTGATGAATGAGACTCTTTTAGATTGTACATTGTCAAGAATAAATGACAAACAACGAGAAATGAATAGAAGCTAGCGAAGTACCTCAACAAGCGCTGGAGCAAGAACGAGACTCACAAAGGAGGCCACAACGGAGGGAACTGTTGGGGGCATGCTTACCTCCTTATAAGGCTCAATGAAACCCTCAACTAAAGACGCCTCAATAGCCAATAAAGCTCATTCGCCAATAAAAGGTACCAAGGCCAATATAGGAGCCCCACCTGAGGAGGACGTTTGACCTCCAAGGGATACCGCAACATTAGTGGATGTGGAGGAACCACCACGTTGGGAAGAAATATCAACCATGGCCTTGGGGATAGGCAGACCACTAAGAGAAGAGGGTGGGGCAAGATCTGGAGAAAACTGCAAAAATGAAGCCAAGTGTTAGAAATGTGGAATAAGTACAGAAAAAGTAGAAATACCTCTAAGCGTTACTTACCTCATTTATGGTACCAAAGAGGGAAACTGCAGATAGGGGTCTCGTCGGCATAGCGGGAAGAAGAATGTTAGCTAAAAAAGATGCCATTTCGACCTAAGGTATCTCAACATATTGAAGTTCATCATGTTACCCAGAAAAAAGGGATAGAAGAAAAAAAATGTCGGACCTGACAACTAATTGATAATATATTACCTCGAGGGAACTTTTTGCAGCTGGAACATTGGGCAGAAGAACCTCGGGCTAAGGTGATAATTATGAAGAGGCTGGGGGAGTTATCTATGGTTGAGAAGAGATGCCCACAGACTCAACGAAATCACCCCCTGTAGCCGCATCCTTCCCACATTATGAGGCCGAATGGCGGGAGGAGGTATGCCTGACCATGGGGGAATGGGGAGGAGTTACATTGGTCTAAGAAGAACCAAAACATCCCCCCACGAAAGCACTCATAGGGGGGCTGGGTATTTCTTTTTCAACCTCCTGCACCAAAGTTGTTTAGAGTTAAAAAAATGCAGTTTGCCTTAGAAAAATGGGAGTAAGAACAACAACACACATACATACCTCGGATCCATAGGGAGAATCGGAGGATATAACCACTGGCAAAGGAGGAGAGGAGGCAGCAATAGAGGGAGATGGGGGAGATGTACATCTGGAGCTCATTTCCTCTGGGAATTCATACCTAGAGTCTTGTTCCTTACACCCTTCGCACCAGTACTTGGAGGAACCTTTGAACTCTTCTTTATCTTTAACCCTGGTCCCGTTGGATCAACCAAGATAGTGGGGAAGGCAGTAGAAGGAGGAACGAAGGGACTGCGTCCTTCAAACTCAGCATTTATACATGCCACCTCAGTTTGAACTTTCCTTCTCAACTCCTCACTCATTTCTGAAGACATGGGAGGAGGAACGTAAGCGATGGGAAATTACTCCAAAGGAGTTTGAGACTTAGACTTTAAGGAAGTCCCACTCTTGGACTTCCTAGTATTTTTCGTTGGTGATTGAGAAGGTCCTTTGCCAGAGGCTACCTGAGTTGAAATCCCTTCACCAGAAATACCTACAGAAGGGGCAGTCTCTTTGAGTGTTGGGGCTTTTTTGGATTTTGGGGTGGTAACCGGAATCATGAAGCAATGGGGAGGAAGCTCAGTGGGAGGTTCCTTGGGAGTTTTTCTTAGAGGGAACTCAATCCCAAGAATGGAATTACCTTTCAGTCCTAGCTCTAGGGTAGAAAATAAAAGAACTGGGGGATATACAGGAGACCCCTGGATGAACTCAGAAATTTGGGCCAACTATCTCGGCCAGTTCTATATTGCGAATAGAGGGGTCACGTCCCCTTGTCTGTTGATGCTTGGAATAGTGACTCACCCAGCTATTGTAGAACTTACTCCCCACGTAGCAGTAGATGAGAATAGGGATCATGCCTCGCTAAAAGAGACTTTGGGGTGAGATAAATCAAAAATTGGGCGAGGAGCCCCTGATCAAAATCGAATTGACGGCTGCATCGATTAGGATTGTAATGCTCACTGGTGTATCCCCACTCGGTGTAGGAAGGCAGGTACCCCGGTGAAAACATAAGGACTATAGTAGCAAAGGGTCTTCAATGATGAGCTCCAAAGTAGTTTCCTGGACCACCCTTGGTTCATGTTTGTAAAAAAATCGAAGTATGGAGAAAGACCTCCTCTTCATAAGGCCTCATCGCAAAACTCCCAGGTTGATCAATAATAGAGGTTAACTCCTTTTGACTTTGTCTCTTGTGATAAACGAAGGAGAGTGGAGGAATAATTGCTTCCCCTGAAGGAGGGCAGTTGGCTTTGGCTGCTACAATGGGGAAATGAACAATAAATAAGCTCATCAAAAGGACACAGTTGGCAAAGTTAACCAGGTTATAACGACCAAGAGATTTCCAGAGGAATCTTGATAGCCTGGGCCAAACAGAGGGATATGTTGATGAGGTCCCTTCGAGGTTGGTTATTAGGTGTCCTCGTTAAATGGAAATGAGAGAGAATGATAAGGATATAGGCAGGAAGTTCTAGCGACGTACCTTAACCAGGGGTAGCCTCAGAAGAACTACCTTCCGAAGGATCCTTAAAGAAATAGTTGATGAGAGGAGTGAAAGTGGCTTTATTTGAAGAACCGATGCACCTTCAGCATATACGGTCCATCTCCGAACGGCCAGCAGCCTCTTGGGAATCCAGGGCTTCAACAGAATAGGGCCCATAGCCTTTTTCCTCAAGGCCCAGAAGCTCACACACGTCTTGCAACATTATTGTGAACTCACCCCACACAACGATGAAGGTGTGAGCGTTCCAGTGAGACACCAGGACAGGAAGCTTAGCATTGTTCTTGGACAGCGTAAACTCACCAAACCACTTGGCTTGATGAAGATGAATTTTTGTGAGGGTATCATCGTGGAAACTCTGTATGTGGGATTTCCAGGTAGCGAAGTGAGAAGGAGAGCCTAGAGGCCCTTCGAAGTCAATATGGGACCACGGGAAGTCCCCTCTCTCAAGACAAAATTGAAGAGTCCCCTCTTAGGGGAGAAGGCCCCAGTCAGTAGTACTTTCATCTTCATCGCCAAGCATCATGGCATCACACCTAATGTTGAAAAATGCAAGTTTTGTAAAACCTAGAGAAATCATCACCCTTGCAGAATATATGGGACCAAAGGTAGAAACACAGTTGGTCCTAGCAGGCGGCCATCAAAGAGGTGGCAGTAGAGGTGGTGGCAATAAGATGGCAGGTGGAGTATTAGTCACAGAGGTAGTAGGATTGCTTGAGGAGGCCATTGAAGATGGAAGTGAAGTACAAGAAAATCTTAGAAAAGGCACCGAAGAAGTAACAATGATGTGGCTAAAAAGTGAGTATGATTGCAGAGGAAAGGAACTAGGAGAAAGGTTAAGGATAAAAGCTTGGCAATAATGAAGTTTTGGAAGATTTTATCTGTCTAAAGTAAACGGGAGTTTGAAGAAGACGAAGAACGGAGAAGTGTTTTGAAAAATAAACGTTCGAAATCTTTTAACTTGTCTTTTGAGTTTCCCACCATCACACGTGCAAACCCGCCTATAATCATTTCAAACAGACACGTGGCACTTTGGGAAGTGTCCTGACAGTTGAAAAGATAGCTCCACGTCATTAATGAAGTGACTCTTGGGGAATAGAAAGGGTTTCCTTCTTAGGAAAGTTTGAATTTTGGCGCCAGAATTTTTATGAGACATATCCAATAACTCCCAATGGAGAAACTTCCCCAACAGTTCAAAAAAGCTACAATGTCCCCACGCCACAAGTCCAAACGTTTCTTAATTATGACTCAGCTACATCAGGGAGAATTTTAGCTTTTTCGCACATGGTAAAACATTACAAGGGAGAATTTCACAGGTCACAACGATAGGAGAAGTCCTAACGAAAAACTCATTGCCTAAAACTATACTCCACAATAGCACAAACGGGAGAATTTCAATTCCCCAAAGTCAAAACGAGTATTTGAGAAGGTTAGTAGGTCTATCGGGAGATTTTAAATAGTCAAGACAGAATTGTTGAAAGTTAGTAACAGTAAAAAGTTGTGATGTACCTTTTCCAAAGTGCCCATAAGCCGCGGCATTTCGACTCAAGTATATCGGGGAGAATTTTACTTTTTCCTAGAAGCGTTAAACGCAATTGGTTGCAATGAAGGAAAATATGCCAGAATTTTTTCACATAAAGAAGGTTCATCGAATTGAGAAGTTTTTGTGAAGACATCTCTTGTCCCCACAATAAATTTCTCTAAGAAGGGGTAAATGTAGATGGGGCTTGAAGGTAATCTTGAGATTAGAGACAATCCCCCCATTAGAAAAAGTGTTTGGGATAAAGACATCGAGGCAGCTCAGGGAGGCAACTCAAGCGAGGGAGCTTAGCATGGCAGCTCATACTTTAGCTTGTTGTGTTACTTAGTCAAATTATATCTTTTTTCTATATTGACTATGAGCTATAACGATTGTAATGATGTAACGAGTATAATTATTTTTAGTGTGAGGTCGAACGGTACTCGCAAAAGACCAGGCTTGGTAGGGCCTGGGAGAGCTTTCTTTCTCTATCAAACAACCTCGTCGTGGGAACTTTAGATGGAATTGGTTTGGAGGATTGAGAAGTGAGGCATGGGGCTTGTCCTAACCATCTTAGATACAACAAGTAAAACACGAAAGGACCTTGACTGTGGGACCTCAAGCGGATCAGCCTTGAGTTCCATCAGGCGTTGAGTTGTGAACCAAACAATCCTATACTTAACGTCACATCTACCATATGTGATGTCACTAGCTAGCAAGGCAATGTCAAATATGCACTTGAGTAAACCACCATGGTATTTGGGGCTGTCAGACAGTTGGTGAGCCACCTCTGTGAAGATAGCCCCCTGACACACACTGGTTAGGGAAAAGTCCTATCTTGGCATTTAATGTTTATGATGGGGAGATAACTAATGCATCATATATTTCATGTTTGTGACATAAAGTATGATGGATGTCTTTCACATGTATTAATGACTCAATTGCCTCGGGAGTGACATGGGGGCTATTTAAGGACCCCAACCACCTCTTGGGAGAGGATGTTCTTTTTGAGAGTTCAGAAGTTATTACTAGAGAGAAATAATTCATTAGAGAGAGAGATTTATTACAAACCAGAGTTCACTCACCCACCATTGTCATTTATTATGAAGCTTTTAATACTTGAAAAATATCTCTGAGGGTGGTTGGTGTGTTTGGCTGCCTGTCGAGGTGTATCTAGGGCGCTTACTTCTCTCTTCCTCTGACTCAGTTAATTGTGAGTTTGTTATTATCCTTTGAGTTATACACGAGATATTTGTGAGTTCAAACTGAGTTTATCTTCACCAAGTTGTGCTTGCGTGTCTTGTAGTTAATCAATAGTGTGGCTGGTTAACTTATCATTAGTGTACTCAAAAGGGGTAATGCCTCCATCTAATCTAAACTACCCTCTTACAATCTCAAATTTAGTTTGATTTGGTGATAATTAAACTTTAGGTAATTTAACTTAATTCAAGACGAGAAATTTAATTGGAAAATATTCATGCTTGTTTGTATGGCATATGAAGAACTTGAATTCAGTTTATTTCTGTTTAGTTTGAAAGAACATTAAATATCTATTTAGTTTTGTTTAATTTTAATTTTATGGAAATTAAAATTTGAGAACTTTAATTGTTAAATTTGAAAGAAATTTATAAGTTTGATATATTGAGTTAACCATCTATTTATTTGGAATTTTAAAATCGGGCTATCAGTATGTCGTAATTTAGTTGAATTAATGATTATGGGTGCATTAAAATATTAATCGAGAGAGATGATGATGAATTTTTATGGCATAAATTACTAAGTGAATAGTGATTAAGTATTTTACGTCATAGCGACTAATAGTGACGTGACAGTGTTATACCTTAACCGGGAGTTGAGTGTAGACTATATGAGGTCGAGATAGAAATTTTTTGTATAGTGACTTGGATGATGTTTTTAAGGTCACTATTGATTCGTAAAGGGTCAAAATAGTCGGAATAATGCTTCTGGGGGTAGTAATTAGGTCCCGGGGCCTTTGTAGTCATAACCGAGCTTACACGGGGGTGTTTGGGTCATTTGGGCTTGGGTCGTTAGCCTAATTTCAAGAATTGGGATTACAAACCTAAGGGTAACTAGTAGGGGCGATAGCAAAACACTTTTTAACCCTATGAAATCAAAAGAGGAGAGAGGAGAGGCCATTAGAGAGGAAGAAGAGAGGTTTATTGGAAGATCCAACACCTTTCTTACATCATCTTTACCATCAGAGTGCAGTCGGGAGGAAAGTAAGGCATCATTACCACTCACAAAACGAAATCAAACCTGTAATTAATAAGGCAAGTGTTTATCTTGCATGCTTTTAATGAGTTATAATACCGATGTGTAGTAGGGTTTTCAATTCGATGATAATTGATGATATTATTGGGATTAAATGAATGGAACTCATGATTTGGAGTAGGATTGCATGTCGAGTGAATCCATATGAGTAGATAATTTGAAATCATAGTTTGTATGATTATGAACATGAAAGAAATTTGGAAAAATATAAATGTTTATGGATGAAGAAAATTAAAACTAGGGTTTTGTGATTTGTGGAGTTTAAATCTGTTTATGGTTAGTTTTCTTGAAAATTTCATGAGATAATCACGTTAGAAAGTGTCCTAATATGAGTACTTAATGATTGGTAATGTTGTATGCGAGTTGGGAAGATTTCATGGAGATTGAGTTTAATGTTAATGGTGAATAACGTAACAGTCAAACGAACAAGATGAACAATGGCATTTCGAATCGATTCGGCTCAAGGAGAGAATCGATTCGGTAAGAGAATCGAATCGGCCTCTTCACTGAATTAATTCGGTTACCCAGATTTCACTAATTTCTTTTGTTTATTGACCCAGATTTGCGAATCATCAATCGAGATACTTTTGGGTTATTATTAAACTATAATGAGGGACTAAGTAAAGTGCAATAGACTATGGTTAGTTTTAGGTTCAGTCAAAATGAGAGGATTAAGGATAGGACATTTGGGAATAATAGGAAAATAAAATAATGTCAGGAATTGAAACGGGTTACGGAGAGCGTGAGTAAACCTAAATTGTGACCCAGTAGAATGGATATATATTAACTACTAATATTAATTTAGTGGTAACTAGGATTCTTCATGTAGTGATCGATACTCGGGAATATAGAACAAGAGGTTGAAATTATAAATTGATAGTACGTTGAGTATAGAAAGATATAAATACTATGTACGAGACATATTAGAGGTCATGTGTTTTCCTATGATGGACATATTTATAGGTTGTGTGTGTACCTATATTGGAAATATATATACAGGTTGTGTGAATACCTATTATGGGATTTGCTATGTGTGTGAACATACCTACATTGCTTGCTATCATGGGAGGTTCCGCGCAGAGGGAGATCCCACCTTGGCGATTCCAGTGAGGTCTGGATTGTGCCCCAAAATATAGAACTTAGGGAGGCTCACTATATGTTGTGTATTAGTGGGACCGGAGAGTCATTTGGATACATTAGGTATGTACCTACGCAAAAGACGTAGAACTATGTTCGCCTCCATTGTGTGTTGTTCGATTGGGGGATAGAGAAGACATTCTAAGCCGGTTGTCCTTGATTTACAGGAGGTACATGGAGTTCATAACAAAATATGCATACATCGCAGTGGTCATTTTAGAGGATGCTATAGTTGTATATATTATATTGTGATAAATATATAAAAGTGTGATTATTCTACTTATGTGTGATAGTAGAAAAGATATATAGTGTATATCTAAAAGAATGTTAACTGTGATGAAACTTAATTAGTGGTGTTATAATAATGTGTGATTATTCTACTTATGTGATACTAGGAAGATAGATAGTGCATATTTAAAAGTGACTTAACTACGAGGAATTTAATTTAATTGATTTAATAATAATATGTGAGGGGACAAATTTTATTCTTAGCCCACAAGAATGGACAAACTGGCCTAATAAATTTAAAGAGATGCCCGACATCATATCATGGAGATAAACTACGAGTATGTGCAATCCACACTGCCCCAGAAACCAACTCAATCCCCTATAATCTCGTGGAGATATTCAAGGGATTCATGGATCATCATGGCCATCGTGGAGTTACTTGGACAACTTAAACTCTACATCTATAAATTATAACCGTTGGCCCAGGTTATAGGGGAATGTAATCGAGCACATTGAGAGATACTTAATAAAACAGTAGCCCTCCCTGTGGACGTAAGCAAGTTGCTGAACCACGTACATAGTTGTGGTGTGTGTGAATATCTGCTTTCTTTCTTGATTGTGATTGTTCTTCCTAAAACATCTATTGTGATATTTTTTGCTACCAAAATTGGTGCCGTCTGTGGGAACAAATGTTATTCCTATGAGAAAACTGACCAATTGAAAGCCCTCAATGTCTAACCACAATATTAAGATCCCTCAAGATGGAGATGTTCAGGAAGACCTTGCCCGTCCCAGGATAAGGTCTGAAAATCGCCAGCAAAGGCTGCCTTCTAAAGAGAGTCATGGACCACCAAGGTCCACACAGATTTCCTGGTTGGTTGACGCCTTTGAAGACAGACTTTGAGAAGAATAAGAAGCCACTCGTCTCCAAGAAGAGGACAATGCTTGCCTAAAAATGAGTTTGGAAAGAATAGAGAGGGATCTCAACAGAAATATAAGACAAAGCTATGATCAGACTCCTAGTCCTCAGGTGAGTGAGTCTCACACCCGAGGAAGGAGTCCCAGGTGTGACCAAGGGAGAATTGAGAGTAACAGATCAGAGGATGGTTGATTAGAGTGACTACAGGTAGCTCGAAGCGGTGGGAGTCTTGGTCGACAGAATGATGAAATCAGGAGTTTGGTCCGTAGGAGATGGATCAACACCCAGCCCACCGAGGGGCCAGATCACATGAGAGCTAGACGGAAGAGCTCTTATCACCCATATGAAGTCCACTTTTCAAGGGAAATAGAAGAAGAAGAGACCTCAAGAAGTTTGAAATCCCTATATTCAAGATCTATAATGGAAAAACTGGCCCTATCGATCATGTTCGAGAGTAAAGATAGGTCATGACCCTACGGAGCCACAACGACGCGTTGATGTGTCATATCTTCCCTTCCAGCCTGCATGATGTGGCCTAAAAATGGTCTAAGAGGCTTCCATATAGATCTATCAAAAGCTTTAATTCTTTGGATGAGTTATTGGGAGCTCGCTTCATAAATAATAACTCCCACCCCAAGCAGATGGATGCACTGCTCACAATGAAGAAAAATCCACAGGATAATCTCAGGGAGTATGCGAAGAGGTACTGCAAGATTTTTAATGAGATTGAGGACTGCTCGGAGTAGGTTGACGTACCATCCTTTAAGATTGGTCTATCAAGCACTTCCTTATTGCACCAATCCCTAACTAAGAAGGAGGCTAATTCCATCGACGACCTAATAGACCGTATTGAAAAATATGCCAAAGTCAAAGATGTAATCCATCTTAATGTAGGGGATAATGGTCGCGCGAAGACGAACAAAGGGACAGAGAATAATGATTCCCACAAGAAAGGAAACATGAATGGGGGAAGTAATGGCACCAAAAATGGCAATAAGAATGACCCTTCGAAAGCATTCCAGGCTGTTAACACAGTCTTCAAGGAACCGATATACAAAATCCTCGACAAGATCAAGGAAGAGCCATTTGTCAAGTGGCCTACGAAGATGGGAGGAGATCTAATGAAGCACAATAACGAACTGAGGTGTTCATTCCACAAGGAGGGCGATCATAGAACTGAACACTGCAAAGCACTCAAATCTCATCTCGGGGAGCTGGCCCAGACTGGTCATCTCAACGAGTTCATAGATAAGACGGTAGATAAAGTCACAGCTAATGGTGACCAAAATCTAGACAACGTCCTCGAGGGCGAGATAGGCCAAGAGTTTGCAATAGTTCATGGGGCATCAGACCTCAAATAAGTACAAGGAAACGTTGTTTGGGTGGAAGTAAAGAAGCTTACTGTTGTTATATAATCCTTTTAAATAGACACCGCCAAGACTCAGGCTAGAAAGCATCGGTGACCAGCAGATGTCGACTACATCAAACACATTGTTTTTACTAAAGACGACTTAGTTGGGGTGAGAATCCCTTACCATGAAGCATTGTTCGTCACACTCAGGATAGCTAATTGGGACATCGATAAGTTGCTCGTCGACCAAGGTAGATCTTACGAAATGATGTACCTAGACTTATTCCACAGATTAAAGCTGAATATTTCCGACCTCAAAGAGTCCACTGTTCCGCTGGTCAGCTTTGCAGGAAAGATAACGATGCCATTGGGAAAGATAGTCCTGCCAGTCAGGGCGGGAAGTATTTCAAAGATGATCAATTTTTTGGTGGTAGATATAGAATACCCCTATCACGCCATCCTAGGCATGGTTTGGCTCCACGCCATAAAGGCTGTTCCATCCTCATGTCATAAAAAACTCGAGTGCATAACAGATCCGGGGTGGTAGAGATTCATAGCAACCAAACTTTAGCCAGAAAATTCTTTATCTCATCTATCTGCCCCAAGCATAAGAAGAAAGCCTAGGAGGAAGCTCAAGAAGACATGTGGACTTCAAAATAGCAATTATGGTACGACTGACCAGGGGTGGAGGAAACTAGGGTCCACCCCAAAAATAGGGTCGTCGAAGACCTAGAAGAAGTTACAACAGGAGTCAACTTACCTAAAAGGAGATTTCTGATCGGAGCCTCCCTCGTTCATTCGGAGAAATCTGGATGTTTTTCGTTTGGGAGCCATACGAGATTACTGGGATAGATCCCTTAATTACATTCCATCGACTGTACGTCGAACCAGCTTTCAAACCAGACACTCAGAAGGCTCGCCGAACAGCCCCAGAAAAAGTAAAGGCAATAGAGAAAGAAGTAAGAAAGTTACTCGATGCAAGTTTAACTCGGGAAGTTCAATTCCCCAAGTGCCTATCCAACCCACTCGTAGCGCCCAAAAATAATGAAAGCTGAAGAGTTTGTATTGACTTTATCGATCTCAATAGGGCCTGTCCAAAATACATTTTTCCTCTCCTAAAGATAGATCAGTTGGCCGATGCCACTTCAATGCATGGAAGAATGAGCTTTTTGGATGATTACTTTGGATACCACCAAATCCCACTTAATGAGATAGACCAAGATAAGACCTCCTTCATAACACCTATTGCGTTATACTGTTACAAAGTCATGAGGTTCGGTCTCAAAAACGCAGGAGTGACTTATCAGTGATTGGTCACCAAAATGTTCAATAAGCTACTGGGAGAAAGAATACAGGTATACACCAACGACATGATTTTCAAAAGTAAACTCAAGGGCGACGATCTCTCATACCTAGAAGGAACCTTTGAGATCCTCATAAAGTAACGGGTGAAACTTAATGGCAGCAACTGTTCATTCGGCATCCAGTCAGGAAATTTCCTAGTATACCTGGTTAGAAAAAGAGGGATTGAAGAAAACCCTGATCATATTGATGCCATCAGAAAAGTCTAGTACCCTCAGAAAATTAGAGATGTCCAAAAGCTTACTGGCATGCTCGTCACACTCAATCTCTTTATCTCTAAGTCTTCGAAGGGCTGTCGACTATTCTTCTAAATGTTGAAGAAAGATAAGGGCTTGGTATGGAACGATGACTGATCCAAAGCCCTAGAAGAGCTCAAGTCTTACCTTAACAAGCCAACCTTACTGGTGATCCCAAGTGAAGGTGACCCCTTATATCTCTATCTTTCCCTGTCAGACCACGTTGTGCGCTCCCCCTTTGTATAAGAGAAGGAAGGAGGCCAACACCTGGTCTATTGCACAAGCAAGACGCTCCTGGATGCTGAGCAATGTTATTTTCCCCTAGAGAAGCTCGCGTATGCCTTAGTAATAGCCTCGACGAAGCTAAATCATTACTTTGAGGCTTATTCCATCATCGTGATCACCTCGCACCCCCTCAAAATTATTCTAAATAGGCATTGTATTAGTTACCCTAGAGGAGAGTGTGCTCGAATAAGGGAACAGTCTAGGATTTGAATCCTCCAACAAAAAAGCGAAATATGAAGCGTTGATCAGCGACCTTTATAAGGAACAATTGCTAGGGACAAAATGCCTTCGTGTATTTGGCGATTCAAAGCTAGTGTCCAAGAAGATAAGTGGAGACTTCAGCCCCAAGGATGAGAGAATGGAATCTCACCTCGCTGTTGTATGTGGACTTATGGAAAATTTTGATAGATTTGATGTTCAGCAGTTCTCCAGGGGGCAGAACAGTCACGTCGATGCCCCAGAAGCTCTAAGCTCCACCATTGACTCTGATTTAAGAATAACCATTCAGATGGAATTCCCCGCATAACCAAGCATCAATCAGATAGTCGTAGAGAAAGTCCTCCACATAGAAAAGGCACCCAGCTGGATGGATCCCATCACAACCTATATACGGAGCGACACACTGCCAAACGATAAGAGATTGGCTCACTAGATAAGCATCAAGGTTGCTCACTTTCACTTTTCTCCTGAAGGAAAACTCTTTAGAAAGTCTTTCAGTGGTCCCTAGCTCCAGTGCGTTCACTCAGAAGATATCGAGCAGGTTCTTAGTGAAATTCATAAAGGCATTTGTGGGAGTCATGCAGGAGGAAGATCATTGGATTTCCAAGTGATCAAGGAAGGATACCGATGGACGTACATGCAGAAGGATGCTGGAGTTTATGCTTGCAAGTGTGAGAAGTTATAAAAGCACTCCCTTATGGCCCATCAACTAGCTAGCAGCCTCAAGTCATTAACCATACCATGGACATTCTCCTAATGGGGCTTGGATATTGTAGGGCCTCTGCCTACCGCATTTGTGAAATGCAAGTACATATTCGTCGTCACTAATTACTTCACCAAATGGGTAGAGGCAGAACCACTCGCAAACATCTGAGACTCTAATATTATGAGGTTCATATGGAAGAACATCGTCAACTGCTTTGGGATACCAAGTATGATCATTACTGACAAGAACACGTAGTTCGAAAGTGGATTATTTCAAGGATTTTGTGACGAGCATGACATCAAGCACCACTTTAGTTCTGTAGCAATCCCCAGAGCATCGAGAAAGCTAAAGCTTCCAATAATACAATGATCGATGAACTAAACAAACGGCTGGAAAGAGCCAAAGGTGTATGGGTATATGAGCTACCTCACATTTTATGGGCTTATCGTATAACTTCCATAAGAGAAAAAGAAGAAATCCTCTTCGTTCTCGCTTATGGAATCGAGGCATTCATCCCACTGGAAGCAGAACTCCCTACTATGAGGACTGCCTTGGTCGACCAAGGCCTCAATGATGAAGCATTACTCACTTAACTTGACTTAGTTGATAAGCGACGAGAACTGGAAGTTATTAAGTTGTCATCCTAACAACAATAATTGGCCAAACAATACAATAATAAGTTAAGCTGAGGAAATTTCTAGTAGGGGATTACGTCCTAAGGAAATTCCTCGGCAGTGTTGTTAGACTATTAGACAAAAAACTGGGACCAAATTGGGAGGGACCTTTCAAGATAATAAGAGACGACTTAAAGGGGGCCTATCACTTAGAAACACTAGATGTAAGGGAGATAGCAAAGGCCTGGAATGTAGCTAACCAAAAGAAGTTATACTTTTATACTTCTATACCTTTAATTTTTCAGCATCATTAGGTTAGGAAAATCTTCATTTACAAATTAATGTTGCCTTTTATATATCATTTTAGTCAATAAAGGTCGATTGGCCCACACATTCTGAACATCTTGGTTGTTTAATGTCTATTGATCAGACTTCAATACACATCATTTCTAAGCAATATGCACCCCCTCAAAAAATAACAAAAACAACAAGTTGGTCAACTTGCTCCAGTCAAGGAGTATATATCCTATAGTTGCAACAGTGTGCCATACATATTGTATAAAAAGCTAAAATATATATAAAACAAGGTTTACGATTAACCTTCCTCAGGTCTTTATTGAAAACACAATTGGCCTCTTGAGTTGCTCCGGTAACAATAAAAGATCTACAGGGGATCCTTAGGCAATAAAGACAACTCAAGTTTGGTCGCCAACATAAGTTGGTTGAAAAATCCAATTCCGACAGATGTCCCCTTAAATAGATACATACTCGCCATTGCCCAACTTAGGCCTAAGGAAGTGTGACGACATGACCTGAAAGGTAAAGTGGGATGGAATGATATGGGAAAGGCATATTGGACAAGGAGAATGTTCAAATATGAGATAAAAAAACTCAATGTCATTTAGTTGGTCAAAAATCCCAAAATGATTAAAGTTGTTGTACTAACTCATTTATACTATGATCAGATTTATCAAGCACCTTTTTGGTCAAACACTGATAATAAGAAACCAACAATTAAGGTTAACACATGTTTAGTCACCAAATGCTCAAAACATAAATAATCAGTTTATCTATTATTAAGAATCATACGTTTACATTTACATCAAAAGACCAAAAAATTCTTAAAGACCTACGACGTCCCATCACGATGAGCAAGGTAGACTGCTACTCGAGCTCTTCAACTATCACCAGGATGAGGAACTATGTATTCTTCAAAGCTCTCTGGGTGTGGCTGTAGTAGCTGCACATAAATAAAATCTATCGGGATCCAATGGTCATCCCTCGAGAAGGGATTTTGTTAGAGCAGATGAATGGATGGTCTGATATTTATACCACATGATGGATTCCTCGAGAAATTTTAATTCCCTAAGAATGTTCAGCCATCCTCTGGGAAAATAAAGTTCTTCAGCCTCTCTCAGTTTTACTGTGGAATCTGTCCAACCTTAGTCATACCCATTAGCCCAAACTTTCCGGGGACCCTTTCAGAATAACTATCTCAATCGTTTGACATCCCTTTGAATACTAGAAACAATCACATAGGCTGGACGAACATCTTCTTTCAGCTCAAAAATATACTCTCGAAATCTTGATTGTCAGTATAAGCAACTACAACAGACAATTAGGAGGAGCCTCGTAGCACCAAAGAGGATGAGATGGAGTGTTTTATTTTAGGCGAGAAATTTCTCTCCTCAAAGCATCATTCTCTCTTTGCAATAAATCCCCCACCTGGTTGATTTCAGAAGAATCTAGAAGCTTTGCTTTCAAGGCATCCATCTCCTCATGCACAGAGGCACTTATTCCCTCCATCTCCTTGACCCTATCCTTGAGCTTGGAGACTACCTCAGACTGATCTTTTTAATCATGGTTTCTCGCCCTCAAGGATTTATAAATCCAAGTGCGCTTGATCGCTTATGCTCAGACCAAGAATATGGCTTAGACGGGAGTTAGTATGGATGTATTCATCTAAATCAATGAGTTATAGCCAAGTAAAAAAGAAGCAAAGGAACCAAGTGGTAGTTAAAGAACAAAATGCTTTATTTTCATTTTGATCAAAGGCACATGCCAGTAGAGATCAATGGAAGAAGAAAAAATACAAAAGGTGAACAAAAAATAAGATAAAGGCCTAAAGTTCCTAGGAGGGCTCAACCTGGTCAGATGTAGAGAGCCCCTTCCCTTTATCAGTAGCTTGGTGGATAGAAACCTCACCTTCCCTAGCACCCGGGGTAGTTCCTCCAACTGGAACAATAGCCCCCTATGGATTGACCAGTGCAACCCCAATAAAAGGACTAATTGGCTTCATGCCATCCCGAGCATCTGCTTGGGCAGAAGGAGACTCTTTAATAGGATTACGACTAGGGTTATAATGGGAAAAGAAGGGGGAGTCAGCAGCAACTTCAACAGCATTCAAGACTTGATCCCAACCTTTTTTGAAACATGATCACCTAAGATAAGTAATCTAGAGTTCGACTACATCATACGCTATAACCCAACCTTCATTATATCCATTTCCCGAACAGTTGTTCCTTCCTCCTTCAGCTTATCCACTTCCGTAACAAACCCCTTATTTACCTCTGCCACTGCCAGCTTATCCGCAATCACGACACCATAAGCCTTGTGGAGGTCGGATAAATCTTTATCAGACTTATCCCCTCTTTATCAAAGGTAGCCTTCGTGTCAGTAAGGGCATTCTCGAAGGACTTTAGATCTTCATCCATATCTAAGTTCCTCCTCAAAAACTTAACTCGGCCACGGAGCAACACAGTATAATTAGAGATAAACTGTAAAATATAAAAGACTCAAGATAAGCATGAGATATTAGAGGAAAAGATGAACAAAGAATTATAGAGAAATGAGTACTTACCAAAGAAAGCCCTTGGGCAGACTTGAGGGCTAACAAGTCCACCTCATGCTCGATGAGCGCTCGCGATCAGCCGCCAGCAGTGCTTTCTCCAGTAGAAAGGGGGCAAGTTGAGGAGAATCATCCACCGAGGCTCCCTTAATAGCAGCAACATAAGGCACTATCGAGGCCTTTGAAGCCTATGCCTTCTTTTTTCTCCTTCTCTCTTTTTCTTTTCTTATTTATTTCTCTCTCTCTAAATTTTCTCCTCTTTATCTTTATTATTTTTCTCCACATCCTTCTCTTTATCTATAACTTTGGAGCTACCAATATAGTCTTCAGCCTTCTGCTTGAGGAACTTCATCTTTTTGGATAGCAGATCATCATCATCATCATCCTAGATTAAGATTCTTCTCCTCGGAGGGGCCATCTCTTCCTCGCTTGACTCCCCTTCGCCACTCTCACCTTCACCACTCCCTCCCTCACTACCTTATACCAGATCCTCCCTCGAGTTTCTTTTTTCCTCATCCTCTACCTCAATGGGTTCGTAGGTACCACCAACATCTTCCCTTAGAACCTTTGGATGAGGGATTGTGTCTACATGATGAGCAATAAAGCTAGAAGTAGTGTTCCTATATTCCAGCAAGAATGAAGCAGACCGAGGATATTCCCCTTCAGGAATAGCATACCCTTCAAGAACACTATCTCTTGTCCTCTAAGCTTTCAAAAGTTCAACAGCTCGGATGTTGCGAAGAGTAGGCTCTTGATTCTTGGATTTCACTATAAAAGAAAATGAAAGAAATATCAGAATGAATTGACACAGAGGAAGGAAAATAAGCAATAAAATAGAGACATAGAAAATAACCTATGTATTCCTCCACAAAGGTAGGGCTTTGAAGTCCCATGTACCTTATGCCTCTGATTGTGGAGGAAATTGCCAATACCTATCAATAAAACCTTTAGACCAATAGTCTTTATGGAAATCAGGTATATTTACTATCAACACCCTATCAGGACTTCTTTCTTTTAAGTATAGAAGGCCCCCACTGGTGCGAGAGAAAGAAAAATAATAAAAAATCTCAATTAATCCTAAGTTGGTTTATCTTATGAACTCCATTAAAAATCTTCCACGCGTTTGGATAACATTGTGCAGGAATGTTGAAGTTTTGGAAAAAATGTAAAAATAGAGGGTTAGGGGGAAACGTCAAACCCCCGTGCGAAACTAAGAGAACATGGATCCAGTGACCATCTTCAAGGTCACGAGCATTTCTAGGGACAGACTACACTCTATCTCTACCTAATTGGGGATATTGTAACACTTCTTAAACTCAGGCAAAGACCTATTATCAAGCATCGCCATGAGAGACAACACAAAAACTCGAGCCACAATAGAAGTACAATGCACAGAAAAAAGGAAACTATGAGAAAGATGAAACTTATTAGACAAATAAGAGGCTTGGGAAGCTGAAGAAAGTCTTGATTTTTAAGAGAAAAAGTAAGGAATGAAGCCTGAGGACACAATATGCACAAAAAAGAACATAGACGATGAACTGACGGTTGAGTTTTTGATAAACCTGTTTCAAACACTCAAATGACATTTTACACTTCTCGAGAAAGATTTGTCTCTTTAATAACTTACAAAATGACAATCGCACCTCTTCTGCTTCAACAAATTATGAGTATGCCACTAACAAGGCTGCATCCTTAGCCACAAGTAAAATCCATTTGCCCAAGCAATGACCCAAGGATTTTAAGGGAAATTATGGGGACCAATTTGATTCTTAGTCGAAAAGAACAAACGAAATGGACCAATAAATTTAAAGAGATGCCCGACCTCATATCATGGAGATAAACTAAGAGTATGTGCAGTCCACACCGCCCCAAAAACCAAGTCAATCCCCTATAATCTCGTGGAGATATTTAAGGGATTAATGGATCATCATGGGCATCATTGAGTTACTTGAACAACTCAAATTCGACATCTATAAATTGTAACCCCTGGCCCGAGGCATAGGGGCATGTAATCGAGCATATTGAGAGGTACTTAATAAAATAATAGACCTCCCCGTGGACGTAGAAAACTTGTCGAACCACGTATATAGTTGTGTTGTGTGTGTGAATATCTTTTTTATTGCTTGATTGTGATTGTTCTTCGTAAAACATCTATTGTGATATTTTTTGATACCATAATATGCGGGTGATATAAGTTACTGGAAGTAGCGGTAGCGTATTATATGGGCAGTATGGGGGAGATGAACCTTTTGTGTTTAATTAGATACGAATGTCTAGTTAGGATGGGTAGTATAGCTAGGTAGGATACACTAGGTGTGCACATTAGTTGATAGGTGAGGAACTCAAGGGAGTGTACGTTGAACTAACGTGTGTATCCAATAACTAATTTAAAATATTATTTAAATACTTGATAAAAATATTTTCAAATGGTTTTCTTAGGCTTTGATTCGTTTCAAATATATTTTCCAAGCCTTTTAGGTTTCCAGCCGCTGGGATGCCAAGCTTGAAGACTCATCCCAGGGATACGTAGCTGCAGCACTTGTGGTGGCTTGCAGGATTTAATATAGATACTTGTGTTATTCATTCCTAGATAGGATTTTAGTTCAGTATTTCATTTGGGCATGTTTCCCCTCCAGACTATTCAGTATTTCATTTCATTATCTATCAGACTTGGTTTTATTTTCTTTAGATTTGTAGTTGGATTTTATTTGGGAACCGATGGTTTATTCGATATTCTTTTATGAAGTTATTTATCATGTTATGTTTTGGACTCTATTATTGTGTGGATGCTTTATATTATTTTATTTTGCTTATTTTTGTGTGATTAATGAAAGGAAACATTTTGATACCGATTTAATTTAACATAGATGGTTAGTAAATTAAAAAGTTTTCGATAGTGATGCTAAGAATGAACCAAATGAGAGTCCTGGTTATTTTAATAGAGGACTGATCACCCATGATTGAAATAGGCGGGTTGTCACAATATATTGTGGTATCTAAAGTGCAAACTTGTTTGATCAGACTTACCAACATCTTATCCGATTAGGGGGCCTTTTTAGAAATTAGGTCTTAGAAGAACAAACCCCTAAGAATGACCATCCCTCTTTCTAGATCATTGAAATAAAACTCCCACTCACTAGAAATGTAAAAGAATATGGTCGTTTAATTGTGATTAGTGGTTTGGGAAACCTAGACTATTTTGGTGTCAGACTTCTAGGAGAAAAGTAGTAGTACCCTAGGGTTTTATGGTTATCCTTTAAACCATACACAAACCTAAATATATGCCCATTTATAGAAAAACCCCATAGTTCTTTCAATATATCGTTTCTCCAATAATAGACCTATTAACATTTGGAGGAAGCTGGGTAAGGGTCAATTCATACCCCTTTACGATGGATCTTATTGAGGGATGGAGGGGAAAACGAACTCCAACTTGAAGAGCCAAAATATGGAAACAAATCTCATTGGAATTTCTTTTATCATAAGCCATCTCTTTTGGGTCAGGAATCCCAATGGTTACATCATTTGATATGGAATATAGGAGTCTCATATTGGTCAAATCTTCATCTCTGACATCAGTCTTGTAACATCGACCATCAGAAGTGGTAGGGTCATAAGAGATGATGGGGACCTCTCCTAAGTCCAATTCTTCGGCTTTTAATGGGACCTTTACTGGTTTGATGTTAGGTAATTGCTTATCTATCAAGAATTTCTCCTCACAATTTAGGTGGTATTACATGTATTATTGGTATCAACGTAATATTCCCCCCAACTCTTATGTTTACACTATCAAATCTCTCTGAGGTTTGAAACTTCAATGTGTTGTATTGAACACTTAGAAGATAGGGGGCTGATGCAGTGTAAGAAGCTAATTTGGGGAAAAAATTATGGTTTTTTGGATCTTGCTCAGGGTTAAGAACTTAGAGAGGAGTGGGAAATCTCTCAGAAAAAACACCAGGGTAAAGCTTGTGCAAGTTGAAAATGAGTTTCCATATTCTTAATGACTCGTTCATACAAGTCACTTAATACAACCATACGTAAACCCTAGAAATGAAAAAAAACCTATAAGCATAAAAACCCTAGACATAAATACCTCAACTTAACATGAAAATAAGAAACGAAGGAACGAAAAAAGAATAAATAAGGATTACACGAAGAATACCTTAATATTTTAGATGAATGCTAGTCTTGAAAATATAAAATATAGAAATTCCCAAAAGAACAAGATAGGTTTTTCTTCTTTTTCTAAGAAGTTGGAATAACGTTTTTGAAACGATAAAAATGAATTTTCCCCACTTTTATATGGACGAAAACATGTGCATTAGACGTGCCTTAAAAGAAGACCAACCAAATTGATGACATGTGGCAAACTTAAGTTAGCTGGAAATTTCAATGATAAAACATACAAGTTAATCAGCTCGTCCGGTCGATCAGAACAAGTATCCACCATTTGACTAAGAGATGTCAAACGGGGACCATTTATAAAAAAAACTTCACCCACTTCTTGGCAGTTATTGTAGAATATCTCCTCACACAAAGAAAACTGTATAAAACCACTCAACAGTGAAAGATATAATCCCTGACCGAATATATGACAAGGAGAGACCTCGTATCAGTAAAGATCTAGTAGTTTTTTACCACCTAGGTGGACTGGGTCGATCCTAGTAAAGAAAATCGATAACTTTATTGTGAGTGATTGGCCAACAACATGTGCATGGCATGTCAAACAGCCAACATGTGCATGGGTCTACAACCATTCCCTAATAGGGATTCACTTTAAAAGGAGGGTTCCCCATAAGGTTCAGGGGAGGCAAGCAATTATCCATGTCACCCATAGATTAATAGAGACCTTTTGATATTTCTATTTTCTTGACAAAGAAACTACTCGTTTATACTAATACAATATGATAACCTATGGACGTAGGCTCATTCTTGAGGGTTGAACCACATATATCTTGTTGTTAATTTTCTTATCCTCATCTCCATCTCTATGCATTCCATACACTATTTATTTATTATTTTTTTTTATCTCTGATTGGATTTATTCTATCTAACATCCAACCTTGAATCCCTATTTAGACAATAACACTTCGTATCCCTTAACCTACACCTCTGGATAATCTCGATTTAATTGGAACTGCATTACTTTTTATCCAAAGTCCCATTGAGTATGTTGGTGCTATACCGAGCTATACTTATGACACCTGAGACTCATGATATGTCTCTCGATGTATTATACGACGGAGATGCCTCCATCTCTGGTACTACACCTCTATATTATCAGACCCAATTCTATTGGAATTATGTTGGCTTTGTTCCCAAGTCTCCTAAGGTACATAGGCTCTATACCTTACTAAAATTGTGAAGCCCAAGCCTTATAATCGGTCTATTGGTGTGTACTTCCTAAGGATGCCTCAATCCCTAGTTCTATAACCCTATATATTATACACTATGTTGGTAGAACTATGCAGGCTTTGATCCCATGTCCATTTGGGTACATAAGCACAACATCGTATCCTTCTCGTGAGATCAAGCCTCGATAATATGCCTCTCGAAAGATTGTTTCACCAAAATGCATCCATCTCTAATTCATATATTGTTCAAAATAGATATCAAACTATCTCAAGAAATGATCTCATAAATATTCATATACAAATTCCCAAACGCATATACTAACTATACAACTGAACTATGTAGGCTTTGATCCCAAGTCTTCTTAGGTACGTATATGAAATACTAGGTCCTTATCCCGAGCTTAAGACTTGACACTGTCTCATCATATATTATCCCTATGGAGATGTATCCATCTCTCATCCCTCACCTACTATAAGAGAGATACAGAAAAATCTGAAAGCCGTGATCTTTTGTACATCCCTATAAATACTCTCAATAACACAAAATGAGATATCAAACTATCTCAAGATGATATATCCTAAACATATTTTTACATACAAACATGTAAACACATATACATAAATTACAATAGAGATGAACCCATATCTCACTTTTCTCTCTCTCCTCAAAACGCAAAAGAGATATCAAACTATCTCAAAATCGAGCCCTTTCGTACAACTATATACTCTAAGGGCCACATGTTATACAAGCAAATTTTTCTCGCACACTTACATACTTAATAATTACCGTCCTCTGTAAACATACAAAGCACGGAGTCATGCTCAAGAAAATCTTGTGTATCGGTGCTGAAGTGACGTTTTTATACCTCTCACTCATACCATTTTACAACATAATCACCCATCAAAGGTTTTTACGAACCCTCACACTAAGGTCTCTAAACAAATTCTAAAATAACTAAAAATTAATTAATTAATGTAAAAACAATTAATAAGTATAGAACTAAGTAAGAATACATAACAAGTGGGGTGCCTAACACCTTTCCCACTCGTAACCCGGTTGTCGAACCGCATAACAAGAATCTCTAGAACAATCATAAACTTTAAAAACACCCTTAGGATCATCCCAAAAGGTCTAACCTGAAATTTTTGCTTGATTTTAAACAAAATAAATTGGTGAATCTAAAAAACTTTCAAACTCCTTTTTTTCGAACGAAAGCCACACTTACCAGGGTGTGCACCAAAAATTGGACATGGCAACAAATAACTTCCATGGGAAAAATCATCAACCCAAATGTCATACCAAATAACCTCACTTCGAGGGGACATGGAAGAAGTGGGGGATAAGAACCTTCTCGTGCTCGTGACTAATTCCCCTAGGCGCAATGCGCGTTGCCCGCTCGGGCCCCGTAATGCCACAATTTGTTGGAAGCAATTTCCTCTATTAAAAAGCAAGGATAATTTATTTCATCCTATAAAATCTATGAGATTAAGTTTGGGATCTTATTGAAGAAGGATATAATCGTTATTTTAAACATGTTTCTAAGGGAATCAGTTAGATTGTAAAAAAAAACTAGTCAGTGAATATAGTAAAGAGGAAAAAACCCACATCACACTACAATAACAACAACTAAAATGATATTTTCATGTATGTCATTGAAACTGATTTTAAAAGGATATCTTCATGCATTATCTCTAAATAGTTTTGGTACATACTCGCCACTTCCCATTAGGGTGATGGAAGTTTCAAGGAAGAAAAATTATACATGTTACTCCATCAATTTAACACCATTATTAGGAATGATTCTGAACCATTTGATTATTTTTGCATGAATTTATTTGATATAATAAAAAAACATAATTGTAATGATGCTTAATTTTGTAAGACATAGATAGTCATGAAAATCCTTAGGTCCATGTTACCTAGGTTTGACTCCAAACATTATGCAATAGAAGAGATTAAATATCCTAATATGACCCCCGAGATTTTGTGCATCAATATAACAATAGCATAAATAGAAAATGAATATAAGAAAAATATCTTGGGTTAAACTCGTTTTAAAATATCATGTGAGTCTGAGATTGTCTATACGACCATAGACCTAGAGGATGATACAGTGGATCTTGAAACTCTTGATAATAAAATCTATATACTTAGAAAATATTTCAAAAAAATATTATTAAATATATAAATAATGTTGTTTATAAGAAAGGGAACTTCAATAATCAAGAGACTCACCTTGTAAAAGCCCATGATAGAAATAGTGATAGACCTTCCAAGTTAAAAAATTGTAAGCCTAAAAAATATTTATCAAAGTTGTACTGCCACATGTAAAGAAAATTGGGTACTACACAAATAGATTCAAGACTAAGATTTCGAACATAAATAAGGAAAACATAACCAAAACATGCATGTCCTTTTACGCTAAGGTTACTAATGATGAATGTGACGATGTAATGTCTTCTGATAGTCTACATGAAATTTTTATTATTGATTCTAATACTTGCATGTATGATATCGTGAATATGTGCAAATACTGTTTTGAAGAATTTTGATTTAAATAGTTTGACAAACACAATTGAAGGGTGTGAGAATCCCATGTTTTTAGGGGACATATCATATAATGCACATAGTGATGAAGAAAGTGAATCAAAAGAACCTAATTATCAGGACCTGTACACACCAAGTCTTAAACCATTACTTATGTCTTATAAATTAATCAAAACATTAACAAAAAATATTCATGTTTTGAGTAACCAAGTGTTGGCTAAGATATAGGAGTATGAAAACTAGTGTATGTCATTTGAAACTAAAAAATTAGGTTTTTAAAATCAAATTTTAAAGTTAACTGATTCGAATAAAATTTTAGAACAAAAGTACAAAGATTCCATGGAAGAAGTGGAACAAGCAAAAGAGAGATGTTCCAACATTTAAAAAAAATACAAATTTTCGAATCTGGAACAAAACAACTTCACAAAATCTTAAGTGCTGGCAAAATTAAAAATTAAAAAAGGGTGGGGGAAGGATTCGAGGACAATAAGACTATTCTTGAAAGACCTAACTCAATACTTTTGTTAAATATTCTAACAGTAGTTCAGTCTTACCCCCACTCAAAGAGATAAAACCAAATATTTATGTTTTATGTGCACTAGAAAAGTTATAATAAAAAGTTTTAATTTGAAATCCTGTTAAGATTAATCGTACTCTTGTGCCCAAAAAAAGAAATGAGAAATACCCCTGTCCTCTAAGAGGGAGTTTAGAAAATGGTTTTAAATCAATCCTATATATGAAAGACTATGTCAAACCAATATTTAAAGATTTATTCAATAGAGTACAACCTAAGTTTATAAAATAATGTAATTAATGAGATATTTATGGTCACTATCGCCATGCATGTTTCCAACTTACGGCTAATACCTCTTACTTTCATGTCTTTAATAAGTCTAATGTGAGGAAAACAAAATACTATTTTCCTAACGCCTTCATACACAACTTGATTGATGCAGCTACAGGGCACGAGATGAACATCTTCATGGACGGTTATGTGGGGTATAACCAGATCAAGATGGACCCTACTGACGATGAGAAGACTGCTTTTTGAACACCTTTGGGAAAATTCATGTACACAGTTACGCCTTTTGATTTGAAGAATGCATGAGCCACCTATCAGAGGACCATGATGGCTATCTTCCACGACTTCTTTCATAAGATCGTGGAATTTTACATCGATGACCTCTTAATTAACTCCAAAAAGGATACTTATCACTTAGATGATTTGAAGAATGTGTTCACCCGGAGCAGAAAGTACAAGTTGAAAATGAACCCTCTCAAATGTGCGTTCGTGGTGACAAGTGAGAAGTTCCTCGAGTTTGTGGTGAACCTGCGAGGCGTTCAAATGGGATTCGACAAGCAATGGTCCATTCTTGATATGACAAGGCCAAAATCAGCGGAGGAGTTGAAGAGCTTCTTGGGGAAAGTCTCCTACTTGAGGAGGTTCGTGCTAGGGCTGGCCGAGGTGACGTATTCGCTAATGGAGCTGATGAGAAAAGGCTCCAAGTTTGTATGGGAACAAACACACCAGGACACCATGGATAAACTGAAAACACTTCTCAAATCCCCTCAGATGATGATCCCCCGAAGGCAGGTATCCGTTTACATATATATCTCATATCTATTGAACAGTCTATTGGAGCATTATTGGCCCAAGAAAGGGATGGTATAGATAAACTTGTATACTACTTGAGTAGGATTATACATGGGCTAGAGGCCAGATACACTAGCATCGAGAGGCATTTTTTCGCCAATGTATTTGTAGCATAAAAACTTAGGCAACACTTACTGTTATTTATAGTCCACATTATAACTAGATGTGATCCTAAAAAGGTTTTGCCTGCTTAAACTGTACTAATAGGCAGGGAAGCCCGATGGTTCTTAATCCTTTCAGAGTATGATATTAAATCCATAGTCCCTCAAGCTATTAAGAGCCAAGCTTATATAGACTTATTATCCATATTTACCTCTAGTACATTTGACCCACCCGTGGAGGAGCTTCCGGTCAATGATATTCTAGATAATTTTGTGGCGGACAGTCTGGACAAATGGAACATGGAGTTTTATGGTTCTTCATACAAAAATAAGGGAGGAGCAGGCGTCATTTTGAGAAAGAACGGGGATAAAATTTGACTATCCTTTAAGTTGGATTTTATGTGTTCGAACAATGAAGATGAATATAAAGCGCTTGTGCTGGGATTGATCGAAGCCCTTAAAAGGGGCATCTAGGTTCTCACAATAAAAGAGGCATGCGTCGTTTTGATGGCCCTTCAGTTGAAAACAAGGGAGGAGCATGAATCATTTTGAGAAAGAATGGGGAAGAAATTTGACTATCCTTTAAGTTGGATTTTATGTGTTCGAATAATGAAGATGAATATGAAGCACTGGTGCTGGAACTGATCGAAGCCCTTAAAAGAGGCATCCAGGTGCTCATAAATAAAGGGGACTCCAACTTGGTAGTTAAACAAGTGACTGGTGAGTTTTCTTTAAAGCACATGAGCTTAACACCCTATCGAATGATCAGACAGAGGTTACTCGGGAAAGTTGACGTGGTAAAGATCAAAAGTCTCCCTCGAACGATGAATTGGCATGCTGATGCTTATGCCACTATTGGCCGAAAGATTATTTTTTATGGAGAGTCAAAAGTAGTTTGAATCACCAAGAGGAAAACTCCCTCGACCATACTGGAGATGCTTCCCACAGATGATAACAATGATTAGAGGGGAAAAATAAGAAATAAATTGGAGACATGTGAAGGCTCACTCGAGTTTGGTTGACCTCGCGCAGTATTTCATCGCTAGGGGTAACTTATACTATAAAAATAAAGGAGGATGGATGTCTAGATATTTGGACCCCGAGGAGGCCAAGAGAAATTGAGTGAACTACATGAAGATATCTGTGAAACCACTAAGGCTCCCTTGTATAGAAGGATCCAACGGGCAGGTTATTTCTATCCTTTGATGAGGCAAGACGCCATGGTGGTATTGAGGGACCTTGATAAATCTCAATTATTTTAACAGGCGATGGAGTGCAACTTCACAGATAAACCTCAAGACTAGAGGCAACCATATATGGACATGATGGTGGATGGAGTAATGCCGACAGTAAAGGATGATGGTACAAGGCTAAAGAGGTGGGCACCCAGATATTATGTCCAAGAAGGGCAGTTGTACCGATGAGGTTGTCATCATAGGCCTTTGAGGTGCATCAGGGGGAAGAAGCCACCAGCCAATGAGCCAAGAAACCTTGGAAGAGCTAAAATTTAATATCAACTTATGACTTTGGGGTATTACTGGCCAGTGATGGAAAAAGACTCGACGGAGTTCGTTTGCAAATGCAAGGCTTGTCAGCTACACGAAAATATGATCCATAATCCTTCGGTGAACCTGCATTCTCTCTATGCCTTTCCCATTCCACACACGAGCATTCAATTTAGTAGGGACATTAAATTCCTCCTTATGAGGAAAGTTTTGAATACTTGTCCCTAGTGAATGTTTTACCAATTGGGCAGAAGACATAACACTAAAGATAGCCACAACAGGGGTAGTCGCTCAATTTATGAAGGAGTATATCATTTGCCATTTTGGCATCCCGAAGGTCTTCCTCTCAGATAATGACCTTCGGGAGGGTGCACACTGAAAACACTATCGCTGGAACCACTATGAAGGAAGCCTCAGGAGGGTGCACACTGAAAACACTAACGCTGGCAGAAGAACATCGAGTGAGCGAAGTATAGTAACTTTCTTATAGCCTGAAAGAAACTATTTCAGGCACCTCACCAACAGTTGGAACCACTAGCTAAACTTGCAAACCAGGGGCCTCGCCCATCACCACCGAACCAGCCACTATCCTTGCTTGCACAATCCCGTGCATAACACCTTCAACTTTTTGATCACACGCAACCGACTTCTCAACTTCAACTTAAAACGCAAGAAGTTATCAAGTAAGAGAAACATACAAAATTGCATACAAGTAAAATAAATTCCTACTGACGCGACCACAAATGTGTTCTAGTGCGCATTCTATCTAGGCTCAAGTACAAGCCCGTCGCTCACGTAATAATCCCAGTAAGACAGGGTATCAATCCTCAGGGAAATAGGACGTAAAGGCGTGACGACGTTGGAAAGACTGAGAATCCTAACTTGACTTTAAAAATGAAATAAAAATATGCTTTGAAATTTTTTACTACTAATTATACTAATAACAAATGAAATGTACCTAAACTAACTATGAAGCTGCAGTCTTAAACGAGAAGAGTAGGTTAGGATACAATCCTCCAACCCTAGTGCATTTACTGATGTTAAAACCAATTTTTGAATTGAAATAAAGGATTGAATACAGTCTTTATAAATCTCATGCATTATATATATGAGGTTCAACCCCGCATCATATATAATCAAAAGTAAGAAGTAAGCGGTGTCGAGATAGCTACATGCGCGTTGCATTCTTAAACATCCAGGTTACCTTGGGCAAATGAAATCAAAAGTCCTACAACGGTTGCTATCACCACACAACACAATTTGACCAATTATTTAATTCAAAACTTAATTTTATACATATATAAATGACATCGGGTTGGATTCATACATCCCAACCCTTGGAAACTTTGTCACACATGATTAGATTAAAGAAAAACACACTTTTTGAGAAATAAAACATCATATGTAATGGAAAGTGATAAAGAGAAATATGATGAATCAAACAAATAACAAATCTAAATAACCAATGAATATTTAAAGGACGAATGTTACTTGTATTGAAGAAAATTAAGAAACAAAATGCAATCCTTACAGTAATTTTTCTTTTGTCAAAGCTAGGATTTTTTGCTACAAAAACCCTCTACTCCTAATTAGAAAACTAAAATGTCAAATACCTACTATTGTGTGACAACCTAGCATAAATAGATCCGTAATTTCAAGAGATTGACCCACTTAAAAGTCTGAGAAAAAGAAAAAAAAATCGAGAAAATCTCAAGCGGTCTGTATCCTCCGACTGGGAGGTCCAAATCGTCCCGTTTTTTGAATCAAAAATCATTGCAAGGGCAGTCCGGATCATTTTTGAATAAAAGGTCCGGATCGCCCCTATTTTCCATATAGTGACCAAATTGCCTATACGGTCCAGATCCTTTTTGAATAAAAGGTCTGGATCGCCTATGAAATTCATTCAGGGATCTTCTTCTAATCTTTTCCAATCTTCAAATGCTCATAACTTTTCCACTATAGATCGAATTAAAGTGTTGTTTCTTCCAGTGTTCTTGTGATAAAAATATCTTCGCCTTTTCAAACACTTTCAGAGTATGGATGCAAAGTTACGAAACTGCCCTTCTAACTTTCCTTCTTTGATTTCTTTCGATGCTTTTCCAATTTGTTTCTTTCTCAATACTTTAAATCCCTGCCAAACTCATTAGAAATACACGAAACTAGATGTACATGTTAGAAGGAGTCATTAGCAAGTAAATGCGATAAATCAACTCATTTTAAATTACTCGAAATGATAAAAGTCGCTAAATTAAGGGGATAAATTCATAAGAATTTAAGCTTAATCAAACCCCCCTAACTTAGAACTTTGCGCGTCTCGAGAAATGTAAAAGAATTGAACTATGGTTCAACTCTCAAAATTTTCATTTTATTTGGATAGAGTACAACTTTAGCGGGAGAGCGATTGTATTTAGCATATACAACAAGACTTTAAACCCTTAGGTTACCCTAGTAGGATGAGTTTTGTCTCGTGAGGGTTTACAGTGAATATACCCAAAAAAATCGACTCAAAGCAAATTCAAAGTAATAAAAAAATTTACAATTTAAATTTCCTTGAAAATAATCACCACCAACACATATTCAAGAGTCTCAAATCTAGCGTGTGTGTGCGAAGCCCGAAATTTAACCGTGGATTTCCACCGATTGATCATTACGTCACTTTTCCTAAAATTCTCTTTGAATCACTCAAAAATGTGGATATTTTCTCTCGATGTGTGTGTTCACAGGATTAAATGCATTGGAACACGAATTCACACACACAAAATTGAAAAGACAAAAATTTATAGTGAAAAGATCTCATCATTGGATTACAGTTATAAGGAAACGGAAGCATCGCCTCTAATTCACACCATTTAAACTCTTATATTATCTTTTGTGCCTTAGCTCTCCATGAAGTAAGAAATTTCGTAATTTGGACTCGGTTAGGACTTCTCGGGTTTAAGGTGTATTGGGTAAGATGGAATTGGTTGGGAAATCTGGATTTGGAAAATATTCTTATGATGTCCGTTAGTGCTTTTTCGGGCATTTACTCAATTTTTTTATTTTTTTCTTACTATTTTTATTGAGAATTTTCTATCTTTGTTTCCCCTTTTTATCGCACCATTGGGACTAAAAGTTTTGGATTTCCAATTTTCTCAATTCCGGGCCATTTGGGTGTTTCCGGCTATCAAACGGACTTGGAAAATTTTTATTTGGCTCAAAATTGGTAGTAAAGGGTTAATTTTTCACGATATTTTCTGGCCAATATTTTTGGGTGACAAACGAGGGTCTACTTCAATGCCCAAATTACTAATTGCGTTACCATATGCATCTCGAGGTGAATTAAGTCTAGAGTTAATTTATCACGTATTTCGAGATAAAACATCACGCGTTTCTCGTAGCCGATTAAACAAAGGAATAGAGACCTTCAACGACTTATTTCAACACTAAAATGAACTTTGAGTTAACCATTAACTTGGATTGATTTACATTCTCACAAAAATAGATAGTCTCGAAATCTCACCGGGTTGGTTAATCTCCGCACTTATTTGTAAAGTCGTCAATTTTTTTTAATTTCCATCTTTGGTCAATTTTGGATTTGTGTAATTTATTTTTACAGTTTGAGACTTTAAACCGAATTTTAATGGTATTTTTGGAAATTTTAAATTCCAATTTTTGTTTATTTTGAAGAAATATATTTTGGGCTTTTTAAAACTTTTTCATTTTTTTTGGAATTTTTTTAAATTTTCAATTTTTTTTGGCATTTTAGAGATTTGTGAAGTTTTAGAAATACGCCCTCGTCACCCCCCCCCCCCCCCAACTAATACTTTTTCATTGTCCCAATCAATAGGACTAAAATCTAAATAAGGCAAAATAATAAGTGCGATAAACAAAACAAACAAATGGCGAAACTACGGACTTTTCTTATATAGACTAAGCCTTTGTACATCAAGCAAAAGGAAACACAAATATGCATAAAAACCAAGCCAAGGAACAACAACCGACAAAAACACTAAATAAAAGCTTCACTAGGGTGGTGGTTGGGATCTACCGGGAACGCTTGGGTCACAGGGATTATAGAAAAGCTCGGAGGGGGGCCACAAAAGGACAATTGATACATGTGATAAGATCGTCAGTTGGCCACCGTATGCCTCGTGTATTGAGTGAGGAACCCGTCAAATTTGGTTTCAAGGGTTGTGATGCGCGCATCAGTATCATTGTCAAGAAACTCAAAGTCCTAATCCTCCTTGTCCTCATTCGAACCTCCTTCTTTCTCTCCCATTTCCACATCGGCCTCCTCCTCCTTGATTCTCTCATCATCATCGGAGTCCTGATCTTTTCGAGCTGGTAAATTGCTCTTTGGCGCTCGCTCTTGTTTTGAGTGGCCGGCCCAAAAGGAGTTGGGAGGCAAAAAGAAATGATGAGTGGAATAATGAGGTAGACGGATAGAATAGAGTTAATGAGCCTCGCATACAAGAGAGGAGTATTGTCTTTTTCATCTAGCGCAGCAAAGATAATATCGCGGTATATTATGTGTGCAAGATTTATGCAGGAGGAGCGTTCAAAGAGGTGGTAAACGAGGGTGGCCTACCGGGGTCGCATATCGTAATCATTGGAGTTTTGCAATATATTAGCACAAGCGATTTGAAACACGAGCCTCACCTTCTCGCTCATCCGACCGACCCTAAAAACTCCCTTACCCCAGTCTTCATCGGTTGCTAGACGTTGGATGCAAATGGCTTTGTCGATGGGTGGAAAATCGTTAGGGTAGATGAAGTTGGTGGGATTTTGGACGTCTTTCTCGTCTAGCTTCTCGACATGTAGCCGTATAGAAAATGGGATGCGTTGGTTTCACACCCGTGCCTCGGCGACAAAATCGCTGGTGCGGACGAGGGTTCCATAGAACTCACGAACCTCGATCTCCCAAATGGCGTTGTGAGGCTCATGAAGATAGCGGCGCCAACCCTTTAGGGAAAAAAATTTGGTGACAGAATTGGGTAGCTCGCCCCAATTTATGGCTCTTTCAATTTGGTGTTTGAGCGTTTTCCCGAAGAACTCCTCGCACCACCTTACCTCTCGATCGGAACGGTAGTTGTTGGGTTGTTGCCAATGAACTCGATAGAGTTATACTTTTAGGGCCGGGCTTGGGCTACCATGGGATAAGATAGTGTGTGGTAAGGAGTGATTTAGAGTAGAAGGATGAGTAGGGCTTAGAATAAATGGTGTGGAAGAGATGAGGAGGAAGGGGGTGTATTTATAGGTGGGTATTGGGTGGGGAAAAGGGTGGATTTGGAGGGAAAAGTGATGGAGGGAAAAGGGGATGGATTTTGGGAGGGAATTGGTGGGGAAAAACGAAATGAAGGGAAGGTAGAGGAATGGGGGAAAGAGGGATCAACCTAGGGGATGAATGAAGAAAACCAGAGGGCGGTCTGGACCGGGTGCCATGGGGTGGTCCGGGTCATTGTATTTTTTATTTAATTTTCTCTGAAGACGATCTAGACAGGGTGCCCAGGGGCGGTCTGGATCGCTGCTGAAATTTTATCATAGTTCCCTTAACTTATTTTTTTCATCTCTTCTATCTTCTAAAGGCTCTCCCGCTTTGATAACAACTCAACCATGAACCCGATTTTTTGCTCAATCCTCGTTTCGAATCCCGATGCATCCTCACAATGTTGCTTCCTACCTTCTTAGTGTGCACCACACCTACTTATTGACCCTACCTTACTTATCATAACCGACACATTTATATTATACACAAGAATCACTCCATACATGTTGGAGATGTGATGACCTCTTAACTAGAGCTCAATTTACCCCGTAAATGGGTTCCGACAACCAAATGGTGTCGACATCTTCTATGCACGCCTCTAAATATGGCTTTAGGCACTGACCATTGACTATGTACATATTTCCCCCGATTTATCATCTAATTCCACTTCTCTGTGGGGGGAATACTCTCTACACAATAAATGGTCCAGTCCACCGAGATCGCAACTTACCCGAAAATAGATGAAGCCGAGAGTTATAGAGGAGCACTTTTGGCTCGGGAAGAAACCCCTTGTGTCGAATAATCTTGTCGTGTGTGAGTTTCATCCTTTCTTTGGATATCTTAGCATTTTCATACGCATCATTGTGTACCTCCTCTAACTAATTTAATTAAACATTGCGAGCTTCAGCGTCTTTATCCATGTCAAAATTTACCCTCTTAATGGCCCAATACGCCTTGTGTTATAGCTCGACGGGGAGATGGAAACGATTGACATACACAAAATGGAACGTGGACATTCTGAGTGACTTTTTATATGCGCTACTGTAGGCCCATATCGAATCATTCAATCAAAGGGACCAATCTTTCCGATTGGGATCGACGGTCTTCTCTAGGATTTTCTTAATTTCTCAATTCGTCAACTCAGCCTGTCCATTCGTTTGTGGGTGATAGGTCATTACAGTATGAATGACTCCATACTTCCTCATAAGCTTCTCAAATGTCCTGTTGCAAAAATGCATGCCATTATTACTAATTATCCCTTTCGGAGCACCGAAGCGAGAAAGTATGTGTTTCTGCAGGAAACGTATCACCACTTTATTGTCATTTGTCTTGGTAGCTATAGCTTCCACACATTTAGAAACGTAGTCTACCGTAACAAGGATGTATAGGTATCCAAAATACGGGGGGAAAGGGCCCATGAAATCAATACCCCAGCAGTCAAGGATCTCAATAATGAGTATCGGGGTTAATGGCATCATGTCTCGTAGGGTAATCGCCCCCATCCGTTGGCATCTATCGCATGATTTGCAATAATTTCTCACATCCCGGAACATGGTGGGCCAATATAAACCACTTTGGAGAATTTTAGCGGCTATCTTTTTCATTGAAAAATGGCCTCCAGATGCCTCCGAATGACATAATTGGATGACTTTGTGTATTTCATCATCTGGTATGCACCGTCGAATGATTTGGTCAGCTCAATATTTAAAAAGGAATGGATCATCATAGAAAAACATATGAGACCAAGTAATGAACCTCTTCTTATATTCCGTTCTCCACTCGGGAGAGACGGCTCCCATGATAAGATAATTGACTATATCTGCAAACCAGGGCAAGAAGGAGGTGGCAAAGAGTTGTTCATCCGCGAAATACTCATCTATGGGTATAGGATCGTTAAGTAAGTCAGACGAAAGCCGAGATAGATGATCGGCGATGACATTTTCTACCCCTTTTTTGTCTCTAATGGAGATATTAAACTCTTATAGGAGTAGGATCCACCTTATGAGGCACGACTTTGCATCTTTCTTTGCAAGAGGGTATTTTAAACCCGCGTTGTCGGTGAAACAAGTAATGGGTGAACCAATGAGGTAGGACCAAATTTATTTTAGATTAAATACGATCGCTAGCAATTCTTTCTCCGTAGTGGAGTAATTCAGTTGTGGTCCGATTAAAGTTCGGCTAGCGTAGTAGATGACATGGGCCTTCTTGTCTTTCTTTTGGCCCAAAACAACCCCTATCGTAAAATCACTCGCATCACACATGAGCTCGAATGGTAAGGACCAATCCAAGGCTTGCATGATGAGAGAGAAAACAAGCATGCTTTTGAATTTTTCAAAAGAACTTTGGCATGATTCATTCCACTCAAATGGGGTATCCTTCATAAGAAGGTTGCTTAAGGTTGTAGCGATGATGCTAAAGTCCTTAATGAACCTTCTATAAAACCCCGCATGGACAAACAAAGTGCGCATGTCTTTTCGCGATTTTAGTGGGGGTAGGTTAGCTATGACATATATCTTAGCTCTATCAACTTCTATTCCTTTGGATGAGACAATGTGGCTAAGAACTATTTCCTCAGTGACCATAAAATGGAATTTTTCCTGAAAAAGCTTGAATTTCCTTTTTAGATAAATGCGAAAGCCTAAGGAAGATGATGGTTCAATAAAATTAATCAAGTAATGAATTCACTTAAACCGATTAATTAATCAATGCAAGTCCTAGAATTTGCCTAAGTCATGATTATCAATATTTCAACAAAGTTAGGCGAAACCAAATTTTAACAATTGACTTGAATTAAACAAACTTTACCCAATATTTAATTTAGTCCCAAATTAAATCAGTGTGATAAATTAAACCGAATTTTATCTTGAATTATGCTACGCATGCGTTCTAAATAAATTATGCAAGCTAAAATAGAGCAATCACACTACGCCGCGATGTACGAGGAAAAACCCAAGACGGTAAAAAATCTCGGACGGCCCTAGCCACAAATCCACTAGATACGGAATTACAATTACAAGACAGATAGACTTACAACGACTGACTCGATCCCTCTCAAGCCTTGACGCTTCTTCTTGTAGACACCTCTTCCTAGAGGATAACCTCGGAACACCTCCGCAATCTCGGAATCCACCGATGGGGCTTTCTATGGTCACCGTCACCCGTACATGGAGCCTTTCTCCAAGTGGGTAGAGTCGCAACAAAAAGTCTTCTTCTTTGATGGATGTAGAAGCAAACCAAAACTTCTCTTCTTGAATTCGGTAGAGATAAACAGGTGCCGAACTCCAAGCAATTTGATATGTATATATGAACTTGGATAAACTCAATTGGGTGTAAACACTAGAGTGATGAAAATATTTTTCTCTAAAAAACTCACTCAAAACATGAACATTTTCCTAAACCATTTTTGCTCTCAAACTCTCTCTAAGAGATAAACTAAGTTGGAAAAGTTATGGAAATGTTAAATTGGAAAATGTCATTCCCGCACATATTAAAATCTGTAAAAGTTGGTTAAAAACCAAGTGGGGAAGTGGGTGCAAAACTGTCAAAAAACTGCCAAAAACTGTTCCCGCCTGGCCTCTCGTTCGAACGACATTTCGTTCGAACGAGATCTCGTTCGAACGAGACTTCTAACGACACACTAGTATGGACTTCGTTAGAATCTCGTTGGAAACCTCGTTAGAATGAACAATCTCGTTCGAACGACATTTCGAACGACAGA
Source organism: Sambucus nigra (assembly GCA_949130495.1). Lineage (NCBI taxonomy): Eukaryota > Viridiplantae > Streptophyta > Magnoliopsida > Dipsacales > Adoxaceae > Sambucus > Sambucus nigra. The sequence continues at coordinate 364,865,855 of OX422222.1, forward strand.
CCAATATAGGTTAGTGAGAACTCGTTGGCAAACTCGTTCGAACGAAACCTGGTTCGAACGAAAAACTCGTTCGAACGACATTTCGAACGACTTCCAGAAATTTTGTAAAATTCGATTTTGGCCCAGAAACTTTATATACTATAATTTAAAGTTCTAATTAAATTTTTCTGAAAATATAAAAACGCAGTTTTTATTAAACCTAACACCCAATAAACTTTGTTCCAAGCTCCTATATATATATAATTGCATTCATACCTTGGGAGCATGTAACTATGATTGATGATGTAGGAACGAGGCACGCAAATCGACACATTTAATGAAGCTTTATACTCTTTGCCGCTACGTCTTCAACACACACTTCATAGGCTTGAGAGTATTAAAATTACATACTATCCTATGAATAAATGTTTTTGTCCAGAATTGAGCCAAAACTATATATGGACTCAATTGTAAATTTGTGTCCTTACAAATCTCCCCCTTTGGCTATTCCGGGACAAAAACCAAACAAAAATCCTAAAGGGCCGTCAAGCTCACTAGACTCAAAACATAACCCACCCAAACTTGACTCAACCCAAGGATCAAACGCTTTGCCATTAAACAATGCCGCTTTAGAAGAAATCCTGCACACTTAAGCAAACTCATAAAATGCATAGGGAATATCAAAGTATCAAATGCAATTAATTAATTACTCCCCCTAAATTAATTCTCCCCTTTATTCCCTTTATCAAACACATGACCTACTTAGAAAGACGTCTCCCCCTAAGATAAATCTCCCCCAAACTAAGATATGATAATAATAGGATAAGATACCATTTCTCCCCGTATCATCATTCTCCCCCTTTTTGTTCAGGAATATGCAAAGGATAAAGAACTAATAAACGGCATGTTGAAGCTTAAAGTGATAAGACATGAAAGCATATGGGTAATAAAACCAAGGCAAAGACAAGCAAATATCATATATATATATAGAGAGATACACACATATAACACAAAATACAATAAGTTTGCACACTCGTATGGAAAAATTGTGTCATATGGAAACGGAAGTGTAGGGGTGGGAACTAACAACAATTAAATTTAGACCCAAACACTTAATAAACATTCACTGAGTTCTCGTTTGATTGCAAGCTTCATCACATTTCAATATACCCTCATGTGACAATATGAAGATTGAACTCAATGAACAAACATACACAATGCATACAAGCCTAGCATGATGATGATTCTACAAACCAAATAGAGTCATGACATTAAAGACAACTAGGATACACGGACATTGTGCAAACCGTTGATATACCATCCAATTTTCCCTCAATAAGCATATATATTCTTTTGTTTTTGAATGAATATATCAAACAAACATAGGCCTTGGCAATAGTTTTCTTTTTAATGCCAAATAGTATGTTTTTAGGCCTTTGGATCACGTATTTCTTTTAGATCCAATAAACGGTGGCTTACTATCGCAAAGGATTTAATTCATCCTTTCGGAGCCCTTCCCCGTGCACATTTGTATTTATCATGTTTTCATTTTTCACACAAATCTCACATGCAACGGATTTTGACATGCACTAGTCCTCCTAGGTCATAGATATGTAGATGACTAGATTGGTAGGAGAACAACTCAAAAAGCTCAAATATAACATGTGACATTAAGATTTCAAAAGAGCTCGTGCATGTGTGAAAAGAGGCATATAAAAATAGAATCCATTTAAACAACACAAAATCCAAGTACTCCATATAAAACATGGTAAAGAACATTTTAAGGATTGAAAATCTAAACCAAAACATCTAGCCACGTGGGAGCGTAAAAGATGGGATTCCAACACAAAATCTATGCCACATAAAGTGTGTCAAACTAAAATACACACAAAATAAAATCTTTTTGAGTTTTTAACATTTTTCACCAAAAATAAATATATATACTCAAAAAAAAAAATAAACAAAAATCATTTGTATTTTTCATTAAGCTTAAATGAAATAAATAAAACGAAAATGAGAAACAAAAATCTTTTTATATTTTTCAATTTATTCAAACACAAAATATAATACAAAAAGATAAACAAGTCATAATTTTTAGCATGTGATATGAAATAAGGTAATGACTAGAAAATGACGAAACAAGCATACATTTAGCATGTGAATATAACATGAAGTACAAAAGCTAAAGTATGCAAACACTAACACATTCATCCTTTAGATTTAGCAAGGGAGGAAGCATGTGAAAGTAAATGAGAATCAAAAACCCTATTTTGCAAAGCAACCAAGTCGGATTTCCTAACCCAAATTAATGAAGAATGACTATCTTGGCGTGTAGGAACTTTAACTACCGTGGTTACTTTACTATGGTATTTTCTAGGAATTCGTTTAAGATCAAAACAAAATTTCCTAAGATGACCTTGTCGACCACAATGTGTACATGTGAGAACATGTCGAAAATATTTACTTAAGGAGTGATCTTTAAATGTATTCCTAGAAGATTCTCCTAAAACATTTGTTTGGGCATTATGAGTAAATTCATTACAAGTATTGAAGCCTAAACCACAAGTGTCATTTTTAATTTGGACCGTTCCTAACATTTTATCTAGTTTTTCCGAACGACACTCCAAATCAAATTTGACATTACTAGAATCTTTTAATTTATTTTTCAATTCTACAATGTTAGATTCTAGTAAAACATTTCCCTCTTCAAAAGCAAGAAGCTCCTTTTTCAAGGATTCCATTAAACCCCTAAGGCTATCTCTTTCGCCTTCAACATATTCAAGCTTCTCTTGAAGAGTCCTCACATGTGTCCTAAGGTCTTCTATTAAAACATTTTCATCAATGACCTTGACACTTTCTCTTACACTAGCTTCTAACTTCAAATTAGCTCTTTTCAATTAAAAAGTTTCTTTATAAAGTTCTTGAAAAGCATTTTGAAGTTCACTCATATTAACCTCTTCTTCATTTTCACTCTCTCTTTCTTCTTCACTCTCACTATCATAAAAAACAAGAGAATCATGTACAATGACCTTGGAAGTGGCATGTGCTATCGTTTCATCAATCGATGAGTTCTCACTATCACTCACATGACTAGCCATAAAAGCCAAAAAAAATTTTTTGGTGGGGGAATCGGGCTTCTCTTACTTATCACTATCACTAAGGGTTGCATTATATGAAATGGGTCGCTTACCATCTTTCCTTAGTTTAGTGGGGCACTCATAAGCCTTATGGCCATAACCTTCACAACCAAAACACTTATTAGACTCGTCCCTATCTAAATTTTCATTACAAGGTTTAGGGATTTTCTCGGCTTTAGAAATCTTCTCGCTTTTATCATGTTTAGAAGTATCAAATTTCTTAAAATCATTTTTAAATTTATCTTTGTTAATTTTAAGAAATTTTCTAAATTTACGAGCAAACAAAGCCATGTCTTTCGAGTCACTATCACTCTCACTCTCTACTCCTTGTTTTACCTCTCTTCGGGCTTTTAAAGCAACGCCCTTCTCGATTTTCTTTTCAGTTTTAGAGGGAAACATATCTAGTTCATAGGTTTGTAAATCACCTACAAGCTCTTCTAATTTCGTAGAGGCTAAAGTGGGTAAAGAATTTAAAACGGTCACCTTTGGAATAAATCTATCGGGTATGGACCTTAAAATTTTCTTTACAACACGGTCGTCAGGTATTTTCTCTCCCAAGTTAAAAGATGAATTAACAATATCAGAAAGTCTAGCATAGAATTCATGAAAAGTTTCTTTTTCATTCATTTTGATAGTTTCAAATTGAGTGGTGAGGTTTTGGAGTTTTGAAGCTTTAACGACACTAGTTCCTTCATGAGTTAATCGTAAAATATCCCAAGCTTCTTTAGCGGTTTCACACGTCATAATACGACAGAATTCATCCGGTGTGACAGCGCTAAATAAAGCATTTAAACCACGGGAATTGAAATTAGCAAGTTTAAACTCATTTTCAGTCCATCTATCGGCGGGTTTGATAACACGTTCATTTTCAACTAAATAAGTTGGCGGGGACCACCCGTTAACAACAGACATCCAAACACGTTCGTCGATAGATTTTAGTGCCGATCTCATACGCGCTTTCCAATACGCGTAGTTTGAACCATCGAAAATAGGAAATTTTGAAAATGGGGAAAAATCCATTTTACCCAAAAATTATTTAAAAGATCGTTAACGAAATAATTTATCGCTTTGGCTCTGATACCAATTTGAAAAAGCTTGAATTTCCTTTTTAGATAAATGCAGAAGCGTAAGGAAGATGATGGTTCAATAAAATTAATCAAGTAATGAATTCACTTAAACCGATTCATTAATCAATGCAAGTCCTAGAATTTGCCTAAGTCATGATTATCAATATTTCAACAAAGTTAGGCGAAACCAAATTTTAACAATTGACTTGAATTAAACAAACTTTACCCAATATTTAATTTAGTCCCAAATTAAATGAGTGTGATAAATTAAAATGAATTTTATCTTGAATTATGCTACGCATGCGTTCTAAATAAATTATGCAAGATAAAATAGACCAATCACACTACGTCGCGATGTACGAGGAAAAACCCAAGACGGAAAAAAACCTCGGACGGCCCTAGCCACAAATCCACTAGATACGGAATTACAATTACAAGACAGATAGACTTACAACGACTGACTCGATCCCTCTCAAGCCTTGACGCTTCTTCTTGTAGACACCTCTTCCTAGCGGATAACCTCGGAACACCACCGCAATCTCGAAATCCACCAATGGGGCTTTTTATGGTCACCGTCACCCGTACATGGAGCCTTTCTCCAAGTGGGTAGAGTCACCACAAAAAGTCTTCTTCTTTGATGGATGTAGAATCAAACCAAAACTTCTCTTCTTGAATTCGATAGAGATAAACAGGTGCCAAACTCCAAGCAATTTGATATGTATATATGAACTTGGATAAAATCAATTGGGTGTAAACACTAGAGTGATGAAAATATTTTTCTCTAAAAAACTCACTCAAAACATGAACATTTTCCTAAACCATTTTTGCTCTCAAACTCTCTCTAAGAGATAAACTAAGTTGGAAAAGTTATGGAAATGTTAAATTGGAAAATGTCATTCCCGCACATATTAAAATCTGTAAAAGTTGGTTAAAAACCAAGTGGGGAAGTGGGTGCAAAACTACCAAAAAACTGCCAAAAACTGTTCCCGCCTGGCCTCTCGTTCGAACGAGACTTCTAACGACACACCAGTATGGACTTCGTTAGAATCTCGTTGGAAACCTCGTTAGAACGAACAATCTCGTTCGAACGACATTTCGAACGACAGACCAATATTGGTTAGTGAGAACTCATTGGCAAACTCGTTCGAACGAAACCTGGTTCGAACGAAAAACTCATTCGAACGACATTTCGAACGACTTCCAGAAATTTTGTAAAATTCGATTTTGGCCCAGAAACTTTATATACTATAATTTAAAGTTCTAATTAAATTTTTCTGAAAAGATAAAAACGCAGTTTATATTAAACCTAACACTCAATAAACTTTGTTCCAAGCTCCTATATATATATAATTGCATTCATACCTTGGGAGCATAGAACTATGATTGATGATGTAGGAACGAGGCATGCAAACCGGCACATTTGATGAAGATTTATACTCTTTGCCGCTACGTCTTCAACACACACTTCATAGGCTTGAGAGTATTACAATTACATACTATCCTATGAATAAATGTTTTTGTCCTGAATTGAGCCAAAACTATATATGGACTCAATTGGAAATTTGTGTCCTTACATTTCCCAATTCAACACTAATTTCTTCTCCACTCACCGGGCAAGGAATTTCTCCAAATTTTCTAAACAAAGATCGAAAAAGGTGCCAAAAACACTAAAGTCGTCCATGAACACTTCAAGTCCTCTCTTAATCATGTCGATGAAGAGACTTAACATGCACTTTTGAAAGGTCGTGGGTGCATTACATAAGTTGAATGGCATACGTTTGTACGCAAACATACCAAAGGGACAAGTAAAAATCATCTTTTCCTGGTCAAGTACATCTACCTCAATTTGGTTATATCCAGAATATCCATCTAGGAAGAAATAATAAGTGTGGCCTGCTACTCTCTCTAGCATCTGATCAATAAATGGCACGGGGAAATAATCTTGCCTAGTTCCCGCATTGAGTTTCTGGTAATCAATGCAAATGAGCCACCCGATGGTGGTAGGTTGGTGAACTATCTCTCCCTTAGCATTTTCAATCACTGTCATGCCCGACTTCTTCGGGACAACATGAATGTGGATCATCCACTTGCTATTCGAGAATGGGTTGATGATCCCGACATCCAATAATTTAATGATTTCATCCCTTACCACTTCCTTCATGGTAGGGTTCAACCTTCTTTGAATTTCCCTCGAGGTTTTCACATCCTCCTCGAGGTGGATTTTGTGGGTACAAATCAAAGGACTTATCCCCTTCAAATCACCAATGCACTAACCAAAAGCACTTTGGTGCTTTCTCAAATTTTTTAGTAATTTACACTCCTACTCTTCGTCTAGGCTAGACGAGAGAACAACATGAAATGTCTAATTCTCCTAGACAAGCATATTTAACATTGGAGGGTAGTTTCTTTAATTCGAGGATAGAGAATTTTTTAGTAGAGGGAGCAATGCGTGATTCCCTTGACGGTAGCTCCTCGAATCAAGAAACCCAACTCATATCTCTCACATCCTCATCCAACGCTCTCTCATCTAGAATTTCCCTCAACTCCTCTACTTCCTTTTCAAAGTCGATGTATGCTCCCTCACTCTCATTACTCGACACCAGGGAAGCTTCTAGCACATCTCCATAAAAGTTTTCCTTTATGTACTCTTCTGCGATCTCATCAATAAGTCTTATCGCGTGAAGATCATCTTCTTCCCTTGTATGTTTGGCTATGTTGAAGATGTTAGTCTCTAAATTCATGTTCCCAAAAGTGAGTTGCATCTACCCATTTAGAGTATTAATCAGTGAGTTAGCCATAGCTAAGAATGGGCGCCCTAGAATGATGGGAATATGATTACTCGAGGTGAAGGAGGTCTCTGTGTCCCAAATGACAAAATCTACAGGGAAGTAGAAGGTGTCAACTTGGACTATCAAGTACTCGAAAATACCCCTAGGTATCTTCACGGCTCGATCCACCAATTGGAGAGTGATATTTATGGGCTTGAGGTCACCCAGATCAAGTTGCCTATAAATGGAATAAGGTAGGATATTGACACTCACCCCCAAATCGAGTAAGGATTTTTCAATTCTATTCTCTCCAATGATGTAGGAAATGGTGGGTGCATCGGGATGTTTAAATTTCGATGGGAGATTATTGAGTACAACAGAGCTCACATTTTGTGCTAGAAATACATTATTCTTTACCTTCATCCACCTATTTACTATCAATAAATATGTAATGACTTTTGCATAAGATGGAATTTGCTTGATGGCATCGAGGAAAGGTAAGTTTAACTTTACTTGCTTTAGGACTTTTAGCACCTCATCGCAGGGATTTTGTTTTGGGGAAGGAACGAGACGTTGAGGATATGGCACTACAGAGGGTATTTTTACAACTATCTCGGGATCACTAATGTCTTCACTATCACTCTCTTTTAAGGGGGCATCTTCGACCTCTTTCGTGTCGGGCAAAATCTCCTTGTCTTTTGATGTATCGTTTGAGGGAGGTGACAAATCAATGACTCTCCCACTACATAGAGTGGTTACAGCTTGACATTTCTCCTGATGTTCTATGGAGGTGGATCTAACATTAGTTTAACCTTGGTGAGGTCTTTGGCCCTGGGTAGGAAACTTGCCCATCTCTTAGATACTCAACGAATATTGTAACTTTGAGATGTTCGCATTTATGTTGGCAAGCATGCAATCATATCTAGCCTTGGTTACACTTTGGGAGTTGATAAATTGTGTATTGTATCTTCGAGAGTCCTCCGCGGTGGATCTATATATGGAGCCGGTGGTGGTGGTGCTTGCTAAAATTGAGGAGGGGGTGGAGGTAGGGCAACCTATGAATTTGGATTCAACGAAACTTGTTATTACCCGTAGCTAAAACGAGGATGGTTTCTCTACGAAGGGTTGTACGTGTTCGCATGCGGGGAATTAAAGTTTTACTTAAACCCCCTATAGCTTCCACCTACTTGGTATGCATAGCCTTGTAGGCGGGAATATTCGAGAATGCCTTTTTGGAATGGCCCACCTCACAGATAGTGCACACCTTTTCTTTTGACAACACAGCTGGATCCGAAAATTTCTCTTAATCGGACTTCAAGTAGATCTTTCACACCTCTCTCAAACTTATCAAATCAATGGTCTATTAAAGTATTACTATCTTGTTGGTATAGATCGGATGCAGTTGGAGTGGTAGATACTTTTCTAGGCCGGGTTTGGTCATTAGGGTCAGATATGTCCCATGCTTGATTTGTCTCAGTGACATACTTAAGATGGGCCTCAACATCACTAGCATCTAATTCCATGAATGGTCTTTCGCACATGGTTTGCACAAGTTGTTTAGTCACTACTGTTAGCCCATGATGGACGAAAAAGATTAGGTGATGTTTTTCGAATCCATGATGGGGGAAAGTGTTAAGAAATTCTTGAAAGCGTTCCAAACACTTATCGAAAGACTCATTTTCTTATTGTCGGAAATCTTGAATTTGAGTCTTAACAGAGTTGGTTTTGTGTTGTGGATAGAACTTTTAGATAAATTTCGATTGCATATCCTTCCAAAACATAATGGAGTTCGGGGGTAGAGACCACAACCAGGTCTTAGCTTTATCCTTTAAGGGAAAAGGGAAAAACTTCAGGTGAACGACATCTTGTGTGCAAGTTTTATCACTAAATGTCTCGCACGCCTCTTCGAACTCTCGTATGTGAAGGTATGGTTTCTCCGAATCCACGTCGTGGAAAGTAGGGAGAATCTGTATCATCCCATTGCAAAAGTGGAACTAACCGGCATTATATGGGAGTAAAATGCAACTAGGGGTGATAGTTCGCTCGGGAAAAATGAGTTCTTTCACGGGACGATATGGTGGATTTCCCTCCCCAGTACTGAAACTAGCGACGTCTAACATTGTTCTCTCTCCAATTGAATCAGAATCCTCACTCAGTGTCCTAGAAGTGTGACTCAAGGAGTGACTTAAAGTGTGACTGGCAATAGATTGTGCAGGTGTAGGAGGTGGAACCCATAATTATGGAACGCAAGGGGTGTAGGGGATGTGAGGATTATACTCAATGATTGGATTTTCGTGAATTCTGGTTGGAGTATTTTGAGAGTTTGTTCAGGATTTTGCATCAACAGGCTTTTGAGAGATAATTTCTTTTTTTATATTTATTATTATTATTATTATTATTATTTTGTCAAAGTTTTAGATTGACTCGATCTAACCTAAGTCTACCTAAATCCATGGCAACGGCACCAAAAACTTGATGCGACCACAAATGTGTTCTACTGTGCGTGTTATCTAGGCTCAAGTGCAAGCCTATCGCTCAAGTAATAATCTTGGTAAGATGGGGTATCGATCCTCAGCGAAACAGGACATAAAGATGTGATGACATTGGAAAGACAGAGAATCCTAACTTGACTCTAAAAATGGAATAATAATGTGCTTTGAAAATGGAGAATAACTACAAACTAAAAGTAAAGTAAATTTTGACTACTAATTAACTAAGAACAAATGAAATATACCTAAACTAACTACGAAGCTACACTCTTAAAGGAGAAGAGTAAGTTAGGATACAATCCTCCAACCCTAGTGCATTTACTGATGTTAAAACCAATTTTCGAATTGAAATAAAGGATTAAATACAGTCTTTATAAATTTCAAGCATTATATATATGAGCTTCAAGCCCGCATCATACATAATCAAAAGAAAGAATAAAGCGGTGTCGATATAGCTACACGCGCGTTGCATTCTTTAGCATCCCGATTTCCTAGGGCAAACGGGATCAAAAGTCCTATAATAGTTGTGATCACCACACAACACGATTTGACCAATTATTTAATTTTAAACTTAACTTTGTAGACATGTAAATGACACCGGGTTGGATTAATGCACCCAACCCTTAGAAACTTAGCCGAACATGATTATATTAAAGAAAAACGCACTATTTGAGAAATAAAACATCATATATGATGGAAAGTGATAAAGAGAAATGTGTTGAATAAAAAAAATAACAACTTTAATGAACTAATGAAGAATTAAAGGAAGAATGTTACTTGTATTGAAGAAAATTCAGAAACAAAATGCAATCCTTACAAAAATTTCGCTTCTTGTCAAAATTACGATTTGTTCGCTACAAAAACCCTTTACTCCTAATTAGAAAACTAAAATGTCGAACCCCTACTATTGTGCAACAACCTAGCATAAATAAGTCCAGAATTTTCAAGAGATTGACGAACATAAAACTCTGAGAAAAAGAAAAGAAAATTCGAGAAAATCCCAAGCGGTCCGAATCCTCGGGCTCGGCGGTTCGGATCGCCCCCTTTTTTGAATCAGAGATCTTTGCGAGGGCGGTCCGGATCCTTTTTAAATAAAAGGTCTGTATCTCCCCTGCTTTCCATACAAGGGCCAAATTGCCTATACGGTCCGGATCCTTTTTTAATAAAAGTTACGGATCTCCTATGAAATTCAATCAGAGATCTTTCTTTTTACCCGGTCCGTATCCTTTTTGAATAAAAGGTCTGGGTCGCCTAGAAAATTCATTCAGGGATCTTCTTCTAAACTTTTCTCATCTTCAAATGCTCATAACTTTTCCACCGTAGCTCGAATTTTAGTGCCACTTCTTCCAGTGTTCTTGTGATGAAAATATCTTGAACTTTCCAATTGGCTACACTTCGGAATATGGTTGCAAAGTTACAAAACTTCCCTTCTGACTTTTCTTCTTTGATTTTTTTTATGCTTTTCGAATTTCTTTCTTTCTCAATACTTTAAATACCTGCAAAACTCATGAGAAATACACAAAATTAGAATTACTTGTTAGAAGGAGTGATTAGCAAGGAAATGCGATAAATTAACTCATTTTACATTACTCGAAATGATAAAGTCCCTAAATTAAGGGGATAAATTTTAAAGAATTTAAGCCTAATCACCTACATTACTAGGCCCGCTTGACCCTCGGTTAAGGAAGATTTAAAGTCCAATATAACTTGGCTTGCCTGACCCTCAGTTATAGAATATTTATAGTCCAATATAACTTGACCTGCCCGACTCTCGGTTATGGTAGATTTAGAGTCCAATATAACTTGGCCTGCCTGAACCTCGGTTATGGGAGATTTAAATTCCAATATAACTTGGCCCGCCTAACCCTTGATTATGGGAGATTTAAATTCCAATATAACTTGGCCCACGTGACCCTTAGTTATGCGAGATCTCAAGTCCAATATAACCTGGCCCGTTGGACCCTCGGTTATGGGAGATTTAAAGTCCTACATTAATAGGCACACCTAACCCTCTCTCGTGGGAGATTAAAATACCTATTTACTAGGCAATTCTAATAACATTTAAATGTAGGAGTTACATAAAATAACAGCATACCTTTGTCTGTTGATCATCGGCGAATTTCTGGGTGACCATTTTCACTAAATCTTCCTCCTCATGAAAACCTTCGAGAGCTACCAAAGGATGCTTCTCTGAGGGAATAACAAAATCACCTCCAACTTTAGCAACTTCTTCTTTCATAACTCCTAGCTAACCAATAGAAAAAACTTATGCTCCCTCTGGATTGAGGATTGAAGGCCCAAAAAGAGTAACCAAGAACTGGTCATTCGAGGGAGGAGGGGCCAACGTGGCCATTTGCTCGGGGAGTGAAACCTGTGAAGACCAACAGAGAACGAGATGGGAGCAATAAGAATATGGAAAACGCAGTTCATAAAGAAAAGGAAATTTTTTTACCATAACAGATGGTACAACAATAATGGGGGACTTTTTAATGCTGGAAAAAATTACACATTCATCATGAACGCCGTCTTTGAGACTAGCCTATTTTCACAAGAAGGTAGAGTCAGGAGAATATCCACTACTAGACTGAACATAACATATAGATTTATCTTCCCATAGAGGGAATTTGTATTTACCTGCAAGGTTATATGGGCATCTATCTCCTTTGGCATAACTTCCTCCGAGACAGGAAAAACTCCAGTTGCCTCCACCAATGGACCCTTGAGATCACCACTAACTTCAGTATCGTCATGAAAGTCACCTCGTACATCAACCTGAAGATGGGAAACAGGAGTCAATATTATAAGGAAAAATGAGGAAAAATTAGAAGTAAAAAAGGGAAAAAAATAGACACACCTCTTCCTCAAGAACATCCTCCAAAACTTCACAATCATGAGGTGGCAAAATTAGGCTTGGAGGAAGAAACCATCATTCGCAACCTACGCCCTCAACGAAGGGGAGAGTCCTCTTCCTCTTCTTCTTCCTCCTCCTCCTCCTCCTCCTCCTCTTCCTTATCTTCTTCTTTTTTCTCCTCCTATTCATCATCATCACCTAACACATCTTCATCAATAGCTACCTCTTTATAATGGTTCTCATAACTTGTCTTACATGTCTCCTCCAAAACAATTTTAATAGGTTTAGTCAACTTTCTTTTCCTGCTACCTTCAGAAGTTAGGGGAGCATAGGAAAACCCGTGAGAGTCCATCTGGGCTGGCATAACATCCATATCTTCCTTAGAAAAGTTCTCCCAAGTATGTTGAAGTTGCTCAAACATCTGGTTAACTTCATGAATAGACTTAGAATCAAGATTCAAGTTTGGCAAGACTTCTTGAGTAATCTTGAGCTTTTCCTTGGGTGCTTTTCTAGTGCCCCTCATAGCTGCCCTGATATACCAAAATACACCCTCGGCGAAGACGAGGTTACCCTCCTCCAAGAAGAGTGTCCAACCTGACCACAGTTCCATTGGAGGAAGGTTCGATCATGCCGACACCTCACCCTAGACCAGACGACCGTATAAGGGGCTGACCTCGCAGCATGGACCAGACGACCCTATAAGGGGCCGACCCCGCATCATGGTCCATACAACCCTATAAAAGGTCGACCCTTCATCATTAGTCAGACGACCCTAAGGGGGGAGGATAGTACAAATCCCGCATCTAACAAGACCCAATGCCAGCATGAACTTTAGCCTCGGCCCGACATCATAGGCCGAGGGTGACATCATCACAACGCGTGATTTAGTAGACGCATGGCACAACGCGCGTGGGACTCATATAACACGTGGACTAGACCGTTATAATAATATCATCCCCTCACGTGAGGGAATATTATGTCATCATTAATCACAAGTGGCACATTTAGGTGTCAGTAGAGAATTGGCTAGATATTTATTCACATGCTCAATGCATGCTTGGGGGTACACTACACCACCCAAGCCTTATATATATTTTTCATCTTCAACCTTATAGAGGTATTGATAATTAAAACCATAGCTATAACTCTGCTTATACACACAATAGAGAAAGAGTGAGATTATGAGAATTGTATCCAACGCCATTAGTGCCCTTATTTAGTGGATCACACACTCACAGTGGATATAGGCCTGATTGGATGAACCACTATACATCATTATTTTCATTCTTCTTATACTCACCCCCTTCTATATACTTATAAACATATATAACTCTATTACTACCATGGTTATTAATGTTTGATCTTTCCACCTCTTATCTGGTGGTGCTGAATCTTAGCATCATCATTCCCCAATATAAAAAGCATGAGGGGTGTCACCCCCTTCGACTTAACTTGAGGGACCAGGGGCAATAGCAACTGGTTTAACTAAAACTGACGACTGAGCCCCCTTTTCTTTTTTACTATAGCTTGATCCATAAGGGCCAAGGGATGCAGCTTAGAAGGGATGGAACTGTTACTGGTAATGAGAGAGAATAGGTAACTAAAGGTAGTGATGCTTCTCAATCCTAGATCCGTTGGAGGAAATCTTTCAACATCGGGGTAGCGGAGTTCTTTGAGAAGATTACTCTGAAAACGACCTATGTGATTTTTGCCAAATTACCATTAAATACGTAGTACATCTGCCCCCTCGGGATTTCTTGCTCAGGATAACAGGGTTGGTAGCATAATTCGAGCAAAGGTTAATAACGATCGAGGTTAGAAAGTTTCTACAGGTGAAAGAAAAGTTGGCAGGAATATTGCGAGCGAAGTGACTCAGCATAGGGTAACCTTGGTCATAACCAAACTACATGACCACTCGATTTGGGAAGTAGATTGAAAAAAAGGAAGACCACTCGGTGTATGAAAGCATGTAGGAAGGTATTAACAACAAAGGACGTTTCGTAGGAAAATTCCAGGACAAGGATTCCTCAATGGGGGTAACAGGATGTTCCTCGTCCGTAAAAAAAGTGGTTTGTAAAAAATTGATCCACCCCAACATAAGGGAAAGGGACAAACTTCTCAACTTTATCGACTAAAGATACAACGGGCTTCTGGGAACTTTTATGGTTCCAACAATAGATTCGGGGAACCTTTATAGGATGAGATCTATGGAAATTACCATCCGAGGCATACTATGGGAAATGGGCATAGAGAAAGGCCATCAACAACACATGATTGGCATAGTTTGAGACATCAAACCTGCCAATGCTTCAGGAAGAATCAGCTTGAACACGATCCAACCATGTGTACAATGAACCCAGGGTGATTAAAGCTAAAGGAAGTTTGATGCCATTGGACATGCGAACAACCATGTTGATTAAATCCTTCCCATGGCAGTCATGGGGCTTATCGGGAAGAAATATCTTCGACAGGATGACCTAAATGTAGCCCGCCTGTTCAATCTTTAAACCAAAGATTTTTCCAGTAGGGGGATACTCAAACACTTACTTCCCTTTTAGATTCTTTTTATTCACCTCACGGGCCTTGATCACACCCTTGTCCTCAATAAAGTAGAACTAGAGAATCACCTTCGAATAGGTGCACTTATTATAAGTCACTATGAAATCCTTTTATACTGCCTCTAGATCTACCCGCATTGATTTGTCAACGCTTGAGACGCCCTCCTCGAAGAAGGTATCAATGATGACCCTTTCTAGAAGCTCATTGACGTCCACAAGAGTGATGGTAAACTCACCCCAGGAATTAAAAAACACGTGTAATTAATGGCTCCATCGAGACACAAGTAACTGAAGGGTGTTATTGTTCGTTTCAAGGGTGAGGTCACCCAACCAGGTGGTGGAAGTTAAGCCAACTAAGGATAACTGCATAGGTTATTTGGTATGAATGTATTTAGTCCAGGGACCTTGACCTTGACAAGTGCCTGAGGTGGAATCAAACTCCACCTTTGAAAAAGGATAATTGCCTTGCTCGATACGAAAGAGAGTTACAATGATAGTGGGGATGGCAAAGTCTTCGTCATTATCGCTCTCCTCCATCAGTAAATTTTTCAGCTCCATTAGCACAAGGTCACCCAAAATATGCTCCGCTAGTGTCCAGAAATGGTCGGACTCACCAAAATAAGGCGCATGACGGTAGCGTGCCCACTTATTTTGGCGTCCTTGGGTGCGGAGGGAAATGCCCCCTATGGAAGGAGTTCTCTTCACTATAGGTGATATGGACAAAGAAAAAAAAAAGGGAAGAAGAGTGAACAATTAAGGTTTAGAACGAAGACTGAAGGCAAACACTGAAATATCTAACTTAAAGAAGACTATTGCAAATGAACCCAAGGGTGAAGGTTTGGAAAATGCTAAGTATGCCTTTTTATAGGGGCAATATGAGACCCAACAGGCGACAGAACAATAGTACCTTGGGAAACGTGCTGACGATCGAGTTGTTCCATGTAGCCCCATATAGCCTGCACGCTTGCATAGAGGCATGCGTTAAAGAGCCACTATGATGATTTTTCAAGAAGCAACATGCGAATAACCCTTACTTGAGGAAAATGCGTTAGCCCCAAATATGTCACATGTAAAGCGCAGATGACCAAGCGACAACCTCATTATATATGATACGACCAGAGTAATAATGAGGCATGCCTAGAGTTTTTTTAACTTGGGGGAGATTAAGCGCTTTGGGGGAAATTTGAAAATCTATTCACTTCCCCCCAAGGCAACTTTCACATGCAATCATAATGTTCCGTCAAGAAACGACGCTATCAAAAACACCCCAAGGCATTTTAAAGATGAAGTATTTCAAAAGCAGGAATAGATAAGCCCCTCACACACACTTATATTTATTGAATAACTTGATACTTATTATGATGTGATTATGTGCTTATGGATATTGCCTCTCCTTGCAGAAAGGTTTGAAGAGGAACCAGGTATTTCATATAAATATTTCTTTATGCAATAAACAAATATCACTACGAAGGGGTAAATGTAGGAGTGTGTCCTCAGCAAAGGTTGATTAGCTGGGTTGATGTTGTACTTAGCCACTAAAAAGTAAGACAGAAACCTCTCAAAGGACTTCCCACGAAGACCCTCCATAAACACTCCTCAAAGGACTACTTTAGAAGACCAAAGTTATTCGAATGACACTATTTTGTAATAAGAAGCAGAATGTATAGCATCTTGTACTTTATTTATTGAACTACTTTGTAATATGGGTGAGGTTATTCGGCAACCTCGAGGACCATGCCTTGTAGGGCATGGGCTATTTCACATGATATATCAAATGACCTCTTCTTGGGAACCTTGCCGGGACATGGTTTAGAGGATTTAGAGAAAGGCAATGTTGGGAAAGCAATAAATGAACTTCTTCGCACACTTGGGAAAAAATTCACTGAGCACAAATAGTTTACTGAGCTACTTATAGCCAAGTTACAATGACTTCAACCTATTTGGAGGAACTTCATAAAGGAACCCCTATCTTTAATCTTTTTCCTAAGGGATAGGTCCTGGCCAATAAACATCATACCTCGTGATCGAGCTACCCTCAGTCGAGTAACCTCAAAACCATACACCATCTCTTTGGTTGATGTGACCAAACGTCTAGTGGGTGTCACTGTTCACCTACTTTATGACATCATAATGTCTGGCATTTAGGGACTGAAAGTTACGGCACTCAAGTGAGTTTATCCTTAGGATGTTAGGATTAGTTTTCCAGATCTGATTTTATAGCAGTTTTGAGGTAAGCCTTTGAGCTGCCACATCACATCCTCATTAATGCCATCATGATTCTAACTGGTTGAACAGTTTCCCACCAAAAAATAATATCCCATGCATTTAATACAAGACCTTCGACATTAACTCTATGGTACTTTAGAATTTAATGTCGGTTAATCACATTTAATTCCAGCAAGGTTACTTGATTAACCTTGCCTGTATATAAATAAACCAACTAAATAGTTTACACAAACAACAATATTGATCTAGAATTGCTATTGGATTTCCCTCATACACGAGAGATTGTATGAGAAAATTGATTGTCTAAACATTTTCCCTGTACCCATTAATCTCCCCATTTTTGAGAACTAACTGAGTTTGAGGTTCCTTCATTTCCTTTATTATGACAAGAGTGCTTGATCTTTATCCCTCCGACCAATTCACTTACTGGTCCCATTTATTTAATGTATTTATAGTGCATTTATGACATAAAGATCTCATTTAATACTATCTTGAGTGTTGAATATTATTGTCTCTCTCGCCCTCATTTATTAACATTATTAAGCACTATCTTGAGCATTTATCCCAATCTTGATAAGGGGTTACACCTCGCTTGATACTAACTATATTCCAAGAACCCACATCTTACAATATTCATTTCATAAATGAATCCACAAAGAAGGAATCCTCAAAAGAAATATAATGAGACAGGAAAAATAACTTTATAATACAACCCGTTTGTATTAGAAAGGATGATTTACTACCCCAAATTAAGTGAAATATTATGGCAGCTACTTTGAGAGACGAAATTACTCATGCAGATTAATATCTGGATTATGATTTCTCCTTTTACATGACTAGCGAATAGTCTTAGTTATCGAATATAACAAAGTACCAAGGAGGGAAAATTATGTTTGGTAATGGATATTTGTCTCAAATCATAACAAGGGCACCATAAAAAAGGAAAAGTTTCCAGATTTGGAGGATGTACTTGTAGTTCAAGATAAAAAAATCCAATCTTTTGAACATAACTCAGTTTTGTGACAATGAATACACTGGAACCTTTTCAAAAATTAATTCTAAACTTTTTGATAAAAATGAAAGTTCTATTCTAGTAGAAAAATATACAAGGATAACTTCTACACTGTTATTCTTAAATCTATGTCTCTAACTTGTCAAAGGACTAAAATAAAAGACTTGGATTCATGGAACAATTCGCTTGATCACTTAATATTTGACAATTTAAAATGCCTGTCTAGCTAAGAACTTTTTTAGGTTTGTGCATACTACAAAGTTTGGAAAATAACTTTTGCAAACCTTGTCAAGATGGAAAAATAACATGTTCCTCACATAACAAACTTAATGATATTATAACCACCAAACTCATATAACTTCTACATATGGACCTAATCGATCCTTTAAAAAATACAAGTATATGTGGAAACAGTTACATTCTCATAATAATTGATGACTATAGCATATATACCTAGGTTGATTTCAAGAAATGGAAATCAAAAACATTTGTTGAATCCATGGAAATCTCTAAAAAATGAAAAAAATACCCAGGTACATTACAAAAGAAGTGATAGTGTGGGGAGTTTAAATAGACATTAATACTAGAATAATGTGTTGAAAAAGGTTACAATCATGACTTTAGTGCACTAAAAACTCTACTGCAAAATGGTATTGTTGAACACTAAACATTACCATACAAGAAATGGCTAGGATTACAGTTTATGCAAAGAACCTTCCTAAGTATTTTTGGACGGAGGTGATTATAATTGTGTTCCATTTAATAAATAGGATATACTTACGTAGAAATTACAAAATGACACCTTAGAAAATATTGTTCAATATAAAACCTAATCTCAAAATTTTGCGATCTTCGAGGATTATCTACTTTATTTGTAAAGATCATGAATTACATACTCAATTTTACACACTAGAGGATCGTGAAATATTTTTAGGATGTGCTCAAAATCGTTGAGCCTACAAACGTTTTAATTTAAGAACCAACCATTTAAGAGTCAATTAATATTGTCATGAATGAGGCCATTGCTTCCCCCAACTAATAAAGATAATGACATACTTGTTGATTAGATCACACAAAATATTTTTGATATGTATATCAATAATGGTCAAATTAGGTATTCAAAATCATTACCAGATGAGGAGCAAGGCCTGCTAAATTAGGTTTCAAAAGATCAGCCTAAGTATCATATAGTGGGAGATCTATGTGCTCTAGTTATGAACAGATCCCATATACGTATCTAAGCAAATTACTGTCACACCCCGCTAAATTCCGGTGTCGGCCGCCACCAAAACTAAGGCAGGTGTGAGTAAATTAAATATCGTCCTTAGCACGTGACATATATGAAACATAAAATTTTAATCCACAAGATAAATTATTTTAATTGAATCCCAAATATGAAATGACATCCAACTGATAAAACTCCAAAATGCGATTAAAATCCATCACATGTGATCTCCAAATATCTCAATAATTAAATAAATAAATCCAACTGAAATCTTAAAATAACTTTGGAACCGAAAAGGCCCAATAACTCCAAAAGAAGTCTCATAAATAAAACGACGAAATGGAAAGAGAAATATAACGACTAAAGCAATAAAATTTATCCAGTTGCACCTCCAAAAGATCTCCAATGAATCCTATGCAACGACTCCCAAATAAATCCTGAAAAAGATTAGTCTATGCATGTGTCAGAGCCAAAGCCTCGAGCATGAAAACAGACTACTCTTCTCAATTAGGGTCCCTAAACCCAGACAATAGTGCTATATATATATCGACCATAACAATAAAATATTTTAATTACGAAGGTTATTAATCACTAAAAGTAAATTTCTAACTACCCGCATGGTTTCTTTAAAAAGTCACACCAATATTATTTTAATTAACCCACCTTCCCAACAATGTTAAATTTAATTAATTTAATCGAGAATAAATTTTTTCCAACACACGTCCCCTTGTCAAGTCCACTGTCTGATTCGTTTTTATCTTGCGATCCTCGCGATATGACAAGGTTCCACACACACACACATCCCCTTGTCAAGTCCGCCGTCTGATCCGTTTTTATCCCGCGATCCTCGTAATATGACAAGGTTCCACACATGACACGACATAAATTGTCCTCTGACCTATTCAAACTGTCGGCCCTAGACACATTATGTCGCCAATAAATTTTAATATTCGTTTTAGTCCTGCAATAATAATTTCCAAAATTACTTATACTCATTAATCAAATAAATTTTCCCCACCCTTAAAAGCGATGTGAAAATCTTCAAAATACCCCTTAGTCCTAACTAAGGGTTCCCAAAACACAATTTCGTCTTATCCTAATTAAAGAATGATTATAAAAATCTCACTCCACTAGATATCAATCCTAGGCTGTCGTAACCTTGGTATAATATAGAAAATCAGCCCCCACCCCAAATTATATAACCCGCATCGACTCACACTAACTAGTCCCATACCTAATTAGAATAAATCGCAACTAAGGCCCACTTACTAGTCCCATACCTAACGAGTGTACTATAACAAGGGGTGAAAGCCAATTACCTACAATACCCAACATCCCTTAGATATTATAGTATTTTCATAAAATGGCACAATTAACAAATTATAACAACATTCATTACAACACTAAATTCCCAATTAAATAATTTTAATCTAAATAGTGGAAATCAAGGACACATAAATATTATGATTTTCAGAATAATAACTACATGCAAGTCCTATCATAGTTATTATTTCCCAACACAAATAATTAATTTAATCTAGGGTTCTCACATAAAATAACAAAACTTTCTTTTAAAAGGGCTCCTTTATATGCACATGCCTATAACATAACCGACTACACAAATATAACCCAAAGAACAACAAAGTTATGAGTATTAGGTAACATTAATTTTTCATGCAAAACAATCTCGAAATTTATCTCTTTAATAATTATATTCATTAATTATTTTAGAAAACATGAGTTCAATGGAGGCTACAATCAAGACACATAACACTAAGGGAAAAGAATAGGATAAACATGCCTGTGATTAGTTGGACAAAAATCTGAGTAGAAGGTGGAACTCCTCTTGAGAAAACACCAATTAATCCTTCTAATCCAAGGTTGAAATCTTGAATAAGTTTGGGGCTATGGTTTGTAGATGAAAGGGAGTAATTTTGGAGAGGTCTTCTGGTTGAGAAGTTTGAGAAAAAGTGATTTGAAAAGCCAAGCCACGAATTAGTAGTGATATATAAAGGATTGAGGGTTTGATTAAGAAAAGAGTTCTAATCAGATATAAACACTAAAAAATTTATTCCGGACAATCGGATCGTTGGAATTGGATGAATTTTTTGGAAAAATTAGTTGAAGACGACAGTAAGCTACATAAATTTTTTTAGCTCAATCGGACTGTCCAATATTTTTAAATATTTATTTTTTCTACAGAGTTTTATGTTTGAGGACTCTTAGAGAATTTTATGTTTTGAGGATTCTTTTATTTAATAAAAATTCAATTAAAATTCCATTTTAATTCCGATTCCAATTCCGTTTGAAATTTTATTTTTCAAATATAAAAAACAATATTTTAAATTATTAAATTTATAAAATCCAAAATTTTATTTTTCTCCGATTTCCAAATTTAGTTTTAAAAAAATCATCATTTAAAAAAATCTGGTTTGTTACAATTACGTAATTTTTGTACCATTAACTGAACTTAAAAATGCAATAAAGTCCCTTAAAAATAGTTATTGGATAAACATTTTTTAAGAAGAGTTAAGGAAGTTCAAGATACATGACGTATTGTATCTAGTCCCTCAGCCAGATAATGCTAAGGTAATTGGAACAAAATTGATTTTCAAAAATAAATTTGATGAATATAGAATTATTATTAGAAACAAACCCCTATTATTCGCTCAAGGCTATAATCAGATTGAAGGAATAGATGTAGATGAGACATTCACATCGGTTATCCGTCTAATGTCACTTAGACATCTTTGGGATGTAGCATGTCACATACATTTTAAATTGTACCAGATGAATGTAAAGTCAGTATGGAATTTTTGCAGAAGAAGTTTTCATCGAATATCTTAAAGGGTTTGTGGCATGCACTTCCCTAACCATGTATTTTGGCTTAAAATGGCCATCTTTGGACTAAATTACTCACTTAAAGCTTTGTATGAATGGCTATCAAAGTTTTTAATCACAAAGGGTTATAAAAGAGGCGGTAATAACCAAACTCTATTTGTTACGAAGGGTAAGTTTAACATAGTAATTGCACAAGTATATGTGGATGATATTGTGTTTGGTTCCACCTTACTAAATAAAGTTAAACCCTTTTTGAAAATAATAAGCGAGGAGTTCTAAATGTCCTTAATGGGAGAATTAAAATATTTCTTAGGTCTCAAAATTAAGTAATCTAATGGAGGTCCTTTTATATCAGAGTCGAAATATATTAAAGACTTAGTTACTAAGTTTGGCCTTCAATATTCTAAGATAACTCGAAAACCTATGAGTACCACTGAAAATATATTAAAAGATGAATGTGGCACACCTATTGATACAAGTTTTATCATAATATGATAGGGAGCCTTTTGTATCTCACGACCAACATGCTTGATATTTTTTTTTTTGCATGTGTGGGTTCACACTATCAGTCTACCCCAAAAGATAGACATTTAAAATATATTAAAGAATAATCAAATACATAAAAGTCACTCTTTATTATGGCTTATGGTAGTCTAAGAGCTCGTTTATCTTGATCACGCGATATAGTGGCGCTGACTGGGCAAGTTATGACGATGATAGTAATAGCTCATATGGGGGATGTTACTATGTCATCACTAACCATGTGAGGTGGTTATGTAAGAAACAAATTGTATATCTTTATCTACAATTAAGGCTTGATATATAGAGGTTTGGAGGTGTTGCACTCTAATGCTTTGGATTAAGAAAATGTTAAATGACTTTGTCATTTTACCAACACTTCTTTGCACTAACTTGAGTGCTATTAACATTTCTAAAAATCATGTCCAACACTAAAGGAATAAGCATATCAAAATTTGACAACACTTGATTATAGATTAAGTAGAAACTATAGTGTTGTTAATTGAATACATTCACACCAAAAAATAGTTAGCACAAATATTTATAAAACTTGTAGATTGCCAATGGTTTTACATAAAAATAAGGAAATTGTAATGTGCATTATCGAACGATGAATAAAAATCCATTATATATGTGTGTGCCCATGTAAAATCTTTACTTATAATGGTTTTTCGCTGTATTAGGATAAGACTGCTTGTCAATATAAAAGGTATTCTCTTAGATGATGTAAAAAAAACACGAGCTTGGATACAAATAATACAAATACAAAGCCTTTTGTCTATATACTCCTTTATCCTTATACCCCTTACATATTTTGAGAGAAAAAGGAGGACAATAATACATAATGTTTTACACATTTAATATTTCAAACTCTATCTCATCTTATTTATCTTAGTTAATGCCCTTATACTTCATTATGTTTTATCAATATTGCGGATATAAATTCTTGACTTGATCTTATAACTATAAGAATTTTCTTTACAGGTTCCAGGGTTTTGAAGAATATGGTAATGGTATGTAATTTATTGAGTATTATGTATTTTCCTTTTTCTGGGACTTGGGATTTGTTATATTAGTTATTCATGTATTGGATTCGAATTTTTCTTTTCATTCGAAGAGTGTGATATTGTAGACAAGTCTTGTCTAAAAATATCCAAAGGAGGAGATTGAATACCATAAGAACAAAAAACTCCTAGCTTTGATTGTGTCCTCTATTAGATGCTCAACTAGTTGGGATCATTTTAGACAAAACAAAGTTTTATAAGGGATAACCCTAGCATAAATTCAAGACAATTCAGTCTAAGGGAAGCAAAGTGAAGACAAGGAAAATTGACTAAGGGTCAAGAAATAATTTTTTTTCCAATGGGTTCACTGTACACACATCACTTACTCACTTATATTTTTTTCCATCATTTTTTATGATTTAATCTAATTTTTAAATCACATTTCAACATAAAATATTCTATAATTTTTTTTTATTGTTGAAAAATTATGAAAATTCAGATTGTGTGTAGAGATTTGTAAAATAATTTTTCTATGTTTTTCCAATATTATAAAATATAGTTTTAAAATGTTTTACATGCTGGCTTTTCTTTTTGATCAGGAGTGTTGTCATTGGTTGTTCAAATGGTTAGTGGCCCTGGTTAGATTGTGTTGCGTCTATGATATGCATGGCTTAGGCATTTTTCATGCATGATAGTTGTACTCTACTCACTAATTTTTGTTTTATGTCTGCAACCACATATTTAAAATCCACCATTCAATTAAATTGACCAACATTTATCACAACTATCCTCGCCTAATCTTGTTAACAAATCCGAGACCTGTAACTTGTTAACTAGTTATCTTACCCTTTTAATCTGAGTCGTCAAAAGTAAACAGTTGTTTAAATTTTGATCACAGCCATCCATTTATCGATTTCCATCTGGATCTTTCTAGCGCCTCTATAAAAACCCTTATTGTAGCGTATTTAGAGAACTTTTAACATTTTAAATCTTTAAAGAGAGAAAAGGAGAAGGGGATAAAAATTAAAAAAGTGAGGAAAAAAAGTAAACAAAAAAAAACTCTAATTAAGTGAGAATTAGGGAGTATAAAGGATAAATATGTAGTCTGAGTGATATAGAGAGTCTCCATAATCCTCATAAACATAACCTCCACTAAAATACGTTCTTTGTTTTACCCATGTTTTGATTCTTTGCAACAAGAAACCTAGGGTTTTATATCCAAAGAAGTAGAAGTTCTCCAAACTTAATATTTTTTTATAAAACACACATTCAAAACACTCACTCAAAATTCACACACTTTTATTTCCAGCGTCTTTCAATTTAGGACTAAAAATATATATAAATTAGTTCTCGACTTTGAAAGAAATTTTAGTTCGGAATTGGTTTAGATTTATGCTTAGTCTTAATAGATCTGAGATTTTCAGTATATATTCTTTTAGATCTATTACTTCCTTGAATTAAAAATCTTTTATGACATTTATGAGTTTAAATACATTTTTTTGTCTAACAAACCAATAAAACTTTTTGAAGTCGTTAGATCTAGTACTTTAAGAAACTGATCTGAAAGTTTTGTCAAAAAATCTTAAACCTGCATAAAACTCAGATTTTGATCTGAACTGTATTTTATTTTGCAGGTAAATAATTTTGATCTGGATTGGATGAAATGACACACCCGTTGATGAAGCTGTTGTGAAAGAACAAGAAATTCAAGTGGGAGGAGGTTCACTAGGAGTCTCTCGCTGGGCTAAAGAAGCTTCTCGTTTCACCACAAATCATGGTTCCTCCACAGGCATGAATACTGTTGCAGCTATATCTCACATCTACCACGAGGTTCATGGGAACTTCGTTGGAACAAAAGTTTTGTGGGGAAGAACGACCGGTCTAATACCTCAGTAGAATCATACACGGGCCAGAGGTCAGATATAGTAGCTTGGAAAGGCCTTATTTAGCCTTAGTCTTTATAGCATAGAAACTTAGACATTACATGCTATCTTTTACGATACGTATTGTAACTAGATGTGATCCTATTAAGTATTTGCTGGAAAGAATCATATTGATTGGTAGGGCACTTAGGTGGTTCCTCATCCTTTTTTAATATAACTTGAAGTGTGTAGTTCATAGCGCAATCAAGAGCTAGACGTATGCTGACCATATGGAAATCTTCCCCTCAGGAACGTTTGAGCCACCCAAAGAAAGTATTCTAGGAGATGATTTGCAGGCCAATTACCTAGATGCCACTAATGAGGAATGGACGATGAAGTTTGATGGATCTTCGATGAAAACGAATGGAGGAACATGTGTTATTCTTTCAAAAGGAATGGAGGAGATTTGTCTTGCCTACAAGTTAAATTTTCCTTGTTCCAAAAATGAAGCAGAATATGAAGCATTGGTGATGGGGTTGCTAGAGGCTATTTGAAGGGGAATTCATTCACTTTGCATCAAAGGTGATTCGAACTTGGTGATTCGACAAGTGAATGGAGAATAATCATTGAAACACATGAGTTTGGCATCTTATAGAATAATCATTCAAAGGCTCCTCAGCCAGTTCCATTGGACCAAGATTAAGAGACATCCCCGAATGATGAATCGCCATCCAGACTCCTATGCCACCATTGCCCAGAAAATGGTCATAAGGAACAATACAACTATCGTCGTGATTCAACGAAGAACAACTCCTTTGGTAATACAGTCAATTATACCAATGGAGGAGGATGCGGACTGGAGGGGAGAGATTAGGAAGAAACTGGAGGTTAAAGAAGGAACGATAGGGCTAAGGGAAATACTCCAATACTTTACAAACCAGGGAAATCTTTACTTCAGAAATGCATGAGGATGGTTGTCAAGATGCATAGGCCCAAAAGAAGCAGATAAAAGGTTGAAGAAAACATATGAAAAACATTATGAGATAACTAAGATACCTCTTTATAGGATAATTCAAAGGGAGGGATATTTCTAGCCTCGTATGAAACAGGATGCAGTAGAGCTACAATGGAAGTACGATAAATGCCAGTTATTCTTCAAAGAAAATGAATGTGTTTTCGTGTAAGCTCAACCTGACTGGAGACAACCCTATATTAACTTCATCAGATATGGAGTTATCCCAATAGAGAAGATTGACGTGATAGGACTTAAGCGAAGGGCCTTAAGGTTCCTCATTCTGGAGGGGCAGCTTTATCAAAGGGGCTACTTCAACAGGCCATTGCGTTGCATCACAAAAGAAGAGGCAACTGAGGTCCTCAAACAGGGGTACGATCCAGCTCACATAGGAGGGTCCAAGTTGTATGACCAATTAATGACATTGGGGTATTATTGGCCAATAACGGAGAAGGACTCTACTGAGTTCATCCGAAAATGAAAAGATTGTCAACGTCATTGAAATATGATCCATGCCCCATCGGTAGATCTACACTCCCTGGAAATGCCTTATCCTTTTCACACTTAGGTGTTCGACCTGGTGGGGGCAATACATCCTTCTTTGATGGGGAATATATGGATACTAGTAGCAACGGAGTGTTTTACAAAGTTGGCTTAAGCGATACCACTAAGAAGGGAAACAGCAGGGGTGGTGAGCAACTTCATCACAGAATACATCATTTGCTATTTTGGGATTCCAAAGGTTATTCTCTCAGATAGCGAAACCCCATTCGTTAATTCAGAGGTAACGATGCTCATAGACAAGTATTCCATTGTTCATCATACTTCAACGGTGGCATACCCAAAGGGAAACAGTCAAAATCGAAGCAACTAACAAAACTTTGGTTAATATCTTGGCTAAAATAATGGAGGATTTCCCAGGATCGTGGGATGATAAGATACCAGTTGTATTGTGGGCCTATCGAATAACCAAGAGGAAGCCCACAGGGTATACTCTGTTCTCCCTTGTTTATGGGGCTGAGGCAATCCTTAAAATGGAGTTAGAAGTTCCCTCTGCTTAATCTGCCTTACGAAGTAACATGCTCCCTCAAAATAGACATGTGCACTTAGAAGCATTGGATGAACATAAATATAATGCGATGAAACACTTTCAAATGTATACCAAATAGCTCTCGAGGGCATATGATAAATTGGTAAGACCAAGGAAGTTCGTGGAGAGAGAACTTGTGATGAAAGAAGTAGTGAAGCACATCAGGGGACTTCCCCTACCTAAATTTATAGAAAATTGGGAAGGACCTTTTACTGTAAAAGAATCTCATGACTCAGGTTATTGCTTAATTTCTAAGATGGAAGAAGACAAGCCATTCAAGATTAATAATAATTGGTTGAAAGTATATTATGTGTAAGTGATTAGGTTTGGACCACTGATGTATCTAGCTGTTGTTATGAATATACAAGTATTATATTATAACTCGAGTGAAGATGAAAGAATTGTAGAACTTCATAATATATGCAAGCAGTTATAGCACAAAGAAAAGACATAGGAAAACATACATTTTTTTTCCACTAATAAACTTTGGGGCATTACAAAATTGGGAGCTACTGCCCAAGAATTACACAAGAAAAAGAAAAAGGAAAATATATACAAAGGTTTATTGTCCTAACAGAAACCACAAATCAGTAGCAGAGAAAAAATCCACAGGAAGGCCCGAAGAAGCTGCTAGATAAGACTGTTGGGCATTTCCAGAAATCCCCAATCTCGTTTCCACTTGGGTACGCGCGATGAGGAGTTTCTCTCATTTCAGCTTCACTAGACGCAGATCTTCTTCGACATCCTCTACCTCCTTATTAGAAGCTTCAATAAGAGGTGATAGCTCAGCCAACTTAGCTTCCTCAGCTCATTGATCCTCCCGATGTTTCCAAAGCAGCTCCCTCTGGCTGTCCAGTCGGTAGCTTTTCAAAGTTTTTAAGTGTGTGATAAGCCAGTCAAAATGGAAGCCATAGTGACCCAACTCTCTTAAATAGCCCATAAATTGATTAAGGAGGACTATGGTAACGTTTGGAGTAGGAGTGATGACGATATCGGCAACAACGGTCGCCATGCCCTGAAGATAATAGCTCATCACGGAGATATTAGGATGCAGGAAATCCAGAGTGAACGTTTCAGGATGGTGGCTTGCAATCTGCTCAACTACCAAATGATGGTTGGCAGGAATTTGTGGAGAACCCTGAAGCACCATGAGGCAGAAGTCGTGAGGAGCTAAGTTGGGCAGAGGAAGCTCACATCTAGATTCACTATCAGTAGCAACACCAGTTCTGGAACCCTGATCGTTGTGACTAGAATCTTCCAAGATAATGGGTTCCTGATGGGGTGAGGCGATAGGTGAAAGAACTGGTGGAGAGTTCTCTCGGGCAACCTGAGTATAGAAAAAAAATAATGAGTTAAAGAAAAATCTTAACAAGCATATTTTTTGTTAAGTCATCGATATAGGTGGAGTTAAAGAAAAATCTTAACAAGCATTTTAATTGTTAAGTCACCGATATAGGTGGAGTTAAAATAAAAATATTAACCATCATTTTCGTTGTTAAGTCACCGATATATGTGGAGTTTGTGAAAATTTTAACAAGCGCTTTCGTTGTTAATTCCCCGTTACAGGTGGAGTTTGTGAAAATCTTAACAAGCATTTTCATTGTTAAGTCACCGTTATAGGCGGAGTTTGTGAAAAAATCTTCACAAGCGTTTTCGTTGTTAAGTCACCGATATGTGTGGAGTTTGTGAAAAATCTTAACAAGTGCTTTCATTGTTAAGTCACTGTTATTGGTGGAGTTTGTGAAGAAAATCTTAACAAGAGTTTTCATTGTTAGACAGACAACGATAAATAAAGAGAAACTAGCGAAGTACCTCATCAGTATTGGGAATAAGAATGGGAGTCACCGTGGAGGCCATAACGGTGGGACCTGTTGGGGGCAGGATTATTTCCTTGGAAGCTTCAACGGCACCCCCAACTGAAGAAGCCTCAACGTCCAGTAAAAATCCCTCGCCAATAAAGCGTACCAAGGCCAACAAAGGAGTTTCACTCAGAGGAGACTTTGGAACCCCAAGTGACGCCCCAACGCTGGTGGATCCAGAAGAACAACCGAGGTGAGCAGGAGCATCAACCTTGGTCTTGGAAATATGTAGACCACCAAGAGAAAAGGGTGGGGTAAGACATGGACATAGCTACAAACATGAAGCTAAGTGTTGGACATAAGAAGCAAGTACAGAGAAGGGGAGAAGTACATCTAGGCGTTAATTACCTCAGTTATGGTACCAAAAAGTGGAATTACAGCTAAGGATCTCGTCAGCACAGCGGGAAGAAGAACCTCAGCTAGCATGGACTCCATTTCAGACTAAGACAACCGACATATCAAAGTTTAACAGGTAAAACAGAAAAAAAAAGATATGAGACCAGATACGTAATTATGTATATGTTACCTCAGGGGAACTCTCCTTACCTGCAACGATGGGCAGAAGGACCTCGTGCTGAGATGATAATTCAGAAAGGGCTAGGGGAGTTATCTCTAGTTGAGAAGAGACGCCCCCAGATTCAACAGAACCTCCCCCCATAGCAGCATCCTTCGTGTGTAGAGAGGTCAAATGAAGGGAGTACGTAAGCCGGATCATAGGGGAACGGGGAGGAGTCATATAAGCCTAAGAAGAATCGAAATGTCCCCCCACAAAGGGGCTCATGGGGGTGGGGTGGGTCTTTCTTCTTCAATACCCTACACAAAAGTTATTAAGACTTAAAAAGATGCATCTTGCCTTAAGAAAATGTGACTAAGAACAACAACACGCACACTTACCTCAGATCCAGAAGGATAATGAGAGGATATAACCACTGACGAAGGAGGAGAGGAGGAAGTAACAGAGGGTGTTAGGGAGAGATGTATCTCGGGAGTCCGTTTCCTATGGGACTTGGTACCGAGAGTCTTCTTCCTCATACCCACAGCACCAGCACCTCGAGGAACCTTCGAACTCTTTCTCCTATTTTCCATTGGCTCAGTTGGATCAACTAGGATGGTGGGGAAGGCAGCTGAGGGAGGAACGATGGGATCACTTTATTGAAACTCAAAATTTATTCGTTCTACCTCAGCCTGAACTCTCCTTCTTAACTCGTCAGCCATTTCTGCAGACATGGGAGGAGGAACGGAGGCAAACGGGGAATGCCTCCAAAGGAGCTTGGGTTGGGTTTGGGATTTAGATCTTGAGGAAGTCCCACTCTTGGACTTCCTAGTTTTTTTGGCTGCTGACTGAGAAGGACCTTCACCGAAAGCTGCTTCGATTGTAGGGGCAGGCTGGTTGGGGGTCGCAACAGTTTTGGGTTTGGGCGTGGTAGTAGGGATCATTGGGAAGTACGGGGGTAGCTCGAGAGGGGGATATTTAATAGTTTTACTCAGAGGGAAATCAACTCCAAGAACGGAGTTACCTTTGAGACCCAGATCCAATGCAGAAAAGGAAAGGACTAGGGAGTATTTGGGGGGGACTCTGTATGAACTCACGAATCATTACCATTTGCCTCGGATGGAACTTAGTGGCATAAGAAGTAGATACGTCCCCTTTGCTGGTGGAACTGGGGAGGGTGACTCACCCATCCATGGTAGAAGTCACACCAAGCACCGCTACTGCAAGGTCGAAGGTGAAAGCCTCAGTAAAAGTTTCCCTTTTATTATTTTGTTGAAACTCCGACAAGGGACCCCTGATCAAACCCGAACTTCCTACTACATCTATCGGGGTTATAAGGATCAAAAGTGTATGCCCATTCAGTGAAGGAAGGAAGAAACCCAAGAGTGAACAGTAGTACCACGTCCTGCGAAGGATCTTCCACAACTGGAATGAGAGAAACCATTGAAGCTGTAGAAGGAAAAAAAGTCCCAAGTATGGGCAAATGTAGATTCGTTGTACAGTATCATGACAAAAGAGTCAAAATGATCAAAAACTCCCATAATCTCCTTTCAACTCTATTTTTTATGTAAGGATAAGAGGCGTGGAGGCTTAATGCCTTGACTCATGGGGTAAGGGATAGACTTGGCGGTAATGGCAGGAAAATGGGTATAAAGGAAACCGGTAAAGATAATGGTGTTGGCAAAATTAGCCAAGTTGTAATGACCAATTGACCGTGCCATGTCAATATTGGTTCGATCCAGCCAAGTGTAGAGGAACCCAAATCAATGGTGGCCAAAAGAAGGTATAAACCCCTAGAAAAATGGATGGAAATGTTCATAAGGTCCCTCCTGGGTTGGTCATTGAGTTTCCCAGTCAGAAAGAAACGAGAAAGCAACACAAGGATGTAGGATGGTAGTTCGAAAGAGGTACCTCTACCTTGGCCCATAACAACAGTGAAGTCCTTCGCAGTAGGAGATTCGAAAAATAGCTGATCAGGGGAGTAAAAGTCACCTTGTTTGAAGACCCAGTGCAGCGGTGACAGATTCGATCAAGCCCAGCCGGTCAGCAGTCTTTTCGGCATCCAAGGTCTCATCATGATATGAAAACTCACCCATGGGCTCAAACCCAAGTAGATCACAAACGTCCTCCAACTTAATAGTGAACTCCCCCCATGAAGTAAAGAACGTTTGAGTTATAATGCTCCATCTAGAAACCAACACTTGGAGCCCAGCGTTGTGCTTGGAAATAGTGAACTCCCCAAACCAGATGGCTTGATGAAGACTAACCTTGGCAAGAGATGCAGCGTGGGAGTGTGACAGCCCGCCTCATTCAATCCAGGGTGATCAGTCCTAAATCAAATTAAAACAGGTTTCTCAGTTGGTTCATTCTTAGCATCACCGTTGAAAACTTTTTAATTACTAATCACTTAGGTGAAATTAGACTAGTGCAAAATTTTAACTCTGATTAATAAAATAGTAACATGCGGAACAAAGTGTAAATCAAATACCAACAAAAGAGTCTGAGAATAATAGATAAGATAAAACAAAGTCTTGCCCAATAAACCATCGGCCAAAAACCAACATTATAACCAACTCCAATATAAATGAAAGTACTGAAGGACGACATGTCCATACTGAAAGCTGAAATCCTACACTAGATCAGGAAGGATAAAATAAGCGTCTAATCAAGGACATGTAACACCCACCTATGCTGCAGCTCTAAAATCCATGGAATGAAGTCACGCTTGGCATCCCTATGGCTGGACACCTAAAAGGTTTTGAAAATGTTTTACATCAAGTGTTAGTACACAAAAAATTTTGAAAATAATTAGCAAGTAATTTATCACAATAAATATCAGTTATTGATTACACATGTTAAGATCACGCACACTCTCTTGAGTTGCCTCACCTCTCATCTATAATGTGCACCTAATGTTACTACCTAGTCTCCTTACCCACTTCAGGTAGGTATCCAACATCTAAACACCTCCGATAATTTAGCTCACTAGTACCGCCCATACAGTACGCTACATGCTACCCTTAATTTACATTAAGTCATTAGTTAAGTGCACTTTAACTTCCACATACTGCCCCTACAGTATATATCCGAACATTTAGTAATTATCATTACTCTTACTTTATTATCATTGCTTAAATATTAATTTCTCACACTTAATCTATTCTTAGGTACTTACTACCTACCTTCTCTACTAATCACACTCAAGTAGATTATTCAGACGGTATATCTTTCACACACACATATACCCGATACAGCATATCCTACTATCGATCCTATTTTACACATTAAGGACAAATGGTTCGGAATGTCTCCTCAAACCTGGCTCAAAATGTCTCCTCGAGTAATGTTCGGAATGTCTCCACGAACATGGTTCGGAATGTCCCCTCGAACCTGGCTCAGAATGTCTCATCGAGCGTAGTTCGGCATGTCTCATTGAACTTACCAATCCCATCACAAGGAAACACACAATAGGAATACACAACCCACGTACTCATATAAAACAGTAGGTATTCACACAACCCAATTATTCCCATGGTACGTAGTATTTTTCTCTTGTATACTTATCGTAGTTATTATTCAACGATTTATCACACTATCGTACATATTAGAGTATTCGCACAACTCTAAGATATCTGGCTACCTCTTTATTTATAACAGTAGTTAAACTATCTCTAACCTACTGGCATACACCTTATATTGACGTGGACTCTCCCTATAACTCAATTCCCAATTTTCAACACGCGACTCGATCGATTTATCCATGTCGGTCCATATCCGAAGCCTTACACTCAACGGACATAAAGGACTAAAATTATACTCGCTACTAGTCTTTATCAACTCCCTCCATAGGCGTAATGACATCTCTAAAATTTTCCCCCATCATTGGAATTCAAGGAAAACTAATCAACAAAAATAGCCCAAAATCAGCTTTGGTCGATCGATCAACCAAATGCTTCGTTCGATCGATGGCATCGATCAATCGACATTCTTGAGTCGATCGATTCCACCATGTGTGCCCGATACAATACTTCATTAAACCTTATGAAAATAATTCCCAACATCATTAATCATCTTATAAATGTATAGGGATCAATCTCAACGTAAATATATAATCAAATCCTCACTAAATCCATCCAAGAACTATCCAAATCTAAATTTTCTCAAAACCCTAGATAATTTAGTTCTTCATGGTTATACATCATAAACCCGGATTTAAATTTGTAATTTCCAATATAGATTCATTTGTTATCAGTCCTCTACAAATGTAAATGCCAACTACATGCAATCCTACTCCAACATGTAATCCATTCATTCTTTTTCTATAAGAACTTCGAATAAAAATAATTTATATAAAAAGCCCTACACATGGGTATTATAACTTCATAATTTGCAATAAACCACTTGCCTTGATTATGATAGGATCTGATTCCATGGATGATGAGGGTTTTTGATTGATTCCTTCTTCAATCTACCTTCCAAATTGATCTTGGTTGCAAGAAGCCCTTTGGAACCCTTTAAGCCTTCATAAAACTCTCTCTCTTTTCTCTCCGTTGGTTCCTCTCTATTTTTCTATGTTATGAACCCTAACTTAAGTGCCAAACCATCTGATATAACTTGAAAATTTCATGGGTCTCCCCACCTCTATTTGCTAAATGACCATAATGCCCTAAATAGGTGTCGGTTTGGTCTATAATTGACCCGGGACCCAAACTGTACAATCGGGTACACTTTTTCGACTATTTCGACCCTTTTGGGACCAACCGTGCCCTCAAATTTACCATTCGTGTCACTTCATAAAATCATCTCATTTAAATCATCGAATTAAATAATTTTTTCCAAATTAAATAATTTCTAAGTCTCTAATTTAATCAATTTCCATATTCTCCAAAAGTACGGGGTGTTATAGGGAGCTCTGCCTGTGAGTATGCCATGTAGTAAAATGAGTTGGAGATCCCTCAGGTGCCTCAAAATCGATCTGAGAGTAGGGGAAGTCACCACGGTCCAACCTAAAATGTAGAGTCCCCTTTGGAGGAAGAAAGCCCCACTTCTTCATCACCCAACAGTAAAGGATTGTACTTGGATAAAAAATGGCAGGACTTATACGCATCAGAGAAATCATCATCTTTTCCAAAGATGGGGGACCGATGGTAAAAACTTAGTTGCTCTTGACGAGCTTTATCCAAGGTGGTGGTGATGGGGTAGCATCAGTGCCAGAGGTGGAAGAGGGGGAACTGGGCTGAGCAGCGATGATGGTAACCTTCGAGACACTTGAAGAAGCCATAGTAAGTGGCGCTGATAGAAACAGCTTGGTAAAGAAGGGTTGGGAACAAAAATGGAGGAGCACAACCATATGTGGTGGCGTAAAAGATGAGAGGAGGAAGAAGGTAGGTAAGAGCTTGGCAACAATGGAGTTTTGCACAAAGTTCTCTCTATAAAGAAGACGGGATCTTGAAGAAGATGAAGGAAAGATAAGTGTTTTAAAAAAATAGACGTTTGAAACCTTTTAAACCCGTCTATTGAGTTTCCCACCACCACGCATGCAAGGCCTCCTATAATCATTTCAAATGGACACATGGCACTTTGGGAAGGGTCTTAACAGTTGAAAAGACAATGCCACATATTAATGAAGTGACGTCTAGGGAATAGAAAGGGTTTCCTTTTTAAGCAAGTTTTACTTTGGGCGCTAGAATTTTTGTCAGACGTATCCAATAAACTCCCAAGGAAGAAGCTGTCCCAACAGTTCAAAAAAGCTACGATGTCCCCTCGACACAAGTCCAAACGTCATTAAATTATGACTCGACTATATCGGGGAGAATTTCTACTTTTTTTAATATAGTGAAACGTTATGAGGGAGAATTTCACAAGTCACAATGATAGGGGCATTCCTAACGAAAACCCACTGCCCACCACAACTATACTCCACAATGGCATAAACGGGAGAATTTCACTTCCCCAGAGCCAAAACGAGTATTTGAGAAGGTTAGAGGGCCTTTCGAGAGAATTTAAAATAGTTAAGTTAGAACGGTTGAAGCTCAGTGTAAGGAAAAAGTGGCAACGTCCCTTCGCCAAAGAACCAATAAGCCTCAGCGCTTTGGCTCAGGTACATCGGGGAGAATTTTACTTTTTCTCGAAGATTCTAATGCTGTGGTTCTAAAGAAGAAAAAGAGGCCAGAATTTTTTCACGCAGAGACAGTTCATTGAATTTAAAAAAATTCGTGCAGACATTTCTTGTTCCAATAACAAATCTCCCCATGAAGTGGAAAATGTAGAGGGGGCTTGAAGATAATCCTGAGATTAGGGATAATCCTCCCATTAACAAAAGTGTTTGGGATTAAAGCAGCCTAGCGTGGAAGCTCAAGCTTGGTAGCTCAAGCGAGTCAGCTCGACGAGGCAACTCAAGCAAGGAAGCTTGGCGTGGTAACTCATACTTTAGCTTGCTGTGTTATTTAGTCATATTGTATCTTTGTTTATATTGACTATGAGCTATAACGGTTGTAATGATGTAATGAGAATAATGATTTTTAGCATGAGGTCTAACGGTACTCGCGAGAGACCAGTCTTGGCAGGGCCTGGGAGAGCTTTCATGCTCTATAGAACGACCTCCCCGTGGAAACTTTAGAGGGACTTGGTTTGGAGGATTGAGAAGTGGGGCACCGTTGGGGCTTGTCCTAACCATCTTAAGTACTCCTGGTAAAACACAAATGACCCACCCTTACCGTGGAATATAACTAGTGCATTAGGTATTTAATGTTGGTGGCATAAAGTATGAGGTATTTTTTTTACAGGCATTGATGACTGAGTTGCCTCGGGGGTGGTGCGAGGGGCTATTTAACGACCACAACCACCTCTGGGGAGAGAATAATCTTAATGAGAGTTCATAAGATATTACTAGAGAGAAAAGACATTAGAGGGAGATATTATTACCAACCAGAGAACTTACTTACTCACCATTGTCATTTATTATGAAGCTTTTAATACTTGACATGGATCTTTGAGGGTTGTTGGTGTGTTTGGCCGCCTGCCAAGGTGTATCTAGGGTGCTTACTTCTCTCTCGCTCTAAATGAGTGACTTCTGAGTTCGTTATTATTTGTTATGTTATACATGAGAGATTTATAAATGAGTCTATCTTTGTTAAGTTGTGTTTATGTGTCCTATAGCTAATAAAGAGTGGTGTTAATTAACTTGTCATTACTGTACTCAAAAGGGGTTATGCCTCCATCTAATCTAAACTACCGTCTTATATTTTTAATAAAGTTCATTTTCTGCCAGAAACTTTATTCATTATTATGATTATTATTCTATGGTTAGTTAGTTCCATATAACAAAATATGAGGTGTGACATCGTGTTAGAGATATCTCTAGGTTTATTTCCTTATACAAAAATTTTGATAGCATGTTCAATATTTTTAATTTCGTAACTTCTTTGTTGCATCATATAATTGATTCTGTCTTGCAGTTATTAACATCTGGGAAGTGATGCATTTAGACATCCATGGCATGAGTGAATAAAGATTCATGAATGTTTGGGATGAGATGTATTTAGATATCCATTACATGAGCCGTGAAAGATGAAGTTTATGAAAATTTGTATAAAAGCGTTTGCAGTATCGATCATGAATGGGCTATTCGACTCTTGAAATCAAACATGATATTTGGATTAGATGACTCATTGGTGAGGAACGATCAGCAAAACAAGCTCTCATATATGTAGAGGACCCCAGAATGCTTTAATAAGACATTCATTTAGTTTGGGATGTGTCTCCAGAAGAAGAAATTACAGTTACTCCACCATACTCCCCTATCGACTATGGATCAGTAGAATCATACCTAGGTTTCTTCACTTCTATCTCCTCATCGTCAAATTCGACTTCTGGAAAATTTGACATTGCACTTGACCAAATTATTTCACAACATACATAAGAATAAACAAGAATAAAAGTTTTAGCTTATCTAAAAAGGATAGATCACATCTTTTATCTTGTGTGCAAGAAGAAGTTAGTTAGTATATTAGGTTTCTGAGCATGGAGATCATTATATACTATATGTTACTCTATAGTTCCCATAAAATTTGAATTGTATCATAATTGGGAAACCTATACACTTTAAAATTACAAACTTGCTTTATATCGTTAGTTATGTTTCAAATATGATGGTAAATAAAAAGAAAGGAAACAAATTTTCAATTGAGTCCTTTTTAGTTTTGGCTCAATTCTGGACAATAACATTTGTGTCATAGGATAGAGTTATTGACCATCCCTCAAGCTTATGAAATTCTAAAGTTGAAGACGTAGCGACCAAGTTCATAAAGCTTTATCAAATGTCGTGTTTGTAATGCCTCATGTCTACGTCATCAGCATATTTCCATCGCTCCTAAGGTATGAATGCATTTGAATATATATAGGAGCTTGGAATAATATTTATATGGGTGAAGTTTGGTTTAAACTATTGTTTATTTTCAGAAAGATTTCTTTAAAACTTTAAAATAAAGTTTTTGGGTTGAAAATAGAATTTTTATACTTTTTGGTTTTTCGTTCGACATTGTCGTTCGAACGAGTTTGTCATTCGAAAGAGAATGTCATTCGAACGATTTTGCCAACGAGTTCCCACATTGGCCACTGGAATGTCGTTCGAACGAGAATGATGTTCGAACGAGAATTCCAACTAGATTTCTAACAAGTTCATCTTTTAATACACTGGAACTACGATAGAAGGCTCGTTCGAACGAGACTTCATTCGAATGAAAACCTCGTTCGAACAAGTTTTGGCGGGAACAGTTAATTAGCAATTTTTTGAGCAGTTTTCCCACTTTCCCACTTCTTTTACCACTAACTTTTTACCTGATTAATTAAATGCGGAAACCAACTGTTTCTTTTCAACATTTTCATTTCCTACAACCTCCAAGAGAGAGTTTGAGAGAAAAATGACCAAAAGAAAAAGTTCATGTTTAAAGTGTTAATTCTTTCAAGAAAATCTTTAAAACACTTTTGTTTACACCCATAATTTGTTTATCCAAGTTCCTTTATATATATACATTGCTTGGAGTTTTGGCACCGGTTTACTCTACCTATTGAAGAGTTCGTTTGGGTTTTCTTCTAAATTTATTTTATCGCGGCATTATCACATGGTGAAAGGCACCATGGGTGGTTGATGGTGTACCTATGTCTCATTGGTGAATCCCAAGATTGTGGTGGAGCTCAGGGGTTGTCGACTATGCGAAGGTGTTTATAAGAAGATGCGTCAACGCTTGAAAGGGGTCGAGTCGAGGAAGTAAGTCATCTGTCTTGTAATTGAAAAACCATACTTAGTGGACTTAAGGCTAGGGTCGTTCGAGGTTTTTTCCCGTTGTGAGTTTTTCTTCGTACATCGCGGCGTGGTGATTCATTGTTTATTTTATCTCTTGTAATACTCACCGAGAACGCATGCTTAGGTAAAAAGATAAAATTGGGTTTATATCACTACTTATGTTTAATTTGGTGCTACATAATTATTTGGGTAAATGCTAATTTGATTCAAGTCATCATTTAATTTGTTAAAATTGGTTAGCCTAAATTGGTAATATTGAAAATATGACTTAGGTAAATTTCTAGGATTTGGGTTGATTTTTGTTGGTTTAAGTGAAATTAAATTTGTGTGTGTGTTTTAATTTAATTTCACGTTGTTTAATTTTAAATTGAAAAGAAATTAAAATTTGTTGTTTAATTGAACCATCTTTCGCTTCCGCATCTCATAAAAGGAAATTACTCTTTTTGAAGAATAAAGGTTTTAAAATTGGGGGCCTAATGCTTTTCAAATTGGTATTAGAGCCAAAATGATAAATTATTTCGTTAAATATCCTAAAGTATTTTTGGCTAAAATGGAATTTTCCCCATTCTCAAAATTTCCTATTTTCAATGGTTCTAAGTACATGTATTGGAAACCGCGAATGAAATCGACACTTAAATCTATCGACGAGAGGGTTTGTTTATCTTTAGTTCACGGTTGGTCTCCACCAACTCATTTAGTAGATAATGAACTTGTTCCCAAATCGGCCGGTAGATGGAGTGATAGTGAACTTAAATTTTCAAATTTTAATTCCTGAGGTTTGAATGCCTTGTTTAGCGTTGTCACATCGGATGAATTCCGTCGCATTATGATGTGTAAAACCGCTAAAGAATCTTGGGATATTTTACAACTCACTCATGAAGGTACAAGTGTCGTAAAAGCTTTGAAACTCCAAAACCTCACCACTCAATTTGAAACCATCAAAATGAAGGAAAAGAAACTTTTGATGAAATTTATGCTAAAATTTTTGATATTGTTAATTCATCTTTTAATTTAGGAGAGAAAATACCCGACAACCGAGTTGTAAAGAAAATTTTAAGGTCCCTACCCGATAGATTTATTCCAAAAGTAACCATTTTAAATTCTTTTCACCTCTACGAAATTAGAAGAGCTTGTAGGTGATCTACAAACCTATGAATTGTACATATTTCCATCTAAAACTAAAAATAAAATAGAAAAGGGCATTGTTTTAAAAGCCTGAAAAGAGGAAAAAATAAGTAGTAGAGAGTGAAAGTGATAGTGACTCGGAAAATATGGCTATGTTTTCTAGAAAGTTTCGAAAATTTCTTAAATTTAACAAAGATAAATTTAACAATGATTTTAAGAAATTTGAAAAATCTACACACGACTAAGCCGAGAATATCCCTAAAACTATTAATGAAATCTTAAATAGGGACGAGTCAAATAGGTGTTATGGTTGTGAAGGGTATGGCCATAGGGCAAAAGAGTGTCCCACTAAAATAATGATATAGGGTAAGCAACCAATTTCTTTTAATGCAACCCCTAGTGATAGTGATTATGAAGAGGGACCTAATTCCCCCACTAAGCCCAACTTTGTGGCTTTTATGGCTAGTCATGTGAGAACCGATAATGAATCTTGCCATGAAGGTATTCAAACACATGACACTTCTATGGTCAAAGTTTATGATTCCCTTGTTTTTTATGGTAGTGAGAGTGGAGAAGAAAGTGAGAGTGAAAATGAAGAAGAGGTTGATGTGAGTGAACTTTAAAATGCTTTTCAAGAACTTTATGAAGAATCTATTAAATTAAAAAGAGCTAATTTGAAGTTAGTAGCGAGTTTAAAAGAGTGTGTCAGGGTCGTTGATGATAGTGCGTTAGTGGAAGACCTTAGGAAACGAGAGAGTACTCTTCGAGAGAAGTTGGAATATGTAGAAGGCGAGAGAGAGAGCCTTAGAGGTTTAATGGAATCCTTGAAAAAGGAGCTTTTTGAGTTTGAAGAGAGAAATGTTTTATTAGAGTCTAATATTTTAGAATTAAAAAATAAATTAAAAGACTCCAGAAAAGTCAAATTTGATTTGGAGTGTAGGTCTGAAAAATTATATAAAATCTTAGGCACCATCCAAATAAAAAATGACACTTGTGGTTTAGGCATCGATACTTGTAATGAACCTACTCATAAAGCCAAATCCAATGTTTTTGGAGAATTACCTACTAAAGCTTTTAGACATCATTCCTTTGGTAAGTCTTTTCGCCGAGTCTTTAAGTGCTCACATTGTGGTCGAAAAGGTCATCTTAGGAAATTTTGTTTTGATCTTAAATGAGTTCCTAGAAAATACAAATGTAAGGTAACCGAGGAAGACAAGATTCCTACACCCCTAGATCTTCATTCATCATATCCAACTTAGTAGCTTTACAAGATAGGGTTTTTGATTCTCATTTACTATCACATACTTCCTCACTTGCTAAATCTAAAGGTTGAATGTGTTAGTCTTGTTTTCATACTCTAGCTTTTTGTGCTTCATATTATATATCATTCCTAGGTGTATGCTTGCTTAATAATTTTCTAGTCTATGCCCCATACTTAATCACATACTAGAATAATGATTTTTGTTTATCTTTTGTATTATATTTCCTTCATTTTTGTTTGCATTAAATGAAAAATACAAAAAGATTTGTGTTTATCATTTGGGTTTTTATCTCTTGGTAATTTAAGCCTAATGAAAAATTCAAATGATTTTTGTTTGTCTTTTGAGTATATAGTTTTATTTTTGGTTAAAAACTTCAAAAACTCACAAATATTTTTTTTTGTGTGAGTATTTTAGTTTGACACACTTTATGTGGCATACACTTGTGTTAGAATACCATCTTTTTCACTCTCACGTGGCTATAACTTTTGGTTTAGATTGTCAATCCTTATTATGTTCTTTACCATGGTTACATGGAGTAGTAAAATTTTGTGTTGATATAATGGATTATATTTTTTATATGCCCCTGTTCACACATGCACGAGCTCATTTGAAATTTTAACTTCATATGTATATTTGAGCTTTGTGAGGTGTTCTCCTACCAATCTAGTCATCTGCATATTTGTGACCTAGGAGGACTAGTGCATGTCAAAATCCGTTGCACATGAGATTTTTGAGAAATAAAAATTTTTGATATATAAATGTGCATGAGGAAGGGATCCGAAAGGATTTATTATCCTTTGCGAATAGTAAGCCACTGTTTGTTTAGACCTAAAATAAATACGTGGTCCAAAGGCCTAAAAGAAAATATGGCATTAAAAGAAAAATAATTTGCCAAGGCCTAATTTGTTTGTTTGATATATTCATTCCAATATATACGTTTATTGTAGGAGATTGGATGGTATATCAGCGCTTTTCACAATGTCCGTTTATCCTAGTTGTACTTTCAATGTCATGACTCTATTGCTTTGTAGAATCATCAAAACTCTAGGCTTGTATGCATTGTGTATGTATGTTCATTGAGTTCAATTTATATTGTCACATGAGGTTATATTCAAATGTGATGAAGTTTGAAATCAATTGAGAACTCCGTGAACATGTTTTAAGTGATTGGGTCTAAATTTAGTTCTTGCGAGTTCACACCCCAACACTTCTGTTTCCGTATGAAACATTTTTTCCAAATGAGTGTGAAAAGATTATATTATTTTGTGTCATGTGTGAGTTT
The DNA here is from genome assembly GCA_949130495.1 of Sambucus nigra. NCBI lineage: Eukaryota > Viridiplantae > Streptophyta > Magnoliopsida > Dipsacales > Adoxaceae > Sambucus > Sambucus nigra. Next base: position 364,908,820 of record OX422222.1, read on the forward strand.
ACATCTATATATATATGCATGTGCATCTTTGGTATATCTAGAGTATGTATATATATGACATTTTATTTGGTCTCTGCCTTGATTTCTAGTCCTTCTATGCTTTAATTCATAATTGGTATCTAACTTGTTGCATTCTTTGTTGATATCACATGCTTAATACTATATCTATCATATTGGTGTCATTTTCTTGCATCCTAGTTGGTATTTGTTCTTATTTGTTGGATTAGTTATGATTTTATTGCCTATGTGCTTTAATGTTCTCATCACTTTATGCACTAATGCATGTTTAGCTTGTTATCCCATTCTATTTATCCCTTGTTTAGTTTAAGGGGTGTATTTTCTTTAATTGAGGAAGATAAGTTAATGTTTTGATTCTTTAGCCTTTGTCCATTCCTGAACAAAAAGGGGGAGAATGATAGGTGGAGAAATGGTATATAATCCTATTGTAATCGTATCTTAGTTTGGGAGATTTAACTTAGGGGGAGTCTCTATCTTCTTAGGTTGCTCATAGTTGATAAAGGGGAGAATTAATTTAGGGGGAGTATTTATTTTAATTGCAGTTAATATTCTTGATATTCCCTATACGTTTGATAGTTTGCTTAAGTGTGCAGGAATTCTTCTAAATGGCAACTTTCATCATCGACAAAGATATTGATCCTTGGGTTGTTTGAGTCAAGCATTGTGTTTTTTATTCTAGGTGGGACATTTTTGTCAGTCTAGTAGAGTTTGACGGCTCTTTAGGATTTTTGTTGGGTTTTGTCCCGAAATAGCCAAAGGGGGAGATTTGTAAGGACACAAATTTCCAATTGAGTCCTTTGTAGTTTCGGCTCAATTCTGGACAATAACGTTTGTGTCGTAGGAAAGAGTTATTGACCATCCTTCAAGCCTATGACATTCTAAAGTTGAAGATTTAGAGGTCAAGTTCATAAAGCTTCATCAAATGTCGTGTTTGTAGTGCCTCGTTTCTACGTCATCAACATAGTTCCATCGCTCCTAGGGTATGAATGCATTTGAATATATATAAGAGCTTGGAATAATATTTAGATGGGTGAAGTTTTGTTTAAACTGTTGTTTATTTTCCGAAATATTTCTTTAAAATAAAGTTTCTGGGCTAAAAATATTTTTTTTATACTTTCTGGTTTCTCGTTCGATATTGTCGTTCGAACGAGTTTGCCAATGAGTTCCCACATTGGCCACTGGAATGTCGTTGGAACGAGAATGATGCTCGAACGAGAATTCCAACCAAATTACTAACGATTTCAACTTTTTATACACTGGAACTCCATTAGAAGGCTCGTTCAAACGACACTTCGTTCGAACGAAAATCTCGTTCGAACGAGTTTTGGCGGAAACAGTTAATTGGCAGTTTTTTGAGCAGTTTTCCATCTTTCCCACTTCCACTAACTTTTTACCTAGTTAATTAAGTGCGTAAACCAACTTTTTCATATCGTACAACCTCCAAGAGAGAGTTTGAGAGAAAAATTCCAAAAAGAAAAAGTTCGTGTTTAAAGTGTTAATTCTTTTAAGAAAATCTTTAAAACACTTTTGTTTACACCCATATTTTGTTTATCCAAGTTCATTTATATATATACATTGCTTGGAGTCTTGGCACCGGTTTACTCTACCTATTGAAGAGTTCGTTTGGGTTTTCTTCTAAATCCCTCAAAAAAGAAGAATTTTGTTTTGCTACGGCATTCTCACAGGGTGAAAGGAACCATGTCTGGTTGACGGTGTACCTATGTCTCATTGGTGAATTCCAAGATTTCGGTGGAGCTCCGGGGTTATTGACTAGGCGAAGGTGTTTACAAGAAGACGCATCAAGGCTTGAAAGGGGTCGAGTCGAGGAAGTAAGTCATATGTCTTGTAATTGTAAAACCATACTTAGTGGACTTAAGGCTAGGGCCGTCTGAGGTTTTTTCCCCTTGTGGGTTTTTCCTTGTACATCGCGGCGTAGTGATTCATTGTTTATTTTATCTTTTGAAATACTCACCTAGAACGCATGCTTATGTAAAAAGATAAAATTGGGTTTATATCACTAATTATGTTTAATTTAGTACTTCATAATTATTTGGCTAAATGCTAATTTTATTCAAGTCATCATTTAATTTGTTAAAATTGGTCTGGCCTAAATTGTTAGTTTTGAAAATATAACTTAGAAAAATTTCTAGGACTTGGGTTGATTATGTCGATTTAAGTGAAATTAAATTTGCGTGTGTGTGTTAATTTAATCTCACGTTGTTTAATTTTAATTTGAAAAGAAATTAAAACTTGTTGTTTAATTGAACCATCTTCTGCTTCCGCATCTCATAAAAGGAAATTACTCTTTTTGAAGTAAAAAGTTTTTAAAATTGGGGGCCTAACGCTTTTCATAAAAGAGCGTCTGAAAACAGAATTCATCACTAAGAAGAGCATCGAAATGCTCGAAATCTTCTGATCCCTCATGCCACCACTGAGAATACACTACGATGTCTACAAGAATTAACTCGAATACAAAAAATTGAGTAGTTGTTGGTTAAAGTTAACTAGAGATAAATTGATTTTACTAAGCGGGTATCAGAATCTTAACGTGCGAAATCATATTATGTACCCTTATAGACTTTGCAAATAAGACCTCATTATACCTTAGTGATTTTTTAGATGATTAAATTAGAATGAAGTCATAATTATTTAGTGGAATTAGTTATGATTAAGTAAAGCAAGGAAATAAATTACTATAAATGTAATTTGGTATTTTTTAAATATTTATTTGGAGATAATTTGATTATTTATCTTTAGTCCCTGATATAGTCCATATATCCAAGAAGTCACACCCATACACAAAAATAACATAGCTTAGCCCAAGCTCTCCTTTTGTACTTTTATATAAAGGCGTGGAATGGTGTTTTATTGTAATTATTCTTATTAGGGTTTGGGAGGGGTGAGAGAATACATTATTCATGTTTTTCTGAAGAGGCATAAAGATAGACCACCATATATCAATCATAAGCGAGGGCTTTAATTTCAATAGGTATCTCCCCACCTATTGAATTTGGGGAGGATCATACACTAGAAGATCGTGTCATTTATAAGGTTTAAGCAAATATCTAAAAGAAGGAAACCCTATATAATTAATAAATACTTTTCTCCCCATCGGATTGCAACCAAATCTGCAAATTTATTATGTTCTAAACCCTACGTTTGTTCTCCAAGCCTAGTTTTTTGTTGTACCTCTTTTTTGTGCTTGATTAATCGAAGATCCAATGTTAAAATTTTTATTCCGCCTATATCGAGTACCAAGAATTGTTATTATATCCTTTGGTTTATATTAATCATCTATTGGAAAAGTCTGTGTTGTCCAAATAAGAAAACCCTAGTTTTGCATGTTGTGGGATGGGGTGTACTTGTGCATTCTTTATTACTAACATGCGTTTGCATATATTATTTATTTATATCCCTTCCCTCATGCTTACACATTATTTTTTTGTGTGAATGAATCCTACGATTGTTTATTTGTATTTATTTTTCTCTACTTGATTTAATAGGGTTGTAATAATTAAGTTTTGTATTTATTTCATTATCGATGTATTCGGAGGCTATTGTGAAGGGATGTAATGTTTTCTTAAACTTAGAAGCATATATATATATATATATATATGGGTTTAAGTGATTGGTGAAGTTTCATGGTGTTTCTTGAAGTTTTTTAAGAGTTATGGATGTTTTGCATGACAAACACGAAAGAAGAAGAAAGTGGAAAACAAAGGTCTTCCCGATCAATCCGAAGGAAGAATCGGATCGATCCGGAATTCAAATCGATCCGGAATTCAAATCGATCAAAATTTGGGGCTGAATTAATCAGTTGGGAAGCATGCAGAATCCATGTGTTGATTTTCAAAACTAGATTTGATCCAATTAATTAATCACGGATAAATATGAAATAAACAATAAGACAAAAGAGTTTTAAAGTGGTTCAGTCTTATGAAATGGCCTACGTCCACTGTTTGTATTTTTGATGTTTTCTTTAATCTCGATGATGATTACAAGAGATCTAGCCTCCTTTATGGAGGGTGTTACAATGTATTTATAGCCTTGAGGCTAGAAATTTGAATAGGTGACATGCCGTTATTTAATAGACATATACATATGTACAATAAGAATGTTCATTAAATCCGATGTTCATTGAATGTACAATGATCGCTTAGTCTTCTTGGCTAGATGCTCTGCATGCTGTGTAGGTCGGCATGCTATGTAGCTCAGGACGCTGAGTAGCTCGGCAGGCTAGGTAGCTCGATGAGCATATATATTTTCCATGTAAGATGACGCGTGTCTTTGTATAATTGGTCCACGTCTGCTGACTAATTTTCATATCAATAGAAGCCCCTAATATTTCACAGTTGAGTTTTGAATGAGAGTGTGGAATATTTTACTCATACGTTTCTCGAGTATCTTAGTATGTCTTGATTACTTACAAATCTCCAACACTTAGGAATTTTACCTCTAGTTTCTTCGTTTGAGCGCGAAATGGAAAATTTGTAAATATATTGAATCTGCGACAGACACTTGGGTATTTGTGTCTTTTTTATCTTTTAACCGTCGAAAACCGAATCGTCTTTTCTAGTAATCATTTATTTTCCTTCTTCCCAATGCAAGGTTTTTAAATGCGATAGAAAAATATCATCATCTACTTTTTATCTCCAAATTTCTAAACTCTGTGTTTTCTCACTCCATTTTTATACTATAGTTCTTTCCATCGCCCGCCTTAGCGGATTTCTCAATTCTATGTAAGAATTTTTTCCTTCTTCGTTCTTTGCTCTAGTCATCATGGTTTACCTTGTCGAATATTTGGATAAATTTTGAGCCTATTTTGCAATTCCCTCATGGTTTATTCTAGAAGAACCTCCTTCTCCATCTGATTTATTTTTTTTGGCTAAAGGACACTGGTTTCCCTCACTTTTCATAGTTGAATGTGGCTTTTCTTTTTCGCCTAATCCCTTGTGTTTGGAGTTTTGCCAATATTTCGATATTGTGCCTGCAAGAGTAGCTCCAAATAAATGGAGGGTAGTTAATGACTTACATAGGTTAAACTAGATTCATGGGACTCATTTAGGGATCCTTGAAATTATGTTTTGTTATAAATGGGTTACCAGTGATACCACATTTTATTTAAAACCCAAGTTTTCCAATAGAGATTTAGTAGTCAATCATACCGATGCTAATAGGGACTATTTTGATCATGGGGTTGTGATGAAAAATTGTCAACACCCTCCACTAAAAGGAAATGATCTTTACCAAGGTCCCCTGATGTCCACTTTATGGCAATGTTGTAGGTTATTTTCAATTATTCGATTTAGCTCTATTTACGTTTTAGAAAATGCGTAAATGATATTTATGTTTAATTTTGTAGTTGATAACAAAAGGAAGCCCCCAAAAAGAAAGTGACATTAATATAAAAGCGTTGAAACTCATCTGGGGTTTGCATCAATCAGTTAACGGGGAGCACGTTAGAGATGCTTCTTATTTGCTGAGATACAAGAACACCACCTCTTCTTTCATTACACGTCCTCTTGCCCCTCCTATGGTAATCGATCTTGATCAAGTACCTGCATCTTGAGCAAGTGCCTAAGAACCCTCTTCTGACTTGGATACCTCTATTTTTTATTTAATGACGAAAAAGTGGATAATGCCTGCATTCTTTGTCAAGGATGCCCTAGCACCGATGCAGCAAAGAAGAGCAAGGGGGATGTCCCAACTGAAGGGACGAAGAAAGTGGATAGTGCTCCATCCAAATGAACCATTTCTCCTATTAAGGAGGTCAGCAGGGAAAGACCCGCTGTCTCAAAGAGGCAGAACATTTGATTAAAGGTGTTGCTACTACACAAGAAGAGGTAGCACCTTCAATTGAAGCTGCTCCTTAACAGAGATTGAGGAGAGGTCTTGCAGAAAAACTTGTGGAAACAACTGCTCGACCCTCTGATATTGAGGTCCTTCCTTAGGAACTGGTGCTCCAGCTTTTATTTCCCCAAGTTCAGCCAGGGGTTTGATTAAGTCTTATACCATTTCGGAGTATCGAGCTGCTTGGGGTCCCCTTTCCTAGGAGAAGGTTATTGATTTGGCGGCCCATCATATCGCATCAGTAAGTGTCATCATCCTTACTACTTTATTTCCACCTATTGTGTTCATATTCTAAGGTGATATCCTTTTCTTTATTTCAGTTTATGACCTGCTTTAATAATATTATGGAGATGGATGAGGCTATCAAGGCTTCCACTTCGTTCGACGGGATTGAAAATGCTTTTGCTGGGTTGTCTCAATCCTTGAAAGACTCCCGAAAGACATACGGGGAAGATAAAGCTGCTTGGGAGAAGAAACTTCTATCGACAGAGTCAACTTGTGACCAAGCCATAAATGCCTCTAAGGAGTTGGAGGAAAAATTAAAGGTCACTGCTGTCAGTAAGAAAGAGACTGATGGCAAGCTTGAAGAAGCTGAATGGCGTAAGAATGACTTTGAGGAGAAGGTGAAGCTTCCTAAGGAAAGTGATTCTTTTGAGAAAGCAGAGAGAAAGGTTACGGTGAAGAAATCTTTCAGCTCTAGTTGGGACAAGGGAAGGAACAAATCCTTAACCGCTATTACCTGCCAGATGGAGTATGTAAGTATGAAGTACTTCAGGGACGGATGTGTCGTAGCACTAAAAGAATTGAGTGTTACGGATGATTCTGAGTTTTTTCAAAAACACACTCATGGCCCTCCTCCTACTATTGACGATGAAAAAGAGGATAAAGCTGCATCTGATGAATCTTCTATGAGGATAGTAGAACAAGTCCCTGCTGCTACTGCTTCTCGACCCTCCGAGCAAGTTCAGCGAGCATCAACTTCTATCAAGCAACACCAAATGCATCTCGAGCAACCAACTCCTTCATCCAAACTTGTTGATGGTGTTATGGGAAACAAGGAGAAGGTGTAGCATTTCTCGGCTCTTTATTTATGTTGTTCTTCTGCTTTTCCTTTTTTTCATGTAACTTTTGGTTGTAATCTTTCCTCTTATGATCAATAAAATGGGTTATTGTAATCTAATTTGAATTTCTCTTTGACTTGATCTATCTGTATCATTATTAATGTGTTTTTACTTTTCCTTGCTAGTTTGTTTCTAGGAAGGAACTCTTATCAGCTCATGACACTAAGTTGATGGAAAAATATAATGATTACTTCAAAGCGGGTCATACAGATTTTACTGATTCCTAAATATTTGATATCCTTGGACCCGATGCTTCTGAGCGAGCAGTTGATGCATACCAATACTTAAAGTGTTTGCTTGATCGTGCTGTATCCAAAGATGTGGCTTATTATAAAATGATTAAAGACCTTCAAAGGATGATCGAGGATCTCCAACTTCAGCACAAAGAAACCACTACACTCTTACACGAAGGTTATGAGAAAAAATACCAATAGTTGAGTACTGACAAAGGTTACAATAAGTACATCTCAACCCATGAGAAAAAGAAAAGTGTGCTGAAACTTGAGATTGAAGAGAACATGAACATTGCAAAGATTCTAGAGCAAGATAATATTGTGTTACAAGAGGAAGTGAAGCAACTTAGATCTGCTGCCTAATCTTCGTCGGGAGCCTTAGTTCCAATTAACGATGAAGGTTTTTCCTTTCTAGAAATCGAAAATGCTACCTTGAGAGAAGAGTTGGAGACTTTGAAATGAACTAGACCTACTCCATCTTCTTGTGGCAGAGCAAAGCCTTTTACCTAGGGCCGAGCAAGGGCTGGTCAGATTAATATTGAAGAGACGAGGACCTATCTAGCTTTAGAAAATCAAGTCGTTCAATTGATGGAGAAAAATAAAGCCCTGACAGAAATGTCTACAAAAATTCAGAGTCTTACCGACCAACTTTACAACTAGAGCTCTGCACTGGAAAGTAAAGAAATTTTTATGAAGAATCTCTACGAGCAGCTTGAGAGTTTGACTTATCGATTTCACAAACAGCCTAAAGCATTCTGGATAGCGGGTTACAATAAAGCTTTATGCCATCTCGATGCTTGCTTGCAATAATCCAATAATGAGGGATACAAATAGGTTTGGTTGAATGCCTTATGTGTGATGAAAGATGATCAAGGACTATCCTTGTGGGATTGGCGTGAGCCTGGATTACTTGATTTGCCTATTCCTCCCTTCAAACTCGATGTCAGCTGGATTCTAGCTCATGCCATTCCTCGGTGTTTAATTTCCAGGTAACTTGGCGATTACCAGCTTCATTCAGACTTTGAGATATCTCATCCTCGACATTTTCTTCATATACCATGTCCGAGCAACATTAAAATGCTATAAGATATGAATTTTATTAATTCTCCCTATGCGTTAGGGTTGGGGTGGAACATGTATCAAAATCAAAGGGAAAGAAACCCATATAATAGGAAATTTGTACTTAATGAATCAAAATTCATGTTTATGTAGTCGACTTGTGTTTAATAAATACAAATTGGTCTTTGTGCAAGTTTTATTTCCTTGGAAATACTTTGTGAGATGTGTTTCTCGTGTTTTGTTGATGAATGTGTATATATATAGAGAGGGATAATTTGTCCTATTTTGCCTAGACAATGGAGCTTGCCCCATTTGCTGCCTACTTGTAGTGACTTATCACTCATAAGAGCCTAAGCAATGGAGTGGTTTTTATCCCATGTTCCTGCTTAGTTATAGTAATCTCACCAGGATTACCTTGGTGCCTAGATAGTGGATGCCTTATGAGGTCACCCGTCTTCAAGTCTAGTTTGAGATGTCCCTTGAGATCATCCGTGATCAAACAAGATTTGCCTTATATGATTGTTATGCCAGTTTGTTGGTCAATTTTATAGGTGCCGACCAACCGGAGTTGGTGGTTGTTGATGTTGATCAATCGAAATTGATGTAGTGTGTAGCACTAGTACTCCAACAAAAATTAAACCAAAAAGGAATGTGAAAAGACCAACACTTTTATTCATGTAAAGAGAAATGTTTACATGTAAGTCTGTATTACTGATAATACTTGAGCAAATGCTCTGCGTTCTATGCATTTTTAAATTGTTCCCCCTCTAAGGTTTCTATTCTGTAAGTCCCAGGGCGAACAACTGTAGTTACTTTGTAAGGCCCATGCCAGTTAGCCTCTAATTTTTTATGATTATGAATCACCTTATTGAGCACATAATCCCCCTCCTTGAGTTCACATTTCTTCACTCTTTCATTATAGAACATGGTTGTTCTCTGTTGGTACGTTGTGTTCCTTATTGCCGCATCTTTGCGAACTTCCTTGAGCATGTCCAGGTCTAGGCGTCTCATCAAATCGCTTATAAGAGAGTTGAAATTAAGTACCCTGTGTGTTGGAAGGCCCAATTGAACTGGGATAACTGCTTTGATTCTAAAGGCTAGCATGTAGGGCGATTCGCCAGTGGCTATTCGGGGAGATGTACGATATTCCCATAGCACAGAGTGTAGCTTGGTAATCCAATTTCCTTTTTCTTCATCCAGGCATCCACTCAGTAGAGTTATGTTCATCACTTCAGTTTGCCCATTTCTCTGGGGTTGGCCTGGTGCGAAATGGATCTTTTGGACATTGGATTGATGAAAATATGCAAAAAACTCCTCATTATCAAATTGGGTATCATGGTCAGTGATGAAAGCATGCGAGAGACCATACCTGTAAATAATATTCTTCCAGATAAACTAGTTAACCCGTTCGTACGACATGTCAATGAGAGGTTCAGCCTCAAACCACTTGGTGAAATAATCGACCGCGACTACCAGATATTTAAACCTCCCTTTGGTGGTCGTCAAGGGCCCGACCAAGTCCATGCCCCACATAGCAAATGGCCAAGGGTAAGTGATGGGCATTAGCAATGCCTGGGGAGTTCTTCGAACGGGAGTGAAACATTGGCATTTATCACACTTCTTCACATAGGCTGTGCAGTCAGCTCTCATCGTCGGCCAATAATATCCCTGCGTCATTAACCTCTATAGGAGATTCTGACCTACCACATGAGCTCCACAAGAGCCTTCGTGAACCTCTTCAATCAGGTCTTTAATTTCGGAGGGATGCACACATCTCTATAGTCCTGCGATGATACCCCTTCTATACAAAACAACATTATTCAATACATATCGCGCAGCTTTAAACTTCAGCCTTTTGGCTTCGAGTTGATTAGTTGGCACAATACCTTCCTCGATGTATGTCCTGATGGGGTCCGTCTAGGATGGTCCCATAGCTAGGGTAATGAATTTCACCATTAGATCTTCATTTATGCTTCGTTCTGCCAGTGCTTCGATAGGAATCGTTCTTCGTAGCTTGGTACGAGTGGCTAAAGCTAACCGAGATAGTGCGTTAGTCCTCATATTCTCCAATCTTGATGTTCTGACCAATTGAACTGCTGTAAAGGTGGACACAATATCCATAGCCTTAGCGTGATATCTTAACATCAAGTCTCCCCATGTTGCATACATTCCCAGAATTTGATGTACAATTAATTGTGAATCACTAAGCACGTTGACTTGCTCTACATGCATTGTTTTTGCTAAACTGAGACCCATGATCATAGTTTCATATTCGACCACATTATTAGAAGATTTAAATTAAAAGCGCAGAGCGTATTCGACATCCAATCCATCAGGGTTGTTAAGAATTATTTCGGCTCCACTTCCTGTTGCACATGAAGAGCCATCAACATACAAGTTCCCCATAGGTATACGATTATCGAACTCTTGATCTGATAAGGTTCCCTGGTGGAATATTTGGTGCTTCCTCTTATCACTCTCCACTTCTGGCAGATCTGCTATGGGGATTTGATCGGGGATTTTCTTTAATGATCCTATAACATCCATGGGTTGTTCTTCATTATACTCCTGTTGGTCAAGGGTATCTGGGTAAGTGAACTCCGCAATGAAATCTGCCACTTCTTGCCCTTTGAGTGAGGACCTTAGCTTATAAACAATATCATAATCGCCTAGTTTTACTGCCTAATACATCAATCTGCCAGAATTTTCGGCTTGTGTAAGGCCTGTCTAAGTGGCATATCAGTATACACCACTATGGTATGGGCCTGGAAGTAAGGTTTCATCCTCCTACTTGCCTCTATTAGAGCTAATGACAGCTTTTCCAACTTTGGATATCTAATCTCTACTCCTCAGAATGCTTTGCTGGTGTAGTACACTGGTTTTTATACTCCATCCTTCACTTTTATCAACGCTGAACTGACTATGCTCTTCGATATAGCTAGGTACAAGTATAATCTTTCACCCATGACCAACCTGGATAACAGTGGAGGTGTCCCCAAGTACTTCTTCAATTCTTGAAATGCAATCTCGCATTCATCGTTCCACTTGAAAGTTGTTATGAGAGTATTGAAGAATGGAAGACATCTGTCCGTTGCTCTCGACATAAACCTGTTAAGAGCTGCAACATGGCCTGTAAGGCTTTGTACTTCCTTCTTCGTGGCTGGAGGTTATAAGTGCAGAAAAGCTTTGATCTTATCCGGATTGGCCGTAATGCCTCGTTGATTCACAATATACCCGAGGAACATGCCTTCTCGTACACCGAATATGCATTTCGTCGGGTTCAGCTTCATCTAATATTTTTCTAGTTCATCAAAGATTTGGCCAAGATCAGCTAGATGGTCGGCGACTTTTTTTCTCTTAGTTAGCATATAATTGACGTAAACCTCCATGTTTTTATCGATTTTCTCTATGAAGACTTTGTTTATGAACCTTTGGTACGTGACACCAACATTTTTAAGTCCAAAAGGCATAAAATTATAGCAGTATGTTCCCCTTGGCGTAATAAAAGAAGTACTCTCCTTGTCTTCTACTTTCATCTTAATCTAGTTATACCTAGAGTAAGCATCCATGAAGCTCAGTAGCTCGTGCCCCGAGGTAGCATCCACCAGCTGGTCGATTCGGGGCAAGGGAAAATGATATTTTGGGCAGGCTTTATTGAGATCTGTGAAATCTACACACATCCTCCACTTGTTATTCTTCTTTTTCACCATTACAACATTGGCTAGCCAATCTGGATATTTGACATCTTCAATGAAAGAGGCCTTTTGAAGCTTCTCGACTTCCTCCTGGATAGCCTAGTTCTTCTCTGGGCAAAATACCCTTCTTCTCTGCTTCACGGGCTTGACCTCCTTATTAACATTAAGCTCGTGGCACATGAAAGATGAGTCTATTCCTGGCATGTCTTCATGACTCCATGCAAAAGATTGCTTTCTTTTTGGTAAAAATGCCACTAGCTCCTGTTTTATTGATGGATCCAATGAAGCACTAATTTGAGTTGTTCGCTCTGGTCATTCATCATCCAGAATGACGTTCTCCGTAGCCTCGATGACCTGACCCTTCACAATATGTGACTCGTCTATAGGGTCCAAAGTCTCGACCTCTACATCTTCAGACTCTTCCGCCTGGTAGGTGGTGGTTTTCTTCCTGACCTCCTCTAATTCTTCCTGTTCGGTAGATGAGTAGTATCATTCTCGAGCTACTTTCTGGTCTACTTTCACAACTCCAACTCCAAAATTGGCAGAAAATTCAAACATGGGTGTATTATGGATGGTACACCCTCAAACTTCTTCAATCCTACTCTCCCCGTGATTATGTTGTACGTTGATTGGACGTTCTTATCTATTACGAAAAAGCTCACTTTTTCTATTCTGCAAGCAGGCCATGTACCAATTAGCATGTCCAACTTGATCATCCCAAGTGGAAAGACTTTCTCGCCAGTGAAACCAAGGAGGGGCCTGTGTTATGGCTCCAATTGGGATAACTTTAAACTCAAGTTCTCAAAGCACGGGTAGAACATGATATCTACAGAGCTACCATTATCTACCAATACTCGTGATATTACCACATCCTTCATCCTCATCTTGACTACCAAGGGGTCATCATTAGGATATAAAACACCTTCCAGGTCATTTTTGGAAAAACTAATGAACAATTTAACCTTGTTCACCTTCCTCGGGCGATCATCTTCAGTCAGATTTATGCGTTGTTTGTAAGAACAAGCCTGGGCCTCATTGAGGTAAGCTTTCCTTTCAGCAGTGTGTTCCCCACCCCTTGCATCTCCACATGTAATCACGTTACATTAAAATGATCCAAAATAGATTGAAAACACCTCGCGTTCGGGTTTCCTTGGGCTTTTGGGGAGGTCGGGGTCATCCTCTGGATCGTCCTCGTGGTTTCTCTTTTTGTCGTCTCTTATTCGGCGAGGAGATTTGGACCTTTCTCTTCCTTTCTCGCTAGTGTTCCCACCATTCTGATGATCAACGGACTTACTCAATTTTCCTCACCTAATGAGTGCTTCGATCTCATTCTAGATAGCTATGCATCGTTTGGTCGTGTGGTGATGATCTCTATGGAACTCGCACTATTTGGACTTATCCCTCTTATCTGGGTCTGTCCTCATTTTCTTCGGCCAAGTTATCTCCTCGATGTTCTTGATCTCCCCCAGAATATGGTTTATGTCCACCTTTAAAGGTATGTAATTCCCATATTTCTTCAACTTCTCGAACGATTCCTTGCCTTTTGGCCGCTTACCATTCCAATTGCGCTTCTGATCATTTGTCTCTGCTGTACCTTTGGCCTTGATCTCTGCTTTAGTGTCAATAGTCTTCTTCGCAGCCATGGACTTTTTGGCGTTCATGATCTTAGCTTCTTTTTCCATCAGTTCTACCATGGATTTGGGGGGGATCTTTGTCTAGGGTATAATATAACTTATCAGGAAACAAACCGCCCATTAGTGCTATAATTGTTGTCTTCTCTTCATAGTCGATTACCTCAAGTTTCTCGTTATTAAAGTGAGTGATGTAATCCCTGGTACTTTTTTCTATTTTCTGCCTCACACTTATTAGGTGTGCTACACTCTTAACTGGCTTTGCATCGAAGTATAAATTCTCTATGAAGAGCTCTGCTATCTAATGGAAAGTAGCAATCTTGCCCCGAGGAAGGCTGTTGTACCATATTTGGGCTGACCCAGTGATTGTTCCTGAAAATGCACTACACCTCATTTCATCGGGCACTGCATAGATATCAGTAGCAGCTTGATACTGCTCTATGTGGAGGACGTGATAAGTTTTTCCATCATACTTAGGCGTCACTATCGAAGACTTAAATTTTGATGGTGTTGGAAAATCCACAATTTCCTGGACAAAGGGTGATCCTCGGATACAAGTTCTTTGGAGAGGATTCTTAGCCTTAGCCATTTCCCCTAACCGGTCTTCCAATCTCTGAATACACCCCTTCCACACATCATTTCCAACCTCACGCCTATTTTCCTGAGCAACGGAGCGCGCTGAGTTTTCCTCTTAGGATCGTTCACTACGAATTGGTGGGTGTGATTGGGCAGAACCTTCCCTTAGATCGGTTGGTCATTGATAAGTTCTCGATACAATCCTAGGGGGATTACTGTTCCTCCTAGGATCCAAACGGTCAAAGGGAGAGACTCTACTCAACCTTCCCAAAATGTTTGTTCTCTCGGGAGTTAAGGTAATATTTGATTGAGAATCTGTAGCTCTTATTGCTGCAGTCCTTCAAGGCTAATATGAAGGATCGTTGGACCTCTCAATATGATGAGAATCACCGTGCCTAGGCTGTGAAACACCCGAGAATAATGTACATCTGGTTCTTGAAGATGGCAGATGGGTGTTTTTCTGAACACTTCGTTGACCTGACTGGGTGGGTGATCCGTTACGAACAGTCTGAATGAGTTGATGCATAGTCTCTTGCATAGTCGTTTGCCCTTGGGCTAAATTAGCTACTATTCCCGTAAGTTCATTGATAGTTGGCGGAGCAGAGGGGTTTAGAGGAACCACAGTATTGTTACGGGTACTGGATTCTGGGATTTCAGCCATTGGTGGTAAGTTTTTAATGAAAAACGCTACTAATAGTCATTTCTCATAAACGATGCCAATCTATTGATGTAAAAAACTAGATTTGATCCAATTAATTAATCATAGATAAATATGAAATAAAAAATAAGACAAAAGATTTTTAAAGTGGTTCAGCCTTATGAAATGGCCTACTCCATTACTTGTATTGCCGATGTTTTCTTTAATCTCGATGATGATTACAAGAGATCGATCCTCCTTTGTGGAGGGTGTTACAATGTATTTATAGCCTTGAGGCTATAAATATGAATATGTGATATGTTGTTATTTAATAGACATATACATCTGTACAATAAGAATGTTCATTAAATTAGATGTTCATTGAATGTACAATGGTCGCTTAGTCTTCTTGGCTAGATGCTCTGGATGCTGAGTAGGTCGGCACGCTATGTAGCTCAGGATGCTGAGTAGCTCGGCAGGCTAGGTAGCTCGGTGAGCATATATATTTGCCACTTAAGATGACACGTGTCATTGTATAATTGGTCCATGTCTGCTAACTAATTTTCATATGAACACCATTTTTTGCCCTTTTGGGTGTTTTTTGGTGGCTTTCCATGGTGGTTCATCCTCATCTTACTTCTAGACCTAAGAGGATCAATTTTGAGTAATAAAGACCCTCAGGATCTCTTATTTTTTATGAAGTCTACTTCATAATAAATAAGAGATATTGAGGGTCCTCTACAATAAGGACTCTTGTACTTGAAGAGCTTTACCTCAAGAAGAAGTTTGGGCCATGATGGAAAGAGCATTTATGTAATTTATCATTTGATACATGTATTTATTTATTTATCGTGTCTAATTATTTTATTATGTCGCATAATTCGTGTTCTAATTAATTGAATAAAAAAGAATACTCGTTTATATGGACATCATGGATTGCTATTTTAAGACCGGTATACATTTGATTTAGATAAAAAAAATTATTGTATTTATTATTTTCTAAATTGAATTAAATTAAGGTAATTAAATTTAAGGTGTGATTTGAATTTAGATCTTCAGGTTTATTTTAGAAAATTAAAATTATTATTTAATTTTAAGAAAAATAAAATGTATGATCATGGTATTTATTTCATAGTAAATTTAGAAATTACCATGTATTTAAATTCGCTTTTTTGAGTTGAATATTTTTTTTTTCAAAAAACTCAAGGTTTTCAAAATACTAAATGGGAGAGGGGTTTCAACATAAATCATGCAGTCTCCATCGGTGTTTTCATGAATTAATACGTAATTAATTCCTTAATTTAGCTAGTCAGTTCCTTGGATGGAATGAATTAAATCATCAAGGATTAATTAGAACTCTAAGTGATAGTTCCAATAAATAAAATGTGAGTGAGTTCACCCCCCCGCCCCCCCCCCCCCCCCCCCCCCCCCCATGCACACTGGGAAGTTCATCACAGGAAGGTTTAATTTCGTGGAAAGAACCGGTTGTATACAATTAGATATCATTAATAATATATTCCCCTGTGGAGTCAGTGTTATTAACTATGTGACCAAAATTCGTTGACTATTCAGTTATGTTGGACAGAGGATCCTGAACTGTCCAGGTACAGAATTCAAACACGAAAGTTTGTATAGTTCAAGGTAGGATTTAATCTCCCCATGAGAAATTTCACTCCATAATCGAATTAAGATGCCTGGGAGGTTTACTTTAAAATGGTGGTAGGGAGCTATTTTATAATGAAAACAAGTTAATAATTCTCACATATATATTTTGAAATCAATTCACTTTACAAAATTTTTGATTCTCATATTTCAAAATGGGGCCAACATTAAACCCACTTGCTTCATTATTAAAGGACAACAAGTTATCTGGCATGAACTATATAGTCTGGAAAAGAAACGTAGATAATGTCCTAACTTCTGAACACTTTAAGGTTATCTTAACGGAGACCTGCCCTACTAAATCATAGGAGGACTCACCCAAAATGTAGGTCCAAACCTACCCTAGGTGTAACAACGCTGATAAAATGGCTCACCGCTATATATTGGCCTCTATGACTAATATGTTACAACACCATCATCAACACATATCTAGTGTCCATGATATGATTCTGAACCTCAATCATGTTTCAAACTTGGTCAACACTAAGATTCCAGAGGGTAGTACCATACAGAATCATGTTTCAAAGATGATATTCGTATTAGGAGAACTTCAGGTGCTTGGAATCTGAAATAGATGGGGAAATCCTAGTTGTTTTCATTTTCCAATCACTACCGGAATTTTTCAAACAATTGCACATAAATTATTTGATGAACAAATGTGATTACTCTCTCGTGAAACTTCTTGAGGAACTTTAGGCTATGGATAATTTTAAAAAGCATAAGGGTGTGATTCAGTTTGTTTGAAAAGGACCTTCTACTTCTTTCTAAAAAGGTAAAAAGAAGAAGATGTAAAAAGTGATGTGCCGTGCGATATCGATTTTAAAATAAATCCACAAATTCGAACTATAAACTTATTTAATTAGAGTCAATTTTTAAACCTAGTTATTTCAGCCCTTAAACAAACATCTATGTGTGCGCGTGTGACAAACCAACAAACACAAATATGCTAACTCACAGATTTCAGGAAAAATCCCCGAAGGGAAAAAACTTTTATTTCACTATGAATTAAATCGCAATTTACAATCGCAATGAAATCTTCAATAAGTTAACCTCACTAAATTTATATAGACGTGCAGTCTAGAGTCAAGAATGGATTCCTTACAGCGAACACACACGAACTGTAGTCCAGTCTTCAGTAAAGATCCATATGCAACGAACCTCAATGATCTCAGTCTTTTGTTATAAAGGCTCACTCCACAAAGGTTGAACAATAGCAAAGTATGTTCTTGGGTTCCAAAATAATTCACCTAAATATTGGGATTTTTTTGAATTGAAAAACAAGGGTTTAAAGCCCTAAATGAAGAAGTCAAAAGTGTTCTGCCAGATTGCACTATTTGCACAATGAAAAGTAAAGACTTCTTAACGAAAACTTCCTCGTTTAACGTGTATTTATACAAAACCTTAAGGCGGAAGATCGCTTGAACGAAATCAGATCTCGCTCGAACGGTGACACGTGTCACTCGAGCGAGATTAGCACAAGATGTCCTGTCGTTTGAACGACATAGGTTGTCAATCAAATGAGCCTTTTAAAAAATATATTTTTCTTTTCCTAGAAAATGCAGCGCCTTAAAACTTCAAAAAATAATTTGGACGAAAAACTTAAAAACTCCGCCCCAACACTTAGAAATTTTTTTGGTGAAAAATATGCCAATATTCTAGTGAAATGCTAAGGGATAAAAACATAACCTTTACCAAATTCATCTCGCTGAGGCTTGATTATTGAAGAAACTTGATATTCGGATCCGACTTGTTGCATATGTGATCTTGAACATTATTTGACAGTTGTAGCGGTATACAGCATATCAATTGATAATGGATATTTATAAAATTATGTCCTTACAAATCTCCCCCTATGTCTATGCCGGTATAAAATAAAAACATCTGAATTATCCCAGCATAAATACCTATACAAATCTAATACCCTAATGAACCCAAAAATGAAAATGTACTAAACATGTAGGTCTCAAAACTTTTCTTCAAAATCTTCAATATCAAATCTTCAAGCTTTTCTCATTAGGGTGTTTAAGATATGATCTTCCATTGTTGTACCTACACACATGAGACAAAGAAAATACCTCGTGACGCATCAAGTTTGAAATGAAAAAAAGACGTCAATAATCATAATGAAATCTCCCCCATAATACAAAAACTCCCATAATTCGTTCTCCACATTTTTATTTTACCAAAATAGACATGGAAATGAATAAGAAAATGAAGCATGGAGTTGTCACAATAAACGACAATCAAACATATTTCACAAAATATTTTTGATATTTCACAAACTATTTTTTATTTTTCAATTTTTCATACAAAAAAAAGGTCACACCATGAATTTACACTAAGACAATCAAATCATGGATACGGAATGAATGGTCGTAAACATATTCGATAGGAAAATCAATGAAATCAAACATAACATATGTGCACGATGTATACATGTACTACTAATGAATGAATCTCAAAATCGTCCTTAGGTGCTAAAAGTGTTGAATTTATATGACAATAACTCAATCTATCAACACGTTAAAGTCAAAAGTGATTACCATACCAATTCTAAAAAAATGAATGTTTTTTCAAGATGCTGTTAGGACATGCAAGCCCGTGTTTCATTTCTTTCCATCCAAACTCCCACTACACCAAAATGGGCAAATTGTCACCTTTCAGCCGGCCAGCCTTGTCAAGGTCATTGACCGTGACAAAAAAACACGCGTTTTATGTCACGGTCATTGACCTTGACACGACCGTGATAACGAATTGTCACGGTCATTGACCGTGACAAGCCCGTGACAATTAAATTTGTCATGGTCGTGTCACGGTCAAAGACCTTGACACGACCGTGACAACTTTTCCAGCAAAAACCCTACCCCCCTTCTTTTTTCCCTCTCGCGCCCTTCCCTCCCTCTCTCTCTCTCTCTCGACGCTGCTCTCTCTCTCTCTCTCTCTCAGGTCCAATTTCTATCTCTCTCTCTCTTCCATTTATATATATATATATTTGTCTGTATATTTATGTGTGTATGTGTATATATATATGTGTGTATGTGTGTGCGTGTGTGGGGGGTGGGGCGGGATGGGGGTAGGGGGTGGTGGAGGGGGGCAGTGGGTGGGGCGGGGTGGGGCGGGGTGGGGTAGGGTGGGGGAGGGGATGGGGGTATGTGTATATATATATGTGTGTATGTGTGTGCGTGGGTGGGGGTGGGGCAGGGTGGGGGCAGGGGGTGGGGGGGGTGGGGCGGGGTGGGGCAGGGTGGAGGTGGGGCGGGGTGGGGCAGGGTGGGGCACGGGGTGGGGGGTGGGGCAGGGTGGGGGTGGGGGTGGGGCGGGGTGGGGCAGGGTGTGGGAGGGGGTGGGGCGGGGTGGGATTCTATAGTTAATGCGATAGACAAAACAACATTTAGGATTTCAATTTAAGGCTCACGCTACGCTTTCCTTATTTTTCGTTCGCTGTAAACATCACTTATAAAAGGTAGAAAGATAACCAAAAATAATTTTTAGACTTATAAAGAATATATAAACTCATAAAACATACCACATAGTGCTTAAAATGTTCCATCAAATATCTACTTAAAACATGCTACACTACTCTACTGTTGAACCTCTGTCAACATACATAAGCTAAACACCATACTTTACTTGTATAGTGGTTCGATGTGCTACATATATTGGAATAGGAAATGTAGAGATAATAATTACTTAAATGTATAACAAATGGGAAAATAGGAATTTTAAGTTCTCGACCTAATTAGTCATTTTCATATATAGATATTTATCCTGTTTCCAAAACTAATTTCAATCTGCCCAAATGCCAAATATTAAATTTAACTTTCAAGAAAGATAATTCATTCAATAGATGGTAAGAGAATGATATAAAAAATTGTAGAATACTTCACTTGAGTATAAGTATGATTTAAAAAAAAAATTGGAAAGAAAACCTTAAATCTCACAACCTCATATAATTTCTACATCCATTTAAAAAAATATTGACTTCAAAAGGGAGAAATTCAAACAGTGAGCTAACGTATCATATATATCTAGGCAATATAGGTTAACAAATTACAATTTGAAGATTAAATAATAACAACACTATATGAAACAAGATGTTGTCTGATTTGTTCACAAATGAAGAAACAAGCTGTTATTCAGATCTGATAAATCATTGTACACCACCGACTCAAGCCACTAAATATCAGACTCACTAAAGGTCGGTTCAAACTCTATCAAAGTGTTTCATCAGATCTGTGTCAGTCACATAAATCAATTCAAGTGTGAAAAAGCCAGATCATCGACCGCTTTCAGCCTAATTAATTCTTCTTGCTTCTTCTTCATTCGCAGCCGACAATAAGTACGACATATAAAAACCTAAAATAATAAGGTAGAAAAATTGCGCCGACTCAAGCCAATAAATATTAGACTTATTAAATGTCGGTTGCAAAATTCAAAATCTATCAAAGAAAAATTATAGTATATCCGGGGCTGAAGCGCAACTACTATAATAACAGTGCACACTGGTTTAGATTAAAAAATTCTACTATGCTCGTTATAGCTACCTAGAGTAATAAGTCTAATATTTAATAAGTGTAATATTAAAAAATTCTACTGATAATATTTGTATTAGATACTTGCGTGGGGTGGGTGTGTGTGCGTAGGGGTGGGGTGGGTAGGGGTGGGGTGTGTGTGTGTGTGTGTGCGTAGGTATTGACGGAACTTACACATACGTTATAATATAGACGGAACATTTTTTTATCTGTACTAATAACATTTTTTTTATCTGTACTAATAACATTTTTTTTACAGCAAAAATGTCTCCTTCAGATGTAAGGGCGAAGATGATGATGTTGTTTATGATGATGTCGTCGTCTGGGTTCGGTGGTAGCGGAGGCGACGAGGGCTCCTCCGCCCCTAGGCTCCCCAAATATGGAAAATTTGGGATTACCGTCGAAAACAAGTCGGTGATTTTAGCGAGATCCCTCAAGCTGCTAAAGACGGTCATCGGCCCGGGGTTTATGAGTTGGAAGGAGGTGCCGTATGAGCTCAAGTTAGCTGTTTGGGCGGCACTACAGGTAATATTTATATGAATATTTCAATTTCAATTTATATTTATATTTATATTTATATTTATATTTATATTTATATTTATATTTATATTTATATTTATATTTATATTTATATTTATATTTATATTTATATTTATATTTATATTTATATTTATATTTATATTTATATTTATATTTATATTTATTCGCAACTAACATTGTATTTGTTGGACAGGAACAATTCAACTTGGATCCAAAGCTACGCGATTCCGTCTTGGAGCAGTTGAGGGAGCAACACAAGACGTGGAAAAAAAATATGCGGACACGGTACTTTGGAAAAACACGAGAGACCATTTTACAATGGCGCGGATCCGTCCCGCCCAAGGAGCCGATCTCATTGGCACAATGGCAAAAGTTCATTGACAATGAGATCGAGGATCGACAATTGGCATCTCGCCAATCGGGGAGGGAAAATCGGGCTAAAAAGACGGACGTGCACTACTCCGGCCGAACCTCTTACGCTGAGGTGGAGCATAGGATGAAGGTAATATTTAATTTATCTATAACTACAGAAATATATTATTGGATATTATTTTACTTTGCGGGGCCGATACTAATTTTACTTTACTTTATTTTATTTCAGGGGGTAGGGAGTGGGCCAGGGGGTAAGCCACATAGGCTCGATACTTATGTGGCTCTTCGGACGAAGAAGGGGAAGGACGAGGAGGTGTCCCCGAGCGTCGCGGCCACGATTGTAAGTAATCCGACAATTTAATTATTGTTAATTACGTTATAATTTTTTAGTTTACTTATTTTACTAATCATGTGCTTTTTGTCGTTTCAGGCAAAGCTTAAGGAAGTGCATGAGTCGCAGTCTGATGCCGACAAGGCATCTTTGTCCACAGACGCACTCAGCCAAGTGCTTGGCTCTGATCGCAAGGGGAGGACAAGGGGAGTGAGCTCGCGGGTGGCCAAATCTAGGATCATCGGATTGGAGACGAGCGACACCGGGTTGGCTCGAACGGTGGATTCACACGACGCGAAGCTGTCCCGTTTGGAGGCGACGGTCCAAGATATGTACGCATTCATGAAGCGTACGTTGGGTGGAGACCGTAAAGAGAAAGGTAAAGGGAAAGGGAAGGAGAAGGCGGTGGAGGAGGATGTGCGGGAGGACGAGGAGGTGCGGGAGGACGAGGCGCAGGATGACGAGGATGTGGACCTCGCTGCTTCATCACCGACACGTTCGTACTTTGACGATCCACTTCCCTATTTGACGCCCTCCAACAGACCATTATCGACAATTGGTTGGCCGAGCATGTTCATATTGGACATATTTGATGGCCAGTGGATAGGGCGGGGGTTGAGGGACCCGAATATCGTCGAGGGTGGAATAGTCCATGGACGTGTGCTTCAACAGATGGAGTCCAGGGTGCTCGTCACGCATGTCATACCCGGGAAGGAGAACTCCCTATTGTGGTTGCGCGAACAATGCGGCACGACGTATATTAGTGGGTGCGTCAATTCGTATGTCGTGTGGCCTACTCATCTCCTCAGTTTTATCCAAGACATGTAGTAACATTATTTTCTAGTTTGTCCATTTTAATTATATTTGGATTATATCGTCATGTATATTATTTTTACTTTGAAGATTTGGATTATACTGTCATGAATATATATTTGCATTATCTTTAGTTTGTGTTGGATATATGATGTTTGGAACAGGTACAACGTTGCTATAACAGGTACAAATATACTGCTGGGCAGTGGCAGTGGCCATACTGCCCAGCAGATTTTTTTTAAATTCTGCCCAGAATTGTCACGGTCATTAACCGTGACAAGCCCGTGACAAATGTTGTCACGGACTTGTCACGGTCATTGATCGTGACAATTTTTTTTAAAAAGGGTCACGGCTTTGTCACGGTTATAAACCGTGACAAACGTGTCACGGTCATTGACCTTGACACGATCGTGACACAAAACGCGAGTTTTTTGTCAAGGTCAATGACCGTGACACGACCGTGACAAAAAAAGTTGTCTCGCCTCGAAATGTCACGGTCATTGACCTTGACAAGGTGAATTTGTCAAGGTCGAAGACCTTGACAAATGGGCAGATTTGGTGTAGTGTCCCTCATAAATAATAATCATTATATTTTCTTTTGAGGTGGTCCCCTTTTGGCATATTTATCTTTTTATTGCCTTTAAATTTTTTCGTGCTCTCTTAAACAGTGGCTTTCACGACGTGCTAATTTTGAACTCTCGCAACCCTTTACCATGATTCACACATCATATTTTGTTACAATTAAATTCCTCATGGTAAACGGATTTTACATGCACTGCTTCCATTGTCAAGTCTTATCGCATATGGTTCATTTTAAAGACAGAATTGAGATGATAACACTCCGACCAATATGTGATAAACGGATTTTACACGGACTACTTCCATTTTCAAGTGTACAATAAAGGAACTTATGAGTCAAACATGTAGGTAGTAACAACAAATTACATCTCAATGACTCCAAACATTATAAAACACAAAAATGAAATGATGACACATATCAAAGCACTATCAAATCATCACATCGATATGGAATGAAATTGTGACTCGGTCATCCAAAATGTCCATTCATATACGGTGAAAAAAAAATACAAAACTCTTTTTATCTTTTCCAAAAAAATTATAAAAATAAAATCTTTTAGCATTTTTCAAAACTGTCAAAAAAAACCAAAATCTAATACACAAAAATACATACTAGAAATAGGCAAAAGTAATATTATCAAGTGTAGGTGCAAAAATCTCACCCGTCGGAGGGTGTCAATTCATCACGATACAAGTATAAAAATAAATACGAGAGAGACAAAGATTTACGTGGTTCGACCATGAATGGCCTACGTCCACAGGGCTGCTGGTGTGTTCCATTAGATGATCAGAGAGTTTTACATGAGAGTGTTTCTCTAACTTCTAAGCCCCCTTTCACAATGGGGGGTTTCCCCTTTATATAGAGTTAAGGGTTACATTAGGGTTACAAATATGGATGAGTCACAAATATGGATGGGTGGAGTTTCATTCCTATCCGATACTGCTCCTCGTCTTCCCGTTTATTAAGGACTTTAGTCGTCCCTGTATCGCTGGCGCGTCGCCATCTTCACCGGGGTGCTCCCCACACGTCATGCTATTCTGTAGGCATATATATTGCCCCCGCAATAGCCCCACAGGTCGCAGTTCAGCTGAGTTGATTCTGAGATGAGCTGGGAGCTGGTCTATAATCTCTTTAAACATATGCAGTTGGTGGTGTGAACTTGATTGGCATTCTTTGATCTGTCGTTCAACTTTTAAGCCTTTTTTGGTTGATCTTCTCGCCTTCATAGGTTTTTAGATGAATTATTGGCTTGAGTTGATAGGCGTTCAATCGATATGGGAACCGGACTCGAGAGTGTTGAGCTGCCTACGTACCCTTTTGGGATCAGGTCGAACGTAGTTCATTGTCTGTTTTATTGTATGGCCCAATTTGTGAGGCTGACCACAGGCCTGTTCAGAATTTTTTTGTTGAGGCTTTATCTAGCGTGCATCAAGTTTAGGGCGTCTCCCTGTATTTTGGTCTCGTATGGTCCATTTGTTGGGGCGGACCACAGGCCTATGCGTCGAGTCTTGCTCGAGCATGTACCTAGTAGGGGTAAGACCCTGCCTTAGGTTTTTCATATGGTCCAATTAGAGAGGCCGACCAGAAGCCGATGAGTCGAGCCTTGCTCGAGCATGTACCTAGTAGGGGTAAGACCCTGCCTTATGTTTTTCATATGGTCCCATTGGAGAGGCCGACCAAAAGCCTATGTGTCGAGCCTTGCTCGAGCATGTACCTATTAGGTGTAAGACCCTGCCTTAGGTTTTTCATATGGTCCCATTGGAGAGGCCGACCAAAAGCCTACGCGTCGAGCCTTGCTCGAGCATGTACCTAGTAGGGGTAAGACCCTGCCTTAGGTTTTTCATATGGTCCAATTGGAGAGGCTGACCAGAAGCCTATGCGTCGATCCTTGCTCGAGCATGTACCTAGTAGGGGTAATACCCTTAGGTTTTTCATATGGTCCCATTGGAGAGGCCGACCAGAAGCCTATGCGTCGAGCCTTGCTCGAGCATATACCTAGTAGGGGTAAGGCCCTGCCTTAGGTTTTTCATATGGTCCAATTGGAGAGGCCGACCAGAAGCCTATGTGTCGAGCCTTGCTCGAGCATGTACCTAGTAGGGGTAAGACCCTGCCTTAGGTTTTTCATATGGTCCCATTGGAGAGGCCGACCAAAAGCCTACGTGTCGAGCCTTGCTCGAGCATGTACCTAATAGGGGTAAGACCCTGCCTTAGGTTTTTCCCACAATTTAATGTGATACCGATTACGTTTGCATTTTTCCATTTCCTAATGCCTCGCATGTAAATATCCACCTATTTTACCTTTTAGGTTGTGCCGTCACACTTCCTTAGGCCTAAAAGGCGATGGAAAAAATGCACCTGGTTTAAGGGTCATCCACCCGTTCATGATTTTAACCGACCAACATAGTTGGCGACCAACCTGGGTTGGATTTTTGCCTAGGGATCCCCCGTAGGGCTTTTATTGTTGCCTGGGCAACTCGTGAGGCCATTTGTGTTTGGAGATAACAAAGGCCTGTAGACGTACTTAATTTAGTGGGAACGAGCAAGAAGGCCATCGTAACTAAATCAAGCTTAATCATGATCGTCATTTGAAAGACTAATTTTGGTGCTAACCATGTTGTCATCTGTCCTGAGTTGACCTCTTCTCTTTTGCTTTGAATGTTGTAGTGAATCTATTCACGTGTCATCGCTTCTATAAAGCCCCCAATCGGGCTTGTGAAGGGAAGGCTGCCTGACCGTCCATCGGTCGTCTGATTTGTATAACCGGGATGATAAGTGTGCCCGATCGCTCCTCGAGGCTTCGTTGCTTTAAAGAGTATCGCATTGATCATTCGTCAAGCTGGATATATTTAAGGATTATCTTGCTCGTATGGCTTCACGTATTGTATCGTTCCTTGGGGCAGACTTGTTCGCTGACCATACATGGTGGTTCCAGGAGGCTGTGGAAGACTCCATATGGCTCGTGCACCTAAAGAGATTGATAGGAGTTGAAAGCATCCTTGTGCCGTTGATCTGATATGGTGTTCAAGAAACATTGTTCCTCTGAAGTGGATATCTTAGTGTTGATGACGCGTTAATTCGTTGCTTGGTGATCGTCGATCACCATGGGTTGTCTGACAATGTCGCTCGATACATTCAGGATGGTCTAGTGTTGTTATCAACATGTCTTGCTCGTTGACTGTGATTTTGCTGGACGTGTGACTTCTTACAAGTTGGATTCGTCCTTGTTGATAAATATAGTTGATCGTCGCTCTTCATGCTACTTTATGTGTTATTGGATCTTTGTGGTACAGATCGCTCAACTTTTCATTCGACGAGGTTGAATTAAATAAGAACTGTATTACCCAACTATTTATTGGAGCTTGAGACGTGATCACACAATGTCAACTATCGATCAAAGTTGAGGGTCCGTTGAGGCAAAATTGTAAAGGACCTAGTAGATGTTGCGAACGATCCATGCCTGAGCATCTGTCGGAGTATTGATGAGATAAATGATGCCTGAATGCCTGTCGAGGCAAAAACTACAGAGGATCTGGTAGATATTGCAGGTGATCCATGCTCGAGCATCCGTCGAGGCAAAGAGGACCGAGCAAGTATTACGAATGATCCTGTATTGTTAGTGAAAACTAACCTTCCAATAAATGCAATGTTGATTATTAATCGACTCTGCCAACCATCTGTTGGGACTGAATACAAGAATTATCCTCACCAACCATTTGTTGGGGATAAAATGCGGCATGTGTGGCAAATACCCTCGGGACTAAATATATAGAAATATTTTGCCGAGCATTTGCCGAGATGAGCCTTGAATATGCCTGATCATCCTGCAGGTCAAGAATCATAGAGTCAGATGACCCATTCTGAAATTCAAGAAATATCAACATCCGAGCATCTGTCTGTTATGAATAATATTGCCCAAGCATGTGTTGGATCCAAAGTGGTGTAAAGCGTTCAACCATCTGTTGGAGCATTAACAAAATAAGTGGTGCCAGACTGGTTTGCCGGGGAGAAGTTGTACAGGTCCGAGTAGATATAGAGAGCGATCCGCGCTTGAGCATCTATCGGTGTGTTAATAAGATTTTCAAGAGCTTAAGATTATTGCCGAGCATCCGCCGGGACTGAATCTTATACCTGTAGAAGTTAATAAGTTGCTCGACCATTTGTCGAGGCTAATTCAAATAGAATTTATCATGCAATATGATGTGCATCCGCTCGACCATTTGTCGAGGAAAATATTCATAGTATTGAATGAATGACATGAATTATCCCATAATTTTTGTGATAAAATCTCACGAGGATGGTCGCGCTCTAGCATTCGTCGGGGCTACGCTATGTATAAGTAAAGATATTACACCGACCATTCATTGGTATAACCAATAATAGCTAGACGACAATATTGAAAATTAAATGACCGGATAAATGACATGAGTGCTCTTCTAAGTGCGCCCCAATATTTATGTGGACAAAATAATTGTAATAAAGTCGAATGAAAGATGCAAAATTTATCAAATATATCCAGATGTATGGCACATGAGTTAATTTGGAATTTGTGCAAATAGATTTAAGCAAATACTTAAAATACAAGTTCGGTTTCAAAAAATTGTTTTCACAGAAAACTTGTGTAGTGGCAATCAATTGTTTTTCTCATGTGAAGTATAGAGTATAGATAGCCCCCTGCTAACAAATTTATGATGATAAAAATCGTGAGCATAATTTGTGAGTAAATGAAGTATTATGAGATGGAAACGAAGAATGTACAAATAAATGTGTGTATCCATCAAGTGGGGTTGCGCTAAATACAAGAATTATCCTGGCCAGCTATCCACTAGGGATAAAATGCGACATGCGAGGCAAATAACTTCGGGACTAAATATATAGAAATATTTTGCCGATTATGTGCCAAGATGAATCTCAAATGTGCCTGACCGTCCTTCAGGTTACCGAATCATAGAATTCGAGCTTCAGTCGGAGTAATAATAATTTTTCTCAAGCGTTTCTTTGGGTATAAGGTGCTATAGTGTGCTCGACTATCTGTCGGAGCATTAATAAAATGAATGGTGCCTGGATAGTCCGCCGGGGAAAAGTTGTAGAATACCAAGTAGATATAGCGAGCAATTCGTGCTCGAACATCCGTCAAAACATCGATGAGATTTCCAGGGACTTAAGATTATTGTCGAGCATCCGTCGAGACTGAATCTTGTACTTGTGGAAGTTAGTAAATTCCCCGACCATCTGTTGAGGCTAAATCAAAATAGAAGTTATTATGAAAATTATATGTTCAACAAAGTATATAAGATATGCGTCCGCTCGACCATTTGTCGAGGAAAAAATTCATAGTCGCGCATGAATGTAATAAAGATCCAATGATTTTTAGCATAAAAATTTCACTGTGATAACTGTGCCCGAGCGTCCGTCGGGGCTGAGCTAAAAAACCAATAATCTCGCTCTGGTGAGATTAAATTGTTGTAGCTGGATGACAATATTGAAAATTAAAATGTTCGAATAAATGACATGAGTGCTATATCACTGCGCCCCACTTATTTATGTGAGCAAAATAATTTGTAATAAGGTCGCATAAAAAAGTGCCAAGTCAAATCATTGTAAAAAATCACACGGTCCCTTAAAATTATTTTATTTTTAGAGAGAACCAGGCAATGCAAAAATTAGTCAAATATATCTTAAACGTAAGATACTGGGCTGATTTATAATTTTTTGCAAAAATATTTGGACTCAAGCAAATATCCAATTAAGTTGTTTTATTTTCACATGAAAATGTGAATTAGGAAAATGTTAATTTTAACAATTTCCAAAGGGCTTAAGACGAATTCGTGCCTCAAATAGTTTTCAAATGTGCTCATGGAAATACATAAAGGTAAGTGAGCTGATGGAGGCTCGAGGTTGAGGAGGAGTGCCGACCAGCCGAAAGAGAAGCGCGTCGTGCTCGTCACTGCCGCCGACCTACTGAAGGTCTTGCTCGTCCTTTCCGACGACCTACTGAAGGTCTTTCTCATCCTTTCCACCGACCTGCTGAAGGTGTGCTCCTTTCTAGTCGTCGCTGCCGCCGACCAGATGGCGGAGTTACGAATTGGCCGCCGACCACCAGGGTAAATCCGTTTCTGCCGTTCGATCGAAGAGATGCTGTAGATGACCAGAAATTGTTATTTTCTTACTGGTCGGCGTGGCCGAAAAGAAAATCAAAGAAAAATTGCGCCAAGTCGCCTTTAGGTCGCAGATAGGTCGCCGACCACAGAGGATTGCTCGACCAGGAAGGTTACAAGTCGGAGAATCATCGGAGGTGAGCTCGCTGATGCTTGATGATTTGTTTATGTACAGAGGTCGCCCTGTGCTCTGTTGGTCGCCAGGGCTTGTTCGGAGATGACCAAAATATTATTTGGTCGTGATGAATGTTTGGAGGAATTTTAATAACCCATAGGTTGGGGGAGGGATTCTTGTTCGGTCTGCCATTGATTTTTTGTTTGCGTCCAGAACAAATTGTGTAAATTGTTGGCGTGCCCAGAATCTGTACCTCTTTGTAAGAATATGCCTCTTTTTTCAAGAATCTCTGTTGGTACGTTTGTAAAGATGT
Organism: Sambucus nigra; assembly: GCA_949130495.1. Taxonomy (NCBI): domain Eukaryota; kingdom Viridiplantae; phylum Streptophyta; class Magnoliopsida; order Dipsacales; family Adoxaceae; genus Sambucus; species Sambucus nigra. The sequence goes on from OX422222.1 coordinate 364,939,053, forward strand.
AATTCAGATATCTCATGAGAGAAACCTTGAACTGCGGGTGCGTCCAAAACCAGTAAATCTTTGTGAAAAAATCCATTCTTGAAAGAAAACCATCAGATATGTTCATAAAGACGTGGTCAACGTCTCTGTGAGAGAGGGCCGCTTTTAACGCTTATATCGTGCCACAAAATATGGGATGTGGGAGTCATAATATATGATGTAACCCAGAAAATAACATGTATACCCATAAAAACGTAAAGAGTCCATATTTATTCGGGCTTGTTCAAAACTCATGATCATGAAATTCAATGTTGTGCAAATTCGTCAAAAATAAACTGGGGTTATGCAGATTCACAGATAAATATATGCCCAGTGTAAGGCTTATGAACATGAATGTTTGAGAACCATACACCAATGCAACGATGAACATGCAGAACAAATGATTGTGTATAAAACATATAACTGTTAGTGCACAGATTAAGAGAAGAAAACTTATCTCCTGATTATGTGCGTGTAAACCATTGCGTCGCAACGTAGATCTTCGTCTCGACACAAGAAAAGACTTTTCGTGTCGTTTCCCACAGACGGCACCAATTGTAGGTGCAAAAAATCTCACCCGTCGGAGGGTGTCAATTCATCACGATACAAGTATAAAAATAAATACGAGAGAGACAAAGATTTACGTGGTTCGACCATGAATGGCTTACGTCCACGGGGCTGCTGGTGTGTTCCATTAGATGATCAGAGAGTTTTACATGAGAGTGTTTCTCTAACTTCTAAGCCCCCTTTCACAATGGGGGGTTTCCCCTTTATATAGAGTTAAGGGTTACATTAGGGTTACAAATATGGATGAGTCACAAATATGGATGGGTGGAGTTTCATTCCTATCCGATACTGCTCCTCGTCTTCCCGTTTATTAAGGACTTTAGTCATCCCTGTATCGCTGGCGCGTCGCCATCTTCACCGGGGTGCTCCCCACACGTCATGCTATTCTGTAGGCATATATATTTCCCCCACATCAAGAAAGTCAATCTATGCTAGAAAATAAGTGTAAACCTCAACCGTTAGGTGCGGTGGAGTTTTCCAAAGGTTGTGACATCCTATGAAAAACCTTCATCAAGTTAAGTGAAGTCTTGACCAAAAACATTACACGCTCCCTAATATGTGCAAATTCTCTCGTGTAATCATCCGAAGCATCAGGTGTGGGTGCGTGTGCGTGAACACATGTAGTAGAAAAACGTGACACATGACCCACTTAAAATAAAACTCTCTAAGGTGTCCTTTCTTCTTGCAGTGTGTCCAAACATAAACAGGACTAGGTACACCTCTCATAAAAATGTCTCCTATGCGCTCTCCTATCAGGTGCGGTACACCTAGGTGGGTTGGCTTGAGAGCCATGTGAATCAAACACTAAAGTGGTAAGCAACTCGAGTTCTACATGTGGCGTGGACGCATCGTCATGATTTATTTCTACACTCTCGCCTCTGCCCAAAATGGGATTGAGAACCATCTTTCTAACCTTCTTAGATGTGTTCTCCATGGTGACTTTAGCCTCCAGGGCGTGTTTGAGATCTTAGTATAATTGTGACATGCGGGATATAAGGTCACTTTTTCCCGATTCACAATGATCAACTGCGTACTCAAATTAATCCTCACCTTTTCGAGTTGACTCGCTGACACCTAAAAACCTTTCAAACTTTCTAACTCTCTCTACAAATATCTCAACCTAAGACTCAACTCCTTATTCAATTTTTTAGTCTTCAAGGCCTCGGAATACAAATCTCTAAATGCGATCTGGATCTCACTATCACCCTCACTAGAGCATTCACTCTCAACTCACTAGAAACACTCAAATCATCCTCGGGAGTCTCATGTGAACACGTATCCTCATCATCATGGGACAAACTAGGTGTGCTCACGTGACTGATTAAAAGGCTACAAACTTTTCTTGTGAAGACCCATACCCAGAATCTTTCGCATCATCCTCATGATCACTAAGCGTTACTGGCATGGCAAGTTTCTTCCCTTATCTCCTAAGTCTAGTGGGACACTCAAATGACTTATGCCCTTTGCCATCACACTCAAAAACATGTCACTTTTTAAAAATCTCCCTCACCTTCTTTCTCTTTCTCACCGCTTTCTTTGGCCTTATCTTTCTTTTTCTGAAAAACTTTTTATTGGAAGAATATTGTTTTGAAAACTTGAGAATTTTTTTAAAATTATTTGCAAGCATGGCCATATAAAAATCAAACTCGTCCTCGAACTCGAACTCACAAAAACTCACTTTCTTTTTCTTTTTGGACGGGGATTTAAGTTTTATCCCTTTATCCTTAGACTTGATAGTGTCAGGATACAAGTGAATCTCATATGTCTGAAGGTCTCTTACCAACTCTTCTGACTTTAAATTGCACAAATTGCGTAAGGTATTTAAAACGGTCACTTTAGGGATAAAACTTTTTGACAGCGATCTTAAAATCTTTTTAACCACTCGTGCATCAGGAATAGGCTCACCAAGATTAAAACTAGTGTTGACAATGTCACACAAGCATGCATAAAATTCATCAAAACACTCATTCTCAAGTATGGTAATCGTTTCAAATTGAGTAGTTAAATTTTAACTTTTAGACTCTTTGACCACTTTAGTGCCTTCGTGGGTGAGTTTTAAAACATCCCACCCTTCTTTAGTTGTGGTTCACGTGATAATACGTCATAACTCGTCAGGGTGACGTGTCCGAAAATTACATTAAACCCACGTGAAATAAAAGTGTTCCACCTAAACTCATCCTCACTCCGGTCTGACACATGTTTTAAATTCGTGATATTATTTGCGGTGACCGAAGGAGGATTCCAATCTCTTTCAAAAATTAGCCAAACTCTCTCATCGATTGCTTTTAAATGTGATCTCATGAGAGCTTTTCAGTACCATAATTAGACCCGTCAAAAATAAGTTTTCGTTTGGAAACGTTGCGATAATTTAAAAATATGATTTTAAAGATAAAATCAATATCACACAATTTTGTGGAAAAATAGGAATACACAATAAATTAGTGTAACCTGCTCTGATACTAATTATTAACAAGTGATGCGCCGTGCGATATTGATTTTAAAATAAATTCGCAAATAATAACAATAAACTTATTTAATTAGAGTCAATTTTTAAACCAAGTTAATTTGGCCCTTAAACAAACATCTACGTGTGTGCGTGTGACGAACAAATAAACACAAATATGATAACTCACAGATTTCATGAAATATCCCCGAAGGGAAAAATATTTTATTTCACTATGAATTAAATCGCAATTTACAATCACAATGAAATCTATAATAATTTTACCTCAACAAACCTATATAGATGTGCAGTCTAAAGTCAACAATGGATTCCTTGCAGCAAACCCACATGAATCACAGTCCAGTCTTCAGCAAAGATCCACACGCAGCGAACCTCAACGACCTCAGTCTTTTGTCGTAGAGACGCAGTCCATAAAGGTTGAACAATAGCAAATTATGTTCTTAGGTTCCAAAACAATTCCCCTAAACATTGGGATTTTTGTGAATTGAAAAACAAGGGTTTAAAGACCTAAATGAAGAAGCCAAAAGTGTTTTGCCGAATTGCACTGTTTCCACAATGAAAAACAAAAAGACTTCTTGATAAAAAAATTCCTCGTTTAACGTGTATTTATACAATACCTTAAGGCGACAGATCGGTTGAACGAAATCGAATCTCCCTCGAACGTGCTTCACGCGAGATGGCCTATCATTTGAAGGACAGAGGCTGCCGCTAAAATGAGCCTATTAAAAAATATTTTTCTTTTTCTTTTCCCAGAAAAGGCAGCATCATAAAAATTCGTAAAATAATTTTGACAAAACACTTAAAAACTCCGCTCCAACACTTAGAAAATTTTTTGATGAAAAAAATTCCAATATTCTAAGTGAGATGCTAAGGGATAAAAACATGTCCTTTACCAAATTTATCTTCGCGGATGTTTGATTATTGAAAAAACTTTATATTCGGATCCGACTTATTGTATATGTGATCTTGAACATTCTTCGACAGTTGTCTAGGTATACAACATACTAATTGATAACGGACATTTATAATACTATGTCCTTACAGCAGCAGCAGTAGCAGCAGCAGCAGCAGCAGAAGAAGAAGAAGAAGAAGAAGAAGAAGAAGAAGAAAAAGAAGAAGAAGAAGAATAACAACAACAAAAACAACAACAACAACAACAATAACAACAGCAAAGAAGAAGAAGAAGAAGAAAAAGAAGAAGAAGAAGAAGAAGTTCAAGTCCCATGCATAACCTAAAGGTCCCAAGCAAGACTATAAGCCCCAAGAAGTAAGAAAGAAGACAAAAGGCAACTGTTACATCTACAAATAGGAATGACATTGGAAGAAACAATACCCTACCTTCCAAGACAGGGAGAATATAAAGGTTATATCTCCTATATCATTAAGATATGTTTTATGGAGCAATCTACAGTACCTTGTGTGCATATTTGGGAGCCACTAATCAAGTTTACAATTCTTTATAGGGTATTAGGTAACCAAGGAGCTCAGTGATGGAGATATGTTTTCATTCACAGGAAATCATCAAAAGAAAATAGTAGTAGGAGTAGGAAATTTAATTTCAAATTTTGTTGGAGACCATACGTTAATATTGGTAGATTATTTTTATGTTCCTTGTATTTGAAAAAAAAATTGACTTAAGCTACTAAACTTTTGATGAATGGATATTTGGTTTATTTTAATAAAATATTTTTGCTAAAATTATAAATCTCTTATATGTTATGAAACATTGGAAAATGATATTTATATTATAATACTTCTCTCACCATTATTAGTTAATACTGAATTAAATATCTTAAATGGACATAACCTATAGAGAAAATGACCTTCTAAGTTGAACCAAACATATCTTTGGCTTTTATGGTTAGGTAATATCAATCTAAAAAGGATTCAAAAATTGGTTTAAAATGACCGATTGAGTTAATTGGAAGTGTAGGAACTTCCAGTCTGTGAATCTTTCTTAGAGGGAAAGATAACTAAGAGTCCATTTAAGGCCAAGGGGTACAGAGTCGAAGATGTGTTGGAATGGGTTCATACTGATTTATGTGGGCCTATGACTATCCAAGAAAGATTTGGTACTCTATAACTTTCGTCTATGATTACTCGAGGTTTGGATATGTTTACCTAATGAATCACATGTTTCAGTCCATTGACAAGTTGAAAGACTATAAGTCTGGTGTGGAGTGCTGTCATAGTAAACGAATCCATACTCTACAATCTGATCATGGAGGGGAAATAACTCTTGGGAGAGTTTAGTGAACATTTATCAAAGTTAGGTATCATAACCCAATTGTCTACAGTAGGCAATCCACGGTAAAATGGCATAGTGGAAAGAAGGAACACGACTCTTTTGGATATGGTTATATCCATGATGAGGTATTCGGAACCGCAGTATTCCTTTTGGTGTTTTTCATTAGAGACAACCACATATCTATTGAAATTAGTCTCATCTAAACTTGTCTCATCAACTCCCATGGAACTATAAAAAGGGAATAATCCAACTCTAACACATGTTAGGATATTGAATTTCTCAACACACGCGCTGCAGAATGATCCAGAAAAGTTAGAATCAAGGACAAATGCATGTCTTTATGTGGGATACCCCAAAGGATCCAAGGGTGGCCAATTATATGATCATAAGGATCAGAAAGTATTTTTTTAATCAATGGTATGTTCTTACAGGAAGATTATATGATTGAATGAAATCCTAACACAAAAACTATCTTATAAGAGCTAAGAGGACAAGAGCAAGAAAATTCTTCAAGACCACCCATGTAGGATGAAATGCAACCTAATATCGAAAGTAAACTACCTGATGTTAGTGGGGGTATTATGGATGACTAAGATTCACTTGTCACTTATACTGGACCACACATGGAGCCTCATCATAGTGGTAGGGTCAAGCATTAGGCTGATAGATTAGTGTATTTAGTATAGAACTTCAGTGAAGTTCTAAGCGAACACAAATTGGATCTCATTAAATATGACGAGGGAATCCAAGAAATTGATATTGATTTTTGGCTAAAGTCTATATATACCGAGATCGATTCGGTGTATTCAAATCATGTGTGGGAACTTGTAGACTTTCCATATGGGATAAACCCCATAGGATGAAAGTGGATATAAAAGAGGAAGATGGGGCACGACTTATTGTGAAAGGGTTCACTCCGAAGGAGGGGATTAACTATGAGGAACATTTTTCACCAGTAGCCATGATTAAGTCTATTCTGATTCTCTAATACATGGTTGCACATCTTGATTACAAGATTTGGCAAATGGATATCAAGGTTGTGTTCATGAACGATATTCTTGACGAATGCCTCTATATGGCGCAACCCACTTGATTGATTACAAAGGGATAATAAAGCAAGGTGTGAAGTCTTAATAGATACATTTATGGACTTAAACAAGCATCAAGGTCTTTGAATATATGATTGGATTTGATGATCAAATATTTTAGTTTTAATCAATGCATGGATGAGACTTGTTTATATAATAAGAATGACAAAAACATGGTGGAATTTATAATACCATACACAAAAAATATTCTCTTAATCAGGAACTATATGAGTGTAGGAGTGTGATTGTCTAGTCAGGTCAATATGAAAGACATAAGAGAATCCAATCACATCCTAGGGATAAAATTATTATGTGATAAAAAAATGGGATGATGTGATTATCCAAATCTACTTATATCGATCCAATGCTCACAAGGTTTAGCACGCATGATTCCAAGAAAGGTTTTCTTCTTTTAGGAATGGAATTCATTTATCTAAGGATCCGTGTCCTAAGACACCTAATGAGAGGATGAGTAATATACATTATTCTTAACTAGTGGGGATCTATATCTATACTATGGTTTGTACTAGAACGGATATTTTTTTATGTCATTGGCATGATCATCAGATTCCAGCTAAATCTAAATGAGGATCACTAGACTACAGTGAAGCACAAAATCCATTAGAACCTGGATAGGACTAAAGATTATGTATTGGTTTACTCACCATATAGTATTGTACCTGTTGGGTTCATGGACTCAGATTCTCAGTCATGTAGGGATTTCAGGAAATCGACCTTAGGATATGTGTTTATTAGCAAGGAGAAAACTGACCGTCACTGTAGTCAGTCTTGCAACGGTGTGAATATACTTGTTGTTGTCGTCAGTTTTGCAACTCAACACAAAAAATATAAACTTTAACTACACATATTTTATATGTTGTTTGGATATCGAATCAATAGAAAATATCGTTAAAAATTTAATTGATTTTTTACTTTAAATAAAAAGTGAAAAATTGATTTTTGATTTTTAAATATTTTAATATTACAATTTATCTGGGCGAATATTTAAACTACAATAATTTACAACTATAAAAAGTATATGTGTTTAGTGATAGGGAGAAAATCGAGTGTTGTGTGAATCCAATTATCGTTGTCGTCAGTCTTTCAACTTAATACAAAGACCTAAACTTTAACTACACATATTTTATATGTTTAGAGATGAGTTCAGGTATCGAATCAACAACGAGTATTGTTTAAAATTTAATCGATTTATTACTTTAAATAAAAGGTGAAAAAGATAATTTTTGGTTGTTTAATGTTATAATATTACAATTTATCTAGGCCAATATTTAAACTACAATAATTTAAAAATATAAAAATTATATGTTGGCAATTAAATCCCTCACTTCGCAATACGTAGCATAAATAGTTACATAGTTATATATGTTTAAAACGTTAATAATACCCGTTTTAACAATTATTTAACTCGAAGTGTCACTCCCCAATTTTCCATAAATTTGTAATAAAAAATAATCCCAAAATTAGACTTGCGTTGTTAAAAATATGGTGCATAAGGGATATACCACATTTAGGCCCCACCGTGTAATTTCAGAAATAATCAACACATTAAAACATGTAACACCCGCCCCCGTGATTTTATTGTACTTATAAGATTTGATGACTTGGGATGAACAATTGAGGTGAACCATAAGCCAAATTTGGGTGACTTCTTGTTAGCAATTGCTTTCTCTCTTGTGAGTTGACATGTTAGTGATTTACGAGTGTCTGTGTGACCCAATTGTTGTGACACCGTAGTTTTTAGTGTGAGGTGCATGCGAGTCAATCCTTGATGATGTGAGAGGTCTATTAAGATATTAATAGAGAGAAATGACATCCATTAGGCAAACTCGATCCTTGGGGTAGTGTCATGTCATAGATGATTGATGATTCGATAGACATGAGGAACCATGTTGGTTAACACATAGGGATGTGTCCTCGGTCAGAGTCGATAAGATACTATTGTGGAAAGTAATTTCCTTGATGTATATTGATTGAAAGTTATACCTCGCAAGGTATGAAGAGAGTTACGGGAAAATTGCGATAAGTAAGTTATGAATGCAACAATGATGGGTAAGGTGACTTAAGAGTGAGATCTATATAGTCTTCCATGACAAGGTTTTAGAGATCCCTAGTGATGCTGATGATGTAGACCTAGAGGCCTATAGGTTGTATACGACATCATATATCCTATCGAAATCCTTAATAGTGTCAATTTGGGGTTTGATGTGGGGTATAGGGCACCAACCATCTAGGAGAAGGTCTTCATACCCTTGTTAGATCTCAATAAGAGAGTCATAGGTTAGACCTATTTTAGTGTTTCGAACAAAAGGGAAATAGTCGACTTGTTATGATGTTTGAGGTGTTTAAAGGTTAAAGTATGCCATGCATAGAGGCCTGTAGACTAGTGTCTTTCTGAGAGCTTGATTGTCATGATATGAATCATGATAAATTTATAGAGCGTAACTGTTATGAGAGGATCATAGATGATGAGATCACATCAGGTCTTCGATGATAATTATATTGTAGTATGATTGGTGTCTATAGGGAACCAATTAAGTTCGGTGTTATAGAGTAAAAGTATCCTAATGATGTTGGTATTGAGAGTCATGTGGTAATATTAGGTTATTGGTCAAGGTTTATAAGAGTCGAATAGTATATGTGTCAAGTACTGTCATCTAAATTTTCCCGAATGGGTGATGTAACCTTCTAAGAGAAATTAAATGCTTGTATCGTAAGTAGGCGTGATGCTCGGGTGTTATGGAATGACTAGTGTAGGTGGTGTAAAACTTAATTTTGAGGCACACTAGGAAATGTATTTGAGACTTAGATTAATGATGTCATATTAGAATGGGCGCCCTAGGAGGGATATCGAAAAATGATTAGGATTTGGCATGTGTCGATAGCATAAGTTAGAATAGCCCTAGTAAGGAAGGGACCAGCTCTTGACACATCTTGCTAAGTTGGTACAAATTAGGAGGTGTGTCCATGTGTGGTAATTACTACCCTTATAATGGTAATGGCGACCGATGTGTCCATCACATAAATTCAGTATGGCTAGAACCTAGAGATATTCATAATGTAGACCTTGTATAATTAGAGGTCATTATAAAGTGAGTGTTTCTCTCAATTGGGCATTGTCCATAAACGATGTTTTGGATAAAATCATGGTGTGACGAAGTCAACAATGACCTAGGCATATTAGGTTGGTCATGACGTCATATTGACTAGACATGAGAACAAGGTCAACTTGACAAAGGTATTAGGCATTCACCGATTAGAATAGTTTGCGTATGTAAAAAATGTAAGGAACAAGCCTTACCCCTAGAGAGGGAAGTCCTGTGTTGCCTTTCCAAAGGAAAATAGGTTTATATGTTGCCTTCATCTTATGGCGATGGATAGTTTGTGCTCCAATTCTTTACCGTCGTTAACATAAACCAGGGTGTGTAGCTAGGCTAATACCCAGTGAGGACGTCTGGAAGGAGTCGTAGACTTCAAAATGTGTGGCATAGGTTCACCTTTTGTAAACCATAGTCCATTGCATACTAATGGTAGTTTTTTAAAACGATTATTCACTCTTTCTGATTCTTTGTATCCATTTCAGTTTCGATGATCAAGGATCGTGTTCCCATGGTTGTGGTAGCCCAAATTTGTACCATCTTATGGTACGGTGTGATTTGACCCAGTAGAGTGTGGTTGGACCTGACATGGTCAACGCAACAAGGTAACTGGGTGCGCCCTTATCCAAGGTATCCTTGTTATTACACAAAGTTTTATGTATGGGTGGTTATGCTTTCGGCCACACAGTTCACTTATAGTATCCATTCGCCTTATAATTAGTGACCTTATGATTGACTAGCATGGCAGCCAGTGGCTTTGGTTGTAAAAAAGAAGGATGATGACTTGATGACATTTTAACATGTTAAAAATAGAGGAAGCATATCAGTAAGTGTTGTTTTCCTGGGTAGGTGGATTGGTTTAATGACTAGGAAAGCATTCCCTAGTAGTAAAACTAGAGTGACCCTAAGATCATGGATGGGAGGGTATTGATTGGATGCATGATTTGGAACTTAGTGGCATTTCCCCCCCTACCCCGATGTGAGGTTAGTATCGAGGCTAAGTGAATTTTCTTGGTCATTAAGACCCAACAATTTGAGAAGACTCGGGATAGGTAGTCCCAAGAATTGAAATAATTTACTACAATGGATTAAGTGGTCAGTTACACATCATTTTCCCTTGGGTAAGTGTTAATCCTTAGATAGTGTCACCCGATAGAGGCGTCGGTATACCTGGGTGTTAGAAAAGAAGACTTAAGACTTGATTGAAATTGATCACTAAGTGAATCGGGACTCAAGCACTCTTATCTAAAACTCAATGGCTAGCCTGATTAGGGATTGTTATAATATGTTATGTGTCAAGTTCTTAGTGACAGCCCCTTGTGGAATGGTATACGATGACTTTTTGGTGATTAAGGAATTCAATAACTTAGCCCTGAAAGATCCCTATGACTTAGAGTAAATATTGACAATCACGTAAGTTTGTGGAGTTTATTAATTAACAAGTTCATGTAAGAAATTCCCTAAGGAGGTTAGAATGCAAGACCTACCCCCGCGATTTTAGCGTACTTGTAGAATTTGATGACCTACTATGACTAATTGGGATTTGGACTTATTAATGTGGAACATAAGACAAATTTGGGTTACTTTGTGGCCTTCGTGATAGTCCAACCAAAATTTTCATGGCACGAAGTTTAGACTAGGAATATAGAGGTCGTTGGAACGAGGGGTCGGTCTCGTTCGAACGAGGTTCAAACGGGGCCTCTAATGACTTATGTTTGATCCATTCCTCCCGTGTGCTGATATCTCATTAGAACACCTCATTGGAAGGGTCATTCGAATGAGTGGTCAATCTCGTTCCAATGAGTATCATGGTCATTCGAACGACCGAAGCTGAGTTTGAAAATCTTATCCTTTTTAATGTGTTATCACGACGTGGATCATCGAATTTGATTATATGTCGACTACTCAGCAGCCGAGATCAAAATGTGGGACAAAAAGCAAGATTACCCTTGGACTAATGGGTTATGTATGAGGGGATTTAGGTAATTTAACCACTTAGGGTTTTAAAAGTATATAATGTGTGTTTAGCTCATTTGGGAGACCCAAATCAGATTTCCTCCCTCTCTCTAGCTCTTGAGAGCTTCTCCTTCACCAACCATCATAAACCACCCTTCACCATCATCCCTCCACCTTATGTCACCATATTTTACAAAGATTTCACCATATTTAAGCCTTATATGACCATTTTCACCATTGTTGATCTAAGCTACTAAATTTGGAGTTATTGTTGGGGTGTTTAAAGAAGAAGAAGAAGAAGAAGAAGAAGAAGAAGAAGAAGAGGAGGAGGAGGAAGATCAATAAGAAGAAAGTGGAAGAAATCAAGGAGTTTGAATAAGGTTTACTTGAAGCTTTAATGAAGGAAAGCTTGGTGCATCAAAGAAAATTCTTTAAGGCTACCTTAGGAGGTGGGAGGTTGTCATCTTCTTTTACCTCCATCCACCATTGTTGAAGCTTCATTTGAGCTGGGAAAAACTTTACTCTTAGCATGAAACTCTATTTTCCATATTATTAGTCTTGTGGTTATGTTTGTAAGAGTAGGAGGTATATAGGGTTTAAAGAGGTTATTTCTCATGATTTTGTTGAAAAAATGTTAAAGTGATTTATAAAAAATCCCAATAGTTTTGATAAAAATGTTATATTTCAACAAATCTTGACACCTAATCATTTTATGTAATAAAGCGTTTGAAATAATATTTGTTTGTCAAAAATATTTTATGGGCAAATGCCTAAATATTTTCTTTTGAAAATTGGAATTTTTATATAAATAGACATTTATTCAAGTTTTGGAGAAATAAAAATGTCTTTTGCCTTGAAAAGTATGTTTGTGCAAACATTATGAAATTTCTAGAATAAAGCATATGTTAGATTCATTTAATAGGATTTTTGGACTTAAAATCTGTCTTTTCATTCATATAAACTTGTAGTGTTTTAAGGATGGATATGTAAACAAGTTTAATGAGGGTTTTATTGGGTTTAAACATGAAATAAAGAAAAATAGACATTTCAGTCCTTAAAGAGTCTGAAAAAGTGTTGAAAATGTGAGAAATGTATGGTTCAAGACTACATGTATTAATAAAGAAAATTGTTGTTTTTCTTATAAAGTAGTTTTTAAATGTTCAATGACTTCTTAGAGAAAGAAAATAATGAAATACAGATATTCCCAACTTGAGAAGTATGTTACTCTAAACTGTTAAATAAGTGTTAATGAGTTGAAAATACTTAAGAAGTTAGTAAGGGAAACTTAATGATGTTTTGGGAAATAACACTTGTGAAATTGGAGGAAAAGACAAGTTTGGAAACAAATGGGGAAAATGGTAATTTTTACTTAAAGTGGAACATTTTTATGAAATAAAAATGTTGGAAAAGGTGTTACATAAAATGATCCTAAATGAACATGGTTATTGGGTTAAAATCAATGTTAGAGTATAAAGGACAAGAAATGATGATTTTAAAGTATAACACAAGTTGGGGTGAGACTCGGATTTTGTATTCGACAAGTAAAGGAAAAGTGGAATAATGTGGACATTTGTAAAATATTAAAACACATTAATATGGACTCGGGATCGGAGCCCCCTGGAGTGAAAGACCTAAAATCAGTGGCCAGAGTATATGTTAGCATAGACGGCGATGTGAAGCCCACTAAAATATGCGGATATTGAAAGATTCCCAGAAAAAGATAACAAAAGTGGAATATGTCAAGAAATGGGTTGTGAGATTAATATGAGAAAAGATAATCTAAATTGAATGAATTAACAAATGATGTTGTAAAGGATAACGTGGATAAATAAATGTGAAAAATGATTAATATACAAAAAGTAAGCCCCCGTTTGGTTGTCCCAAAATTTTAAATTGGCTAATTTACAAATTGGACCATTAATTATGGTTGGTTTCATTAATGAAATGATTAATTATTTGTCCCATTTTAGCCCATGTATAAAATTCGAAATTGGATCATTTAACAACAAATGTTAAATGCATCCATTTGAAATTGGAGTCCTAAAAAAGAAAGTCCGTCCGACTGCTCTTGTCCCCCTCCCCACATCCCCCCATCTCTCTTTTAATTAATTTTAACTTTATTTCTGATTGCACCTTAACATCAATTTCAGATTACCAAACATCCCCTAAAATTGGATTTAAACTCATTCTGAATCCACTCGTTTACAATTCACTAATTCACAATGAACTAACTTATATAATCAAACAATCTGCATAACCAAACTAGGCTCAAAGAAACGGTAAAGTGAATTGAAGGAATGGGTAGTTAATCAACCTAAGAGGTTTAACCCATATTCGACACAAGAATGCGTTTATGAAAGGTTTTCAAAGAAAAATATGTATTTTCTAACATGGTACGTGCGTGTGTTGAAAGGTGATTTTATATGAAATCTGTAATATGAATTGGTATGAACGAAGGAGTAATTTCGATGATAGAATTGCTTTTCCTTAAATAAAGGTGTATTGTTTGAAGTATTTAATTGGGTGTGTTAAATCAAGAAATAAATATTAATTCAAGTAAAAGGAAGTTCTTTTCTAAGATTAAGGTGAATTAATCGGGATAAGTAACATTTTTTGAATAAAAATGATGTCATGCATTAAAGAGTATATATATATATATATGTGTGTGTGTGTGTGTGTGTGTGTGTGTGTGTGTGTGTACATATAAGGTGGTTGCATATGCATGAAGATATAACATGTTAGAGTCACCTTTCTGTCGTTCAACTCCATATTATATCATTGTATTTTCCCACTGAGCATTAGGCTCATTCCCTCATCTTTGTTTTGGCAGGTTTGGTGCAGCTTCGCATTTTGAGAGCGTTGTATAGGTAAATATCATTTTAATTTTACGTTAATAGCTATGTATGCTTGGAATCCGAGGACGCTTCCTATGGGTCCCTCACGTAGTTTGATTTAATTGGAAATCTCATGCTAAACAAGTGAACATTACTTAATTAAAACTGCACTAGCAACTTTATATAAGTTGCCTCACTCTACTTCACACTATGACCACGGGTAAGCCGTAAATTCAGGCCAGGGCATTATAAAATAGGCCTACTTTATCGTACCATATCAAAGAAACTACACACCCAGTATGATTTCATTAATCTCAACCTCATTAAAATTACCTAGAAATCAGTTTTTAATAATTCAATAATATAATGTGAGGGAAGAAATATTTTTTTAAAGAAATAAAACATATTTTTATACGAGTAAACTAATTTATGAAAGCATTTAAACAATTTTAGATTGAAAAAAACTAATTAAGGAAGAAAAATTAAATAAGAAAATAATTTATTAATAACAATATTAAATTATAGATTTCAAAACAAAATTACTCTACTCTAAATATTTGGTACTAATATTCGGTGTTTTGTTAAAAAAACGATGTCCAAGCAATAAAACCTAATGGCTCTTTTATAGGTGGAAAAATATAGTTTAAAGGCACAATTGGAATTTCACAAAATGATGGATAATATCAATAAAATACTAAAAAGGTGTCTGGTGGAAAAAGAGGAAGAATGGGCCTTAATTGTGAATTACAATTGTGGGCATGAGTGAGGTGGAAATCGATGGCAACAAAAGGCATGGGCAAAAGTGGTATTGGGAAAAATAAATAAAGGAAATCATCTTATGGGCAAAAGATGACGAGTATAAAGGAAGCCTTTGTTTAAGTTTTTGTTTCACGCTAAACATATGGGCAAAAGGGATTCTCTGCAATATTACAAGGAGAAAATGGGGGAAAGAGTTGGAAGAAGGAATCTCTATTAAAAAAGGGTAAGGAAAAAAATGGTCATGGAAGAAAAAGATTCTAGGTCCTAAATTCCTTTAAAACAAAATGAAAAGGGGTTTCTCAGGTGAAGAACCCTAAGGGGGAATAGCCACTGCCATGCAGGTGTAATACCCCATAATTTTAATAACTTTTAAAATAAGATAAATTAAAAGTTAATGGGGAATAATTGGAATTAATTATGAAAAATTAATTGGGTTTAATCCGAATTTAATATTACAACAGATTAAATTAAAACATTACTCTGAATATTACTTAATGATATATAAGTACTAAATGAATATGATGTTATTTATATTGTTGTGAGTTACTAATACAGTAAAAATGGAAATTAAGTCGGACACGGTTATGGGACATGTAGGGACTAATTTAAATAAATAAATAGGAAATATTATTTTATAACAACCTTAGGGTCATTGTGAGTGTGCCATTGCGTCCGGAAGGGTCGAAATAGTCAAAAAAGTCTACGCGGGTGTTGAATTTGGGTCTCAGGTCAATTAGGAGATGAAAGGACACCCCGAAGGGGCGTTTTAGTCATTTTGCTTGGGAGATGAATAGTAACTTCGTTTTTGTCTTTTATCTTACCTTTAAGACATTTTATTTAAACAAGACTAGGCACTACGTAGGATTCATTTCAACTAAAAACATGTGAGAAAGTTTGAGAGACAAACAGAAGAGTCTTAGAGAGAAAGTGAAAGGGTAGATTGAGGAGAGGAAGAGTCACCTAGGGAAAACCAAGGGGACAACCACCATCTCTTCACCTTGCACCACCACCATAGTCACCGAAAAAGTCATTGAGAAAAGGTAAGAATAATAACTAACAATTGTCTGCAACAATGGTTCAGACCGACTTTTAAGGCAAGTGATTCTTGCTCTACTTTAATGATTAGCATATACATGTTAGATTAGGATATTCTTGTAGGATTCATGAACTTATGAATTGGAATTTAAAATGATTGGTAAATTAAGATAATGGTTAGGCAAATTTATGTAGTTGAATAAATATCTTGTGGGGACTATGATCATGATGAAATTTATAGGTTTTTCATGTAGAGAAAAATATATGTTCCTAAGGTTATTAAAAGGGATAATTAGATTTGCATGTAGAGAAATCCTATCATGTTAAAATTGAAATTGGATGATTTAGGTATGAAACTATGTTTCTAAATTCTGAGTTTTCAAGTTGGATAAAAATGGAGAATTCTGATTATTATAATCTTGAGGTTTTGATGGGATTTGATCACAATCCCTTATGAACATGTGGAATTGATGTTTTTATGTAGAAATCACCCATGAATGTGTTGAAATAAATTTAGAATAGTAATTCGGATTTCTAGATTCTGTTAGGAAAGAAAACAAGTAAGGTTTGGATGTTAGAAAATGAGAAAAAA
The DNA here is from genome assembly GCA_949130495.1 of Sambucus nigra. Taxonomy (NCBI): domain Eukaryota; kingdom Viridiplantae; phylum Streptophyta; class Magnoliopsida; order Dipsacales; family Adoxaceae; genus Sambucus; species Sambucus nigra. Next base: position 364,955,730 of record OX422222.1, read on the forward strand.
TGCAGAAAACTCGAACTGAAGACGAATAGGAAAAATGATGATTTCGTTCGAACGAAACCTGACTTCGTTCGACTGAGAGTCAATATCGTTCTAATGAGATCCCATCTTGTTCAAACGAGAAGAATAACTTCAAACAAGATTTCCAGAAATCTAGAGTTTAGCCTAGAAAAGTTTTGGGAAATTTGCAATCTGGCTCAAAATGAGTTTTTAAATAATTTTGGTACATTAATAAAGTGAGAAACTTGGGTTTAATGTTGGAAAATTATAAAATATTAAGGATTAAAATTATGTGAGAGATATCTACATAATTATTATACGATTTAGAGGAGAATAATTGTAATAACAAGTACGAGTTACATCAAAGACATATATACGAGTACTTGGGTTAAATAAACGATTGTGGGAGAAATTAATTATATAATATATGTACGATGATAATCGTGGATACAAGTACGGGTAGTATTCGAGAAATATTAAGGGTACTTGGGATTGGATAAATTACTAATATGATATAGGTAATGTAACTACCTAATACTAAATAGGTAGATGATAGTGCTGATTTGATTGATTCATGGTTTATGTGTATGATATACCTAGCTTACTTGCTATCGAGGGTGGTTTGCTTGTGAGGGAAGTCATATCCTGATGAATCCATGGGATTTTTTTGTGTCACTCAAGAACATAGAACTTAGGGATTGATCACCACTTTTGGGCGTGACCGGTCATTTGGGTGCGTAGGTATGTGAGTAGCCCAAAAGATTAGGAATATGTTCACCACCAATGATTGTGTTTGATATTTGTGGTTCGAGGAATATTTACCGAACCTATAGTCCTCCATACAGTGATGGGATGTACTGGGATATGATAGCAGAGTAATACAACACCACAGCTGTGTCTCAGGGTGCAATATTGTATATATATAATAGAGTGAATGTATATGTATACATATGATGATATCTACTGTGTGACTAGAGTAGAATTTAAAGATAATAATATCTAGAATTAATTAAGTATGAAAATATTTAATTAAATTGAATTAATAAAGGGCTTATCCAGGTTGAATCTAAATGGATATACATATTATTATTATTAAATGTATTATGAGAGAAATACGTGGGAATGAATTGGGTTATGAATAGTGAATACATTGGATTGGTCTAGTTAGCATGGGAACTGTAACTAGTATGACTTAGAGGTATGCTAGGTGTGCACTCTAGATGAGAGGTGAGAATCTCAAGAGAGAGTCCGATAATATAACACATATATAATAATTTCTAAATCTAGAATTTATTCACTTGCGATTTTATGAACTATTTTTACATCGGGCTCTGACCCATTTCCTTGCATAGTCTCTTCTCTCTCTTGTATCTCCTATATCAGGAGTCCAGTCGCAGGGATGCCAACCATAGAGGATTATGACATGTGGCGATCTATGGAAGCTATGGATTTTTGAGATTTATTTAGACGTCTTCACTTTCATTGATTCATACTCTATAGTGATCTTTCATTTTAGGGCATATCACCCAAGGATTTTAGTCTTTGCTTCTTCATCAGTTCATTTACTTGTATCGGAGTTGATTACATTTGATTTACTTTGGATTATTGTATGAGATTTTAATTGTAGAGTTTTATTCCAGTTGCATTTAATTCGGTTGTGTTATTTACTCAGTTGTTATTCAATGTGGGAATGGATTGTGTTAAATGGTTTATGTTTTAAAATTAAATTAAAATTTGAAAGTTTTTAGCACCTGTTTAATTAAGTATTAGGTGATTATAAAATGTTTTCGACAGTGATGCTAAGAATGATCCCACTATATATTCTTATTTAATCTGGTATGGGACTGATCACTTGGCATTTAACTAAGAGGTGTGTTACAGGTGGTATCAGAGCATCAGGTTCAAGAGTCTTTTAGAATCTGAACGGTTTACTATGCTTTCAGCTAAGCGTCCTTTGATGTATAGCCCTATTATTAGGACTGTTGTATCCCTAATTGCATTTATACGTTCTTCAGCTATTCTGTGATATCAAATACTGATGGTATACTCTCTTGTTTCAGATGCCTCCTCGACGTGCACCTCAACCCTCCACATCTCAGGGTATAATGAATGCTGCAGAAGTTGCTGCCATTATTACTCAGGCAGTCAACATAGTTTTAGCTGTTGTTCAACAAGATCCATTACAGGCACTAGCTATGCCACCCATGTCAGGGCAAGTGTTTCTTACTGTATGGGAATTTGTTAGAGATGCCTTTCAAAAGGCACATCCACCAGAATTTCAGGGGGGTTCTGATGTCATGACTCCTAGCCAATGGAAGAAGGATATTCAGAGGTACTTGAGAATGTTAGAATGCACTGAAGTTCAGCATTTGTTACTAGCTACGTTTAAACTTGTCGGGTAAGCTCTGCAATGGTGGGAATGTATTACCACCACTTAGGAGAGAGATACTATTAGTATCCAGGACTTCTGGGTGCGGTTCAACCGTAAGTACTTCCCTTCTGCCATCGAAACTTAGATGAGGCAAAAACTACTTAGCTTGAAACAAAAAGGGAAGACAGTGATAGAATATGAGGAGGAATCTACTCAGCTAACTAACTTGGTGCCTGCAGAGCTACCCACTAAGGAAGGAAGAATTCATATGTTCACTGATGGTCTAAATTATAAGATTCGCCAGCACTTATTGGGCAATCTTTACCTACATACGTATGTGTATGTTCTTAATGTTGCAGTGCTCCATTGCAAGGATAACCGCTTACATGCTCAGGGTGTCAAGCAGAGGATTGAGTTAGGCCATCAGGGCCAGACTAATGGAGGTAATTCTAGTGGGACACAGTCTGGTCAGGGTCAGCAGCGGCAGGGTGAGTAGGATTCCCAGCAAGGGGACTATGCTAAACATTTACGATCCGAAGGATTTTGATTTGGGTAGGGAGGCAATAGGCAAGGCCATCAGGGCCAAGGTAGTGGTGGTAAAGACTAGCAAAGCCGAGGACCGCAGGGAGAAAATGGGGGAACATTCATTGGCAGATGTTTTGTGTGTGGTAAGCCTGGCCATAAGAGGTAGGATTGTCCTGATAAGGGAAATATTCCTCAAATGGGACCATGACAAGAGCCACATAGACCAATATTTTCACCACCCTCCCTTCCATCATCAGTTTAGGTGCCAGCATTACCACCCATTCCAGTAGCTCCGGCACAGCAGGGTCAGTATGGGCATGTATACAACGTCCATCAGGGAGAACTTCAGCAGCCTCTGCCTGTGATTGAGGGTATATTTTCTATCTATTGGGCTATAGGGCACATTCTGTTTGACACGAAGGCCCCACATTCATTTGTAGCCACTAGATTTGCACAGGATGTAGGGTTATTAGATATACCGAATAGCACCGTTACTTATGTAGACTCACCGATGGGTAATGCGATGCCTATTTTCTTTATATGTCATCATGTGAGTATAAAGATTGGGAGTCCGATTTTACCGACGAATTTACTTATTTTGGACATGTTCAAGTATGATTTGATTATCGGCATAGATTGGCTTGTTGCGTATAGAGCCATGATTGACTGTTATAGCCAGTGTATTATTTTTTCTATTCTAAGACATGAGATGTTCCTTGTGGTGATGCCTCATTCTCAGGGAGGGTCATCTACTCATTTGTATTATATAGAGGAGGATACCTTTACGAGAGTAATAATATCCCTTTATTCGATACCAATAGTTTTTGAGTTGGCAGATGTATTCCAGGAGATTTCGAGATTACCTCCCAGCAGGGAGATTGAGTTTGTAATTGATTTAGTGTCGGGAACTTGGCCTACTGCTCATGTGCCTTACCGTATGGCTCCAGCAGAGATGAGGGATCTCAGGGATCAATTAGAACACTTTTGGGGTAGGGGTTCATTCGTAGGAGTACGTCACCTTGGGGTGCCCCAGTGTTATTTGCAAAGAAGCGAGATGGTTCTTTAAGGTTGTGAGTTGATTATCGAGAGCTTAATAAAGTCACGATACGAAACAAGTATCCATTGCCTAGGATCTAAGACATGTTTGACCAACTGAGAGGAGCAACCTATTTCTCAAAGATAGACTTAAGGTACGGTTATCATCTGCTGCGTATCAGGGAGTAGGATGTTTTAAAGACTTCCTTGTTAACCAGATATGGATCATATGAGTTTTGGGTCATGACTTTTGGGTTGACTAATGCGCCAGTAGTATTCATGGTCTTGATGACTAGGGTGTTCAGAGGGTTCTTAGAATAGTTTCTCATCATTTTCATAGATGGCATCCTGATTTATTCTCAAACTGAGGAGGAGCATGCCGAGAATTTGCGACAGGCCTTACAGACCCTACGTGAGCATCCGTTGTATGCAAAATATGAGAAGTGTAGGTTCTGGATTAAGGAGGTTCAGTTTCTGGGGCATGTTGTGTCGGATATGGGGATATCGATGGATCCTAGTAAGGTATCAGCTGCGAGGGAGTGGGGACAACCCACAACACCGACAGAAGTGCGCAGTTTCTTGGGATTGGTCGGTTATTACAGATGTTTTATCTGGGGTTTCTCAAAGATAGTGGTTTCATTGATTATTCTAACTCGTAAAGACGTACCATTTGTTTGGGACGATGCATGTCAGTTAGCATTCGACAAGCTGAATGATAAGTTTACTTCAACACCAGTATTAGCACTTTTTAAAACAGGAGTGGAGTACTTGGTTTACACTGATGCATCCTTACAGGGGCTTGGCGGAGTACTACAGTAGTAAGATACGGCCATAGCTTATGCCTCTAGAAATCTTAAGCCTCATGAGAAGAATTACCCCACCTATGACTTAGAGCTTGCGGCAGTCGTGTTTGCCCTTCGAATATGGAGACACTATTTATTAGGAGAGAAATTTTTCCTATTCCCGAATCATAAGTCACTACAGTATTTATTCACTTAGCGAGAGTTGAACATGCGCCAGCACAGGTGGCTTGAGTTCATGAAAGATTATCTGTTTGAGATACATTACCACTCGGGAAAGGCTAACGTGGTAGCAAACGCATTGAGCCAAAGGCCGATAGGTGAGTTGGTCACGGTGTGGAAGGAAAAATGGAAGGAACTGGGTCATTAGGATGCAGTTGCCTGATCATTTCTGTCAACTATTACTATTACACCTCAGATTGTGATGCGGGTGGTTCAGGATCAGGCAACCAATCCGTTTTGTCAGGAGAAAATTCGACAACTTTTAGCCAAAGGAGTGGAGTATTACTCTGTGAGTTCAGACGGGGGATTGCATTTCAACGGTAGGTTAATTGTTCCAGAGGGTGTTGATTTGAGGCATGTTGTGATGACAGAGTCTCACAGATCAAGATTTGCGGTAAATCCAGGTGGGGATAAGATGTACCAAGATATGCGAAGACAGTATTGGTGGAGCGGGATGAAAAGGGACATTGCTAAATTTGTCTCTAAGTGTACCACTTGTCAGCTAGTGAAAGTAGATCATCTGAAGCTTGCTGGATTTCTTCAGCCATTAGTGATACCTATGTGGAAATGGTAGAGCACCTCTATGGACTTCATTATAGGGTTACCTACCTCTCAAAGGGGTCACGATTCCATATGGGTGATTGTGGATCGGTTGACTAATGTAACTCACTTTTTGCCCATTCGGACTGATTACAGTACGAGACAGTATGCCTAGTTATTTATTATTGAGATAGTTAAGTTGCAGGGGGTTCCCCTAAATATCGTGTCCAACAGAGATAAGATTTTTTTGTCACACTTCTGGAAGAGCTTTTAGGAGGCTATGGGTACGGAGTTGCGGTTGAGTACGATTTATCACCCGCGGATGGATGGGCAGACAGAATGTACCAACCAGATGTTAGAAGTCATGCTACGTATGTTTATCCTGGACTTTGGGGAGGTTAGGAGCAGTACCTTCCGCTAGTGGAGTTTGCGTATAATAACTCCTATCAGTTCACCGTTGGTATGGATCCATTTGAGGCACTGTATGGTAGACCTTGTCGTTCTCCACCGTGTTTGTTAAAGGAGGGGGACAATAAGCTACTAGGGGCAAAAGTGATTCAGGATACGTCAGCCAGGATCGAGATGATTCGTAGTCATATTCGGGTAGCCCAGGATAGATATAAAAGTTATGCCGATGCAAAGTGGTTATTCTAGGAATTTTGTGTGGGGGACCAGGTGTTATTGCGGGTATCGCCTATGAAGGGGATTATGAGATTTGGTAAGAAAGGGAAATTGACGCCCAAATATGTAGGACCATTTCCTATTATTGAGAGAGTTGGACCGGTTGCTTATAGATTGGGGCTGCCAGAGCACTTTCATAGGATACAAGATGTGTTCCATATTTCTTCACTGAGGTGATATTTGTGGGATGAGTTGGCTCACACTCATGTTGAATTAGAGGAGATCGATTGGCAGCCAAATAGTTCTTACGAGGAGAGACCCGTAGCGATCTTGGACCATAGAGAAAGACAATTGATATTAAAAGTAGTTTTGTTGGTAGGTGATCAGTGGGCGCACCATAATATTGAGGAATCTACTTGGGAACGTGAGGATGAGATGCGTGACAAATACCCTGAATTATTTTTACAGGTATACTTTTACTTTTAGAATTTCGGGATGAAATTTCCATATTAGTGGGGGAAGTATGTAATACCCTATCATTTTAATAACTTTAAAAACAAGATAAATTAAAAGTTAATGGGGATTAATTCGAATTAATTATGAAAAATTAATTGGGATTCATTCGGATTAAATATTACTAGAGATTAAAGAAATATATGACTTTGAATATTACTTAGTGATATATAAGTAATATATGAATATGATGTTATTTATATTATCGTGAGTTACTAATACGACAAAAATGGAAATTAAGTGGGGACGGGGTTATGGGACGTGTCGGAACTAATTTAAACAAATAAAAATGAAAGATTATTTTATATCAACCATGTGGTCATTTCGAGTGCGCCACTGCGTCCGGAAGGCTCGAAATAGTCAGAAAAGTCTACTTGGGTGTTGAATTTGGGTCTCGGGTCAATTAGGAGACGAAAGGACACCCCGAAGGGGAGTTTTAGTCATTTTTCTTGGGAGATGAATAGTAAATTCGGTTTTGTCTTTTAGCTTACCTTTAAGTATTTTTATTTAAATAAGACAAGACTCTATATAAGATTCATTTCAACTAAAAACAAGTGAGAAAGTTTCAGAGAAAAATAGAAGAGTCTTAGAGAGAAATTGAAAGGGTAGCTTGAGGAGAGGAAGAGTTCTTGGAGAGGAGGAGTCACCTAGGGCAAACCAAGGGGACAACCACCATCTCTTCACCGTGAAAAATGACCATAGCCACCGTAAAATTCACCGAAAAAAGGGAAGGAGAAGTTCTAATAATTGCCTTTATCAACGGTTCAGACCGACTTTTAAGGCAAGTGATTCTTGCTCAACTTTAGTGATTACCATATCCATGTTAGATTAGGATGTTCTTGTAGGATTCATGAACTTATGAATTGGAATTTAAAATGACTGGTAAATTAAGATAATGGTTAGGAAAATTCATGTAGTTAATATATATCATGTGGGGACTATGATCATGATGAAATTTATAGGTTTTTCATGTAGAGAAAAATATATGTTCTTAAGGTTATTGAAAAGGATGATAGGAATTGAATGTAGAGAAATCCTACCATGTTAAAAATGTAATTTGATGATTTAGGTATGAAACACTGATTCTAAATTCTGAGTTTTCAAGGTGGATAAAAATGGAGAATTGTGATTATTAAAATCTTGAGGTTTTGATGGGCTTTGATGATAATCCGTTATGAACATGTGGAATTGATTTTTTTATGTATAAATCACCCATGAATGTGTTGAAATAATGTTAGAATAGTAATTCCGATTTCTAGATTCGGCTAGGATAGAAAACCAGTAAGGTTTGGGTGTTAGAAATAGAGAAAAAACGTAAAAAACTAGAACTGAAGACTAATAGGAAAAATGATGACTTCGTTCGAACAAGACCTGACTTCGTTCGAATGTGAGTCAATCTCATTCTAACGAGATCCCATCTAGTTCTAATGATATGACTAACTTTAAAAGAGATTTCTAGAAATCCCAAGTTTAGCCTAGAAATGTTTTGGGAAAATTGCAATCAGGCCCAGAATAAGTTTTTAAATAATTTTGGTAATGAAACATACTTGAAATTACATATAGTGTGCATAGATACTAGCCTTCTAGTTCTTATACTTACGCATTCAATAGCCCTTAGAAACGTTCGAGAGTCATTACCCCTGTAATGAGATCTCTCGAATTGTCCCGTTTGGAAAGTTTGGGACTGCATAATTTCTGTATAATATTCTTAGTGGCTTAATGTTGTTACTTTTGGAGGAAGTTCTGCAGTCGTATGCTAATGTTCTCTGGATAGATACTAGATTGACAAGTGTGACTGTTATTTCAATTAATCAATTGAAATAACACTCACACTTGCCAATCTACGTCGTGTAATTAGAGAACTACGGGGATATGCTGCTGAATGTTTTTCAAATCGTAACAATGTGCATGACCTGTTAAGTATATTATAGAAAAATGCGGTCTTGAATAGGATAGGACCACTTACCCTTTAGAGAAGATGGAGGAAATAGAAATTTATATTATAATTTGAATTTGAGTATAAATAAGATATAATTAAATGAAACATACTATAAATTTAGGTTTTGTTTATACTAATCCATGAATATATGCTTCGTACCTTTAATAGGTGATTAGTTGTCGTAGCTATGATGGGATATCCGAAATACAAAAAGTGGATGGGTGAGACAAATAGAGTTGGGGATGTGTTTCGCAGAGATGCTAATGAATTTGTGAAATATGCAAAGAGATTTCATAATGATGAAGAGTTTTCACGTTCGTGTGCTGGGTGTAAGAATGGTAAGGGTTTTGAGTGGAAAGCAGTTGAACTACATTTGTTAAGATCGGGTATGCAAGATAGTTATCAATTTTGGAGTTTTCATGGTGAATTGAAAGTCCCTTATGTCCCTGACCAACCTTCATAACAACCTTCAACAAGTAGGATAGATGTAGAAGGGGACGACGTAGATCATACTATATTAGAGGATTTAGTTGATGATGTGTATGGAGTTTATAAAGCAGAAGAGAATGAAGTGACTGATGATGTAGAAGGTTTAAGTGCTCGTGAAGATATCACGATAAAACTTGACGATGACTACAAAAGTTTAAAATTTATGGTGACCCAACCGTTGTGAGAAAGGTCAAACAACTTTACATGCCATGATTAGTTTGCACAGTTTGAATACGCAATACGGTTTTTCTAGCAATAGCGTAACAAGAATTCTGAAATGGGTGAAGGGCTTATTACCCAAGGAGAATACACTTCCAAATAACTATCATGTTATGAAGAACAGTTTGAAAGGTTTGGGAATGAAGTATAAATTGATTCATGCTTGTGTGTATGACTACATACTATACCAAAAGGAGTATAAAAATCTCGATCGTTATCTCGTATGCGATGAACCTAGATATGTCTAATCTACTAGTAAGGAAGACACAATCTGAAAAGTTCCTCAAAAAGTATTGAAATATTTTCCCATTGGGCCTAGATTAAAGTGATTTTTCACAGTACCATGGATAGCAGAGGCAATGACTTGGCATACTAGGGCAGAAGTAGGGGTAATATCGTGCGTCATCTAATAGATTCTACTGCCTGGAGGAGGGTGAATTATGAGTATTCGGATTTTTCTCGAGAACAATGCAACATTCGTTTGGCTATATCAATAGATGGTTTCAATCCATTTGGAAATATAAGAACCAATCAGAGTGTATGGCCATTGATCCTAGCACACTCAACCTCCCTCCTTCATAGTGTATGAGACCTGAGTTTTCCATGATGGTTTTGTTGATACCTGGGCCAAAGGAACCAAGTGATGACATCCACATCTACCTGGATCCTTTGGTAGAAGAATTAAATGAGTTGTGGGAAGAGGGTGTGCAATCATTTGAATCTTTTAGAAAAGAAGAGTTTACACTAAAAGCTATGTTGATGTGGGCAATTCATGATTTTCCAGCTTATGGGACATTATCCGGTTGTGTAGTACTTGGTTATTTGGGGTGTCCTATTTGTGGAGAGGAGACTGAATCTCTTCGTCTATCCTTTAGCTCAAAAAATTTAAACCATTACCACAGGAGGTTTTTACCCCCGGCTCGTAGTTTCAGATTTGAGAAAGGTTACAATTTTTTATTGAGCAGGGTTGAACATAGGCTACTGTCGAGACAACTTTCGGGTTCCAAAATTGAAATTAAATCTTCTGAATGTGACCCTAATATGCTAGGTAATAATTCGAAATTTAAAAATTTCAAGCATAAGAAGACCCCAACTGGGAATGAAATTGAGATAAGAAAGGCATGTTCTAGGAGGTCAATTTTATTTGACTTGCCTTATTGGAAGAATAACTCAGTGCGTTGTGTATTGAATGTGATGCATGCAGAGAAGTACTTCCTCGAACATATTGTGGGCACTTGCCTTGGGGGGAGTCATTCGAAGGATGGAGAAAATGCACGAAAAGACCTTAAATCGTTGAAACTTAAGCCATAACTATGGTTGAAAGAAGATAGTAGGGGAAGGACAATAATTCCCCTTGGTGCATTTACTTTGACGAGTGGGGAAAGGAAGGTGCTTTAAGACACAATATATAATTTGAAGGGCCCATCTACTTTTTCGTCCAACTTGCAAAGGATTTTGAATTATGCTACTCATGATTTACATAAGTGTAAGTCCCACGATTGGCATGTGATCATGCAATTGGTTCCTCTATTGTTTAAGCACTGTTTCTCCTAGCACAAGGATTTACAGAGGGTTATTAGGCAAATTAGTATTACCTTCTCACTCTTATGGGAGAAGGTAGTCAATCGAGAACACATAGTGGCCACAAAATTGGCAGTGACTAAAGCGATTTGTATGTTAGAGAAGTACTTTCCCCCAGCATTCTTTAACATAAGTGTTCACTTATTGGTACACCTATGTGACGAGGCACTTCTTTGTGGTCCAGTTAGATATCGGTGGAGTATCCGTTTAAAAGATTGATGAAAGTTTTTAAAGATTACTTCAAGAATACACGATACATTGAAGGATTAATTGCAGAGGATTACATCACCGTGGAGTCATTAATATATACTCGGGAATATATGCCTGACTCGACTAGTGTTGATGACATTATGAGTTCGTCGATGATGGTGGTCATGTGATGGGAAAACGAGTGAAATTAACGAGTTTGCAACATGAACAAATAGCTCGTTATCTATTTGACACACATGATGATGTCAAAGAATGGAAAAAGTAAGTTTCGATTATTATAATGCTTAACATTATTTTAGATTATTTTATACATGATTAATTTTGTAATATGCAGAAAATATGAAGCGTGTGAGAATAATAAAAGACGAAAAACAATGGTACAATCAGATAGCGAATTTAGGCTGTGGTTGACACAAGAGGTCATTATAATAAAAATAGATGTTACATAATGTTACATTACAATCAAATTTTACAACTAATATAATTAATTTATTTATATTCTCATCTCTTAAAGACGGGTGATGCGACATCAAGGCTTGTTTGTCTAGCCACTGGACCCTTGTTCGTGGCACAAGAGTACAAAAAGTATCGATTGAACGGTTACATTTTTGGCGCTAAAGTGTACGAGGAAAGTGCAAATGTGCAGAAGTCGGGCATTTCATACAAGGCTCTTACTTTCTTTCGAGCGATTGCAAAAGATAAAAACCTCGTTGAAGCTGAAATGACTTACTATGGTGTAATCCGAAATATATTTGAATTATTACATAAGCTTCAAAGAGGTTGTATTTTACTGTGACTGGGTAAGATTTGAGGACAAAAATGGTTGTAAAGTTGATCCAGTCACCAATTTAATCATGGTTGACTTGTCCAAGTTGAAGAGAAATGACCACGTGAGCAATGAGCCATTTGTTTGTGCATTTCAAAAGGTTAACCAAGTGTTTTACTCGGAGTTTCTCAATAACGAGCCGTGGTCAATTGTCCAACACGCGCCAAAACGTCTAAATTTTAGTGTGGATGACTTGGCTACTCCTACCGAATATCAATCCATTTTTTATGATAACCCGAATTTTATACAATTTTTCAATTTGTAATAAATATTCTAATTTGTACTGAAACATCCATTTTTAATGCTTTTAATTGATTTGCACTTTATCATTTTCACTCTTGTGTAGTGTGCGTGTGTGTGGGCAGTAGGGGTGGGGGTGGGGATGTTTCGGATTTTTAGTAATTGTAAATATTATGAACTAAATGCTGTTGTTTTGGAATTCAGAATTGAGGTATTTGACAGTAACAATTCATTTTTATTTGTAGTAATTGTACATATTTTCATGTCGTCTTTTAATTCATTTTGATATGTACTAATAACATTTTTTACAGCAAATATCTCCTTAAGGTATTAAGGCGAGGATGATGATTCTTGTTAGGATGATGACGTCTGGGCTCGGTGGTAACAGAGGCGACGAGGGCTCCATGGCCCCTATGCTCCCCAAATATGGAAAATTAGGGATGTCCATCAAGAACAAGTCGGGGCTATTAGCGAGATCCCTCGAGCTGGTAAAGGCGATCATAGGCCCGGGGTACATTAGTTGGAAAGAGGTGCCATATGATCTCAAGTTAGCTGTTTGGGTAGCACTACAAGTAATGTATTTATATTTATATTTATATTTATATTTATATTCATATAAATATTTCAATTTCAATTTCAATTTCATTTTATATTTATATTTATTTGCAACTAACATTGTATTTTTTGGACAAGAACAATTCAGCCTGGATCCAAAGCTACGCGATTCTGTCTTGGAGCAGTTGAGGGAGCAACAGAAGACGTGGAAGAAAAATATGCGGACCCGTACTTTGGGAAGACACGAGAGTACATTATCCAAAGGTGTGAATCCGTCCCGCCGAAGGAGTCGATCTCATTGGCACAATGGTAAAAGTTCGTTGATAATGAAATCGGAGGGGGACAATTGGAATCTCGCCAATCAGGGAGGGAAAACCGGGAAAAAAAGACGAACGTGCACTACTCCGGCCGGACGTCTTACGCCGAGGTGGAGAATAGGATGACGGTAAGATTTAATTTTTCTATAACTACAAAAATATATTATTCTGCATTATTTTACTTTACGGGGCCGATACTAATTTTACTTTATTTTATTTCAGGGGATAGGGAGTGGCCCTGAGGGTAGGCCACATAGGTTCGATGCTTATGTGGCTCTTCGGGCGAAGAAGGGGAAGTACAAGGAAGTGTCCCCGAGCATCATGGCCACAATTATAAGTAATCCGACAGTTTACTTTTTGTTAATTAGGTTATAATTTTTTAATTTACTTATTTTATTAATCATGTGCTTTTTGTCGTTTCAGGTAAAGCTTAAGGAAGTGCATGAGTCGCAGTTTGATGCCGACAAGGCATCTTTTCCACAGACGCACTCAGTCAAGTGCTTGGCTCTGATCATAAGGGGAGGACACGGGGCGTGAGCTCGCGGGTGGCCAAATCTAGGATCATCGGATTGAAGACGAGCAACACCGGGTTGGCTTGAACGGTGGACTCGCATGATGCGAATTTGTCCTATTTGGAGGCGATGGTCCAAGATATGTTCTCATTCATGAAGCATTCGTTAGGCAGAGGAAAATGCAAGGGGAAAGGGAAGGAGAAGCTGGCGGGGGAGGAGGTGTGGGAGGACGAGGTGCAGGATGACGAGGATGTGGTCCTCGCTACTTTATCGCTGACACGTGCGGACTTTGATGATCCACTTCCCTATTTGTCTCCCTTCGACCAACCGATGTCGACACTTGGTTGGCCGAGCATGTTTATACTGGACATATTTGATGGCCAGCGGATAGGGCGGGGGTTGAGGGACCCGAATATCATCCAGGGTGGACTAGTTCATGGATGTGAGCTTCAAGACATCGAGTCCAAGGTGCTCGTCACGCATGTGATACCCGGGAAGGAGAACTCCCTGTTGTGGTTGCGTGAACAATGTGTCATGATGTATTTCAGTGGGTGTGTCAATTCATATATCATGTGGCCTACACACCTCCACGGATTTAACCTTACCCAAGACATGTAGTGACATTATTTGAATTGAATTGTATTATATTTAAGTTGGTACATTTGAATTGTTATTAAGTTGGTAAATTTGAATTATATTTGGATTATATTGTGATGCATATTGTCTCTATTTTGAATGTATATTTGGATTATATCGTGATGCATATTGTCTCTATTTTGAATGTATATTTGCATTATCTCTATTCTATTTGGATATATAATGTTTGAACAGGTAGAACATTGCTATAACAGGTACATATATAATGCTAGGTAGTGGAGTGGCCATAGTGCCCAGCATATTTTTTTTCAATTCTGCCCAGAATTGTCATGGTCATTGATCGTGACAAGTCTTTGACAACTTTCTTTGTCACGAACTTGTCACGATCAATGACCGTGACAATTTTTAATTAAACGCCATGGGTTTATCACGGTCGTTAACCGTTACAAAACTTATCATGGTCAAGGATAGTGACATGACCGTGACAAGTCTAACGAACTTGTCATGGTCAATGATCGTGATAAGTCCGTGACAAAAAAAGTTGTCACCCCCGGAATTGTCACGGTCATTGACCTTGATAAGTCCAACTTGTCAAAGTTAATGATCGTGATAATTTGGCAGACTTGGTGTAGTGTTTGTGGTTCGAAGAATCTTTACCGAACCTATAGTCCCCCATACAGTGACGAGATGTATAGGGACATGATAGCAGAGTAATGCATCACCGCAGCCGTGTCTCGGGGTGCAGTATTGTATATATGTAATAGAGTGAATGTATATATATACATATGATGATATCTACTGTGTGACTAGAGTAGAATTGAAAGATAATAATATCTAGAATTAATTAAATATGTAAACACTTAATTGAATTGAATTAATAAGGGGCTTATCCATGTTAAATCTAAATGGATATACATATTATTATTATTATTATTATTATTATTATTATTATTATTATTATTATTATTATTATTATTATTATTATGAGAGAAATACGTGGGATTGAATTGGGCTATGAATAGTGAATACATTGGGTTGATCTAGTTAGCGTGGAAACTGTAACTTGTATTACTTAGAGGTATGCTAGGTGTGCACTCTAGATGAGAGGTGAGAATCTCAAGAGAGAGTCCGATAATCTAACATGTATATAATAATTTATAAATCTAGCATTTATTCACTTTTTGTTTTATAAACTATTTTTACATATGTCTCTCACCCGTTTCCTTTCATATTCTCTTCTCTCTCTTGTATCTCCTATATCAGGTGTCCAGCCGTAGGGATGCCAACCATAGAGGATTATAACATGTGACGAGCTATGGAAGCTATTGAGTTTTGATCTTTATTAATATGCCTTCACTTTCATTGATTTATACTTTATATTGATCTTTCTTTTTAGGGCATGTCGCCGAAAGGATTCTAGTCTTTCCTTCTCAGTCTGTTTATTTACTTGTATCAGAGTTGATTACATTTGATTTTCTTTGGATTATTTTATGAGATTTTAACTGGATTGTTTTATTCCAGTTACATTTAATTCAGTTGTATTATTTACTCAGTTGTTATTCAATGTGGGAATGGATTGTGTTAAAGGGTTTATGTTTTAAAAAGAGAAATTTTATTAAATTGAAATTTGAAAGTTTTTAGCATCTGTTTAATTAAGTATTAGGTGATTATAAAATGTTTTCGACAGTCATACTAAGAATGATCCAACTATATATTCTGATTTAATTTGGTATGGGACTAATCACCCGGTTTTTAATTAAGCGGGGTGTTAGACCAGGCCTGGCATGTGGCTGAACTAGGGAACAAGGCGCGTGATGCACTGAGAAACAATTGGAAGGGGTTTCGGGGCTCCACGTGGGGCGGGCCTGGCCACTAGTCGCATTGCCACATGGCACACATCCAATTGTCCCAGATTAAAGAAAATAAGGATGGGGGAGGGTTCGATCTCGCAACCTCTCCCCCTAGATACTCTCCCCTATCACTGAGCCAAACGGCTCCTTATTATTTATACTACACTAACAAACATATAACCCAAAAATAAAACCCAGGTTTCTATAATTACAATTAAACACACAAAACTAATAACTTCCTCATACGGACTTGGATCAATGCACTACAAGAACCGACTTAACCTACATTTTGGGACCAACAATATTTCAACTGTGTCTGGGTCACGGGATTTGATTTTGGGTTTGACCTGGGCCTTTAACTTTCACTTTCTTTTGATTTTAACTTCGCATAGTAATAATTTCCTCCTTTGAGATCGGATTGACATTTTGTTTGAATTTAGGCATTTTTTAATTTTAGTCCGACAACTTCCGTAAAATCTCCGAGTTTGAAATTGGTCAGCTGAATTTATCATTTTTCCCCAAAAGGTGCATATGTAACTGTTTCTTAGTCTGATTGCCTCCATACTTTAGTATAAGCATCGTAAACTCTGTAAATACATAAATAAACCTTGAACAAGCATTTAACGATGAATATTTAAGGTTATATAGTAAATGATTGAAAAATGTGAGTTTAAAAATCATGATATTGCATTAATGTATAATAAAAGGTGTGATTTAATTCAATGTTTGACACCAATCACCCCCCCCCCCCCAACTAATGTGTTTATAGTCCTTAGCAACATGATAAAATATTTGTAAGTCTTAAATTCATTATTTTATTCAATAAGCTTATGCAACAGAGATCCACTTTTGGGAGATGTACGGTTGCATTTAGCTTATGAAATAAGCCGTTAAACTCCTAGGTTACCCTAGTGGATGAGTTTTATCTCGTGAGAGTTTACAATGATGATACTCTCAAACATCATATTTTTCAAAATAGTTACCCATTTTATAATCAGAAAGCTTTTTCACAATCATAGATTTTAATAAGTAAATGGCAATGACTAGAAGATTTATTCAATAGTTTATTTACTACTACCACTATGTTAAATAAATTCATGATATTTCTATACATTGACTGAGTGAAGGGTGTGCATCACACAACTAGAAGTGAAATTATATATTCATTTTTATGACTCGATGTTCATAATGAAGCGTACTAGTTCAATTCTCGGCGGTGATTTCACTCAATAAATAAAAACACTCTGGATTGGTGTAGTCACTCGGGACATGTAGGCATAAATATTTAATATAATTGGAAGAAAAGCCTTACACATTTCATTAATGAAAGACGTTTATATAAAATGAAAAAACATAAGCTCGTGATAGGATACTATATTCTAAATAATGCGAAAATGTAATATTTTTATTGTTTAATAAAATCACATTAACCTTGTGATCATTTAAGGACTTTTCAAGATAAAAAATATGAACATGGAGGATAACTATCAACACCTTAAAATGATTTTGTATTTTGAAGAAAGGGTGAACTTTTGAAAAATGACTTCTTTTTTCTTTTCTTTTCGTTGGAATTCTTTGCTCTTTTTTAATTACCTAATCTATTTTTCTTTTCTCTTTTTTCTTCTTTTTCCTTTATTTTTTTCAGTGCTATTTAACTTTGCATTTCTTTTCGAATAAAGTTTCAAAATTTTAGTGAAACAAAGGAGATGATGAAACGAATTGCCTTTGATAAAAAGTTAGGTTAAAACATGATTTCAATTTTTTTTCGGAAGAGATCATATCACCATTCTTTAATCGAAAGTCAAAACAAGAATATTGAGATTACCAAATATTTTTCAAATAAATAACGAGTAAGAGTATATATCACTTAAAATAGGGAAGAGAACACAAACCTCACATGGTAAGTATACCCTTGAATCTTTAAATTTACCAAGTCATTTAACTTTAAAAAATTAACCAAGTATAATTCATGTTGCATATAAGATTTGGTTAATTTGGTTAAAAAATACATGTTGCGTATAAAAAATACATGTTGCGTATAAAAAATACATGTTGCCCAAGGGCCGAATCGATTCGCCCCTGCGAATTTGCCAAGAATGGCTTTTGGGTTATAAACCCTAGATTTTCCCAAACTCAAATCTCTTCCATTTTTATACACATCCAACATCACTAATCTACCCAAAATCATCCTACCTGATTATTCACAACTATAACCCACAATTTCATCATCAAAAACCAAAATCTCGGTTTAAATACCATAATTTCCATTTTTGATCCCCAAATGCAAATACATAAATATCACACAAATTATTCATCTTAAATCACATATTCGCAAGTAGAAAACTTGCGTTAGAGTTGAAATCTCATATTTCTTTTGGGTAGAAGCAATCCCAAATCTTCTATCTCCAAATCTCTCTTCTTTCTCCACTTTTATCTTACCTCTCTCTTTTCTCCTTTTCTCTCTATGTTTAAGACATATAATAGGGATATTAAGGGATTTAGAAGACTAAAATTGGGGCTTAACACAAGTCTCCCAACTTAAATGGTTAATACCACATTAAAATGACTCGCAAATACACATATAGGTTAAAACCGGTCAAAAGTGACTGGAACCTAAAAATACAATATGGCACTTATATTAACTGTCTCGCACATTCCGGGACTGACTACGCCCTCTAAAATGGCATCCGAATTTTTTTATAAATTATGTCAAGTTCCGATCTCATTTAAACCACAGTGTCATTTAAATCATATGACACTTTAACACCTGCTACATAATAATATTTACTTACACATATAGTAAATATGAAACAATCCAGTAAATATTAACTTTCAACTCATATAATTAATATTTACTCCAGTTCCAACATTTTATATAATTACCTTATGCGATAAATTAATATAAAATTAGCCTCCTAAAAGCGAGGGTCGTTACAAAGATGTGTTGGGTTTAGTTAGTGAATTGCAACTAAGTGCCTCGGATGGAGATTTCGAGTGAGGGGTTGGTTTCAGAATGGATGAGATAGTTAGAAAAGAGTATCCGAGGGCAATGTTTAAGTTCCGGGGACTTATGTAATACCCCGTAATTTTAAATGACTTTTAAAATGGGTTATATTTTAAATTAATGGATTAATTAGATTTTATTATTAATTAATTCATTCGAGTTTTATCCGGACTGTGGATATGGATATGGATGATTCTGAATATTACTTAAAGATATTTAGGTAATATATGAATGTGATGTCATTGAGATGACCGTATGATATAAATTCGGTAATTTATATTTTTTAGTCAGACGCGGTATGGGACGTGTCGGGCCTAGTTTAGTAAATTAAAAAGGGAAATTTATTTTCTATCGACCTAATAGTCATTTCGACTACGTAGTGACGTCCGGAAGGTTCGAAATAGTCAGAAAAGTCTATTTGGATGTTAATTTTGAGTCTGGGGTCATTTGGAAATGAATAGACAACCCGAAAGGGTATTTTGGTCATTTTTCTAGGGGGGATGAATAGTGATTTCGGATTTGGGATCATTATAAGAATAGGTAGATTAAGTGAATGGGAGTTATTCATCTCCTCTTCACAAATAAGAGCAGCCATCTTCTTAGAGTGAGAGTAAGAGTGCTTGGGAAGGGAAAAGTCACTTGGGAAGGAGAAGAACTAGAACCAAGGTTCACCACCACCAACCACCACCGGAGTTTGACCGGAGAAGGGACAACCAACTGAGATAAACTACACCCAAGGATCAGACCTACACTAAAGGCAAGTGTTTAATAATAGCAATTTAAGTTTGTATATTGTCCATGTTAGAATAGTATGAAAAGAGAAGATTATTCATGTTTGAAAGAGATAATGGATCATTAAATGGATTTCTGGAAAACTGAAATGATATAGGACTTTAACTCATGTCTTAGGATAATAATAATCCACGAATTAGTCATGAATCTGTTGAAGAAATGATGGAAACCATTGATGTGTTCTTGAAGAGGTTATGTTAATAAATTTCTAGGAATAAGGAGATAAACATGCCTTTTAATACAATCCTTTGATGATTCTAGGATGTTTAGAGTATTGGAAATCGTTCATATATGTTGATATATCATGTAGTAAAGTTTATAAGTCATTTGGGATGTTTAGATGAAGGTTTAAATGATCAAAAGTTGTTAAACCCGTAGTTGCAGAAAATGCAGAAAATCAGGCCTGGACCTGAGGGATCGATCGATCGACCCCTACATTCGATCGATCGACCTCCCCTGATTATGTATGAGGATTTAAGATAGGACCAGTAGGGGCGATTTTATATAATACCTGGGTATCCTTATGTTTACAAGAGGGTTTAATCCTAAGTGAAAAATACGTGTTTATAAGAGATTTGAAACTATCGGTTTTAACCGTAATTAAAAGGAGAATTAAATTCGTAGTAGTTCGGGAGAAATAAAGGTTATGGACCAGTAGGAAATTAGTGACTTATTACTGATTATAAGATGAGAGAAATCCTAATTACATCTTGTGAGATGGGAGTTTAGAACTCATTTGGTTGAAAGAGGGTATGAGGTTATCCCGATTGCATAGTTGAAGTTTTCGGACCTCCTCGATCGACAAAGTTAATTAGTAGTGTATTGGAGGGGTTCCTTGTTTGGATTTCGCTTTGCGAGACGCTCCGCGCATGAACCTTAACGACGTCGGGAGTGGATGGATGTCATAGGATGCGGGGATAATTAAATATGTTATATTAATACGTGGAATTTAAAAGAGATATAATACTATGTATGGGAAATATCTTAGGGAAATGATAATCACCTTATTGATATTATATTATAGGTATGATAATACCTATTTGATTGATTAATGATTTATGTGTATGACATACCTAGCTTACTTGCTATCGGTGGGAGGTTTCGCGTGAGGGCAGTCATATCCTGATGAATCCATGGGATCTTTGATTTGTTGCTCGAGGACATATGTCTATGAAAGACTTATCGGGGAGTTGATAAGTCCGCTGACTGTGGGTGCGTAGGTATGTGCGTGACCCAAGGATAAGAGAACTATGTTCGCCTCCAATATGTTTGTTGTTGTTTGTGGTTCGTGGAATCTTACCGAACCTTTAGTCCCCTATTCGGCGACCTGCGATGATGGGACATGATAGCAGAGTAATGCATTGCACCACAGCTGTGACTCGGGGTGCTGTATAATATATGAATATATATATAATGAATTAAATGATTAAATGGATATATTGTGGTTAGATCTATCTACGGTGATAATTGTAGATAACGGTGAATAAAATATGTTAATGGAATTTAGTTAATAAATGTTTATGCTTTTAGAATTGAAAAGCTTAACTCATATTAATGAGTAACGATTCATTAATGAGAAATAATGAGTAATGATTCATGTTAATGAGAAACAAATCATAAAGGAGAAATGTAAATGAATAATAATGTGACGTATGGTATGGGACATACGGGTATTATGATAGTATAAAATGGAGACTAGAAAGAAGGAACCATTAAATAGGAGGTTAATAGGAAACGTTAAGTGTGCACTCTAGTTGAGAGGTGAGAATTGCAAGTGAGAGTTGGATCTAACATGTACATAATAAATGCTTTATTGCACATGTTAAATACTTGCTGTTTTCAAAATACTCTACACATTCGGCCTCTGACCCGTTTCCTTGCATATTTTCTCTTCTATTGTATCTCTATATCAGGTGTTCAGCAACAGGGATGCCAACCATAGTTGATTTTGACGAGCTATGGAGCTATGGAAGTTTTGCTTCGACGCTTATCATCTTTTTGATTCGCAGTATTCTTAGTTAGGGCATGTCGCCCAAAAGTATTCAGTTATACTTTTCTGTTGGAGTAAAATATTATTTTATTCTGATTTTTAATACATTTAACATTGTTGGGATTATTGAAAAGGATTTATATTACTTGGGAATGTTTATTCCAGTTGCATTTAAATTATTTTTGTGATACTTATTGTGTTATCAGTGTTGTAAAATAAATGTGTTGTGTTATTCTTAAAAATGGAAAAAGGTTTTGTTGAAATTTAAATTGGAAAGTTTTTAACACAAACTTATTTGAGTATTGGGTGAGTTGTAAATGTTTTCGACAGTGATGCTAAGAATGAGCCAACTGTATATTCTGTTTTAATTTGGTATGGGACTGGCCACCCGGTATTTAATTAGGCGGGGTGTTACAGGTGGTATCAGAGCATCAGGTTCTAGTGTCCTTTAGGATCTGTACGGCTTATTGTGTCTTCAGCTTAGCGTTATTTGATGTAGAGCCCTATGAGTAGGATTATTTCTTTTCTATTTACTCTTACGATCTTCAGCTATTTTGAGATATCAAATACTGATAGTGTTCTCTCGTTTCAGATGCCTCCTCGATGTGCACCTCAGCCCGCCCCAGCTCAGGGAATAATGACTGCAGCCGAAGTTGCTGCAATTGTCGCTCTGGCAGTCAATGCTGCCGTAGCTGCTGTTCAACAGGCTCCCGCACCGGCACCGGTCGTGCCACCCGCGCAAGGGCAAGTGTTTCCTACTGCATGGGAACGAGCGAGGGATGCCTTTCAGAAAGCACACCCACCTGAGTTTCAGGGAGGATCTGATGTTGTGACTGCTAGACAATGGAAGAAAGATATCCAACAGCACTTGAGAATGATCGAATGCACTGAGGTTCAATGTCAGATACTAGCCACATTCAAGCTAGTAGGAGCAGCTTTACAATGGTGGGAAGCTACGACCACTATGGAGGAGAGGGACACAATGACTATCCAAGACTTTTGGATACGGTTTGATGGGAAGTATTTTCCTTCCGCCATTCAGACAGAGATGAGGCGGAAGCTACTTGATTTGAGGCAGGGTGAGAAAACTGTGGCAGAATATGAGGAAGAGTTTACGCGATTAACTAATTTGGTACCAGCTGAAGTACCTACTGAGGAGAGGAGAGTCCTAATGTTCACTAATGGGTTGAACTATAAAATTCGCCAACATTTATTGGGTAATCTTTCACTACGTATGCATGCAGATGTTCTTAATGCTGCAATGCTTCACTGCCAAGATAACCGCTTCCATAATCAAGGTGTCAAGCGGGGGTTTGGGTCAGGCCTGCAGGGCAAGACTTTTGGGGGCAGTTCTAGTGGGACTCAGTCAGGGCAGAGTCATCAGTGTCAGAGTGAGCAGGGTTCCCAGACAGGGGACTATGCTAAGCGTTTGCAATCTGAAGATTCTCGATTTGAGGATAAAGGTATTGGGCAAGGACAACAGGGCCATCAGGGCCAGAGACAGGCTCATCAGGGCCAAGGGAAGGGAGGTAATGGCCAGCAGGTTCGGGGTCAACAGCGGCAAGGTGGTGGAAAGTTTGCGGGAAAATGTTTCGTGTATTGAAAGTATGGCCATAAACGTCAAGATTGTCCTGAGAAAGACAAATTCCCTCAACAACAACATGCTCGACAGGAGCTACAGGTACCAGTATTTCCACCAGCTTCTCTTCCAGCTCCAGCTCCAGCTCAGGTGCTAGCACTACCTCCCATTCCAGCAGCACCCACGCGCTAGGGTCAGTACGGGCGTGTATATAACATCCATGAGGCAGTAAATCAACAGCCACCACCCGCGAATGAGGGTATGTTTCCTATCTAAGGATTATGAAGCGTATATTGATTTTGTTACGATGAATGTTGTGTGGGCAAAAGGGTTGCTAAACTTAGCCAATAACACTGTTATTTACGTAGACTCACTGAGGGGTGTGGGACACCTTTATATTACATGTTATCATTGGGGTTTGATTTTTATCATGGGATTACTTACCTTGAGCATGTCCGAGTGTGATTTGACTATCGGCGTGCATTGACTTGTGGTATATGAGAGCATATGTCTGCATCTTGTCTTCTATAAGAGAGTAGATGCGTAGACTCTATTCGAAATCGAAAGAAAACCAAATTTTTGTTTAAATCAATAAACCTGATATTTTTATAAACAATTTTTTTTTTACATTATTGACTAAGGACCTTAGGAGTTTCGATGACCGACTACTTTAGGAAGTAGTGTATCGGGGTGGTTCCTTGTTTGGATTTCGCTTGCGAGACACCCCACGCACGAAACTAATAATCGTTGGGAGTCGAAATAAGTTAGGTCTTTAGTATATGAGTTTATAACCTTTGCGAAACTTTTAATATTGAAAGTGGTAAGACAGGGTGTATGGGCGCCCTGGATGAGTGTATGGCAATAATTTTCATAATTGTAAAAGGTAAGTAGTTGGAACTTCAGGAATTATTTGTTAAATGTGTGAGGCTCAGTTTTTTTTCCCAAAGTTTGTCACGAGGACGGTATAGGGAAGATTAGGTAAAGTCTAAATTTGATTTAGTTGAGACTATATGGTGAGGCTTGGCGTATAACATCGATAGGGATTTTGTTAATGTACTGTATGGGCGGTACATCTTGGATTTCTTGCGATGTGAGATTTATACTCGGAGTTGACCTTACCTGTATGACTTATATTCCTGAATTTCGGGACGAAATTCTGTTATAAGGGGGGAAGTATGTAATACCCCGTAATTTTATATGACTTTTAAAATGGGTTATATTTTAAATTAATGGATTAATTAGATTTTATTATTAATTAATTCATTCGAGTTTTATCCGGACTGTGGATATGGATATGGATGATTCTGAATATTACTTAAAGATATTTAGGTAATATATGAATGTGATGTCATTGAGATGACCGTATGATATAAATTCGGTAATTTATATTTTTTAGTCAGACGCGGTATGGGACGTGTCGGGACTAGTTTAGTAAATTAAAAAGGGAAATTTATTTTCTATCGACCTAATAGTCATTTCGACTGCGTAGTTGCGTCCGGAAGGTTCGAAATAGTCTGAAAAGTCTACTTGGATGTTAATTTTGAGTCTCGGGTCATTTGGAAATGAATAGACAACCCGAAAGGGCATTTTGGTCATTTTTCTTGGGAGATGAATAGTGATTTCGGATTTTGGATTATTATAAGAACAGGTAGATTAAATGAATGGGAGTTATTCATCTCCTCTTCACAAATAAGAGCAGCCATCTTCTTAGAGTGAGAGTAAGAGTGCTTGGGAAGGGAAAAGTCACTTGGGAAGGAGAAGAACTAGAACCAAGGTTCAACACCACCAACCGCCACCGGAGTTTGACCGGAGAAGGGACAACCACCTGAGATAAACTACACCAAAGGATCAGACCTACACTAAAGGCAAGTGTTTAATAATAGCAATTTAAGTTTGTATATTGTCCATGTTAGAATAGTATGAAAAGAGAAGATTATTCATGTTTGGAAGAGATAATGGATCATTAAATGGATTTCTGGAAAACTGAAATGATATAGGACTTTAACTCATGTGTTAGGATAATAATAATCCACGAATTAGTCATGAATCTGTTGAAGAAATTATGGAAACCATTGATGTGTTCTTGAAGAGGTTATGTTAATAAATTTCTGGGAATAAGGAGATAAACATGCTTTTTAATCCAATCCTTTGATGATTCTAGGATGTTTAGAGTATTGGAAATCGTTCATATATGTTGATATATCATGTAGTAAAGTTTATAAGTCATTTGGGATGTTTAGATGAAGGTTTAAATGATCAAAAGTTGTTAAACCCGTAGTTGCAGAAAATGCAGAAAATCAGGCCTGGACCTGAGGGATCGATCGATCGACCCCTACATTCGATCGATCGACCTCCCCTGATTAAGTAAAGTTGTTTCTTTTTAAATGTTGATTCTTATCCCAAAACTTTTATGGATCTTTGGTGATTATTATTTGAATATTTTGGGACTTGGAAAATATCATTAAACCCTTGTTAAGATTTGAATTAATTGGATTTAGATTCAAATGATTTAAATGATGAAAATTATATCGAATGGAATTTCGGTTTCTAGATTCGTTTGTTAATTTCCGAATGGTGATGTATGAGGATTTAAGATAGGACCAGTAGGGGTGATTTTATATAATACCTGGGTATCCTTAAGTTTACAAGAGGGTTTAATCCTAAGTGAAAAATACGTGTTTATAAGAGATTTGAAACTATCGGTTTTAACCGTAATTAAAAGGAGAATTAAATTCGTAGTAGTTCGGGAGAAATAAAGGTTATGGACCAGTAGGAAATTAGTGAGTTATTACTGATTATAAGATGAGAGAAATCCTAATTAAATCTTGTGAGATGGGAGTTTAGAACTCATTTGGTTGAAAGAGGGCATGAGGTTATCCCGATCGCATAGTTGAAGTTTTCGGACCTCCTCGATCGACAAAGTTAAGTAGTAGTGTATTGGAGGGGTTCCTTGTTTGGATTTCGCTTTGCGAGACGCTCCGCGCTTGAACCTTAACGACGTCGGGAGTGGAGGGATGTCATAGGATGCAGGGATAATTAAATATGTTATATTAATACGTGGAATTTAAAAGAGATATAATACTATGTATGGGAAATATCTTAGGGAAATGATAATTACCTTATTGATATTATATTATAGGTATGATAATACCTATTTGATTGATTAATGATTTATGTGTATGACATACCTAGCTTACTTGCTATCGGTGGGAGGTTTGCGCGTGAGGGCAGTCATATCCTGATGAATCCATGGGATCTTTGATTTGTCGCTCGAGAACATAGGTCTATGAAAGACTTATCGGGGAGTTGATAAGTCCGCTGACTGTGGGTGCGTAGGTATGTGCGTGACCCATGGATACGAGAACTATGTTCGCCTCCAATTTGTTTGTTGTTGTTTGTGGTTCGTGGAATCTTACCGAACCTTTAGTCCCCTATTCAGTGACCTGCGATGATGGGACATGATAGCAGAGTAATGCATTGCACCACAGCTGTGACTCGGGGTGCCGTATTATATATGAATATATATATAATGAATTAAATGATTAAATGGATATATTGTGGTTAGATCTATCTACGGTGATAATTGTAGATAACGGTGAATAAAATTTGTTAATGGAATTTAGTTAATAAATGTTTATGCTTTTAGAATTGAAAAGATTAACTCATATTAATGAGTAACGATTCATTAATGAGAAATAATGAGTAATGATTCATGTTAATGAGAAACAAATCATAAAGGAGACATGTAAATGAATAATAATGTGACGTATGGTATGGGACATACGGGGATTATGATAGTATAAAATGGAGACTAGAAAGGGGGAACCATTAAATAGGAGGTTAATAGGAAACGTTAAGTGTGCACTCTAGTTGAGAGGTGAGAATTGCAAGTGAGAGTTGGATCTAACATGTACATAATAAATGCTTTATTGCACTTGTTAAATACTTGCTGTTTTAAAAATACTCTACACATTCGGGCTCTGACCCGTTTCCTTGCATATTTTCTCTTCTATTGTATCTCTATATCAGGTGTCCAGCAACAGGGACACCAACCATAGTTGATTTTGACGAGCTATGGAGCTATGGAAGTTTTGCTTCGACGCTTATCATCTTTTTGATTCACAGTATTCTTAGTTAGGGCATGTCGCCCAAAAGGATTTAGTTATCATTTTCTATTGGAGTAAAATATTGTTGTATTCTGATTTTTAATACATTTAACATTGTTGGGATTATTGTAAAGGATTTATATTACTTGGGAATGTTTATTCCAGTTGCATTTAAATTATTTTTGTGATACTTATTGTGTTATTAGTGTTGTAAAATAAATGTGTTGTGTTATTCTTAAAAATGGAAAAAGGTTTTGTTGAAATTTAAATTGGAAAGTTTTTAACACCGGCTTATTTGAGTATTGGGTGAGTTGTAAATGTTTTCGACAGTGATGCAAAGAATGAGCCAACTGTATATTCTGTTTTAATTTGATATGGGACTGGCCACCCGGTATTTAATTAGGTGGGGTGTTACAACTTATGGACTAATAGGGACTCGCAATTGAGTAAATGAGTCATTTTTGGGTTTATAAGGGATAAACCCTTATTCTCTCCCATAAACGACACGAGAGAGGGAGAAATAAAGAAAGAAAAAGTAAGAAAGAATAGAAAGAGGAGAGAGGAAGAAAAAGGGAGATTCCGATCAAACTCTGCGGGATTTGACTTGAGGTCGTCGGATTTTATCCATGAGGTAAGTGTTTACTTCCTTTATTATTTTACACATAAATCTCATATCATAGTTGGTAATAACTAAGTATAAAGATTTTTGGGTTGGGTTTCATGAATCGAATGGGTGTTTTGGAAGATCAAACGGATAAAATTCGGTTAATATCCAATTTGAGGAATTTATAAATTTACCAAAATTAGTTGTTGATTTTTGGTTCTAGGATAATTAGAACCTATTCCCCTTGAGTATATATAGTTGGTTGTGATTTAAGGAGGTTGGGAGATGAGATAAAAATCTTGGGGGAAGCTTTAATGGCTGAAACATCTTTTCAGAGAGGAAGTTGTTATGTTTGATCGATAGATTGAAGGCTAGGGGTCGATCGATCGAAGGCTAGGGATATTTTGACAATTTCGGCTTATGTTGTGTGTATGGGATAAATTCCCAAATTAATTAATCCTAGCCTATTTATTTGAGGAAATAAATAATCAAATAGGGGAAATTCATACCTAGCCCATTTAAGGGAATTTATTTGAGGACTAGGAGGGTGCAAATTTTGTGTGGCACTAAATGTGTATTTTGGGAAAATAAAATAAAATTGTGGAGATTGACAATTGGGGTTCCGAAAAATAGAGTGGGGACTTCTAAATTATTATTGGGGTGAGAGTTATACCTTGTATTAATTGAGTAACATCCAAGACTCACTAATTTAAGGGTGTTCGAGATGAGTAACACTCGAGGAATTATTTCTGTAGGTGATTATATATATATATATATATATATATATATATATATATATATATTACGCGCATATATTACGAGCATAGAAAATATGGTTATATGGCGCCTATATGGTTGGAATAAATCGTAGGATGCGAATAGGATGGAATTTGAGGATAGGGGCTAGAGATGCATGAGCGGCTATCCGGGGTCGATTAACGACTAGGATTATAGGTAACGCGATGCCCATAAGATTTAAAATAAGTTGAGAGTATACTTAGTTAATGAGGATGAATTGATATATCTAGAGAGTATATATATAAATCCTTAAAAGTGATTAAGGTACGAGTTATATATGAAGTGAGATAATACTCATGGGATTAGTATTTTAAGTGTGTGAATACTTAAATATTATTACGAATGGGAACATTTGGGATTATTGGGTATCGCTATGAGAGTTTGGCAATTATAGCCATATGTATGTAGAAGTGATATAGATTATACATACGACGTTGTTATAGTGTATAAAATATGATACCGAAATACATATATATCTATGTGTGATTGGTATATTTATACTTTAGAGGCAGATTCCATGGGCTTTCCTTTAGCGTAGGGTTGGAATGGCCAGATTATATATTTTTCTCTAGTGCATTCCGGGGAGGTTGCGCGATGTGGGTGAATCCCCTAGCTTGAGGAGCAGGGAGATTATATCCCCTGGTCATCTCATCCCGCGTACAAGTGCGATGTGTGTACTCCACTTATAGAGGGAATATGACGGCCTCCACCGTGGTGTTTTTTTACCATGACCATGGGCAAATCTAGCTTGGTACCATGGTTGAGTGAGTAAACTCGGATTCGGATAAGCACTATGAGACTGCATCCTCGAGTTATAGCTCGGTGGGATGGTTATTATACTTATGTTTGTGGTAGGTATAATTATACTTGTTGCATTTAGCATATTGCTTATATATGAAGATGAGCTATCAGATAAAGTGAACATATGTATATTAAGTGAAAAGACTAATAAGTTGCATTTCCCCTTTCGGTAGATTTATATTCGGATTTATATGAAAATGAATTAGAGGTTCTAGTAAGAACTATATATATATATATATATATATATATATATATATATATACGCATTATGTGATGAGGGATTAATGAATCCCGACGAACAATATGGATAGGTAGTAGTGTATCGGGGGGGTTCCTTATTTGGATTTTGCTTCGCGAGACACCCCACGCACGAACATAGTGCAATGTTCGGAATGGGGAGAAGTTTAGCCCTTAGTACTCGGGTTATGAGGATTATTAGAAGATGGGTGAAATATATTAGTTAGGCGGCGTAGCTTAACCTGGATGTCTAAAATGGATGCAATAGGTGTGCACTATTAGAAAAGGGGTGAGGGGTATCTCATGGGAGAGCGATACCAATTTAAATATGAGAAAACTCCATAAATTTTTATATATGGCATTTATGGACTTGCAAAATATTTTCAAACTCGGGCTCTGACCCGTTTCTCTACTTTCCCTCTTTTGCTGTATATATATGTGTGTGTGTGTGTATGTGTGTCTAGATACAGGGACGCCTGGATGATGATTCCTTCGAGTCAGACACTTGCTGCAGCAGCTGTGGGTGCATGCAGGTTTACTGTAGATGCTTCTATCATTGTAAACTAGATAGGAGGTAATGTAGAAACACTCGGGCCGATACCCCAATTTGTATTCATTTCTTCCTTATCGCCTTTCAGTGCAGCATTTGACTTGGATGTATTCTGTTAAACCGAGTGTTTGGTTATTTTATTTCATTTAATTTCTGTATACATAAACTGTGTGATTGTTTTACTTTGTTGGGTTGGTTAAATAGATTAGTTAAGTAAAATTTTGACGCCAGCCTAACAGGTTATTAGTAACTAAATTGGTTTTCGACAGTAATGCTGAGAATGAAACATATGATACTTCTGTTTTAATTTGGTATAGGATTGATCACCTGGTATTTTATTAGGCGGGGTGTCACAGATGGTATCAGAGCATCAGGTTCTATTGTCCTTAGGAATCTGTGCAGACGTACTACACTTTCAGCGTTGCTCTCGATTTGATCTAGAGCGTGACGATTATGATTGTTGATTCCTCTTGTGATATTTCGTTCTCCCGCTATTATATAATGTTATACTAAATCTTTTATGTGCTCATTCGAGATTCATGTGTTGATCGATAAAGAACGACCACGGAAGGCTGTAATGAAGGCAGTAAGAGGCGGGGCTTAGTTAGAGCTGTAAATTTAAGTTGGGGTGAGGACAACATGAGAGGTCACTCTCATTGTGGCATTTGTCAATGATTGTTGTAATGACTACTAAAGTATTGTAGCTATGAGTATCTACGTACCGCTGTAGTAGAGAGTGGTGCTAAAGCTGAATTACCCCATGAAGATAAGTTGGAGAAAAAGGTTCGAAATGTCTTTGATAAGGACCATACGTTGAAGTTAAGTTATATAGAGTTAGTGTAACGTGATTCAGTAGAAGTAGAAGGCTCAGAAGCTTTGGCTTAGAGCAGGGTATGGAAATACCTAGATGTGAAATTTTAAAGGAAATTTTTTGGGGACCTTCCTATTAAGTCCCATTTATATGAAATATTTCCTAATAGGTCCTATCGCAACATTTTGTCCTTAATAGGTCCTATTTGTACAAATAGTGAATATTCACTTTATGTTTACAAATAGAACCTATTGGAACAAAAATCTTTTTTCATGGGACCTGATGGAGAAAAAATAAAATGTTAGGACCTATTGAACTACATACTTAGTAAACGGGACTAATTAGTAAAAACCCCAAAAAATTTCACTCGTGGGAGCAATATTGAAATTGTGGAAACGGCGGGCATAATTTTCGAGGGAGCAAGATGTTTTTCTCATAGAGGGACCTTACAGAGGGATATATAACCATTAGTTCCTTTGGTTTATCCGGAATAAAGAGAATGTAGGTTCTGGATTCTTCACCCGAGGATCGGTCAGAGACCAGTAGGGAATAAATAGTGATACGGATAAGTGAACTTTGTACCAAATTAAGGTAGGTAAAATGAAGAGAGAGTCCCTCAGTGGAATGATAGTCTCATTAGCATGTGTTGCTAACTCGTATGGAGAATTTGTGATCTTGAAACCCCACAGGTAGACATCCGTCCGGGGCAACCAAATGGTAGTTCTGGTTCGGTTAAGACAAGTGTACTATGTCAGGGAACCAATCGAAGCAAATAAAGAGATTGTCGAAGTTATTGCTACGAGTTTTATCTAGGACGAAGGAGATATATTTTGCGTGTCTAGATAGAGTTGCGGTATTTCGCTAACCCTTAATTCTTCTATGTAATTCGAGCTTTGTGGCGGTATTGATAACATTATATAGTGTATGTCTATATATTTTTTCGTGGTAGCAGGGTTCTATTTTAAATATATATCTGGTTTGTGCTACTCATTTTGTATGTGTTATACGAATATGGTACTATTTTAAGAATAATGTTATTGTATCATCGGAGTGATAGTAGGCTGATGATCGCGAGACTATAGTATCCGCGGTTCGAGGGTGGAAAAGGTTTTTATTGCGATATCTCACCTGGATACAGGTTGCGCTCGCCTTTAATATATGTTTAGATAGAACCTTGATGAGTAGATGTTTCGTCTTCTCGATTTTAGTGTGTGGAAACCTTATAGGTATGATTTAAGGTACGCAGGATTCCTTTATAAGCTGTTAGTTTAAGCTCATTTTTGTTCGCGTAAAGGCTGAGTGTTAGTGCAAGCGCCTTTTGGTATAACTCCTAGAAAGAAGTAGGAGTTCAGGCCACATTTTGGTGATAGGGGGGATGGGATTATCCCAGTTGCATGTTTGAAGCTAATGGACCTCCACTACCGACAAAGTTAAGGAGTAGTGTATAGGAGGGGTTCCTTGTTTTGATTTCACTTGCGAGACACTCCACAGAGTGGAGATATGTTATAGGATGCAAGGATGTTGGTTTTTATGATAAGTTACATAATGTGGAGAAAACATTGTAAACTAAAAATTCATGAGATGATTGCATGTTTAGGGAGATAGAAGTGCTATGGAAAATCACTGAAATGTTTCTCACACGGAAAGTAAGTGGGTGAGGTAAGATTAAGGAAATTGATTTAAGTCTTATATCCAGGCTGTAAGGACAAAACTTTCCAATTGAGTCCTTTGTAGTTTTGGCTCAATTCTGGACAAAAACGTTTGAGTTATAGGATAGAGTATATTGATCGTCCTCCAAGCCTATGGCGTGTTTGTTGAAAACGTAACGACCAAGTGTATAATGCTTCATCAGAATGCCGAGTTTTAGTGCCTCGTTTCAATGTCATCAACAGTGGTTCCATGCTCCCAAGGAATGAATGCATTACATATTTATATAGGATCTTGGAACAATTTATATTGGGGGTAGGTTTAATTAAAACTGTTGTTTATTTTCAAAAAGATTTAATTAAAACTTTAAATAAAGTTTATAAAGTTTCTGGGCTAAAAATGAAAATTTGCAACTTTCTGGAAGTTCGTTCGATATGTCGTTCAAATGAGTTTTTCGTTCGAACCAAATGTCGTTCGAACGAGTTTGCCAACGAGTTCCCATATTGGCCACTGGAACTTCGTTCGAAATGTCGTTCGAATGAGATGGATGTTCAAACGAGATTTCCAATGAGATTTCTAACGAGTTCACACTGGAACTTCATTATAAGGATCGTTCGAACGAGACTTCATTCGAATGAAAATCTCGTTGGAACGAGATTTAGCGGGAACAGTTAAATGGCAGTTTTTGAGAGTTTTCACCCACTTTCCCATTATCTTTCCCCACTAACTTTTGACTAAATATCTAAGTGCTGGAACCAACTTTGGAAAGTTAACTTTTTCATACACACATCTATCTCTAAGAGAGAGTTTGAGAGCAAAAGAGAAAAAGAAAAAGTTCATGTCTTAAAGTGTCTATTTTTGAAAGAAAAACTTATTTACACTTTAGTTTACACCCATATTGTTTATTCTAAATATTCTTTATATATATATATATATATATATATATATATATATATATATATATATATATATATATATATATATATATATATATACATTGCTTGGAGTTTGGCACCGGTTTTTCATCTCTAACGTTTTGAAGAGACGTTTGGGTTTGCATCTAAATCCCACAAAGAAGAAGATGTTTGCGTTGATTTACCCACTTGGATAAAGGCTCCTTGTTCGGGTGAAGGTGACCATATAAAGTGCGATCGATGGATTCCAAGACCACGGTGGAGCTCCGTGGTTATTCGCTAGGTGGAGGTGTCTACAAGAAGAAGCTTCGGGGCTTGAGAGGGATCGAGTAGAGTGTTGTAAGTCTTTCGGTCTTGTATTTGTAAAACCATACTTAGTGGATTTTAGGCCAAGGCCGTCCGAGGTTTTTTTCCCGTTGTGGGTTTTTGCTTGTACATCGCGGCGTAGTGATTCATTGTTTATTTTATCTTGCTATACTCACATAGAACGGATGCTTAGATAATTAAAGATAAAATTTGGTTTAATCACTACTTGTTTAATTTGGTGCTAAATTAATATTGGGTAATGTGTAATTATTTCAAGTCATGAATTTAATCTGCTAAAATTTGGTTTGGCCTAATTTGAAAATATTGAAAAATATGACTTAGGCAAATTTTCTAGGACTTGGATTAATTAATTGTGTTTAAGTGAAATTTAAATAAGCGTGTGTTTATATTTAATATCACTTTGTTTAATTTTAATTTATATTGAAATTAAAATTTGTTGTTAATTTGAACCATCATTTTACGCTTCCGCATCTAAAAAGGAAATTATTTTTTAAGTGTTTAAAATTGGGGGTCTTTTGTTCCAACAAGTGGTATCAGAGCCGGAACGCTAATTTATAACGTCAAAGATCCGTTTTTCGGCTTGTACATTTTTTTGTGCTCCTTGTATTTTTAGTGGTTCATTTTTTAACTCACTCTCATTTTTGTTTTATATCTCTCGATGGGACGTCTTAATGATAATTTGTCCATTTCTAATGATAATGAAGTTTTTGCTATCCGAGAGGAATTTAATGGGCTTAATAATTGTAATAAAAAATAAAGAGAATTAAATTTGAGAT
Organism: Sambucus nigra; assembly: GCA_949130495.1. Lineage (NCBI taxonomy): Eukaryota > Viridiplantae > Streptophyta > Magnoliopsida > Dipsacales > Adoxaceae > Sambucus > Sambucus nigra. The sequence goes on from OX422222.1 coordinate 364,990,625, forward strand.
TTGCAAAAAGAATTAAAATTCTTGAAGATGCAAATTATTGTTTTAAGGCTAAAATTGAACTTTTGCAAACCCTGCTATCTCAAAAAGATATTTTTTGTGAAAAGCTCATGGACATAAATCACAATTATAATATTTTAGAAATGTCCAAGAAAGAGAGTGATAATCGAGAAAAGACTCTTAGGGACAAGTTTGCTCACATTGAGGGGGAGCGTAATAACCTTCTAGGTGTAATTGAAAATTTAAAGGTTGAATGTGTTAGTTGTTCACATAATCTATCTTGTTGTGCTTCATATTATACATCATTACTAGGTGTATGCATGTTTAATCTTTTTCTAGTCATTGCTTTATTTCATATCTTATGCTAGAAATCATGACTTGTTTATCTTTTGTATTATATTTCCTTCATTTTGCTTGCATTAAATGAAAAATACAAAAAGATTTTTATATATCATTTGTGTTTCATTTTTTATAATATAGGATTAATGAAAAAAATACAAATTATTTTTATTTTTTGAGTAAATATTTTTTTTTCTGTGATTAAAAATTAGAAAAACTCAAAAAGATTTTTTTGTGTGTATTTTAGTTTGACACACTTTATGTGGCATATTCTTGTGTTTGAATCCCATCTTTTATGCTCCCATGTGGCTAGAAATTTTGGTTTAGATTAACAATCCTTATAATGTTCTTTACCATGCTTACATGGAGTAGTTGGATTTTTTGTTATTTAAATGGATTCTATTTTTTTATATGCCTCTATTCAAACATGCACGAGCTCTTTTGAAATTTAAACTTCATATGTATTGTTAACGCAAAAATTCTCCATCTACGAGGACTAATCAGAAAAGGATACATGTCATCCTACGTGGCAATATTCGACACCCGAGGAGAGTTGGTCGGCATCCGAGGAGAGTTGGTCGGCACCCGAGGAGTGTTAGTCGGCACCCGAGGAGAGTTGGTCAATACCCGAGGAGAATTAGTCAGCACCCGAGGAGAGTTGGTCGGCATATCAACCAGGAAGATCAAAGGATAACTATGCATTTAATGTGCATTAATGAAGATGGCAGCGCATTTAATGAGCCTTAATGTACATTTATACTGTATTAATAGATGACAACACATAGCATACAAAGCAATTCAACAATTAGATTCGTTGAATGTAGACATAAATGTCTACATACAATGAATCTCTTTATCTCTCATCACTATAAATACATGTATCCCCTTAGCCCAAAGGAAAGAGATCCAGGAGATTCGGGGGAACCTAGAAACCCCATACACAAGATACACATCCATTCTCTCTCTACACCCTATGGTGCTATTGTAAACCCATGGGAATAAAATAACAGTGGACGTAGGCTTTATTCATAGCCGAACCACTTTAAAAATCTTTGTCTCTTATGTGCTTGATTGGATTGCTTTCATCTATTTATCTGTGATCATAAAAATGGGATTCGGTCTAGTTTTTTGCATCAACAGATTGGCGCCGTCTGTGGGAACGTGTTACAAGCATTGTTCTCCATCAAAAGCTAAGTTTTTATTTTCTCTACGTATAATCAATTATACATACATATTTTGATTCAATCATGATTTTTATGTTTATATACATAAATTAGTTGTCCAATTTTTATTTATGAAATCTGCAAAAATTGCATATCATGATTTCAAAATCATAACTGTTAAATTAATTCTTGTTGAGAAATCTGTGAAATGGTGGATTTCATAAATCAAAACTTTTGGCTTGATTCTCAAGTTAAAATTTTATATCATGGAATAAATATTTTAAATGATTACACATACCAATGTATATGACGGTGGTAAGATTTGGTAATTTTCATTATAAATTTTGTAAGATCTTTGATGTCTATTCAAATTCCCATCATATTTTTAATCAGATAATGTGAAAAGGTTAAAGACAATAAAAAGTTTTCTCATGGAAATCATGACCCAGATCTATTTTCTCTCTCTTCAAGTTTGAGTCTCTTTGCATTCATTTTTATGAACTATATACTTAATTTGGTTCATCTTCCATCTATGTCAATAAAGTCTCATTGACTGATTTTTGATATAAATTTGGTAATAACTTCGATCCTTCAACATATTTTTGTCTCTCGAAATAGGGAATAGGAAAGGATCAATATAAAAAATAATTTTCTCTCACCTGAAAAATCATTACCCACCTCTTGTAAAAAAGGATCAGTAAAACAAATCATGACCATATCAAGACTCTAGGCACAAATTTGATATGTTGGCCCCTCGTTCATCACATCACATGGTTTCTTTATCGGAATCACACGATATAGTGGATTAGATAATTATTCATTTAATTAACATTCTTAATGCTTAAATTTTACATCGAATGTTATTTTTCTTATCTAAGGATTCGAGATATTCTGGTCAGCCATCCATATTGTTGGTCGGCATCATCTTGGGCCATCTTTTATTAAAGGGAAGCTTAACCAGACCATTTTTATTTGTCGGAGATAAGATGTGAAGATCCATCAGCAACGTTGAAATAATTTTACCCAACTACGAGGTATCTTATTGTTGGTAGGAGACTCATATTGTAGCTCGGTGGAACCAATTGCAAGTCAACGATCATCCACTTCTTGATCGGCGACATCTCAGTCTTGTTCGGAGGATTCAATTTACTGGTCGGCAACTATCCAACCATCCACTTTTTGGTCGGTGACATTTAATATTGTTCGGTGCTGTCAATACACCATTTTTGTTGATCGGCGAAATTGCTCATCTGGTCGGGGACCATTTACTTCTTGGTCGGCACCATATATTCTATAACTTGAGATATCCTTAAATGTTGGTCGACAACATCCATGCCGTTTGTCGGCAGCAGTAGAATCTTGGGGTATTAAAAAATGCGAAGCACCCCAGATATTTCTTTAAACACGAGTTCAGCTCGGGGACAAACAGGGGCTTAAGTCTTTTTTAACTTGTGATCACCCAAAAAATATTTTTAAAACCAAGTGATAAATAATTTTCAAACAGCAACTTATACCTGATTAGTTGTTGGAGATTAAATAACTTTACAAAAAACTCGACGTCTTATTTATGATGCATATCTGATAAAAAGTTGTCCATCTCACACACATTTGGTATAAAAATATTATTTCATATTTTGAAATTTTTATTATTTTATGCTGATACACATCACATATTGTTTGGCTAAATAATTATTCTCATGATAATAATTATTTTCTCTAGTCTCGACAGGTGTTCGGGAAGCTTATTAAAATTTCATAGGGACGAGATTCAATCCCGATGAAAGCTCTCGTAAACCTCTGGAAAAGTAGTATTGCTCGACATAGGCAATTGTGCCTCGACATATCAGCCAACATATATTATTTCATTTTTTGAAATTAATATTTTTATTTCTCAAGCATATACATATCATATATTGATTGGATAAGTAAATTATTCTCACGACTAATCAATTCAGCCTACACAAATGGTAGAGCAAGATATTAATTTTTACAGGTACAAGACTCAACACCGACGAATGCTCGGAAACAATCTGGAAACTATTATCATTGCTCGGCATTATGAAATTTCACCTCAGCAAGGAACTATATATTTCATTATTGCTTTGATTTGTGATCAAGCACGAATTATTCTATATATCCGTTCGGATTCATATTCTATATTCATCTCTTCATGGAGCTCGGCGAAATACTTATTATCATATTCAGCTCTGAGGAAAAGCTACAACAGTTATTATATTTCACCCCCAACGGATAGTTGGTTCTGGGCAATTCTTATTTATATTCAGGCCAAGATATCGACTCAAGCACAAATTATTCTATATATCCCTTGGGATTCATATTCTATATTCATCTCTTCATAGAGCTCGACGAAATACTTATTATCATATTCAGCTCCGAGGAAAAGCTACAGCAGTTATTATATTTCACCCCCAATGGATAGTTGGTCGGGGCAATTCTTATTTATATTCAGGCCCAGATATCGGCTGAAGCACAAATTATTCTATATATACCTTGGGATTCATATTCTATATTCATCTCAACATGGAACTCGGCGAGATACTTATTATCATATTCGTCTCCGAGGAGAACTATAACATTTATTATATGTCACCCCCAACGGATAGTTGGTCGGGGTAATTCTTATTTATATGCAAGCCCAGCAAAGTTCTCAGCCATATTCTTATGTTCTGGAAAATATTATTCTTATTCGGAATTATGCAATTGTGCCTCGACAAGATACTTATTCAGCTTTGAGGAGAATTACAATATTCGTTGTATTTCACCCCCAACGGATAGTTGGTCGGATAATTCTTATTTATATTCAGGCCTGACAACGTTCTCGGTCATATTCTTATATTCTGGAAGATCTTATTCTTGTTCGGCATTATATAATTCTACCTCGACAGATCAACGAGGCACTTTATTATTTTTAATTATTCTTTATATCTATTTGGATGCATATTATATTCTTATTTCAGCTCCAAGGAGGTCTTCAACATTTATATTATCTTATTCCCAACAATCTGTTGGTCAGCTCCAAAGATGTCTCCAACATTTATTATATTTTATTCTCAACAATCTGTTGGTCAGCGCCGAGGAGGTCTCCAGCATTTATTATATTTTATTCCCAACAATCTGTTGGTCAGCGCCGAGGAGGTCTCCAGCATTTATTATATTTTATATCAACAATCTGTTGGTCAGTGCCGAGGAGGTCTCCAGTATTTATTATATTTTATTCCCAACAATCTGTTAGTCAACGCCGAGGAGGTCTCCAACATTTATTATATCTTATTCTATTCCCAACAATCTGTTGGTCAGCTCTGAGGAAGTCTCTATCATTTATTATCAAAAATGTATTCCTCTGGGAAGTAAAAATTATATTCCTCCGGGAAGTAAAACTTGTAATCCTCCGGGAACTAAAGCTACTTGTATTCCTCCGGGAAGTAAAGATACTTGTATTCCTCCGGGAAGTAAAGCTACTTGTATTCCTCCGGGAAGTAAAACTATATATTCTTAAAAATGACAACTTATGTTGGTTAGGAAGTAAATCTATTCCCAAAAATGTCAACTCAGGTTGGTCGAAAATAAGAAGTTGTCAACTACAGTTGGTCGAAAACAAAGTATGAGTATGTGAAAGCGATCAAGCAAAAAGCATTCAAAGTTCACATTCCACACTTGGGGGCTTCTATTACAGATACAGTTGTTCATTCGGTGGCACATTCTCATAACATCATGCAGTCGAGCATGAGATTCAGCCCCAACTAATTATCATTCAGAAGTTATTTTTCTTGCTCAGGAGCTAATTTTTCTTATGAAGTTTAGGAGGCATATTCAGGAGTTATTATGCACATGCTATTGAAGTTCAGGAGGCTGTTGAAGTTCAGGAGGTAGTTGGCCGGCTATCAAACCAATCAATATACTTGAAGATTATGACAAGCTACAAGCTGCATACTATGGCATTGTTGCATCCAAATTCCCAGAGGTGATACATAGCATACAGAGCTCCTCAAAAGAAAGATTAGCAACCATCGATCAGCCTGCATCATATGTCGTCCAGGAGATAATTCACTTTATGTTGAACAAATCAAGAAGGTAGATCAAGAATTTCACGAGCACCGAGCAACACTGCAGAATAAATACTCCATCCTTTCAAGTAAACCATCAAGCATGGAGCATTGGGGGCTTCTATTAACGCAAAAATTCTCCATCTACGAGGACCAATCATAAAAGGACACATGTCATCCTATGTGGCAATATTCGACACCCGAGGAGAGTTGGTCGCCACCCGAGGAGTGTTAGTCGGCACCCGAGGAGAGTTGGTCAATAGCCAAGGAGAATTAGTCGGCACCCGAGGAGAGTTGGTCGGCATATCAACCAGGAAGATCAAATGATAACTATTCATTTAATGTGCATTAATGAATATGGCAGCGCATTTAATGAGCATTAATGTACATTTATACTGTATTAATAGATGACAACACATAGCATACCAAGCAATTCAATAATTAGATTCGTTGAATGTAGACATAAATGTCTACATACAATGAATATCTTTATCTCCCATCACTATCAATACATGTATCCCCTTAGCCAAAAGGAAAGAGATCCAGGAGATCCGGGGGAACCTAGAAACCCCATACACAAGATACACATCCATTCTCTCTCTACACCCTATGGTGCTATTGTAAACCCCTGGGAATAAAATAACAGTGGATGTAGGCTTTATTCATAGCCAAACCACTATAAAAATCTTTGTCTCTTATGTGCTTGATTGGATTGCTTTCATCTATTTATCTGTGATCATAAAAATGGGATTCGGTCCAGTTTTTTGCATCAACATGTATATTTGAGCTTTATGAGGCACTCTACCAATCTAGTCATCTACATATTTGTGACCTAGGAGGACTAGTGCATGTCAAAATCCGTTGCACGTGAGATTTGTGAGATAAAAATAATATATATAAGTGTGCACGGGGAAGGGCTCCGAAAGGATTTATTATCCTTTGCGATTGTAAGCCACCATTTGTATGGACCTGAAAGAAATACATGGTCCAAAGGCCAAAAAAAATAGAAAAATGGCATTAAAAAGAAAAATAATTTCCAAGGCCTATGTTTTATTGATATATTCATTCAAAAGAATAATATATATGATTATTGAGGGAGATTGGATGGTATATCAACGGTTTGCACAATGTTCGTTTATCCTAGTTGCGCTATCAATGTCATGACTCTATTGGTTTGTAGAATCATCAACATGCTAGGCTTTTATGCATTGTGTATGTTTGTTCATTGAGTTCCATCTATATTGTCACATGAGGTTATATTCAAATGTGACGAAGTTTGCAATCAATTGAGAACTCCGTGAACATATTTTAAGTGATTGGGTCTAAATTTAATTGTTACTAGTTCACACTCCAACACTTTCGTTTCCATATGACACATTTTTTCCATACGAGCGTGAAAAGCTTATCCTATTTTCTGGCATTTGTGTGTTTATATATATATATATGTGTACTTGAGGTTATTTAGTATATATTATGTATACATATATTTGATATGGTTTTGTTTAGTCTTTGTCTTGCTTTCTAGTCTATATATGCTTTAATTCATAATTGGTATCCATATTGTTGCATTCTTTGTTGATATCACATGCTTAATACATATGTATCATATTGGTATCTATTTCTTGCATCTTAGTTGGTATCCATTATTAGTTGTTGGATTAGTTGTTACCCATGTGCTTTAATGCTCTCATCACTTTTGCACATTTTCATCTTTACCTTGTTATCCCATTCTATTTATCCCTTGCTTTGTTTAGAGGATGTATATGATTTAATTGAGGAGATAAGTTAATGTTTTGATTCTTTAGCCTTTGTCTATTCCTGAACAAAAAGGGGGAGAATGATAGGGGGAGAAATGGTATCTATTCCTATTATAATCATATCTTAGCTTAGGGTGATTTATCTTAGGGGAGACATCTTTCTAAGAAGGTCAATTATTTGATAAAGAGGAGAATTAATTTAGGGGGAGTATTTATTTAATTTTCTTTAATATTTTGATATTCCCTATGCGTTTAATGTCTTTGCTTAAGTGTGCAGGAATTATATTCTAAATGGCAACTTTCACCGGCAAAGATTTTGATCCTTTAGGTTGTTTGAGTCAAGCATTGTAATTTTATTTTGGGTGGGACTTTTTGTTAGTCTAGTAGAGCTTGATGGCCCTTTAGGATTTTTATTAGTTTTTGTACCGGAATAGCCAAAGGGGGAGATTTGTAAGGACACAAATTTCCAATTGAGTTCTTTGTAGTTTTGGCTCAATTCCGTACAAAAATTTTTGAGTTATAGGATAGAGTATATTGATCATCCTCCAAGCCTATGACGTGTTTGTTGAAGACTTAGCGGCCAACTGTATAAAGCTTCATCAAAATGTTGAGTTTAAGTGCCTCGTTTCTACGTCTTCAACACTAGTTCTATGCTCCCAAGGTATGAATGCATTACATATTTATATAGGAGCTTGAAACAGTTTATATTGGGTGTAGGTTAAATCAAAATTGTTGTTTATTTTCATAAAGATTTAATTAAAACTTTAAATAAAGTTTATAAAGTTTCTGGGCAAAAAATTAAAATTTCCAAGTTTCTGGAAGTTCGTTCGATATGTCGTTCAAATGAGTTTTTCGTTCGAAACAAATGTCGTTCGAACGAGTTTGCCAACGAGTTCCCCTCTTTGCCACTGGAACTTCATTCGAAATGTCGTTCAAACGAGATGGATGTTCGAACGAGATTTCTAACGAGTTCACACTGGAACTTCGTTAGAAGGCTCGTTCGAACGAGACTTCATTCGAACGAAAATCTCATTCGAACGAGATTTGGCGGGAATAGTTAAATGACAGTTTTTGATAGTTTTCACCCACTTTCCCATTATCTTTCCCCACTAAATTTTTACTGGATATCTAAGTGCGGGAACCAACTTTGGAAAGTTAACTTTTTCATACACATCTATATCTAAGAGAGAGTTTGAGAGCAAAAGAGAAAAAATAAAAATTCATGTTTTAAAGTGTCTACTTTTCGAAGAAAAATTCATTTACACTTTAGTTTACACCCATATTGTTTATTCCATGTATTCTATATATATATATACATTGCTTGGAGTTTGGCACCGGTTTTTCATCTCTACCATTTTGAAGAGACGTTTGGGTTTGCTTCTAAATCCCACAAAGAAGAACATGTTTGCGTTGATTTACCAACTTGGAGAAAGGCTCCTTATTCGGGTGACGATGACCATATAAAGTGCGATCGGTGGATTCCGAGACCACGGTGGAGCTCCGTGGCTATTCGTTAGGTGGAGGTGTTTAAAAGAAGAAGCGTCGGGGCGTGAGAGGGATCGAGTAGAGTGTTGTAAGTCATTATGTCCTCTATTTATAAAACCATACTTAGTGGATTTGAGGCTAGGGTCATCCGAGGTTTGTTTTCCGTTGTCGATTTTTGCTCGTACATCGCGGAGTAGTGATTGATTGTTTATTTTATCTTGCTATACTCACCTAGAACGCATGCTTAGGTAATTCAAGATAAAATTTGGTTTAATCACTACTTGTTTAATTAGGTGATAAATTAATATTGGGTAATGTGTAATTAATTCAAGTCATGAATTTAATCTGCTAAAATTTGGTTTGGCCGAATTTGAAAATATTGAAAAATATGACTTAGGCAAATTTTCTAGGACTTGGGTTAATTAATTGTGTTTAAGTGAAATTTAAATAAGTGTGTGTTTACATTTAATTTCACTTTGTTTAATTTTAATTTATATAGAAATTAAAATTTGTTGTTAATTTGAACCATCATTTTACGCTTCCGCATCTAAAAAGGAAATTATTTTTTAAGTGTTTAAATTGGGGGCCTTTTGTTCCAACAAGTGGTATCAGAGCTGAAGCGCCAATTTATCGCGTCAAAGATCCATTTTTCGGCTTGTACATTTTTTTGTGCTCCTTGTATTTTTAAGTGGTTCATTTTTTAACTCACTCTCATTTTTGTTTTATATCTCTCGATGGGACGTCTTAATGATAATTTGTCCATTTCTAATGATAATAAAGTTTTTGCTATCTGAGAGGAATTTAATGGGCTTAACAATTGTAATGAAAAATTAAGAGAATTAAATTTGAGATTTGCAAATAGAATTAAAATTCTTGTTTTAAGGCTAGAATTGAACTTTTGCAAACCTTGCTATCTCAAAAAGGTATTTTTCGTGAAAAGCTCATGGACATAAATCACAATTATAATATTTTAGAAATGTCCAAGAAAGAGAGTGATGATCGAGAAAAGACTCTTAGGGACAAGTTTGCTCACATTGAGGGGGAACGTGATAACCTTCTAGGTGTAATTGAAAATTTAAAGAAGGAGTCCCATAAATTTGAGGAGTCTAATTTATTACTTGAGTCCGACATTTTAGAAATGGAAAGTAACTTACAAGACTCGAGTAGTAGTTGTGGAGGTTTTAGCTCATCTAGTTCAAATACTTCCGTTGTTAAAGCTAAAACAATTATTTGTTTTAGGGGGTCTACTTTATCCAAAGACTTTAGAAAAGGTCACACCTTAGGTAACATTTCTCGTGTTTTCACATGCTTGCATTGTGGTAGGAAAGGTCACCTTAGGTCATTTTGTTTTGATCTTAAAAGAAGTCCTAGGACGTCGATATCTAGCATTTCATTAGTTTCCAAATCCCATCATTTTAAATATACATCTGTATGGGTTCGGAAATCATTTTTAAACGCGCTAGATATTATATTTGTTTATTCTCATTTGCTTTCACATGAAACCTCCCTCGCTAAATGAATATTGGGTAATGTATAATTAATTCCAGTCATGAATTTAATCTGCTAAAATTTGGTTTGCCCTAATTTGAAAATATTGAAAAATATGACATAGTCAAATTTTCTAGGACTTGGGTTAATTAATTGTGTTTAAGTGAAATTTAAATAAGTGTGTGTTTACATTTAATTTCACTTTGTTTAATTTTAATTTATATAGAGATTAGAATTTGTTGTTAATTTGAACCATCATCTTCGCTTCCGCATCCATCTAAAAAGGAATAATTTTTTTAAAATAAATAAAATTTGGGGCCCTCGCATTCCAACACAGGCCTTGATGAAAAGGCAAGTTTTGGAGGTAGTATGTTTTGGGTATGATGTTCGTAACAATTTTGCAGAAAGTAGGTGCCCCGATTAGTTAGACTTTCCATTTCGCTAAGATGGAATGACATAGTGGTAGAAGAGCGTTAGTAGGATAGCAAGGTAGGATTTTAGACCGTCCCGATGGTGTGCCTTAGGCTGTTATATCTAGATGACTGAAGATGCGAGGAAGTAGTGTAATTGGAGGGTTCCTTCTCTGGATTTCACTTTGTGAGATGTCCCACGCATGAAACCGAGAAAATGTTAGAAATTGATATAGGTCTTGGGAACTAGGGATATAGTTAGTATAGTACTCATTTCACATGCGTAGGAAACACATTGATCTTAGGGTTACTAGGAAATAAATCCAGTAGGACTAGTGGCGTCGATATAAGGAGATATTTGTGAGTTAACCACGAGAAGATTGGTGGGTTACCCTAGAGGAGGATTGGATTTCCAGGTATAGGAAGCATTGGATCTTGAGGAGATTGTTGAGAATACGCAGATGTTAGCACCAGGCCAAGAAAGTGAGGCCTATCTCTAGAGAGAGTGTTACGTCTGTGATGTTTCAAATAGTGAGATGATAGGCACGAATTATAGGGTGTATGTGCACCATGGTAAGTTGATTTTATATACCGCCAGGAATAGAAGGGGCATAGTATATAAAGCTAGAGAATATGTTGTGGAACAATTATAATCGATTTGCATTTGGAGTTTAATCGATTGAACATCATAGGAGGCACGCGACAACCCAATGGTGTAGGTGACAGGTCAAGCGTTAAGGTAACTTCCTTTTTTAAAGGAGTTAGGTGTCATGTTGTAAATGAGTGGATGCTTTAAATAGTAGTCCTTAGGTGGGATCTATACGTTAGAGCGGCGGTTATGGGCTCATTTCCTTAGTATGCGGTCATGAAGCACTACATGTGAGGTGACATTATTAAAGTTAACCTTACGATCGAGGTAGTGCGTTAGCATGTAGAGATATAGATAAGCTTGTAGTTAAGCTAGTGCGTTAGAGTATAAGCCTTAAGATAGGTTGGTACCATGAGCGAGTGCAAGGTAGAGTGACATTCGGTTAGTACCATCCAACTTTTGTACACAAGGATATAGTGTGATTAGGAATCCTAGGTTGGTAGTACCGATCGTATCTGAATTTCGGGGATGAAATTCCATTGTAAGGGGGGGATAATGTAATACCCCGTACTTTTAGGGATAATTAAATCACATAAGTGGGCGTAAAATTGGAGATTAGGGGAATTTTTGTGAATAGTAATTTTGAGATTTATGAGCATTAGATTATTACTGATGTGTGTTACATTTACTTTTAATACTAAGTAAATGAGTCGGATTATTTTAAGTATATGTCGCAGGGGATAAAGGGACAAAGGGTTATATTTTAATTGGACAACCGACATTAAGATGTCTTGGGTTTAATTAGTGAATTGCGGATAAGTGAATCGGATTGAGATTTTGTGTGAGCGGTTGGTTTCGTAATGGTCGAGATAGTTAAAATAGAGTATACGAGGGCAATGTTTAAGTTTTGGGGACTTATGGACTAATAGGGACTCGCAATTGAGTAATCGAGTCATTTTTGGGTTTATAAGGGATAAACCCTTATTCTTTCCTATAAAAGGAACGAGAGAGGGAGAAAGAAAGAAAGAAAAAGAGATAAAGAAGAGATAGAGGAGAGAGGAAGAAAAAGGGAGATTCCGATCAAACTCTGCGGGATTCGACTCGAGGTCGTCGGATTTTATCCACGCGGTAAGTGTTTACTTGTTTTATTCTTTTACGTATAAATCTCATATCATAGTTGGTAATAACTAAGTATAAAGATTTTTGGGTTGGGTTTTGAGAATCAAACGGGTGTTTCGGAAGATTAAACGGATAAAACTCGGTTAATATCCAGTTCGAGGAATTTAGAAATTTACTGAAATTTGTTGCTGATTTTGGGTTCTAGGATAATTAGAACATATTTCCGTTGAGTATATATAGTTGGTTGTGAGTTAAGGACGTTAGGAGATGAGATAAAAAGCTTCGGGGAAGCTTTAATGGACGAAATAGGTTCTCGGAGAAGAAGTTGTTCTGTTTCATCTATCGATCGACGGCCAGGGGTCGATCGATCGACCCTATAAATATTTTGGCAATTTCGACTTCTGTTATGTATATGGGATAAATTCCAAAATTAATTAATCCTAGCCTATTTATTTGAGGAAATAAATATTCAAATTGGGGAAATTCATACCGATTAAGGGAATTTATTTGAGGACTAGGAGGGTGCAAAATTTGTGTGGCACTAAATGTGTATTTTGGGAAAATAAAATAAAATTGTGGAGATAGACAATTGGGGTTCCAAAAAATAGAGTTGGGACTTCTAAATTATTATTGGGGTGAGAGTTATACCTTGTATTAATTGAGTAACATCGAGGAATCACTAATTTAAGGGTGCTCGGGATGAGTAGCACTCAGGGAATTATTTCGGCAGGCGATTATATATATATATATATATATATATATATATATATATATATATATATATATATTACGAGCATAGAAAATATGGTTATATGGCTCCTACATGGTTGGAAAGAATCGTAGGATGCGAATAGGATGGAATTTGAGGATAGGGGCTAGAGATGCATGAGTGGCTATCCGGGGTCGGGTAATGACTAGGATTACAGGTAACACGATGCCCATAAGATTTAAAATAAGTTGAGAGTGTACTTAGTTAATGAGGAAGAATTGATATATTCGGAGAGTATATATATAAATCCTTAAAAGTGATTAAGGTACGAGTTATATATGAAGTGAGAGAATATTTATGGGATTAGTATTTTAAGTGTGTGAATACTTAAATATTATTACGAAAGGGAACATTCGAGATTATTGGCTATCGCTATGAGAGTTTGGAAATTTTAGCCATATGTATTGAGAAGTGGGATAGATTATATATACGACATTTTTAAAGTATATATAATACGATGTGGAAATATATATATATATGTGTGTGTGTGTGTGTGTGTGTGTGTGTGTGTGTGTGTGTGTGTGTGTGTGTGTGATTGGTATATTTGTAATTTAGAGGCTGATTCCATGGGCTTTCCTTTGGCGTAGGGTTGGAACCTCTAGATTATATAATTTTCTCTAGTGCGATCCGGGGAGGTTGCGCGATGTGGGTGAATCCCTTGGCTTGAGGAGAAGGGAGAGGACATCCCCAGGCCATCTCGTACCGCGTACAAGTGCGATGTGTGTACTCCACTCGCATAGGGAATATGATCGCCTCCAATGTTGTGTGTTTTGACCATGACCATAAGCGAGTCTGTCTTGGTACCGTGGTTGAGTGAGTAAATCCGGATTCGGATAGGCACTATGAGACTGCATCCTCGAGTTATAGCTCGGTGGGATGGTTATTATACTTATGTTTGTGGTAGGTATTGTTGCGTATAACATATTGCTTATATATGTAGATGAGCTATCATATAAATGAACATATGTATATAAAGTGAAAAGACCGATAAGGTGTATTTCCCCTTACGGTAGATTTATATCCGAATTTATATGAAAATGAATTAGAGGTTCTAGTATGAACTATCTATATATATATTTATATACGCGTTATGTGCCGAGGGCCTAATGAATCCCGACGATCAACATGGACACGTAGTAGTGTATCGGGGGGGGGGGGGTTCCTTATTTGATTTTGCTTCGCGAGACACCCCATGCACGAACATAGCGCAATGTTGGGAATGGGGAGAAGTTTATCCCTTAGTACTCGGGTTATGAGTATTATTAGAAGATGGGTGAAATAAATTAGTTAGGCAGGGTAGCTTAACTATGATGTCTAAAATGGATGCGATAGGTGTGCACTATTAGAAAAGGGGTGAACAGTATCTCATGGGAGCGCGATTCTAATTTAAATATGAGAAAACTCCATAAATTTTTATATATGGCATTTATGCACTTGCAAAATATTTTCAAACTCGGGCTCTTACCCGTTTCTCTACTTTCTCTCTTTTGCTATATATATATATAGGTGTACAAACACAGGGACGCCTGGATGATGATTCTTTCGACTCAGACGCTTGTTGCAGTTGTTGTGGATGCATGCAGGTGTACTGTAGACGCTTATATCATTGTAATCTAGATAGGAGGTATTGTAGAAACACTCAGACCGATAGTCCAATTTGTATTCATTTATTCCTTACCGCCTTTCGATGTGGCATTTGACTGGGATGTATTCTGTTAAACCGAGTGTTCGGTTATTTTATTTCATTTCAGTTCTGTATACATAAACTGTGTGATTGTTTTACTTTGTTGGTTTAGTTAAAAAGATTAGTTAAATAAAATTTTGACGCCAGCCTAATAGGTTATTAGTAACTAAATTGGTTTTCGACAGTGATGCTGAGAATGAACCATATGAGACTCCTATTTTAATTTGGTATAAAATTGATCACCCATTATTTTATTAGGCGGGGTGTCACAGAGGTATTATCATAACTATTTTTAAAATTATTAGAATAATAATTATAATAATTATTGGTATAATATTTTGGCTCATTATTATCACAATAGTTATTAATATCACAATAACAATAATTTTGAGGAATTTTATGAGTAGAATAATTTTTGTATGTCCGCAAAAAATTTTCAAGCTTATGTAAATATTCGCCTAAAGTTATTTTGTAATTTTTAATTTTTTCTAATTTTGTGTTCGTCGAAGGTCATTAGTTGGGGGGAGGGGGGATTTGAAAATCATTATTATGAAAAAATTGTGTACCCATTATATCCTTAGAATCATTGAAAATACTAAAACAAAACATAATTACCTGAAGGGATTTGTAAATGAAATATTTAAAAAATTGTGTCCCATCGAGAGATTGGCAATCCTTGAAGCTCACTTATGCATGACCGGTACAAAGTAAACAAATGCACATTAAAAATATATGTACAACGAAATAAACAAATCAAATTTTAAAAAAAATACTTCCCAAAAACATCACCATTTTGATTGAGTGCATTGTCGGGATCAACACAACAAATCAATTAACCTTTCAAACAAATCATTTTCCGGCAATGGTGCCCTTTTAATTGTGCGTTGTCGAGATCAAAACAATAAATTAATTAAGTATTAATGAAAATCATTCTTCGACAATGGCGCCATTATAACAGGGTGAAAATTGATAGTCGTGTAAATACACATGTCGATGTCATCGGTTTTTCAACTCAATACAAAAAACCTAAGAGTTAACTACAAATGCTTTATATGAATATCGGTGAGTTCGAGTATTGAATGTCGTTTAAAATTTAATTTATTTATTACTTTAAATAAAAATTAAAAAAATTGGATTTTTTTTGTTTTAATATTACAATTCATCTAAGAGAATATTTAAAATATAATAATTTAAAACTATAAAAATCGTAGGCTGAGGATTAAATCCCTCACATCGAAATATGTAACATAGTTACATGGTTAAACATGTTTAAATAATTACTTAAATCTAGAGTTTCACTCTCCAAATTTCATAAAAGTCCAAATATGAGTTTAACATCAACAATAATTCCAAAATTATAGACGCAATATTGCAAATATGGTTCACACATGATATACCACATTAAAGTCCCATTGTGTAATTTTGGAAATAATTAACCCGTTAAAATAGGCTTAGTCCATCATACAGTAGCGAAGCAACTACGAAATTGATATGAATTTATCAATCTTGACCTAATTAAAATTACCTAAAAATATGTTTTAAATAAATTAAACAACTTTCAATGCGAGTAAACTAGTTTATGAAAGTATTAGGTAATTTTAGAGTGGAAATCATTAATTAAAGGAGAAAAATAATTAAGAGAAAAATTTATTCATAATAAAATTAAATTACAAATTACAAAACTAAACTACTCTACTCTACTCTAAAAATTCGTTACTAACATTCTATTTCTGGTAAAAAAAAGTTGTCCAAATAATGAAACCCAATCGCCCTTTTATAGGTGGAAAGAAGTATCTTGGGGAACAATTGAAATATCACAAAATCATTGGTAACATTAATAAAGTCCTAGAAATGTAGTTATTGAAAGAAAAGGGGAAATGGTTCTTAATTATTCTGATCGATGAATTGAAATTATGGGCAAAGGTGAAGTGGAAATCAATGCGAACAAAAGGCATGGGCAAAAGATGTCATGGAAATAGGAATAAAGGAAAGCATCTGATGGGAATAAGCTAATGGGGTTTAAGGAAACATTTTTTAATATTTTATTTCAACCCAAACATAAGGGCAAAAGGGATTCTCTAAAAAATACAAGGGAAAAAGAAGTAAAGGATTGGGAGAAGATATTTCGTTTAAACAAATGGGGAGGGAAAAAAAAGGTTATGGGAAAAAGGAATTTGGTTCTTAAAGGCCTTTAAAACAAAATGTAAAGGGGCTTTTCATTTGAAGAAAACAAATGGCGTGTGGCTAAACTGGGGAGCAGGGCGCTCGATGCACTAAGAAACAATGGGAAGGGGGCTGAGGGGCGTTATGTAGGGCACGCCTGGCCGTTGATCGCATCACCACATTTCACTCATCCAATATCTTTTGGAAATTCTCTTATTAAAGAAAATAAGGTTGGGGGAAGGTTGAATTCGCGACCTCTCCCTCCATCATACCCTCCCTACCATTGAGCAAAATGACTCCTTACTAATTATACTACACCAACAAATATATAACCCAATAAAACCCAAGTTTTTATCCATCAAACATATAACATACTCAAACAATCCTTGATCAATCTACCGTAAGAATCGACATGACCTATATTTCGAGACCAATAATATTTCAACAGTGTCCGGGTCATGGGGTCTGACTTCGAGTTTGACCTGAAGTTTTGACTTTGACTTTCTTTTGATTTTAAACTTTTCTCAAGCATAATTTATTTTTTGAGATTGGATTGACAGGATGTTTGGACCTAGTTGTTCCTTGATTTGAGGCCGAAAACTTCTGTGAATAGTCTGAGTGTGAAATTGGTCATCTTAATTTATCATTTTGCGCATAAAAGTTCACATGTGACTATTTCTTGCTCCGATTGCCTCCAGACTTCACTATAATCATTGTAAACCCCGTGAATACTTAAATAAACTTTTCACAATCATTTGACGATGAATATTTAAGGTATATGGTAAATGAGTATAAAACGTGGGTTTAACTATCATGGGATTGCAATAATATATAGAAAATGTGTAATAAAATGCAATATTTTATATTAATCATTTACCGTAGGAGATGGATCCATAAGTTGGAGTATTATCATGAAATCATATATTGTTGATTCGATAATGGAAGCTAATTATATTGCCTTCTCGGAGGCAACAAAAGAGACTATTTGGCTCTTGAACTTCCTCAGTGACCTTGGTGTGGTTCCTTTAGTACAACCGACTATTAGAATTTATTGTGACAATAATTATGAGGTTGTAAATTTGAAATAACCAAGGAATTATCTGATGGGGAAGGATTTTGAGCACAAGTATCACTTGATTCAAGAGATCGTGTAGAAGGGAGACATCAGTGTGACCAAGATTACAACTAAGGACAACTTGGTGGATCCTTTTACAAAGAGCTTAATAACTATAATTTTTATAATCATGTAGAAAGAATGGGAGTCTAGTGAATGGCCACATGCATTTTCAAAACTAATTTAGATAGTGTTGTGTTTTTTATTAGTAACTTTTGAGAAACATTTTATTATCGATCAATAAAAGAATTTTTTTATTCATTTTGAAATGAGAATAAAGTTTTTGAGAATGATATATATTTATTTTAAATATATTTCTTCATATTAATGTCGATTAATTAAGATTAATAGGAATTCTAGTGTGAGAGTATGTGTGCTCAAACCTGAGATACCCATTTAAAATTTCTTGTAAGAAAAAAAGACAAGGTTTTCCTTTAATTTCTTGTTAAGGGTAAACAAACTAAACCGAAGCTCTATGTGACAAATTATTTACCAATATATTAAACCAAATTTTATATTGAATATTAGTTTATTTAATCTAAGTGAAGAATATGTAAACAATATATCACAACACCAAGTTGGGCGAGAAAAAAGCTACAACAGAAAAAAAACTCAGGACGATAAAATGACACATATACTGTGGTAGAGTTTTACAACTGTAAGACAGAGAATTATACCCTATACTGACTAGACATTCATTCCCACCATATCCTCCGTAGAGAGCACCAAACGTTAAAGAGATCTACACAACCCTGACCGCTTTTGATCGACAATTAATGTCGTCAAGTCCTCTGGCCAAACAATATCTTTGTTTAAAGTTTGAAGAAACTCTCTTTGTTTTGTTTTTGAAGAATAAATTATGAGTTCCAACTCTCGTAACAAACATTAGAATCCTCCTTAGAGTATAATTCCACTTTCAAGGTGTGTGATGATCTAAGGTGAAAGTTTTTTCTTAAAAATCATGGCTCAACTCACAAAATATATATTTGAGATATATAAAATCTAGAAATAACACAAGAACAAATTGGAAAGATATCTGTTCAAGGTTTTGAAAAGATTTAAAGGAAATAACTTTACATCAAAATATTTATAGATTTTAAAAGTATTTAAACTTAAAATATCTAAAAACTATATAGAAAAGAAAAACAAGACTTAAAACTTCGATAATTACAATATTTAATTAGAAGTTTTATCAAAAGATTTTTCTCTCCAAAAATGTTTCTTGTGGCAAGAAGGATTTAGCAAAAATATTTTCTCCACAAAAAAATTGCACAATCACACTTATAATATTCTACACAAAATGAACTCTAACCCACTTACATATACTAACCCAAAATTGTAAGATAAGATATGAGGGTTCACGTAAGTAACTAGACTTGAATAGGTGTAAAGTATAAAAGATATGGCCAAATATTTAGTTTTCAAGAGTACAAAGAAAGATGTGCCCAATCTTAGTCCAAAAAGTAACTTTTGGTGTTATTATACATGTGTCATCGCAAAGACCTATGTGTTGTTGAGGCGAACCAGAAGTGATCCAGATCGTGCAATAGTTTAGATTTTTTGAATGAGAATATATCGATGGAGCTTTATTGTAGTGAGATTTTATATCTCTTTTAAAAAATGGTCGCAGCGATAAAAGGCAAGCCAAAGAGCAAAATATTTGGAATAAGGTGAGACCATCGAGACACTACCATTACAACGAGAGAAAGACTCACTGAGGTGAATGTCTCCTATGACAGACCTTTGTGACCTTATAAGTAATGCAACTTGTAAGATTTTTCAAATAATTTTTTTATTTCATTTCATAAATAAGTCCAAAGATCCATATCAACACAAACACACACACGCACACCCAAATATTTTTATAAGAGAAAATGTGTGAGTAAAATGTCTATGAGTTTACATGCCCATTTATTCTTCTAATAGTGGTATAAGAGGATACACATGAACATGAGGATGTCCGTTGAATGATTTTCATGAGGCTTTGTCGAAATGTCCTCAGAGATAAGGATAAAAGTATATTTAGTCAGTGGAATAAGATAACCTGGTCCTATTGGGGATAATTAGTAAAATTCATACTCTTACAATATCTCCCTTTGTCTATTCTATGAAAAAATATATAAAAATGAAGATTAGAAATGGTATAGAGAAATCTACCAACCTATGATATATAGACGCAATTCTAGCCAAAGGGAACAACATCTATATACTACTAATCCTCCCTGTGTAGAAGAATTCCTAGAAGGTCTTCCACATGCTAATCTCTCATTCAATGTAATAAAAGACATAAAATAGCAATATGATGGACAATTAACAAAATAATATTTGATGAATAAGATATGAAATTGATTCATCATTCTAACGTGTATATGAGGTCTAGAAATTACAATATTTTAATGCTTAAAGACATATTGAGATATGTACTACATTTACTGGATGTATACTTCATGTTCATTTAGTTCGGCATGAAACAAATAAAGATATTTTCGTAATTGTAACCCCCCCTTAATCCAACCCGTCTTCCCCTTTTTGTCATGGAATTGACAAAGGTATATAACCATTAAATTAAACAAGTGTGTTATGAAGGATCATATGGTGAATTATTTTAATAAAAAATAAATAAAGATGCAATTCAAGTAATCTAGTCCATATTTTCACTAATAGATAGATAACAATAACATAATCTAGCTAGGGCATTAAAACACAAATACAAGTCAAAGTTCACTAAAAGTGGAAAGAGTGGAACATGTGTGAAAATTAACAAGTATATATCATGGGTTAGTAGGAAATAAAGCAAGTGAGGGAATACCAAGCTTACATAATCCACGGTGTGCCAAACGAAAGCACATAACATATAATGAATTATGTGTTGTAACACCCCGAGAGGTTTTACTAAAACTACGGATAAATTAAAACCTTATTTAAAGAAATAAGAATTAACATAAACATTTTCCAATGGATTAAATAAATTTTCAGAAGCATAAATAATAAATAAACCGAGTAATATATCTCAATTTTATTATATCTCGAATGTCTTTTTTCAAAACAAACAATAAACAAAGCGATACATTTGAAATGTGAAAAATAAATATCCAGAGCCTCTAACGATGATCCCAATCCCAACGATGCCATAAATATTATCTCGCATCAAATCTGAAATATAACAACTATGGGGTTGAGCGAGAAATTCAGTAGCTCGTATAAATGCTCCAAGTGTAAATACACATTCTCATGTTTGTGTGCATCATATGCAAAAGTGTATGCAATATGAACACTCAAACTAAAATCCTAATAATATAATTAGAACCTAGGATCTCACTGCGGTCACCACATAACCCAAGACCCCATATCAAAATTCCCACCGCACTTCCATCGGTATGATATGGACTACCGTCCACTATCCTATTAATATTTCTCGAAACAATCCAATGGCTCGAAAAATAAATAACATAACTTTGACACACGGCCCATCATAACCTATCATCACCGCCATAAAATCTTGGCATCACCATAATAACACTTGCCATACTCACCAACTGGGGTTAATGGCCTAGTCTTTGGATAATAAACAAAATTGTAGCCTATATCACACCCCGTTTAGTAGGAGGTTTGGCTAAGGAATGCCTATGCATTCTCCAACAATAATCATCATAATATCATTCTCTCAATTCAAATAAATTTCAGATTCAATTCTCATAAATCAAATGTTCATGTTTTCTACCCAATTTATATAACCCAACATGCTCGTAAAATCAACTACTTTCACTACTCAAACTACACGGCATGACAATAACACATACAAAATGGATGTAATAACAAATATAGTATACGATCATGTAATATAAATAGATAAAATACATAGAATATATATAACTATATAATCAAGTTTGAATAGGTTTAGCACACAAAATTAATAATGGGAGGACGGAACTGTGACAACCCGCTTAAAATAATAACAGGTGGCTAGCCCTATACTCCCTTAAATCAGGAATCTCAGATGGCTCAGTCTGGGCACCAATAAACTATACAATAACATATAAGGCTAACTACCCAAAATCATATAAGCGAGATGCCAAAATTTAATAAAACATACCACGAACAACAAACCAACACTATAGAACTACTAACAAAGGTAAAATTCACACAAGTACCATGATAAATGAAATGATAGAATAAAATGAAATGAGTATATACAAGGAAATACCCGAATAAGTTGTCGGGTCACAGACAGTACAACATCATAAAGAATAAATATAAACATCTATAAATAACCCTAGGTGTAAACCCGATGTACAACATGAATCCTATCTAGATTTACACAAGAATAGGAAGCGACTACAATCTAAATCCCACAACAGTCCGCACCTGTTACGGCTCCCAAGACTCTGTATAGAAAAGCATCTGTCATCCATGCGGTAGGACACCTCTAGTAATATATACATATAGCAGGAGAGAATGTAAACGGGTCAGAGCCCGAGGTGTAAAATTTTTTAGGAAGTGTGTTAATCGTGCATAATAAATATAAATGCACTTATTTCATAATTAAAGTGGAGTCGCACTCCCGTGAAACCCCAACTCACCTCCCATCTAATAACGCGCACCTACTCGCGTCCTGGGATCCTAATTAAGTTACCCCACCCATAAGGACAACCTCCCTTACCATACGCACAACCTATTCTCACATGACCTTCCATTCTAACATACCCCAAGGATTGTTTCCATTCTAATCACATTTAAAAATATACACACATATATGCCATACTAGGCTTTATTGATTCCGATTTATAACTTATCAGTTATCCATTTTATTACTTCACATATTAACATTAAACTTCAAATTTAGAGTTTATTCTCTAAATAACATGCACGATTTAATAAGGAAAAAACTTCTCTCTACTCTCAACATTGCACTGCGTTTCGTGCGTGGGGCGTCTCGCAAAGCGAAATACAAACAAGGAACCCCCCCGATACACTACTCCTTGACAATGTCGATTGTAGGGATACATTATGTTATCCACACAAATACTACTACTACAACTACATACAAGTACAAAGGACAAAACTTCTCTCTACTCTCAACATTGCACTGTGTTTCGTGTGTGGGGCATCTCGCGAAACGAAATCCAAATAAGGAAACCCCCCGATACACTACTCCTTGACAATGTCGATTGTAGGGATCCATTATGTCATCCACACAAATACTACTACTACAACTACATACAAGTACAAAGGACAAAACTTCTCTCTACTCTCAACATTGCACTGCGTTTCGTGAGTGGGGCATCTCGCAAAGAGAAATCCAAACAAGGACCCCCCGATACACTACTCCTTGACAATGTCGATCGTAGGGATCCATTATGTCATCCACACCAATCATACTACTACAATTTATATTACTATCTAAGAGAAACCTTAAAATATCCAATAATATCCTTGGGTTGATATAACTAAAATGTTCCTTAAGTGCGATACATCAACCCCCAACAATCTAGTACACCATAATCACCCAAGATGTACACCATAGAAATTTCATATCCTTTTTCACCTATAGGATATATATATATATATATATATATAACACCATTCATTCCCATAGCCAAGTGTACATAACACATATAATGTACAATTTCCATACACATAATATAACCGGCTATAGAATGCCAATATACTGCACCATGCTATCATCTTCCAGTGCATCACTCATATACCATCCCGGGGAGCACCGTTGGGACTAAATGACACCGACTTCGTGGTCAAACAACAAAATCACAACGCATGGGAAGAATTCATAGTTCCTAACTGTCAATGAGACGAAACATACCCACCACGTCTCATCCCAAAAAAATGTATATCACGTAATAACACAATGGACGCTATGACCTAGGGAATATGCGGGGTATGCTTCACAATACAAGTATACATTTCATTCACATACACAATATATATACATCCATATGATTACATCATATAATTAAACCATCATATACAGTTTAGATGTTCACACCATGAGTATACACATATATTCATATCTACATAGATATATATACATACATATATACATACCATCTTTCATTCATATGCATGAAATTTATAAACTCGATTATATGTGTAATATAATCTCTTTACACTAGTCGTCGTTGATGATTCGAGAAATCATCCATAAGGTGTTCTCATACCAGCAAGTCAAGAGTAAAGTGTGTAATAAACAAGTAAAGCAAATAAATAGAGAGAAGACAAGATATAGAGTGGTTCAGCCCCCAAAATGGACCTACATCCACTGTGTTGCTCCATTCTCATTATGTGCGTTGCATTGTACAATATAATCATGCCTAAAGAGGCGTACAAGTATGAGAATAAGGGTGAATACATGGTAGTATTGGAGATTCCGGTGAGCCCGGGAGGTGGCTGTGATGTAGATTTGTGTCTCCAAGAGGTATGTTAAGGTTGTGTAGAGAGAATCTGTATTGTAGAGCCTGCCCCGGACGGGTATGGAATCGATCCCCTTTTCTTCTAGGTGTGGTCCTGTATTTATGAGGAAATGTGTTGAGTCACATGCCCTGAGCACGTGGCGTATACCAAGTCTGCAGCAGTTGTGGATGAGGGGGTGCGGCCTGCAAAACAAGCAGTGTTGTAAGATGATGGAGGGGTGCTGCGCACCATACGGTGGAGTGCCGCGGCCTATAACGGACAGGGATTCACTCCTGTGCCATCTGGTCCTGAAGGGATGTTGCGCCGAGTGCGTTCTGGCCGCGCCCTGAGTAAGGTTTGGCCGCGGCCTGTATGACCTATGATGCCTGCAAACTGGAGTAGAATACATTCCGTGACAGGGTGCTATATTTGTACTTTCAATAAGCCCCCAAGCCATAGTGCCAAGGGAGATCAATTGGGACTGTGGCTTTGTACTATCAATAGGTACGATTTGTCTTCCACGCTCCCTTATATAAATTGTTTCTGGTCGTGGACTTCATTACGTTTCTAAAACTTTTGAGAGCACATCGAGAGCGAAACTCTGCACTTACTTTCTTACATATTCCGGCAACCTTTTGAGGCAGTGTGCGGCGATTCAAGGCAGTCTGAAGCTGATCATTGCAAGTTTCTCCATTTCCAGGTGATTTTTCAGCCACCATACTTTCGTAAAAGCCTTTGAAATTTATAGTTTTCTTCCTTTTTTCTATTTATTTGCTTTTTCTGGTTCATTTGCTAGAAATCTAGGGTTTTGTTTTTACGTTTTGCCCTTTCCTACATATGCTACATATGAAATACATACAACTGTTCTTGTTGTTCATAATCGAACTCTTCGTATTCTGTGAGTTTGATCCTAAAAACGATTAGAATTTAGATAATCAACTGTTTAGGATAGAGGTCGCGACATGATAGGATTTCAATGCCCATTCTAGTGAACTAGTACGATCCTTCTGCGTCATACGATGCCAAATGGCTGTGGTCCCTTAAATTATCATCCACGGCGCTGAATCACCACCCTTGTAGTTTCGAACAGCCTTCAAATTTTCATGAACCCAATACATATCCATGTTAAATAACTGTAATTGCTACTAGAGCACATCAAATTGACTGTGCAAATTTAGGAATGGCCGTGGTCTGAAATATCTTGAAGCAATTCGATTTT
Source organism: Sambucus nigra (assembly GCA_949130495.1). Taxonomy (NCBI): domain Eukaryota; kingdom Viridiplantae; phylum Streptophyta; class Magnoliopsida; order Dipsacales; family Adoxaceae; genus Sambucus; species Sambucus nigra. The sequence goes on from OX422222.1 coordinate 365,016,393, forward strand.
ATTTCCGCGGCATCCTATGCTCCTCTACTGATATGGAGGATGCCGCGGCTAGTTGGGACAGTACGATCCCAAAAGTAATAATTCCAAACACATTTTTAATACTTAAAAATAACCCTTTCGCGACTTCTTAAAATCTTTTCCAAACCATACTGTCTGCGGTGCCTAACTACGAACTCTACTTTTCACGTACTACTGCAGCCATATGAGCTTTGACCTAGACGAGTTCCTGAAAGTCTTTTGGGCAAAGCATTTTGGGACCTCCCCCCCGAGCTTACTTCCGTACCCCCTCTAAGATCAATAGGGCCTTACAAAATAAAATATTTCCCAAACTGTGTGATACTTGACTCAGACTCCGCGGGCACGGCATCTGGGAAGGATTTTCAATCTCCGCCGATGGAAGAGAAAGCCAACTCAAGTACTCATCCAACGGATGCCGCAGCAGTTAGAGATAACCCAGGTGGTGTATCGGGGAGGGCTGAGAGACCTTTGGCCGCACTTGATATCCGCAGCTCCATGACCCAAGATTGGGTTGAGAAGGTGGCTGAGGCCTTCAAATTTCTAGAAAATTTGATATGCTCAGCCCCTGTCGTAAACCAAAGATCGTGCACAGTTCTATCCGATGATGGAATTTGCTTTCCTCTGCATGCCTTCATTTACGGGTTGCGGCTGCCTGTTCCAGTTCCTATATGCCGCCTTTTTTAGGCAATGAACCTGGCCCCAGCACAGTTGGATCCTAATGGCTGCAGAGCCATTCTCGTCGCAGTTGTCCTTTGGGAGAATTTGTTCAAAAAGGACATCACTCCCGCGGAGTTCTTTCACTTCTACCGCCCAAAGGAGAACTCAGTGAAGTTCGCGGGCAACTACTAACTCTCAAGCCGCGGTAGGGATGAGACCCTTTAAACTGGGAGACTGAATAGTGTGAAGAACTGGAAGGCGAAATACTTTTACATCTCCGGAGAAAGATGGGAGATGCACCTCGACGAGAACGAGAGGGAAATGACATATGTAATGCCGCGGCAGTGGGGGTCTCCCTCAAAATTAGGTAATAAGACTATAGCCGCGTCCTTTCATTTCATATAAATATGCACAACTTCAACTAACCTTTGAATTTCCTTTTCTTTCTGTAGCCCTTGACAATCTGCACTTGAACCAGCGGCAGGAAAAAAGAGTTGTCGAGGCCGCGGAAGTTCCTGCTGAACACAAAAAGTTCGACACACTTGTAACATCAGCAACTATATTTGAAGAGGGATTGTTCCCAAACAAATCCATTCCTCGACAAATGGGCACGGAAGGTAATTAACTGCACCATAATTTTTACTCCGCGGTCATTTATTCTCTTGAACTCATGCCATTCCTTTTCAGGTGAAGAAGTTGACAGGGAACTGCTAGTGGCGTAGCTAGAGGAGATGGATGAGGATGCATTCTTCCTAAATAATACTGCGCAAAGTAGAAATAGGAAGAGGTCCAAGGTCAAGGGACCTGCCGCGGATCCCTCCGGAGAAAATAATGCTTCCCCTATCGTGGCTCCTGCCGAAAAAACTACAGCAGCTGCCACGGATCAAATGGTTAATGATAAGAACCTTCCGCATGACCATTTTGATGATGACATAGGGGAAAACCTGGCCGCGGTGGGCTTGATGTCAACCGATGTGCCCCTTCACTCATCCTCTACTCCGCCGCCAACTGTTGTGGCGGTTAACGCAAACTTACCACCTCCTCAATTTCGTGAAGAGTTTGGGCCTGATGGTAGACCAAGGCCCCAATTAAGGCAGCCTGACCCCAATTCCTCTTGGGACACTACCGCAAAGGCTGCGCGGAGGATGAAAAGAGCCTTGGATGCCGCGGACCTTGATAGGCTAGTGGGAGAAGATCATGAAGATTTGGAGGACTATGGCCTCCATAGCCTTCTAAGGGTACGTACCAGTTGTCATTCTTTAACTTTCGCATCTCATATTTTTCCATATTCTTTCTAACGTCTTTTATTTCAGGCCGCGGATGTGATGGTGGTCCCTAAGAGGAAGTACGAGGCCTTGTATAGACTGAAGTAGGCCAAAAAGAGTACTCATGCCACGGACTTGAGGGCTGCACGGACTTCTTCTTTTGAGGTTGGGAAGAACTCTGCTACCGCGGCTCTTCAGGCAGCCCACATGGACCTTGACAAAGCAATCAAGGCGAGGGAGGAAGCGGAGGAGAATTTTAAGCAAGCCAAAGAATCCATGAAATTCTCCCAGTCCCAGATTGCTGAAGCCGCCCATGTTGCGAAAATTTCAAATACCAAGCTCGCCCTCCTCCAGCAGAAGTATGAAGAGTTGGAAGCCAAGTCCGCTCAAAAAGACGAAGATCATGCTGCGATAATAAAAAAGTTGGAAGTTGATCATGGTGACGCCCTCTAGCTAGCCATAGATCATGCCGTGGAGTCATTTAAAGGATCCAAGGACTTCTTCCTTATCAATAACAGGGCATACCTCCGCGGCTACCATGAGCTGCGACAAAGATTTATTAAGAGGCTCCCTGAGGCTAAGGAGGAGGTCCTTGCCTGGAAGTTAAGCGATGTCGAACACTAAGAGTGCGTCGCTGAACTTAAGTCCGCGGCGGAAGAGAGAGCAAGGCTCAGGGCTGAGGCTGATGCAGAGGCAGCGGCTGCGGAAGGAGAGACAGAGACTGCCACGGACGAAGAAGAGGCACATGATGATGATGACGCAACCTCTTAACTCAATTTCTATTGAATCATTAATATAGGGTTGCGTCCCTCCTTTTTATAATCTAATTTTCTGTTGTGGCTGCGACCTTCATCCTGTATTCTTTGGCTATTAATACCAAGGTTGCGGCCATATTTTTACCACTACGATTGACTGCTTGATATTCCTTGCTCTTTTAAATTTCATGTTTTACATTGCTTGCTATAATGAATGGTTGCACGTAACTTCCTCGTTTTTGAAAATGCATCCTTGCCCCGACAGACATAACATTTTAAGTCCGCAGACAGAGATCAATTTCTTCGTAGTATAATTATTTGCCAATGTCCGAGCCCAGATAAATGGTGCAATTCTACTCCCGGACATCGACTACTGCGTCGCAAGGCGTATAAGCCGCGGCCCTTTATTATGCCGCGTCATGTAAACGTCTTCACTTGATTGCCGTAGATATGATTTCAAGGCTGGGCCTTGATGATTACATGGATCCCCAGCTGCTTTCATTGCACCTGGCTGTCTGAACCGCCTATCATTTGTCATCCCATAACCAACATGGAACATGTAGAGAAAGCCTTTCCTTAGTCTTGGTACAATTGATTCCCTTCCACCATGGCATTTGACGCCGTGGCAATTGTAATTTTCTCATGCTTCAAGATGTTAGTGCCTTAGCACTTTCATGAATGAATGGCTCCTAGAGCCTTGCATCCGTATCGGTGGGATGAGGCAGATTTCTGGTTCACCTGAACAATGTGCCTCTGTATACATACGTTGGTATTTCCAAACCTTCTCGGGCTGGGTCATGTTGTCAAACCCTAATATGCGAGACACTATCAAGCCTTTCCAGACTGGGTTATGTTATTAAGCCACCCACAGCTAATATGCGAGACACTATCAAGCCTCTCCGGGCTGGGTTATATTATTAAGCCACCCACAGCTAATATGCGAGACACTATCAAGCCTCTCCAGGCTGGGTTCTGTTATTAAGCCACCCACTGCTAATATGAGAGACACTATCAAGCCTTTCCAGGCTGGGTTATGTTATTAAGGCGCCCACAGGTAATATGCGAGACACTATCAAGCCTCTCCAGGCTGGGTTCTATTATTAAGCCACCCATAGCTAATATGCGAGACACTATCAAGCCTCTCCAGGCTGGGTTATGTTATTAAGCCACCCACAGCTGCTGATATATATAAAGCCATCCCTGGCTTGATATTATAAGCCTCCCGACTCGTTGACGCATCTCGAAAGCTAAGAGCGAGCATTGTAGGCCCTCGCGGCTAATTACGATATACATAAAGCTGATAACGGGCATTGTAAGCCCCTGTGGCTAATAAGAGCTCCTTGAATTCTCAGATGCTTCTGCGAATATGATCATCAGAAGATAAGATGTAGTTGCACATTGCGAGGGGAACTTTTGAGCTCATTAAGATTGCAATCCTCCCATAAGTGCATCCCGAAGTAAGATAATCCTTTGAGATAATTTTATTATTCTTCCTCTAGAATTTGTTTGAGACAAAAGGTATTTTTGTGAGATAACAGATTATGAAACCAAAAGAGATATCAGATATAGCAAAACTTGCTAATTCATATATTTATGTGTGTATGCTTCAGCTAATGAATTTGTTAATAAAACATAAAGTCTTGAGTATTAAGGCTCTAATGAGCTACATAATGCATAAACAGAAAAAGTTGAGATTGAAAAGACTAAGGACGAGATGCGGCATGCAGCCTCTGCCAGGTCAGGCTGATCCCTTTATGCATTCTTCAGGAATCGCAGCAGCATCCCTTGCCCAATTAGCCTTTCAACTTCATCCATCAGAGCATATCATTGCTCTGTGTCATGGCCATGGTCCTGATGGAATTTGCACCAAGTAGATTTGTTCCTCTTGTGGGGTGGAGCTCTCAACTTTTCTGGCCACCTCAAAAGCTTGTCCTCTTTGATGAACTCAAAGATCTCTTCAATCGGGAAAATCAACGGAGTACAGACACCCAATTTTTTCTCTGATTTCTCTGCCCTCCTTTTCTGACTTCTGCCAGTTGGTTCCGCGGCTTCTTTAACCGCTGCGGCAGATAAGGCGGATTGAGTTGTTTCATTCGCACCCGCTCCTATACTATCAGTCGTCCCGAACGTATTTAATTTAATTCCTTATATAAATACGATCCCTCACTTGAAGTATATTCATCCATTTCCCCTATGATATGAATCGTCTTCCAATATTTTCAACATTAAGGTTATCACCCCAAAGTTTAATGTGTATAACAATCACTATACATTTCATCAATTTCCAAAAGCACATCGATATATCTAGTACTAATTTTGACTATTGGTATGCACATAACTAATAACCTAAAACCTCAAGCTCAATCATAAATTTATTCCAAGATTCCATCCCATATTGGAATTCCCATTGTTACTCCGACACAATTATATATAGGAACTATCCCAACTAGAATTTCAACACAACTTATTCTAGTTGGTAGCACTATCCAATCATTCCCGATTTTCGACTACGGTTCAATTATTCCTATGAACCCTTAACATTTCCATGTTCATGATTTTTATTCCTTAAGTTTATCATCCCTAAGGATACGCGACCTTTACCTCTCATTGGTCCCAATTTATATCTTAAATAAAATCCTATCACTATAAGGATCCGGCATAAACCTCGGCCTACAATCTCGAGCCATACCCTTACCACTCTCTCTCCCTGAGTCCCAAACCATACGTTATATGTAAGCTCACTTATGACCTCTAAATAGAACTCCCGTTCTCCATGAAATTCCCCACTATATTGATATGACCCTCTCCAATGCATATGTATACAAGTCCCCAAAATAACTCGATACGTACCCGCGATCTCATCATGCGATAAACTTCTAATAAATCTCCAAAACACATTTCTTAGATCATATAATCATGTCCCAAATCAATAAACCCAACTAAAAAGGGTTAGAAATCATTCTAGAAAAAATTCATAAAACAACCCTGTTTACGAATCGATTCGGCCTGGCCCAAATCGATTCGGTCTCAAGGTCAAATCGATTCACTCTAACTGTGAATCAATTTGGTCCAAAGGACATGGGACTCTGTCTCAAGACGAATCAATTTGCCTTGGGTCCGAATAGATTCGGTCATTCAGACCCGCCACTTTTGCCTAAACTGAATCGATTCGCTTAGGGGGCGAATCGATTCGGGTCTGCAGAACCTAAAAGGGGCTCTTCTTCTTCATAAAACCCACGAATTTTAAACCCTAAAATTATCACTTTTACCCCTAAACCTTCATCAAATCATGATTCTAAGCCAATAAATCAACCAAAATTTGATCCCAACCATCTCTACACCATTAAGCCCATATATAAACATCAATTTCAAGATTTAATACCCAAAATCTAGGTTTTGCTATTTTACCCAAAATCCAATTCTTTTATACATAAATTATGAAATGAAATACACAAATGAAATATTTAGCAAGATTAAACACTTTCCTCAGATTTGTAGAGGTTGAATCCTCCCCGAAATTGCGTACATGACAAAAATCTCCAAGCTTTTTCTCCTCTCTCTCTTCCTTCTTTCTTCTTCTTTCTTTCTTCCTTTCTCTTTCTCTCAAATGAGAAGACTTATCTGTAAGCCTCTTAGGCCTTTAAAACAATAATCCCAGTTTTAAATGTTAATACACACTTTAAATGACTCGTTTACTCCAATTCGAGCCAAACATACTTAAAAATATTATGGAGCCAAAATAAAATAAAATGACAGTCATTTTGACTATCTCGACCCGTACGAAATCAATGGAGCACTTAGAATCATCATCCAACATACTTTAAAAAGTCCTCAATTTTTGGACTTCAATTTCCAAATTTTAAAATTCTCCCATTTAAATAAATTTTATTCTCCCAAAAATTTAATTTCTCAGTCCCAAAGTCACGGGTTGTCACAGAAACTATCTCAAGAAGTCGAAATCCACAATTGTAGGCATTTTTTAAGAACATAGAAAATCATATCAAAACATTATGAGAATTATCGATCCGACTTGAGATTTATATTATACATGAAAAATGGGTTCAAATAGGTTTTCTCAAATATCATTCAAATGCATTCAAAAGAAAGATTCAAAACACCCCAAAGTGTCTCTTTTCATTCATTTCGCTTTTACCTCTTTATATTTCGTTTTTGGCCTCTCTATTTGTTCTTCTATCAGCATTAAAATTCCTTATAAACCTCTAGCTCAAAACTTAGCTTGGAGCCTAAGCTAATGCATATTAATATATTCCCCTTAATTTAAAATTATTTACTTTGCATATTTAAAGCATTATAGAATGTCCAAAAACCATTTAAATTTAAATGTTTGATTTCGATTTCAAACTAAAATAAATTGCTTTTAAATATAATATCAATTAAGTATTTTTATTTAAAATTATTACTGAAGTCTTATATGATATTCTTAAATAAGCCCTAAAAATAATGGGGTATTACATTCTTCCCCCTTCAAAAGTAACGTCGTCCGCGAAGTTCACGAAAAATTTTCTTTCATTAAATTCAAATAGGAAGTTCGACATCACCCAAACAAGAGACAACATAAATCAAATCTCTCTTAATGGACAACGTGACGAACCAATAACCCCAAATCCAATAATATGAATAACCTATGCTCTTATACTACTTTGTGACACCCCTAGAGGTGCTACTAAAACTATAGATAAATTAAAGCCTTTTTAAAAGAAACTACCATCAACATAAACATTTTTGAATAGCTTAAATAATTTTGTGAAAGAATAAATAATAATTCGACTAAATAATATATCTCAATTTTATTAAATCTCAAATGTCCTTTTACAAAACAATTTATAATAAACAAAGTGACACATTTAAATCTTGAATATAAGTATCCAGATCCTCTAACGGCGATCCTAGTCCTAAGGATGCCATAAATATTATCTCGCATCACACTTGAAATATAATAACTGTGTGTGTGTGGGGGGGGGGGGGGGGGGGGGGATGAGGGGGAAACTCAATAGCTCGTATAAATGCTCCAAGTGCAACTAAACATACTCGTCTCTGCATGCATCATATACAAGAGTGTATGCAATATATACAATCAAACTAAAATTCCAATAATATAATCATAACAAAGGATCTCACCGCGGTCACTACACAACCCAAGACCCCATATCAAAAATTTTGCTTCACTTCCCATAGTATGGTATGGAGTACGGAGTACGGTCCACTATCCTATTAATTGTCCTCAGAACAATCCAATGACCCCCAAAATAAGTAACAAAACTCGGAAACACGACCCATCATAACTTGGCATCACCACCATAAAATCTTGGCATCACTGACATAATAACACTTGTCATACTCATCAATTGGGATCAATGGCCTAGTCTTTGGATAATAAACAAAATCGTAGCCGATAGCACACCCCATCTAGCAGGTGTTTTAGCTAAGGAATACATATGTATTCTCCAATAATAATGATCATAATATCATTCTCTCAATTAAAATAAATTTTAGATTTAATTCCCATAAATAAAATGTACATTTTTTCTGCCCAATTTATATAACTTAACAGGCTAGTAAAATCAACTAGTTTTGTTACCCAAACTACAGGGGATGAAAATAACATATAAAAAATGGGAGCAATAAATAATATAGTATAGGAGCATATAATACATATAAATGTGAAACATAGCATGTATATAACTATACAATCAAGTTTGAATATGTGTGGCACACTAAATTAACCACGAGAGATCAAAACTACCTTAAGAGATTCAAAATTCACAGTTGTCAGCCTGTTTTGAAAATATAAAAAAATCGTATCTATACATTATTCGAATCACCGACCAAACTTCAAATTTGGATTCTAAATGAAAAATTGGGTAAGGTATGTATTTTGAGTTTTTCTCAAATCTCATCCAAAAGCACTCAAAGAGAAGATCTATAACACCCTAAATTGACTCTTTTCATTCATCTCGTTTCTGCCTCTTTAGATTTTGTTTTTGCCCTATATACTTGCTCTTCTCACACTTAAAATCAGCCCTCACATTCATTATAATCCTCTCCCTCAAAACTTAGCTTGGAGCCTAAGCTAATGCATATTACCACATTGCCCTTTTAATTTAAAATTGTTTACTTTACATATTTAAACCATCATAAAATGTCAAAAAAAACATTTAAATTTAAATGTTTGGTTCGATTTCAAACTAAAATAAATTTCTTTTAAATATAATATCAATAAAAGTGTTTTTTTAAACTATTAATGAAATCTTATATAATATTCCTAAATAAGCCCTCAAAATAATGGGGAATTACATGTATAACAAATAGATAATCATGATAAGCAAGTGATATAGACAAAAACTCATACAATATGTGATAATGACATAAAAGTGTCAAAAAGAGTATCGAAAACACCAAAAAAATATACATGCAAATATGAGTCAGATTTGTGAATCAAACTTATATATACATACTGCAGATAGAAAGAGTATCTCTTCGAGTCAAATATTAACTCCAATGAGACAAGGGTCAAAACATTCTTAAACCCATAAAGAATGCGAGAAAAGGTACTTATCAATAAGGGGAATATAATAATCTTACTAGAAGGTTTTTATATAAATGAATAGTACATAAAGATTTGAAACTATCAAAAAATGGGGTAGGATCGGTTTGTACATCAAAGGGAGAGAGAGAGAGGGATAGAGAAGAGATTTTGGGAAATTCAGAACTAAAGAAAAGCGAGGTTGCTTTTTAACTTAATATATCGCTTCAGCGAAATGTGTCGCAGTCTGTGCACTTCGTTGGAACGATGGCATTTGTCACTATTGTAAGAACCCCTCACCCGTCATGCGAATGACCGGAAAAAAAATCCCAAGATCGAATGAAAATCCCACTGTGTGATTTCTCCCGTATTGTTAGGAATGCCTATGCACTCGTTCCTCGACCCTTCTCGGAGGAAGGGGAGGTAGGCTAGCAACATCACCCCCCCCCCCCCCCCCCCCCCCCATAAAACATCTTAATGATAGGGTGATGCCTAAAATTTGGGCAAAGTCGGTCGGGTAATGCCTAGAAACATGGCAATTTTGGTTGGGTGATGCCTAGTACCAAGGAAATTTCGTTAAGGTGATGCTTAGAAACAAGGCAATATTAGCAAGGTGATGCCTGGAAATAAGGCAACGTCGCTCGGGTAGTCCCTAGCACCAAGGCAAATATCGGTCATGTGATGCCTCAAATTGAGTATTCAATGCAAGGAACAACTCATAAATAATATAAAGTGACCAATCTCATAAGATCCACTTGTAAAATTACTTAGAAAAATTAAATTTGATATATTTGCATCATGAATTGTGATAGTCAAGGTATAAATAGTTATTCCAAGTACTTTTATAGTGGAATAAACTAAGTAGTGATAAAATTGTAACGTATTTTTAAGTTAACTTATTAGAGGGCGTAAAAGATAACACGTCCAAGAGAAAAAGTGTACAAATATGAACATTTGTACAATGAAATCAAAACAAATATCAAGATATAAGTTTTACTTGGGAATTTCAACTTTAAATATTTTTGGTTGAAAAAAAATCTTCTTTTCCATGACAAGTAAAATCTTCTATAAACATTTTTCTCTTATTTAGGAAGTGATTTTTGGTTAAAACCTTGTTTCATATCCTTGATGTTTATTAGGTTTTTGGATGTATATAAATCTTTGAAACATCTCTTTTAAAACAAATTTTGCATGTGGTGGCTTTCACGCATTCATTAGTACGATAGAATATTATTTATACTTTTTAAGGTAATATTGTCCAATCAATGTTGTAGACCTAATCACGCCATCTTTCATGATTTTGAAATATATATAATTTTTTACTCTAACCATAAAGATAAAAGTCTCACACATATAAAGGCAGAAATGACACCCTTTTTCAATTCACATTCATTTTAAAAATTCCATAAAGCATTACTCAAAAACGTTCTACTCTTTAGTTGGTAAGATAATGATAAAAATATATTTTTGTGTAAGTGAGACAATTGATGACATATTCTCTATATAAATCAAACTCAAAGAATCGTGGATTTTTTTAAAGATTTTAAATTTTAATTTATAGAGTTCATAGTCATAAACACAACCAAGATACAAGCATCATGTGCAAACAAGTCAAATATATTAGTCTTAACATTTTACTAAGGTCACCTATAATTAGACAATAACTAAAAGTATTTAGAATCAAATTATACAAATAAAACATAAAACAAAGTAGAATGAGCTAAGTAACGAGATAATAGTTCTAAGAAGTCCTAAGCTCATTGTGAAATGTTCTAACAAGTAGAAGTCGAGGGGATCAACAAGTGATCTAGTCTAGTTCCTAAATATACCAAATGTAAATGATCCTTTCTAATTCATAGTCATTTGACATGATGTGGATTGGGGGTGGGTTTGATCTTGGGAGTATTTCCATTTCTTTTACCCCTTTTCTAATGAACATTCCTAAGATGTTCATTTTGCTTTCCTAAGGTGTTAGTCATAACAAAACTCTAATTCTTCCTAGCATTATGAAAGTGAAAGGTTGATTTAAGAAAAAAACAAAATTATCTTAATGTCCTTTACTATTGCAATTATCAGATTTATAAACCGTGGGATGAGGCACGTGAGGAGTTTTTATGGGAGCAACCTTATCAAAATGTTAAACCTTTTTCAACATGAAATAAAAATCCTTATGATGACCCTTTTTATGGCAATAGGAATGGTATACCATGAATATGTTGCTACCCAGGAACTAATCATAAGGTGATAAGTTTACTCATTTATCCATTAAAGGAGGTCCTCTGAGTTACCTGATTGACCGTCTAGTGCAACTGTGGTGATCCTGAGCATCACAGGCATTTGACTTAACCCACCTAGCACGGTTACATAACACTGTTAGAATAAGCATGTACCATGTGATAAAATGATGTCGACAATAGTAACATCACTCATGCATGTGGGATATATGCATATATTCTTCCTCAATGTATGCGTATAAACTCATAATTATCCTCCCTACTTGCATGTAAAAGGTGTAATTACCTATCCTATAAAGGAACAACACTTGTACCACTAAAATCCCTCACCTATTCAAGCCTATATATAGCACATTGTTCCCCATTGTAATGGGATTAATATATATTTTTCCTAATGTTATGATGACTAATTCTAGAGTGATCATGAGAGATTGTAACGACTATTCAATAATTTTAAGATTTATAAACAGAATGGTTCCTTAAGCTTCCAATGCACTTCAAAATTCATTTTCATCTTTTACAATAGCTACCTTAAAAGAAAATTTTTGTTTTCTCACTTTCATGGTTTTTTATTTTTTCTAATAAAATATACCTTTCAATAATCAACTGGGAAGAGGAAATATCTTCGTTCTTCTTAATGACACTTTCTTCATTAAGTCTTTTTATCACAGAAAATAGAACTTCATCATTTTTTCAAAAATCTTTTGGATTCTTTAGAAATCTTTACTTAAGAAGTTTTAAGATCATCTTTTTCACTATCATTATCACTAATACAACTATAAACAATTTCAGTATTATTCAAACATTTAGACATGATGGAAATTTTGGAAACAAAAACATGGGAATTAGGTTTACCAATTGAATTATGAATATTATTCCACATACTAAGATCCATCTTCACACACACTATATCTATCTCGAAGTGATTAAACCTATAAAAGTAAGGTCAGCCCCCAATGCCAATCGATTGTGAAGGTGCTTTAAATCGAGATGCACAAATAATATCCAATTAAAATTTCTAGTCAAAAGGAGATAATTTTTTCATTTAATTTCTTACTAAGGGTAAACAAATAGCACCTAATGTGATAAATTATTTACCAAATAGATTAGACAAAATTTTATCTTCAATATTAGGTGATTTAATCTAAGTGGCAAGGCGTACGAGAAAAAAGACACAACGGGAAAAAACCTCGACCCGATAGAACGACAAATGTACTAGGCATAATTTTACAACTAGAAGACAAAGACTTACACTCTCGCATTGCTATGAGAGACTAGACACATCCTCCGTAGAGAGTACCAACATCTAGAGAACATTATACCACTTCGACATATTTTGGTCCTCAACCAATGTCATCATGTCCTCTCGACAAACAATGTCTTCATTTAAAGTTTGAAGCAAACTTTCTTCATTCTGAGTTTGAAGAATAAATTGTGTTCCACCTCTTGGAATAAATATGATAAGCCTCCTTGGAGTGTAGTATCACTTTCTAGGTGTGTAATGAGCTAAGATGAAGTGATTTCTTAAAAATAATGGCTTAAATTACAAAATATATCTTTGAGATATATGAAATCGAAAAATAACACAAGAGCAAATTAGAAAGAGATTTGTTCAACGTTTTGAAAAGAATTTAAAACAAACAAGTTTACTTTAAAATATTTATATATTTTAAAAGTATTTAAACATAAAATATCTCAAAAGTATATAGAAGAGGCTTAAAACATGAATGAATACAAGATTCAAAAAGAATTTTTTATCAAAAGATTTTTCTCCCCTAAATTGATTCTTGTGGTAATAATGATTTAGAAAAAAAATATTTTGACCACAAAGAAATAATAAAATCACACTTACACTCTTCTATACAAAATGAAGTCTAACCCACTTACATATACTCATCAAATCTTAAAAGAGAAGCTAAGAGCCTAGAAGTAGGTAAGTATGCTTGACTAGTTGTAAAAGTAGATAAGACATGGTCAAATCTTTAGTTTGCACGAGTATCGAGAAATATTTGCACAATATTAGTTCAGAAAGTAACTTTTTGCATTATTAGACGTGTCCTTGGAAGCTCTTTGTGGGGAACCTGAAGTTATATAGGTCGCACAATAGTTCAAAATTTTTGAACAGGCACATATCACTGGAGATTCACTGCAGCGAGGTTACAAGGCAATCTAATGAACAAAATCCTTGGAATAAGGCATGGACAGTGAGACACTATCGCTATAGCGAGATAAAGTCTCTCTTGGACGAAGGTCTCCTAAGATATACCTAAACAGCCTTTTATGAATGCAAACTGGTAATAATTTTTAAATAATGTTTTATTGCATTTCATAAATAAGTCCAAAGATCAATATCAACAGAAACACACACACACACACACAAAAGTATGTATTAATAAAGAGATCATGTGTTAGTAAAACATGTATGAGTCTACTTGTACATATACCTTCCTAATAGTAGTAAATACGGACACCCATGTAGGTGAAGATATTCGTTGAATGATTTGCATAACACCTTTTCTGAACGACTAGAAGAACAAGACTTAAAGTATATTTTGTCAAAGGAATAACACAATCTAGCCCTATTAGGATCGTAAGTAAAATGCATGTTCCTACATAGTGAGTCGACTTAAGGTTGGTCATAAGGAAATTGGAATTCCGATTTTAACACTATTGAAAAGTTCACAACCTATATAGGGAGTTGACATCCTATCAGAATGATTGCGATACAATCCTAATAGTTTATCTCTAACTATGAGAACATGTACGATGGTTCGAGAACTTTTATGATAGTTCAATAAAGGATTGTGATTGGTACATCCCAGAAATATGTTGAATAGGACCACCCATGATATTTGAGCCTAAAAGTTTTATTGATTAGACTAAGGCAATCCCACACCATTGAAAAGTGTGGATAGATTCTTAATCCCAATAATTATGAGGATTTCAATGCTTATGAGATTAGTATTTTGATTCTATGTGTGTGATTTGATCTTATATTGAATGAAATGAACCCCGTATACTAGGTAATGGTTATTTAAGTAGGTATGCTATCCTAATTCGGATGAATACATGTTCGAAGATACATAAGATTGAGATACCACATTGATAGACTTGTAATATTTGTTTCCACTGGTAAACCTGATCGGTGGATTATTTATAATCAATTAAAGTGGCAAAATAAGTACGAGAATAGAGGAATTACTTAAATGTTGGTTAATGTCAATTAATGGTAAATTGATTTGACTAAGAGGGTATCGAAAACTTAAAGTGGGGAATCATATTACGTACTATTATCGACTAAGATCTCATTATATCTAAGTAATTTTTAAAATAATTAAATTGGAATGCAGTCATCATTATTTAGTGGAATTAATTATATTTAAATAAATGAAGAAAATAAATTACGGTAATTTTAATTTTGAGTTTGTGAGTATTTATTTGTAGATAATTTAATAATTTTCTTGGGTCCCTAGTTTAAACCATATACCCAGGTAGTCAGGACCATACTCTCAAGTAATCCATTTTGGCCCAACCATACCTTTAGTACTTGTACATAAAGGCATAGAGAGGGTTTTTATTTATAATTATTAATTGTTAGAGTTTGACACTACCATATCTCAATCATAAGAAAAGATTTTAATCTCATAATGGTGTCCACCCACCTACCTAACTGTCGGGAGGATCAAACAAGAGAAGACCCTAGTGTTTAGAAGGTTTAAGAAAGCTTCTGGACATCCAAAAGAAGGTATCCCTACATCATAAACATATGCATTTCTCCCTGTAGAAGGGTGCAACATGTTTGGCTATTAAATTTTGGGGTGTGGGTCTCTCAAATACCTCCCTTAATCTATAGCAAACACAAGGTTGAGGAAAATTCATATTGGATAAGAAATAGGGTCCCTCAATCGCAAAAAATCCATATTGGTACAGGTACCCCCAGGGTCCCTCAACTACAAAAAATCCATATTGGTGAAGGAACCCTCGGGGTCCCTCGACTATAGAAAAATCCATATTAGAAATGGAACCCCAGGGCCCCTCAACCACAAAAAATCCATATGGGTGAAGGAACTCCCAGGGTCCCTCAATTACAGAAAATTCATATTGGTGAAGGAACCCCTAGGGTCCACAACCAAAACATGGGGCGAGGGACCCCCAAGGTCCTCCCCGTCAGCTTCTAGAAAATAAGCCAGGATGAGGGGGTGGCTACCATGAGCAAACCCTCATCATGAAAGCTCATTATTTAAAAGAAAAAAATACTAATACTTAGTTTCTTGTACCGGTAGCCTAGTTGAGCATACAGGGCTCCAATAGGCCAGTTGGGATCTCTTGGGAGTATTGTCTTGGCGTCTGAGGAACAAGGTTTGTTCAGAAAGCTCAACCACATAGCACTTTAGGATTGAGATAATATTAGTAGGAAGACCCTAGGAGTCACTCAAGACCATATGCATCTCACACTTAGTCACAAGTGAAGTGAGCAGCCAAAGGGCTGCTCACAAGAAATGAACCTTTACAAAATGATTTTCTTAGAAGATAGGGTACCCAAAGCCCCTCTTAAGAAAAATGATTTTAGTGGAGAGGTATCCTTAATCCCCCCCCCCCCCTCAAGATTGGCAATTTTAAAGGAGGAGGAGGAGGAGGTCCTCTATGCCTCCTCTCTCAAGTTTACAAAGCTTTTACCACAAGTTACCATTTCAAAAGATATTACCAAATCAAATATTGTGTCTTCAAGTGTAGATATATTTTATTTTTGACTTTGGTTGGAACCAGGTGGCACCTGTCTGAGGGGACAGGCTGCTGCACACATATAGGGATAAATGGTACGTTTCAGAGCTTGTCCCTCACCAACGCTCTCAATTTTGGCGCCCAAAAGTGCCAACTTAGCACTAGTGCCCAAGTATAAATAGGACCCCTGGGTAAGGTCAAATGAGATTAGAAAAAATCAATAGCAATGTTCCTCTGTCAAAATCACACCAAAACTTCCTAGTATTCTATCCCTTCTCTCTCTCTATTGCTAAATGCCTTGTTCATTCACTCCTCACTGACAGCCATCATTCTCAGGAGCTCCCCTTGAGAAAAGTTACTATTATTGTTGTGGAAGTTCATCTTCTTACAGGGAGGCTTTCCAGCTTGAACTCTATTTTTACCAAAAGGAAAAGGTTTCATCAGAAGCTACTCCAGAAGTTCTTGAGAACCTTTAGACAGTGGCCATTGGAGTAGGTCACGCCTCACCCTTTCAAGTTATTCATAGACCCCAGTCTCACTACCCTACTACATTTGGCGACTCTGTTGGGGAGGTATTCTCGCATTAACGGACAAATAAGCTTTTAATATTTCTAAGAAGCTAGTTTTTGAAGACATTCCATCTGGGAATGTAGCTCACAGTGACCAGACTACTCAGGAAGAAGTGGTGGCGATAGGAGACAAAGGAACTTGCTCCTCAGGGAGGTCAGACCAACTCCTCAGCAGTGGTTCCAATGGCAGGTGTGAATCTCATGACAATGTTTTTTGACTTCTTGAGGCAAAATAGTGTAGACCTAACAAGTTTGGATCAAGGATGTGTAACACCAGCTATTGCCCCTAGAGGGGTAGCCACCCCACTTACAATTCTGGCAGAGACAATTCCCACATGAAAGGTGGTGATGGAATAGGTTATGGAACCATCAGGCTCACCAGCAGCTAAGAGCATGAGTTTGGAGGAGTCACCCTCCAGGGATGTTTTCATGGAGGAGGTGAGGAAGCTTCTCCCCTCCTCTCAAAGGGAGGGTCCTCATCTATATGAGGAGTTGTAAGACGCCTACCCACAGATAGTAAATGAGAGGCCATACCTAGTGGGGTATATCCGACCAAAATTTATAAGGTTCAGCGGCAAAGGGGAGAACCCAAGAGAGCACGTGAAGAGGTTTGTTGAGTACTTGGGAGTTCATGCTGGAGACAAGAATCTGAGGTTGAGGGAATTCTCTAAGACCCTCACATGTAAGGCTTACTCATGGTATTCCCATTTGGCACCAAATAGGATCCCTACTTGGGAAGAGATTATAACACCCCGTATTTAGATGCATTTAGTATTTAATTAATTTGAATAATTTTAAATTACTTGTATGGCGTAATTTAATTGAATTAATTATGTTAATATTTATTAATCGGAGAAGAAATGGTTAATATTTATGAAATTTAATTACTAAGTGAATAATAATAATTTATTTACGTCATAACATGTATTAGTGATGTGGCATTTATTTATTTCAACGGGGAGTCGGGAATAGATTAATTTAGGTGTGAGATAAGGATTTTTATAAATTAATTCGGATGTCAATTCTGAGTGTACGGTTAAGTCCGAATGGGCTGAGATAGTCGAAAAAGTATACCCAGAGTGGTAAATGAGTCACCAGGTATTTTTGGGCACAACCGGGCCCACACGGGGTTATTTCGGCCATTTTTAATTAGGCCCATATGACTGAAAACAGGAGTTGGAGATAAAAACCTAATTTTTAAATTTTAGGCAAAATTTTTTGCTCATAAGAGAACCATTGATTTACAAAAGTTAGTCACCTCACATAGAGAAATATATACGGAGTGCAACAAAAACTTACGTACGGTCTGACCGGGAGACCTTCCATCTGTGACACCCCGCCTAATAAAATACCTGGTGATTAGCCCTATACCAAATTAAAACAGGAATCCCAGTTGGATCATCCTTAGCATCTGTCGAAAACTTTTTAAAACTTATTAACCACCTAGTATTCCAAAAACTGATGCCAATTTTAACTTTTTAATTAAACAAAATAGTAGATGCGGAATTAAAATATAAACCATTCACACATCTAAATGAAAATAATTGAATCATAATTACACAACTTGCCAAATAAATCACCTTCCACCAAAGAAATAATCCAATACAAATATTCAACACCTGAATAAATTACACTTGAAAACTGTACTGAGAAGTTTGGGCAACAAGCCCTAAATAAAACTGAAACTGATACAAGATTCCTACTCTAGGAATGAATGAATGATGCGTCTAATCCAAACTCCTGCTAGCATCCACATATGCAGCAGCTCCATGTCCCTGGAATATAATATCAATCCTGGCATCCTGTGGCTGGACACCTAAAAGGTTTTGAAAATAGTTTTATAGCAAGAGTTAGAACCCAAAACGTTTTGAAAATATTTAGCAAGTGAATTAACAGCAGTAATTTAAAATGCATGAATGCGCTTCATATTTAAGTTAGTGTCGCACTCCCTTGTGGACCTTCTCACCCCTCCACTATTGTGCACACCTACTGGTTACCTTAACTCCACCTAGTTTTACTACCCCGTTCAACTAGTCCTGGTATAACCTTCCCTTGCCATACTACTCTAACCCGAGTATATTGATTTCCTGAATTATAAGTTATTTCACAATTAACTTAATTAATTCCTCTTAAATAGTAACATATAACCGTGTCACAAGTTATATAAATTAAATACATCACACACTATATTATTACCCATATATAATATTTACTACCATTGTATACGCACCTTTGCCACAAAATCCACACATTTATCATACGTATATCCATCCCTTCGAGTATACCCTCGCCGGATGATTCCCTCTAAAATTCTATTTCACTAGGTGTACTCACAAAACCTAGTTTCCCCAAGTTGGAATCGCTCACCAACTTAGCCCAAAAATATAAATGTAGTGGAGGCGATCATATTCCTTCCCTGAAAGTGAGATAAATCACTCACCCATAAATACCGGACGCTATGACCTGTGGATATACTCACCCTACTCCTCAAGCTAGGGGATTCACCCACATCGCGCAACCTCCCTTGATAGCATTAGAGTATATAAATTGAATAAATATCTAGTCACTGATATTTAATATCACACACAATATATACACACACATATATATATATATATATACTATCACTACACCGTATATATATAATATAAACTCCGGCTTTATCGTGTACTCAAAATCCTGTACACTACCTGTAATTTAATATCACACACAATATATACACGAATATATATATATACTATCACTACACCGTATATATATATATATATATATATATATATATATATATTATAAACCCCGACTTTACTGTGTACCAAAAATCCCGTACACTGCGTAAAATTTCCTGAGTCTGTGGCCCAACTCAACGTAATTAATTTTCTCACTTAATAATTTATCATCTTCCCAACTCTATGGTCCGACTCTAATATATTTAACTCACACCTCAATTGATATACTACTTTCCTCGAGTCTATGGTCCGACTCCAATTAAATTAATTAACACACTTATTAATTTAATACCTTCCCGAGTCTATCGTCCGACTCTAATTAAATTAATTAATACACTTATTAATTTAATACCTTCCCGAGTCTATCGTCCGTCTCTAATTAAATTAATTAATACACTTATTAATTTAATACCTTCCCGAGTCTATCGTCCGACTCTAATTTTATTAATTAACACACTTATTAATTTAATACTACCCGAGTTTACCATCCGACTCTTATTTAATTAATTTACACATTAATTAATCAACACAAATCCGAGTCGGTGGTCCGACTCCAATATAATTAATTATCACTTTAATTAATTAACAAAAATCCGAGTCTGTGGCCCGACTCTAATATAATTAATTATCACATTAATTAATTTAATAATTTGCTGTCACCTAACCATTATCCTCGAACTCACTTACTTGGCCCGTAACTTAATGTTTCCCGAGTCTATGTTCCGACTCCAACTTAATTACTTTCTCTCAATAATTAATTTAATACTTTGGTGTCACATAACCAACATACCCGGACTCACTCACTCGGTCCATTTTTACATCTCATAATTTCATTCCCACATTTTTTGCCCACAATATGTCACACATTTATCTCCATAATTTCCCAATTATATTTACCTATAATTACCAACATACCCGGACTTGCCCACTTGGTCCATAATTAAATATTTCCCGAGTCTATATCCCGACTCTAAATTAATTAGTTTATCTCCAAACTTAATTCACTACCTTGGGGTCGCTTGACCAATATACCCGGATTCACTCACTTGATCCGTATCTCACTATTTTGGAATAAAATCTCTCAAATTCATCCATTAAATGCCCCACATAAATCATCCTAGTCCCAATTACTCTCTCTCAAAATTGCTAGGAATATTTGTTTCATAATTATTTGTCAGTAGTAAATGTATGGAAATTAATTTATAATTAATTTTCCCCTTATATCACACACAGGCCAAACTGCCCAGAATTTCCCATCGTCGATCGATCGATGGCCCCCAATCGATCGATTGATCCCTTCATGATATCTCTTCTCCCCCATGAAAATTTCCACCATTAACGAGCTTTAAGGTTTCTTTTCCTAAAAAACAAACCTCAAATCAGCATGTTAATCATCTTATATCATTACTCATTGTTGAGGTAAAAAATTAGATTATCTCTAATGAATCAATCATAGAGAAAAATAAACAAGATAAAATATTTTTAAAGTTGTTCAGCCTTGAAGGAATGGCCTACGTCCACTATTTCTGTTATTGATGACTGTTTACAGAATTCTCGATAGTAGTTTTATCAAGAAATTCTGAGTCCTCCTGCTAATGAGGAGGTTATAATGTATTTATAGCCTTGAGGCTGTACAAATGAAAGAATAATACACAGCTGTCCAATAGGCGTATGCGTCTATGTGATAATAATAAGCATTTAATGCGCAGTATCTCTTTTGACTGTTCGGTCATTAATGCTCTGTACGAGATGCAGCTCGGACCGCCTAAGTAGCTCAGTCTTCGTGAGTTGATCGGTAAAGTAAAGTTCCTCGGAGAACACATGTTACTCGGAGTGTCATAGTTGGTCGGGGAAGTTGAGTTCCTTGAAGTCAAGGTGTTGCTTAGAAATGTTTGTAAGTGCCATGTAGATTGACACGTGTCTCCACTTAATTGATCCACGTCAGCAGACTAATTTGGTATCAACAGAAGCCCCCAATGTTTCACATTTCGGGGTTGAGGAGTGTGGAACATTCTTCTTGAAATATAGCGATATTAAATAGTCATCCTGAATTTTAGGAGTGTTTTTCTTGTATTTATTTTCCCATTCGAATTCGTAGAATCAGACTTTTAAAATTTTTCTAATTGCTTCGGTCTCCGTGCCCTTTTTATCCTTTTAGCCGTCGGTAGCGCAAACGTCTTCCTTCGTAATCATTATGTTTATCCCTTCCCAAGGTAAGGTATTTAAGCGTTGCAAAAAATCCTATCGTCACTTACTTTTTCAAATCTCTATCTTTGATCTATCCATTTCTTCTCCATCTTGTGCGTCCATTCCTTCCATCTTTCATTATCAACTGATCTACCCTTCTTCTGTAAGATCTTCTTCCTTCTCTTATATTTTCTTTGTTCATCATGGTTTACCTTATTGAGTCGCTTGATAAATTTCATTCTGATTTCTCTATTCCTTCATGGGTCATTTTGGAAGAACTTTCTGAAGCTTCAGATTATTTTCGTTTGGTTGAGGGACATTTGTTCCCCAGTCTCTTTGTAGCTGAATGCGGCTTTTCTTTTCCCCCAAACCCCTTTTGTCTGGAATTCTGTCAATATTTTGACGTTGTTCCTGCAAAAATAGCCCCCAATACATGGAGAATAGTTAATGGAGTCCATAAGTTAAATCAGATTCATGGAACTCGTATAGGAATTCTAGAAATTATGTTTTGCTATAGATGGGTTGTCAGTGACAGTACTTTTTATTTGAAAACTAGGTTTTTAAATAGGGCTTTAGTCGTCAATCTCCCAGATGCCAATAGGGATTACTTCGAGCATGGTTTTGTTATGAAAAATTGGCAACATGCTCCACTATCTAGAAACGATGTGTATCAGTGTCCCAGATGCCCTCTCTATGGCAATGGGATAGGTTGTTTTAATTTTACCTAGTTTTTTGAATTCATGCCTTCATTATATTCGATAAAATGCGTTACTGGTATTATGATTTTTATTTATTTGCAGTTGACAGCAAAAGAAGGTCTCCAAAAGAGACAGAAGTTAATTTAAAGCATCTGAAACTTATCTGTGGTTTGCATCAAACTATTGCCGATGAATATATCAAATCAGCTTCGTACTTGTTACAGTACAAGAGTTACACCTCGTCTTTTACTTCTCGTCCAGTGATCAGTGACATAGAACCAACACCAACTTCTGAAGGTTCTTTTCCTGAGTCACATATTCCTCTTAGCGACAAAATAAAGAGAAGAAGAGCTCCATCCCTCTTTGATAAATCTGCCTCTACTGCTGGAGAGGCAAAGAAAAGAAAGCAGGATGTCCCAGAAGAATGGACAAGAAAAATCGATGCACCCCCTCCGGCTGCTACTAAGAAAATTACAGAGAAGCCCCCAGTGGATCAGAGCAAGGTCATTGCTCCAAGCGAGGTTATAATCATATCCCCGACCAAGACCACATCCTTGGTCGAAACTGTTCCTGCTCCTACGAGGAAGCCGAATAAGAGCTCCTCGAATAAATTGGTTGAATCCTTCTCTCAGCCTTTAGCTGCTGGAAGTGGTGTTCCCACTTTTATTGCTCTGAGCTCTGCTATGAGCTCGGTGAAGCCTTGGATTATCCCCGAGATCCAAGATGTTGAAGAAAGTCTTTCTCGGGAGATGGTTACCAACTTGGCTGCTCGACATATTTTCTCTATAAGTATTATTAATCTAAACTTTCATTATTCAATGTTATATCCCTGCACTGGCTTATAATTGTTTTCTTTTTCCAGTTGGTAACTTGTTTCAATACAATTTTGAAAAAGGATGAAGCTATTAAAACTTCAAGCTCCTCGTCAGGTGTGGAGGAGGCTTTTATAGGTCTGACGCAGTCTTTAAGGGATTCTCGTCAGAAATATGTTGATGATAAAGCTGCTTGGGATAAGCAGCTCAATTCCACCGAGCAGGAGAGGGATTAGGCTATTGAAGTCTCTAAGGGGTTGGAGAAGAAAATAAAAGACTTGGAAAGTAAGAATAGAGAGCTCGAAGGGAAGCTCCAAAATTCTGGAGAGCATGAAAGCAAGCTCAAATCAGCTGAGGAAGAGCTAATTAGACTTCGTGACGCTGGTCGTCAGAAGGAAGAGGCAGAAAGGAAATTGAAAGATGTTGAGGAACTTCTATCTGAGAAGCTTTCCTCAGAGAAGGTGAAAAGGAAACTGGCTGTGAAAAAGTCCTTCAGTGGTGGCTGGGACAAAGGTTGGAATAAGGGTTTGGCTTCCATAATCTCATAAATGGAGTATGGCAGCCTCAAATACTTCAGGGATGGTTGGGTTGCTTCTCTGAAAGAGATGAATGTCGATGAGAATTCAGACCTATTTCAGCGACACATTCCTGGTCCCCCCTACTTCTCTCGGGGAAGAAGAAGAGGATGAAGCTGCCTCTGAGGAATTTTCTATGATGGTTGGGGATCAGGTCCCTACTGTTGAACTTCTATAAGAACATCCCCAACCAACTATTACTCCTACCGAGCATCTTCAATCAACCAACATTTCAGCCGAGCAGCTTCCAGCACCCACCGAACAACCTTCTATGCCATCCGAGCAACCTACCTCCTCATCCCAGCTTCCCGAGAAAGTTTTGGGAAACAAGGAGAAGGTGAAGAGTTGTTTGGACTTTTTTCTCTATTTATTTTTGTCAAATGTAACTCTGAACTATGTACTTCTTTTTTATGATGCAATTAAATTTGAAATTTTGATTGTTCACACTATTGATTCTCTTCTTTTTACTAGTTTATGGTCAGGATGGAATTGTTTTCAGCTCATGTTACAAAATTGCTGAAACAATAAATGAATACTTCAAAGTTGGTCATACAAATATGTCTGAAGCTCAAATTGTCGATGTCCTCGGTCCAGATGCTTCAGAGTGAGCAATTGAAGCCTTCTAGTATTTAAAGTGTCTGCTCAACCGGGCAGTGGCTGACAATGTAGCATATTATGAGATGATTGAAGAACTCCAGGGCACTCTTGAGGAGCTCCAACAACAATACAAGGAGTCTACCACCCTTTTGCATCAGGGATATGAGAAGAAGTATCAGCAGCTGAATGCTGACAAAGGATATGAAAAGTTGTTCGTTGCTCATGATATTAAAGAGAGGACTTTGAAGACTGAGGTTGAAGAGCATAGGAAGATCGCCAAAATGTTAGAGCAGGAGAACAATAATTTGTGAGGAGAGGTATCCCAATTGAAATATGCAGCCTCTACCTTGAGAGCCTTGGTTCTTGTCAACGATGAAGGTTTTTCTTTCTTGGAGGTTGAAAATGCCAATATGAGAGACAAATTGGAAACCTTGAAGAGAATCGGTCCTTCTACCTCTGCTTGCGAATGAGCAAGAGGTTCTTGAGGACGAGCAAGAGCTGCTCGAATCACTGTTGAAGAACAAAGAACTCAATTAACTTTGGAGAATCAGGCCTTCCAGTTAATGGATAAGAATCAAGCATTAGCTGAGATGTCCAAGAAGATTCTGAATCTGGACGAGCAACTCTCTGCACAAAATTCATTCTTGGAGAGTAAAGAACTTTTAATGAAAAACCTCCACGAGCAACTGGAGAGGTTAACCTATCAATTCCACAAGCAGCCCAAAGATTTTTGGATGGCTGGTTATAATGAAGCCCTGTACCATCTAAATGACCAGATCCAAAATGCAAATAACGAAGGTTACAAGCAAGAATGGTTGAACGCCTTGGGTGTGCTGCAGTTGGAACAAGGCCATTATCTCTGGGATTAGTATGACCCAGGGTTTCTCGACCTTCCAGTGCCACCTTTCAAACTCGAAATGAGCTAGATTTTTACTCGGGCCATTCCTCAATGCCTAATTTCAAAGTATCTCGATAAATACAGTGTTCATTCCAACTTCGAGATATCTCGCCCAGAGCATCTTCTTGATCGGCCATCCGTAATGAATATCAGGATGCTCAAAGATCTCAATTTCATAAATTCCCCCTATGCTTTAGACGATCCTCCTGCTGGTGAAGAACCTGTTTCAAAAGCAGAGGGGAAGAAGCCAATAGAATAGGATTCTTGATGTAACAATTTTTTATGTAATATGTATTTCATTCTCGATGTATTTTTGTCTTGGATTTAATGAAAAAAATTCTAGTTTTCTTTGCAATCTTGATTGTCCTTGTCTTGTAAATATTTTGTAAAACATTTATTTTATTTACTAATGAATGTGCATGTATATCTGTTAATATTTTATGCTATTTTACATTGCCAACTAACTAGAGTTGGTGAAAATTTTATTATCGACTATTCTGAATTTATGATAATCATATAATGATTAACCAAAGTTGATGATGCTTTTATTCCCGACCAACTTAGAGTTTGTGGTAATTTAAAATGTTACAAGTATCAGAAATTTTGTTTTATTTTTTATTGTTGCTTTTTAATGCTAAACATCAGATGACTTTTATCACCCAATCCTGCTTTGTTTAAAAATGTTCCCGACCAACTCTAGTTGGTAGACTTTTATTCCCGACCAACTTTAGTTGGTGGATTTTCTTCCCAACCAACCGTAGTTGGTATTTCTGGGAAATTTTTTTATTCTCGACCAACCTTAGTTGGTGGATTTTCTTCGCAACCAACCGTAGTTTGTATTTCTGGGAAATTTTTTTATTCCCGACCAACCTTATTTGGTGGATTTTCTTCCCAACCAACCGTAGTTGGTATTTATGGGAAATTTTTATTTGATGCGTAGTGTGTAGCACTAATACTCCGAAAAATTTTCAACAAAAGGAGGGAATTGGGCCGAACATCCAAAACTTTTATTCATATTGAAGAGAAACTGCATTACATAGGGATTGAACTACTGATAATATTTGCGAAGATGCTCTGCATTCCATGCATTCTTAAACTCCTCTCCTTCTAAGGTTTCGATTCTATACGTCCCTGGTCGAACAACTTCTGTTACTCTGTAGGGCCCATGCTAGTTAGCTTCCAGTTTGTTGTGCTTTTGAATTACTTTCTTTAGCATATAGTCTACTTCTTTCAGGTCTCATTTCTTGACTCTTTTATTGTAGAACAGAGCAGTTCATTGCTGGTATGCAGCGTTTCTGATTGCTGCTTATTCTCTAAATTCCTCGAGCATATCCAAATCTAATCTTATCATCAAATCACTTATAGGAGAGTTGAAATTCATCACTCTGTGTGTGGGGAGACCCAACTCGGCAGGTATAACACCTTCACTTCCAAACGCCAGCATGTATGGTGATTCTCATGTTGCTGCTCGGGGAGTAGTACGGTAAGCCCATAGTATAGAATGCAGCTCGTTGATCAAATTTGCATTTGCATCATTTAGTATTTTCTTCAAGCCATTTAGCAGCATTCTGTTTGTCACTTCAGTTTGTCCATTGCTTTGAGGGTGGCCTGGTGCAGAGTGGGTTTTCAATATGTTTGACTGATTACAATACGCAGCAAACTCCCCGTTGTCGAATTTGGTTCCATGATCTGTGATGAATGCATGAGGAAGACCATATCTACAAATGATGTTCTTACATATAAATGGATACACCTTGTCATATGTCATATCAATGAGGGGCTCCGCTTCAACCCATTTAGTGAAGTAGTCCACCGCGACCACGATATACTTTAATCTTCCCTTAGTCGTTGGAAGTGGCCCGACTAAGTCTATTACCCACATGGAAAATGGCCAAGGGGAAGTAATGGGTGCTTTGAACTTCGACGGAGTGGGAAAATCCACGATTGCGTGTATAAAAGGTGTCCCTTGGACAAAAGTTCTTTGTAGAGGATTCTTGGCCTTAGCCATTTCCCCTAGTCTATCCTCCAACCTTTGAATATAGCCTTTTCATGCATCGTTACCTTCCTTGGGCCTCTTGGTTCGAGCAATTGCTCTTGTTCAAGTCGCTTCCAGTGATCTATCATGACGAGCAGCTGGTTGTGATTGGGCAGAGCCCTCTCTCAGATCAGATGGTCATCAAAAGTGTCTCGACACAGCCTTAGGAGGACTTTTATTCTTCCTAGGTACCAATCGATCAAAAGGAGAAACTCTACTTAATCTCTCCACGGCACTAGTCCTTTCTGGAGAGATAGTGATGTGTTGCTCAGTATCTATGGCTCGTGATATACCCGTATATATGCTCAGCCATACCGAGGGCTCCCTGCACCTCATCAGGCTTCAGACGACCCCTCAGGGGGCCGACCCTTCATCAGGCTCTAGACGACCCCTCAGGGGCTGACCCTTCATCAGGCACCGGATGACCCTCCGAGGGTACGACAGTACGAGGCCCAAATTAGGCCAGACTCATTATCGGAAGGAACTTTGCCCTCGGCCTCATATCAAAGGCCAAGGGTGACATCATCCCAACGCATGGTTTGGGAGACGCATGGAACAGTGCGCGTGAGGTTCACATGGCACATGGGAGACCGTTATAACAAAATCACACCCTCACGTGAGGTAATATTATGTCATCATTTGGCATCTACAGGTGTCAACAGGGGATTGGCTAGATCATCATTCACATGCACCATGCATACTTTGGGGGTACACTACACCCCCCAAGACCTATATATACTTGTCACCTACAACCTTACAGGAGGGAGGGGATCGATAATTGTAACCCTAGTAAAAACTCTGCTTATACACACAGTAGAGAGAGAAAGTGAGCTTATGTGCATTATATCCAAGGCCACTAGTGCCCATACTTAGTGGATCACACATTCACAGTGGATGTAGGCCAAATTGGCTCAACCACTATACATCATTGTCTTATTTCCTCTTGTACTCATCTCCTTCTACACACTTATATACATATATATATCTATGGCTGCCATGGTTACTACTGTTTGAGCTCATCATCACGTATCTAGTGGTGCTAGATTTCGGCATCATCAGTTTGGAGCCGTCTGTGGGAATGAGAAGACATCTCTTCACTCGTACAGCTTGACCTCACTGGACACTCTGGTGGTGAGCCAGCTCTCCCCCTGAGAGGAGATGTTTCACCATTGAAAGAGACCTACTAAGGTTCTCAAGCTCACCAGTCTTTTCTTCAGTTCAACTTTTCATAGCGCAAACACATGGAACCTGAGATGCCACCACCACCACTTCCCCCGCCGGATGATGGGGGAGGACCCAGTTCCAGTTAGCCACCACCTCAGTCTGAGATGGCTGATGTGGCTGCAGCCTTAAAGTCTCTGGCAGCAAGCCAGCGGATGATACAGGAGTAGTTCACAGCTCTAATCCAGAACATACTAAGGCCACTAGGGGTTTCACCTGAGATGATTACTCCGGCAGCAGCTCTAGGACAGCATGAAGCCAGGGGACCACCCCAGGCACCACGCAAAGACCTGCCACCCCCTCAGCGGCATAGGGATGTTGCTGACCCCAGGCATCTACGCATGGGGAGGCAAAGAAACCCTTGTCCTGAGGACAAGTATGATGACCTGGAGGGAGAGGAGGACCCTATAGAATGCTGGGAACCATATGAGGTCTCCAACAATACTGTACGACCTCTCCAGGAAAGTAGAGGAAAGTGCGAAAGACCAAATCCTGATAATCGCCCAAGAGGCTCTGCTTTTGATCGCTTGAGCAGGGGGGCAGCCTTTGAGAGGCTAGGTCCAGTAAATGACCTGCGGGAAAAATTATCCAGGTCAAGGAGTGCTGCGAGGTCCAGGAGGGAGGCGGCAGATGGCAGAACCCAAGGACGGGATGCCGGTCAAAGGAAAGTAAACAACCGACACAGGCCTGCAGCAGCAGAACCCTCCGTCCACCTTAAAGAGGCAGCAGGGGATAACATCGGCCAAGCCGAACCTGCAAGGCCCTGGAATGAATCGATCCAGCGACTAGAGTATAGGATCGGTGATATACTGAAGAGCCGGGACCCTCTTCAGAAGGGATACACCATAGGCTCACCCTTTGTGGTGAAAATAGTCAACTTCCCTACGCCATCAAGGTTCAAGCCACCTGTGGTCACTCCAAGATACGACGGGAGCACCAACCCTGTCCACCATGTTGAGATGTATCAATCAACAGCAGACATATACTCTATCTCAGATGAGATGAGGTGTCGTGCCTTTTCTGGTACCCTGACTGGGGCTGCACATATCTCGTACACGTCTCTTCCAAAAAATTCCATTGAAAACTTTAAGCAGTTGGCATACCGGTTCATCCATAACTTTTGCTTTAGGGTGAGGCCACAGAAGAAGACCACCCACCTGCTCTATGTTAAGAAGGGGAAAAATGAGATTCTGAGGGACTACATAGCCAGATTCAATAAAGAGAAGCTGGAGGTGGAAGACTATGAGGAGAGCATAGCTATGACAGCCCTGATTGGAGGACTCCAAAAGGGGAAGCTGTTATGGAAGCTTGTTGAAGACCCTCCGAGGATGATGGCTGAATTGCTGTCAACAGAAGGAAAGGTGATGAACGCCGAAGAGGCGATGGCCACAAAATACGAAGACGAAAAAGGAGGTGCTAGTGGGGGTAAATACCCTAAGAAGAATGAAGAGGGGAAGAAGAGGTCTACGGATGACAAGTTCGCTGGTTACACCCCTCTAACGGTCAGCTATGAATAAATTCTCAATGAGATAAAGAGTGATCGATCCCTGAAGTGGCATGAGAAGTTGAAGGCAGCCCCCAACAAGAGGAACAAGAACTTGTGGTACGAATTTCACCAAGACCACGACCACATAACAGACAAATGGTTTTCTCTGAAAGATGAGATTGAGAAGATGCTGAAAGAAGGGAAGCTTATAAAGTACATCGACAAAGGTGCCTTCAAGAGGGGCCGAGGGGATGACCCCAGAAAGAAGCGAGGCGATGCATGTAGAGAAGGTCCTCAAAAAAGAGGGGACGACCCTTCTGATGATGAGGACAACCCTGACCTCCCACCGAGAGACGACCAAGGTCCTGTCAAGAGGCTTAATTTGATCTCGCTCGGAGTGGGAATGATCTCCGGGGGACTAGCAGGAGGAGGGTCTGAGGTCGCTGACAGGAAGGCCCATGTGGCTGAGGCCAAGGCAGTGACGAAGACGGTACACTCAACCTCTCTGGAGGTCAAGTCAGAAAAAAGGAAGAAGGTTGATATGGACACCCTGATAGTGGGATTCTCGATAATGGACTTTAAAGGCCTCCTAGCCCCACATGAAGACACACTCGTCATCACAACTAGGGTGCACGGGTGTAAGGTGCCGAGGATATTGGTCGACGGGGGAAGTTCTGCAGATGTAATGTTTTGGCCATGCTTCAAAGCCCTAGGTCTCAGCCGTGCTAGACTCGTCCCATACCATCATCCATTGATTGGGTTCAATGGGGAAAAGGTTCATCCCCTTGGAGTGTATGAGACCGATGTCAGGATGGGGGACGAGGGGCCGAGATGGCTTACCAAGAAGGTCAGCTTCTTTGTGATGAATGAATATGTGTTTTCGGCCTACACCATCATACTGGGGCGTGTAGCCCTCAAGGGGTTTGAAGTTTTGCCGTCTACGGTCCATCAGATGATTAAGTTTCCTACCCCTTACGGGGTGGGGGAAGTTCAGGGAGACCAGACAAGGGCACGAGAATGTTACTACAACTCCGCTGAAGAAAGGGAGGCGCACAAGAGGGCTACAACCACTTACAATATTGATACCCTAGACCCCAGGGATGAGACGAGGCTAAAGAAAGGAGAGGCCGCAGAAGAGGTAGAATCCATCATCCTCGATGAGGATGACCCGGAAAAAACCATCCAAATAGGCAAGTCTCTAAAGCCCAATATCAAGGAAGACCTCATTAAACTGTTGAGGAGAAGACGAAGCGTCTTCGCGTGGAGTCATGTAGTTATGCCGGGGATTGACCTTGAAATCATGTGCCACAAGCTCAATGTGGTAGAAGGAATGAAGCCGATAAAGGAGAAGAAGAGAATTAACTCTAGGGAAAAGTATGAGGTCATTAGGGATGAGGTCAAGAAATTAGAAGACGCTGAGTTTATCAGAGAGGTCATCTACCCTGAATGGCTGTCCAATGAAGTCATTGTCCCAAAGGCCAACGGGAAGTGGAGAATGTGTGTGGACTTCACAGAACTCAACAAGCATTGTCCCAAAGATAGCTTCCTTCTCCCCCGCATTGACCAGATGGTAGACGCTACCGCAGGCCATGAGCTCATGAGCTTCATGGATGCCTATTCAGGGTACAACCAGATCTTCATGAACCCTGAAGACTCGGAGCAGATAGCCTTCATTACTGATAAGGGGACATACTGTTATAGGGTCATGCCCTTCAGCCTAAAAAATGCGGGGGAATATACCAACGCCTCGTAAATAAAATGTTCGAAGACCAAATTAGGAAGTCTATGGAGGTCTATGTAGATGACATGATGACTAAGAGTTTGAAGGCAGAGGATCATGTGGCAGACCTAGAGAGGACCTTTAATGCGATGGACAAATACCAGATGAAGCTTAATCCGGCCAAGTGTGTCTTCGGGGTCGGAGCAGGGAAGTTCTTGGGGTTCATTGTCAACCAAAGAGGCATAGAGACCAATCCTGAAAAGTTAAAAACCCTTGTTGAGATGAAGAACCCCAAGTCCATTAAAGACGTTCAGAGGCTCACAGGGAGAGTTGCTGCTTTGAACAGATTCGTATCTAGGGCCACAGACAGGTGTCTACCATTCTTCAAAATTCTTAGAAAAGCCTTCGAATGGAGTAAAGAGTGTGATGAGTCCTTCAAGGAATTAAAATCATACCTGGGGTCTCCCTTGCTATTGTCACGGCCCGTACAGGGTGAACAACTTTATGTATACCTCGCCGTCTCAGAGTCAGCCATCAGTGCAGTCATTGTGAGAGACGAAGACGGGGTACAGAAGCCTGTGTATATTAACAGCAAGGCACTCTAGGGGGCAGAGCAAAGATATCCAAGGATGGAGAAGTTGGCCTATGCCTTGATCCATGCATCGAGAAAGATGATGCCATACTTCCAGTCCCATACAATGGTCATCCTCACTGACTCTCCCCTTAGGCAGATTTTGCACAAGCCTGGAAAATTAGGGAGGTTAATGGCCTGGGCTATAGAGCTGGGGGAGTTTGACATAGTGTATCAGCATAGGACGACCATTAAGGGGTAAGCATTGGCAGACTTCATGGCCGAGTTTACCTGGGAAGATGATGAAGCCGAGGGTGAGAGCCTCGGGAAGATAGATACCCGACAGGGTGAGCCCACCGACACACCTGTAGATAAGGCTGAGATGAGCACCGCTAGAAGGAAAGTGGTTGAAAACAAAGAGGGAAGATATCTCTTTAGACAGGGGTCACTCACCGAGGGAAGTTTCTCAGAAGAGCACACCGTGTGGAGTCTCTTCGTCGACGGGTCCTCTTGCGAAAGCGGGAGTGGAGCTGGATTAATAGTATCATCACCCGACGGCATAGACATTGAGTACACCCTGAGGTTCAACTTTAAGGCCTCCAACAATGAGGCCGAATATGAGGCCTTGATAGCAGGCCTCTCCTTGTCCAGATCTCTTAGTGTCGGCCAAATTTTGGTTCATAGTGATTCAAGGCTAGTAGTGAATCAGATACTAGGAGCCTACGAGGCCAAGCACGAGAGGATGGTAGGTACCTTGAGAAGGTGAGGTCATTACTGAAGGGCTTCAGGGAAGTGAAATTAAAGAGGATACCTAGGCTCGGCAATGGCCGAGCTGATGCCCTTGCTAGGTTGGCATCGATAACTAGGACAGACATCAGGAGGACGGTCCCAGTGGAAATTTTGCTTCGGCCAACTATTGAAGACGCTGAGGGAACACTTAGCAATTGCCTAAATGTTTCACAGGAAGCTTCGTTGATGGACCCTCTGATCAGATACATTAAGGAGGGGGAGATGCCAGAATCAAGGCAAGAAAGGAAGAAGTTGAGATACATGGCTGCAAAGTTCGCTGTCATTGGGGATACCATGTACAAAAAAGGATTTTTACTCCCCTTACTTAGGTGTGTGCACCCACATGAGGTCCCATCCCTTTTGTAAGATGTGCATGAAGGATCGTGGTCAAGCCACATTGGGGGCAGATCCTTAGCGAAGAGGGTGATCGCCCAAGGGTACTGGTAGCCGACCTTGGGGAAAGACGTCGCGGCATATATAAAAAAGTGCGATAAATGCCAAAGATTTGGCACCATACCTCACCAACCCCATCAGCCTCTTACCTCCATTACATCCCCATGGCCATTTGCAGTGTGGGGGATCGACCTCGTAGGACCCTTACCAAGAGAAGTCAATAACTATCGGTTCCTCATCGTAGCTATTGACTATTTCTCAAAGCGGGTGGAGGCCGAACCGATGGTCACAATTACAGAGCAAAAGACCTTCCAGTTCATCTGGAAAAATGTTATATGAAGATATGGTCTCCCTAACACCCTCATCTCGGACAACGGGACTCAGTTCAAGAATACCTCTCTACAGAAGTACTGTGAAAGGGTGAGTATCAAACAATTCTTCTTTACCCCGGGCCGACCTCAGGCTAATGGGCAAACAGAAGTTACAAATACGGCAATCCTAGATGGAATTAAGAAGAGGCTTGAGGAGGCAAAAGGAAAATGGGTCGATGAGTTATATGTCGTGCTGTGGGCGTACAGGCCGACAGTGAGGACCTCTACGGGAGAGACCCCATTCATGCTAGCTTATGGCTCAGAAGCCGTCATCCCCACCAAGATTTGGTTTGCTACTCATAGGGTCCAAATGTATGACCCCCGGAGAAATACAGAAGAAAGGAGACTCGACTTAGACCTGATTGAGGAAAAGAGGGAAGACGCCGAGATAAGGCAGGCCGCCTACCAGCAGAGGACCGCAAGGTTTTAAAATCAGGGGGTGAAACAGAGGCCAATTGCAGTGGGGGACTTGGTCCTCAAAAAGACTTGGAAAAAGCCCAACAAGCTCCATCCTTATTGGCATGGACCATATAGGGTCATCGATGAAGTCGTCCCTGGAACCTATAGACTAGAAAATCTAGAAGGGGAACCCTTTTCCAACCCCTGGAATGCAGATCATTTGAAAAAAATACTATCAGTAGTGTTGTAAGGTCTTAATAGACCATAATTATAATAGGAGTTGCTCCAACAAAAAACCTGGAAAATTAATGAGAAATATCAGTGTTTCCCCTCATCCTGTGTTTATCAATTCTAGTACGCATGAAAACATCTTCAGAAACGTCCCTCGGCTATAATGAGGGTCAGTGGAGGGGACGACCCCACCATTGCCCTCAAGAAAGACAAGGGAATACTTAATTAAAAACCATTAGTTTAGTTATTGGAACCCTCGGCTGTAATGAGGATCAATGGAGGGGACGACCCCACCATTTCCATCAAGAAAGACGAGGGAACACCTGATTAAAAACCATTAATTTGGTAAAAGGAACCCTCGGCTGTAATGAGGGTCAATGGAGGGGACGACCCCACCATTGACCTCAAGAAAGATGAGGGGACACTTGATTAAAAACCATTAGTTTGGTTATTGGAACCCTCAGCTGTAATGAGGGTCAATGGAGGGGACGACCCCACCATTGCCCTCAAGAAAGACGAGGGAACACTTGATTAAAAACCATTAGTTTGGTATTTGGAACCCTCAGTTGTAATGAGGGTCAATGAGGGGACGACCCCACCATTGCCCTCAAGAAATATGAGGGAAGACTTAATTAAAACCATTAGTTTGGTTATTGGAACCCTCGGCTATAATGAGGGTCAATGGAGGGGACGACGCCACCATCGCCCTCAAGAAATACGAGGGAACACTTGGTTAAAAACCATTAGTTTGGTAAAAGGAACCCTCGGTTGTAATGAGGGTCAATGGAGCGGACGACCCCACCATTTCCCTCAAGAAAGATGAGGGAAGACTTAATTAAAACCATTAGTTTGGTTATTGGAACCCTCGGCTTTAATGAGGGTCAATGGAGGGGACGACCCCACCATTGCCCTCAAGAAATACGAGAGAAGACTTAATTAAAACCATTAGTTTGGTTATTGGAACCCTCAGCTGTAATGAGGGTCAATGGAGGGGACGACCCCACCATTGCCCTCAAGAAATACGAGGGAAGACTTAATTAAAACCATTAGTTTGGTTATTGGAACCCTCGGCTATAATGAGGGTCAATGGAGGGGACGACGCCACCATCGCCCTCAAGAAAGACGAGGGAACACTTGGTTAAAAATCATTAGTTTTTTTATTGGAACCCTCGGCTATAATGAGGGTCCATGGAGGGGATGACCCCACCATTGCCCTCAAGAAAGGCGAGGGAAAACTTTATTTAAAGCCATAAATTTGGTGATTATAACCCTCGGCTATAATGAGGTCGCATGGAGGGGACGACCCCACCATGGTCCTCAAGACAGACGAGGGAGGGGTTAGTGATATTGTTAGTACAAAAAATCCACAATACAAATCACATAAGAGACGAGCCTGGAAGACAGCAAGAGGCATTATATTACAAAATGTTGTTCGTTTTACAAAAATAAAGTACAAAAATAGATTACACGAAGAGGGTATAGGCTACAGACAGCAACCCTATTGAGCAAAATCAGAGGGCAAGGCCTCGACATCAATGGGAGATTATTCTATGACCATGATCGATCGACCCTCAGACGTGCCCATGCCTTCGACATGCTGAGACTCCACTTGAGCTAAGGCTTCAGCAATGAGGGGATCATCCAGCTGAACTGCTTCAAGAGAAGGTCGAACAGATGACACTGCATCAACGAACTTTAAGACGACCCATCGACAGTCCGTCCTAATTCCCCTCTCCAAGTATTCAAGGCCGAAGCCTTGAAACTCATCTGAGAGTTTGTAGGCTTCCATAGCATCGGCCTCGGCTTTCTTGACAGCCGCCTCTAGATCGGCCTTGTGCTGAACCTCCAAGTTGAGCAAAGCTTCATCCTTCTACTTTATCAGCAGGTCCTTGGCCTGCTGGTTAGCATCGTGCTGTCTCGTCAGCTCATCTAAGACCCTAGCATGCTCAGTCCTGGCACTCTCCAGTTCAGCCCTTACAATCTCGAGCTATGTCTGCAGGTCGGCCTCATGCTGAATGGCCCTCTCGGCTTCATGAAACTTCTGTTGATTCTCAGCCATCCACTTAGTGGCTGAGGTAAAGGCACAGACAGACTGCACAGAAAAAGATACTTGTTAAGAGGCTGAGGAAATAGTTAGTGAAAAATTCAACTAGATGAAGTAAAGATAAGTACATGAGCCAGTGCGTGCAGACCATACTCATACACCTTCGTCGGGGGCATCTTTGACAGAAATTCGTAATCAGTAGCCGAGGGGGAAAAAACATGGACGCCTTGGTTTCCCTTAGGTTCGTGATCAAGGAATATGGCTCGGCTTTCAGTGATGTACAGTTTTTGGACCAGAAGGATCCCATGCTAGAAGAGGAACCATCCCCCTCATATGACTCCACCCTCGCCCTCATCCTAGAATTCGGCCGAGGGTCAGTAGGGACTTCAGGCTCTTTTCTTTTGTGACCGTCGGTTATGGGTTCAACAAGTGTTGTCCCCACGGCCTTTGTCTTTTTCGGAGCCTTCTGAGGCTCCTTGCCCTTCTTCTTGCCTAAACCAGACAATAAGCTCAAAGAGTCATTTCCCAAAGTTGATCTGATATACCTGCAGGACGACCTGAAAGGAGGATGATACGTTAGAAATATGTAGAGACAAAGATGAAACACTTGAAAAAAGTAAAGAATGAGCAAAAATTAATGTAACTCACATAGCTCTGTCAGGGGGCCGACCCTCAGACCAGCTTCTTTGAGGAACTTGGGGGTCATCAGATCTTTAAATTTTGCAATCTCACCCCTTCTCCCTCGTTCCCTCAGATACTCAACTATATCTTTCTGATCCAGGCTAAGTCCGGGATCAGACCTGGCCTTCATCGAGGGGTTTGACCATCTTATGGGAACCCTCGGACTATCGTCCAAATGTTGAGACTCGGCGGAAAATTCCCACTCCCCAGAAACGAAGAAAAATCTCTTCTTCCAATCGTGGTTGGAGGTCTGTGCCACGTGGAGAATTTTTTGTCATACCTCCTCGCCCCCAGGTGGTAGTACCCAGGCTGTTTGGATGAGGAGGTGATATTGTAACAGGCCAAAAATACGTCGGCTTATGGCTCATCAGTGAAAGAATTCTTTCAAAAGGAGATGTAGCCAAGGATCATCCTCCAAGAGTTGGGAGGAAGTTGAGAGGGGGCAACGCCGAGGGCTGACAGGATATCTACGACAGCAGGATGTAGAGGGAATCTGACACCAACCTTGAACATCTGTTCGTATACTACAACCTCACCCTCTTCACCCTCGAACACCCTCTCAGACTCAGAGGGAACCCTCATAGTTATATTTAGGGACATTCCATAGGCATGCCTCCACAACAAGAGGTCACGAGCCCTAACTGAGGAGACATAGGACGAGGCATGGGAGGTGTCAACCTGGTCATCATCTGAGTCCTCACCCTCGTCCTCTGTCCCCTCTCCCTCGGCCTCATCACTTGCCGAAGACCTATGGGGAAAAGCCATCTGGAAGGCATGTGGAGATAGGGTTGTCATAGGGACAGCCTCGAAAGTAACCATACCCTCGGCCTGTCGGCCTGGGCTTAGGTCAGACTCCTCTCCTCTCCCAGAAGGCCCAGCGCCAGTGGGCGACGACGCTCTCTCGTCCATCTCTCCTGAATAACTCTCGGCAGGATGATAGGATGACCCACAAGACTTAGATGTCTCAAATGGCTTTACTGTGGCAAGAGGGATGGGAAAAATGGGTCGTACCCAATTAGGGTCGGCCCCTCGTCTCCTCTCCTCCTCTTCCTCTATTCGCATGATCTCTATGAAAAGCTTCTCTCGCAAGGATGGTAACTCCTCGGCTAAATTATAAAGCCTCCTAAGCATGAAGGGGGAGACCCCACACTTAGAAGAAATTGGGTAACCTAGCCTAACTACAAAAAAATCTCACAATTGACCAGGGTGGACTTTTCAATCAAAACCTAAGAATTGAAGGGTTTTCTATCAAGAACAATTTAAGAACAGCTTACCGGAGGTTACACCGAAAAAGCTATGGAACAACCTGAGAAAATCTAGCCCTATGAGCTTAAAACAGGAAAGCAAACAGAAATGAAGATAAGTAGGGCACTAGGGTCGAGATGTTACCTGAGGAGTAATGGCGAAGCTGCTAAGCTTGAAGGTTCAAAAACTGCAGAAATGGCAAGAAGGCTGGAAGCAAGAGAGATAGAGAGCTTGGGTGAAAAGAAGAAGCAGAGAATGAATGGTTTCAAAAATTACTTATATACCTTAGTAATGAGTGGGCCCATTACCCAAGCCAAAGCACAGCCCACGAGGAGGACATCATCAGGTTACAAAGCCCCAAGCAGTATACAGCCGCCATGCCTTAAAAACTGGAACGACATTGGATAAAAATTCGACAGCTGTCACGTCAGTTTGACAGGTGTCACTCATCAAGCAGACAATACACTTAGTCTTAAAAGCAACATTATCCCTCAGCCATCTCAGCATCATCTATGGCTAAGGGCTGGGGGTGATTGATATACCCGTATATACCCTCGTCCATGCTGAGGGCTCCCTGCACCTCATCAGGCTTCGGACGACCCCTCAGGAGGCCGACCCTTCTTCAGGCTCCGAACGACCCCTTAGGGGGCTGACCCTTCATCAGGCTCCATACGACCCCTCAGAGGGCCGACCCTTCATCAGGCTCCGGATGATGCCTCAGGGGGACAACCCTTCATCAGGCTCCAGATGACCCCTCAGGGGTCGACCCTTCATCAGGCTCCAGACGACCCTCTGAGGGTACGACAGTACGAAGCCCAAATTAGGCCAGACTCATTACCGGAAGGAACTATGCCCTCGGCCTCATATCAAAGGCCGAGGGTGACATCATCACAGCGCGTGATTTGGGAGGCATGTGGAACAGTGCGCGTGAGGCTCACATGGCACATGGGAGACCGTTATAACAAAATCACACCCTCACGTGAGGGAATATTATGTCATCATTTGGCATCTACAGGTGTCAATAAGGGATTGGCTAGATCATCATTCACATGCACCATGCATACTTGGGGGGTACACTACACCCCCCAAGACCTATATATACTTGTCACCTACAACCCTACAGGAGGGAGGGGATCGATAATTGTAACCCTAGAAAAAACTCTGCTTATACACACAGTAGAGAGAGAAATTGAGCTTATGTGCATTGTATCCAAGGCCATTAGTGCCCATACTTAGTGGATCACACACTCACTGTGGATGTAGGCCAAATTGGCTGAACCACTATACATCATTGTCTTATTTCCTCTTATACTCATCTCCTTCTACACACTTATATACATATACATCTCTATGGCTGCCATGGTTACTACTGTTTGTGCTCATCATCACTTATCTGGTGGTGCTACATTTCGGCATCATCAGCTCGTACTAACGAAGTTCGACCTGGTTGATAAGAATAATCATCAGATCTCTCAGTACGGTATGAATCGCTCTGCCTAATACGCGAAGAAAGCAAACGGGTATTTCTTTGAACACTTTGTTGTCCTGAATGGGTTGGTGCTCCACCCTGGATAGTTAGCATGAGTTGTCGCATAGTCTCTTGCATGGCTGTCTGGCCTTGAGCCAAATTGGCTATAATTCCAGCCAGATCTTGGACATTTGGTGAAGCGGCTGGATTCAGGGGGTTTCCAGCGTTTCGATTATTGGATTTCGGATTATCAACCATTGGTGATAAATTGTTTTGGTGAAAAACGATAATTACAGTCTTTTCCCATAGACGGCGACAACCTGTTGATGTAAAAAATTAGATTATCTCTAATTAATCAATCATAGATAAAAATAAACAAGATAAGAGATTTTTAAAGTGGTTCAGCCTTGAAGGAATGGCCTACGTCCACCGTTTGTGTTATTGATGACTGTTTATAGAATTCTCGATAGTAGTTTTATCAAGAAATTCCGAGTCCTCCTGCTAATGAGGAGGTTACAATGTATTTATAGCCTTGAGGTTGTACAAATGAAAGAATAATACACAGCTGTCCAATAGGCGTATGCGTCTGTGTGATAATAATGAGAATTTAATGTGCAGTATGTCTTTTGATTATTCGGTCATTAATGCTCTGTACGAGATGCAGCTCGAACTTCCTGAGCTGTTCGGACTACCTGAGCTGCTCGGACTGCCTAAGTAGCTCGGTCTTCGTGAGTTGCTCGGTATAGTAAAGTTCCTCGGAGAACACCTGTTACTCGGAGTGTCATAGTTGGTCGGAGAAGTTGAGTTCCTCGAAGTCAAGGTGTTGCTGAGAAATGTTTGTAGGTTCTACGTAGATTGACATGTGTCTCCACTTAATTGATCCACGTCAGCAGACTAAATTTGGTATCAACACTCATGAACTAAAAATATCATTTAAACCTTTTAACATCATTAATACTATGAATCTTGACCCACTCAAGAACACAAATTTCTAGGGTACAATCCCAATTTCAAATTCAAATTCCATCCTTATATATTCCAATTTTTCTCATTCAAACCAGATAATCATACTCAGAATTATATAGCACAACTAATTCTTACCTTAAATTTCATTCAATGGTTCCATTAACAAAACCCCCTTTTTGTACCCATTTATCCCCAAAAGGAATTTTGGTTTACACATCACTATGATATGAATTGATTATCATCAATTTAGAAATCACAACAGTTAACCACTTACCTGTAAGTGTTCGTAGTGTCTGATCCGTTGTTGATGTCCCTTACTTTGGCTCCAATAACCTCCAATTTGCTCTTGATTTGATTTCCCCC
The DNA here is from genome assembly GCA_949130495.1 of Sambucus nigra. Taxonomy (NCBI): domain Eukaryota; kingdom Viridiplantae; phylum Streptophyta; class Magnoliopsida; order Dipsacales; family Adoxaceae; genus Sambucus; species Sambucus nigra. The sequence continues at coordinate 365,057,633 of OX422222.1, forward strand.
AAATCCCCTCTCAAACCCTAGGTTTAGAGTTATGTTGGCTGCCTTTCCTTAATCTCCCAATTAGGTTAAAAACCCTTAATCCCGTTTTTCACCTAATGGACATAAGTAAAGTGGCCCAACTCACCCCGTGTGGGCGCGGCTATGCCCAAAAATACCCCGAGACCCAATTACTACCCCCGGGTACTATTTTCTGACTATCTCGACCCATCCGGACTCAATCGCGTACTCAGAATTGGCATCCGAATTAATTTATAAAAATCCTTATCTCACACCCAATTTAGTCTATACCGACTCCCGGCTGGGATAAGTGCACATCTCATCATTAATACCCGAAATGACGTAATTAAATTATTACTATTCACTTAGTAAATAAATTTACCTAAACATTAACCATTCACTCCCCGATTAATATTTAAATATATATATTGCCATAATTAATTCAATTAAAATTACAACACACTAGTAATTTAAAATTCCCGAATTAATTAAATATTAACTGTCCAAAAATACAGGGTGTTACACCATCTGCTGTTTAGGCAGAGATGTGAATGGAATTTTGAAACTTATCACAAGTGGGAAAAATAAAGGCCGATCATAAGAGATAGTTTGACTATTTTAGCAAACTTTATACCCGATGAAGGGTACACATAATATAATATAGTTAGTAAGTGGATAATGGACTCACGGGGAGGGTACGTAAGCATGGATGGGAAAATCTGTCCAGGGTGACTAGTGACGACGTCGTCAGGAGTCATACGTTTACGGGTTTACATCAACTCTTCTATGAAATGGGATCCAAGAGGGTTGGATAATCTATCCAAAAGGAAGATCTGTATTTAATGATGCTAGTGAGACACCACAAGGGTGGATGGCCAGTAAAGGATCCATTTTTATGATTAAGGTCAAGAACTTCTACAAAGTGATGGTGGATTCATCCAATGCCGTCAAGGCCGACAGCGAGTCCTATAGGGCCGATAAAGATGAAGGAACAGCAAGAATGCCAATTCGAGTCAAGATTTCCCAATTCGGGGGAAAGACAATTTCGACATGGCCAATGGGGATAGATAATGGGGAATGACACAGAGAGGTGTCTAATGTGTAAAGAGTGGGAACACGTGTGCGGATCCTATTCGTAGTAGAGTAAGTACATGAGTCGGATTCCCGCCAAGGTCAACACTTATCGAAATTTTGATTCGGTTTGGATGAAAGTGTTATGTCCAGGAACCACTATAATCGTTAGTATATTGACGAGGGAAAGTATAAGTTTTATCCTCGGGTAGATGGGGTAAATTCTTTATGATACGGGTGAATCACATAAATTTTTATGTATCACTATATTCGTGTGGGAGACGGGTCTAGTGAGTGTATCGCTAGTGTTACTATGGTTTATATATGTTTACCGTTGGGTAGAGGGGCTCTCTTTGCAGGGAGTGGATGCCGAAACTGAGAGGATAAATACGGTTCAAGGTTATCTCATTTTGAGAGTGCTATGCGAGCATTATTTTATCCTAGGTACAGACTGGTTAGCAATGGGTAAGAGATGGTGGGCGGTTACAGCAAGACTATCATATTTGCTATTCTATGGTAGGATGTATATTTTTACGATATTCCACTTGAAATAGGGTCGGTCTCGCGCCAAATTTTGGGCTTAAGTAGACTTCAGAGAGTACAGTTGTCTAGTTATATTGTATCCCAGTGCGTAGGGACTTTTACTGATGTGATTCAGGGCTTGGCGGATTGACCATGGACCGGAGAGATTTAGCTCGATAGTGACTTAGCGCTAAGGACTTAGTGATAGTGAGGCTGCATCATTATATAACTCCTTTAGATACGCGGGAGTTGAAAATTAGACATATGAATATAGGGAAAAAGTTTTGGATGTCATGGTTATATGCTTGGGTCTATGAAAATCAATGAACGACAATGCTAGTGTTTAGTGCATTAGGGAAAGTTCTTTTGGACTCTGTTTCGAAACATTATACGCATAAGCCCTAATAAACGTTGGTAGTGGAGAGACGTTATTGGATGATAGGCCATCAATTTAAAGGGTGATTTTTGAACATGTGGAGTTACACTTTGAGGTGAAAGTTATTCCGCTATAAGGTCAGTATAGCAGGGTAGTGTTGCGAAAGAAGCACTAAGAAAACTTTTTCACCGCAAGTTAAGGGGTGGGTAAACATTTAGAAGATTTAATTGCAATTTGGGGAGTACTAGAAAATAATCGTATGATATAGTGTGATTTGTAGGATAACCTTGAAATAGAAATATTACCTATATGACATCTGCGATGTTGTGCAAATATGCACGGGATATAGGGTGCATGGGTGCCCTGGTTAGTGTGATTTCATAATCGTCTTAAATAAAGGAATGTGTAAATAAGCATGTGGATTATATACCTGTGCAGCAATTAGAAATAAGTGGAAGAGTATAGTGAACAAGAATCCGTTTGATAAAGAAAACAATTCGACTATTAGTATATCAAGGAGAACGATCTCCACCGTGAGGAGTGGAAAGGTGATGGAGGCACATGTAACAAGATATCTTTAGGCAAGTAAGAAGCCACACTTTTGGGAAAGTAGAGAAGAGTCTCACTTAGTCATATGCCTAGTATGGTTTTACACATAGATAAGGTGTAGATTCCCACTCACGCGATGTGAATCTTTGAGCATGGGGATTTGTGTTATATCATACATAGTGAAGTTATCTCTGGGTACACCATTTGAGGGAAGAAAAGGTTGATTCAAGGTTATCAATCAGGATTATTTTAATTCTTTAAATCCATGAATGGGATTTATGCGCGGATTAGTAAAATTCGTAATTTGGCAATCCAAAGTCGGGGAGAGGTCAGGGTTTTTCATCGATTTTACAAAATGGATTGAACAAAATGAGTAATTGTTATTTTGGATGGGTTGTATGATCGGGCAGTATATCCTACTATTCAATTGAAGAGATAAAGGGAAACAGAATAGGTTATTGTCTAATATTATTGTGAATTCAAATGAGACCTTGCAGTCCTACCTCTGGTAAGAAGTGTTAGGAGGTGGTAGGGACGAAGTTACATAATGTACTAGATGTATCACCCATAGGTATATGGGTAGACGAGAAGCGACTAGGTAGTAGGAAAAATTTAGGAATGTGCATTCTAGATTTTGGGTAATTTGGGAGTAGTAATTACCACTGGTAGAGTTACATGTGATACATTGTAACGGTTTAGTATCTGCATGACACTTTTGGAGAACCTATGGGAAAAGTGTTGCTATCCAACGTTTGGTTAGTAAAGGGTGGGGAAATGACAAATGGTTAGGACCCGAAATAAGTTATGGTCCATCAGCGGGATTGAGTAAGTTATGTCTTTCGATATAATTGAGGAACATAATGATGAGTACGTTATTGGGTGATGAATTTGGAATTCTGACATACTTAATCAGGAACTGTTGCGGGTAAGTTCTCGAAAGAAGGTCACGTGTTTGGTAACGAGGAAATTGGCACCCATATAGGAGGGGAATTTCCTATCATAAAGATAGTAGACCCGGTGGAGTATAGGCTCATCATTTGAGGCACTGTATGGTCATGGACCATCGAGTTAGAGATTGGTGACCATCAAGAGGGATTCCTAGCATGGCCCACTTGAGGAGATTGATTTACAGCCAGACATCTCATATGAGGACAGATCCAAGGCTATTTTGTGTCGCAGTTACCTAAAGCTACGATCTAAGGTGGTGCCTCTGGTCAGAGTTCAGTGGGGGGATAACAGTATTGATGAGTCTACGTGGGATCAAGAAGAGGATATGTGAGAGTAGTATCTAGAGTTATCCGCTGCAGTTATGATCTAATTTCGGGGACAAAATTCCTTTGTAAGGGGGAAAGTATGTAACACCCCGTATTTTCGTGCATTTAATATTTAATTAATTCGGATAATTTTAAATTATTTCGATGTCGTAATTTTAATTGAATTAATTATGTTAATATTAATTAATCGGAGAGTAAATGGTTAATATTTATGAAATTGAATTACTAAATGAATAGTAATAATTTATTTACGTCATGACGCGTATTAGTGATGTGGCATTTATTTATCTTAGCCAGGAGTCGGGAATAGACTAATTTAGGCGTGAGATAAGGATTTTTATAAATTAATTCGGATGTCAATTCTGAGTGCAGGGTTGAGTCCGGATGGGTTGAGATAGTTGGAAAAGTGTACCCGGAGTGGTAAATGGGTCACGGGGTATTTTTGGGCCCACACGAGGTTTTTTGGGCCATTTTTAATTAGGCCCATATGACTGAAAAAGGGATTTGGAGATAAAAACCTAATTTTAGGAGTTATGGGCTGCCATAACACAATTGGGAGAAATCTGAGAACGTATAAGAGCGAAAAGGGAGAACTCTTGGGAGCCAAAAGGAAGAACAAGGGAGGTGTTCTTCAACAAACTAATCTCTACACCAAAGGATTAAGCAGACACTACGAATCCTAAGGAAAGTGGTTAAAATTTATTTTAAATTAATTTTAGTCTTCTATTTATATCATAGTAGGTGTGTTAAACAAATGATTTTGGGTCTAGTTGACAAACAAATTGGGTTATTAATTTTTGGGATGAATTGATCAATTTCTAGACTATGTATGATCATATTGGTATTTGTTGTTGGGAGATTGTTGGTAAATTAAGAATAATTTATTATTGCAACAATTAGGAAATAAACCAAGATTTGTAATTATATTTTGATGTCGTTTGGAGAGAAAAATTTGATTCGTGATATTTAGAACTTTGTTGTTGTGTGTATAAAGTTGGGGCTGAGAATGGGTAAGAAGGAATTGATTTGAAAACGGATTACAGTTGTGGAATATGGATAAAAAGCTTAAGTTGAGTCTTAATGGCGGACTGGACTGGACAAGGAATAAGAGAGAGAAACCTAGGGGTCGTTTGAATGTCCTTGGATCTCGTTCGAACGACATGCACTGTCGTTCAAACGACACGTGTCTTATTCGAATGACGTGATAAAATTTGGCGACTTTTGCTTCCTTTACTATTTGGGCTGATGTTGAGATTGTGAGGAACAATTCGTACAGTAATCCTTATGTTAGACTTTGGGTTGGGTTTGGAGCCTTAAAGGACAAACAAGTGTATCATTTCCTTTGAATAATTAATGTGAGAGATAAACATTAATATTGGAATAAATAAATAAGGGCGTGCCAAACATATTAAAGGGAATTAGGGCATTTAATTCCGGATATTAAATTTCGGTCCAAGTGAACGAGTATGGGTATAATGGTTGAGTGACGCCAAGGTATTAAATTAATTATTGAGAGAAATAGATTAATTTGGAGCCGGAATATAGACTCGAGTAATATTAAGATACGTGTCAAGTGAGCGAGTCCGGGTATATTAGTTGAGTGACACCAAGGTAATAAATTAATTAATGGGTAAATTAATTAAATTAGAATCGTACCATAGACTCAGGAAGGTAATAAATTAATTAATTGGAAAATTAATTAAATTAAAGTCGAACCATAGACTCGAGAAAATATAGGCTAGTTCTATAGATTTTTGTACATGGTAAAGCCGGGATTTAAATTATATATATATACAGTGTGTGATAGTATATATATATATATATATATATATATATATATATATATATATATATATATATATATATATTGTGTGCTTATAAATTTCATTGACTAGATATTTATTAAAATCATATACTCTAGTGCTATCAAGGGAGGTTACGCGATGTGGGTGAATCCCCTTGCTTGAGGAGTAGGGCGAGTATATCCCCAAGTTACATCTTCCAATTTCAGAGGTGGGGCATTGAAATGATGTCCTCATACTCGGGGAAAAATGAACGCCTCCATTACATTTATTATTTACATTCCGATTCGGCGGACCATAGTTGTCTCGGAACTCCAGGTGGGACTGAGTAGCCTGGGTTGACAGCACTTCAGAGAATACATTCGGTGAGGTATTACTCGGAAGGATGTATTGTATATGTATATTAAACATATGTGTGAATGTTGTAATATGGTTTTACGTATATAATGGGACAATAGTTATATACGGGTAAATAAATACATGAAGTGAATTGTATTAATTATATAATGGGTGTGAATGTTATATGGATTTAAAAAGGGAAAAATGATTAACTAAGTTAATGTGATTAACAACTTATAAATCATATCTTAAGCATACTCGGGTTTGATTCGGGTGGTTATAAGAAGTTATATCAATTATCTAGTTACGGGATAGATGACCAGGGGATATAAAGAAAGCGTTAGGTGTGCACATTATTTGAGGGGTTAGTATGTCCTCAAGGGAGTTTGACACTAGCTTAAATATGAAGAACATTCATGCATTTTAAATTATTGAAATTTAATCACTTGCTAAATATTTTCAAAACATGTTTGGTCCTAACCCTTGCTATCAAATATTTTCAAAACCTTTTCGGTGTCCAACCACAGGGACTCCAGGTGTGACTTCATTCCAGGGATTCGCAACTGCAACATGTGTGGATGTTACAGGATTTGGATAAACGCACCTATTCTTCACTTCCTAGTGTAGGGATTCATATCAGTCTATCTCGAGCATGCCGCTCACAGTTTTATTCAATTATTTCATTTCAGATTTTAGGGGATTTATTACTCTCTGTAAATTTATTTTGGTTTGAATTTAGCCGATGGTTTGGCAAGACTTTGTTTTAGTTATTCGATGAGATGATTTGACTCTATCAGTATGAGATGTTTATTTTGTGCCGCATTATTATTAGGTCTTGGTTAATATAAAGATTAAAATTTTGACATCATCTTTTTGAATACTTGGTGGTTAGTAAGTTTTAAAAGTTTTCGATAGTGATGCTAAGAATGATCCATATGAGAATCTTGTTTAATTTTATATAGGACTGATCACCCGATATTTTATTGGGCGGGGTGTCGCAAAGATGCACTGGAAGTCCCTTCAGACGTTGTATGTAGCTGAGGATGAATTCATATTGAGGAACTTGGCACATGAGGTCCACAAGCCTGGTGAGGAGTTAATTAAATATGTCAAATGCTTTCGCGAGAGAGCATTGGATGTCCATGAGGATGTAGTGGAGGCAAGGCTGCTGCAAATATGTGTTGGACGACTCTTGCAGGAATACAAGTTGCATTTGATCAATGAAACTAGAGATGAAACTTTTAGAGAGTTCACCAGGGCCGCTAACAACATAGCTATGATTTTCAGGCCAAGGGCCTTGAGTTGGAGGATGCAGGTACCACTGAATTCTGGGAGGTTTCAAGTTTCGAAGAGGAGAGAAGTTAACTACATAGATAGAAATCCCAAAGGAAAGAAGGGAGGCTCTGGGTCCAAGAATAGCAGACCCGACAATACGAGAAAGTTTGGGGAATATGTCCCACCACCACTATCGTGTAGTGTAGCAGAAGATATGGATTGTTATCGTCCTTTAGTACGAGAAGGGGTAGCATGTCCTCCTCACTTGAAAGGAGAAACCCCAACTACTGCTAACAAAGCCAACCTAAAATACTTCTAGCTACACCATAGGGTGAAACACTCCACCAAAGACTATTACTACTTTAGAATGATCATTGGCGAACAGGTGGCCAGTAGTACCTTGCATATCCCTCCTGTGGATGTTAATGAGAACCCACTTCCAGCAAATCACTTCGTTACTGCCAATATGGTAGTTGATTATGATGAAGAAGCAACCCAAGAGTTGATGAAGTGGGAGAATGGTGATAAGTTATGTGAAGTATTAGAAAAGTTATCACTGAGCAGAGTTGAGCTAGAAAGAAAGCAAGAGGAGTGGTTATTTACTTCGAAATAAGAAGAGGATGGAAATAGATAAATTGAGCAAGTGAACCTCTCATAGGGCGAGGTAGATGTCATCCTCGCTTTGGATGAAGGGGGGACATCTGAAGCAAAATATGTTTGCAATGCCCAGACGTATGAGGTGGACCTAGATTCTAAATGCGAGGCTATATCGAGGAGTCCCAAGTTCAAATGGTTTTTTTGACTAGATAGGGGTGAAATATGAAACAAGAATAGCCATCATAAGGAAAGTCCTAGAAGTTGTGCAACAGTGCAGAGACCCCTCACTAAATTAGTAGGGGCCAATTGGGAGGTTGATTAAGAGGTATACTTTCGAGGTGGTGTTTTAATAGGCAGATAGGTAGGTGCTTTACTTCCACAACCGTCCATTGTATGTTAGAACTATGATTAATGGAGTTTTATTTCCCAGAGCATTAATGGATATATGAATATCTATTAACATCATGCTCATCAGTACATTGTATAAAACAGGAATTCACTAGCAAAAGGTAGTGCTAGTACCGCTAATGATTTCTGAATTTGATAATGCTGGAATGCAATCTATTGGATATATAAACGTGGGAATCAAGTTGGGAAATTTCACTTTCCACATCAAGTTCCATGTTATCAATCCTAATACTAGCTACAAACTACTCATTGGGAGGGTATGGATGCACATCCATTACATAGTACCCTCCACTTACCATCAATGTTCAAAGGCTAATATTAGAGGTGCAGAGATAGTCATCAAAGCCATGCAGAGAACCATTGCTATTGAGGCAGCCCATTTGGTAGATGTTGTATTCTACACAGAATTGGATGAAGAAAGGAAGGTCTCTGTAAGGAAGTTAGAAGGGAAACAATAGTTGAAGGAAGTATCCAGCAAAAGAAGTCTACTCATAATAGCTTGGGGGAAGGATGATCCCCTAAATAGCAAAGGTCAAGAGTAAAGTGGAGGAGGTAGCTAAGTCGCCTCGAACTTGCAAAAAGGTGGTCTTGCCTGATAGGAAGGTCATGTAACTCTTATAACAATCTGCGTGGGCGATGTTCTGGGATGAGAGCATCGACCTAGCACATGAGTGTTTTTTTGGTTAATGAATGCCATATAATTGAGCATGCTGAGTAACTGAAAGAATCTCCAAAATACATGCGGGATGGACCCAGTTAGTAGTTACAAGAATTAGAGGAGATCAATTTGGGTCTAGAAGGGGGTGAATGCATACTTATCCTAATATCCAAGAGTTTGGAACCAAGTTAAAAGGAAGAGATCATTGGCTTACTCAAGGATTTCACTGATGTGTTTGCTTTGAAGTACACAGAGATGCCAGGAATAGACCCAGAGGTGAACTCCCATAGATTGAACATCCTCCCCAATGCCCTCCCAGTAAGGCAAGATACGTGCACATACAAAGATGACATAGACCAGAATATAAAGGAGGAGGTAAAGAAGTTACTAGCATCAGGGTTTATCAATCCCTTTCCGCATCATGTATGGCTCTACAGTATAGTTCCGGTTACAAAGAAGGATAAAGCTAAATTAGGATTTGTGTAGACTTTCACGATCTAAATCAGGCATGTTCCAAAGATGAGTTCCCGCTGCCAAATATATACAACTTGGTTGATACTATCGTAGGACATGAGATGTATAGTTTCATCGATGAATATGTCGACTATAACTAGATCAAAATAGGCCTAGCAGACGCGGAGAAGACTGCATTTCACACACCATTAGGGAACTTCCCATGCACAGTCATTCCTTTTGGACTGAAGAGTGTTGGGGCCACATACCAACGGACGATGAGGGTAATCTTTCATGAAAAATATACTAGATATCTATGTAGATGACCTGGTGGTGAAATCCAAGAAGGAAAAAAAACACATACGGGACCTCAGGAAAGTATTTGAGAGGTTTCGCAAGTATAAGATGAGGATGAATCCCTCTAAGTGTGCCTTTGGGCTTACCGCCGGATATTTTTTAGGTTTTGTCATGAATAGGCAGGGGGTGCAAGTAGACTCGAAAAAGTGGAAACCCATTGTGATGATGCCACCCCCAAGAGTTAGAGGTAGCTTAAGAGCTTCCTAGGAAAGGTATCCTACCTGAGGAGGTTTATATCCACGCTAGCAGAAGTAACTTGTCCATTCACGCACCTATTGTAAGGACACAAATTTCCAATTGATTCCATTGTAGTTTTGGCTCAATTCCGTACAAAAACGTTTGAGTCATAGCATAGAGTATATTGATCATCCTTTAAGCCTATGAACTGTGTGTTGAAGACATAGCGGCCAAGTATATAAAGCTTCATCAAAATGCCGAGTTTAAGTGCCTCGTTTCTACGTCATAAATAGTGGTTCCATGATCCCAAGGTATGAATGCATTAATATATATATAGGAGCTTGTAACATGTATTAATGGGTGTTAGGTTTTAAAACTGCGTTTCGTTTTCAGAAATGTTTTCTATTAGAACATTATATATAAAGTATATAAAATTTCTGGGCTAAAAATAAAATTCTTAGAACTTTCTGTAAGTTCGTTCGAAGTGTCGTTCGAACGAGATTGTCGCTCGCACCACAAGTTGTTCGAACGAGATTGCCAATGACTTCCCATATTGGACACTAGAACTTTGTTCGAAATGTCGTTCGAATGAGATGGTCGTTCTAATGAGATTTCCAATAATCTTCTAACGAGTTCACACTGGAACTTCGTTAGAAGACCCGTTCGAACGAGATGTCATTTGAGTGAGATGTCGTTCGAACGAGATTCCAGGCGGGAACAGTTTTTGGCAGTTTTGAGCAGTTTTTACCCACTTTCTCCACTTCTTTCCCCACTATCTTTTCACAACATATCTATGTGTTGGAATCATTTTTGAAAGGAAATCTTTTTCATACCATACTAACTCTTAGAGAGTGTTTTGAGAGAAAAATCAAAAAGAGAAAAAGATCATGTTTTGAGTGAGAATTTTCAAAGACAAATTCATTTACCACTATAGTTCTACACCCATAGTTTGTTTATCCAAGTTCATATATATACATATTTCTTGGATCTTTGGCACCGGTTTTCCATCTCTACCGTTTGAAGAGAATTTTGGGTTTGCTTCTAAAGCCCACAATGAAGAAGAGGTTTTCGTGATTTACCCACTTGGAGAAAGGCTCCTAGTTCGGGTGATGGTGACCACATAAAGTTTGATCGGTGGATTCCGACACTGCGGTGGAGCCCCGGGGTTATTCGATAGGTGGATGTGTTTACAAGAAGGAGCATCGGGGCTTTAGAGGGATCGAGTCGTGTGTTGGAAGTCTTTTGTCTTGTAATTGTAAATTCCATACTTAGTGGATTTGAGGCCAGGGCCGTCCAAGGTTTTTTCCCGTTGTGAGTTTTTTCCTCGTACATCGCGACGTAGTGGGTTAATTGTTTATTTTATCTTTTTTCATATCACCTAGTACGCATGCTTAGGTAAGAAGATAAAATTGGTTTAATTTAATCACTACTTGTTTAATTTGGTGCTGGTTAAATATTGGGTAATGTTTCGTTAATTTAACTCAAGACATTTAAATTAATTTGATAAAATTTAGTTTGGCCTAACTTGGTAAAATTGCTCAATATGACTAAGGCTAATTCTCTTGGACTTGGTTTGAATTAATTGTGTTTAAGTGAAATTAACATAAGTCTGTGTGTTAATTATTTTCACTTGGTTTAATTTTAATTTGTTAAGAAATTAAAATTTCTTTTAAGTTGAACCATCACATCGCTTCCCCATCTAAAAAGGAAATTATTATTTAAGAATTTTAAAATTGGGGCCTATCCCTCTTTCAAATTGGTATTAGATCCAAAAATGATAATTTACTTCTTTAAAGATCTTTTAACTTTTTTGGCTAAAATGGAATTTTCTCCATCTTTAAAATTTCCTATTTTTTGATGGTTCTAATTACGCGTATTGGAAAGCGCGCATGAAATCGGCACTAAAATATATCGACGAGAGAGTTTGGTTATCTGTAGTTAACGGGTGGTCTCCACCAACTCATTTAGTAAAAAATGAACGTGTTCCCAAACCGGTCGATAGATGGAATGAAAATGAGTTTAAGCTTTCAAATTTTAATTCTCGAAGTTTAAATGCCTTGTTTAGCGCGGTCACACCGGAAGAATTCAAACTTATTATGATGTGTGAAATCGCTAATGAAGTTTGGGATATTTTATAATTAACTCATGAAGGAACTAGTGTCGCCAGGGCTTCTAAACTCCAAAACCTCACCATTCAATTTGAAACCATAAAAATGAATGAAAAGGAAACTTTTGATGAATTTTATACTAGACTTTCAGACATTTTTAATTCATCTTTTAACTTGGGAGAGAAAATACCCGACAACCGAGTTGTAAAGAAAATTTTAAGGTCCCTTCCCTATAGATTTATCCCAAAATTGACTGTTTTAAATTCTTTACCAACTTTAGCCTCTACGAAATTAGAAGAGCTTGTAGGTGATTTACAAACCTACGAAATAGACATGTTTCCCTCTAAAACTGAAAAGAAAATAGAAAAGGGCGTTGCTTTAAAATCCCGAAAAGAGGTCAAACAAGTAGTAGAGAGCAAGAGTGATAGTGACTCGGAAGACATGGCTATGTTTGCTAGGAAATTTAGAAAGTTTCTTAAAATTAACAAAGATAAATTTAAAAATGACTTTAAGAAATTCGAAACTTCTAAGCATGACAAAGCCGAGAGGATCCCTAAAACTATTAATGAAAATTTAAATAGGGACGAGCCAAACAGGTGTTTTCGTTGTGAGGGTTATGGCCATAGGGCTTCCGAGTTCCCCACTAAACTAAGGAGAGAGGGTAAGCGACCCATTTCATATAATGCGACCCTTAGTCATAGTGATAAGGAAGAGGGACCCGATTCCCCCACTAAGCCCAACTTTGTGGCTTTTATGGCTAGTCATGTGAGTGATAGTGAGAACTCATCGATTGATGAAACTTTGGCACATGACACTTCTAAGGTCATGGTTTATGAATCCCCTGTTTTTTATGGTAGTGAGAGGGAAGAAGAAAGAGAGAGTGAAAATGAAGAAGAGGTTAATGTGAGTGAACTTCAAATTGCTTTTCAAGAATTATATGAAGAATCAATTAAATTAAAAAGGGCTAATTTGAAGTTAGAAGCTAGTTTAAAAGAGCGTGTCAAGGTCATTGATGATAGTATGTTGGTAGAAGACCTTAGGACACATGAGAAAGCTCTTCTAGAGAAGTTTGAATACATAGAAGGCGAGAGATATAGCCTTAGGGTATTAATGGAAACCTTGAAAAAGGAGCTTCTCGCTTTTGAAGAGCGAAATATTTTATTAGAGTCTAAGATTTTAGAATTGCAAAAAAAATATAAAGACTCTAGTAATGTCAAATTTGATTTGGAGTGTCGTTCGAAAAAATTAGATAAAATATTTGGAACGGTCCAAATTAAAAATGACATGTGTGGTTTAGGCTTCAATTCTTGTAATGAATCTACTCAAAAAGTACAAACCAATGTTTTAAGAGAATCGGCTAGGAAAACCTTTAGAGATCACTCCTTAGGTACTAATTTTCGACGTGTTTTTACTTGTGCTCATTGTGGTCGAAAAGGGCATCTTAGGAAATTTTGTTTTGATCTTAAACGAATTCCTAGAAAATCCCAACGTAAAGCAACCAAGGTAGTTAAAATTTTTACACCCCAAGATAGTCATTATTCATTAATTTGGGTTAGGAAATCCGACTTGGTTGCCTTGCAAAATAGGGTTTTTGATTCTCATTTACTTTCACATGCTTCCCCTCTTTCTAAATCTAAAGGATTAATGTGTTAGTGTTTGCTTACTTTAGCTTTTGTGATTCATGCTATATTATTATGCTAAATGTATGCTTATTTCATCAGTGTCTAGTCATTGCTTCATCACATATCTCATGCTAGAATAATGAATTTTGGTTTATCTTTTGTATTATATTTCTTTTATTTGCATTAAATGAAAAACTACAAAAAGATTTTTTTTTATCATTTGGGTTTGTATCTCTTGGTAATTTAAGCTTAATGAAAAATTCAAATGATTTTTGTTTGTCTGTTGAGTATATATTTTTATTTTTGGTTAAAAATTTCAAAAAACTTAAAAACATTTTACTTTGTGTGTATTTTAGTTTGACACACTTTATGTGTCATATACTTTTGTTTGAATCCCATCTTTTTCGCTCCCATGTGGCTAGAACTTTTGGTTTTGATTGACAATCCTTAAAATGTTCTTTACCATATATTTTATGGAGTAGTTGGATTTTTATATTGATCAAATGGATTCCATTTTTATATGCCTCTATTCACACATGCACGAGCTCTTTTGAAATTTTATTTTCACATGTTATATTTGTGCTTTGTGAGGTGTTCTCCTACCAATCTAGTCATCTACATATTTATGACCTCAGAGGACTAGTGCATGTCAAAATCCATTGCACGTGAGTTCGTGAGATATAAAAATGATATATAAATATGCACGTGGAAGGGCTCCAAAAGGAATAATAATCCTTTGCGATTGTAAGCCACTGTTTGAAATGGACCTAAAAGAAATACGTGGTCCAAAGGCCTAAAAACAGAAAATATGGCATTAAAACGAAAAATAATTGCCAAGGCCTATGTTTGATTGATATATTCATTCAAAATTAATATAAATACTTATTGAGGGAGATTGGATGGTATATCAACAGCTTGCACAATGTCCGTTTATCCTAGTTGAGCTTTCAATCTCATCATTTTATTGGTTTGTAGAATCATCAACATGCTAGGCTTGTATGCATTGTGTATGTTTGTTCATTGAGTTCAATCTATATTGTCACATGAGGTTTTATTCGTATCTGATGAAGTTTGCAATCAATTGAGAACTCTGTGAACATGTTTTTAAGTGATTGGGTCTAAATTTAATCGTTACTTGTTCACACCCCAACACTTTCGTCTCCATATGACACATTTTTGCCATACGAGTGTGAAAGACTCCTATTATATTTCGTGTGTGTCATTTGTGTGTCTATATCTATATATGTGTACTTTAGTCTATTAGATATGTATTATGTATACATATATATATATGATATTTTGTTTATGACATTGCCATGTCTAATTAATTCATTTATGCTTCAATTAATAATTGATACCTTGTTTGTTGTGTATTTTGTTTGATATCACGTGCTTAGAATCTTATTTGTCTATTTGGTATCATTTGTTTTCACATCATAGTTGGTATTCATTTTTATGGATTCGTTATGGTTTTGTTGCCCATATGCGCTAATTTTCTCATCACTTTATGCAAAATTGCATGCTTATCTTGTTATCCCATTCTACTTATCCCTTGATTAGTTTAGAGGGTGTATTTGCTTTAATTGGGGAAGATAAGTTAATGTTTTGATTCTTTAGCCTTTATCTATTCCTAAAAAAGGGGGAGAATGATAGGGTGAGAAATGGTATCTACTCTGATTGTTATCGTATCTTAGTTTGGGGGAGATTTATCTTAGGGGGAGACGTCTTTCTAAGTTGATCATAATTGATAAAGGGAGAGAATTACTTTAAGGGGAGTACTTACTTTACTTGCATTAAATATTTCAATATTCCCTATGCGTGTAATGTGTTTGATTAAGTGTGTAGCTATTATATTATAAAGAGACAACTTTCAACGGCAAAGATTGTGATCCTTTGGTTGTTTGAGTAAAGCATTGTATTTTTATGTTGGGTGGGAATTTTTATTAGTCTAGTAGAGCTTGACGTCCCTTTAGGATTTTTGTTTGGTTTTTGTCCCGGAAAGGGGGAGATTTGTAAGGGCACAAATTTCCAATTGAGTCTGTTGTAGTTTTGGATCAATTTCGGACAAAAACGTTTGAGTCATAGGATAGAGTATATTGATCATCCTTCAAGCATATGACGTGCGTGTTGAAGATGTAGCGGCCAAGTGTATAAAGCTTCATCAAAATATCTAGTTTAAGTGCCTTGTTTCTACGTTATAAATAGTGGTTCCATGCTCCCAAGGTATGAATGCATTAATATATATAGGAGCTTGGAACATGTTTAATGTAACAACCCGAGACCCTGGAGATGGTAATTTATTTATTTTGGGAGAAATAAATAATATTTTATTGGAGAACAATTAAATTGGCAATTGAGGTCAAAATTTGGAGTCGTTAGAAAGTGTGTCGAATGGCAATTCTGAGGGAACCATTGTTTTCGGAAGGGTCGAGAAAATCGAAATGACTGTACTTGGGGTCTATTTAGGTTCCGAAATAGTTTAAGTCAGTTTGACTCGAATTAATGTTACTGAGTCATTTAAATTGTGTACTATCATTTAAAGTGTGTGTCTTATGGGATAAGGCTTAAAAGCCACGTGAGAAGTCATTCGCAGTTAAGAGAAAGAGGAAAACCCTAGGAAGAAAGAGAGAAAGAGAGAGAAAACGAGAAAGGAATAAGAAAAAGAGGAGAAAAGTGGAGATTTCCGGCCAATGCGCAATCTCAAGGAGGATTCAGACCCTACAAACCCGAGGCAAGTGATTAAACTTGCTAAATAATTGTTGTTTACAATTATTGCATGATTTGTGGATTGAATTTTGGGTTTTAGGTTTAAATTGCTAAAACCTAACTTTTGGGAAAAACCTTAGATTTGTAGTGTATAAAATGGATTTAAGGTTAGAAATTGGTTTATAAGTATTCTAGAATGAATATTAATGTTATGAATATGGTGTGACACCCCGACTAATTAAACACCGGTTAGCTACTCCTTTATAAAATTAATTCAAAATGCCAAGTTGGCTCAGTTAATAGCATCACTGTCGAAAACATTTTAAAGATTACTACCCACCTAGTATTTAAAGAGTAAGTGCCAATTTTATTAAATCTGATTAACATGCAACAAGAGTAATAAATAACTAACTAACACCATTCACCATACTGAAATAGAATGAATAACCATCACAAAATGTAAATAGAACCTGGAGGAAAAACTCCTCAATACAAAATCCCACAACTGATAAGTAAACTGAAATAATTAACTAAAACTGAATACTGAGCAATACATGCTAGATACTGAAAACTGAAATGTAAAAATGTCTAATAGAATTGGGCAACATGCCCTACAACTGATAGATGCTGAGACTGGAATCCAAATAAGAGAGACGTCTAAAAGCAAGTCCCTGTAGCTTCCACAAACAGCTACAGCTCGTCACCTGCATGAGAATCCTATGCTTGGTGTCCCTCTGGCTGGGCACCTAAAAAAGTTTTTACAAGAAAAAGAGATTTGAAAAGCAAACGGGTCAGAGCCCGAATGTGTTATATTTTAAAAACCTGCAAGTGCTTTAAAAACATTTAAAACATTAAATGCAAAGTACATGTTAGGACGTGCACTCACATTAAATTCTCACCTCTCGACTAACTGTGCACTCCTAACGTAATTACCCATCTATAACGACCCATACTACTAGCTAACTGACGACATAACTAGCTAGACTGCCAAAGGTTCTACCCATATTACTAGGTTCCATTTGTTATAACAACGCTCGTAATTAAATAGAGGTTTAACGTAAACTCAGTTACTAAATATGCCATTGATATAACTATCAGTTAACTCATTATCAGTCTCGGAACATTACCGTAATTATATTCACAACATTTACATGAAGGTTCCCATTAAATTAAGCGTATATTACTCACATCATAAATATACGACACAAGCACCCCGAGAACTAAGCTGCGGTGCACACATACTCTGCTATCCATCCCGGTACATCACGTACATAAGGATCACATATCCCGAATCTCTCAGGAATAGTTTACCGATAACAACATCACAATTAATGGAGGCGAACACAGTCACCATCACATGGGTCACGCACATACCTACGCTCCCATGATCAGCGGACTTATTAATATCACAATAAGTCTTTCAATGATCTATGTTCATCAAGGTACCAGTCTATATCCCCCCCGTAGGCACACAAGGATTAGAGGGTCCTAAGCGAACGTAACCTCCCCCGTGATAGCAAGTATGGTAGGTATGTTATACACATAAACCATATACTAAGCATTCACACATCTTAGATATCACCATTTTAATAAGGTATTTTCTACATCATTATACCGTTATACCAAACTTATATATTTCAAGTCTCCCGTTGATATAAGGTTAAATTGCCGACACGTCTCACGCCGTAATCCCTTATCCTTAAAATCTATCTTAAATAGACTATTAAGTTACGATTATTCCCAAATATAACATCTTTATTCTTAAGGCCTTTACTTCTGCTCTAAACCTTATTTCATCAAATTACACAACTTTACACTATTAACCCAAACGTTACCTCACTAACGAATTTCAATAATCTAGAATAATTCCTCAAATTGTATTCTAATTAAAGTCCAGTATAATAATCACACCTACTGGTCTTCCTCAAGGGTGAGGGTATTCATAAGGGCTACAAACGTATTCTCCGAGGGTTTCCACCATTAAAATCAAATTAAGGAATATTTCACTCATTCTGGGAAGTTCGATCGATCGACCTATGAATGTCGCTCGATCGATCTAGTCGATCGATCGACTGATGAATGTCGATCGATCGATCGAACAGGTATGGCTACGGACTGCTTCGTTTTGCAGATTTTAATTCATCCCAAAACCAATTTCTAACGTATGATTCTCAGATATAACGTCATAGTAATGCCATATAACAATCCTACAGTATTACTAACGTTCATAAATCAATAATTCAACATCTAAAGGCTACATATGGATCAATCTTCATAAAAACCTACTTTTTCCAGATTTTCTCAATAACATGAACCCTAACATAATATCATCATCAAATCCCAGAATTTAATTCGTTTTTCTTTCACCCAATCATGTATTCACATCAGATTAATCGTCACCAACTAGTCTACATGCAATTTATCCTCAAAATTCAGACCTAAGTTCAATTAAACATGGGTTTTCATTCATCTTCCAATAACAATTATAAATCTTCAATTTGCTAACATGGAAAGAACATTTGCTGAAGTTAAACATAATTAAACCACTTGCCTTGGTTTGATTTCGAATTTGGTGTTGATTTGGTGAAGGATCTCTGCAGAATTCCTCTATCTCTCTCCTTCTCCAAGCTCTCCTTCAATGGTGGCTCAAGGTGGCTAGGGTTTGGTTTGAAGGAAACTTATGAAAACCTAATATAATAAACCTCCGTAGCTTGTTGGGTTAATAAGGGTTGGTTGGGTCAATCCTTATCAGATTATAACTCTCCATTTTCGTCACTTTTAATTACCCAAAAATACCAAATTACTAAAATACCCTTTATGGTGCCGGGATGGCCTAAAAATGCCCCGGAACCCAAACTATACCCCCGGCTAGTGTTTTCCGACTATCTCGACCCTTCCGGACGCGTTGGCGCACTCAAAACGACCATACGGATTATAGATTTTTAATTCACTTTTAATATCAAAATATCATACCGTGACGCGGCGGTCCCACGCGTCTCAACAAAATTTCTAAAATGCCGTATATAAATCCCACGACAAATTTTATAATACCAAGTTCATATATAATCATATATGCACATAATCAAATACCAATTCGCATCACATTAGTATTATTAACCCGGATTAATTTCCAATTAATACGCAATTTAATTAATTAATCCCAAAATAAATATAGTCAAAAATACGGGGTATTACATACTTCCCCCCTAATAACTGAATTTCGTCCCGAAATTCGAAACTAGAAAGTACCTGCTAAAAACAGTTCTGGATAACGCTCGCGCATTTCATCCTCGCGCTTCCATGTGGACTCCTCGACATTGTGATGTCGCCACTGAACACGTACTAACGGGACTATCTTTGACCGCAGTTTCCTCTCGCTTCGGTCCAAAATAGCAATTGGTCCCTCCTCGTCGGAGCTATCCGGCTGGAGATCGATGTCCTCCACAGCAATGTGCGAATGAGCCAAATTATCTCTAAGGTATTTCCTTAGCGAGGAAATGTGAAACACATCGTGGATCCGATGCAAGTGCTCCGGTAACCCAAGTCTATACGCAACCGGTCCTATCCGCTCAATAATAGGAAACGGCCCCACATACCTTGGTGCCAACTTCCCCTTCTTCCCGAAACGCATAATCCCCTTCATAGGAGAAACCCTGAGCAAAACCTGGTCCCCCACTTGGAACTCCCTGAAAAATCTCTTCGCATCAACATAACTCTTCTGCTTGTCTTGAGCTACCCGAATGCGACTCCGAATCAACTCAATCCTTGCCGAAGTATCCTGGATCACTTCTGGCCCAAGTAGTTTGTTGTCCCCCACCTCCAACCAACATGCTGGGGAACGACAAGGCCTACCGTACAATGCCTCAAATGGAGCCATGCCAATCGTGAACTGATAGGAGTTGTTGTAAGCAAACTCCACCAGTGGAAGGTACTGCTCCCATCCACCCCCGAAGTCAATTATGCACATGCGTAGCATGTCCTCCAACATTTGGTTTGTGCGCTCTGTCTGCCCATCGGTCTGCGGATGATAAGCCGTACTCAACCGCAATTCCGTGCCCATGGCCTCCTGGAAACTCTCCCAAAACCTCGAAACAAATATCTTGTCTCTGTCAGACACGATATTCAGGGGCACACCGTGAAGTCTCACAATCTCTGAAATGAAAAGCTGGGCATACTGTCCCGTAGTGTAGTCAGTCCTTACGGGTAAGAAGTGAGCGACCTTGGACAACCTGTCCACAATCACCCAAATGGAGTCGTGACCCCTCTGCGACGTAGGCAACCCCGTGACAAAATCCATGGATATGCTCTCCCACATCCACACCGGAACCTCCAACGGCTGTAGCAATCCTGCTGGTCTCTGATGGTCCACTTTTACAAGCTGACAAGTGGCGCATTTCGAGACAAACTCAGCGATATCTCTCTTCATACCGCTCCACCAATATTGCCGTCTCATGTCTTGGTACATTTTGTCCCCTCCGGGATGTACCGCGAACCGTGAGCCGTGCGACTCTGCCATCACATCGTGCCGCAATTCTACCCCTTCCGGAACTACCAATCTCCCATTGAAGCGCAATCCCCCGTCAGAGCTAACGGTATAGGACTCGGCTCCCTCTGCAAGTAATCGGACTATCTGCTCCTGACAGAACGAGTCATCGGCCTGTGCCCGTACTACCTTCGTAACAATCTGCGGTGTAACGGTCATTACAGACATGAAAGATCGGGCCACTGCATCCTGGTGTCCCAATTCCTTCCACTTAGCTTTCCACACCTCTGCCACCTCATCTGCTGGCCTGCGGCTCAACGCGTCTGCTACCACGTTAGCCTTACCCGGGTGGTACTGGATGTCGAACTGGTAGTCCTTCACAAACTCAAGCCACCTACGCTACCGCATGTTCAACTCTTTCTACGTGAACAGATACTGTAGGGACTTGTGGTCCGTGAACAACTGAAACTTCTCCCCCAAAAGATAGTGCCTCCAAATCCGTAAGGCAAATACCACTGCCGCCAACTCCAAATCATGTGTGGGGTAATTCTTCTCATGAGGCTTAAGCTTACGGGAAGCATAAGCTATGGCCTGTCTCTCCTACTGCAAAAAACCTCCAAGCCCTTGCAAAGACGCATCGGTGTAAACCAAATACTCAACTCCCGGTCTCGGCAATGCTAACACAGGTGCTGAGGTCAATTTGTCCTTCAATTCATCGAATGCCAACTGACAGGCATCACTCCAGATATATGGCACACCTTTACGAGTAAGATGTGTCAAAGGACCCGCTATCTCCGAGAAACCCCGAATAAACCTCCTGTAGTATCCCGCTAAGCCCAAGAAACTACGAATCTCTGTTGGTGTCGTGGGCTGTCCCCACTCCCTCACCGCTGACACCTTCCCCGGATCGACAGATATTCCCTGGTCGGAAATAATGTGACCCAAGAACTGGACTTCCTTCAACCAAAACCCATACTTTTCATATTTTGCATACAGCTCGTTCTGACGAAGTGTCTGTAAAACCTGCCTCAAATGCTCGGCATGCTCCTCCTCTGTCTGAGAGTAGACCAGAATGTCATCAATGAAGACGATGACAAACTGATCGAGAAAATCTCTGAACACCCTGTTCATCAAGTCCATAAACACTGCTGGAGCGTTGGTCAAGCCGAAAGGCATAACCCGAAACTCGTAAGAACCATATCTCGACAAGAACGCAGTCTTCGAGACATCCTCCTCCCTAATACGCAACTGATGGTATCCCGATCTCAAATCAATCTTCGAGAAGAAAGAAGCTCCTCTCAACTGGTCGAATAAGTCATCGATTCGAGGCAACGGATACTTATTCCGTATCGTGACCTTATTCAACTCTCGGTAGTCCACACACAATCTCAGTGAACCATCCCTCTTCTTCACGAACAACACAGGGGCACCCCACGGTGAAGTACTCCTCCGAATAAACCCCTGACCCAACAACTGCTCAATCTGATCCCGTAGCTCTCGCATCTCAGTCGGAGACATACGGTACGGTGCACGTGCTATAGGTCTCGTACCCGGTAGCAAATCAATAACGAAATCTATCTCTCGACTGGGTGGTAAGCCTGGTATCTCCTGAAACACATCCGAATACTCCCTGACAACCGGGATCAAATCTAAAGGAATAACAACCTCCTTAGAGGTATCCTCCTCTATGTAATACAGATGAGCGGTCGACCCTCCCTCTGGGCGAGGCATCGCCACTATAAACATCTCTTGCCCCGGAATGGCAAAAACAATGCTCCCGCTGAAGCAATCAATCATGGCCCTATATGCTACGAGCCAATCCATACCGATGATCACATCGTGAACATGCATGTCTAACACAAACATATCTGTAGGTAATACCAAACCACCAACCTCTACCCCCACTCCCCGGCATATAAAGAAAATAAGTGACCCACTCCCTAATGGTGAGTCAACACACGTCACTGTGCTCTCTGCCGTAGCTAACAATCCTAAAGCTTTCGCGAAGTGTGTAGCAATAAAACAGTGTGTAGCACCCGTATCAAATAACACCCGACCCATAGTGCCATGGATAGGAAACGTACCCTCGATCGCGGGCGATGCCTGTGGAACTGCAGCCTGGTGAACGTTGTAGACACGTCCATACTGTAGCTGCCCCTGCTGAGGTGCTGGAATGATCTGTGGCGGTGCGGGAAGAGCGGCGGGAAATATAGGCCTCTGCGGCTCCTGGCGAGCACCCTGCTGCTGCTGCTGTGGGGCCCTGCCCCTATCAGGACAATCCTGTCGCTTGTGGCCAATCTTGCCACAGACGAAGCACTTCCCTGGGAAGTTCCCTCCCCTCTGTTCCTGCTGTCCCCGGCCCTGGTGGCCGTTACCATTCCTGCCTTGGCCCTGCTGGCCCTGATTCCCGTTCTGCCCCTGTTGGCCCTGATGGCCGTTTGGACCCTGATGGCCTTGACGGAAACCTCCCTGTCCCTGCCTGTAGTTCCCTGACCGGAACCTCTTATTATCCCCCTGCTGAGTACCCTGCTCAGTGTGTCTCTGCCCCTGACCAGATTGTGCCCCGCCGGCACCGTGTCCTCCAGTCCTGCCCTGATGGCTAGACTCCCCCGACCGCTTGCCCTCGGCCATATGAAAACGGTGGTCCTGGCAGTGCAATAGTGCAGCGTTAACCACATCAGAATACGTGGCCAATGATAGGTTCCCTAGCAGATGCTGATGGATCCTCCAATTCAACCCATCAGTGAACTTCTTTATCTTCTTCTTCTCTGTTGGAATCTCGTCTGGAACGATATTCAACAGGTTAGTGAACTCGGCCTCATACTCGGCCACTGTCTTGCTCTCCTGCCTCAGACTCATAAGCTTCCTCCTCATCTCTGTATGAACTGCTGATGGAAAGTACTTGCGGTCGAACCGCACCCAGAACTCCTGTATCGTGAGGGTATCCCTCTCCTCCGCGGTGGTAATGGACTCCCACCACTGCAGCGCAGATCCAACTAGCTTGAAAGTAGCTAGCACCTGTTTCTGAACATCAGTGCACTCATGCATCCTCAAGTGCCTCTGCATATCCTTCCTCCATTGGCTCGAGACTACCACATCTGAGCTACCTGCAAACTCTGGCGGATGCGCTTTCTGAAAAGCGTCACGTACACACTCCCAAGTAGACGGGAATGCATTAACCTGTACTGGCGCGGCAACCGGCGCCTGAGGTGGTGCCTGCTGAACAACGGCAATCGCGGCATTTACCGCTTGAGCTACTATAGCTGCAACCTCAGTGGCGTTCAACATGCCCTGAACTGGAGCGGGTTGGGGTTCGGGCATTGCATCCCTGGGAACTCGTCTTGCACGTCGTGGAGGCATCTGAAATAAGAACAAAGTTTATAAGTCTACAGTTATAAACTTTAAAATAGCTGAAGAACGAAGCGTACACAATAAGAGTACAACAGTCCTAAAATATAGGGCTCTATATCAAAGAAAACGTAGCGGAAACATAATAGCCGTACAGATCCTAAAGGACACTAGAACCTGATGCTCTGATACCACCTGTGACACCCCGACTAATTAAACACCGGTTAGCTACTCCTTTATAAAATTAATTCAAAATTCCAAGTTGGCTCAGTTAATAGCATCACTGTCGAAAACATTTTAAAGATTACTACCCACCTAGTATTTAAAGAGTAAGTGCCAATTTTATTAAATCTGATTAACATGCAACAAGAGTAATAAATAACTAACTAACACCATTCACCATACTGAAATAGAATGAATAACCATCACAAAATGTAAATAGAACCTGGAGGAAAAACTCCTCAATACAAAATCCCACAACTGATAAGTAAACTGAAATAATTAACTAAAACTGAATACTGAGCAATACATGCTAGATACTGAAAACTGAAATGTAAAAATGTCTAATAGAATTGGGCAACATGCCCTACAACTGATAGATGCTGAGACTGGAATCCAAATAAGAGAGGCGTCTAAAAGCAAGTCCCTGTAGCATCCACAAACAGCTACAGCTCATCACCTGCATGAGAATCCTATGCTTGGTGTCCCTCTGGCTGGGCACCTAAAAAAGTTTTTACAAGAAAAAGAGATTTGAAAAGCAAACGGGTCAGAGCCCGAATGTGTTATATTTTAAAAACCTGCAAGTGCTTTAAAAACATTTAAAACATTAAATGCAAAGTACATGTTAGGACGTGCACTCACATTAAATTCTCACCTCTCGACTAACTGTGCACTCCTAACGTAATTACCCATCTATAACGACCCATACTACTAGCTAACTGACGACATAACTAGCTAGACTGCCAAAGGTTTTACCCATATTACTAGGTTCCATTTGTTATAACAACGCTCGTAATTAAATAGAGGTTTAACGTAAACTCAGTTACTAAATATGCCATTGATATAACTATCAGTTAACTCATTATCAGTCTCGGAACATTACCGTAATTATATTCACAACATTAACATGAAGGTTCCCATTAAATTAAGCGTATATTACTCACATCATAAATATACGACACAAGCACCCCGAGAACTAAGCTGCGGTGCACACATACTCTGCTATCCATCCCGGTACATCACGTACATAAGGATCACATATCCCGAATCTCTCAGGAATAGTTTACCGATAACAACATCACAATTAATGGAGGCGAACACAGTCACCATCACATGGGTCACGCACATACCTACGCTCCCATGATCAGCGGACTTATTAATATCACAATAAGTCTTTCAATGATCTATGTTCATCAAGGTACCAGTCTATATCCCCCCCGTAGGCACACAAGGATTAGAGGGTCCTAAGCGAACGTAACCTCCCCCGTGATAGCAAGTATGGTAGGTATGTTATACACATAAACCATATACTAAGCATTCACACATCTTAGATATCACCATTTTAATAAGGTATTTTCTACATCATTATACCGTTATACCAAACTTATATATTTCAAGTCTCCCGTTGATATAAGGTTAAATTGCCGACACGTCTCACGCCGTAATCCCTTATCCTTAAAATCTATCTTAAATAGACTATTAAGTTCCGATTATTCCCAAATATAACATCTTTATTCTTAAGGCCTTTACTTCTGCTCTAAACCTTATTTCATCAAATTACACAACTTTACACTATTAACCCAAACGTTACCTCACTAACGAATTTCAATAATCTAGAATAATTCCTCGAATTGTATTCTAATTAAAGTCCACTATAATAATCACACCTACTGGTCTTCCTCAAGGGTGAGGGTATTCATAAGGGCTACAAACGTATTCTCCGAGGGTTTCCACCATTAAAATCAAATTAAGGAATATTTCACTCATTCTGGGAAGTTCGATCGATCGACCTATGAATGTCGCTCGATCGATCTAGTCGGTCGATCGACTGATGAATGTCGATCGATCGATCGAACAGGTATGGCTACGGACTGCTTCGTTTTGCAGATTTTAATTCATCCCAAAACCAATTTCTAACGTATGATTCTCAGATATAACGTCATAGTAATGCCATATAACAATCCTACAGTATTACTAACGTTCATAAATCAATAATTCAACATCTAAAGGCTACATATGGATCAATCTTCATAAAAACCTACTTTTTCCAGATTTTCTCAAGAACATGAACCCTAACATAATATCATCATCAAATCCCAGAATTTAATTCGTTTTTCTTTCACCCAATCATGTATTCACATCAGATTAATCGTCACCAACTAGTCTACATGCAATTTATCCTCAAAATTCAGACCTAAGTTCAATTAAACATGGGTTTTCATTCATCTTCCAATAACAATTATAAATCTTCAATTTGCTAACATGGAAAGAACATTTGCTGAAGTTAAACATAATTAAACCACTTGCCTTGGTTTGATTTCGAATTTGGTGTTGATTTGGTGAAGGATCTCTGCAGAATTCCTCTATCTCTCTCCTTCTCCAAGCTCTCCTTCAATGGTGGCTCAAGGTGGCTAGGGTTTGGTTTGAAGGAAACTTATGAAAACCTAATATAATAAACCTCCGTAGCTTGTTGGGATAATAAGGGTTGGTTGGGTCAATCCTTATCAGATTATAACTCTCCATTTTCGTCACTTTTAATTACCCAAAAATACCAAATTACTAAAATACCCTTTATGGTGCCGGGATGGCCTAAAAATGCCCCGGAACCCAAACTATACCCCCGGCTAGTGTTTTCTGACTATCTCGACCCTTCCGGACGCGTTGGCGCACTCAAAATGACCATACGGATTATAGATTTTTAATTCACTTTTAATATCAAAATATCATACCGTGACGCGGCGGTCCCACGCGTCTCAACAAAATTTCTAAAATGCCGTATATAAATCCCACGACAAATTTTATAATACCAAGTTCATATATAATCATATATGCACATAATCAAATACCAATTCGCATCACATTAGTATTATTAACCCGGATTAATTTCCAATTAATACGCAATTTAATTAATTAATCCCAAAATAAATATAGTCAAAAATACGGGGTATTACATATGGTTGGGTTGAAGATTTGTGGTTAAATGTAATTATATTGGGGGTTTTTGAGAAGTTGGAGTGTGTAAAAAATGGAGTTTGGCCGTGGTACCTGGTAGGGCCGGTCAACCGGGTATAGAGGGTCGGTCGACCGCGCCTCGAGAATTGGGCACATTGTATTCGAATATAAGCAAAATTAAGAAACGTGGTGGACCGTGGTTTGGGCACTGGTCGACCGGTCCCCTGTTTTGGGTTCAAGTTTGAGAATTTAAGTTATCCCCTTTTTCTTTGGGTTTGTATGTATGGACTTCCATAATCAGAGTATCATAAAGGATTAAGTGATTATATAAGGGGATTATAGACTTTAGAATCATAAGACGATATATGGGGCTAATTGATAAATAAATGTGATGGTGGCATATCTCTCTTATATGGGAAATAAGAGAAATAGTGATAAATGACTAAATGAAAATGTCGGGGAGTTTTAGTGATTGATTTTGAGAAGTCAGAATCTAAAAGTGTATATCAATTTGGTGGAAAATCCTATAAGTATCGAGGTTAGTATTTGAGGAATACCGATTGGAGATTTTGGTATTTTACTAAGTGGGGAAGCCCACTTTGATTTGGGATTTTATTTTGTGATAATAACAATTTCACGATCTGAGAATGAGAATAACTTAGAGATACCGGATCTTAGGCTCCAATCCCAAATGGGATAACTTTAAAGGTTCATAAAATAAATTGAACCATATTATGGATGGAGAACCGCGTATGCAAATTGAGGTTTATTAGGATCAAGAATATCCTTAACTTGAATTGAATTTTGAGACAATTCAGTATTAGAAGAGACATGTGATATTCAAGTGAGTATAGTATAGCATATACTAAGTGGGGTTATTGTGCGAGAATTGACGGTTAGTGTATCAAAAGAGAGAGATATACTAAATAATGATATTAATCTATTTCGCCTAAGGGCGTATAATGAATATGGAAATGATGTGCATGTATACCTTATATAATGGTATATCTTTATTATGTGGGATGTACATATACCTTATATGATGGTGTATATACATGTTAATCATACCCCCTCCTTGCTATCATTGGGAAGTTTCGTGCGTAGAGGGTGAGCATTCTGACTAGAAATGAAGGATGTGGATATTCCCCAGGTCATAGTCCTCCATGGTGGTCAGCAAATGACATATATATATATACATTATTTATTTGGGGGGTGAGAGGTCGTGGGTATGTGTCGCTCTCACTTGCCGGTTAGGAGCTATGAACGCTTCTCGGGACGTTGTGTGCGTGAGTAGATCACGAGGTGGGTGTCGTTGAACCCCACCAGGTGGCTCCATTTTGCTACGTATATGGGCTGCTGGAAGATGATAGCATGTGAGCCTGCGTCCTTTGATTTATAGCTCGGTTGGATGGTTATTATTGCTTGTGTTTGTATTTGGGTATCCAGGGCATAATGGACCTCAACGACCTACATTGCCAGGATTATTGTATCGGGGGGGGGGGGGGGTTCCTTGTTTGGATTTCGCTTCGGCGAGATGTCCCACACACGAACCACAGTGTAATGTTGGAACTTGGGGATAAGTTTATTCCTTAATGCTCATAATTATCTAAATATATATATCACGTATCCCAAGGATCGACAGTGTCGGGAGTAGTGTAACGGGGGGGTTCCTTGTTTGGATTTCGCTTCGGCGAGACGTCCCACGCATGAAACGCCATGTACAGTTGAGAATTGGAAATATTAATTAATTAAATTGGATAATAATCATTTGGGTTACATGCATCTTGCATTGAGGGCATAATGAGCCCCGAGGATCGATACGGTCAGGAGTAGTGTAAAGGGGGGTTCCTTATTTGGATTTCGCTTCGACGAGACGTCCCACGCACGAAACGCAGCGCCGTGTTGAGAATCGGGAGGAGTTTAGTCCTTAACTCTTGATGTTAATAACTCATATATAATAATTATATATATGGTTTCATGCCTTATTTGGGTATCACTAGAATATAAAATTCTAGCAAATGAGATTGTTGATGTATTCTGATGATGTGGGCATGATTGGATCATGTAACTTTATATGTTCAACCAATGAACATTATAAAGATAACTATAACTATTACATTAAAGTTAATGTAGATGACTTATAAATTATGGAAACAAATGTATTGGGAGATAGGTTAGATGATTTCGCTTAAATACTTCTTTTGGGTTTAAGTTAGGATCCTCTTACCTAAATAGAATCGAACATCCATTTGGAGATCACCTGCATACGTTTAGTGCGCGAATTAGATGAGAGGTGAGTTGAATTGAATTATTATGAAGAGTTCGATTCCAACTAAATCATGTAATAATGCATTTTAATACACTTGCTATAAAACGTTTTTCAAACTAGGGCTCTGACCCGTTTATATTTTCCTTCTCCTTGTATATATTGTATTACTTCAGGTGTTCCTTCGCAAGGACGCCTTTGATGTTATCCATCCAGGGTATTTGTGGAGTTGTGGCAGTAGCGGACTGTTGCGGAACTTTGCTTTAGTCGATTCCTATCTTTGTACATCTAGATTAGGATTCAGTTTGTATATTGAGTTAGTATTCAAGTGTTGTAAATTAACACTTCCATATTTCATTTCTCAAATTATTGTATTATCTGTTACCCGACAGCATATTCAGGTATTTCATTGTTAAGACTTTGTTGTACATTGTATTGTACTTTTGTATATATCTTTAGAGTTTTCACATTTCACTCATCATAGTTAGATGTATATTGTTGGTTGTGATTGCACTATTGGTTTTGTTGTTGTTGTTAAATAAAATGTTTAAAATTTTTGAAAATTCACTTTTAATGATTATGGGTAGTTAGCCTTATATTATAGTGTTGTATATTGATGTTGAGACTGTACCATCTGAGATACCTTATTTATGTAGTATAGGGCTGGCCACCCGTTATTATTTAGAGCGGGTTGTCACAGATGGTATCAGAGCATCAGGTTCTAGTGTCTTTAGGATCTGTGTGCGTTACTACGATCTTCCATAAGCATTCTTGGTGTAGAGCCTTAATATTAGGACGATTACATTCGTACGTCTATATCTTTCTGTGATTCGAAATATTTGAAAGGCGTTCTGTTACAATTGTTCTTGTTTCAGATGCCACCGAAGGGAGGTCGTTCAGCTTGGGCAAATGAAGGGCAACCCCAAATGCCTCAAAGGAACATGACTACGGATGATGTTGCCAATATTATGGCACAAGTGGTCACTGCTGCCGTTTCTACGATGGATCAACAATCTGCCGCTCGAGCAGCCCCACCCCATTTAGGATTGTCTTTATGGGAGAGAGTGAAGAAAGATTTTAGTAAGGGGCATCCTCCCGAGTTTGCAGGGGGATTAGATGCAATGGCTGCAAGTCAATGGAAAAATAGTATATAGAGGCATCTTCGTATGGTTGAGTGTAGTGAGGTGCAGAAACAATTTTTAGCCACCTTTAGGTTATCGGGTGCAGCTCTTCAATGGTGGGAGTCTGTCACCACATCTGAACAGAGAGATACCTTGCCTATAAAAGAATTTTGGGAACTTTTCGATCGAAGGTATTTTCCTTCCCCTAATCGAGATATAAAGATTTTTCAAGGAAATAGAACGGTGGCGGAATATGAGGAAGACTTCTCTAGATGGGCGAAATTAGTACCTAATGAGGTAAATACGGAAGAGGAACGTATATCAAAGTTTGTTCGAGGTTTAGATTGGAAAATCCGACAACATTTGTTAGGGAGTCCTAGGTTAATGAGTTTCAATGAGGTAGTGAATGCGGCACTACTAAAGTGTCATGAATATCGCCTTCGTTCGCAAGAGGGTAAGAACTTTGGAGATTCGAGTTCGTTAAGTAAGTTTGGCAAAGAGAGTGTCAGTAATGCGAGTGGGTAGAAAGGATTTGTGGGTAAGTGTTTCTTTTGTAAAGAAATAGGTCATAAAAAGAGATATTGTCCTCAAAGAGGTAAAGGACCACAGTTTGATGAAATATTGGAAGTGCAACCCCTACAGCAGATTCGAGGTCATTTTAGACCGGGAGATTTTGTTTGGGAGTCCATTGATGAGGATGGGCAATCGGACTAGAGATGGGTAATGTAAGTTAATTTTCCTTTAAAAATAGGCTAATTACTAAAATGAGTTTTGGGGATATTGTATGTAAGATAATTGTGAAAGGGTAGAAATATAGCCCTATTATGTATGTAATGACCCTAAAGGGAAATTTTGAGCAAGATAGGCTCTTATTCTATTATTTTGTAAAAAGGATAGATAATTTTGCAAGGTGCTCAAAAAGAGCTTTAAACCTTATTGGTAAATGTAAGTGTGATTATGGTGATAAGTACTAATGATAAGCTACTTCTCTTTATATAGTCATGATAGACTATTATAATTGTTGTATTTCAGATATGGATTTGCCTTATAAATGGCAATATATTGAAATGATGTAAGATGTTTTTATGTTTGGAAGTTGAGATTGTGGTTTGATGGGATGCAGGTAAAATTTTAGCTCATAAGTATGATAATATTTGTGAGCTACATGTTATATAGATGATGATCCAAAAAGACCTTGTGTTGGAAATAAGGCATTTTATAGTATATATATATATATATATATATAAATATAAACCGTTTTCAAAGTAAACTATTTTTAAATAAAACCTTTGTCGGCCTTCGGGCCCTTTCAAAATGATTTTCATAAAATTAAACTTTTCGAACTCTAGTCCGGATTTAACAAACTCTCAATCCTTGACGTCGCCTCATAGTAGTGTATTGGGAGGGTTCCTTGTTTGGTTTTCGCTTTTGCGAGACGTCTTCCACACGAAATTGGCGATTGCCAGGAATTGAAAGGAGTTATTTCTTTGGACCATTCAAAATTTTTACTCTATTAAAATTTTAATATTACTTATATTGTTGGAATTGTGGTATTTTGGGGGGCAAATAAAGCCTCATTATGATTGTTGTGAGCATAAAGCTCAAATATAAAGGGTGTATGGGCACCCTAGTTGTGGAAATTGGTTTTATTTAACTCATAATTAATTTAAAATAAAAATAAATTTCAAATGAACTCGTCGTGGGAAGTTAGAAGTTTGGAGATAGGATTAGCAAGACTAGGTATAGTAGGACTAGTTGAGCTTTGGAGAATTAGGCTTAGCTAAATTTCGCGGACGAAATTTTTGTAAGTGCGGAAGTTTGTAACAACCCGAGACCTTAAAGATGGTAATTTATTTATTTTGGGAGAAATAAATAATATTTTATTGGAGAACAATTAAATTGGCAATTGAGGTCAAAATTTGGAGTCGTTAGAAAGTGTGTCAAATGGCAATTCTGAGGGTTCCATTATTTTCGGAAGGGTCGAGAAAGTCGAAATGACTATACTTGGGGTCTCTTTAGGTTCCAAAATAGTTTAAGTCAGTTTGACTCGAATTAATGTTACTCAGTCATTTAAAGTGTGTACTATCATTTAAAGTGTGTGTCTTGTGGGATAAGGCTTAAAAGCCACGTGAGAAGTCATTCTCAGTTAAGAGAAAGAGGAAAACCCTAGGAAGAAAGATAGAAAGAGAGAGAAAAGGAGAAAGGAAGAAGAAAAAGAGGAGAAAAGTGGAGATTTCCGGCCAATGCTCGATCTCAGGGCGGATTCAGACCCTACGAACCCGAGGCAAGTTATTAAACTTGCTAAAAAATTGTTGTGTACCAATTATTGCATGATTTGTGGATTGAATTTTGGGTTTTAGGTTTAAATTACTAAAACCTAACTTTTGGGAAAAACCTTAGATTTGTAGTGTATAAAATAGATTTAATGTTAGAAATTAGTTTATAAGTATTCTAGAATGAATATTAATGTTATGTATAAGGTTGGGTTGAAGATTTGTGGTTAAATGTAATTATATTGGGGGTTTTTGAGAAGTTGGAGTGTGTAAAAAATGGAGTTTGGCTGTGGTACCTAGTAGGGTCGGTCGACCGGGTACAGACAGCCGATCGACCGTGCCTCCAGAATTGGGCACACTGTCTTTGATTATAGGCAAAATTAAGAAACGCAGTCGACCGCGATTTAGGTACCGGTCGATTGGTCCCCTGTTTTGGGTTCAAGTTTGAGAATTTAAGTTATCCCCTTTTTCTTTGGGTTTGTATGTATGGACTTCCATAATCAGAGTATCACAAAGGATTAAGTTATTATATAAGGGGATTACATACTTTATAATCATAAGACGATATATGGGGCTAATTGATAAATAAATGTGATGGTTGCATATCTCTCTTATATGGGAAATAGTGATAAATGACTAAATGAAAATGTCGGGGAGTTTTAGTGATTGATTTTGAGAAGTGAGAATATAAAAGAGTATATCAATTTGGTGGAAAATCCTCTAAGTATCGAGGTTAGTATTTGAGGAATACCAATTGGAGATTTTGGTATTTTACTAAGTGGGGAAGCCCGCTTTTATTTGGGATTTGATTTGGTGATAATAACAATTTCACGATCTGAGAATGAGAATTACTTAGAGATACCGGATCTTAGGCTCCAATCCCAAATGGGATAACTTTAAAGGTTCATAAAATAAATTGAACCATATTATGGATGGAGAACCGCGTATGCAAATTGAGGTTTATTAGGATCAAGAATATCCTTAACTTGAATTGAATTTTGAGACAATACACTATTAGAAGAGAAATGTGAGCTTCAAGTGAGTATTAGTATAGCATATACTAAGTGGGGTTATTGTGCGAGAATTGACGGTTAGTGTATCAAAAGGGAGAGATATACTAAATAATGATATTAATCTATTTCGCCTAAGGGCGTATAATGAATATGGAAATGATGTGCAGGTATACCTTATATAATGGTATATCTTTATTATGTGGGATGTACATATACCTTATATGATGGTGTATATACATGTTAAGCATACCCCCTCCTTTCTATCATTGGGAAGTTTCGTGCGTAGAGGGTGAGCATTCTGACTAGAAAAGCAGGATGTGGATATTCCCCAGGTCATAGTCGTCCATAGTGGTCAGCAAATGACATATATATATATATATATATATATATATATATATACATTATTTATTTTGGGGGTGAGAGGTCGTGGGTATGTGTCGCTCTCACTTGCCGGTTAGGAGCTATGACCGCTTCCCGGGACGTTGTGTGCGTGAGTAGATCACAAGGTGGGTGTCGTTGAACCCCACCAGGTGGCCCCAGTTTGCTACGTATATGGGTTGCTGGAAGATGATAGCATGTGAGCCTGCGTCCTTCGAGTTATATCTCAGTTGGATGGTTATTATTGCTTATGTTTGTATTTGGGTATCTAGGGCATAATGGACCTCAACGACCTACATTGCAAGGATTAGTGTATCGGGGGGGTTCCTTGTTTGGATTTCACTTCGGCAAGACGTACCACGCACGAATCGCAGTGTAATGTTGGAACTTGGGGATAAGTTTAGTCCTTAATTCTCATAATTATCTAAATATATATATCACCTATCCCAAGGATCGACAGTGCCAGGAGTAGTGTAACGGGGGGTTCCTTGTTTGGATTTCGCTTCGGCGAGACGTCCCACGCATGAAACGTCGTGTACTGTTGAGAATTAGGAATATTAATTAATTAAAATTGGATAATAATCATTTGGTTTACATGCATCTTGCATTGAGGGCATAATGAGCCCCGAGGATCCATACGATCAGTTGTATTGTAAAGGGGGGGTTCCTTATTTGGATTTCTCTTCGGCGAGACGTCCCACGCAAGAAACGCAGCGTCGTGTTGAGAATAGGTAGGAGTTTAGTCCTTAACTCTTGATGCTAATAACTCATATATAATAATTATATATATGGTTTCATGCCTTATATGGGCATCACTAGAATATAAAATTCTAGCAAATGAGATTGTTGGTGTATTGTGATGATGTGGGCATGATTGGATCATGTAACTTTATATGTTCAACAAATGAACATTATAAAGATAACTATAACTATTACATTAAAGTTAGTGTACATGACTTATAAATTATGGAAGCAAATGTATTGGGAGATAGGTTAGATGATTTCGCTTAAATACTTCTTTTGGGTTTAAGTTAGGATCCTCTTACCTATATAGAATCGGACATCCATTTGGAGATCACATGCATACGTTTAGTGTGCGCTTTAGATGAGAGGTGAGTTGAATTGAATTATTATGGAGAGTTCGATTCCAACTAAATCATGTAATAATGCATTTATAATTATTATGCATATTAATACACTTGCTATAAAACGTTTTTCAAACTCGGGCTCTGACCCGTTTATATTTTCCTTCTCCTTGTATATATTGTATTACTTCAGGTGTTCCTTTGCAAAGATGCCTTTGATGTTATCCATCCAGGGTATTTGTGGAGCTGTGGCAGTAGCGGACTGTTGCGGCACTTTGCTTTAGTCGATTCCTATCTTTGTACATCTAGATTAGGATTCAGTTTGCATATTGAGTTAGTATTCAAGTGTTGTAGATTAACACTTCCATATTTCATTTCTCAAATTATTGTATTGTTTGTTACCTGATAGCATATTCGGGTATTTCATTGTTAAGACTTTGTTGTACATTGTATTGTACTTTTGTATATATCTTTAGAGTTTGCACATTTCACTCATCATAGTTAGATGTATATTGTTCGTTGTGATTGCATTATTGGTTTTGTTCTTGTTGTTAAATAAAAAGTTTAAAATTTTTGACAATTGGCTTTTAATGATTATGGGTAGTTAGCCTTATATTATAGTGTTGTATATTGAAGTTGAGACTGTACCATCTGAGATACCTGATTTATGTAGTATAGGGTTGGCCACCCGTTATTATTTAGAGCGGGTTGTCACATTTAAATGGGTGTTAGGTTTTAAAACTGCATTTTTTTTCCAGAAATGTATTCTATTAAAACATTATATATAAAGTTTCTGGGCTAAAAATGAAATTTTTAGAACTTTCTGTAAGTTTGTTCGAAGTGTCGTTCGAATGAGATTGTCGTTAGAACCACAAGTCATTCGAACGAGATTGCCAACGACTTCCCATATTGGACACTGGAGCTTCGTTCGAAATGTCGTTCGAATGAGATGGTCGTTCTAACGAGATTACTAATGAGCTTCTAACGAGCTCACACTAGAACTTCGTTAGAAGACCCGTTTGAATGAGATGTCGTTCGAACGAGATGTCGTTCAAACGAGATTCCAGGCGGGAACAATTTTTGGCAGTTTTGAGTAGTTTTTACCCACTTTCTGCACTTCTTTCCCCACTATCTTTTCACAGCATATCTATGTGCAGGAATCATTTTTGAAAGGCAATATTTTTCATACCATACGAAGTCCTAGAGAGTGTTTTGAGAGAAAAATCAAAAAGAGAAAAAGATTATGTTTGGAGTGAGAATTTTCAAAGACAAATTCATTTACCACTCTAGTTCTACACCCATAGTTTGTTTATCCAAGTTCATATATATACATCTTGCTTCGAGCTTTGGCACCGGTTTTCCATCTCTACCGTTTGAAGAGAAGTTTGGGTTTTCTTCAAAAGCCCACAAAGAAGAAGAGGTTTTCATGATTTACCCACTTGGAGAAAGGCTCTTAGTTCGGGTGACGGTGACCACATAAAGTTCGATCGGTGGATTCCAAAACCGCGGTGGAGCTCCGAGGTTATTCGCTAGGTGGAGGTGTTTACAAGAAGGAGCATCGGGGCTTGAGAGGGATCGTGTGTTGTAAGTCTTTTGTCTTGTAATTGTCAATTCCATACTTATTGGATTTGAGGCTAGGGTTGTCCGACGTTTTTTCCCGTTGTGGTTTTTTTCCCCGTACATGGCGGCATAGTGGATTAATTGTTTATTTTATCTTTTGCCATATCACCTAGAACGCATGCTTAGGTAAGAAGATAAAATTGGTTTAATTTAATCACTACTTTTTTAATTTGGTGCTAATTAAATATTGGGTAATGTTTCGTTAATTTAATTCAAGTCATTTAAATTAATTTGATAAAATTTAGTTTGGCCTAATTTGGTAAAATTGCAAAATATGACTTAGTAAAATTCTCTAGGACTTGGTTTGAATTAATTGTGTTTAAGTGAAATTAACATAAGTTTGTGTGTTAATTATTTTCACTTGGTTTAATTTTAATTTGTTAAGAAATTAAAATTTATTTGAAGTTGAACCGACACATCGCTTCTGCATCTAAAAAGGAAATTATGATTTAAGAATTTTAAAATTGGGGACTATCCCTCTTTCACCTATTGAAGGACATTGCCAAGTGGATATGGGGAGAAGAGAAGAAGAAGGCATTTGACAAGGTTAAGGAAATTTTTTCCTCTCTGTCCACAATGATCCCACCAAAAGTCGGAGCACCACTACTGCTCTACTTCACCTTAATAGAGAGATCCATAGGGGAACTCTTAGCACAAGAGAATGAAGGAGTAGAAAAGTGATTTTACTACTTGTCAAAAGTAGTCTCTGTAATAGAATCTAGATACACTAGCGTGGAGAGGAACTTTCTGGCCTTGTTTTTTGTGGCTCAGAAGTTTAGACATTATTTTCTAGCCTTCAGAGTTCACATAGTCACCAACTATGACCCTATAAAGTACTTGCTAGCAAGAACCGTACTTGTAGGACGAGCAGCGAGATGGTTTTTGATATGTCATAGTATGACATAAAGTGTGTAGTGCCTAAAGCAATCAAGAGTCAAGCAGTGACAGACCTGTTGGCCCACTTCTTAAGTAGAAATTTTAAGCCCCCCAATTAGGAACTGCCTGGGGAGAAATTTTGAGCATGCGTGGTAGAGGAAATAGAGAAGTGGGAAATGGAGTTCAATGGCTCTAGCACTCAAGGAATTGGAGATGCGGGAATTATACTCTCGAGCAGCAAGGACACAATCACCCTCTCTTTCAAGTTAGACTTCAAATGCTCAAACAATGAGGCTGAGTATGAAGCTCTCATTCTGAGCATGCTAGAAGCACTCCGGAGGGGTGTCAATGTACTATGCATCCAGGGGGACTCTAACCTGGTAGCAAACCAGGTTAATGGGGAGTTTTCCCACAAGAATGATAACTTGGCACCCTATAGGTATATCATCCAAATGCTGTTAGGATAATTCCTGGCAGTGACTATTGAGAGACATTTAGGAATAATGAACAGGAACCCCGACACGCTTGTTATGATAGTACATCATTTGGATATGGATGAGGCAGAAGAGATGATTATGGTGCATCGGAGGACAGTACCTACTACGGTGAAGTCTTTGTTACCAAATAATGAGCGAGAAGATTGGAGACACCTAGTGGTAAAGCAGTTAGAGACAAGAGAAGGTACCATAAAGATGTTGGAGATATCTACCTACCACCTGTTACAAGCAATATTTTACTTTAAGAGTCCTGGAGGATTCCTAGCGAGGTGTGTTGGGGAGTAAAAGAGAGGTTGGCATAAATGCACGAAAAACATTATGGGGACACTGACATCCCATTTTACTACAGGTTGCAGCGAGGGGGATACTATTATCCTACCATGAGCATAGAGGCTACTCGCCTACAACAAGGATTTTTAAAGTGACAAACTCACTTCGATCATCCATCATAATCCAATTTTGTAGAATCCTTTGAAAATTGGACACAATCGTATATTGCATATCTTAAAGATGGTGAGCTACCCACAGAGAGAGCAGATGAAATCTATCTAAGGAAGAGGGTATCCCATTTTTACTTAATGGAAGGAAGATCTACATGAAAGGTTATAATGAGAAGTTACTAAGATGCATAGATAAAGAATACATAAAGAAGGTGCTGAAGGAAGCCCATGAGCCCTCCCAAATGGGGGGTGCCAAACTATATGATCAACTGGTGATGTTGGGGTATTATTCTCAAGCCATGGAAGCTAATTCCATTGGTTACATAAAGAAGTGAAGAGCTTTCCAAGTACATGGCAACATGGTGCATGCCCCTTCTATCAACTTGCAAATCCTAGCAGCTCATATCCCTTCCATACATGGACATTTGACCTAGTAAGAAAGATTAACCCAACCTCTCATGGTAAAGAGTTCATCATCGTAGCTATAAAGTTATACACCAAGTGGGCGGAGGCCATTCCCCTGAGAAGGGTGACTGCCCAAGTGGTAACACAATTTATCAAGGAATACATTATATGCAGATTCGGTATACTCAAAGTGATAACAGATAATGGGAAACAATTTGCATGCAAAGAGATGGCCCTCCTCACTGATAATTATAAAATCGTGCATAACAGCTAAACCATCTCTTATCCAAAGGAAAATGTCCAAGCAGAGGCCACCAATAAGATCTTGATCAATATTCTGAAAAAGATGCTGGAAGACATGTCTGAGGAATAGGATGAGAAGTTACCCATGGTGCTATGAGCATACTGTAGTTAAAAGAGAAAACCACTTGGGTTTACTCCATTCTCACTGGTGTATGGAACTAATTTTTTCCTACCAGTGGAATTGAAAGTACCATCAACTAGGGTTTCTCTATGCAATGGATTCATCCCTGACCCATGACATGTGCAGCTAGAGGCGTTGGATGAATATAGAGATAAAGATAGGGAAAACTTCAAAGTTTACACCCAGCCGCTGTCAAGAGCTTATGAAAACATAGTCAAGCCCAAAGAATTTGAAGTGGAAGACTTGGTCCTCAGAGCATCTACTCATCACCTTCGCAGCATGTTAGCATCGAAATTCAAATCCAACTGGAAAGGTCCCTTTGTGGTGAGAGGACTGGGGAAGTCAGGATATTGCTAGATTTCGGAGTCGGAGAGTAACAATCTCCAATCCATTAATTCAAAATGGCTAAAGACGTACTATGCCTAGTTTTGTATAAATTTTTCATTTGTGTAGAAGAACCTGAGTGGTTTGCTCTCATAGTAGAAAAGATTCTTTTTTTTTTGCGTAAAATGATAGAGCAATATCATATTGTAAACGTACAATATAGTAAAGAAATGAAATGGAAACACTTTTGATCATTGTTGATGATTGCATTGATTAGCCATCTATATGGCATAGACCTAATAGAATATAATTTTTTCAGTCTGTACTAGGATAGAGAGGGTGAAAAAAAAGAGGAACTTTGCTCATTACACTTGGCGGATAAGTCCATCCTAAAAGAAACTATACTGAGCAAAGTCCTCCGAGACATAACAGACAGATTTATCGTTACCTTACCAGTAGAAGAACAACCTCCAAGTAATAAAAAAATTTGGAAACTAAATCTTAACTTATGTTCTCACAGAAATTCTTTAACTGACCAGATTAATAGAAATGTGAAGAAGGGGGGCAAATTCCCCCTCTCTAATATTTTGAGAAGATGAAAGCTCTTAAAGAAAATGTAGAGCAAGGACCACAAAGACTACGGGCTAGAAAATTGTATTTTTATTAAATAGAACCTAAGGGGAGGATATGGGGTCAACCCCCCACCCCCCCCCTTTAAGCTATTCCTTATTAACACAAGTAATAATTTGCAGGAGCACCCCCGCAGACAAGAGGGGTGATCCAAAATAGTAACATGCAAACACCTCACTATCATAAGAGGTGCGTCTAAAAGAACAATGCATATATATACATAACTTGCACATATTAATGAAAGTACCCCGCAGTATATGGGGCCACCTAAGTTGACCAAATGATCACAAAAATTTGAGCATGTCTTACTAAACAAACTCCAAAAGTATATATTGGAAGCAAGGGAAAAGGGAAATGCAGGAGAAACAAAACAGCATTTCTTTTCCTCATTTACAAATCATCAAGTGTTGTACACACATAATCCAAAGTACCACAAAGCAAGAACTAGCCTATCCACTAGAAATAATAAAAAATAGGTCGCCATGGGTAAGGGCGCCGACATATGATGGCCCAGCCTCCTGTAAGAACTCCTTCTCCAGCCCAGCTAGCTTGGCCTCATCTTCCTGATCACCGAACTTAAGCCTATCAAGTAGGGAATAAAGTGACTTAATATGAGACTGAAGTGATGCAATCTGACCCTAAATTCTCTCAGCCTCAGCCTGCCGCTGATCGACCCTACACTGTCTGGTGGAGTGAAATCTCACCATCTTCCAGAAGGGAACGCATAGAAAATGATGAACTCCAACATCAAGCCAATATAGATGAAAATGATAGAACTGTTACAAGTCATGGAGAGCATCGAAAAACAACAAGGTAGGGGCGCTAGTCATCTCAGTCGGAGAAGTAGCTAAGAACTCATGAATATGGCTAGCAAGAGCCTTCAAGTTGAACACAATGAGTCTATCAATATGAAGTACACTCTGAGGAGTGAATGTCTCGGGATGATGCTCTAATATTAAATCTAAGACTTGGCGCTCATGTGTCCTGAAGCCTCCCAGTCACTCCTCATGCCACAGTCTACTCATAAACTTTGCATGGGCCTCTACTTTAGCATCTCCGTGAGAATAGTGTGAGAGGAGCAAAGAGGACTCCCCACCGAAATCAGCATCACTGACCGTAGGAGTGGCCTCAAAATTATGATCTCCCTCATTAGCTACCTTATTGGGTCCTCCAGTAGGATCCTGAAAATAAGTGCTGATGATAAGTTAAAAGAGAAAGGGGATAATGAGAGTTGTATCCAAACTTTGAAAAGGGTTACCATAGAAACTACCCCAAAGCTCAAAGGGGTCAGTGTGATGCTGCCAATCGGAACGAAGCTAGCCGAAGGGGAGATGCCAGGCTAATCATGAGAAATATCAATATGACCCCCATTAGTTAGTAAGAGGAACTATAAACTTATGAATGACAATTAAGCAATTAGGAAGGATATAACATAACACTATCTGACCGCTCCACAATCATCAGAGAAGTCACCTCACTCACCTGGAAATGATGAAACGAAGATGCAATTGAGCGCACTTGCACAGTATAAGTAATAGGAAAAGGGGAAACCAAAAAAAGAGATAAGGTATGCCAATATAATACATTTTTGCAACCATGTCTCTAGCATGCTCCACAGTCACCGGAGCAATGGTCTCACTCACCTGGAAACAATGAACTAAGGGTGAGAATGAGAACACTTGCACAGTAAAAATAAGAAGAAAAAGGATAAACAAAAAAAGAGAAGGTATGCCAGTATAATACCTCTCTCGTAGCCATCTCTCTAGCATGATCCACAGTCACCGGAGCAGTGGCCTCACTCATCTGGAAATAATGAAACAAGGGTCAGGGAGAGAGAACAAGCATAGTAAAAGCAAGAAGAAAAAGGATAAATGAAAGGAGAGAAGGTATGCCAGTATAATACCTCTCTCAAAGCTACCTCTCCAGCGTTCTTCACAGTTACCGAAGCAGC
The DNA here is from genome assembly GCA_949130495.1 of Sambucus nigra. Classification (NCBI taxonomy): domain Eukaryota; kingdom Viridiplantae; phylum Streptophyta; class Magnoliopsida; order Dipsacales; family Adoxaceae; genus Sambucus; species Sambucus nigra. The sequence goes on from OX422222.1 coordinate 365,100,229, forward strand.
TGCCTCACTAACTTGGAAACAATGAAATAAGGGTGGAGGTAAGCCTACTTGCACAGTAAAAGTAAGAAGAAAAATGGGAAGTAAACCAAATAGGGAAAGGTATGACAACATAATACCTCTCCCGAAGCCATTCCCCTGATATGTTTCACAGTCACTGGAATGATTGAACCACTAACCTAAGAATAGAGAAACAAGAAAGTGTTAGTAAGCATTGGGAAAATGCTAAATAAAAAGATTGAGAATATAAGCAAACCAGTATTTATGTGGGTAGCTTCATCTGAAACCTAAGTCGAAAGCCCGACAGCTATGGGAGCATAACTAGTAACATGTCAAGCACATAGGGGGGCCTCAGCTATGCTAACCTGATCGCAAAAATTGAAAAAATAGATATGAGTCATAAGAGTGACACGGAAAAGGTCAGTTTCATGCGAATGTAAGAAATGATACCTTAGTAGTTATCCCCACAAAAGTTAAAGGGGGTGCAGTGAATGGAACCTGAGGGGCTGCCTCTGCAACACTCATGGAAGGCAAGGAAGCTTCCACATAGCTAGCCTATAAATGAAGAAAAGAAGGCAAGAATTAGCAACATGAAAACAAGCATATAAAAAATCCCAAAGGTCCATGAAATAAATAGTTACCGGGAGAGGAACTATGGCAGGAATCTCATTAGAAGCAACAGGGCAAGGCACCTCATCTATAATAGGGACTGCTGAAGAAATAGTAATGGTAGGCACTGATGCAATGATGTTGCGAACCAATTGAGAAAACAACTGAAAATTACTTTTTAGCATAAGTTAGACCAAAGGCAGGAAAGAAAATTTTTGGGGTACCTTAGTCCCCTCTAAGGAAGAAGGGAAAAATGTGACCAGTAGTGAAATAGGGGCTATGTTGAAGACCTGTTTATAGTAATGGCATTAGAAGATGTCATCATTATCACAATTTTGGGTGATGAGCCTACCAATACTTGAATAGAAACCTATGAAATAGGCTCAATAGTGGAAGCTATAGTAAATGTGGGCCTATGAGGGATAGGCAACAGCATAGGTCTTCCATTCATAGAGACATGGACCTAGGAAAGGGAAATCCTCCTTAAGGGAGACAACCCTAAAATAGCGGTCTCCAAGAAAGGCAGAGTTCCCTCTACGGAAGAAATGCCAATAGATATAGGGTCCTGGGGAATGAAAGGTGATAAAGAATATAAGCACCAAAGGCATAGTAATAGAAATAAGAAAAAGACTAAGAAAATAGATAGACCTCGAAGAAGGAGGTAGCCATGGGCTCAAACGCAGAAGTACCCACTGCTACTGTAGGAGAAGGCAAAGCAACATGGCTAGAAGGAAACACCCTCTGCAATCGTAAATAGAAAGAGAACACAAAGTAAAAGAGTCTTAAAAAAAAAAGAGAAGAAAATGGGACCAATAACTGAAATGAACTCAGAGAGGTACCTGAGCAGAATGCGCAGTCACATAATGGACCATAGTGCTAGTAGGATGCACAGATGAGAGCTGCAAAGAAAGTGGCAATATATAACACTTTGTAAAAGAAACGTAAATCATAAATGTCAAAGTTTTAAAAAAAATAATGGAGTGACAAACCTCTCTGAAAAGGCCTCTAGTAGAAATGAGCATAGAGTTCCTCTCTCGCTAAAAAGGAGCACGTCGTAATGGGGGAAGTGGAGGGCTACTTACCTGTGTAACCTGCAAAAAAAAATTATTAGTAAATAATTCGATGATGAAAGAGAAAGAAGATCATATGCCTAAAGGTTCTGATAAAAGAAAGACTTACAGTAGCAGGACGCATAGTCTTACTATAAGGAAGGGGTCTAGTAGGGGAGCTAATCTCCGGAGGATAATGTGGTGCCTTGTCATCACTGCAAGACTCCCTCAAAATTGGTAACAAAGCATAAATGTTAGTAGTTCTTTCACCAAAGATATTCGAGCCACCCACATAACCCGAAGAAGAATCATGATCATCACAGGATGGAGTGATTCCATAGTCAACTAGTTCCTCTTCCAATGAGGGGGAGTGGGAACCAGCAGGTGAAACTCCAAAAGATCTAGTTACACTAAGTAAAGAATGTTTGGGTATAGTACCTTCTGTAATGGGAATATATGTGACTTGTGTCTCCACTCTGAGATCATCGTTATCGGACCCCTAGTCTAGTAAATAAGGAGCAGCAGTGCCAACATCACTTCCCTACTTCCTCTTAGCAGCTATAGTCCTCACATGAGAAGGGGGTGGGGAAGCGGTAGTAGCAGGGATAAAGTTAGACACATCCGTATTAGGGTTATTCCTCATTCTTGCCATGGGAGATTTCTCTTTTCCTTTGCTACTGGATTGTCTTTTAGACTCAACAGGCGACAACTCGGTCGATTGATGATGATAAGACTCATCAAGAAGGGTCTTCACCAAAAAAGGGGTAGTTTGCTTGAGAGGCCGCCTAAGAGTAGTACTGAGAAACCAAGTTTCCTTCTACGTTTGATTAGCTAAAAACTAAGCCTTGACATACTTGATGGGTTTGGTCAAGTGAGGTGGAGCAGTCACGTAACTTTGGATTAGAAGAATATGAGGCTGCCAAAGCAAAAACCAAGAAGTAGTAAATGAAGGTAAATAATCACGAAGGGGCACATAAATCCCCCCCAAGCCATCTACTTTGCGGAACAACCCCTGAAGAGTAAAGTTGGTACATGCCTCTAAAAACATCTCTGAGGGATTTTTGCCCGAAGGATGAGGAGGGGTGTGGACACCCTGATCGTAACCAAACTATCTCCTTACCCTCTCAGAATGATAAAACTCAGCACATTTTCCTAACTCTGCCCAAGAAGGAAGAAGGTCCGATAGCAAGATCATCACTGCATTAATGTGTGGATAGGTAAAAATAGACCCTACATCAGAAGGGCAATAAAAGGTGCCACCATCACCAGGAAATGAAAGCCATCTAAAAACACCGTCAGGACGCTTGCTGTAATGACGAAACCAAAAATCTTATATTTCAGCAATCAAAGCCCTCAGGGGCTTCTCACGGACCTTTCGGTTCCATCTCAGAAGATGAGCAGTAATACAATGGTGAGCTTGAGCCTCAGAAGAAAAGTGGGGGAAATGCCCAAATAGGAAGGCCATCAGGTGGATAGAGTTTGCAAAGTTAGCATCATCGTAGTAGTCGTAGGACCTCTCCACATCTACATGCGCCCGGTCCATCCAAGTATAAAGGGAACCAAGAACTAAATATTCTACGAGAACTGACCTACCTCGAGACAATCTCATAGCCAATTTGAAGAGGTGAACATGAGGATCATCTTCTATCTTACTCGGTAGTAGGTATCGGCTCAAAAAAGTGACCTGAAAGGAGGTTAAGTGTGAAGAGGAGTGGATCTTAGGATCGTCCTAACTCTTAGGGTCTGCACTAGAAGTCCCCATTTTATATGGTTACTCTAAATCCATAAACCAGTATCTCTTCCACTTGATAAAAGAGTGTTTAGTGGCACTTGTTAAATTTATAGCCACATATCTTGAGCACTCTGCAAAGGCTGCCTATAACCCCTCCACGATCTCCTACTCCAGTGGATCCTCATAACCATCACTAAAGACATGTTCCCCAAAGAAAGGAAGGGCATATAACTCGCACACATCCTCTAAAGTAATGGTCAATTCACCTCCAACCTGTCACAAATGTGTGAGATTCCCTACTTCAGCGAGACAATAAAAGATTGAGAGAAGAATTGTGTTTAGAAACAGTGCAAGATCCCACGCTATCAATGGAAGTAATAAGGCCCACTTCCCTGAGGGTGGCCACGTAAGAAAGAATACTCAGAATATAATCAACCCAAATAGACCATTCCTCTAGGGAACCCCTCTCGACCCTAACCTCAATGTTAGAGTAAGGAAAATCTCCATGGTCAACCCTAACCCTGAGGATAGAATCTGGAAAAATAATAGGAGAATTAGTACTCACCTAACCCCACATGGGGTCGCTCTAGAATAGTGCCAGCAAATTTCTCTTGAAATTGGGCGAGGGAAGCCATAAAGTTATCTGCATGTCCAAAGAAAGGTGCACGACGATAGATACCGAAGTCACTCCCTTGGTGAGTGCGCATATAATCCTCCCAAGCCTGGGAAGAAGATGTAGTGGTGGATGAACCACCAATGTCTATGGGTTTAAGTGAGGAACCCACTGTCAAAGATAGATCAGCCAAAGACCCACTCACACCTGCGCCCTAGGCGAGGAACCTAGGCTAACATTTTTGTGATGCAAAGAACCCATACTTCCAAAATGAATCTCCCCACCAATAGTGGTGTGCGAGGAACCCTCATGAAAAATGTTTTTCGACAAGGAACCCATAGGTTCCAAGCCCTCGACAGAAAAAACACACGAGTAATGGCTCTAAGTCTGAGCCGTGGGCGAGTCACCCCTAACAACATTCGTCCTCGGAACCCATAGCAGCGGATACCACATACGAGGAACCCTTGGCAACGGACTGCAAATTTTAAAATTCTATCCAGGGAGGAACCCTTAGGTTCCAAATCCTCGTGTACAATATCAACACGCGAGGAACCTACCAATAATGTGGGTCGCGAGGAACCCTCAGTAATTAGTGAACTCCTCATAGTGGAAACAACCGGCGAGGAACCCTCGGGTAGAAAATCAACACGCAAGGAACCCCTCAACGCACGAGAAACACTTGAGTATAAAATTAATATGCGAGGAACCCCTGGGTACAAAATCAACATGCGAAGAACCCTTGGGTACAGAATCAACATGAGAGGAACCCAAAGGAATTAAAAGGTTGGTCGAGGAACCTGAGGTCGTGAGATGACCAAGTGAAGAAGCCGTCGTAAGTGGAACTATGGGCGAGGAACCCCTGAATGTTGAAGGTGCGGGTACGAAGCACAAAACCATGAAGAAACCATTTGAGGAACCCTCGAGCAAAGAAATAATAGGCGAGGAACCCCCTCTTACAATGAATCCCAAATTATCGAATTGAGACACTGTCGACAAGGAACTCGTTGTAAAATAATGTTCTGACATAGTTTTTGAAGAAGAATACCTCAAGTCTGGGGCGAAGCACGAGGGACCTGGATAAGAAGTCTTGATGGGAAAGAACCCCTCGGACCTTAAACCACTATCGATCTGCATTTGGGGATTAGAACACGAGGAACCCGCAAATAGCGAGGAACCCTCATCGAGGGTGACCATAGCCAAGACGGTCGTAAAAAGCGATGAGGAACCCCCAAAAGTCTCAACCTCAAAACTGATTGCACTACTAGCAGACGACGAAATAATCAAACCGTCTTGGATGGTGGCCACATTGGTGGTGGTTAGTGAAAAAATGGTGATAGAATAGGGTATTGAACCAAAGACAAGAGGAACAATGGTGGTGATAATGTTGTAAGAAGTGTTTGATGGTGTTGAATCCATTAATAGTGTATTTGAAGAAAATTTGGAGAAAGAAATGGGGGCTATGGTGTATTTGATTTTCTTTTTTCTCTCTCTCACTAAAAGCTTAAAACTCTCTGTGAGTGTTTTGAAGAAGATGAAAGCTTTTATTCAAAAAAAAGAAGGGGCTTTATGCTTTACATGAAATTGGGAAAACGTGTAGGAATGCCAAAAGTCTATAAGTTTTTTTCCCAAATGATGAGATGATAATTCCCACACTGGCACGTGGAGTCACGAGAACCCAAACAACCTAGGATGAAGGGACAATTCATTTAATGATCCCGGGGGTAAAGTTGAGGAGCCCTAGGTTCTCTCAATTTTTTTTTTTTGAAGTGAAAATTGAATTTATAGCGTACAAAGCCTTTTGGTCTTCCCCAACACAAAAGACTTTGCACGAGGGGCTAATGTAGAAGGGTGCCTCAAGTTTGGCTATTAAATTTTGGGGTGTGGGTATCTTAAATAACCCCCCCCCCCCACCATCCCCAATCTACAACGAAGATGAGGTTGAGGAAATCTCATATTGGATAAGGAACCCCCAGGGTCCCTAACCCATAGAAAATCTATATTCGTAAAGGATCCCCCATGGTCCCTTAATCGCAGAAAATCCATATTGGTGAAGGAACCCCTGGGGTCCCTCGACCACAGAAAATCCATATTGGAGAAGGAACCCCAGGGTCCCTCAACCGCAGAAAATCCATATGGGTGAAGGAACTCCCTGGGTCCCTCAACCACAGAAAATTCATATGGGTGAAGGAACCCACAGGGTCCCTCAACCCCAAAAAATTCATATTGGTGAAGGAACCCCCAGGGTCCATGACCAAAACTTGGGGTGAGGGACTCCCAAGGTCCTCCCCCTCAGCTTCTAGAAAATAAATCAGGATGAGGGAGTGGCTACTATGAGCAACCCCTCATCATTAAGAGTCATTCTTTAAAAGAATAAAATACTAACACTTACTTTCTTATACGGGTAGCCTAATTGAGCAGGCGGGGTTCAAATAGGCCAGTTGGGATCTCTTAGGAGATTTGGCTTGGTGGCTGAGGAACACGGTTTGTTGAGAAAGCTCAACCACTTAGCACTTTAGGATTGAGAGAATACTAGTAGGAAGACCCTACGAGTCACTCAAGACCAAATACATCTCACACGTACTCACAAGTGAAGTGAGAAGCCAAATGGCTGCTCACAAGAAATAAACCTTTACAAAATGTTTTTCTTAGAAGAGAGGGTCCCCAAGGCCCCTGTAAAGAAAAATGATTTTAGAGGAGAGGGGTACTCAAGACCCCCCCCCCCCCCCCCCTCAAGATTGACAATTTTAGAGGAGGAGGTCATTGAGGCCTCCTGTCTCAAGTTTACAAAGCTTTTATCACAAGTTATCGTTTCAAAAGATATTTACCAAATCAGATATTTTTTCTTCAAGTGGAGACAAATTTTCTTTTTGACTTTGGTTGTCCCCAAGTGGAACCTGTCTTAGGAGATATGCACAGGTAGGGACAAATGGTACATTTTAGATCTTGTCCCTCACCAACCCTCTCAATTTTGGCGCCTAAAGGTTGAGCCCAAGTATAAATAGGACTCTTTGGAAAGGTCAAATGAGATTAGAAAAACTCAATAGCACTTTTACTTTGTCAAAATCATACCAGAACTTCCTACTATCTCTCCTTGCTCTCTCTCTCTCTAGTGCTAAGTGCCTTGTTCTTTCACTCCTCACTAATAACCATCATTCTCAAGAGCTCCTCTTGAGAAAAGTTACTATTATTGTTGTGGAAGTTCATCTTCTTATAAGGAGGGAGTTCTAGCTTGAGATATATTTTTACAAAAAGGAAAAGGTTTCATCAGAACCTTCTCCAGAAGTTCTTGAGAACCTTGCAGACAGCGTCCATTGGAATGGGTCACGCCTCACCCTTTCTAGTTATTCATAGACCCCAGTCTCACTACCCTCCTACACTCCCCCTTATATTGCAATCAGATACGAAAAGGTATTGTGTTCTAAGCCCTAGATTTGTTCTTCAAATCTAGTTTTTAGTTTTGCCTCTTTCTTGAGTTTGATAAATCGAAGATCCATGGATGAATTTTTTTTTTTTTGTGTATAGAGTAAAAACATTAGGAAGTCCATAGAAAAATGGTGTTGTGGAAAGTTGGAGCATGACTCTTTTGGATATTGTTAGATCAGTGATGAGTTATTTAGATCTACCAATTTGTTTTGGGGTTATGAATTAGATTCATATAGTTATTTATTTAACTTAGATCCTTTTAAATCTGTCTCAATAACTCTCTGGAATCTATAGACCTGGTGAAAACCTTGCTTGGGACATGTTCAGATCTGGGTCTATCGTGCACACGTGCTAAGGAAGGAGCTCGATAAGTTGAAATAAAGGACAAAAGTATGTCTCTTTGTAGTTTATCGAAAAAGGAACTAAAAGTGATTCTATAATCCTAAGGACCCGAGGGTGATGGTTAGTGCAAATGCCCTGTAGTTAGAGGAATATTATGTGACAAACCCGAATCCTAAGATAAATATGATCTTGTAAGATATAAGAAGGTAATACCATGTAATTTATTGTTAGCCACCCGTACATGATTAAAGACAACTTAATATTTAAAGTACACTACAAAAAGGTAGTGTTACCTATGATCATGATAAAGTGTCACTTATACTGGGTCACGATTGGATCCATGTTATGGGGAGAGATTTAGGAGTTATTATGAGAGGTTTATGTATTTGGGTGAATACTTTTATGAGATCCTAAGTGAACATGAATCGAAGCCCAAGAACTATGATGAGGCACTCAAAGGTAAGTAATTCGAGGTTTTCTTAAATGCTACAAATAACAAAATATATTTTTTGTATTCGACTCGATATTGTAAACTTTCCAAATAATATTAAACCTATCGATTTCAAGTGGATCTACAAGAAGAAAAGAGGGGTGGATGGGAAGGTGGAATCTTACAAGGAAAGGCTTATTGTGAAAAAGTGTATTCAAATTATTTTATCTAATTTATTTTATCCATTATGACTTATCTTGATCTTATGATTTAGAAAATGGATGTGAAGACTGTATTGTTGAATGGTATTCATAATGAGTGAATATATATGATGCAATGTGAGGGATTCATCGAAAATGGACAAGTAAGGTGCACAATCTTTAGAGATCCATTTATAGACTGAAGCAAGTGTCGAGGTCTTGGAACATCCAGTGTCACTAGACAATAAAATATTTAAGTTTTGATCAATGCCCAAATGAATATTGCGTGTATAATAAGCATGGAAAAATGTGGTAGTATTTGTAGCACTATACATGGATGATATTCTCCTAATATGGAATGATGTGGGTGTATTTTCTAGTATAAAGTGTGGTTGTCTAGTTAGTTCGATATAATGAACTTAGGAGAATATCTTCACATCCTTGGGATTAAGCTTATGAGTGATAAAAAAAGGATGTGTGACTTATCCCAAGATGTTTATATCGATGATGTGCTCACAAGGTTTAGCATGCAAGATTCAAATAAAATACTTCTTCCTTTCAGACGTCGATTTTCTTTATCTAAGAACTAGTGTCCTAAGTCGCCAGATTGAATAGAGAGGATGAGGAATATACATTATTCTTCACCAGTGAGTAGCCTCATATATGATATATTGTGTACAAGACCAAATACATGCATTGATAGTGGCATGATCGATAGATTCCAGTCTAACCTAGGTGAGGATTATTGGATTGTTGTGAAGCACATTCTCAAGTACCTAAAAATTATTAGGGATTATTTGTCGATTTATTCACTGAATACTCTAGTAACCATAGGGTATACTGCCTAAAATTTTTAGTCAGATATGGATTCTAGGAGATCGACCTCAAGATATCTATCGTTTACCCTAGGAGGGGGAGCCATAATTTTGAGGAGTGTTAAGTGATTATGTATTGTTGATTCCACCATAGAAGATGAATATATTTCCGCTTTGGAGGCTGAAGAGGTGTTCATTTGGCTTCGAAACTTCCTAAGTGAATTGGGTGTGGTTATTTTAGTACACTTGGCTAATACATTTTATTATAAACTAGAGGATCAATTTACAAAGAACTTACATGTCAAGTCTTTTGAGAGTCATGTAGAGGGAATGGGCGTTCGATTCATAAGCATATGGTTTTAAGATTAAACGAGATATTGTTGGGGTTTTATTCTTAAAAGCATGTAATGACACTGATTTTATAATAAAGGGGTGTGCGGTTCTTTTCAATTAAGAATCATGTTTATGAGAATGACTTATGTTTATGATTTAAATATAATGTATTATATATTGATCAATTTGACTAATCAGGAATTCCAGTGAGTTGGGTTTAGCCTAATCACATAAGATTGGTATTCTGGATTAAATTCAGTTAAACAGTTCACAACTTAGATAGGTTGTTGATATCCTATCGCCATACATGCGAGTTAAATCCTAGTAGTTTATCTCTAACTTTATGAACCTTTTTTATTTTTTAAAAACTTGTTTGATAGTTCAAAAAAGGATTGTGACTGTTATATTCAGGAATGTATTGAACATGACCACTAGTGAGATTCATGCATAGGTGATGACTAAAATAAACTTGGAAATGTTCACAACATTTACAAACGGTGCAAGGGTGATAAAATTTCGAGGGTTATGAGGATTGAAATTATTGAATAACTTTTTCCTTGACTGTTATGGAAAATTCTCAATTTTATTGGATCTCAATCTCTACATATTGGGCAATCCTTGTTTAAATAGGGTTGAGATCATAATTATGAGAACTTTGCATTCAAGAAAGATATTGGATTGTGATACACCCTTTATAGACCTAAAAGTATTTTTTCCATAAGTAAACCTAGTCAATATATTATTTCATAATTCGATGAGGTAGCAAGTAAGTTAAGTCTGGGAACCAATTAATAAATAAGAAGTTGGTTAAAATAGTTTACCAGAGAATTGATTTGATTAATCAGGTTTTGTATGCTTAACACGGGGAATTATATTATGTACCATATGAACTTCATAAAGAAGGCCTCATTACTCCGAGTGATTTTGAGATAGTTAATTTGGAATGCATTCGTAACTATTTAGTATAATTAATTATAATTAAATAAAGAAAGGAAATACATTATGGGGATGTAATTTTGGATTTCTGAGTATTTATTTGAAATCAAATTTAAATATTTAATCTTTGGTTGCTAAGAGTTTAAGTTGCATACTCATTATAGAGGCTTAGGGAGGGAGAGAAAATATACTATTCACCTTTTTGTGAAGGGGCTTAGATATAGTTCTTTATATATCACTCAAAACCTACGGTATTCATATCCAAAGGTTCCCACACTCATACCCTACTTTGGGAGGATCATAAACTAGAAAATCCAAGTCTTTCAGCGAGTTCAAATATGATTTTTAAGAGAAAGAAAAGGTTATCCATTTCATATAATTGAAACACTTTTTCTCATTAAAATCAACAACAAGATCCCCTAAAGTATTGTAATTCAAAACCCTAGGTTTGTGCTTTAAACATATTTTTTTGTTCTTTACTTTGTAAGGAACAATCATTAAACAAATGGGCTCAATTTTTTTCTACGTATATATATCCCTAATAGGGAGAACCCAACTAGACGTGATGCATGTTCGGGTTTTATTCTTGAAAACCATGCATCAGATTTAATTTTGAGTAAAGGTGGGTCATTTAATTTTGAAATAAGAATCACAGTTGTGACAATTCCTTCTATTTTGTTAAAATATATTGTAAACATGTTGGTCATGAGAGCTCAGTAGTAATTCCAGTGACTCGGCTTTGGGTTGATTACAAGGAGATCAAATTTTGGTCCTAGCACTACTGAATCATTCATAACCTAGATAGGGAATTGACATAATATTAGAGCACTTGCAATGGAATCCTAGAACTTCATCTGAAACAATGGAAACCTATTTAATGGTCCAAAAATGTTTTTACACATCTATAAGGGATTTCGATTAGTACATCCAGGATATGTATTCAACAGTGCCATCAATGAGATTTTATTGTAAAGATTGTATTGATTAGACTTGGGTAATCGCATACCATTTGCATGGGGTGCGAGGATTTTTAATCTCGAGAATTATGAGTATTGGAATTCTTGCATAAATTTCACTTTGATTGTTATGGGTGAGATCTTATTTTATATCGGGTCAAATGATTTCATCACATTGGATGACAGTTGCGTGAGTCCATATGAGATCATACTTTGGAGGAATACTTGCATTATACAGACTTATATTTTTTGTTTCTACAAAGAAAAACCTGGTCACTGGTTTATTTTATAGTCTCGATGGAGTAAAAATAAGTTAAGTCTCAGACTCAAGAAAATTAATTAGATGTCGGTAACACTCAATTAGGAGCAAATTGATTTAACCAAGTGGGTATAGGAAACTTAAATTGGGGAATAATATTATGCACCATAATCAACTTTACAGATAAGACATATGTATATTCGAGTGATTCTAGGGATAATTAAATTGAAGTACACCCGTAATTATTTAATGGAGTTAATCGCGATTAAATAAATAAAGAAAATAAATTACGGGGTTGTAATTTGGGATGTCTAAGTATTTATTTAAAAGATAATTTAATAATTTATCTTGTGTCCTTATTATATTATAATACCCAAGTTAGTAGGACCAAACTCTCTAGAAGCCCAGCTTGACAAAAGCCCATAATTATATATATTGCTGTAAGCTAGAGTTTTAGGCTAAGGATCCATTAAGGAAGGTTAGAAACAGATATGAAAAACACTATTCATGTTTTTGTGAAGGGGTGCGGAGAAAGAAGGTCAATTCTCTCATATTTTACTATGGTGTCATCTCCATGAGTGCCCACACACAAGGCTACCTTTGGGTTGATCATATGCTGGAAGATTCGAGGCATTCATTAATTTTTAACAAGGTTTTTTGACATATTGGAGGGCAATAAGAATTTAATCTTCTTTAATTATTGTCTCCTCATAATAATCTCAACATGATTCACTATAAATATTTCTAGGAAGGTTTTTGAATACCTTAGAAGGAAATAAGAATTTCAACTTTTTCAACTTTTGTCTCCTCATCCGAATCATAACATTATTCGCTACGGTATTATATTCTCGCACAGTAGGTTTAATCTTTAAACCTAGTTCTTGATTTGTTTTCAATGAAAAATTAATCAAAGATCTTTAGGGATAAAAAAATTAATTGTAATTTCCAAGTTATATTCCCTAGTAATTGGTATCAAAGTCCCAATTGAGATTGATCATGTTTTGGAACTGTTCATGTTGTCCACCATGAAACCCTAGTTTTTGCATGTTGTATGATTATAAAATCTTGTATACGGTATCATACTAACATGATTTTGCATATATTCTTTATTTATATCCCTTCCATAATTTTCACATATGCTTATTTTGTGTGATGGGATCCTACGGTGGTTTATCTGTTGTTATTTCTTGCTCCTATATTTAATATGGTTATAATAATTAGTTTTCATAATTATGTCATTATCGATGTATTTTGAGGTTACTGTGAGGTGATGTAATGCTTATTTACACTTAGAATCGTGTATTTATGTGGATTTGGGTCTTGGATAAAGTTTAATGGAGTTTCATGATGTTTTTGATGTGTTTTGGATAGTTTTGCATGCAAATCTCATAAGGATTACGAAATTGTTAACACAATAGGTCCTGATCAATCTGAAAGGACACCCCATCAATTTGATAGTCTGAATCGATCCAAAATCAGGTTGGATCTATCCCACGGGCAACAATCAATTTTCTTGGTTGGCTTTTTCTTTTTGTTTTCCAACGGATTTTTATGGTGGCTCTTCCTTATCTCTCTTTCTAAACCAAAATGGACTATTTACAATAGGAATGATCGTTAAGAACTCCTATTTGCATTAATGCATACTTCAAGTTGGACTCTATACCTTGAATAAGTTTTTTAAAGAAGGATTCTTGGGCTTGAATATTTTTAGATCAATGAGAAGTTCAGGCCATAATGGATAGGGGCCTTTTTATCCTTTAACTTGTGTTTGTGTTTATTTAACTACTTATGTATTTATGTCTTTATTGTTATATAGCATAATTTGGGGTGATAATTGAATTGTAACAACCCGACCTTTTGGAGACGATTAAATTCCATAATTAATTATAAATTGGATATTTAAGGAATTTCTCGAAATAGTGATTTTTGGGATTTTCGAGGATTTAATGATTTTCGATGGAAGTTGTGATCACTTTTGGACTATATAGGTCGCAATAATTTAATTTATGTCGTCGTGGAGAAAATTGGCGAAAAGGTCAGATTTTAAATTGGAAAACCCGCATTTACTTTTATGGGTTAGAATAGTGATTTGCGGTCAAGTACCTCGGATGGGAATTTTGACTGCGCCATAACTCTCGGAATATCCGAGATAGTCGAAAAAGAGTGTCCGATTGTCGAAAATGAGTTTCATGTATTTTTAGAGGTAAAAGTAACTCGTAATTGGGTAAACGAGTCGTTTTTGGGTTTTAAGGGTTAAAACCCTTTTCTTCCTATTTAAAGAGGGAGAGGGGAAGAGAATAGAAAGAAAATAAAGAAAAGAGAGAGAGGAGGAGAGAAAAAGAGGAGAACGGGGAGATTCCGGCCAAACTCCGCGGGATTCGGCTCGAGATCGTCGGATTATATCCACGAGGCAGTGTTTACTTGCTTTATTCAATTTTTGCATTAATATCTCATACCGTAGTTTGGTATAATCAAACCCTAATGATTTTGGGTTGGGTTTTCGTGGATAAAACGGGTTTTCGGGAGATAAAACGAATAAACCCCTAAAATTGGTTAATTGGAGAAACTTAGGTTTTATGTAAAATTAATTGGTGTTTCAGGGTTCTAGGATGTTTAGAACCCTTAATATATGGGTATTGGTAGTTGGTTGAGGTTGTAGGACGTTGGGTGAGGCGACAAAAGCTTGGGAGAAGCTTTAATGGCCGAAACCGTCTCGGAGAAGACGATGAACAGTGTAGGCAGCGTGCTTACCGAATCGATTCGGCCTAGAGAAGAATCGATTCGGCTCTTGGTCAAAAAATAAAATTTGTAGATCTCTTCGACGTGGTCGCGTGGGCGCCGACCGCGTATTTTTCTGATTTTTTTTGGATTTATAGTGATTTTTCTACGGAAATCTGTCCGAGATTGAAATCATTAGTTTTAATTTATTGGAGATAAATATTAGGGGTTCTCAAAAGGATTTTTAGAACCTCTAAAGAATTTGAGGAGATGATTGAGGTAATTAGTATTGAACAAAGTAAGAAAATACTTTGGGTTTAGTATCATGCTTATAGGAATGCATGATTGTGATTCCTGGAGGGAATCTTTGGGATTATTGGTCATCGCTAGATGCTATAGGCCACTATGGCCATTTATATATATTCTAGGAAGAATATAGGATATGTATATACTGTGTGATTTAGGTATATATATATGTTATGATGGAAATGCTTTTGAAAATATAAAAATGAATATTTTCAAAATGGTAAATAAATGATTTTCATAATTGATAAAATATGGATTACACACCTCTCTAAATCGCTATCATAAGGGAAGTTGCGTACGTATGGTGAAGCCCCCTGGCTAATGAATGCAGGGTGGATATAGTCCTATAGGCCATGTGAGCGTTTGTTGATATATATTTTCTGTGCTGGTTAGGAGATTCCGAGTGTGGTCTTGACTATCCCGCAGGCACATGGTCGCTTCCTGATGTCTTTCGATATAGGATCCCAGGTTGTCTTGGAGGCCCTGGAAGATGATAGCCATTTAGGGGCGCGCACAGTGGAGAAATCCGGACGGGCGGTCTTAGAACGCGTTTATTAAAGCAGTTCATAATAATGGATTTGCTTTAATTACATTTCCTGGATATAGGAAGGGAAATGGGTTATATATAAAGTGGCTTCGGTAACACTTCCCGGATGGAAGAAGGGATGTGGAAGCATATGTTATGATCAAAGCATTTTTATGATAATGAAAATGTCTTTGAATACATTTCCTGAGTATAAAAAGGGAAATGGGATATTTTGATAAGGAAAAGCATTTTATGATAATAAAACTGGCTTTTAAAAGGTATATGATTTATTAAAGCAATTCATGATAATGAATTGTCTTTTAAATACATTTCCTGGATATGAGAAGGGAAATGGAAGTTTTTGAAATGAAAAGAATAAGTATTTATAAATACTTTATGTATCAAGTAATCCTCAGTCCGGGAGATATTTATATTATCCGGAAGTATATTGTAGATGTATGTATATATATAAATTGGGTGCCGAGGGTCTAATGAATCCCGATGATCGACCGTGCCGCATAGTAGTGTATCGGGGGGGTTCCTTGATTGGATTTCGCTTCGCGAGACACCCCACGCACGAATATGACACTGTGTTGAGACTGGGGAGAAGTTTAATCCTTAGTGCTCTTATATTATTAAATGTTTATGGTATATACATTATATATATCTTTCTGTACTGAGGGACTGGCGGATCTCAAAGATCGACCTTGCTGCATAGTAGTGTATCGGGGGGGTTCCTTGTTTGGATTTCGCTTCGCAAGACACCCCACGCACGAACATGGCATAGCGTCGAGATTAAAGTGAAGTTAGCATTTAGTACATATGTTTGACTATCTAGGTTAGATAGTGGTTGGGTTTTAGATTAGTTTAGCAGGGTAGCTTGACTAGGAGGTTTAAGGGATGCGCTAGGAGTGCACTGTTAGAGGAGAGGTGAGGGGTATCTCACGAGAGTGCGATACCAATTTAAATATGAGATAAAACTATTTTTCTAAAAATAAAGCATTTATGCACTTGCAAAATATTTTCTAAACATTCGGGCTCTGACCCGTTTGTCTACTCTCCTTTCTTTCTCTATACTGTATATATATATAGGTGTCCAGACACAGGGACGCCTGGATGGAAACTCTTTCGAGTCAGACCTCTGCTGCAGCAGCTGTGGATGCTTGCAGGTTATCGGTAGACGTTTCTTTCCTTGTACTCTAGATAGGAGATATTGTATAAACACTCGAGCCAATGGCTCAATTGCATTTATTTATTCTTTCAGTACAACATTCGATATGGTTGTATTATTTTGGACCGAGTGTTCGGTTATTTTAATTTATTGCATTTTCATTTCAGTTCAATTACGCATTAAATTGTGGATGTTTTAATTTGATCGCTAAAAAGAGTAGTTAGATAAAAGTTTTTAACGCTCACCTAATAGGATATTAGTAATTAAATGGATTTTCGACAGTGATGCTAAGAATGATCCATATGAGACTCCTGTTTTAATTTAATATTGGAGTGATCGCCCGGTATCTTATTAGGCGGGGTGTTACATGAATTAATTAGGATCACTCATTTTATGGACAATATGGATTTAGTTTGGAGACTAGCCTACATCACCGCCTTTTTCCAGGAAAATCCATTTTATTTATTCTTTTGTAAATAGAATTAAATAAGGGTAATTGATTTTAAGGTATGGATTAAATTTTGATATTCAAGTTTGATTTTAATTTAAAAATGGTTTTATTTTTTGAAAAATTAAAAGAGTGAGATCGGATAATTTAATTTTTATAAGTAAATTGAAAATTACCATGGATTTAATTTGGCCTTTTAGAATTGAATGAATAGTTTTTCAAAAACCACATGGAAGAGGGATTTCAACATAAATCCCGTGTTCTCCATCGGGGTTTTATGAATCATATGTGATTAATTACTCACGTTAGTTAGGCTAGTACCCCACGGATGTAATTAATCAAGCCATCAAGGATTCATTGAAGCTCTTAAGTGATAATTTTGATAATTATAATGTGAGTGAGTTCGATACCCCCCTGGCCGAAGTCCTTCATAAGTGGGTTTCGTTTAAAGTAATTAACCGGTTGTGTACATTGAGAAAGAAACTAATGATATCGTTTCCCACGGAGTCACTGCCATTAACTATGGGATTGAAAGATACTAGCTATTCTTTATGTTAGGGAGAAAGGTGCTGAACTATACGGATGGCATAATGAAAGATGAAAATATGTTTAGTTCAAGGTGGGGTGATTAAGTTTCCACGAGATTCTTACCTCATAAGGGAACTAGTTTTTTATTGTCCGACGGGATTAGTTTTTTATTGTCGATTGAGGAACGCCACTTTAAAATTTAATTAATTTAATTCTCACATTTAATTGAAAATTATTTTTTAAAATTTATGATTCTAATATTTCAAAAATTAATTCAAATTTTTCTCATGGACTGAAAATATAATTAAACATTGTTCTCACTTAAGGGGATGATAAATTATTTTAACCCATAATTCCCATCAAGTTTTTAAAATTGTGATGTCATTAACACCTCTTATCAGTTAGACGCCTTCCACAAATGGTTTTAATCAGGAAATCTTAGTATTTTAAATTATATGGTAATTATTTAAATTGAGTGTTACATGTGTTAGGTTCCCCCATGGGGAAGTTCTATATGTATATGCATAATTTCAAAGAATTGATCGATGAGAAATCATTAAAACCTATATTGGTTGATGAAACTCAGTTAAGAATAATATTCTTAAAATAATCTCCATAATTTATTCAACTAAGGATTCTTTGGACTAGACATGGTGGGGAAACCTGATACCATTTTAAAATCCCAGAGTGAGGATCATCACTAGCCAAAGGTTGACGTTAGATGTTTGAGGAGATATTTATTTATTCACCAAAAGGGAAGTAGGATGATAAGGATAAATCTAAAATATGATGATTTGGGATAAGAAAGGTTCGTATTCCTTGGTAATAGTGAAATAGACGAAAGGCAGGTATTCTCACTACAAGTAATTAAACGTTTTATAGAGGCATGTTAGATTTTTCCTTCCATTCTAAGGAACAGGATATGGTAATGATTTTTCTCTTAAAAGTAAATACATTATCTATGGTATAATCTAAGGTAAGGTAACCTAGTATGTAGATTGGGTACCCACAAACAAGGACTGTAACTTATTCTAGAGGTTCTACATAATCGGGAAATTTCTTAAAAGGAAGTTGTTCTTAATTATGGTCAATTAGAATAAGGAAATGTATTAGGAGTGGGATATCCTTTTGTAATATGGTGAAGATAAAAAAATTAATATAGGTAAATTAATAATGTAATACCCCTCCCTAGTATTTTAATTGTTTTCCGGTATAAGTTGAGATAAAATGAGAACTTTGGGATTTGGATAAAGTATAATTGGGATGTTATTCTGATTTGACTATTTTTAGAGGATTGATGATAATTAGTGGAATTTGTGGGTTAAGTTGGAGAAAAATAAGGGAAAATAATAAGGGTTCTTCAAACGAAAGATGGGTCATTTGAACGAGAAGCTTGGGTCATTCGAAGCAAGGGATCAAATGATCTTCGAATGCAATCCCACTATATAACTGATTAGGGTCGTTCAAAGGTGGTTAGAAGCAAAGGTTTGAACAAGACGCCCTTCTCATTCGAACGAGAGAAAATCTCATTCGAACAAGGCACTTCAAAAATTCAGATCATATTTTCCTTGTGCTTTGTCATATTTTTTACCCTTGGATTATTGAGTTATAAAAATCTGGTAAACCCAGATGGATAAAAATGAGATTTTTAGGTCTTGTTTTTTTTTTTTCATGGATTGGTTGGGCTCATTTGGGGTTACTAGACTTGGAAGAAGAGAGAGAGTGTGGAGGGGGTGGTATTCCTCCACCATTTTAGTCTTCTTACTCTGTCCTACCACCACAAACCACCTAAAAACAACCATTCTTCACCTTATACCACATGTATTCCTTCATACATGAGCCATGTGTACCCATTTCCACCATTGATGAGTGGATCTACGAATTGGGAGATGTTTATTGGGGGTTTTGAAGAAGAAGAAGTAGGTTTTAGCGGATCTTGAAAGGGATTTTCATGGATCTTTCTTGAAGTCTAGCTTTGTGCAGCAAGGCAGCCTCTTTAAAGACACCTTTAGAGGAGGAAGGTTTCCATCTTCCTTAAGGGTTTAAAGCTACATTTGATGTGGGAAACATTCTACTCTTAAATTTATGACTTTATTTTTAGTATTGGTCTTTCTTGTAGAAATTAAGAGTATGATGCATATAAGATATACGATTGATATTCTTATGAGTTGCAAGAAAAATGGGTTTGAATGGTTTTGAACAAAAATGAGTCATTTAAAAAAAAAATAGTGTTTAAACATTTTTACGAAATATAAATGTTGGGAGAATGTTTATTTTGTTGAAGAATAAATTAAGAATCAGTCTTTCAAAGCTTTCTCAAAAAATTTGTGATTTTTGTGTAAATGATGAAATTTTAAGAAGTTTGGTGCGAAACATTTTATGGAATAAAATGTTTTGAAATAATATTTATCTTGCAAGAAGGAAGATTCTATAGAAGTTGGACATTTGTTGAGTTTTTTTAGAAATAAAATGTCCTTTAGTCTATAAAGCTATTTTTTGACAAGTGTTAAGAATTTCTAGAATGAAATGTATGTTTAGCCCATTCGATATGATTTTAACATTTAAAATCCATCTTCTCATGCATATAAATTTGTAGTACTTTGATACTGAGTATATAAAAAAGTATGAAGAAGGTTTTTTGGGGTTTAAACATGAAATAAGAAAAGTATAAATTCTAGTCTTCAAAGTATGTGAAGAGGGAGTTATAGGTGTGATAAGTGTAAGTTTATAAGACTAAATGTGTTAATAGAGAAAATTGTATTTGTCTTATAAAGTAGTCTTATATATTCAATGATTCTAGGAGATAAAAGTAATTGATAAGTTGTTTCCAATTAAGAAGGATGTTAGTACAAAAGGTTAAAAAGGGCATTAGGGGGTTGAAAACTCTTAAGAAGTTAGGGTGAATAACTTAATGGAATTTTGGAAAATTAACACTTGTGAAAATGGAGTAAAATATGAGTTTAGAAACAAAGGGATAAAGTGATAATTTTACGAAAAGTGGAATATTTTTATGAAAAAAAAATGTGGAATGGGTGTTACACATGATGGTCCTAAATGAACATGATTTTGGAATAAATCAAGGTTAAAGTGTAAAGGACATGGAATGATAATTGTTAAAGTGTAACACAAGTTGGGGTGAAATCTCAAATTTTGGCTTCAGACGGGTAAAAGGAAAAGTGGTATAATTTGGACATTGAAAATGTTAAAACACATTAAAAATGAACTCGAATGACACCAAAAAATTAAGGAGGGACCTGAGCCCTGGGGTGAAAGACCCAAAACACTATCCATAGCATATGGTGCGCATAGCCGGAAGTGTGGAGCCCGTTAATGTATGTCGTTATTGGAAGATTCCAAGAAAATAATAAATAAATAAGGAACATGACAAGAAATGGGTTGTGTGGTGAAAATGTGTTAAGACAACTTAACTTGAATGAATAAATAAATGTTTCGGTATAGGTAAAATGGACAAGTAAATATGTAAATTAATTAATGTCTACAAGGTAATGGAAAGGTAATATAAGTGGTTAAATGGGTGGTTATGAAACCTAAGAGGTTAAACCCATAATTAACATAAGGGTGTGTTGTGAAAGGTTTTTCACAGGCTAAATAAGAATTTTCTAACACGGTGTTCGTGTGTGTTCAAATGGTGATTTTCATTGAAAATACTAATGCGGACTGGTTAAAATGAAAAGGGTAATTTCGGTAAAGAAAGAATTTTTGGTTAAACCAAGTGGAGTTGCTCCAATATTTAATCGTGTGTGTTAAAAATGGATAAATGTCAACTGAGAAAAAGGATGTCTTTTGCAAGAGATGGTGAATTAATCGGGATAAATTAGGCTTTCAGAAGTAAAACAATTACATGCATTAAGTATACGTATATGGATGTGTGTGTGTGTGTGTATATATATATATATATATATATATATATATATATATATATATATATATATATATATATATATATATATATATAAGGTAGTTGCATGTGCAATTATGTATAACGTGTTAGAGTCTTGTTTTTGTCATTTGATTCTTTATTGCATTATGTATATTTTCCACTAAGCACTAGGCTCACTCCCTCATTTTGTTATGACAGGTTGGGTACGGCTTCATATTTTGAGAGAATTATATAGGTAAGTACTCTCTTTTATTTTACGTTAGTATCTCTGTATGCTTAGACTCTCGGGTGATCCCCATGGGTCACTCACGTAGTTTAATTTGAAATGGGAATCGTATGCTTAACAATTCAAACGTTAACTAAAATAAAACTCGATTAACAACATTATATATGTTGTTCATTGCACTTCACACCCAACATTCGGGTCGGACCAAGTTGGCCATAGGTAACCCATAAATTCGCACTGGGGCGTTACAAATGGTATTAGAGCTCTAGGTTCAATGTTCCTTTCGAAAGTGATGTGGTGAGGTCGGTAGTGGATCTTTCGATGCCGATAATGGATTGGACCAATCACGGTACTTTTTATGATGGTTTAGTTCGTGTCCTCGGCGGTAAAGTCTAAGAGGTTAGCACGATGTTGAAATCATTACCAAGAGGCAGGTGATTAAGTTAGTTGTCATTAATCGCTTTCACGCTTCTTCTTTACATATGTTAGTAAATTATGAGTGTTAATGCAAGATAGTAGTGACTACACCGTAGGTTTTTAGTGTGAGGTTCTTCTGTGTCAATCCATGAGGATATGAGAAGCCAAGTGAGAGGTAGAGAATGATGAATGATGCATGTCAAATAGAAGCATTAATTGTGTAAAATCAACTGTGGAGATTAGGTGGCTAGTGCGTCATGCCTAAATAATGTTGAATTGTGATAGGAATGAATTCAATTATCTGACTGGGTACTTTCAGATAGTTAGTACCAATGATGTGATTAGGCAAATTTAATCCTTGGGATAATATCACATGGTAAGGCAATTGATGATTTGGTGGGCATGTTGAACCGTTTTGGTCAACACTTGGAATGTGTACCCGGTCTAAGTTGATAAGATTGTATCATTACAAGTAAGTGTCCTGGTGATTTTGGATTGAGAGTTGTACCTCGTAAGGTATGATTAGATGTACGAGAAAATTACACTACGTATGTATGCAATGATGATGGTTGGGAATATCGAGCAGTAAACTCTAGGTAGTCTTCTATGTTGGGGTTTAGAAACTATAGTGTGATTTTAAAGAATATGATCTATAGTGATGTCGGTGAATCGAACCTAGGTTTTATAGGTTGTGGGCGACTTCCCGTATCCTGCTAGAATCCTTACTAGTATTAGTTGTGATTTGGTACATGGCTTATGGTCACAGTCATTTGGAAGAGAGATAATATTCCTATCTAAGTGTCAAGGCTCATTTTAGCTTCCGAAGTAATAGTTGGGTGCTAGGTAATCCTAGTATGACTGTGGTTTAAAGGTATTTTGGGGTGTCTATAGTACTAATTGTGTGTGGCATCATTAGGGACAATTGCCAACTTATTGTGACGTCCTGCGGTGTTCCATGGATAAGGTGTGACATATATGGAAGATCATAGTCTAGTGTCTTTGCAAGAACCAAGTAATCGCGATGTGGGTATTGGAAGGTTTGTAGAGAGCACCTACAATGGTAAAGGTATGGATGATAAAATCTTGTCGGGTTTGAGAACTTTTACATGGGATGCGTTTGGTGTCCTTAGGAGACTAGTTAATCCTGTATATAGAAGTATTATAATCCTAACAACGATTGTTTAAAGGGTCAGGTGATGATCTCAGGTTATTGGTTAAGGTTTAGAAGAGTCGAATAGCGTATGTGCCGAGTGAGACTTCCCAAATCAGCACAGATAGGTGGTGTAAACTCTTAAGGTAAGTTAAAAGCTTTTTACGTTGTGCCCGTGATTCTCGGATGTAATGGAATGACTAGAATTGGTGTTATGGAACCAGGTTTTGAGGTGTACTGGGAAATGTATTCTAGACTTGGGTTGACGCCGTGCGGAGACTTGAAAATGGCAACCAAGGTGGGGTAATATCGAAGCATGATTAGGATGTTGGCATGTGTTGATTTTATATGCTAGGCTAGTCTTAGGAAAGTAAGTACTAGTTCTTGGCACATCCTGTCAAGCCGATACGAATTAGAAGATGTGGCCTTAGATGGTACTTACTGCCCTTAGAATGCCAATATCGACCGGTGTGGTCGTTACGTGAGTTCAATTTAGATAGAACTTAGAAATAAGCTTGGTGACAATCTCGTATAGTCAAAGGACATAATAAGGTGAATGTCCCTCTTTAATGGAACACTGCCTAAGGGTAATTAGGGTTGCGATCACGATATAGTAAGGTAGACAGTAACCTAGGTGTAGTAGGTTAGTGACATCATCATCAGTAAAAGGATAAGGCCATTATATATAAGGGTGTTAGTAATGCACCAATCGGGGTTGTTCATATGTGCCAAGGATGTGAAGGGAAGGGCCTTACTCCCAATGAGGAAAATTAGGCATTGACTTTCAGACAACGACGAGTTTGTATGCCGCTTTTATCTTGAGAGAGTTAATAATTATGATTCGATTTGTCACACCTAGTGACCTAATCCAGGTATGTGGCTAGGATTAGTACCCAATTAGAACGTTAGGGATGAGTGACAGAACTTCGAGCATATGGCGTAGGTTCGTTTTAGTAAGTCATAGTCTAATGCGTATGGGCAGGATTTTCTCAGAACGGTTGTATGTTCCTTCTGACTCTTGTGGGTCCCTTTCGACTTTGATAATCGAGGATTGATATTCTCACATATGTGGTAACTCGAATTGGCACCATGTCATGGTACGATGCGGTTGGGCTTAGTTGAGTGAGATGGACCGAGTATGGTTAATGCAGCTCGATAATTGGGTGTGCCTTATCTGAGATATTATTGCTATTGCATAAAGTTCAGTGTGTGTACGGTTACTCTATCAGTCACATGGTCTTCTCGTAGTAATTGCTTTCCTTAGGATTAATGACATTTTGACTCTCCGGCATGGAAGTTAGTAGCTCTAGTCTAAGAGAGCGGGATGATGATTTAAGGATATTATATAGTGTTAGAATTCGAGGAAACTTAGCAGATGGTGTTGCTTTTCCACGGTGAGTGGAGTAGAGAGAGGCTCAAGTCAGTTCTCAAAGGTGAGATGCCTAGAGTAGTACTAGGGTCATCAAAGTGATGCAGGGGAAGGTGTCAGCTGAACACGCAGTAATGATTTAGTATGTTTATTACTTCTCGGAGTGAGAAATTAGCAGTGTATGGATAATGTCAAGCTCAGGCAAAATTTGTGTGGTTGGGATAGCCTGAAAATTCGTTGGATGCATGATATCTAGTCCTAAGATTGTAAATGGTTCTTATTGATGAATTTGATGATTAGTCGTATTGTGGTTCACTCCTAGGTGAGTGTCAAACACTAGAGAAAGTTTCTCGTGAAGGCGCCAGTATGCTTGGGTATTAGCGAAGGTAGTACTAGGACTCGATTGAGCATGACCATCAAGTGGGTAGAGACTTAGAGTCGGTTATATGACGTTCATGATTAGAAAAATGGTGAGCGTTAGAACATATCGCACGTTGGGCCTTTGGTGACAAACCTCGTGTAAGGGGGCGTGATGTGATCTAGTTACCGAGGACTTAAATGATTTTGTCTTAAAGGGTTTATATAATCTAAAATGAGAGTTGGTGAATCCCATGATATTGAAGGATGAATGGATTGAGAATTTTGAGGACAAAATTCCCGAAGGAGGGAAGTTTGTAATGCCCCGCCCTAGTATTTTAATTATTTTCCCACATAAGTTGAACTCAAATGAGAACCTTTCTATTTGGATAAAGTATAACTGAGATTTGTTCTAATTTGACTGTTTTTAGAGGCTTGATGATAATTAGTGGAAGTCGTGGGTTAAGTTGGAGAAAAATTAAGGGAAAATAAAAAGGGTCATTCGAATGAAATATAGGTCATTCGAACGAGAAGCTAGGGTGGTTTGAAGCAAGGGATCAAACGAGCTTCGAATGAAATCCCCCGTATAATAAATTAGTGTTGTTCCAAGGTCGTTAGAAGCAAAAGATCGAACAAGATGCCCTTGTCGTTCAAACAAGGGAAAATCTCGTTTGAACGAGGACTTTGAAAATTTTATATCAGACTGCCTTTGTGTGCCGTCACATTTTTGGCCCTTGGATTATTGAGTTATCAAAATCTGGTAAACTCGGATGGAAAAAATGGGATTTTTAGGTCTTGATGGTTTTTAAATGGGTTGTTTGTTGGGCTTATTGGAGTGGAAGAAGAGAGAGAGTGGGGGGGTCTTCCTCGATCATTTTAGCCTTCTTACTCTCTCCCACCACCATAAACCACCTAAAGACTGCCATTCCTCACCTTTGACAACCTTAGCTTACATGTATTCCCCCATACTTGAGCCCCGTGTACCTATTTCCACTATTTATGAGTGGAGATACGAATTCTGAGATGTTTGTTGAGGGTTTTGAAGAAGAAGAAATATGTTTTGGTGGATCTTGAAAGGGACTTTCATGTATCTTTCTTGAAGTCTAGCTTTGTGGATCAAGTCAACCTCTTTAAGGCCAACTTTGGAGATAGGAGGGTGCCATCTTCCTCAAGGGTTTGAATCTATATTTGAGGTGAAAAACATTCTACTCTTAGATTTATGACTCTATGTCTATTATTGGTCTTTCTTATAGAAATTAATAGTAGGATGCATATGACATATAAGATTGATATTATCATGAGTGGAAAGAAAAATGGGTTTTAATGGTTTTGAACAAAACTGAAACACTTCTAAAAAACTTAGTGTGTAAACATTTTTACGAAATAAAAATATTGCAACAATTTTTATTTTGTTGAAGAATATATTAAGAATAAGCCTTTCAAAGCTTTCTTGGAAAAGTTATGATTTTTGTGTAAATTATGAAAATTCAAGAAGTTTGGTGCTAAACATTTTATGGAATAAAATGTCTTGAAATAATATTTATCTGGCAAAAATGAAGATTTTAAAAAAGTTGGACATTTGCTGAGTTTTTTTTGAAATAAAATGTTCTTTAGTCTAGAAAGGTATATTTCTGCAAGTGTTAAGAGTTTCTAGAATGAAATGTATGTTTAACCCATTCAAGAGGATTTTAATATTTAAAATCCATCTTCTCATGCATATAAACTTGTATTACTTTGATAATGGGTATATAAACAAGTTTGAAGAAGGATTTGTTGGGTTTAAACATGAAATAAGAAAAGTATAAACGATAGTCTTCAAAATATGTGAAAATTGGGTTATAAATGTGATAAGTGTAAGATGGTAAGACTAAATGTGTTAATAGAGAAAATGGTATTTTTTTTTATAAAGTAGTCGTATATGTTCAATGATTATGGGAAATAAAAGTAATGAAAAAAGTTTTTTTCAATTAAGAAGGATGTTACACCAAACGGTTAAAGAAGTGTTAATGTGTTAAAAACATTCAAGAAGTTAGGGTGAGTAACATAATGGCATTTTGGAAAATTAACACTTGTGAAAATGGAGTAAAAGATTAGTTTGGAAACAAAGGGGTAGAATGATAATTTTAAGTAAAGTGGAACATTTTTATGAAATAAAAATGTGGAATGGCTGTTACATATGATGGTCCTAAATTAACATGATTTTGGAGTAAAATAAAGGTTAAAGTGTAAAGGACATGGAATAATAATTTTCAAAGTGTAACACAAGTTAGGGTGAAAGATAGAATTTTGGCTTCGGACGGGTAAAATGAAAAGTGGTATAATGTGGACATTGCAAATATTAAAACACAATAAAAAGGAACTCGAATGAAACTGGGAAAATTAAGGAGGGCTCGGAGCCCTGGGGTGAAAGATCCAAAATACTGGCCAGAGCATATGGTGCGCATAGTCGGCAGTATGTATACCGTTAAAGTATGCAATTATTGGAATATTTTGAGAAAAAGATAAAGGAATAAGGAACATGTCAAGAAATGAGTTGTGTAGTGAAAATGTGTTAAGACAACCTAACTTGAATAAATCAATAAATGTTCCAGTAAAGGTAAAATTGACAAGTATATGTGTAAATTGAATAATGTCGATAAGCTAAAGGAGAGGTAAAATAAGTGGATAAATGGGTGGTTAAGAAACCTAAGAGGTTAAACCCATAATTAACACAAGTATGTGTTGTGAAAGGTTTTTCAAAGGCTAAATAAGTATTTTCTAACATGGTGTTTTCATTGAAAGGGCGATTTTCAATGAAAATACTAATGTGGATTGGTTAAAATGGAAAGGATGATTTAGGTAAAGAAATGGATTTCGATCAAACCAAGTGGAGTTTTTCCAATATTTAACCATGTGTCTTAAAAAAGGGGGATAAATGTCAAATCAGAAAAGGGAAGTCGTTTTTAAGATAAGGTGAATTAATCGTGATAATTAAGGCTTTCAAAAGTAAAATAGTTTCATGAATTAAGTATACGTATATGTATGTATATGTATATACAAGTTAGTTGCATGTCCACGTAGGTATAACATGTTAGAGTCTTCTATCTGTCGTTCGATTCTATACTGCAATATGTATATTTTTCATTGAGCATTCTTTTTACTCCCTCATTTTGTTAGGGAAGTTGGGTGTGGTTTCATATTTTGAGGGAGTTATACATGTAAGTACCCTCTTTTATTTTACATTAGTAGCTCTGTATGCTTGGACTCTGGGATGCTCCTCGTGGTTCCCTCACGTAGTTTAATTTGAAATTGGAATCGCATGCTAAATAAGTGAAAAAATATTTAAAAAACTGGATTTGCAACATTATATAGGTTGTTCATTGCACTTCACACCTAACGCTCGGGTCGGACCGGGTTGACCGCGGGTAACCAATAAATTTGGGTCGAGGCGTTACAAATAATGTACCTAGTTTTACTAATGTTGGTTTCGATTTTCTAAATTCTTTTGAGCATATATCCGATTGATTTTACAAATTTCTTTATCAAAATTCGATGTCTTTTATTTATTCTAGTATATTGAAAAATAATTTAAACATTATAAGTTCTATCTCACAAATAATGGTAAATAGTGATATGAATAATTTATGGACAAATCATTAAACATAATGCTTCCTTCTAGGCCTAAACACAATTTTAGCACTTACGCTTACATTATTTTATTCTGAAAAGAATTCAAAGACTGGTTTAAAATGGGAAATTGATTGCATTAGAGATGGAGGCACTTTTACTTTGAATATCCTTTAGAAAGTAAAATGACCAAAGGGTTCTTCATAACCCGAACCTAAAGAGCCAAAATGTGTTCAAAATGGTTCATTTCGATTAGTTAGATTCGATGACTATCCATACAAGAGGTGTTTTGGAATGCTTCATCAATTTCATCAATGATTACTTAAGATGTTAATATGTTTACCCTATGCACCAGAAGTTTGAAACCTTTGATTTGTTCAAAGTGCACAAGACTGAGGTGGAGGATGGGTTGTAAGGACATAATTTTATAAATGTCCATCACAATTTTGTATGTCGTATACCGCTACAAGACGTCAAAGAAAAGGTCAAGATTAAAGATAAAAAAGACGGATCCGAATATAAAGTGGTCTTGAACATTCAAGCCCAACGAGATAATGTTGGTAAAAATATGTTTAAGTTCCATTCGCACTTCATATTAAAAGTGTTGGGATATTTTTTATAAAAGATAGAATATTTTTTCTAATTATAAAAAAATGGTTTTTGAAACTTTTATAAATGTTTTTTTTATATAAAGTTATTTTTTTAAAAATAATTTTAATATAAAAGTAATTTTTCGTTAAAAATTGTTTTGTACAGAAGAATGGAAAGGAGGTTTGATTTTTAGGTTCAGAATTTTTCTAAGTGTGATGGAGATCCTAAGGATTGACGTTTGGATGGTTCAAACGAGATCCATGTCATTCGAACGACATGTTATCTCATTCGAACGAGATCAGCAGTCGTTCGAGTGACGCTACTTCTTAAGCTGACAAGCCATCGCCTCAATGATTACTATATAATGGGCGTTCAGTTTTGTTTTATAGAAGGAGAAGTCGTTTGTTTTTATCAGAACACCTTTTTAGAGAAAAGTCTTTAGTTTTGTTCGATAACTGCTTTAAGTTGTATCTGTTATTCTCCCATTTAAGGGTTTAAAGCTTTTGTTTTATAATTCACAGTCCTAATTAGTTTTGTATGAGTTGTTTTGTGAAACCCAAAACATATTTTGCTGGAATTTTATACTATTGTTTTAGGTGCCTTTTATGGTACTATGTTGCATGTCATTGAGGATTACTTTAGGGTGTTCCTTTGTTGAATATTGGACTTCGGCTCGTGTGGGTTTGCTATGTGGAATCAATTTCCGACTTCAGTCTGAGTGTCTATGTAGGTTTGCTGAGGTAAACTTATTGCAGATTTCATTGTGATTGTAAATTACGATTTAATTCATAGTGAAATAAAAGGTTTTTCCCTAAAAATATACGAATTGGTTATTTGTGTTTATTGGTTTAACACACATGTAGTTGCATGTTTAGGGGCTGAATTAATTTGATTTAAAATTGACTCCAAGTTTGTAGTTGAAATTTGCGTATTTATTTATAATCAGTATCGCACACGGTTTTACAAATTGGTATGAGAGAACGTTTCACTTATTTATTATGAATTCCTATTTTCTGCAAAATTTGTGTAATATTGATTTTTTTTTTAAAATCATATCTTTAAAAATTGTCACAACCTTTCCAAGTGAAAACTTATATAATCAGTTGCCAATTTTTGGCGAGTCTAATTATGCTTACTGGAAAACCCGCATGAGATCACATTTAAAAGAAATCAATGAGAGAGTTTGGTTAATTTGTGAAAGAGGTTGGACTCCTCCAACTGTCACCACAAATAGTATCACCAATTTAAAATCTGTGTCAGACTAGACTGAGGATGAGTTTAGGTGGAGCACTTTTAATTCATGTTGGCTTCGTGCAATTTTCGCACACATCACCCACGACGAGTTATGACGTATTATAATGTGCACCACATCTAACGAAGCGTGGGTTGTTTTCAACTCACCAACTAAGGCACTAATGCGGTCAAAGTGTCTAAAATTCAAAATTTAACTACTCAATTTGAAACAATTACCATGCTTATGACTGAGTGTTTTGATAACTTTTATGTCTGACATTATAAACACTAGTTTTAGTCTTAGTTAGCATATACCCGATGCACGAGTGGTTAAAAATATTTTAAGATCTCTGCCAACACATTTTATCCCTAAAGTGACCATTTTAAATACCTTAGGTAATTTGGGCAATTTAAAATTAGAAGAGCTAGTAGGAGACTTCCAGATATATGAGATTAACATGTTTCCTGACACTGCCAAACTTAAGGATAAAGGTATAGAACTTAAATACCAGCATAAAAAGAAAGAGAAAGTGAGTTTTTAAGAGTCCGAATCTGAGAAAGATTTTGGTTTTTATATGGCCATGCTTGCAAAGAACTTTAAAAATTTCTCAGGTTTTCAAAACGAAATTCTCCCAATAAAAAGTTTTTTGAGAAAAAGAAATACAAGGCCAAAGAAAGCAATGAGAAAGAGAAAAAGGGTGAGGGAGATTTAGAAAAAGTAACTTGATTGGAGTGTGAGGGCACATGGCATAAATCATTTGAGTGTACCACTAGACTTAGGAGATAGGGCAAGAAAGTTGTTATGTCAGTCACCTTAGTGATAGTGAGGGTGATGTGAAAGATTTCAGGGATGAGTCTTCACAGGGAAAGTTTGTTACTTTTTCTGCTAGTCACATGAGCACACCTAGTTTGTCCCACGATAATTAGCATACTTGTGCACGTGAGACCACCGAGGATAATTTGAGTGTTTCTAAAGAGTCTGAGAGTGAGTGCGCGAGTGTGTGTGATAGTGAGATCCAGATCACATTTAGATATTTATATGTCGAGACTTTAAAGACTAAAAAATTGAATAAGGAGTTAAGTCTTAGGTTACGATATTTGGAGATAGAGTTAGAGAATTTGACGGAGTTTGAGGTGAAATCTAGTGAACTCGAGAAGGTGGCGGTTTCTTTGAGTGAACAGTTGATAGCTTTAGGTCGGGAAAAGAGTGATTTGACCAACACAGTGTCTATTCTGACGACACGCGTATCCCAACTCGAGAGTGATCTCGAACGTTACAGGGAGTTCAAAGTACATTTAGAGAACACATCTAAGAAGGTTGGAAAGATGGTTCTCAATCCTATTTTGGGTAGAGGTGAGAGTTTAGGAATAACTCATGATGGTGCATCCACTTCACATGTTGCACCCGAGCTAGTTACCGCTTTAGTGTTTGATTCACATGGCTCTCAACCCAACCCACCTAGGCATCCCGTACCTGATAGGAGAGCACGTAGAAGACATTTTGAGAGAGGTGTACCTAGGCCCATTTATGTTTGAATGCACTGCAAGAGGAGAGGACACCTTAGGGAGTTTTGTTTTAAGTTGGGTCATGTGTCACGTTTTTCTATTACACATGTTCACACACACACACACACACCCACACCTCGTGCTTCAGATGATTACACGAGAGAGTTTGCAAATATAAGGGAGAAAGAAAAAAATTGAGTTAAGATTTAACATGATTTGATGGAGGTTTTTAACAGGATGTCGCCACCTTTTGAAAACTCCACCATGCCTGACGGTTGAGGTCTAGACTTGATTGCCAGCATAGGTTGACTTTCATGATGATATTTTTGCCTAATACTAGTATGTATTTTTTCTGTATTAGATTTTTTCTTTTGAAATATTTGAAAAATGAAAAAAGATTTTATTTTGTTAAAATTTTGAAAAAGTCAAAAAGAGTTTTGTATTTTGTTTTAGGCCATATATGGATGGACATTTAGGATGACCGAGTCAATTTCATTCCATATCAACATGATGATTTGATTATGTTTTGATATGCATCATTATTCTATTCATGTGCTTTATAATGTTTGGAGTCACTAAGATGTACTTTGTTATTACTACCTACATGTTTGACTCATAAGTTCCTTTAATGCACACTTGTACGGATTTGTTTGATTATTGTACTTGTTTATCACATATTGGTCGGAGTGTTGTCATCTCAATTATGTCTTTAAAACGAACCATATGCGATAAAACTTAACGATGAAAGTAGTGCATATAAAAATCGTTTACCGTGAGAAATTTAATTGCAACAAAATATGATGAGTGAATTAAGGGAAAGGTCTGTGAGAGTATAAAATTAACTCGTCATGAAAGCCACTATTTAAAAAGAGCTCGAAAAAATTTAAAGGTAATAAAAAGATAAATATGCCAAAAAGGGGCCACCTGAAAAGAAAAATATAATGATTATTATTTATGAGGGACTTTGGATGGAAAGAAATGAAAAATAGGTTTGCATGTCCTGACAACGTCTTGAAAAGGCATTCATAGTTTTAGACGTTATTGGTGTGGGAATGATTCTTGACTTTGATGTGTTGATGGATTGAGTCGATGTCATTTAATTTCAACACTTTCAACACCTAAGGACGATTTTGAGATTCATTCGATATGAGTATATGTATGCATCGTGCACATATGTTATGTTTGATTTCTTTGATTTTCCTATAGAATATATTCACACCCATTCATTCTGTATCCATAATTCGGTTGTCTTAGTGTAAATTCATGGTCTGCGAGTTTTGTAAAATTATTTTTGCATTTTTGAATGAAAAAATTGAAAAGTAAAAAATAGTTTGTGGAAAAATTTTGAGTATCTTTTTGAGATCATAGTTTATTTGCATTGATAATCATGACAACTCCATGCTTTATTTTGTTTATTCATTTCCATGTCTATTTTGGACAAATAAAAAGTGGGAGAATGAATCATGGGGAAGTTTTAGAATTTTATGGGGGAGATTTTATTATATTTATTGATTTATTCTTATATCATTTCAAACTCGATGCATCAAGAATGTATTTTCTTTGTCTCATGTGTGTAGGTACAAAGATTGAAGATTTTAAGATTTTTGAAGTTGAAGATTTTAAAGAAAAAGTTTGAAGACTTAGCATTTTATCTTTCCACTTTTGAGTTATTGGGAGGGTAGATTTGTATAGGTCATTTTTTTATAATTTAGATGTTTTTATTTTGTACCAGTATAGACATAGGGGGACATTTTTAAGGACATAATTTTATAAATGTCCGTCATAATTTTGTATATTTTATACCGATATAAGCCGTTGAAGAAAAGGTAAAGATTAAAGCTACAAAAGACATATCCGAATATCAAGTGGTCTTTAACATCAAGCCCAACGAGATAATTTTGTTAATAATATGTTTAAGTTCCATTTGCATTTCATATTAAAAGTGTTGGGATATTTTTTTTTATAAAAGTCAGAATATTTTTTTCTAATTATAAAAAATGGTTTTTGAAAGTTTTATAAATGTTTTTTATATAAAGTTAGTTTTTCAAAAATAATTTTTATATAAAAGTTTTTTTTGTTAAAAACGGTTTCGTACAGAAGGATTGAAAGGAGGTTTGATTTTGAGGTTCGGAATTTTTCTAAGTGTGATGGCGAACCTCGAGATTCATGTTTGGATGGTTCAAACGAGATTCATATCGTTCGAATGACATGTCATCTCGTTCGAACGAGATCATATTTTAAGCAAAAAATGGTAACTAGATATGTAAAGAAAAAAGAACTTCTAAAAGAACTATTTGAAAAATTATATTTAGGACAAAAGAAATATGTACCATTTTTGTAAATAATAGTTGACTCTCTTAAAACCATAATAGAAGTTTTACACTTATTTTTTTATTGCTTTTAAGAAAAAATGAATTATCAACTATCATATTATACAAACCGGACATTCAACATTATTTTTATAAAAATATTCCTTAAAATATTTCACTAAACAAAATACCCTTCCTTTTTTAATCATCTTACGGACATATATTTTCTATTACCGCATGCTGTAAGGAAATTTTTTTGCATAGAGTCATTTTGTATGTATTTGTTGCATTTTATTTTTGGACAAAACTTGTTTGTGTCATAGGTTAGCATTTAATTATTTGTCCTTCAAACCTATAATGTGTTATTGAAGACCGTACTGCCCAAGATAAAGAGACATCAAGTACACTTTATGATTCATGTCGAACTTTATCTTCATCACTAGAGGGATGTTTATGAGGTATGAAGGTAAATATGTTTGATCCCTCGATATTAAGTTTTGTGTGTTGTTTTTTAAAACGATTTAAATTTTTTAGAAATTCTTAAAGGTCGTTCAAATGACATTAGGACTGTCGTTGGAACAAGATTCAGTACCTCGTTAAAACGAGCTTTGAATGAACCATTTTTTTTCTTATATAGTTTCTCGTTGAAATTTTGGTTCGAGCAAAAATAGGTATATCATTCGATTGAGTTTGGGTACTTCATTCGAATGAACCAACGCATTTTTCAAATTTGAGATTTTCATTAATATTTTTCATCCTTATCTTGTTTTTATAGAACCTCCTATAAATAGGTGTGCGGAGCACTAGTTTTCTTTGATACTTTTTCATGCTTTTTAAGTTCCAAAACTCTTCCAAAACCTTTCCATATTTATGTGATATTTTACGATCAATTTTTTAAAACCCAAACCCTAGTTTACACCCAAGTTTGAGATGTTAAAATCTTACATCCATATGTCTACTTGGGATCTTATTTTTGTTGCATTAAAGTGGTTTTCTTTATCTTTAAAGAGCGTTTCCAGTGGTGGACATCGCATTTGTGTTGTACGACGACTGGACCGGTCATGATATAAATAAAATTGGTGGGATACCAAGACTTGGGAAAATGTCTATGTTGTGTTGTTGTTGGAAGACGTCCAACATTGGTCGCGAAGAAGGTTACATGGGACAAAGAAGAGCGTCAAGGCTTGAAGGCATCGAGTCTATAATTACGTCTAATTTGTCCTTGTATATAGACCTGTATTATAGTGGACTTGTGTGGATGCGCCGTCCGTGGTTTTTCTCGTTGTTACATCGTCTTGTTATTGTTTGCTATTTATTTTATTTTTGCTTACACTCACATAGATTCATGATTAAATTAAGACTAAAATTGATAAATTTTCTAATACAACACTTGTGGTATTAAATTAATGTAAAGTTTATAAAAGTTAATAAAATTGAAATTGGTGGTGTTTTCGAACAAACCTACGGAACTACTCTTTTCAAATGGTTATTAGAGCACATACACTAAATTATCGCGTCGTTCCATAATTTTGAGTTTTTTATTTGTCTCTCTCTCATGGTTTATTTATTTTTCTCAATGGGTCATCATAGTGTAAGGTCAACCGAAGTCTTGAGTGATGAGAATGATTTTGATATTCGAGAGGAGTTTAATGAGTCATATATTGTGCTGATAGATTATCCAAGTTTAATTTGAAACTTTCCAAAACGTTAAAATTTTTTGAAGAGAGAATCTGTGTTTAAAAGGTGGTAATGAATTTTGGAAAAAATTTCAAACTCAACGTGACATTCTGTTTGATAAGCTCAAGGATATGAAACATGATTTTCAAAATTTAAAAGTTTCCAAGAAACAGAGTGAGGCTAAAGTCCATGTTTTGGAGAATTAATTAAAGGAGGCTATTGTTTTTAGGGTGGAAGAACGTTCCTTAGGTGATAATGATAAATTAATATATGATTTAAAGGCACATGAAAAGACTTTTAAAGATATATTGACTTACATTGAGGGGGATTGTAAGAACATGCTTGTCATGTTCGATATCTTAGATTTATGCATGTCGTACGCCGCTACATTTGGCACGTTCGACACGATCTCACATGATGGCCTCAATCCAAATTTTGGGAATCAAGCATTCAACATATCCATCACGTGTCCCACATCTTCCTCAACGACTTCACGTTCCACGATTTTAGGTACTTTATGCAAGTGGTACACAAGAGAAGTCAAAACTATGAAAGAAGGCAAGATATTAAAGTTCAAGGGAATTTTGCTAATTTTATAGCCCCCATCCGGAGGTCCGATCAACTGGAAAGTTGAAGAGCTCGAAGCCACGAAGATACTGGAATAATCGTCACCTCAATCCGAGCTAATGTGAAGGAGTTATGACCTTTTGAAGATGGAGAAAATACCATAGAAGAATGTTGTTTTCTTTTAACCCAAACCAGCGATGTACGGCGAACCGCGTAGTGAACCGGTTCGGGGAGGGGAGGGGGGGAACAAGTTCGGGGTACACCAGAACCGGTTCGGGGGTACACGAACAGCAACAGTCCCACCGACTCAAAACTCTTTTGGTTTTCCTATAAAAGCCAACTTCGAGGGAGTAATTTTTTAAGACTTTGAGAGAAGTTTTTGAGAGACTAAATACATCAAGTTTTTATATTTTTGAGTCCCAAAACTCATGTTTGATTCACACTAAAATTCCCATATAATTTTGTGAATCTTTCAGAACCCATAGAACACAACTTCTTTTGTTCATTCTTTTGGAGTGCGTCTCTACACCGTATGGTTGCATGTCATTGAGGATCTTGATGCGTGAAGATTTTTTGCTGAAGATTGGGTTGCGAGTCCTTAGAGGGTGCTGCGTGTATTCTCTTACTGAGTTCAAGACTGCGAGTCTGTGTGGGTTGGATACGCGTTGATCTATTGAATATTTCTCTATGTAATTGTAAGTTGCGATTTATGAATTCATAGTGAAATAAAGGTTTTAACCGAAAGGTTTTTTTTTCTTAAATCTGTGTCTCAGCATATTTATTGTATCGCATGCTTTATATTTGATGGGTTGATTTATTGACATATAGATGCATGTTTAAGGGATGATTTTTATTTGTTTGGGTTGTTCAAATATGGACCCTAATTAAATAAGGTTTACTTGGAAACTTGGGAATTTATTTTGAATTAATATCACACACCGTCTTCACGTTTTACAAATTGGTATCAGAGCGGGTTACTCTAAATTATCGAGTATTCCTATTTTCCACAAACTCGTGTGATATTTTTTTTGAAAAATCAGTTTTGTGAAAAATCACAATTTTTCCAATGGAGCACTTATCTAATCGGATGCCCCCCTTTGATAACATGAGTCAGTGTTTTGATGATATAAATTATTTGAATTTGACGTTTGCTAAAAGAATTGATTTTTTGGAAAAAGAAAACTCTCGTTTTAAATCCGCATTGGATCTTTTGCAAATGGTTCAAAATCAAAGGGATTTTTATCGTGAGAAATTTATTTCTTTGGACCATGAATTTAATTCTTTAAAATTGTCCAAGAATAAGAGTGATGATAGGGTAATATTTTTAGAAGAAGAATTGGAGGACCTGAATAATTTGATGGTTTGTGTTTGTGGCAAAGATGATAAAAATATTCTAATCAATGAGTTTGTGGCACATGAAGAGACTCTTAAGGAAAAAATTTCTTTGATTGAGTAAGAGAGAGATACCCTTTTAGGAATTGTTGAAAATTTGAAAAGGCGTCCCTTAAATTGGAAGAGTCTAATTCTTTGGTTGAGTAAAAAATTTTAATGTTAAAAAATGATTTGACAGACTCAAGTAGGTTTGATAGTGATGGTAATAGACCATCTTGTTGTCATGCTTCTAGTGCTAATGACAAAACCATTATTTGTTTTAGAGGGTCAATTAATCCCAAGGACGTTAGAAAAGATCAACCCATAGGTGTCGTTCCACCTGTTTACACATGTTCACATTGTTGTAGGAAAGGTCACCTTAGGAGATTTTGTTTTTGATCTTAGAACAAGTCCTAAGAAGTTTATGTCTAGTGTTACCTTGGTTCCTAAATCCCCCACACGGCGTTTCACATCTATTTTTGGGTTAGGAAATCTCTTTTAGAGGCACTAGATTTTAGACAAGTTAATTCCCGTTTGCTTGCACATGATTCTTCTCTTGCCATATCATATAGATGATTGTGTTTGCATGTTTGTCATACACTAGTTATGGTTTCATTATATATATGTTTGATAGTGTTATGACATGTGTACTTTTTGTATAATTTTGAAGAATACAAAAATATTTTATTTTGATAAAATTTTGAGAAAATCCAAAAAGATTTTTGTATTGTGTTTGCATCTTTTATGGTTGGACACTTTGGATGATCGAGTCACAACATCATTCCATTTTTCTCATGTGACTAGTTGATAGTGTTTTGAGACAATAGGTCAATTCATCCATGTGCTTTATAATGTTTGGAGTCATTAAGATGTAATTAAGTGTTACTTCCTATATGTTTGAATCCTGATTTCCTTTATTGCACACCTGCACGGATTTGTTTGATTATTGCGATTATCTATCACATGTTTGTTGAGTGTTTCCATCTCAAT
This sequence comes from Sambucus nigra, assembly GCA_949130495.1. Classification (NCBI taxonomy): domain Eukaryota; kingdom Viridiplantae; phylum Streptophyta; class Magnoliopsida; order Dipsacales; family Adoxaceae; genus Sambucus; species Sambucus nigra. The sequence continues at coordinate 365,138,890 of OX422222.1, forward strand.
TTTGTCTATACAACGAACCAAATGTGATAAAACAAGACAATAAAAAGTGTGCACCTTTGAACCCTGTTTGTGAGGATATTTATTTGTGTGTTTTGTTTGAAAACGGTGAAAGGTTATGAAAGGTTATCTATCCTTTGCGATTAAACCGCCGTTTAAATTGGATTAAAAAAATTGAGGAATTTTATTGTTCGGGGTCCAAAGAGGTTTAAAAGAGCTCGAAAAAATTTAAAGGAAATAAAAAGAAATTCATGCAAATTATGGGTCATTTAGGTTTTTGCACCAATTATCCAATGTTTGAGAATTTAGATTACCTCTAAAAGAAAATATATATGAGGGAGTTTGGTTGGAGATTTTATAACGGGTTTGCATGTCCTTGAAAATCTTGAAAAAGCGCTAAAACATTTTGGACGTTATTGGTGTGAAAATCACTTTGACTTTGATTTGTTGATTTGATTAAGACGATGTCATCTAAATTCAACAATATTTACACCAAATGATGTTTTTTATGTTCATTCGTTCGGGGTACACATAGGCATCGTGCACAGATGATTGATTGAGTTTATTTACCTATCGAATGTGTTCACACCCATACATTTCATTTCCATGACTTGGTTGTTTTAGTTTAAATCCATGGTATGATTATTGGTTTCTTATTTTTGTGCGAAAATTTTAAAAAATCAAAAATAGTTTGTGAAGATTTTTTGAGTATCTCTTTGAAAAAGCGCATTTGCCATCTGATTGATGCCTTGTTTTGAATACGGTGACACCCCTACTTTTCTTGTTTGATTATTCTTATTTGTCTATTTGGGGACATAATAAAAAGGGGGAGAAAGAATTATCATTTATGGGGGAGTTGGAATTTTGAGGGAGTTTTTGAGATTTCACTTATTCTCTGTTCATACATTGGTATCTAGACTCGATACGTCACGTGGTATTTGCTTTATCTCATGTGTGTAGGTACTACATTGATGATCATCAATTGCACACCCTGATGAGAAAATTTGAGATTTTGGAGATTTGAAGAACAAACGACGAAGACTTAATTATTTGTATTTTTCTAGTTTTGAGTTCATGGGAGGGTAGATTTATATAGGTCAATTGAATGATAATAATTCGGATTTTTTATGTATGTACCGGCATAGACATAGGGGGAGATTTGTAAGGACATTTTTGCCATGTCCGATATCTTACATTTATGTATGTCGTACGTCGCTACATTTGGCACGTTCTACATGATCTCACACGACGGTCTCAATCCAAATTCTGGGAATCAAGCATTAAACATCTCCATCAAGTTTCCCACATCTGCCTCAATGACTTCACGTTCCACAATTTTAGGCACTTTATGCAAGTGGTACACAAGAGAAGTCAAAATAATGAAAGATATGAAAGTTCAAGGGCATTTTAGTAATTTTACTTCCACCGTCCGGAGGACCGGTCAACTGTAAAGTTGAAGAGATCGATGCAATGAAGATACTGGGAGAATCGTCACCTCAATCCGCGCTACGCTTAAGGAGTTATGACCTTTTGAAAATGGAGAAAATTCCTTAGAAGAATGTTGTTTTCTTTTAACCCCAAACCAGCGATGTACCGCGAACTGCATAGTGAACCGATTCGGGGTACACAAGAACCGGTTTGTGGTACATCCTCAGCAACAGTCTTATGGACTCAAAACTCTTTGGGTTTTCCTATAAAATCCAACTTCAGGGGAGTTATTTTTTTATACATTGAGAGACGTTTTTAAGAGACCAAAAACATCAAGTCTTCATATTTTTCAGTCCCAAAACTCATGTTTGATTCACCCTAAAATTCCTATATAATTTTGTGAATATTTTTGAACCCATAGAACACAACTTCTTTTGTTCATTCTTGTGAAGTGCATCTCTACACCGTATGGTTACGTGCCATTGAGGATCTTGACGCGTGAACAGAAGTTACACACATGCGCGTGAGGCAAGTGGAACCAGGGATCTAGGGTTCAGTGGATCCCTGACGGAACGATAGATAGGGAGTGAGGTAACGTAGTGAACAAACGAACCGGAAGAGACTCTATAGGCTATCCCGGACCACGGGGAAGGGATAGACTACCAGAGCCAGAACCATAAAAATGTCGGGGGATAAGGGGGACGTAGTCTCCTAAAGTCGAGGTATTAGTTAAGACCAAGAGTGACCAGCTAATCCCAGTAGCAGGGCGATGAGGCATAGCCAAGATCCCCCATTTGTGGGGATGGAGATGGTAGTCTATCCCGGATCGGAGGGGAGGGAGAGACTATAGAGAGGGAGGAGAGTGAGTTCACGTAGTGAATGAACGATCAATGCGGTTCCGTACACGTGATACCTTGTTTATTATATTTTTAGACGGATTGGAAGAACGGACCAAAAAGCCAGAAGGACACTTGGTCCGATCAACCAAACAGTGTACTCTTCTCCGATTGGATAAAAATTTATATTTTATTTTTATATTTATAGACAAAAACGAAAAATCTGATAACTTCTCTCGAAGAAAAGATAAGATAAAAACAAACATTACGCCTTGGAAGACAAGAAGATAACCAAGGGCAGGGGAAGGATCTGGGATCAGATCCTTATCGATATTACTTGTCTGTTGTTCATGAAGTTCGAACAAGACACGAGAGGAAGTACTGGATTGATTAGCTTGGAAGAACAGATGGTAATATTTCCGATTGGAGAATCTACCAGTCAGTCTATTGGGCGAGCCCCCGACGATTAAGGGGACCCCTGTAATATGGTTTGAGCCCCCAGTGATTGAGGGGATAGCCACCCGCTTCTTTTCTAAAGATTGGGCTACGAGTCCTTGGAGGGTGTTGCATGTATTCTCTTGTTGAGTTCAAGACTGTGAGTCTTTTTGGGTTGGCTACATGTTGATCCATTGAAGATTTCTCTACATAATTGTAAGTTGCGATTTATAAATTCATAGTGAAATAAAGGTTTTACCCGAAAGGTTTTTTTTCCTGAAATCTGTGTCTCAGCATATTTACTGTGTCTCGTGCTTTATATTTGATGGGTTGATTTATTGACATATAGATGCATGTTTAGGGGATGATTTTTATTTGTTTGGGTTGTTCAAATATAGACTCTAATTAAATAAAGTTTACTTGGAAACTTGCGAATTTAATTTGAATCAATATCACACACCGTCGTCACGTTTTACAGGGATCGAGATAACATTCTAAGATATACTAAAAATATGAAGAAGAAGTCCTTAATGTTTGACGAGTCTAAATTTTCCTTCAGTCTAGGGTTTTGAAGTTAAAAGATAATTTAAGAGACTCAAGGAGCTTTGGAATTGGCTTCTACAATCAAAATTCTTATGCTACTAGATCTAAGACCAACGTGTTTTTAAGAGTGTTAACTGTTGCTCAGGACATTAGAAAAGGCCAACCCAAACATTATCTTCCTAGTGTTTACCCATGTTCGCATTGGGGTAGGAAATGTCACATTAGGATGTTTTGTTTTGATATAAAAATGGTCCTAGGTAGTCTAGTGTAATACCCCGTATTTGTGCGTATTTATTATTCAATTAATTGAGTAAATGATTAGTTTTATTCTAAATTATGCGAGTGAAATAATTTAATTGAATTAAATAAAAATGTGGTTATTAAATATTAATCTAGAGACAGAGATAATGATTAATATTATGTGTTAAATTTACTAAGTGAATAGTAAATGATTTACATAAATTATTATGTGTCATAGCGAGTGAGATTGGCGTAATTGAATTTATCTCAACTGGTATTCGCGTGTAGACTAAATTGAGGTCGATATAGGATAATTATTTTGAGGGACTCATATGATATTTTTGAGGTAACGGATGAATCCGAAAGGGTCGAAAAGTCAAAATAGTATACCCGGGGTGTCGATTGGGTCCTAGGGCAATCTTAGACTAAATCAGCACCATACGAGAATATTTTAGTCATTTGATAACTACGGGTTAAGAGACCTACGAATTTCCAACATCTTCATCAGCATATAGATGGGAGAGGCTAGGGTTTAGAGGGTTAGAAAACTCAGAGAAGCCATTAAAAAAGAAGATAAACCATTTGTAAACCCTAAGAGTGAGCTTTTGAGAAATTGGAGTGTGATCTTGCACCATTATCCATCTTGAAGTGAGGATTAGGAGAGAAGGCACACCATCCAACATCAAAACCACAAAATCAGATCACAAAATCCAAGGCAAGTGTTTATTTACAATTTTCCTTGAAGTTGAATACGTATGCAAGATTAGGGTTTATGCATCTTCATACAAATGATGAAATTGGAATTTAAGTTAATTTAAATCCATGTTATGGGTAGGATTTCATGTAGATTTATTATATTCATGTAGAGGTTATGAAATCAGATCATGAGTGATAATCTAGATGAGAAAAATCTTGGCTTTATGTTGTGTATAAATGAAGAACATGAAATTTAGGGTTTTGATGAATAAATGTTATGATCCATTTTTTATTTGAAATCATAATGTTTTGAGGATTGTATTATGTTATAAATAACCCTAATACATCTAGATAATGTTTGGGACAGTTGCTTTGAAGTTTGGTAAAGAACCATGGAGAATTGAAGAGAAAAATTATGAAATTCTCAGTTGTGTATGGAGGACGAAGATGATCTGCATAATTTTGATTCGATTCAATCCATAGGCGAATTATTTCTAAATCAAATTGATTCGGCCTCCTGGCGAATCGATTGGATTTCCCCAAAATGTGAAATTTCCCTTTTTAAGTCTATAATTTCTAAAATTTTATCGAGGAAACTTATGGGGCTTTGTTACAATATAATGAGAGATTTATTATATTATAGTAGGTTGGTGATGGGATTATGACCTAGTCTTAATAATAGGATTAAGGCGAGATTGAATATACTTAAATTAAGGCGTAATTAATTCGAGAGAAGGAGAATGAATTATAGGGAATTTAAGTAAAGTTATGTCATAGATCAGTAGTGTATGATACAGCTAGCTACTGAATTTCATTTCAGGGGTAACTAGGACCCTTAGAGTAGAAAGTAATACTCGGATTAACACGATAGTGAGATAAATCTTAAATTTATGGTACGGTGAGTATTCGAGAGAAAAAAACTGCGTATAAAATATGATAATTAGGTTGTGTGTGTACCTAATGATTTGATATATATAGGTTGCATGTATACGTATTATATGACTGGTGTTAAATGTGAACATACCTATGTTGCTTGCTATCCTGGAGGTTCCCGCGTAGTGGGCGATCCCACCTTGTTGATTTTAGGGAGGTCTGGATTTGTGCCCCGGGACATAGAACTCAGGGCGGCTCACTATGTGTCGTGTATTAGAAAGACTGACCGTCATTTGGGTACGTTAGGTATGTGCGTAGCCCAAATGCTTAGAACCATGTCGTCTCCATTGCTTGTTATTTGATTTTTGGATTTGAGGAGACATGCCAAACCAATAGTCCTTATTTTAGTGTGAGAGATACATGGACTGATAACAGAGTATCCCTACTTTCACAGTGGTCCTTTTGAGCACCGTAATTATATATATTAGTGAGATAAATATATATAACGATTTGAACAATTCTACTTACATGTGATAGTAGATATATTTATAGTGTGTGTATAAATAATGAATTAAGTAGTGAAACTTAATTAAATGATTAAATTATATGAGATGGAGAAATGTTCCTATGATATCAACAACATACAAGAGATGTTAATTCGGATAGCGTACTGGATGGGTGGTAAGGGGAGTTATAAGTTTTGATTGTCTAGTTAGCTTAGGTAGTATGGCTATGTGGGCTAAGTAGAAAATGTTAGGCATGCACAATAGTTGAGAGGTGAGGAAACTCATAAGAGTGTATGTGAACCTAACATGTATAATCAATAACTGATTTTTAAATTGTGATAAATACTTGCTAAATATTTTTAAAATGTTTTGGTTTCTAACCCTTGATATAAATATTTTTCAAAATCTTTTAGGTGTCTAGCCATAGAGACGTCAGACTTGGCAATCCATTCCAGGGACGATTTTTTGCAGCACTGTGGAGGCTTGTAAGACTTGATTAAATGCTTTCATCTTTCATTCCTAGTGTAGGATTTCATTTTAGTATTTCAGTTAGGCATGTTTCCCCATTTATACTTTATTTATTTCAGTTATTTATTTCAGACTTATAGTGCAATTTATTTACTATTTGCGAACATATTATTTGGATTTAGATTTTGTAGCTGATGGTTTATTCGGCAAGACAATATTTATATATTCCTTGTGATGGTTTAGACTATATCCATTGTATGAATATTTCAAATTTAGTTTTCAGCATATTATTATAAATTGTGTAATAAAACTATTAGGTGGTTAGTAACTAATATGGTATTCGATAATGATGCTGAGAATGAACTAAATGAGAAATCTCTTTTAATTTAATAAAGGACTGATCACCTATTATTTAATTAGGTGGGGTCTCACATCTAGATCCCATGTCAACATGGTTCCCATAACCCGAGGCATTAAGTATCCATTTATTTGGGTTAGAAATCAGTTTTGAAGGCATTGGATGTTATACTGGTTAATTCTTGCATGCTTGCACATGATTCTTCTCATGTAATATCTTATTGTTGATTCGGTTTGCTAGTTGTTTGATGTTTATCCATTGTATTTTAATTATCTATTTTTTGGGTCCTTTGAGAAAAATACAAAAAAAAATTGTTTGTCTTTTGAGTCATTTTGAAGAAAATGTTTATTACTAAAAAAATATTTTATTTTATCTGTAGTTTGGTTTTACACATTTTTTATGGTATATTGGTGTGTTTGAATTTACTTACTTCCATGTATTCATACAACTAGGACATTTTCTTATGATTTTTAATGTTTATGATTGTTCTTAATCATGGTTGCATGGAGTAATTTAAAATTGACTGGCATGATGGAGTCACTTTGTATATGCCTTTGTACACACTTTGCACGAGCTCTTTTGGATTTTAACTTCATATGTCATATGAGCTAAGTGAGGCGTTCTCCCATCAATCTTGTCCATGTTCATAAATTGTTTTACTATGGGGGAGTTGTGCATATGAAAATCATTGCCCGTGAGTTCGTAGTTTTATTAAAAATACGAGTGTGCGTGGTAAAGGGCTACGGAAGGAGAAATCTCCTTTACATGGAAGGCCACGTTGGCAAAATCCTAAAAAAAAAAAAAAAAGGAAAAAGAAAATATTATATTTCCAAAGCCAAATTTTTTGCATTGATGCTTCACAAATGCAAATCTTAAAAAAAATAAGAGAAAAGTATACGTTTATTTTTTAGGGTGCTTAGTAGAAGATCAACGAGTTTTCACAATGATTCCTAATTGAGCTAATTTTTTTTAGGCTATTGATTAGAGAATCATAGAAATTTCTATGCCAATGTGCATTGTGTTTGTTTATACCTTTTAAGTTCTTTATTTGACATGTGTGGATAATTCGGATGTTGATAAATTATTGAGGTTAAATAAAAGTACTTGGACATTTTTAAGTGATTAGGTCATTTTCTCTTGTTATAATAGTCACGCCCCTTCACTTCGTACTACCTTCGTTTAGACATATTGATACTATGCGAGTGTGTAAAGCTTATGTGTTTATGTCTTTTGTGGTCATTTATACGTATATATATTTATGTGCTTCCTTGGTATATGTGTTGTTATATATATATATATATATATATATATACTAGCGGAATGCCCATGCCTGAAGGCACGACGAAAATTTTCAAAGTACGTAATCATAAAACGATGAATATTTTCAAAGTACATAATTTCAAAACGGTAAAAATTTCATTCTCCAATAAAACAAAATATAATTTAAAAAAAAAGAATTCACATATAACATGTAATATATAATATTCAACAACCGAATTTATATTGTGGCTCAAATAAACAAAATGTCAATTTAAAAAAATGGATAAAGAATTTCCTAAAGTATTAAGTAGTGTATAATTTTAGCCAAATAATTGTCTAGGAAGCCATTCTCATAATTGTAAATAATAAAAATGTTACTAATCTTAAATGAATGTCTTTTATGAAGCCATTCTCATACCGAAATTCAATAAAATGCTGAGTGCATCCATTCGCATGGTGTTATCCAAACTAATATCATTTTCCAAACTAATATCCGTATCCGTGAGACCATTAACTTGTTAACACCACCATTTTCACACTCTTGCCTATAACTTGTTAACACCATAAGTTATTTATTTACAATTACCAAACTAATAAATAAAACATACATACAACATGACCTTGTTAAACTTAACAAAAAATTATCATTATCTTCTTAGAGTATAATAAAAATGAAAATAAAAAGAGAAGAAAATAATGATAATTATTTTACTAATAATAAAGCCCCAACCAACTGATAATTATTGAGTGAAGCACTGATTAAAAAAATAAAATTTACATCTTACCAACACTGAAAATCAAACAATCTACTCTATTCAACATGAAGCCCTAACTTTCGTTCTGTGATTTGGCCATTATCCCTCTTTTTTTGCTTGTATTTCACTTTGGACGCCAGTATTCAAAATATACATAAACCAAATCAAATTATATTTAATGTTCATTTTATTTTAATTTATTATAATGTATCACTTTTGATGATTACAAACAAATATTTATCATTTATTAATTATGCTTATATAATTATATATTTGGATATATGTAATAGTTAATATATTGATTATGTAGTTCATACCTTTGTATTAGCTAAATTATATATGCATTTATATTTTTAGTCTATAACACGCACACTTTTGTATATCTATAAACATTTTTTTACTCATCACTTATAATTTCTTTATTTTATAATATATAGTATAATAATTGCTCTTGCATTTTAATTATATTAATTACATTATTTTTTATACGTTTATTACCTTAAAAATGTTTACCTATAATAATCATGTAAACTTCTTTTAATTATATTGTATGTCTTTATATGCATTAATCATTCTTACATTTCTTTAAAAAATTCCCAATCTGTATAAGACTTCGCTTGGACTTTGAATATTACACACACACACACACACACACACACACACATATATATATATATATATATATATGGACATATTTAGTCCTATACCTATATCTCCAATGACTACCCACGAAAATGACAACACGTGTTGACTTATGAAAACTTGTTTATTCGGACACGCCTCTAAGCCTTTGAAAATTCGATCCCATATGTCAGCCAAAATCAAGTCGAGATATCTTGGGTTGTCAGCTTTGGAAATAGTGTATTTAAAATAAAGTGGTTCTTCTTTTTATCAAAAAAAAGTTGACTTAAATTATACTCAACTCAACTTAACAAAGCCTTTTCCTAATTATTTGGGGTCGGCTACATGAATCCGATTTTTCCATTCCATTCTGTCCAGTGCAATATCTTCGGTTAAACCACATAACATCATGTCCTTTTTTATAATATCCTACCAAGTCAATTGAGGCCTACTTCTAACCCTTGTTTTACCATCAATACTAACTAAATCACTCTTCTTTACAGGAGCATCCATTGGTCTACACATGACGTGTCCAAACCATCTAAGTCGATTTTCTCTCAATTTATCTTCTATAGGAGCTACTTTTATCGTTTCACGAATTTATTCATTTTTAATTTTATCCTTTCGAGTTTTACCACAAATTCATCTTAGCATTCTCATCTCCGCCACACTCATTTTCTGCACATTTTGTTTCTTGGCTGCCCAACACTCTCTCCCATATAACATGGCGGGCCTAATAGCCATCCTATAATATTTACCTTTAACTTCAAAGGTATATGACTATCACACAAAACGCCGGTAGCACTTCTCCACTTAACCCAGCCTGCTCTAATCCTATAAGTAACATCATCACCAATATCTCCATCTTTTTGGATAATCGATCCTAAATAACGAAAATGATCATTTCTAGGTAACTCTTGACCCTCCAATTTCACCACATCTCTATTTTTCCTCCTATTACTACTAAAATTGCACTCCACATATTCTGTTTTAGTTCTGCTTATTTTAAATCCTCTTGTTTCTAAAGTTTCTCTCCACAATTCAAACCTAACATTAATCCCTGTCTTAGTCTCATCCACTGAAATAATATAATTTGCAAATAGAATACACCATGGCACCTCATCTTGTATTTGTCCATTCAACTCATCCATAATAAGCGCAAAGAGATAAGGACTTAATGTTGAACCTTGGTGTATACCTACCGTAATTAAAAATTCAGTACTTTCTCCGACTGATGTTCTTACTGTAGTCATCGCACTATCATACATATTCTTGATGACATCAATAAATCTGCGAGTCACTCCTCTTATATGTAGAACCCACCGTATTATATCTATGGGTATCCAATCACATGTTTTCTCCAAATCTATAAAAATCATATGAAGATCCTCCTTTTTCTCCCTATACCTCTCCATTAATCTCCTCAATAAATAGATTGCTTCCATTGTTGACCTCCCAGGCATGAACCCAAATTGATTCTCAGATACTGTTGTCTTTAATCTCAATCTATATTCAATCACTCTCTCCCAAAGTTTCATTGTATGACTTATTAACTTAATACCACGATAATTTGAACAACTTTGTATGTCCCCTTTATTTTTATAAATAGATACTAAAACACTTTTTCTCCATTCATTGGACATCCTATTAGTCATTAAAATTCTATTGAATAATTTTGTAAGCCAATATACTCCATCCTCCCCTAAGCACTTCCAAACCTCAATAGGGATACCATCTGGTCCTAAAGCCTTCCCTGATTTCATAGTTTTTGGAGCAATCCTGAACTCTGTTGTCCTAATTCTGCGAAAAAATATATTTTCTCGAGTCTCCCTAAGCTCCTCTATATCTAATCTTCTCCCATTAATTATATTAAACAAAAAATCAGAACATTATTTTTTGCTAATAAAACTGGACCAAAATTTTATTATAAACTATATTTTCTTAAACTTTGTTTTGTGCAATTTTTTTATAAAACCTAGCTGCTTAAAAAAACTGTATTTTTTTGGGAAAAAACTAAATTTTGACTCTAATAAGTTACTATTTTTTTTAAAATAGTTAGCAAAAATACAGTTTCTTACAAAAGAAAAATGCAGTTTTTTTAAAAAAATTGTATTTTTGCTTACTGTTTTTAAAAATATATTAATTTATTAAAGTCAAAATTAAGCTTTTTACCAAAAAAATACAATTTTCTTAAAATGCTATGTTTTATAAAAATTTGTAAAAAAAACAAAGTTAAAAAAAATATAGTTTATAACGAAATTTTAGTCCAGTTTCTTAACGAAAAATAATGTTCAAATTTTTTGTGTAATATAATTAACGTCAACTTTTTTTTTTATAAAAAGAAAATTTGTTTTTTTATTAACGTCCATTTTAATAAAAAAGATAATTTGTTTTTTTATAAATAACACAATGTTTTTTTAAATAAAAAACTAATTTTTACGATTTATTTTTTCAGAATTTTAAAATTTTAATTCTGCATAATATTAAGATTTTTTATATTCAAAATTTATGTTTTTATTTTTTTCGAAATATTACATTTTTTTTAAAGTAATAATTTTTTTAACAAAAGATTATATTTACTCAAGTCATAAATTTATTGAGGATCTTTTAATTATTTAGTGTTTAATTATTAAAAAGAGTGTGGGGGAAGACTTTTGATGCGTGGGAATAGATGTTCCCTTTTTTTATGTACGCATCCGAGCTCTTATATTTATCTTAAATGCTATGCCGACACAGAGTTTTGGCACCGAATGGTGCGACCCAGTGACGTGTCGCACCGGGATTGGTTATTGCCTTATGGATGTGGGTCCGCGCCAGCAACAGTAGTCAATACCGGTGCGACACATTACTGTGTCGCAAAACTGTGTCAATATTGAAGGACTCTATATTTATATACTCACGCACGGTAAAAATCTTTGGCAGATGTGCCAAGTCAGGAAATCAATTCTACTATTCCTTTGTCCCATCCAATGCCTACTCTACTGCAATGTGATGACTTCTTCGTCTTTGTTATTTTTCCACGCAATTATTTATACTGCAATGTGATGACTTCTTCATAGTTGTACCCATTAGTACAGTGGTTATGTCCCTAGACTATGCTCATTTGATAGCCATGGAAACCCATTAGGATTTTAACTTTATACTTCATAGTTGTACCAATTAATACATTGTTTACATCCCTAGCCTATGCTCATTTGGTAGCCATAGAAACCCAATGGGCTTTTCACTTTAGACTTCATAGTTGTACCCATTAGTACAGTGTTTACATCCCTAACCTATTCTCCTTTCACATCCATAGAAACCTAGTAGGCTTTAACATGTGCTAAGTTCTTTGACTACATAGTTGTAGGGGTGGCCATAGGCCTGAGACCTGCCAAGCCCGGCCAATAAAAAAATAGGTCTTGGGTAAGGTAAATGGGCCCACAAAGCGGGCTTGGCAAAATTTGATAGGCCCGATTTTTTTGGGGGAGGGCTTAGGCATGAATTCTTAAGCCCGATGAGGCCCGGCCTCACCCGAGAAATATATATGTATATGTGTGTGTGTGTGTGTGTGTGTGTGTGTGTGTGTGTGTGTGTGTTAATTTATTATTAAAGTTTAAGACTACAAAGTTATAAATAAATATATAAAGTGGGTAACTTTTATAATATAAAAACATATAGTAAATTGTTTTATGTAGAGTGGGGAACTTTATATATAGACTCTGTAATATATAAAATTTAGAACATGTTTTTAATTAAAAAAAAAAAAGGTCTTTGATTCAGAAAAAAATAGATTTTTTTATTTTAAAAAAAAAGTAATCGGGCTTGGCCAACGGGCCTGGGTAAAGAGCTTTTAAATTTGGGCGGGCTTGGAATTACATAATAAGTCCCGATCCAGGCCTGAGCGGGCTTGGGATAACTCATAATTTTATAAGACCGACCCAAGCCCGATCGGGCCTGCCCAGGCCCGGCCCATGGCCACCCCTACTTAGTTGTTGTCCAGGAGAATAATAAATGAACAAACCTGCAAGCTGGAACCTTAAACATAAACACCCATGTGTGAATCTCTTTCTACCTTAAATGGATTCAAATTTTGAGTCTTCAACTATTTCATTGTAGAAAAAAGATAAAACAAAAATTGTTAAAATACAAGATAAAATAATAAAATAATTTTATTTTTCACACCAACACATGTTATCAAAAGGAAAATTGGATTACAAAATTATACTACAATTCATCAATTGAAATAACAAAAAAAAATGGAAAATTATCTATGCTTTCTTATTAAATTAATTAGATTTCAGTCTGTATTTAAATCATCTCTACTTTGTTTATTCAAATAATTCTCACATCAAAAGTTATAAGGCACCGCGAACGATCAGTGAGAGACACAAATGTAGGGCATGAGAAAGTTTCATTCATGCTAAGATTCATAATACCTCTTTTTCCTGCAAAATGAATTTGGAAAATATACAATTTTAAAAAGAAACTTAGATTAGTGTTTACACAAAATCCAAATCTCCATAAATAAAACTAGGCAAATTTTTTTTTAGAAAAAAGGTAATACGAATTTGTAGCAAATGATACTTGAATAGATTACTACACACATTCTCGAATTTTAACAAATATATACCTATAAACCAATCTTAAGTCTTCTTAGTGTGAGGTTAAGGCCATGGCCGACTCTATAGTTTTCGGAGCCCTAGGCGAAAAATCAAAATGGGCCCTTTTGTATAAACAAAATTAAATTAAAGAAAATGTTCTCTTCTCACACTTTTCGATGAAAAACCAATTTTTATATAAAAAAATCAATTTTAATATACTAATGTCTAATCCCATCACTAGAATTTTCATCAAAATGTTTTTTTTCTATAAATATTATATTTTTCACAATATAGGGGTTCGATTTCCATTTCTTTAGCAATATATATAGACATATTCACATAACACAACACAACACAATAACAAGTGTAATTTGCTAGTAGACATATTCACACAACACAACAACAAGTGTAATTTGCAAAAATAAAAATTAATCACACAATCACAAAATTCTCAATAATATTGACAAACCATATTAAAGAAAAATGCAAAAGAGGAACAATAGAACCTGATTTGAGTGCATTTTTAGAGCAATCTCAAATTTTGATTTGTAAATGCCTAAATAACAAATTGAAATCTACAAAAAAATAATTCACAACACAAATATTAGTAGTAACACAAACAAATTTATATAGTGGGATATATCAAAGAAAATGAATAATATATCCTTACGCAAACAAGATACAACCAATCTCCAAAAAGTCCTAACTTTTTGAAATTGAAGAAATTGAAATCATAGATTTTAACCCTTATTTTGCTGAGGATAGTTCAAGGAAAAAAAAGGGGGGGGGGGGGTGTTGAAAGTAAGGGTTATGTTCTTTCTTTGGTTAGTAAAGAGAAAGAGAGTAGTGTACGTGAGAGAGAAGAAGAGAAGAAAATAGTGAGAGAAATGAGAGACATAAGGTTGGAAATGAATAAGTAGATAGGTTGGGTTGGGTTGGGTACGTTACTGAGTTTATTGTGTGGGTTTATTTTTTAGTATATGGGTGCGTTATTATGTTGTTGTTGGGTTTAGTGTGTGTGTTTATTTTAAATAGAACAAATTTTATTTTGGGAGGGCCTTTTTTTAAGTGATAACTCTAATTTTTTTCATAACTAATTTTTTTCGGGGTTTTTTTTTACAACTATTTTTTGTATACCCAATTTTTTTTATACCTAATTTTTTTTCAAAAAGGGCCCCGATTAATTGGAGTCCCTAGGCGGTGACCTAACTCGCCTATTCCTAGAGCTGGCCCTAGTTAAGGCCAACACCATAATCTGTGGAAAAAATTTATATCTATAGCTGATTATGATATTGAAGTTTAATTTTAAGTAAGCAAAGTCCTAACCTAACCAATGTAAGAGAAACACTAAATAATACCTGGAAGAGCTCATAGGCATCTTTTACATACCATTCCTTAAGCTTTGCCATAGCTAAATCACGGTTAGCTTTTCTTTTCCTAAATTCACAAAAGAACATTTTTTTATAACATATGTTACCCACTAAAAACATAAAAAGAAATGGGAAATTGATGGACATGCCTGTGTCGATCCTCCTATGTGAGGGCCTTACAGGGGAGGCTGCATCCATAAAATAACAACAACTGGGGTGATATTATGGTGACGAAGCATATTAATACGGTGCATACAGTGGTTTAAGTACTACTTTTACTTCTCACCCTCCGTATTCAGATGAAGCTCCATACTACATGAATATGCTGATCATGTGGTATCCCAGGCCCAACATTTATTAGTCCCCCTCCCACTGCCAAATTATAATTATAATACATCAATATAAGATTGAGAACACCTCCTTTGTGAAACCATGAATAAGAATCAATACCCACCTGTAGTTAATGAATGTAATAATAATATTTAAAAGAGAACAATGTCAACGGTGAATGAAAAAACTAAAATAAAAATGAGAGATTATTTTATTCACACGCTTGTCGGCATATTTCTTGATGTAAATGGGTTTAATGTGGGGTTTCATGAACATGAGAAGATATTTGATACCCATTTCTAGACATGACCAATAGTTTTATTTCACCATAATCTGAAAACATGGATATGGTGTTCTTCAAATAAAAAAACCTTCCGAGAACTTGTAACACATTGTAATTTTTGGATAATTATTTTAATTAATTAATTCATAAATTAGCAAATTACTTGGGTCTTAAAATAATGAGAATTAATTAATGGGATTATTTAAAAGTGAATATATTTAAATAAGTTAACGGGCGAGAATTATATTTATAAATTTATTTCGAATTGCGATTTTAAGCACGCGGTTGAGTCCGGTAGGGTCGATATGATCAGAAATGAGTGGTTATATGCATATAATGGATATTGGGTCCTAATTAGACATATGTGAGCTCCATAAAGAGAGTATGAACCCCTTTTATGAGACCCATTGGCCCAAAAACGTGAATAGGATTTTTAACCCAAATGTGTAAGGATTAGGCATAACTAAAGAGGGCAAAAGCTAAAAGGGGAGACAAAGAGAAAAGGAACTTGGGAATCTTGGAGAGATTGTTTCAATTCCAATTCAACACCTTTATTCAATCCCTAGATCTGCATTTGTTGATGCAAGTGGTTTAAATTGTGTTTATTAAATTGCATCTATCTTTTCATATTAAAAGATGCGGAATTATATCAAATTCTAGGGTTTTTTCTTGAGTAAATTGGGGATTTACTTTTAATATGAGTTATAAATCTGTAGAGGATTTAATAATTGATGAATTGATGATTGAATTGGTGGAATTGTTAGGGATAGAATTATTATAATGAAAGAATGAACTTAGGATGAATTTGGGAAAGACTTAATGCAGAAGCCTGTTCAGAACAGAGGTTTAATAACTGTTAATGGCGGACTAGTTTTTTAGTAGAAGAGAGAGATAGAGGGAGAAACACTATCGACATTTGAACGACATAGTATTTCATTCAAACGAGATCCACTATCATTTGAATGAAAGGGATCTTCGTTCGAACCAGTTTTGTGTTTGCCAGATTTCTGCAATTCCCCTGATTCAGACCTGCTTTTTGGAAATTTATTGTTCCTACCCTATCTGAATTATGAAATTGAGTATGGAATTAGGGTTAATTTGGGAATACCTAACCTTGAAACTTATTTGACTAAATTGCATGAAATTGGAGATGTAAGTTCATGATTTAGAAATTAGACTTGATTGCATGACTTTTAAGGGTGGACTGAAACTATTAAATTTTGGGCCGAGAGATAGAGAGTCTATGTATACTTTAAGGGGTTACACCAAATATTGGAAACTAATTAGTGTGTAATTAATTAAAAATGAAGTTGGACCATAGGCTTAAATGTTTTAGGTTTGGGTATGGGCATAATACTCCAATAGTTTGGATTTCTATATATATGTTGATGTGTAGTACATATATGATTTATATATATTTGTGTGAATAATATATATAGTAAAGCCATACCAATATTAATGCTATCATAGGAGGTTGAGCGATGTGTATGATTCCCCTGAATAGCGAATGTAGGGTGAGTATATTCCCCAGGCCTTAGCGTCTGTATTAGAGGTGGGGCCGTTATGGTATGGAGGTGGCACTTCCGAGGGAACTATGGTCGCCTCCTAAGCGTCGGTGATAGCATTTATATTCGACATGTGTGCAAATGTTGAGATATGATACCTATATATAGTGAATAATTATATACGAGAATTTATATATATATATATATATATATATATATATACATGGCGTGGAATGTATAGGTAATATAACTTGTAGGAATGTTATATGATTTAAAAGTAAGAAATGATGCGTTATGAAAGTTAATGTGAATAATAACTCATAGATATGTACTAACTTCACTTTGGGTATAATAGTGCGGCATTTAGTATGAGTTCGGGATAAGGCTAGTTACGGGGAGAGTGGCTAGGTGTTTTTATGAATAGATCATTAGGTGTGCCATTAGATTGAGGGGTGAGGGAAACTCATGGGAGTGCACGACACTAATTTAAATATGTAGAGCATTTGCATATTTATTTCTTGAATTTAAATTCACTTGCTAAATATTTTTAAATGTTTTGGGTTATAACCGTTGCTATAAAATATTTTCAAAAACCTTTTAGGTGTCCTACCACAGGGCCACTATGCCTAATTCTCCCTATAGGGTATGCAGATGCAGCTTATGTAGATTGATGTGCGTTTTTTGTGTAAACACATGTTTCATTCTATCTCTAGATAGGGACTTGTTCAGTTGCACTTTTTGGCTTGTACCTCTATATTCAGTCTTTGAATGTATCAGTACTCTTTTATACTTGCACTTTGTGGATGGCTTGTAGTCGATGTTATTTGACAAGCTCTTGTACTTACTTTGTGGAATGTTTAGTTTCTTCCTTATAGTAGTTAATTTGCATTCCTAGTATGATGTTTGGTTTGGTTTAATACAAGAAAATTTTGGTATCAACTTAATGAAGACTAGGTGATTAGTAATTAATGCTTGAATGACAGTGATACAAAGAATGAACCATATGAGATTCCTGTTTAATTTGATATAGGACTCATCAGTTGGTATTTTACTAGGCGGGGATGTCACAGATGGTATCAAAGCATCAGGTTCTAGTGTCCCTTGGATCTATGCGGCTTACTTTAGTTTCAGTGTTACGTTATTTAGCATAGAGCCCTATTGTTATGAACGTTGATTCATATTATGTTTATTGGTTATTCTCTTCTGATCTTTCAAGATTTGTATTAATTGTGAACTAATACAACTCGTTTTACATTTCAGATGCCTCCCACGAGAGAGCGAGGGAGACCTAGGAGGGAAGCCGCCTAGGGGGACAGGGTGAAGCTCCTCCTGTGCTAGATGCACCGGAGCCCTAGCCACCCCAGGAGTTTGTTTGTACTGAGCTGGAAGCTGGCATCGTAACTCAGGAAGCTAATGCCTCCATGACCGCTATGGTAACCCATTTTCCCCAACAACGTCCACCGTAGCATTGGCTCTAGTAGGCCAGGTCCATCTGAGGCCAACTGAGTGGTAGAGGATTAGGGAGGCCTTCCATAAAGGTCATCCCACGAAGTTTTAGGGCACTGCAGACATGATTGCACCCTATCACTGGAGACAGGGCATGCAGAGGTAGTTACAGATGGTAGATTGTAGCAAGATTTAGAGGTAGATGCTCGCGATATTTAGACTGACAGGTGTCGCTTTACAGTGGTGGGAGTCCACTACTACCATTGCAGAGATAGATTCTATGACTGTGGCAAATTTTTGGGTGTGGTTTGACCGTAAATACTTTCCTCCGGTTGTTGAGGCTGAGATGAACAGGAGACTGAGAGAGGTAACTCAGGGGATAAATCGATTGCCGAGTACGAGGAGGAGTTCACCCGTCTGGCCACGCTTGTACCAGATGAGGTGAGCAATGAAGAGAGGAAGAAGATGATGTTTGTTAATGGGTTAGCCTGTAGGATCATGCAACATTTGATAGGGAATCCGACTCTTGTGAGTTATACATATGTGGTTAATGCGGACCTCCTTCATTGTCATGATCATCGCTTCCACCTTAAGGGAAGCAAGAGAGGTGGGGATCCAAGCCACCAGGGTAAGGCCAATGGAGGTTCTTCGAGTGATGCACAACAGGGGCAGGATACTCATCAGGGGAATCCCGCTAAGAGATTTTGATTTGGAGGTCAGGGGTTTAGGCAGGGCCAGCAGGGCCAAATTCAACAACATGTTCCTGAGGGCCACCAGGGCCAGAGGAATAATGGTGGTGGCCATCAGGACTAACAGCCGGGGAAGCCTCGCCAGGGCCAACCTTAGGGATCGGAGCGTCAGGGATAGCAGGGTCATCATCAGGGATTTCAGGACCATGGACCTCAGGCAACACCATCACCCCCGATTCAGCAGCAGTTGGGATTGTTCCAGTACGGGCATATGTACAACGCCCGAGATGTTTTGATTCCTCTCACACCACCAGTACATGAGGGTAAGTTCCCTATCCATGGTCATGTTAGTAGAATTCTTTTTGATACTGGTGCATCGCATTCATTTGTTAGGACCCATTTTGCTAGAGTGGTTGGGTTACTAGACACATCTGATAGTATACTCATGTGTGTGGGGTCACCGATCGGGGGTGGATCGCTTATTCACTCTATTTTTAGGGGGTAGACGTTGTGATGAGTTTTGCAGCGGATCTCTTGGTTTTGGACTTGAAGGGATATGATGTTATCTTGGGTAGAGATTGGCTAGTCAGTTATAGAGAGATGGTTGATTGCTATGAGAGAGCCATAGTGTTCAGCTTCCCGGGCCAATAAATTTTTTTGGTGGCGATGCCCCTTCCTGAAGGAGGATCGCGCACTCATTTATATTACCTTGAGGAGGAGACCTCATAGGAGGTGGTGATCCCAATATGCTCGATTCCAGTAGTGAGGGACTTTGAGTAAATATTCTAGGACATTCTAGGGTTTTCATCCAGTTAGGAGATTGAGTTCGCCATTGACCTTGCACCGGGTACTAGGTCGATAGCCTACGCGCCTTACAGCATGGCCCCTTCGAAGATGCATGAATTGAGGGAAAAAATTTAGCAAATCTTGGGTCATGGATCTATTTGATGGAGCACCTCGCCATGGGGTGCTCCCGTGTAGTTTCTGAAGATGAGAGACGACTCACTCCATTTATGTGTTGATTATCGGGAGTTGAATAAGGTCAAGATCCGAAACAAGTATCCATGTCCTAGAATTGATAATCTTTTTTACTAGTTGCGAGGGTCAACATTCTTATCCAAAATTAATTTAAGATCGGGGTACCATAAGTTAAGGATTCTAGAGGAAGATGTACCAAAAACCACTTTCTTATCGCGGTATGGTTCTTATGAGTTTCGGGTGATGCCATTTGGGCTCACCAATGCACCGAAGGTATTCATAGATCTTATAAATTGAGTTTTTAGAGATTTTATCGTTCAGTTTATCATAGACGACATTTTATTCTATTCTCGCATAGAGGAGGAGCATGCCGAGAACCTCTGTATGGTGTTGCAGACGTTATGGGATCACCATCTATACGCCAACTACGAGAAATGTGGGTTTTGGCTTCGAGAAGTACAGTTATTGGGTCATATTGTGTCGAAGCATAAGATTTCTATTTACCCAAGCAAGGTGTCAACAGTGAGGGAATGGGGTCAGCCCACAACACCGACAGAGATCAGTAGCTTTTTGGAGTAAGCTGGGTATTACCGCCATTGACCAATTTGACTCGCAAAGGGTATTCTTTGTATAAAGTGATCAATGTCAGTTAGAGCTCGACGAGTTGAAGGAAACGCTAACATCGGTCGCTATTTTTGCATTACCAAAAGCAGGAGTGTATTATCGGGTGTATACCGATGCGTCCTTACAAAGACTAGGGGGTGTGTTACAATAAGAAGAGCGAGCTATAGCGTATGCATCCTGGAAGCTAAAGCCCCACGAGAGGAATTACCCTAACCATGATTTGGAGTTGGCCACGTTTGTCTTTGCCTTGCAGAATTAGAGGCATTACCTTTTAGAGGAGAGGTTCACCTTATCCACAGACCACAAATCACTCTAATATTTGTTTACTCAAAGGGACTTGAACACGAGGCAAAAGAGGTGGTTGGAATTCATAAAGGATTATTAGTTTGATATTCAATATCATCATGGTAAGGCCAATGTAGTTATGGATGCGTTGAGGCGACGACCCAAGGAATATTTGACGGCTACTTGGAAGGCAAAATGGAGTGAACTTAGGCACCACGATGAGATCCCGAGGGCATGTATGGCGATTTTGACAGTCACACCCAAGATTGTTACGCAGGTTATATGGTCTTAGGCGAATGATCCTTTGTGTCAGGACAAGGTGAAAAAGTTTCTAGTAGAGGGTGAGGATTACTATTCCATTAGCTCCAAAGGTGGGTTACATTTTAATGGGGGGTTCGTCGTGCCAGAGGATGGAGATTTGAGGTACGCCGTGTTGATGGAGGCTCATGCCTCTAAGTTTTCGTTATATCTTGATGGGGACAAAATGTACCAAGACATGAGAAGGCAATACTGGTGGACAGGGATGAAACAAGTCATTTTAGAGTTCATCTCGAAGTGTGCCACGTGTCAGCTTGTGAAGGTAGATCACCAAAAATCATCGGGGATGTTGCAGCCACTTAAGATCCCGATGTGGAAGTGGGAGAGCTTCTCTATAGACTTTATTACGGGGTTACCTATTTCACAGAGAGGGCACGATTCCATATGGGCCATAGTGGACCGTTTAACCAAGGTGGCCCACTTTATGTCGGTCTGTACGAATTTTAAGACTTTGTAGTATGCGAGACTGTTCATCACGTAGATAGTCAGATTGCACAGAGTTTCGATTAATATAATGTCCGATAGGGACAAGATTTTTGTATCATATTTCTGCCAGAGCCTCCAGGAGGCTATGGGCATTGAATTGAGGTTGAGTACTGCCTATCACCCCCAGACGGATGGGAAAACCGAGAGGGTAAATCAGATGCTCGAAGAAATGCTTCAGATGTGCATTCTTGATTTTGGGAGGTTCGGAGCAGTACCTTCATTTGTTGGAGTTCGTGTATAATAACTCATACCAATTTACCATAGGCATGGCCCCATTTGAGGCGTTGTATGGTAGGAATTATCACTCACCAGCTTATTGGTTGGAGGTGGGGGATAACCAACTTTTGAGACCGGAGATGATTCGAAATACTTCCTCGAAGATTGAGTTAATTCGAGGGCGTATCCATATAGCCCAAAATGGAAAAAAGAGCTACACGGATGCAAATTGAAAGCATATAGAATTAGAGATTGGTGATTTTGTGTTAGTACGGGTATCTCTTATGAAAGGGGTGATGAGATTTGGTAAAAAGGGTAAGTTAGCGCCAAGGTATGTGGGCCCTTCCCCACCATTGAGAGAGTTGGACCGGTAGCAGACCATTTGGGTTTGCCCGATCATCTTCAGCGTATACACGATGTATTTCATGATGTGTTGTTGAAGCAATATAAGTGTAGTCCAAAGGCATTTGGCATGTACCACTTGAGGAGATAGATATGCAGCCCGATATTTCTTACGAGGAGAGGCCAGAAGTAATCTTGGATCGCAGTGAGTGCAAGTTACGATCCAAAGTAGTACTACTTGTCCGGGTTTAGTGAGGTCATCATAGTGCCAGCGAGTCTACATAGGAGCGTGAAGATGACATGCAGGAACAATATCCATAGCTATTTACTACAGGTACGTCCAAATTTCAGGAACTAAATTCCCTTATAAGGGGGGGAGTATGTAACACCTCGTAATTTATGGGTATTATTTTAATTAATTAATTCGGAAATTAGTAAATTACTTGCGTCGAAAATTAATGACAATTAATTAATGGAATTATTTAAAAGTGAATATATTTAAATAAGTTAACAAGCAAGAGTTAATTTTAGAAATTTATTCCGGATGACGATTTTAAGTGCGTGGTCGAGTCTGATAGGGTCGAAATAGCCCGAAATGAGGGGTTATATGCATATAAGGGTATTGGAGCCTAATTAGGCATATGTGAGGTCCATAAAGAGAGTATGGACCCCATTTAAGAGGCCCATTTGCCCAAAAACGTGGATAAGGTTTTTAACCTAAATGTGTAAGGGTTACGCATCATTAAATCACATTAGAAGACTAAAGAGGGGAAAAGATAAAGGGAGAGCCAAAGAGAAAAGGAACTTGGGAATCTTGTAGAGATTGTTTCAATTGCAATTCAACACCTTCATTCAAGCCCTAGATCTTCATTTGTTGAGGCAAGTGGTTTAAATTGTGTTTATTAAATTGCATCTATCTTTTCATATTAAAAGAGGTGGATTTATATCAAATTCTAGGGTTTTTTCTTGAGTAAATTGGGGTTTTACTTCTAATAGGAGTTATAAATCTATAAAGGATTTAATAATTGATGAATTGCTGATTGAATTGGTGGAATTGTTAGGGCTAGAATTGTTATAATGAAATAATGAACTTAAGATGAATTTGGGGACGACTTAATGTAGAAACTTGTTCAGAACAGAGGTTTAATAACTATTGATGGTAGACTGGGTTTTTAGCAGAAATACTATCGTCGTTCGAATGACATGGTATTTCGTTCGAACAAGATCCACTATCGTTCAAATGACAGGGATCTTCGTTCGAACCAATTCTGATGTTTTCCAGATTTATGCAATTTCCCTAATTGAGACGTGCTATCTAGGAAATTTGTAGTTCCTACTCTATCTGAATTATGAAATTGAGTATGGAATTAGGGGTAATTTGGGAATACCTAATCGTGAAACTTATTTAACTAAATTGCATGAAATTGGAGATGTAAGTTCATGATTTAGCATATTGTAATCTTATTGTTTAAGTGATTAGACTTGATTGCGTGACTTTTAAGGGGTGGATTGAAACTATTAAATTTCGGGTCGAGAGATAAAGAGTCCGGGTATACTTGAAGGGGTTAAGCTAAATATTGGGAATTAATTACTGTGTAATTAATTAAAAATGAAGTCAGACCATAGACTTAAATGTTTTAGGCTTAGGTATGGGCATAATACTCCAATAGCCTGGATTTCTATATATATGTCGATGTGTAGTACATATATGATTTATATACATATATTTGTTTGAATAATATATATAGTAAAGACATACCAATATCAATGCTATTATAGGAGGTTGCGCGATGTGGGTGAGTCCCCTGACTAGAGAATGCAGGGTGAGTATATTTTCCAAGCCATAGCGTCCATATTAGAGGTGGGGCCGTTACGTTATGGAGAGAGAACTTCGAAGGGAACTATGGTCTCCTCCTAAGTGTTGGTGATAGTGTTTATGTATGACATGTGTTCGAATGTTGAGATATGATATGTATATATAGTGAAGAATTATATATGGGAATTTATATATATACATGGAGTGAAATCTATAGGTAATATAACTTGTGGGGATTTTATATGATTTAAAAGTAATAAATGATGCGTTATGAAAGTTAATGTGAATAATAACTCATAGAAATGTACTAACTTCACTTGGGGTATAATAGTAGGGCATCTTGTATGAATTCAGGACAAGGCTAGTTATGGGGAGAGTGGCTAGGTGTATTATGCATAGTTTGTTAAGTGTGTACATTTGATTGAGGGGTGATGTAAACTCAAGGGAGTGAATGTCACTAATTCTAATATGGATAGCATTTGCATATTTATTTCTTGCATTTAAATTTACTTGATAATATTTTTAAATGTTTTGGGTTCTAACCGTTGCTATAAAATATTTTTAAAAACATTTTAGGTGTCCTAGCACAGGGGCGCCAGGCATGATTCTTCCTACAGGGTACGCAACTATAACTTATGTGGATTGTTGTGGATTCTTTGTGTAGACGCATGTTTCATTCTCTCTATAGATAGAGACTTGTTCAATTGTACTTTTGGAATTGTACCTTTATATTCAGTCTTTGCATGTATTATTTCTCTTTTATACTTACACTTTGTGGATGGCTTGTAGTCGATGTTGTTCAACAAACTCTTATACTTACTTTGTGGCATGTTTAGTTTCTTCCTTATAGTAGTTAATTTTCTTTCCTAGTATGATGCTTGGTTTGGTTTAATACAAGAAAAATTTGGCATCAGCTTAATGAAAGACTAGGTGATCTGTAATTAATACTTGAATGACAGTGATGCTAAGAATGAACCATATGGGATTCCTGTTTAATTTGATATAAGACTGATCACTGGATATTTTATTAGGCGGGGTGTTATAGAACTTCGATCTAAAAGTCAAAACTATGCATGTATTCAAACAGTTATTGTACGTTGGAATGAATTTCTGGAGCTTCCTAGACCTACAGAAAGACCCTACAAAGTGCATGAAAGATGACTATTCATAGAACACAGCTGAAAAAAATTCAAATCTATAAGCTGGCCGCCAAAAAATTGGTAAAAAGTACACAAAAAATTTGAAACTCTAATAGAAATAAAAGTATAAAAACTGTGCAAAACTCGAAAGAGAGAGACATTGTGTGCTTACCATTTCACATTTTGGATTCGAGATGAAGTTTGAGTGTTGAGAGCAGGAGAGAGAAAGAAAGAGGGGTGAATGATCAGCTGAGGTAGCAAGCGGAGAAGGGGTGATGGAGAGAGGGTAGCTGAGGCATCGTGGGGAAGGGGAGAGGGAGAGAGGTAGAGAATAATGGGGAGGGTATTTTCTTGGATGAGAGAGAATTCACAACATTAGGTAGCGGGTTGTGTTCTTTGGGGAGTGGGAAAGAAAGAGTGAGGGAGAGTTTGTGTGTGTGAGAGAGAGAGTTTTAATTAAAGTGAAAATGTCAGATGGATTGTCTCTCTGATAGCGTGTAAATGTCCTCAGAGTTTCCTTCCCAATGAAATGTTCGATTATGTTTCATCTCAGCCATTTATTTTGTGCATTGGTGGCTTCAATCTCAACCACAAATTGTCTTCCAAACTTATGAACAATTAAAAACACCATTACTCCTTATATATATATATATAAACACACACACACACACACACACACACACACACACACACACACTCTTTTTGTTTAATGATTAATCTTTGATTTTGTAACCCATACTTCAATGTTTACACCATAGTTGTTAGGACATTTTTGTCCATTGTCAATATATATGTCGTACGTCGTTACACCGCTGAAGACTACAACCCGCATCATTTCTTCTAGTGACGACAAACTTTGACACCACCTCTTGGTGGGAGTAACCTCAATCATCAACTCCTTTTCGGGGATACCTCCTCTCTAGCCCCACCTCTCTTCATTCCAAGAAACGAGACTTCGATACAGTTCAGAATGAGAAGTTCCAAATCTATAAGATCTGATAAATATTCGAAGCTTTGGTAATTAAACATAACCAAAGCAAAGACTCATCCTCATTCAAATCCATAACCAACTACATTCAAGATCTATTACATGGGTCTCTTATTCGCAACCCTTCCACGAAATACATTAATAAGTAAAACCTCTTCTCTTTCAATAAGACGGTAACATAAATTTTTCCTAGCATACATTGATATAAATATATTCATTTGATCACCACCTTCATATGTCATCGATTAACAAAATACATCAAAAGTTTTATGCCCATGGCTAACCGAAGAAGTTTTCATTCCAGCCTTCTAATATATTTCGTGTTTATATTTATTTCATTTGTTTTACTTCCTCTATATGAAAACTTAGTTTAGTTCGTACCATCTCATTTAAGTAAAAATGTGAGTAGGTTCTGCCATGCAAAAACTATTGTTATTATGGATGGGAGATTTTCAAATAAGGAGATAGTAAGTGTTGGCATAATTTTTATTTAGAGATTCAAAGGATTTTACACTGTAAATTAAAATTTGCAGATTCAAACTATGAAAAATGTTGGTTCATTTGACTCTACAAAATTAATTTTGCAGTGACATATTTGCAAATTTGAATTTACAGTGAATAAGTTTGGAGAATCGCGAGAAGGTAGGGTGCCAGATGGTCAAACAAAATTTGTAGTGTTTGAGAAATTAAGAAATCAATTAACTTTTTATTTATTTTAGACTGTAAATTTATATTTACTATTCATCAGCTGGTGCATTGATGATTAGAAGCCCTTTGGTGACTGAGGGAAAAAAAAATCTACCAATCGAATATGCAAAAGTCTGGTGGTTCGAAGACACATAATGTTCTGTAGTTTCTAATATAATGTAGCATTGGTATTTAAAAAAAATAACTTACAAAAAGGGACTATTTTTACATAAAGAATATTGAGTGTCCTATATCCATAACCAATATTAATACATGTCCTAAAAATGAACAGTTTGTTTATTTATATTATGGACAAAAAGAAAAAGGGACCGTTTTTTATAAAAGAAAGGTTGATTTTCCTAAAACCATAATAGGGACCATTATTATAAAAAAAAGTTTATTATCATAAAACCATAATAAGGAGCATTTTTATAAAAAGAAAATTTAATTGTTCTAAAACCATAATAAAGATAAGTTTTAGTTAAGAATAAAATTTGTATTTTTGAAAAAAAAAAGTAAAATTATTAAAAGTTGGGACTATTTTCATAAATATAATGTTGAATATCATATATCGATAACCAACATTATTTTAAATCCTAAAATTCATAATCTAATTTTCCCATTACATGATTTTTTCTATTGTTATATGACGACGTAGATATAATAACAATAATCAGCAGATTAGCTATCTGGTTGATTGCAAAATTAAATTAAAAAAAGAGTGAAAAAGTGGTGAAATAGTTTCCTACTTTATATTTTCATTTTTATGAAATTTAGTCTTTAAGGATGAATAAAAATAAAGTTTATTTTTTCTGTTAAACATAAGGATAAGATCGACCAAGCATTTCATTTAAGGCTATTGTTCCCGTGACATACATTTAAGGATGTTCAATACAAAAGTACAAAGGTAAGATTTTTCATGAAAAATAATATATTTTGCAACTCCAAAAAAACTTATGCATGATTTGAATCCTTATACTGGCGTTAGTCTCAAACCTTATAGGCAGGGGCGGATGAAGGTGACCCCCACAACTTTAACACACACACTAGGGTATTCCCGTGCCTGAAGGCACACTAAAAATTTCTAAAGCATATAATCGCGAAGCGGTAAAAATTTTGAAAGTAAGTAATCCCGAAACGGAGAAAATTTTTAAAGTACGTAATTGCAAAACGAAAAATTTTCGTTCCCCAACAACATGAAATATAATTTAAAAAAATGGGTCATAATTTTAGAAGTCATGCGCGTGCCTGAAGGCACGATGACAATTATCCCGAGCATGAATCATGTGGTCAAGTCTTAAAAGTTTTGTATTATAATAAAATTTTCAGAATATCAATCGTGGTCAATATTTCTGAAGAACGAAAATTTTTCAAAATTATTTAATCGAGTATAATTTTTTGAAATAACCTATTGTACAAAAATACGTAATCGTAAAATGACAAATATTTTCAAAGAATAAAATTGCGAAGCGTTAAAAATTTCACTCTCCAACAAAGTATTGAATGTGTAAACAATTTAGTCAATATAGTCAAACTCTCCTTAAGGATGTTCGCCTAACCCTGTGCCTTCATCTTTGATTCTACAAAAGGATCACAACGTCCTAAATCTTAAGGGTGTTCAAATTTATTCTTGTGATATTTTGTCTCCCGTGCCGATGGCAAGAAAATAAATTTATTCCCATTAAATTATTTTTCGTAATCTGTAATTCATCATTTCCAAAAACTCTATTCAAACTCAATTTACCCTGTTATCAATTTTACGAAAGGCACGTTTAGTAATAGTTATAAGACACATGCAAAAGTACAACCTTTTTAATAATGTTATACGTAATGAACATATATAGTAATATATTGACATCTTAAGTTAATATTTTTAAATCTAAAATTAGTTTCACTCACTCTTTTAGACGAAAATTCTATTAATATATTTTATCGCGTGATTGTCTATGATATTTTTTCAGTATATAGTATGGTCAATCCACTTTCATATTTTCTATTATCTAAAGAAAATGTTGACAAATAAACTTTATTGAAAAAATGCAAACATAAAATAAAATTTTAAAATAAAAAAGAAACATAATAAGAGCCTACCTCTTTTAAGAGTTATACTTTGCAACAAATGTTAAAAAAATTAAATAATAAAAACATAATATAATTGAATAAAAAAATTAGATAAAATGAATAAAAAAAGTTTAAAACGTATTCACAAAATGAATAAAAATGTATAATTGAATAAACATAATATAATCGAAAACAATTAAAAAAACATATTAAGTTAGATAAAATTAAGAAATAAAAAGTTTAAAACGTAATATAATTGCAGTAGCTACGAAACACATTCACAAAACCCCCCAAAGAAATCTTCAATACCATGTAGTTACAAAAAAAATAATAATAACATTAGCACATAATGTTCAAATGATATAAAAAAATTTAAAAATATAATATAATTGGAGTTGAAGTTAAAAATGATATAAAAGAAAAAAAACTAAATAAACACATATAACAAAAAAAAAAAAGAGACCTGAAAAAGCCCAAAAATTTCAAAACCTTTTAAAACCAAAAAATGTTTTCCACGCCATCATCAGTAAAATCAAAACGTTTTCCACCAACATATGAATAGAGATCTGAGCGACTTGATTGTATAAATTAGTGGAATCCAATGCGTAATACCACTATAAAGAAATCACACGTACCATAAGAAACCGTCAGCTGCAGAATATGGATCCTGCATTCCATTTCAACCAAAGAAAAAAACAAATTTTCCCAATAAATTCTAAAACAATAAGACACCAAATCGAGCACCCAATGTGGATATTTTTCAAACATTTGGCATGTATATACAAATATTCACACTTTCAGCACATTACTGTCATCAATTTGCCACATAAAAATTCTCTAATTTTCAACACCTAAACATCAAATATATCAGCAAAATTAAAACTCAAAAATCAAGATAGAGGAATGTGCAGGGGAATCTTAAATTTTAATGGAGAAACAAAATCTCCATTATTTAATGGAGTCCATGATGTGGTCACGAAGGAGGCAAGATTTAGAATAGGATTTCCGTCCAACATAAGCTCCGTCATTTATTATTTGGCCTGATCCATTCCATTTCCTCCATCCTGTACCTGAATAATAGAAACAGATTGTAGTTATGGAACAACATAAATGGACTGGAAGAGAAAAAAAAACTCAAGAACTGGCAACCTACTTTGTGAAACAGGGTTTGTTGGTGATTTTAGTACCTGAATTCGTGATAGATGGCACAACCCACTTCGTGGACCTCACAACACACAACACAGCTCCGACATTAACAGTCTCCACCCACAACACGGCTCCGACATTAACAGTCTCCGTAACAAACCCTAAAAATTAAATACCCACTAACAAATCAACCATAAGAGAAACATAATAGAGAGATACGGATGTAGAATGATAAATACCTTAGTTTCCCCTGTTAGAAGTAGATAATCTTTGTAAACTGTTGGGATTCATATTTTCCAAAAAAAGTGATTTCAATCCAAACAAACAAATCGATTAAAATATTAATATGCATTGATTGAACTAACACATGACATATATAAAGAAGCAGAGAAAAAAAAATCCAAAACTAAACATCCATGGATGGGAAAGAAGTTCGGAGAGAGAGAGAGAGAGAGCTGCGTGTATGGGGGTACTGAATATTAGAGTTGGGTTTATGCATGTATGGAAGGAATTCCCCACACGCACCATCTTGTCTACCCAGAAATATCCACTCCCTTTCACCTACTGCTACGCACGCACAAAACCATAACCCCACCTTGAGGATGAAAATTGTTACAGAAGCAAGCTTGGATTAAGGCAGCTGCGTTCAAAGTGAGAGAGATAAAGGCTTTGAAATTAAAGAAAGGGTGGGTGGGTGAGAGGTGCGTTCAAAGAAAGGGATGAAATTAAAGTGCAGGGTGGGTGAGAGATTCATTCGAATTAAATGAATAGGTCTAGGCGAGTATAAACTAAACATGGGTAGAGAACATATATTATTGGTTCACATGTCTCGAGGTCTGAGAAAGCAAGGAGTAAAGGAGATCAAGGTCTGAGAAACTAAACAGGTGTGAGCAAGCGTGGAGGTATAGTGTGTAGCAGACTAAAATGTATTGAAAGATTCCTTTGAATTTTGTGCACCCTTTTTCGTCAAATCTATCCTAACAATCCATTCAGGCCTTGCATTCTATCTTTATTTTTGAATTTTGAAAGAAAGGGAGGAATAAGTTAGATTGAGTTAAAAGAGAGGGAAGTCAAATTATTAAGGGGTAAAATAGGAAACATATGAATAAGTCATCTTGTGATGTCATAGTTGAAACTTATGACATACATAAATTTTCTACTTTATTATATAGATATATACACACACACACACACACACACACACACACACACACATATATATATAAATATATACACACACACACACACACATATACATATACATATACATACATCCAATGGTTCCATGTATACATGCTTCTTTCAAAAATAGTATAAACTAGGTGTAAATCTGCGCAATGCGAGAGTAAACGATTATAATAATAATTTCACACGCATGAAATATATTTGTACATGAAATATTCATTGAAGAAATTCAAAAAAATAAAATTTTATATATTCTTAGAGCGTGGAAAACTTAAACATTATTTCAATCCTAATTTCCCAATCGCAAAATACGTCTAAAAGAAACTGGAAATTTTAAAAATTAAATTTCTTTCATGAATGTCTTTTGATATTTCTCATGGAAATGGTTTCTATTTTTCCTCACACAAAAATATATTTAAGGAGACTTTTACTTTCAATTTTTTTAAGTAAATAAAAAATATATCTAGCAATTATAAATAATTTGTCCCGAAAGCTTCTTACTAAAAAACGTTATGTCTCCTTGTTTATTCTACATTTTTTATGTTTTTCACTTAAAATCACTTATTTATCTTACTACCTAATACATTTTCCCATGTCTTTAAATAACATTATTAATAAATCTAAGGTCAGTAAATAAAATAACCCTCTATTATATTTTATAGATAAAATCACAAATGTAAAAACAACCATCAAAATGAAAAATAACATACCCATTTGACCAAACCTAAGAAACCAACACCCATTTCAATTTTGACCAAGCCCAATTTGTACAATTTGAACTCCAAAGGATTCCTTACCTTTGAACCTACATGAGCAATCTTTTGAAGATCTATTAGACCAGCATAATGCCTCACACCACATCTTATATTGACAGATATCACCGGACTCAATCAAATAATAAGAGAAACCCACTTTAAGGAATCATGTACCAACATGCATGCATTTTTTAAACATATATATCATATATTTTGAAATCAGGCAAGTAAAACACATGTGGAAGTGGGCAAACACACCACTCTCCATGTTTTATAACACCAAACCAACACCGATAACACATACATTAATCATCCAAAAACCCACAAGAACAAAAAAACTATAGTCCATGCATTGAAGCACCTCAAACATTTCAACAATAAAATATAAATAATTATATCAGATGAAGAGACTCAAACAATTACATCACTAAATTACATAAGATCCCGCTTAAATGGAGAAAAGCATAATCATCATTTAAAAGATTATTAAGACACTAAGGGAGTCCTCCGACAGCTTGAGCCTCATGCCTTTTTATCCATAAAATTGGCTCCTTGTTCCCTCCCTGCACATGAATTTTTTTTATCCGATTAAAACATTGTGTATAAGATGCCAAAAACTATTTATATATCTACAAATGAATTACTTTAATAAATACTTCGTAAAATATTATCACTACGTAAACCTATTTCCAAAAACATAAGAAAGGGGCATGGGGGTAGGGAGTGAGAATCAGAGATCCGACTTTTAGATTACATGGAGTAGAACGGGGTGCTTTAGAGGAAAAATAAAGGACAAGAGGAGAGATAGAGAGAGAAATGAGAGAAGAGGAGAGGATGGTAAAATGAATAGAATTAGGGGTTTTCTTATAGATGGGAGAGAGAGGAGGACATAGATGGGGATGGAGGATGGGGAGCCAATTATAGAAAAGATAGAGAGGCTCTTTGATATTGGCCGCATGGAAGTGTGTATGGACGGGTACATATGCATTCATTATGCAGTACACGTGGACACACTAGAAAGAGGTTGCAATTTAACTGCATCTTTAGTTTTATATTATATAATAGACTAGGTGTAAACCCGCGCGATGCGCGGACGAAATGCAATGTTTTGACAATTTTGCGGTTTTCAATTTTTTTAAAATTGTGTGGGTGGGGTGGGGTGGGGAGGGAGAGGGTATATGAGAGAAATATCTATTCAAATGAGCATCAACTAATATTATTTTGCTTAAATTGATAGTGCCTTTCAATTAAAATATGAACAGTAACAAAATGGAAAGACCGCAATAATACAAAAGTTTGAGTCATAACACCTACGAATTATATCTATAGTGAAAAAATAAAAGTATGTGTACCCACAAAAATACTCATTTAGTGTACCCAATGCATTAAAAATCTTGTGCTTTCTTGTTGTGGGTCCCGTCAGGGCATAAAAATGGGTCCCGTCAATGTATTAAAAACTTGTACACATTTTTGTCCTGCGAGTACACAAAATGGATTTGTTTGTGAGTATGTGTAGTTTACTCATAGTGAAATATGAAACAATACCTTGAAAGACCAACTCATCATCTACATATCCCTTAGGGACAATATTTAGAAGCCAAGTTCATGAACAAAATATTTAGAAGCCAACTTCATGCGTCAAATCCATATGGTGGAATCTCAAATAATTGATGTCCATGTATCCAAAACATTTGTCACAATTCATCAATTCCAACACCATATCTAGATGGTCAAACCCAACATCAAGTGGAAACAAAATGTAACAATTCATCATCTCCCGACTCAACTGTCATTCTTCTCTATAATACGAATAGAAAAAAAATATCAAAACTAACCAATTTATATCAGCTTTGGAAGCCTAAAAATCTCATCTGCACATTTTATCAAACACAGATAATGCACTATTATATTACTACAATGATAGAAATAGACCATCACAGTATTTGAGAAAATTAAGAGATAAAATGTATACCATTATTTATCTCATTAATGTTTAAACCCATTTTCTCACTTAAACCCACGTATCTTAATCTCAATCATGTATTTCATTATATTTCCATATTTGTGAAATATTCCAACAAATCAATAAATCTAAGTGAAGCATGAAAATATCTAACTCACCCTAACACTGGATCATCCGTTCCTCTTTCATTTCTTGTTACAAACTATCTGGAGTCTTGTCCTAAGATTTGAAACAAATATGACAATGATACCCAACTAAAAATGAGGTATATATATGAAGTTATAGGGAAGTTTTTGTCCGGAGAAATTGAGGACTGATTCAATCGAATTAAGAAAAAAAAAATTACTCAACAACATAAATGGGTAAAGAGCTGACTAACCATGGTTGTTGGGTCTAACATAGGGACTGAGTTTGATCGTGGACCCAAAAAAAAATCCGCCATGGTTATCAAATGGATACAAATGGATTGAAATATCCATCCCAAACCAAGCCACAATCGAAATTATACAGATCTCAAACAGATTTCTTTTTTTTCCGATTCTTCCCAACAAAACCGTCTCCAACGGGTCTAAGAGACTTAACAGCAAAATAGCCTAGCAATCCATAAATGATATTCTAAGAAAGCAAAAGAAAAAGTAAAAAAAGATCAAACTGAAAAAAAAAAATCTAAAAAAGTTGAAACAACAAATCGAACCAAGATGATAGAAAATCAAACAACAACAAAAAAGAACTGATATTCACATCGTAGCATTACAAATAAAACTATAAAAGAAAACAATTTGCTACAACATTAAAAATTGAAAAACAAAAAAAACAACTACTGAAAGAAAAATTAACCTGAAGAGAAACCCTCTTCTCCTCTGTTTTATCATTTCATGAATTAATATTATTTTAAATCTTAGCAAACCCTCCTTACTCCCTGATGAATGACCAAAACTCATGCCATCGTCTCTCCCTCTCTTACTTCTTTTTCTTATGTTTTTTAGTGTGCCTGAAGATTGAGAACAATTATTTTGTGAGTAGAAGTTAGCAGAGCATCTTGAGTTTGAGTTTGAGAACAATCCAATAAGAAACTTGATACCGAAATAAAGGTAGCGAAGCCCGCAATAATGAAAACAAAGGTGGAGCGACAGCCCATACCCACTGCTGGTCACACAAAAAATCCCCCAAATGGCGAGAGTGAGGGCAAGTAGAACGACACCAATCAAAAACTCTGGTTCATGTTCATCTTCCTAGATGTTGAGTAACTCCTTAAAGAATATGAGAAGGACCTTTCTCCCATGCTCCCACCCGAAGCTGCTAACGCAGAATTGGGATGGCAAAACAATAACAGCCCCAAAAATACCCATGTCATCGCCGTTTTGCTCAGACCCTTTAGGGCTTTGGTCATCACTTAACGAAAATCTTCAAATGTATTGCTCTCTTTCTTTGCTAATTCTATACACCATCTGTTACATCTATTGTTGGCGGTGTCTAGCAAGTGGAAAACATATCGAGGTAAGAAAGTGGGAGGGGTAGAATCTTTATAGACTGAGAGGAAGAAAAAAAAAGAAGAAAAACAGATGCGTAAGAATCAAGAAGAGCGGAAGACAAAAAGATAATATTAAAAAGAGTTCAGTTGGTGAAAGAATCTAGGGGTGAGAGTGACGATTCATCTCACATTACTAATAAATGCCTTGTTTTGCATTTTATAATAGTAAAAGATAAAAATGTGCCACGTGGATAGGGTAATTGCAAAGCATAATAAATGCCTTGTTTTGCATTTTATAGTATATAGACATAAGTGGATTTTATTTTTTGGGGGCATATCTATAAATAACTAGTAGTTGTAAGTTAATGGCTTTAACCCTTTTAACACAAAACGAGCGGCAAATTGTTTTCATTTCTCATTTTTTCCTATTCGACAATGCGTCCATTTCTCTACCTCCTCCTCCAATCCTCCTCCTCCCAATGCTACCCGGCTAAGCCTCCTTTTTCCCTTTACCGTGACATTTACACACACACACAC
The DNA here is from genome assembly GCA_949130495.1 of Sambucus nigra. Taxonomy (NCBI): domain Eukaryota; kingdom Viridiplantae; phylum Streptophyta; class Magnoliopsida; order Dipsacales; family Adoxaceae; genus Sambucus; species Sambucus nigra. The sequence continues at coordinate 365,175,109 of OX422222.1, forward strand.
ACACACAAACTATATATCTCTCTCTCCCCCTTCTCTCTTTAATTATTTATTTTTAAGAAATTAGGCTTAATTTCGGGTCAAGTCTTAAGGCATTACACTTACCACTCACAAGCTACTAAATTTAGGGTCAATTTAGGGTTAAATGGTTAATAAATGTTACGGTTAATTTTAGGGTTAATGTTAAGGTTGATTTTATGATTAATTTTAGGAATATCGTTGGTTTATATTTAACGCTGAAATGTTGGTTTAAAGTTGAGATTCATCAAATTATTTTTGTTGTTAAAATATTTAACTTATGGATAAGTATTTAAAATTAAAAATTATGATGACATCCACACCACCACCTATTAAGATTGAGAGCAATGTAGATAATGATGCAATTATTTTGGAGGATTTTCACATTGATCATGCGTCACGGATTCCAATCTCTCGTGGCAATCCGAAAGTGGAAGATAAAATCTATAGATTCCATTTACAAAAGGGGACTTGTCATCCTCGTGACCATACGATTCCACATAAATCCATACTTCATTAGTACTAATATTTCTATATTTTCAATCCGGATATGGGTGACCAAGTAGGTAGGGTCATATTTGTGGGCAAAGGGTTTTCGAATTAAAAGCATGTGAGGATCCAATGAACTAAAAATAACACATTGAGACAATTGTATCCAATCAATCAAATAAAGGTAATATGGATTATCAAATATGACTAAGTGCATCAATCTATTCGATTTATTTTATGACAGTTGTTGGGAATTGACATTATAAAAAACTTTGCTTCCTCTTGATATCTGATTGTTCAAGTTCGAAAAAATAAATATAAAAATAAAAGGCTAGACATGAAACATAGATCTAAGGGTCGAATAATAAAACATTTACATATTTTGTAGGTGGTTAGATACAGAGGAAATGAGTTAATGAAGATCATTATCCGTCTTCCATTCTAAGGTCTCCAAACATCTTTTTAGAATCCATCGAAATCCTTGGGTCTTCTAGTATATTATTCCCCCAAAGCAGGATATATGTGTGGGCACTTTTGGACATGAATACCTGTTGTTTCGTGTGAGATATATCCTTTTTCTCTCTACACCCCTTCATAAAAATGTGAATATCTTCTCTCTCTACACGCCTTCACAAAAATGTGAATGTACTTTTACTCTCCTTTCTAATAAATAAAAATGATTATGCATCTCAAAACCTTAGCTTACACCAATACATATAGGTATAAGTATAGTGGTCTTGGGATACACTGAGTTTCTAGAGGGTCTAGGCATGGCACTTGGGTAAATGCCTTATACGAGGGACCCTAGACTAAATAATTAAATTAACTTCCAAATAGGTACTTGCAAATCCCAAAGTACACCCCGTAATTTATTTTCTTTCTTTATTTAAATAAATAGTTCAACTAAATGATCATGAGTGCACTCCATTTTAAATATCTCAAAATTACTCGAATGATGAGGTCTTATTTGCAAAGTTGCTATGGTACATAATATGAATCTCCATGTTAAGTATATAATACTCACTTGGTCAATAAATTTATCGCTAATTAATTTAACTAACTTCTTATTTATTCATTTCATTCATCTCTCTCTCTCTCTCTCTCTCATAAACGTTAATTATGATTTGCATGGTGGCCCAAATTCATATTCCACACGTTGAGCCAAAACCACTAGACATTCAGAAAGAATGGAGAAGATGTTTTGCATTAGTGATAGTTGGAATATCAATAATCAATCATGACCTAGGTCTAAAGACTCCTACTTTGTTCATAGGGTGAGACAACAGTGATATTTTCTGTGAATGATATTGAGATTCTATCGAAGACTTTTAAACACTCCTTGGTGGGGTAGTTATCACATGGAAGACCCTCCATGGAAACAATCAGACATATGTTCCAAACACTTTCTCTCAAAACATCTTTTAGACCATAAACATATTTTGATTAGGTTGCACTCTGAAGAGGATTACTCAAGAATGTGGATGCGAGATTCTTGGTATATTGGAAAGTGACCGATGAGAATCTTTAAATGGACCCCGGATTTTTGACCTGATAAGGAAAGTAGTCTATCACCAATTTGGATATCATTCCCTAACCTTCCCATCCATTTTTTCTCCAAATCATCTTTGTTCTCAATTGCGCATCTAATTGGATCTCCTCTAAAAATGGATGCATCAAAGTGGAACTGAATAAACCAAGCATTGCAAGGGTGTGCATTGAAGTCGACCTCTTAAATCCAATCCCTAAGAGGGTTTGGATAGGATGTTGTGACACAACATTTTGGCAAAAGGTGGTGGTGGAAGACAAACCTAAGTACTGCAAGAAATTTTCCAAGAAAGGTCATAATGATGAATATTATATGTTCTTGAGGCCAACAAAAGTGGTGAAGCAAAAGGTGAGACAAGAATTTGTTCCAAAGATAATTTTACAAAAAGAAGAGGAGGTGAAGAATTTAGAAAATCAAGTGCCAGATTTTGAGAAGGAGGGATATATTAAATAAGATGCAATGCCAATCCAAGAGAACTAAATCCAACTGTTTAAACAATCCTTAACTAAGGAGAACCAACCTTGTATTGAGGATCTTGATGAAAAAACTGATAAGGACAGTGAAAAGGAGGTTAGGGGAAATATCAGGTCAAAATCTCAGTCTTAAAATTCAGTCAAGACTTAAGAAATGGTCAAGAGGGTGAACAGACATCTCAAACTCCTAAAGGAACTGCCATGCTAGACTATGCCAGAATTAACAAAGGAACTGCCATGACCATTAATCCTGGTATGGACTCTAAACCTAAAACTTTTAAGTTTCAGTCAATGTGTACAACTCATTAGCAATTTGAAAAGGTGGTTAGTGACTCTTGGAAGGAGCCAGTCCAAGATAATGGGATGTATGTGTTTAGTAAAAAATTAAAGAGGCTAAAAGGGGATTTAAGAGTTTGGAATAGAGACCAATTCAAAGATCTTTTCCAAGGTGTTAAAGACTTGGAAGATGAGGTCCTACATTTAGAGAATTTATATGATCTGGAGAGAAAAGAGGAGAATATGGCTAATCTTAATTTAGGCAAAGCTATGTTACTGGAGTCCTTGAACCTTAATCCAGATGGATTAAGGTTAGGGATACTAACACCAAATTCTTCCATGGTAGTGTTAAAAACAAGCATAGAAAAATGGGAATAAAGATAATTCAAGACTCAAATGGCATTTTTGTGGATGATGAAGAATCCATTTCTAACATTATTCTTGAATATTATAAAACTCTGATGCAGACTAATCAACTAGTGGATGATAGTTCAATCCATGACTTCATCCCCATGTTGACTGAGAAGGAAAATAATGATGTCCTAGAGGCCTATGCTTCTGAGAGTGAAGTCTATAAAGCCATCAATGAGCTGAGTTCTGATGCTGCTCCTAGCCCATATGGATTTAATTGGTTGTTTTACAAAGCTTACTAAAATATTATTAAATAGGACTTACTCATTAAAATAAATTATTATTTGCATGTTATGATATTCCCCAAAGCTGGTCCAATAACAATAGAGGGCTAATCCTAAAGAAGAAGCATCCAAAGAGCTATATGGACTACAGGCCAATTAGCATGTGCAGTTACTCCTACAAAATCATCTCTAATTAACAATAGACTTAGTCAATACCTTCTAAAGCTTATTTCACCTAACGAAAGTGGTTTTGTGGAAGGAAGGTATATTTAAGACAATGTCCTTTTAGCTAAAGAGATGGTGCACAATATTAGTAGGAAGATTTATGGAGTAAATGGCATTATTAAAATGGATATGGAGAAAGAATATGATAGAGTGCAGTGGCTTTTCAAATCAAGGTGTTGAGGCCTTTTCTTTTTGGTGAAAGATGGATGGATATGATTCGGAGGTGCATCTCAAATTGTTGGTTTTCAATTCTCATTAATGGTGTTTCAAAGGGGTTTTTGAAGTCTTCTAGAGGTTTAAGGCAAGGGGATCCTCTTTCCCTTAGCCTATTCATTCTAGCAGCTAAAGTTCTTTGTAGAGGCCTTAATAGTCTTATGGGGAATGGGAAGATAAAGCATTTTTATTTACCAAGTGGTAGCCCCCTCATATCTCACATTTCTTTTGCTGATGATGTTATTATCTGTTCTAGAGGTGATAAAAAAATCTCAACAACTTTAATGGGATTCATGGAAGAATATTCCACTCTCTCTAGGCAAAAAATCAATATAATCAAAAGCAGTATCATTATTGATCAAAAGATGTATATTAAATGGAGGAAATCAGTAGAAAATTACACAGGTCTAGCATCCAAAGCTTTGCATTTCAAATATATAGGATCTCTTGTATTCAAGCGTAAAAATAAGGTATGTTTATATGATCCTCTATTTGACTCTACTAGATAAAAAATTGAAGGTTGGAAAAGTAAGTTGTTATCAAGTGGAGGAAAACTCACTCTGATTCATCATGTTCTTTCTTCTATTCCTACTTACATGATTGCTTCCCAACACCCTCCTAAAGTTGTGATTAATAGATTACACAAGATGTTTAGCAGATTATTTTAAGGAGGTAATGAAGTGGATGGTTGGAAACACCAGTGGTCTAAATGGAAGGAGCTGTGTAAGCCTAAACAAGCAGGTGGTCTTGGTTTCACTGATTTTAATACTCTAGTTAAAGCTTTTAGTACCAGGTTGGTTTGGAAATTCTACGTAGAGGATTCTTTATGAACTGATTATATGAGGGCCAAGTACAAGTCTTAGTCTTAATTTCAAAAATGGGTATCTCTAGCTTGGAGACATATGAGGAAGATTAAATAAGTGGCTCTGGGGAACATGGAATGCTTGGATGGCAAGTGGATTTGGAAAACTTAAATATCTGGTGAATTCGCATTTTCTTCAACATGTAAGGTTATTAATAGTAACTAATATAAGTCTTTAGTAGCTGATAGAATCTGGGATCCTCATATTCCTAAGAAATTGTTTATCAACATGTGGAAAATTCTCATAAATTCCCTACCACTTGATGAAAACGTCCAAAAATTAGGAATTAAGATGGCATCGAAATGTCAATCCTGTTTGAATAGCACTGAATCTTCTAATCATTTATTCCTTAAGTGTTTAGAGGTTAATCAGGTATGCGACTTATTTTCTAATCATATGGGAATTAAATTGGATAAGAACAGCACGTCAGCAAATCTTATGAGCTGGTGGTTCAGATCTGGTAGCAGTGACTATCAAAAATTCCTTTGTAAGCCAATCCCTATAGTGGTGTGCTGGGAGGTTTGGAAGGACAAAAATAGTAAGTTGTTTGAGGGAATCAAATTCAGTCATCAAAAAGTCATTTCAAATTCAATTTTCATGATATCAAATATGTGCAGAAGTTTTTCTTTCTCAAATGAATGTTCGATAGAGGATTTTAATATTAATGGGATGCTCCATTTATCCTTTAAAATTATTTATAAAGTTCATTCTTTAATCAAATGGATGGCACCTCCGTTTCAATCTTACAAGCTTAATGTTGATGGTGCATCGAAGGTAAATTCGGGTTCTAGTGGTTATGGAGGGATCTTAAGAAATGATAAACGTCAAATAAGGTTTGAAATTGATTATCCAGGTCAGTGTACCACTAATTTAGAGATGGATATTCTTGGTTTAAAAATGGGAATCCAATTGTGTTTGAAATTAAAGATTAATAAGGTTAAAATTGAATCTGACTCTTTGATGGTAGTAAAAGTGATAGGTAACTCTTGGAAGGCTCCTTGGAAAGTTTTAAAACATGTTAATGATATCAAATTGATGCTCACTTAGCTTAAATACTCTCCAAAACATTGTTATAGAGAGTCTAACATGGTGGTTGATAAACAGCACAATGTTGGTATTGATCTTCCTATACGTAAAATTTACACAAATTTCCAGGATCTTCCTAGGGTGGTCATAGGAGCTTGTAAAATGGATGTGATGGGATGCCATTATGTTCGTATTTCTTACATAGACTTGTAATGGGACTATGATAAATCCCCAAATTTATTGCTTTATCTTTCTATGTTTCTTTAGATTTGTTAAAGCCATGCTGGAGAGTCTGTTTCTCCTGTTTTAATAATTGTGCCAAATTAATCAAAGTCTACTTCAAGATGGAATATTTAAATGAACCAACCACGCATTTAGTAAGCTTCATTAGATATATGACTGTATTTTTGGGAAAAGTGGTACTTCCAGTATGAACTAGGAATATGTCGAATATGACCGAGATTTTAGTTGTGTACATTGAGTCTCCCTACAATGCTATCCTAGAATGAGGATGTCTCCACACCATGGAGATTGTCCCCTCAACTTATCACCAAATGATGAAATGCATCAGCGATTTTGGGGTAATGAAGATAAGTGGAAATCGGTATGCTGCTCAACACTGATTTATCGGTTCCATCGGTCCTAAACAAGAAAATAAGAAAGAGAGAGTGATCGCTGATGAGGTGGCCAAGGACGGTGACATTCCATTCAAGTAGATATAATACGGTAGACTAAGGATTCCCCTTGCATATAAAGTCATGGAACTATAGCAGGAAGTCATATTCAATAACTCACACCCATAAAAGAAATTTATTATTAGTAGAACACTTACCAATCGTGAGAAGGAAGAATCAATATCTCTTCTCAAAGATAATCAAGATGTATTTTATTGAAATCATTATGATATGCTTCGGATTGACCCAAAGTTATGTGCCACTTACTTCACATAGACCCAACATTCCCACTGATCATGCAACAAGATCGCCGAACAACCCTCGAAAAGGAAAAACTTATTGAAGAAGAAATGGGGAAACTTATGAAGGCAAGGTCCATTATAGAGGTTTAATTACCCAAATTTATTTCTAGCCCAATTGTCATTAATAAGAGTAATTAGAAATCAAAAGTATGCATAGACTTCACGAACCTGAACAAAGCATGTCCCAATGATAACTTTCCTCTATTAAAGATTAACAAGTGTGTTGATGCTATAGATGTCTATGAATGGATGAGCTTACCGGATGCTTACTCAGGATATTATTAAACACATTTTTCCAAGCCCGAGAAAGAGAAAACTTCATTCATTACTACCCTTGGCTTGTACTTATACATAATCATGCCATTTGGTATTAAGAACGCATGAGTGACTTACCAACAATTGGTCAACAAGATGTTCAAATATCATCTGGGTGACACCATTAAAGTCTCCATAGACTATATCATCATCAAGAGAATGCACAAAAGTGACCATTTATAGGATTTGATGAAGACGTTTGAGGTCCTGAAGTGCTGTAGGATGAAGCTCAACGTAACCAGATGTTTTTTTCGAGTATAGTCTGAGAAATTATTGGGCTGCCTGGTTAGCTAAAGGTGATTTGAGGCAAACCCCGACCATATCGAGACGAACAATAATGTGTAGGCACCAAAGATAGTTAGAGATGTTTGAAAATTGACCAAAATGTTAACAACACTCAATCGTTACATATCTAAGTCCTTTGAGAAACATAGATCATTCTTTTAGCTCCTAAAGAAAGAGAAGGAAAATGCCTATAATGAATAGTACTTAAAGGCGCTTAAAGAAATCAAGCATTACTTAAGCCAACTATCTCTTCTCACAATACCAAATCTATGAGATCCTGTTTATCTATATCTCATAGTGTCCAACCATGCAGTTATCTAGGATTTAATGTGCGATAAAGAGGGGAAGTATACCCTAATATATTATGTTATCAAGATGCTACTAAATTCTGAGAAACTCTACCTTCCTCTAGAAAAATTAGATTACTCTCCAGTGAGCGCCGTATGGAACTTAAAGAACTATTTTGAAGACCACTCAATCGTAGTTATCACCTCTTTTACACACAAGCCAGTCCTCAGAAAGGAAAACCTCTCTAAGTGGATGCCCAAATGGTTTGTGGAGCTAGGGAGGTTTGATATCCATCTTTAACTAAGAAGTTGCAATCAAAGGCAAGGTGCTAAAATATTTCATTACTAAGATCACTCGAGGGCAAGATCTCAATGAAGGGGAATGCACCTATCAAGTCAAAGTTAAAGAGTTTGACCAACTCAATAAGTGGACACTCTATGTCTATGGGGCTTCCTTATAACTCTATAAAAAACCATGATCAATCAAGAAATCTTACTTGGTTTTGAGGCCCCCAACAATGAGGATGAATAGGAAACACTCATCACCAAATTGAAGAATGATCTATCCCTCAATGAAAATCACCTTGACGTCTTCGGTGACTTAAGTATAATATATAATCACGTATAAAGAGACTATAAAATATAGATGAATGCATGTCAGCATACTTATAGTTCATCCAACACATGGTTGCCAAGTCTAAAAAAGTTCATATCGAATAGTTTCCTTGAGGAAATAACATCCACACTGATGATTTAAACACTTTATGTTGAGTCATTGGCTCTGATAATAATTGGGGTGAATACATTACTAAAACGAGCATCGTAAAGCCAAAGATCATCAAATAAGTCTCATCCAAAAATATTATAGTCTGATGGAACTAATCATAACATACATATAGGAGGATATTTTGCCTTTCAACATGAAGCGAAACCATTAGATCAGGGTAAAAGTTTATCAATTCTACCTATCACCGGAGGGGAAGTTCTACAGGAAATCTTTCACATGTCTATATCTACAATGTGTGCGCATAAGCGATCTCGACAAGGTCCTACATGATTGGTATGATAGAATATATGGAAATCATGATAAGGTAAGGTCTTTTTCATTCACGACCATTAAATAAGGGTACTGCTCGCCTTACGGGACAAAGACATAGTCTCTTATGTTAGGAAGTGTAATAAATGTCAAGAATTATTGCTCATACTTCACCAACCTTCTAATTATCGTAAGTCACTGACTGATCTGTGGTCTTTCACTCAATGGGGATTAGACATTATGGGTTCCCTACTTATAGTACCAGAAATCGAAAGAATCTCATGGTCGGCATAGATTACTTCACCAAATAGATAGAGGCTGAACCTTTGACGAACATTAGGGACATTGATATGTACAAATTTATGTAAAGGACTATCATGACCCATTTTGTCTTGCTAAGGATGACCATAACTGATAATTAAACACAATTTGAAAGCAGACGATTCTAGGACTTCTACAACAGTCACAACACCAGACACTATTATAGTTCGATGGCCTATCCTAAATAAAATGGGGTGGTCACGGTCTCCAATAAAATCATTCTCGACGGAATGAAAAAAAAGTTGGATATGGTAAAAGGCACATGGGTGGATTATCTTCCACATGTCCTCTAGGGACATCGAACAATGCCCATGAGGTCAACTCTCGAAACTCCCTTCGCCTTGGATTAAAATGAAAGCCATAATTCCACTAGATATTGTCTTGCCGACCATAAAAACAACTGTTGCCAATAAACTTACAAATGAAGAAACCATAAGGATTGAGCTCGACTCGAAAAAAAAGAAGAAGAGGGCAAGCCTTGATAAAAATAGACTGCTATTAATAATAGTTTTCCAAAGAGTATAACAAAAGTAACAATCCGAGGTAGTTCCAGGTCATAGATTATGTTCTCAGAAAGGCGATTGGTAGCAGGAGGAAACCATCTTATGTCCAGTTAGGTCCTAGGTGGGAAGGACCATTAATACTCATTAGAGACGACCTTCGAAGAGCCTACCATTTGGAAACAATGTTAGGTAGCGAGATACTTAGATCCTGGAATACGGAGAATCTTAGAAAATTTTATTTTTAGAACCTTTTTAGCTTTATTTAAGTTTTGAGTCACTGTTCAGTGGATGATTTAAAGTTCAATTAATGTAATTATCTTTCTTATTATTCTAAATGGCTGGCCAACTTCGTTAATTATGAATTATCATTATAGCAAAGCTATCTTCATCACAAATTTATTTAAATTTGTCCAATCATGTTCTGATCATCAGTTTAAATGCCTTGATGAGATTATAATGAATTTTTTTATCAATTACAAATATGAAAATATGAGGAATTTCCCAGACAAGAAAAGGACCTATGGGTGATCCTAGGCACTAGGTGTCCCAACTTTGGTCGGATAATCCTAAACAGGTGGATAGCCTTGCTGCCATGTTCATTTTTCCTATTGTTTGTCCTAGTCCTATGGTGGTGTGAGGACACTATCCTAAAAGGTAAGGAAAATAATAAAAACAAGCTAGAGATGAAATAAACTAGGATAATTTATTTTATAATTGTTTAATGACAAGTATCATGTTCAACAAGTTACAAAAACAAATAAATACAAAGATTCATTACTATTAGTTCATCATCAAGGATCAAGTTCAGCGGTCACCGCATGATGAAGAACATCATCTGGATTGGGATGAAACTCCTCATCACTATCATAATCAAGAAAAAATACCTTATTAGATGGGAATGGAAATGGTAAAGATCCATGATTCCTCACTCCAAAGGGGAGGGGACTAAACAAATCGATTGTCTACTCCATACCAATTCTATAATTGGGAATCACTAAAAACCTTCATAACTTCCAAGGCATCCAGCCACCCATGCTTATACGCGACCTATTTGGCTTAGTCCAAATGGGGAAGGGAACCCACCCAACCTTCATTATAGCCCTCTTACCAAACCAAGAGAGACGTATGAGAAAACTGGTATCTCATTCCTATTCTTATTAAATTATGCACTTCCCTATCTTTTTTGGTAGCACTCCGAGGATTTATTTTCTTAGGGTGTTTTAAGGGAAAATTTTCAATTGAGTCTATTAGTAGTTTTGTCTTAATTCCGGACAAAACTAATTGAGTCATAGGATAGTAGTTTGTCATATCCTTTCAAGCCTATGACGTTTGAGTTGAAGACATAGCGGCCAAGAGTTTGAAGATTATGTCATTACCGATTTATGTCCCAATCTTTAACGTCATCAACATTTCATTATTTCCAAGTTCTCTAAAGGTATTAATGCATTTAATATATATAGAGACTTGGTTATTTTTTTATGGGTGTTATAAAAGTTTTGTCATAATGGCTTCTTTTTTTCTCAGAAAATTATTTTAAATATACACATAAATGTTTCTAGGCTTAAAAACAATTTATGGATTTTCTGAAAAGTCGTCCAAACAACATTTTTCTCGTTCAAATGAGGTCGTTCGAATCAAATATCAAACGAGCTTGTAATGACTTTCTGCTATTTTTTCTATTTTTTGTTAGAACCATCGTTCGAATGACTCATTCAAATGAGAAATCCAACAAGATTTGGACTATTATCTTTGTTTTCTCGTTAGTAACACATTCGAACCAAGTCGTTCGAAGAGATTCAAAAGTCGTTCGAACGACCTGGGCAGTTTTGGTCAATTTTTGACATTTTTTAAATTTAACCTCCCACCTCCCCACTATATTTTTTCCATCTTTAATACGTACGGGAACACAAGTTTTTACAAGACTTTTGAGAGATTTTCAAGTACTTTAAGAGAAAAAACTTTTCATCCAAAAGTTCTATTTTTTGTGCTGGTATTTTCATGGTTTAATTTATACTAGAACAAAAAGTTTACACCCATAGTTTTGTTTGATCCAAGTTTCTTAATATGTTACTATTTTGAGAACATCATGTTGGCACCAGGTTTTATTCTCATCCCAAAAGAAAAGGTTTCCTATGGAGGAGTCCGTGTTTGTTGTGATTTTTGTGGTGTGCATAAGTAGGAGAGGATTTCCTATATTTGATGGTAGCTGAGCCCCATCGGTGGATTCCGAGACTGCGATGGATTCCGGAGTTATCAACTAGCTAGAGGTGGAATCAAGAAGAAGTGTCAAGTCTCGATAGGGAGTCGAGTCGAGGAAGTAAGTCTTTTGTCTGATTTATGTAAAATCATACCTAGTGGATTTGTTGGCTAGACCGTCTAAGGTTTTTCCCATTGTGGATTTTTCTCGTACATCGCGATCTTGTGATGTGATTATTTATTTTATCTTGCAAAAACATCTAAATGAATGCTTAGGACTAAAAAGATAAAAATCGGTTTAATCACAACCTTTGTGTAGTTTTGGTGCTAATTATGTTTGGGTAATTTTAGTTTAATTCAAGTAAAGAAATTTAATTTAAAAATATCCATGCCTAGCTTGTTTGGCATATGAAGAACTTGAATTGAGTTGAATTAATTTTTGTTTGAAAGAAAATCAAATATTTGTTAGTTAAGTTAAATTTTAATTTTGTGGAAATTAAAATTTGGGAATCTAATTGTTTAATTTAAAGGAAATTTTATGTTTGGTATATTGTGTGAACCATCTTGTTTTAGATTTTAAAATTGGGGTATCAAATCATATACTCTAAGACATCACATTCTCAAATTGGTATGAGAGTGGGAACAATAAATTATAGTTTTAAGATCCTTTGTCAAAAAAAATTCTTTAAAAATGGAAAATTTACCTTTTGCAAAATTTCCTATTTTTGATTGTTCCAACTCCGCATATTGGAAAGCGCGTATGAGGTGGGAACTTAAATACTTAGATTATAGGGTTTGGCTATTGGTAGTTAAAGGGTGTACCCCACCAACATGCCTAGAAGGAGAGGTTTGTGTACCTAAACTCGTAGAAAGATGGAGTGAGACTCAGCTTAAGTTAGCTAATTTTAATTATCGTGTTTTAAATGACCTTTTTAATGTGGTCAAACCAGAGGAATTTTGCCGAATTATGACGTGTGAAACGTCGAATGAGGCATGTGATATACTCCAACACCCATGAGGGAACAAGTGTCATTAAAGCTTCGAAACTCCAAAACCTCACCACTCAATTTGAAACAATTAAAATGCTATAAAGTGAGACGTTTGATGAGTTCTATGTGAGATTATAAGATATTATGAATTCATGCTTTAATTTGGAAGAAAATATACCCGAAATACGTGTCGTAAAGAAAATTTTGAGGTCATTACCCAATAAATTTATTCCAAACCATTTTAAATTCTTTAGGAACTTTAGACTATACTAAACTAGAAGAGCTTGTAGTTGACTTACAAACCTATGAACTTGAAATGTTTCCCACCAAGCATGAGAAGAGTAAAGACAAGGGAATAACTTTGGAAGACCGAAAGGAGGAAACATCGGTTTCAGATGATGAGTTTGATATTGACTCGAAAGATATAACTTTGTTTGCTAGGAAGTTTAGAAAATTTCTCAAGACTAATAAAGAGAACTTAAAAATGATTTTAAGAAGTATGAGAAGTCTAAGCATAGTAAAGCCGATAAATTCCCTAAAAATAATAGTGAGGATTTTAATAGGGAGGAGTCAAATAGGTGTTATGGTTGTGAGGGTTATGGCTATAGGGCATTCGAGTGTCCTACTAAACTAAGGAAGGAGGGCAAGAAACCGATTTCATATAATGCCACTCTTAGTGGTAGTGAACTGGAAGATGGACTCGATTTCCCCATTGAGTGAAAATTTATTGCGTTCTTGTCAAGTCATGTGAACATTGATAATAAATCTTGCCATGAAGATATTCCTTTACGTGACACTTCTGAGGCCATTGTTTGTGAATCCCAAGAGTTTGATGGTAAAGAGAGTGGAGAAGAGAGTGAGAATGAAGAAGAGGTAGATGAGAGTTAACTTCAAGTGGCCTTCCATGAGTTGTATGCAAAATCATTGAAATTAAAAAGGGCTAACTTGAAGTTACAAGCTAAAGTGAGAGAACGTGCCGTGACTAATGATGAGAGTGTTTTAGTTGAAGATTTTAAGGCACGTGAGAGAATTCTTTATGAGAAGCTAGAGTATGTAGAAGGTGAAAGAGATAGCCTTAGATGTTTAATGGAGGCTATGAATAAAGAGCTTCTTGAATTTGAAGAGAGTAGGTGCTTACTTGAGTCTCAAATAGTATAACTTGAAGAAACATTAAAAGACTCAAGTCGGGTCAAATTTGATTTGGAGTGTAGGTAAAAGAAATTAGATAAAATCTTAGCGACTGTCCAAATCAAAGATGAAAAGTGTGGTATTGTCTTCGATACTTAAGATACTTCCACTAATAAATCCAAAACCATTGTTTTGAGAGAATTGTCTAGGAGTAGTAGAAAAGATCAATCCTAAGGTAATACTTCTCGTCGTGTTTTCACTTTCGCACATTGTGGTCGGAAGGGGCACATTAGGAATTTTTTTTTATCTTAAACATGGTCCTAGAAAGTCAAAGGGTAGAGTCACCAAGGTCACTAAATCTCGAGAGCATCGTGTCTCACTTATGTGGGTTAGGAGGTCCGATTTGGAGACTTTACGTGATAGAGTTTGTGATTCTCATTTATTTTCACATGATTCCTTCCTTGCTAAATCCAAATGTTGATTGTGTTAGTTTTATTTATATACAATAGCTTTTGTGCTACATGATATATTCTTGCTAGTTTTATGTTTGTTTGTCATTTTCTAGTCATTGCTTCATCATATATGTGTTGCTAGAATTATGACTTGTGTATCTTTTGTATTTAATTTGTATTTATTTTTTTTCTTATTGAAAATTACGAACAAAAAATTATTTATCTTTTGGGGTGTCTGTTTGTTGTATAAAACTTTGAAAAACTCAAAAATATTTTCTATATTTGTGCATTTTAGTTTTACACATTTTATGTGGCATATACTTGTTTTTGAATCAAATATCATCCACGCTTCCATGTGGCTAGAACTTTTGGTTATGATTTTCAATCCTTAAATTGTTATTTATCATGCTTGCATGGAGTAGTTTGACTTTGACTTACTTAATGGATTCTCTTTTCATATGCCTTGACTCACGCATCTTTTACTTCATATGTATATTTAAGCTAAGTGAGATGTTCTCCTATCAATTTAGTCATGTACATCTTGCTATGATTATGTAGGATTTGTGCATGTAAGAACCGTTGCCCTGATTTAAAAAAAAATATCTATCCAGTTTAGTTGTTCATCAATGGGAACGGGCTGCGAAAGACAAAATTACTTTTCATGAATAGCCCCCATTGAAATATGTCCTAAAAAATGTGGCATTGTTAAAATTTGCCATGGCCAAAGTAGTTTAGGTTTATATGAACATTCAAAAGAATAGAAAATAATCATTATTATCGAGGATGTTTGGATGGATATATCAATGGGTTTTCACAATAACAATGTATCCTAGTGATGCTTATTTTGTCATGACTCTATTGGTTTGTAGAATCATCAAAATTCTAGGCTTGTGTGCATTGTGCTTGTTTATTATGTGAGTTCACTTTATCTTGTCACATGAGGCTATATTTAAGTTTGATAAAGTTTTTCAATCAAATGAGAACTTCGTGAACATGTTTAAGTGATTGGGTCTTAATTATTTTATTTCTAGTTCACACCCCTTCACTCCGTTTACCACACATTATTTAAACACATTTTTACCTTGAGTGTGGAAAGATTAATGTATTTTGTGTCGTATGTGGTGCTTATACCCTTGTATATGGATTTTCTTTTGTTTTAGAGTCTTTTCCTTGCTATATAGTCCATGTATGATTTATGTCGAAATAGATATTCATCTTGTTGGGATTGATATCTCATGCTCATATTAGTTTATTCTTTTTGGTATTGTTTTTCTATCGCATCATAGTTGGTATTTATTATTCTTTGTGTTGGATTATTTGCTTCTCTTGCCATGTGATTTATCATTCTTGTCACTTTATTCACCATTGCATGATATAATTGTTTTTCCATTATTCATATCCCTTGTTTCATTTAGAAGGAGTATTTAATTTAAATGGAGATAAATAGGTTATTTAATGCACTTTAATCTTTGTCTATTCCTAAACAAAAGGGGGAGAAATGGTATCTAAACCTTTTAATTTGAGACATCAATCTTAGGGGTAGACGTCGCCTTCTTAAGTAGGTCATGTTAGACAAAGGGAGCTTATTTATTTATGCACTTTATATTGTTATATTCCCTATGCGTTTGATGTTCTGTTTAAGTGTGCAGGTTTTCATATTTAGGGGGAACCTTTTAAAGCGGCAAAGCATTTTATCCCATGTGTCTAGTCAAGCGTCTATAATTTTTTTTATTTTGGTAGGGTTGTGTCTTTTAGAAGAGCTTAATTACCCATAGGAATTTTTATTTTGGGTTTTGCCCCGGAATAGCCAAAGGGGGAGATTTGTGAGGGAAAATTTCTAATTGAGTATATTTTTAGTGTTGGCTTAATTTTGGACAAAACTAATTGAGTCATAGGATAGTAGTTTGTCATATCCTTTCAAGCGTATGACGTTTGAGTTGAAGACATAGCAGACAAGCGATTGAAGATTACATCATTATTGGTTTATGTGCCAAGCTTTTAGGTCATCAACATTTCATTATTTCCAAGGTCTTTAAAGGTATGAATCCATTTAATATATATAGAGGCTTGGTTATTTTCTATGGGTGTCTTTTTATAAAACTTTTGTCATAACGACTATTTGTTTTTTGTCCAAAATCATTTTAAATCTATACATAAAAGTTTCTGGTCTTACAAATTATTTTTAGATTTTTGAAAAAGTCATTCGAACCAAATTTTTCTCGTTCAAACGAGGTCGCTCGAATGAGATATCAAACGAGATTCTAACGACTTTCTGCCATTGTTTCTATTTTTTCATTAGAACTCTCGTTCGAACGAAGTCGTTCCAAGGACTCGTTCAAATGAGATATGTAAAGAGATTTGGCCTTTTATACCTATTTTCTTCTTAGTAACTCATTCGAACCAAGTCTTTCGAACGACATATAGAAGTCGTTCTAACGACTTGGGCAGTTTTTGTTAATTTTTGCCAGTTTTTAAATTTAACCTCCCATTTCCCCACTATCTTTTTTCCAGATTTAATATGTGCGGGAACACAAGTTTTTATAAGACTTTTGAGAGATTTTCTACCTCTTTCACTATACCAAAAATAGCAATTTGGCCCACCCTAATATTAAAAATATGGCACAGTTTAAAATTGTGCCAAATTCTGGCACGATTTAATGACAATCTGGCACACTTTAAAACGGTGCCAAAATTTGGAACTATTTTAAAGTGTGCTAAAATTGAGTACACCTGACTAAAATATAAATACCCTAAAAAATATACTAAATTTGTGGTTACCGCTCTCATTCCTGCTCACCCTTATTTTGATCTCCTTCTTTCTCTCAACTCTGAAAAACAACGATCTTTATCTTCATTTTCCATGTACGGTTTTCTAAGGCCAACTAAGTTTTAAGTGTTTTACATTTTCTATTGTTGATTGAATAGTTGTGTTGTTCATTTAATCGTTGGATTTTTTTTTGTACTTATCAGTTTGTATTTGAATTGTTGGATTTCAACTAATGGATATTCTTAGGGTTTATTTTCTATGACATTCTTAGGATTTTTTTGTTGTATCAGTGGTGTATGTATACAAACCCTTAATTCAAATTTTGGTGTATGTATCACCTTTTAACATTTGGTTTTGAAACATCAGGTATTACATTCTCTTAATTTTCTTTAAATCTATGTTTATATGGTCTTTTTGATTTTTTGGTATATGTAATTGTGAATTTTCTGCTTAGTTATGTTTATGGTTAAAAAATTCTTTATTTATTCAAAAGGTTCTTTTTTCCTTCAAAACTCCCATGTGAGGATCCTGCTAACATGATGAGTTATTTAGACAGTCATAAGGATTTGTTTAGTTTAGTTAAGTTCTTGTTCAATTCACACGGTGCAGAGGCTATTTTGATAGGATATTCCATTGGTTGTAATGGATTTTAAAACACGTTAATAGATTTTGTAATTTCATTACAATAATAAGGCATGTTTGACTATTTTGGGTTTAATATATGATGCTTTTTGTTCTACTCGATAATTTGGTTTTGAGTTTTCGATTACAGTATTGGTGTTTTGTGGACTCAATCCACATGTGTGACAACCCGCTCACCGAAATAAGGGGTGGCCAGCCCAATACTCCAATATAACGGAATCATTGATGGAATCATTCTCAGCATCATAATAAAAATATAGAGTATCCAGGATAACCACCCAATATTTCAGAAAACGGGTTGCCAAAATTTTGAATTTAAAGAAAATAATGTAAAACAAACAACCCAATTTCTGAAAAGATGGGGGAAGACCCAAGACATATATAAATAGTACAACAAGAATACGATAAAAAGACCGAATATGATACCGGTCACCAACTGATACACCAATAATACACAAGTTCAATAAGTTACATATTACACTTCATTAAACATTTACCAAAGCTTGGGCCCCTAGCCCGAATAAAAGATTGGAACTTAACTAGAATGCAAAAATGGAAACGCCTATACCAATTGGGTCCCGTAACACCCGCAATGCATCACGGCTCGCCGAGGACCTCGGAATAAGAATTCAAGCCAGGCATCCTTGCGGCGGAGTACCTGAGCGCAGACAAGATGCATATGCAACAACAAATATAAACGGGTCAGGGCCCGGTTCTATATGATTACTAGATGAATAAAGTGTATGATAGTTATGAATAAAATCATGCCCAAAAGAATACCAAAAATCTATCTACGCAGTTCTAAGACATAAGTTAAGACAATAAAGAAAGGCATGAGTTTAATTTAACTAAACAGGAGAAAAGAAGAATTTACATAATTAAAACTTCTATCATATACCCCGATTCATGTCACAGTTTATTCCTCAACAGGAAAATAAATCTATAACTATAAGCTCTTTATGGCTTTTATCTCAATTTTAAGCTCTTTATGGCTCTTATTTTAATTACATGCCCATCCTGGCTTTACCATTCCTTAGCAGGAATATAATCAATATTAAACGCTCTTTATGGCAATTATCATACATCAAGTCCCACTTGATTTAGAATGGTTATATTCTTATGCATACAACAATTCTAAGACTGCCCCTCCGAGTTTCCCCACTGGGCGCGCCCCTAAATGACCATCATCTTCCAGGGCCTATCCATACAAGACAACCTGGGCTCATAACGCAAACGTCGGGAAGCGGCTATATGCCTGCGGGAAATTCAGGACCACACCCGGAATCCCCTAACCAGCGCAGAAAAACATATAAAGACTCTGCATATGGCCTAGGACTATATCCACCCTGCATTCACTAGCCAGGGGGCATCACCAAGCGCGCGAACTTCCCATATGATGTCATTTAGAGAGGTGTGTCTAACCAAATTACCATTTATCATGTTAATGATTAAGTAAATTATCATTTACCATCATTTCCATATCCAATTACATTTTAGCAAATGTATATCCCATATATCCGAAACCATATTCATTTACATGATATAAATATTTCGCCTTGTATAAAATCCGGAGCCGTACGCATTTACATTGACATTTTGACCTCAAAGAATAAATAGACTTTTAATTATTCTCCCAAGATTCGTTGATAGATATAATAAACCATTAAGAATAACATAGCTCCAATGAGCTTCTAAGGTCTCCCAAACATAATAATGCATCCCCTAGTTTAATAGAAATCAACTAGAAGAAAGAGTGCCCTAACATCAATAGGCCTAACCCCGAAAAAACCCCACCTAAACCATTTCTAGACTAGGGTAGTATCCCATCACATCAAGAACTCTAGGACTCTAAGTTTACTTCATGCAAGAAGGTTCCTAGATCCTATTAAAGAAAATAAACCTAGGAAGAAAAATAATGTTTAAAGGTGAAAAACAGGGGACCGGTCGACCGGTCCCAAGACCGCGGTCGACCGCGTCTCAAGGTTTTGCCTACGAAGGAAAGCATAAAGCTCAAAATGGTATAGCCGGTCGACCGGTCAAGGGACCTCGGTCAACCGCGCAAGAATTTTATGCCTTTGTGGGAAAGCAGTAAGCCTGCCCCAGAAGGCCCGGTCGACCGGTCCTCGGACCGCGGTCGACCGGTCATAGCAGACCTAGGGTACTTCCTTCTTCCAAAAGCTAAACCCAAATCTCAAATATCTTTCATTTTGAACACAACCTACAACTTTTATCTACCCAAAGATTTTCCTACCTAATTTATAACCATTAAAACCCACCCTTTTATCATCAAAACTAATATTAGGGTTTAAATCCCATAAATTTCCATTTTTGATTCCTGAATACAAATACATAACTATCATACAAATCATTCATCTTATATCATATATTAGCAAGTAGAAAACTTGCCTTAGGGTTACAAATTCAGATTTCCTTGAGTAGCAGCAACAATCCATCTCCAATCATCATTTTCTCTCTTCTTTCTCCACTTTTCTCCCAAGCTCTCTTTCTCTCCTTTTCTCTCTAAGTGTAAGACATAAAATAAGGAGATTAGGGGATTTTAGAAGACTCAAATCGTGGCTTAGGTTAAAATCCCAACTTAAATGATTAATACCACATAAAAATGACTCCCAAATACGCGTTTAAGCTAAAATCAGGTAAAAGTGCCTGAAACACAAAAACACAATATGACACTTATTTTGACTGTCTCGCACCTTTCGAGACCAACTACACCCTCTAAACCGGCATCCGGAAATTTATAAATTATTTCGAGTTCCAATATCATTTAAATCAAAATGTCATTTAAAATACATGACACTTTAAAACATGCAACCTGATGATATTTACTTTCACATACAGTAAATATGCATCAATATAGTAAATATTAACTTTCAATTCATTCAATTAATATTTACCCCAGTCCCCACATTTTATATAATTACCTTATGCGGGAAAATTAATATAAAAATGAGCCTCCCAGAATCGAGGGTTGTTACATACTTCCCCCCTTAAGAGGGAATTTTACCCCCAAAATTCGGGCATACCCAACTCTCATAAAGGGTATACTACTCTAAACTAGGATTCTACCATCCTAAACAAACCCCTCGTTATCGCAACGTCCTAAATGGACCCGGATTAAGATCGACCTTATCGATCTCCATCTACATCATTTATTCTCTAGCATAGCACAAAGCGTTCCTCAATAACCATCTATTCGAGCTTCCTACGGCGGAAGACGATGCCCACATGACTCAGCACCAATCGCCCAACCTCCAGAATCATGTTACATCTCCCTTCGGGGCACCCATACGGACTCTAAGTGGCTTGACCCCAACGCTACTCAACTTTCCCCCACGTTGAAGTATCTCATCAAGGTGTATGGCTTAAAAGCCGAATCTTTAAAGAAATGTCCAGAGACCAAACCAAGTCCAAGGAACATATTACCCGTTGGTTCCTTCCAACGAGTACGCGAATTACTCAACTGACCAAGCTAGGCCACTCACAATGCCAATGCCTTAGGAAATGATCCAAAGGCTATTCAAAAGCCTAATGGTTATACATGGATTTCCATCCATACGCCCTACGGCTCCGTCAGTCATATATTCTAAGGCGTACATTCAAGATACGCCTTTTGACATTAAGTCGACCTCCTCCATTCGATCATCCAAGTTAGGGGTAAGGTATACTCCATTTCCATATGGTTCCCATTACTTCATGGAAACTTGTACCAAACCTCCGACACGAATATCTAATCTCGGTCTACCCTATTTTAATAGGCACCTCCCACGGTTCGACCATTCCTCCATAAAGAGAGGTCCGTACTCATCCACATGAAGTTCGTCCATAATGGCCGGAAATGAAACAGTCTAGTCAAGCGATTTACAATATTCTCGAATAGGATCATGACCAGAACGCTGCCGATAATTCAATGCAAACGCCTATGAATATACCCTTCTTCATTCCACCGATACTCTTCTTCGCACAAGTAGGTGAAATGGTCAATCACAGACTGGAATGCCCTCATTACAGAGTCTTTCGAGTCATGCTCGTTTCATTTGGCTTTCCAAGCCAACACAAATATCTCTCATGGTTTTCTACTCGACGCACCTACTACCCCAATCGCATTCCCTTAGAGAATGAGAAAATATCCAATCACTAGTCCTTCTGAACTCCGAGCACCAACTCGATTTCTTCCACGACATATTGCAACAACTCGCTGCTAGCGAGAAAGACTAGATTTCCTGCCCAGGAAGTAGTGCCTTATCTATTTAAGGCAATCACTACCACGATGGAATTTTAATTCAAGCATGAACTAACACTTCCCACAAGTTTAAGCTTGTGAGATGCATAAACAATGGGTCTATGCTCTATTATCATTACTCCCCGACCTGGCAGAAGCTTCTCCATTACAACCACTCTCGAGCTCACTATCATGGGCTCAGGAGTGAGGGTCCACCCGTCATTTTAACTCCCCGGAAGTGAAGTTCCAACGTAACACTATTTCTAAGAAAGGCATCATCTATTACGGCCAAACCTACCAAACCTCTCGAGACCCCATAAATCTCGTTCCTAGGGATTTAATCCCAACCCACGACTTACTCGTGGTCCACTCCTCACCACCTTCCTGAATAAACATCTCATAGCCTAATAGCCCTAAAGTTCTAATGAATTCTAAGGTCGATCTATAGATATCCTATCTAAGTCGTATATATATGTAATACTAAGTATATCCCTAGTGTCCAAGACCTATCTCAACTTCCAATGTTCGTTCGGTTTCATGCGTGGGACGTCTCGCCGAGGCGAAATCCAGACAAGGAACCCTCCCATTACACTACTACCTCTCATCGTCGGTCATTAAGATGTGACGGTCTAGGACACATGATCGGGATCGGTACAATTCTAATTTACAATCCTACTTACCATAGCATCTTTTTAAAGATCTTAACCGATCAGACATTCACTTCCTGTGGAGTCTTTTAGATACATATCCCCCTTATAGAAAAAAACATGGCCTTCTTAACAATGCAAAATCCCGAAGTCTTAATTCGACTTCGTATCTCAGTCTCCCTCACATCGATCAGAGGAGAGAACTGTATATAGTGCTTCTATCTCGCACTTCAATAGCCCTTAATCAATCTACTACGTGATTCTCGGCTAATCCTTCCAATCCCACTTCTAACAACAAAATAAATAAAATAAAAGAGAAAGAAAAGGATAGCGTCTCTCCAATCACAACATCATTAAGTGTTCATGCGGCAGAGTGTCTCGCCGAAGCGAAATCCAAATAAGGAACCCCTCCGACACATGCCTACTTAACTAGTTGATCCTGGAGATAAGCGTAACATGCATAAATAAGACAAACAAACAATCAAACACTCACACAAGGTAACTAAACGAATAAAAAAATCTCCTACCTACCTCGATTCACCTCTATAAAGTCTCAACCTGTATCCAGGGGAGAAATCATAGAACAACTAGTTCCATTTTGAACTAGAAGTAAGACAGCCTTACAATTTTATTTGTTTGCTATCACCCCCAAACCAACTAAAATATCTTTACTCGCATATTATACATAAATAAGAGAAAGGAAAATAACATCTCTCCACTCCCAACGTTGTTAAGTTTCACGCGTGGAGCGTCCCGCAAAAGCGGAATCCAAACAAGGAACCCCTCCTGTGCATTACTACTTAACTTTGTTGGTCGTGGAGATAAGTCATAACATCCACATACAATGTAAACAAGCAATAGAACACTCATACCACACATCACATATAACACATATACCCTTAAAATATCGTCACTCGTTTCATAACGAGTGAAGAAATCATAAAACTTCCCTACCACGGAAGTCATATAATTACTCTACTATAATCACGTCAATACTACTACGAGCTCAAACTACACACCCGAATCTACAGTAGATATAATACTACTAAGTCTTATCCTAAGGAATACACCACCCACTAATAAAGCGGAATTCCCACCAACAATTCATGCCAAACACTCTAGGTCAATACTAATGGTTCTCAAATTCCATACCCTAGCCATTGTTCCAACTTTGGATAACAACAATTACTCACGCAGTCCCTCTCACTTTCTTAATAAAAGAGGACACACTCCCGGCCTCCTCTTCCTCAGTTCAATGAAACCTCCCCAGGCGGATGTCCACCAATGGGGTTTCATGAATTTTACTCCATCAGAAGTGTTAACGACACCTATTCTGGAGCCTATCATTTCCTGGTGCACGGTCTCCCTAACCGTACAACACCTTATTCCCCATCGGTCTTTAACCGAACATTTTGTGAACATTCGAGAATCCACCTTCTCCTCAGTCCAGTTATCTTGGAGAAACTTATGATAGAAAGTATCTATCGGTATTCTCCACGGGCAAAACTTCCGGCACACTCGAATAGGGTGGCTACATCTTCACCACCCATGCACTACTCCTACGGGCGAAGGATTTTCCTCCATCTTATTTCAGGGCACTTCTCTACTCCAATCTAACATCGCTTGAAATCTCAAGCTTAGTACCACTTTTCGCTTCTAGCGGTACTTAGAAAACTACATCAACTATAATTAGCAGTCGTAGTAGCAAGACAAGGAAATGCTACAAAAGGGGAGCGACCTCCAAAACGGTCCTCATCCTCGACCACAAATTACAGTCCTTAGTAGTTCCTGCTCATGACGCCCTTCTCTAATCAACCTACTGCTCTTACACGAATGCGCAGAAGATTCTATAGATTCTACCTCATGGCAGAAGAACGAAATCTCACAAGAGGAACCAACGATCTTAATCCTAAGGCTTTATGTCAAATCAAGAGCAACGCTGAAACTTAAGGCGTTCACACACAGATTCCTGAGGACTCTAGAACCTGATGCTCTGATACCATCTGTGACAACCCGCTCACTGAAATAAGGGGTGGCCAGCCCAATACTCCAATATAACGGAATCATAGATGGAATCATTCTCAGCATCATAATAAAAATATAGAGTATCCAGGATAACCACCCAATATTTCAGAAAACGGGTTGCCAAGATTTTGAATTTAAAGAAAATAAAGTAAAACAAACAACCCAATTTCTGAAAAGATGGGGGAAGACCCAAGACATATATAAATAGTACAACAAGAATACGATAAAAAGACCGAATATGATACCGGTCACCAACTGATACACCAATAATACACAAGTTCAATAAGTTACATATTACACTTCATTAAACATTTACCAAAGCTTGGGCCCCTAGCCCGAATAAAAGACTGGAACTTAACTAGAATGCAAAAATGGAAACATCTATACCAATTGGGTCCCGTAACACCCGCAATGCATCACGGCTCGTCGAGGACCTCGAAATAAGAATTCAAGCTAGGCATCCTTGCGGCGGAGTACCTGAGCGCAGACAAGATGCATATGCAACAAGAAATATAAACGGGTCAGGCCCCGGTTCTATATGATTACTAGATGAATAAAGTGTATGACAGTTATGAATAAAATCATGCCCAAAAGAATACCAAAAATCTATCTACGCAGTTCTAAGACATAAGTTAAGACAATAAAGAAAGGCATGAGTTTAATTTAACTAAACAGGAGAAAAGAAGAATTTACATAATTAAAACTTCTATCATATACCCCGATTCATGTCACAGTTTATTCCTCAACAGGAAAATAAATCTATAACTATAAGCTCTTTATGGATTTTATCTCAATTTTAAGCTCTTTATGGCTCTTATTTTAATTACATGCCCATCCTGGCTTTACCATTCCTTAGTAGGAATATAATCCACATTAAATGCTCTTTATGGCAATTATCATACATCAAGTCCCACTTGATTTAGAATGGTTATATTCTTATGCATACAACGATTTTAAGATCGCCCCTCCGAGTTTCCCCACTGGGCGCGCCCCTAAATGACCATCATCTTCCAGGGCCTATCCATACAAGACAACCTGGGCTCATAACGCAAACGTCGGGAAGTGGCCATATAGCTGCGGGAAAGTCAGGACCTCACCCGGAATCCCCTAACCAGTGCAGAAAAACATATAAAAACTCCGCATATGGCCTAGGACTATATCCACCCTGCATTCACTAGCCAGGGGGCATCACCAAGCGCGCGAACTTCCCTTATGATGTCATTTAGAGAGGTGTGTTTAACCAAATTACCATTTATCATGTTAATGATTAAGTAAATTATCATTTACCATCATTTCCATATCCAATTATATTTTAGCAAATGTATATCCCATTTATCCGAAACCATATTCATTTACATGATATAAATATTTCGCCTTGTATAAAATCCAGAGCCGTACGCATTTACATTGACATTTTGACCTCAAAGAATAAATAGACTTTCAATTATTCTCCCAAGATTCGTTGATAGATATAATAAACCATCAAGAATAACATAGCTCCAATGAGCTTCTAAGGTCTCCCAAACATAATAATGCATCCCCTAGTTTAATAGAAATCAACTAGAAGAAAGAGTGCCCTAACATCAATAGGCCTAACCCCGGAAAAACCTCGCCTAAACCATTTCTAGACTAGGGTAGTATCCCATCTCATCAAGAAATCTAGGACTCTAAGTTTACTTCATGAAAGAAGGTTCCTAGATCCTATTAAAGAAAATAAACCTAGGAAGAAAAATAAGGTTTAAAGGTGAAAAACAGGGGACCGGTCGACCGGTCCCAAGACCGCGGTCGACCGCGTCTCAAGGTTTTACTTACGAAGGAAAGCAGAAATCTCAAAATGGTATAGCCGGTCGACCGGTCAAGGGACCTCGGTCAACTGCCCAAGAATTTTATGCCTTTGTGGGAAAGTAGTAAGCCTGCCCCCGAAGGCCCGGTCGACCGGTCTTGGGACCGCGGTCGACCGGTCATAGCAGACCTAGGGTTCTTCCTTCTTCCAAAAGCTAAACCCAAATCTCAAATATCTTTCATTTTGAACACAACCTACAACTTTTATCTACCCAAAGATTTTCCTACATAATTTATAACCATTAAAACCCACCCTTTAATAATCAAAACTAATATTAGGGTTTAAATCCCATAAATTTCCATTTTTGATTCATGAATACAAATACACAACTATCATACAAATCATTCATCTTAGATCACATATTAGCAAGTAGAAAACTTGCCTTAGGGTTACAAATTCAGATTTCCTTGAGTAGCAGCAACAATCCATCTCCAATCTTCATTTTCCCTCTTCTTTCTCCACTTTTCTCCCAAGCTCTCTTTCTCTCCTTTTCTCTCTAAGTGTAAGACATAAAATAAGGAGATTAGGGGATTTTAGAAGACTTAAATCGTGGCTTAGGTTAAAATCCCAACTTAAATGATTAATACCACATAAAAATGACTCCCAAATGCGCGTTTAAGCTAAAACCAGGTAAAAGTGCCTGAAACACAAAAACACAATATGGCACTTATTTTGACTGTCTCGCACCTTTCGAGACCAACTACACCCTCTAAACCGGCATCCGGAAATTTATAAATTATTTCGAGTTCCAATATCATTTAAATCAAAATGTCATTTAAAATACATGACACTTTAAAACATGCAACCTGATGATATTTACTTTCACATACAGTAAATATGCATCAATATAGTAAATATTAACTTTCAATTCATTCAATTAATATTTACCCCAGTCCCCACATTTTATATAATTACCTTATGCGGTAAAATTAATATAAAAATGAGCCTCCCAGAATCGAGGGTTGTTACAACATGTTGAAGCAAAGTCAGGTATTTTTAAGTTTTGAAGTTTTGAAATTTTGAATATATCTAATTTGGTTGACTTTATGAAATTTGACTACATTCTTGGTGATAATTTTTTTGCAGGGAATACATCAAATGTTTAGTTAAGGTATTTTCCTTGTTCAATTTCTATTTTTGAAGTCTTAATGTCATAATATTTTTAAATTGTTCTTTTTTCTTAAGGTATTTTCTCTATTCCAGTTTGTTTATTTTTGTTTAAATTTATTAGTTTATGATGATATACACCAATGATGTTAATTTAGTAAACTTAAATTATTAACATGTTTTAAATTGTGACAGCGGATACTCTTTTCTTACCTTTGTTTGTCTTTAAAATTAATGCAAGAATATTGCAGATTCATGATCTCATTTATGGATTTGAGTTCTGGTCTTCTTCATGGCCTGATATAAAATTTCAAGGTATGATTATATATTATATGTTGTAGGTTCATGGTATGCTCTCATTTATTTACAATAAACCTCTGTTTCACGAGGTATACTCACAAATTCAAAGCATTAGTTTATATATTAGATGTTTCTATTTTTCAAATTCCACAAAAGTATGATATGAAGTGTAGGTTGAAAAGGAAAAGAAACTTGAGACCCGATTTAATTTTAATTCCTTCTTGATGTGGTCATGTTCCAATATGGATGCAAGATGCATAGTCCATTTTCTATCCTCATTGTTGGGGTTTAGGTTGTTAATGAGATGGTCCGTTAGGCTTGATTATATAAATGTATTACACGAAACTCGTTATACACTATAAAGCCACTATATGTGAGGAATAAACAACATAAATAAGATACGAACCCGACGTGAGATGAACCTAGTATACTCATACGGTCTTTACTCATTTTCCCCCTACTTAACCATGTACCTCTTGGTCTTATTTTCTTACATTTTCTACAATTTGAAAAAATGCCATGAAAGTATGAAACAAAATGTACAGCCTTGTGAGATAGCTCTTATGCACTGTAAGATGTCTGGTTGGCATTATAGGATATCCATTAAGTGTTTATATTGCATATATAACATAGCCAAATAGGACATGTGAGTATCCTACAAGGTCAATAGAGTTCTATTTACAAAAATTCACTGACCAAATTTTATAGATCTCGACAATTTTCTAAGCAGACTAATGTACTGTAACATAGTAAGTCCAACATCGGGTATGATGTGCCTTGAGGTGTTTTATTCATCCACTGCCCCCTTCTAATTTCACATGAAATTTCCCATATCTAGTTTTGTCGATTAAAATGCTATGGAAAATTAAGTGTGTTTGTAACATTGCAAATCCAAATGCGAATACTTGAAGCATGATAAGTTTTTTAGCAAGCACAATATATACACACAAACACAGGGCACCCCACTGATTTGGGTACCCTTGTAAGGTTACATTTTATCATTAGATAGCCTTGCTAACCCAACTTTGTACATATTATGTTACAATGGGTAGTGTTGGTTATAAGGGCATAGTATTAGCTTTCTCATTTTTTTTCTCCAATCTTACCTTCTCAACTTGAAAACAAGACAAGAATAACTCTCTCTCCAATGGTAACTGTGACACCCCGACTAATTAAATATCGGTTAGCTACTCCTTTATTAAATTAATTCAAAATGCCAAGTTGGTCCAGTTAATAGCATCACTGTCGAAAACATTTTAATGATTACTAACCACCTAGTATTTAAAAAGTAAGTTGCCAAATTTTAATTTAAGTCTGATTAACATGCAACAAGTGTAATGAAGAATAATAACACCATTCACCATAATGAAGTAAAAAGAATAACCATCACATAATGTAAATAAAGTCAGGAGGAAAACTCCTCACTACAATTCCCACAACTGAAATAAATAAAGGAATACTGAATCAATACATGACAAAGTCTAAAAACTGAAATGGAAAGATGTCTCTAAAAGAAATGGGCAACATGCCCTACAACTGATAAATACTGAATCAGGAATCCAAATGATAGAAGCGTCTAAAAGCAAATCCCTGTAGCTTCCACAAACAGCTACAGCTCGTCACCTGAATGAGTATCCTATGCATGGTGTCCTTGTGGCTGGGCACCTAAAATGGTTTTACAAGAAAAATAGATTTGAAAGCAAACGGGTCAGAGCCCGAATGTGGAGATATTTTAAAAACATGCAAGTGCTTTAAAAACATTTAAAACATTAAACGCAAAGTATATGTTAGGACGTGCACTCACATGATATTCTCACCTCTCGTCTAACTACGCACTCCTAACGTAAGTACCCATCTACAACGACACAAACCACTAGCTAAGTGACATCATATCTAGCTAGACTGTCATAGGTCCTACCCTTATTACTCGGTTCTATTAACATTATAACGCTCGTAATTAAATAGGGGTTTAACGTAAACTCAGATGCTCAATATGCAATATATTTCACTATCAGCTAACTCGTTATGTTTCTCGAAACAATAACGTAATTATTTTCACAACATTAACATGAAGGTTCCCATTAATTAAGTGTATATTATTCACATCATAAATATACAATACAAGCACCCCGAGAACTAAGCTACGGTGCACACATACTCTGCTATCCATCCCGGTACATCACGTACATAAGGATTACATATTCCGAATCTCTCAGGAATAGTTCACAAATAACAACATCACAAATAATGGAGGCGAACACAGTCACATCACATGGGTCACGCACATACCTACGCTCCCACGATCAGCGGACTTATTAATATCCCAATAAGTCTTTCTATGACCTATGTTCATCAAGGTAACCAGTCTAAATCCGGGCAACACAAGGATTAGAGGGCCCTAAACGAACGCAAACCTCCCGTGATAGCAAGTATGGTAGGTATGTCATACACACAATTCATATACCAATACTAAGTAAACACACGTCTTAGTAATCCCGTAGTTTAATTGTAGTACTATTATCATTCTCGTACCAATCTTAATATATATACAACTTATATAATCCCGGTCCATAATTACATGCGCCATAATTTATTCTCACGTCGTAGTAGACACTCACGTCTCAACCCAAACGGTTCATTGATTTAAATCACTCGTATATAATTTACTCCTCATAATAACCCAAAAGTCCCAAATCTATCAATACATCATCAAAGGAATGTTATCTCTAACCTTGAACAATTTTACGGGACTCCCAAAATCAAAACAGGCCAAAAAGGCCTAAACTGCCAGCTCGTTAGAAGTCTCGTTCGAACGAGGTTGTTCGAACGAGATTCCAGTTCGTTCGAACGAACTGTACCTTCTAACGACATCTCGTTCGAACGAATGTATCGAACGAAATACAGTTCGTTCGAACGAAGGTATCGAACGAAGTCTCCCCTCGTTAGAAGCGACTGGTCAACTCGTTAGAAGCTCGTTCGAACGAGCTCGTTCGAACGACCTGGGGAGGCCTTCTAACGACCGACCAGTTTCAAGCCCAGAATTTCTTAGTTACGTTTTTCATCAATTCTTACTCCTCAAATCTCCTCTAAAATTCGTTCCAACAATGTATTAAGTTCTCCAATCATCCTAAAACATGCTAAGGTCATATACTAACATCTTTTAAGGAATTAATACATCCTAAACATCATTAAATCACAAGTTTCTACATTTTCCCCCAATTTTCTTCAAGAACATAAACCCTAGATTTTTATCATCATCAATTCCCAGAATTTAATCCGTTGTTACATCACATAAATATGAAATCTCTGAATTCAATCTTCTAATAACGTTTCTACATGCAAACCTATACCCAAAATTAAACTAATAACTTCCAATTTCATGGGTTTTCCTTTATCTCTTAAATAAGAATGATTATTAAGATTTCTAACATGGAAGAAGCATTCACCGCATAAAGAATGTAATTTAAATCACTTCCCTTGATTCGATCTCTGATTTGATGGTGATTTCCTCTCTCTTTCTGTAGAATTCCCTCTCTCTCTCTCTTTCTCCAAGCTTCTTCTCCAAAGTGGCTATGGTGGCTAGGGTTTTCTTTGGGAAAGTTGGAAAACCTAATTTGATAACTCCCGTAGCTTATTGGGTCATTAAGGGTTGGTTAGTGGGTTTAGTGGGTCTATTCCCAATCAGATTTACTTCTCTAATTTTCGTCATTTTTAATTCCTAAAAATACGAAATTACCAAAATACCCTTTATATTGCCGGTATGGCCTAAAAATACCCCGGGACACAAACTACACCCCCCGCTAGTGTTTTCTGACTATCTCGACCCTTCCGGACGCGTTGGCGCACTCAAAACGACCATATGGTTTAAAGAATTTAAATTCACTTTTATAATTAAAATAATACACCATGACGCGGCGGTCACACGCGTCTCAACAAAATTCCCAAAATGCCGTATATCAATCTCACGACAAATTTTTTCATAATTCAATATTCATATAAAAACATGTATGCACATAATCAAATACCAACTCGCATCTCGTTAGTATTTTTAACCCGGATTAATTTCCAATTAATACGCATTTAATTAATTAATCCCAAAAATAAATATAGCCAAAAATACGGGGTATTACATACTTCCCCCCTAATAACTGAATTTCGTCCCGAAATTCGAAACTAGAAGTACCTGCTAAAAACAACTCTGGATAACGTTCGCGCATCTCATCCTCGTGCTCCCATGTAGACTCCTCGACATTGTGATGTCGCCACTGAACACGCACTAACGGAACTATCTTTGACCGCAACTTCCTCTCACTTCGGTCCAAAATAGCAATCGGCCCCTCCTCGTAGGAGCTATCTGGATGGAGATCGATGTCCTCCACAGCAATGTGAGAATGAGCCAAATTATCTCTAAGGTATTTCCTTAGCAAGGAAATATTGAACACATCGTGAATCCGATGCAAAAGCTCCGGTAACCCAAGTCTATACGCAACCGGTCCGATCCGCTCAATAATAGGAAACGGCCCCACATACCTTGGTGCCAACTTCCCCTTCTTCCCGAAACGCATAATCCCCTTCATAGGAGATACCCTGAGCAAAACCTGGTCCCCCACTTGGAATTCCCTGAAAAATCTCTTCGCATCAGCATAACTCTTTTGCCTGTCTTGAGCTACCCGAATGCGACTCCGAATCAACTCAATCCTTGCCGAAGTATCCTGAATCACTTCCGGCCCAAGTAGTTTGTTGTCCCCCACCTCTAACCAACATGCTGGGGAACGACAAGGCCTACCGTACAATGCCTCAAATGGAGCCATGTTAATAGTGAACTGATAGGAGTTGTTATAAGCAAACTCCACCAGTGGTAGGTACTGCTCCCATCCACCCCCAAAGTCAATAATGCACATGCGTAGCATGTCCTCCAACATCTGATTTGTGCGCTCTGTCTGCCCATCGGTCTGCGAATGATAAGCAGTACTCAACCGCAATTCCGTGCCCATGGCCTCCTGGAAACTCTCCCAAAACCTCGAAACAAATATCTTGTCTCTGTCAGACACGATATTTAGGGGCACACCGTGAAGTCTCACAACCTCTGAAATGAAGAGCTGGGCATACTTTCCCGTAGTGTAGTCAGTCCTTACGGGTAAAAAGTGAGCGACTTTGGACAACCACTCCACAATTACCCAAACGGAGTCGTAACCCCTCTGCGACGTAGGCAACCCCGTGATAAAGTCCATGGATATGCTCTCCCACATCCACACTGGGACCTCCAACGGCTGTAGCAGTCCTCCCGGTCTCTGATGATCCACTTTTACAATCTGACAAGTGGCGCATTTCGAAACAAACTCAGCGATATCTCTCTTCATACCGCTCCACCAATACTGCCATCTCATGTCTTGGTACATTTTGTCCCCTCCGGGATGCACCGCGAACCGTGAGCTGTGCGACTCTGCCATCACCTCGTATCGCAATATCTCCCCTTCCGGAACTACCAATCTCCCATTGAAGCGTAATCCCCCGTCTGAGCTAACGGTATAGGACTCGGCTCCCTCTGCTAGTAATCGAACTATCTGCTCCTCACAGAACGAGTCATTAGCCTGTGCCCGTACTACCTTCGTGACAATCTGCGGTGTAACAGTCATCACAGACATGAAAGATCGGGCCACTGCATCCTGGTGTCCCAATTCCTTCCACTTTGCCTTCCACACCTCTGCCACCTCATCTGCTGGCCTACGGCTCAACGCGTCTGCTACCACGTTAGCCTTACCTGGGTGATACTGGATATCGAACTGGTAGTCTTTCACAAACTCAAGCCACCTACGCTGCCGCATATTCAACTCCTTCTGTGTGAACATGTACTGTAGGGACTTGTGGTCCGTGAACAGTTGGAACTTCTCCCCCAAAAGATAGTGCCTCCAAATCCGTAGGGCAAATACCACTGCCGCCAACTCCAAATCATGCGTGGGGTAATTCTTCTCATGAGTCTTAAGCTTACGGGAAGCATAAGCTATGGCATGTCTCTCCTGCTACAATACACCTCCAAGTCCTTGCAAGGACGCGTCGGTGTAAACCAAATACTCAACTCTCGGTCACGGCAATGCTAACACAAGTGTTGAGGTCAATTTATCCTTCAATTCATCGAATGCCAACTGACAGGCATCACTCCAGATGAATGGCACACCCTTACGATTCAGATGTGTCAAAGGACCTGCTATTTTGGAGAAACCCCGAATAAACCTCCTGTAGTATCCTGCTAGACCCAAGAAACTACGAATCTCCGTCGGTGTCATGGGCTGTCCCCACTCCCTCACCGCGGATACTTTCCCCGGATCAACATATATTCCCCGGTCGAAAATAATGTGTCCCAAAAACTGGACCTCCTTCAGCCAAAACCCGCACTTCTCATATTTTGCATACAACTCGTTCTGACGGAGTGTCTGCAAAACTTGCCTCAAATGCTCGGCGTGCTCCTCCTCTGTCTGGGAGTAAACCAGAATATCATCGATGAAGACAATGACAAACTGATCTAGGAAATCCCTGAACACTCTGTTCATCAAGTCCATAAACACAGCTGGAGCGTTGGTCAAACCAAAAGGCATAACCCGAAACTCGTAGGAACCATATCTCGACAAGAACGCAGTCTTCGAGATATCCTCCTCCCTGATACGCAACTGATGGTATCCCGATCTCAAATCAATCTTTGAGAAGAAAGAAGATCCTCTCAACTGGTCGAATAAGTCATCGATTCGAGGAAACGGATACTTATTCCGTATCGTGACTTTATTCAACTCCCGGTAGTCCACACATAATCTCAGTGAACCATCCCTCTTCTTCACAAACAAAACTGGAGTGCCCCAAGGTGAGGTACTCCTGCGAATAAAGCCCTGACCTGACAGCTGCTCTATCTGATCTCGTAGCTCTCGTATCTCTGCCGGAGCCATACGGTACGGTGCACGTGCTATAGGCCTCGTATCTGGCAATAGGTCTATAACAAAGTCTATCTCTCGACTGGGGGGTAAGCCTGGTATCTCCTGAAACACATCCGAATACTCCCTGATGACTGGGATCGAATATAAAGGAATCACAACCTCCTTAGAGGTATCCTCCTCTATGTAATACAGATGAGTGGTCGATCCTCCCTCTGGGCGAGGCATCGCCACTACAAACATCTCTTGCCCCGGAATGGCAAAAACAATGCTTCCGCTCAAGCAATCAATCATGGCCCTATAAGCTACGAGCCAATCCATACCGATAATCACATCATGAACATGCATATCTAATACCAACATATCTGCAGGTAATACCAGACTACCAATCCCTACTCCCACTCCCCGGCATATAAAGAAGATAAGTGACCCACTCCCCAATGGTGAGTCGACACACGTCACTGTGCTCTCTGCCGTAGCTAACAATCCTAAAGCTTTCGCGAAGTGTGTAGCTATAAAACAATGTGTAGCCCTCGTATCAAATAATACCCGACCCATAGTGCCATGGATAGGAAACGTACCCTCAATCGCGAGTGGTGCCTGTGGAACTGCAGCCTGGTTGACGTTGTAGACACGTCCATACTGTAGCTGTCCCTACTGAGCTGGGACTGCTGGAATGGGTGGCAATGCTGCCATCTGTGGCGGTGCGGGGAGAGCGGCGGGAAACATAGGCCTCTGCGGCTCCTGGCGAGCACCCTGCTGCTGCTGTTGTGGGGCCTTGCCCCTCTCAGGACAATCCTGTCGTTTATGGCCAGTCTTGCCACAAACAAAACACTTCCCTGGGAAGTTCCCTCCTCTCTGCCCCTGCTATCCCCGGCCCTGGTGGCCGTTACCATTCCTCCCTTGGCCCTGCTGGCCCTGGTGAAACTGCTGCCCATTCTTCCCCTGTTGGCCCTGATGGCCGTTTGGACCCTGATGGCCCTGACGGAAACCTCCTTATCCCTGTCTGTAGTTCCCTGATCGGAACTTCTTCTGATCCCCCTGCTGCGAACCCTGCTCACCCTGTCTCTGCCCCTGGACAGATTGTGCCCCACCGGCACCATGTCCTCATGTCCTGCCCTGATGGCTAGACTCTCCCAACCTCTTGCCCTCAGCCATATGAAAGCGGTGGTCCTAGCAGTGTAACAAAGCAGCGTTAACCACATCAGAATACGTGGCCAACGAAAGGTTCCCTAACAGATGCTGACGGATCCTCCATGTCAACCCGTCGATGAATTTCTCAATCTTCTTCTTCTCTGTTGGTATCTCATCCGGAACGATATTCAACAGATTTGTGAACTCGGCCTCATACTCGGCCACAGTCTTACCCTCCTGCCTCAGACTCATCAATTTCCTCCTCATTTCTGTATGAACTGCGGACGAAAAGTACTTGCGGTCAAACCGCACCCAAAAGTCCTGAATAGTGAGAGTATCCCTCTCCTCTACGGTGGTAATAGACTCCCACCACTGCAGTGCAGATCCAACTAGCTTGAAAGTAGCTAGCACCTGCTTCTGAACATCCGTGCACTCATACATCCTCAAGTGCCTCTGCATATCCTTCCTCCACTGGCTCGAGACTACCACATCTGAGCTACCTGCAAACTCTGGCGGATGCGCTTTCTGAAAAGCGTCACGTACACGCTCCCAAGCAGACGGGAATGCATTTGCCTGTACTGGCACGACAACCGGCGCTTGAGGTGGTGCCTGCTGAACAACGGCAATTGCGGCATTTACCGCTTGGGCCACTATAGCTGCAACCTCAGCGGCGTTCATCATGCCCTGAACTGGAGCGGGCTGGGGTTCGGGCGTTGCATCCCTGGGAACTCGTCGAGCACGTCGTGGAGGCATCTGAAATAAGAAAAAAGTTTATAAGTTCACTGTTATAAACTTAAAATAGCTGAAGAATGAAGCATACACAAAAGAGTACAACAGTCCTAAAATATATGGCTCTATATCAAAGAAACTTAGCGGAAGCATAATAAGCCGTCAGATCCTAAAGGACACTAGAACCTGATGCTCTGATACCACCTGTGACACCCCGACTAATTAAATACCGGGTAGCTACTCCTTTATTAAATTAATTCAAAATGCCAAGTTGGTCCAGTTAATAGCATCACTGTCGAAAACATTTTAATGATTACTAACCACCTAGTATTTAAAAAGTAAGTTGCCAAATTTTAATTTAAGTCTGACTAACATGCAACAAGTGTAATGAAGAATAATAACACCATTCACCATACTGAAGGAAAAAGAATAACCATCACATAATGTAAATAAAGTCTGGAGGAAAACTCCTCACTACAATTCCCACAACTGAAATAAATAAAGGAATACTGAATCAATACATGACAAAGTCTAAAAACTGAAATGGAAAGATGTCTCTAAAAGAAATGGGCAACATGCCCTACAACTGATAAATACTGAATCAGGAATCCAAATGATAGAAGCGTCTAAAAGGAAATCCCTGTAGCTTCCACAAACAACTACAGCTCGTCACCTGAATGAGTATCCTATGCATGGTGTCCTTGTGGCTGGGCACCTAAAATGGTTTTACAAGAAAAATAGATTTGAAAGCAAACGGGTCAGAGCCCGAATGTGGAGATATTTTAAAAACCTACAAGTGCTTTAAAAACATTTAAAACATTAAATGCAAAGTACATGTTAGGACGTGCACTCACATGATATTCTCACCTCTCATCTAACTGCGCACTCCTAACGTAAGTACCCATCTACAACGACACAAACCACTAGCTAAGTGACATCATATCTAGCTAGACTGTCATAGGTCCTACCCTTATTACTCGGTTCTATTAACATTATAACGCTCGTAATTAAATAGGGGTTTAACGTAAACTCAGATGCTCAATATGCAATATATTTCACTATCAGCTAACCCGTTATGCTTCTCGAAACAATACCGTAATTATTTTCACAACATTAACATGAAGGTTCCCATTAATTAAGTGTATATTATTCACATCATAAATATACAATACAAGCACCCCGAGAACTAAGCTTCGGTGCACACATACTCTGCTATCCATCCCGGTACATCACGTACATAAGGATTACATATTCCGAATCTCTCAGGAATAGTTCACAAATAACAACATCACAAATAATGGAGGCGAACACAGTCCCATCACATGGGTCACGCACATACCTACGCTCCCACGATCAGCGGACTTATTAATATCCCAATAAGTATTTCTATGACCTATGTTCATCAAGGTAACCAGTCTAAATCCGGGCAACACAAGGATTAGAGGGCCCTAAGCGAACGCAAACCTCCCGTGATAGCAAGTATGGTAGGTATGTCATACACACAATTCATATACCAATACTAAGTAAACACACGTCTTAGTAATCCCGTAGTTTAATTGTAGTACTATTCTCATTCTCGTACCAATCTTAATATATATACAACTTATATAATCCCGGTCCATAATTACACGCGCCATAATTTATTCTCACGTCGTAGTAGACACTCACGTCTCAACCCAAACGGTTTATTGATTTAAATCACTCGTATATAATTTACTCCTCATAATAACCCAAAAGTCCAAAATCTATCAATACATCATCAAAGGAATGTTATCTCTACCCTCGAACAAGTTTACGGGACTACCAAAATCAAAACAGGCCAAAAAGGCCTAAACTGCCAGCTCGTTAGAAGTCTCGTTCTAACGAGGCTGTTCGAACGAGATTCCAGTTCGTTCGAACGAACTGTACCTTCTAACGACATCTCGTTCGAACGAATGTATCGAACAAAATACAGTTCGTTCGAACGATGGTATCAAACGAAGTCTCCCCTCATTAGAAGCGACTGGTCAACTCATTAGAATCTCGTTCGAACGAGCTCGTTCGAACGACCTGGGGAGGCCTTCTAACGACCGACCAATTTCAAGCCCAGAATTTCTTAGTTACGTTTTTCATCAATTCTTACTCCTCAAATCTCCTCTAAAATTCGTTCCAACAATGTATTAAGTTCTCTAATCATCCTAAAACATGATAAGGTCATATACTAACATCTTTTAAGGAATTAATACATCCTTAACATCATTAAATCACAAGTTTCTACATTTTCCCCCAATTTTCTTCAAGAACATAAACCCTAGATTTTTATCATCATCAATTCCCAGAATTTAATCCGTTGTTACATCACATAAATATGAAATCTCTGAATTCAATCTTCCAATAACGTTTCTACATGCAAACCTATACCCAAAATTAAACTAATAACTTCCAATTTCATGGGTTTTCCTTTATCTCTTAAATAAGAATGATTATTAAGATTTCTAACATGGAAGAAGCATTCACCGCATAAAGAATGTAATTTAAATCACTTGCCTTGATTCGATCTCTGATTTTGATGGTGATTTCCTCTCTCTTTCTGCAGAATTCCCTCTCTCTCTCTTTCTCCAAGCTTCTTCTCCAAAGTGGCTATGGTGGCTAGGGTTTTCTTTGGGAAAGTTGGAAAACCTAATTTGATAACTCCCGTAGCTTATTGGGTCATTAAGGGTTGGTTAGTGGGTTTAGTGGGTCTATTCCCAATCAGATTTACTTCTCTAATTTTCGTCATTTTTAATTCCTAAAAATACGAAATTACCAAAATACCCTTTATATTGCCGGTATGGCCTAAAAATACCCCGGGACCCAAACTACACCCCCGGCTAGTGTTTTCTGACTATCTCGACCCTTCCGAACGCGTTGGCATACTCAAAACGACCATGCGGTTTAAATAATTTAAATTCACTTTTATAATTAAAATAATACACCATGACGCGGCGGTCACACGCGTCTCAACAAAATTCCCAAAATGCCGTATATCAATCTCACGACAAATTTTTTCATAATTCAATATTCATATAAAAACATGTATGCACATAATCAAATACCAACCCGCATCTCGTTAGTATTTTTAACCCGGATTAATTTCCAATTAATACGCATTTAATTAATTAATCCCAAAAATAAATATAGCCAAAAATACGGGGTATTAAAGTAACCTCACAAACAAATGAAAGGAAGTCATCTTCTCTGTTTTCTCTCATCTACTAAACTCCTAAAAAATCTGTGAGAGTTTACTTTGACATCATGCTTTTGCAGTATGTTTAAGGCTTATGAAAAGACTTCTTGGAATAGAAATGTTTATGGTAATTTATTGGTACGACAAAGTGTGGTGGAGATTCACAATTATTCTTGAACACTTTAAAGAGGATTAAGGAGGTTCGCACTAAATGGGGCAGTGATAGTAATGTTATCATAATCCTTGTTGGGAATAAAATTGATCTTATGGATAAGAGGCAACTCTCCACACAGGAAGCAAAAGACAAAGCCTGTGACCTTATTGTTATATTTATTGAAATCAGTGCCAAGGTGGGCTTTAATATAAAGGAACTCTTTCGTAAGATTGCTGCAACCTTACCTATAATGGAAATGATATCTTCGACAAGGTATGAAGATGAGGTTGATGTCAATCTCAGGTCTACCAATGCAGGTGCATGAGAGTGACAAACACAGTCAAGAGGATGTTCCTGCTAATAATTATGATTGTGATCGAGGGATGTTTTTGTAAAATTCTTTTCTTTTAACTCCTTTTTTCGAATCTTAAAAAAAATATAAAGGAAAATGCAAAAAAATGAAAAATAAACATGATAATATATCCCCCCCCCCCCCCCTTTCCTCGCTTTTTTCTCTAATATTATTGATATCCAAACTTAGGGTTATATATAGAGTCTATTAAAGGATTAATGCTACAGAAGGGCGGTTATTATATTAGGCAAACTAGTCCAGTTACGTGGTGTTGGTATTCTGTATGATTCTTGTGGACTACTAGTTGCTTTTTACAGTTGATTTAGGCCCAATAGTTATCACTATTAAGGCTATTGTTGAAAAAGTAGTGTTCTGCATACATTTGTCATTGTTTTGGTTAGTGGAAATTTTGACAGGCCAAATATAGCATGTTAAATAAAAAAAAGTGTGGTGGAGATCTAAGACTTTATGAAAAGACTTCTTGGAACAAAAGTGTATTCTTTTGCATTTTATTCTCATTGTATACTTGCAATTTTGGGTCCCATCAACCTATGAAGACTTCTTGGAACAACCTAGCATAAAGAAAAAATTTCATGTAAGACTCTGATCTCTAGTATAGGTTTGCTTTAAAATAAGGACAATGTGACACCCCGCCTAATTAATCCCGGGTGATCAGTCCTAAATCAAGTTAGAATAGGTTTCTCATTTGGTCCATTCTTAGCATCACTGTCGTCTTATTTAATTACTAACCACCTAAGTGAGAAAAGTAGACTGGTGCCAATTTTTATCTTTCATTATTTAACAAACACCCATGCGGAAAATAAAACTATATAACAATCACAGATAACTGAATTAATCATTCACAAGTAAAAATAATTGACCGAATTAACCAACGGTCCAAATAATAAATCCCATAAAGATAAGAATAAACTCTCAACAAGTCTAATACAAATAAATGGAAAGTGAGAGACATGCTCGAATACTAATCATGAACTTCTACATTTAAGAATGAAGAATGAGGCGTCTATCAAAACCCCGCAACATCCACATATGCTGCAGCAACGGATTCTTAGAATATAGTCAAGGCTGGCGTCCCTGTGGCTGGACACCTAAAAGGTTTTTAAAAGTTTTTATAGCAAGGGTTAGTACCCAAAACATTTGAAAAACATTTAACAAATGATTAACTTGCAGTAATAAATAAATATGCAAGCTCTTCATATTTTTAGTTAATATCGCACTCTCTTGAGGACTTCCTTACCCTTCCTCTATTATACCCTACGAATGCTTTAATTAAATTACCTAGTTACTCATCTCATGACTAGATAATTAACAAAGTTCCTTTATACCCACCCTACTCTAACTGAGTATGTAGTGATTTTGATATATAAGTTATTGGTAACATCAACTTAACTAAATCATTTACCTTTTTATATTCATATAACTTCTACACTTGTTATACCTGTGAAATAACTCACTTTTCATTAATATTCCGTATATAATTAATTATAAAATTATATACTTATAATCATATTCCAGCATTCACAATCATACTGTAATATATATAATAACTTGCAACCTCCCGAGTAAAATACTCCCGGAATGTAAATTCTATAAAGTGCTATCCCACTAGGTATAATCACATAGCCTAGTTATCCCAAGTCAGATTTTTCACACCAACTTGATAAAAATAAATAATTGGAGGCGGTCATATTCCTTCCCTGAAAGTGAGTTGTCCCTCACCCATATAACGGACGCTATGACCTCGGGAATATACTCACCCTACTCCTCAAGCTAGGGGATTCATCCACTACGCGCAACCTCCCCCTATAGCACTATAGTAACAAATATCTAATCACTGATATTAATTGAGCACACCATATATATATACTAACGCCTCCGTATATATACATATAAAAGTCCCGGCTATAACGTTCACTAAAATCCGTAACATAAGCCTATTAAAATTATTAAGAGTTTATGGTCCAACTCTAAGTATTAATTAAATTGCACTTTAATTAATTTAGTTATTTTTGGTGTCACCCCCACCATAAATTTGGACTTACTCCCGTAGCCCAAAATAAATTTACCCGAGTCACAATTCCCGACTCTAATTTATTAGCCTCAAACCCTAATTAATCTATCTACAATTAATTAGATTCAAACTCATGTATTTAATTTCTCAATAATTAATTACATAAGATTTTTATATAAATATTCCATCTTATATAACCAACTGGCGAAACTGCCAGATTCTGGCGACCGTCGATCGATCGACCCAGACCGTCGATCGATCGATCGAACAGGTCTTCGTCTTCTTCGCGAAGACAGTGCAGCCATGGATGGATTTCCTCAAAACCTAACCTCTTCTAACATGAGTTTTAAGCCTTCTTATCACCAGAGTATACTAGAAACCTTATTAGGATAACCCAGAAAGACTACAACAATCATCAATTCGTCCATAAACAACTGATTCATAAATTTTTGGGGAAATCCATCTTTTTCCTTAAACACATTTTTACTCCAAATTTCTTCATCAAATTCGTTCTAATTTATCTGGATATCATTCTAACAGATACACATCAATATTCCAATATCATATTTTACATAACTCCTCATAATTTTGGCCAAAACAGATTCATGTTTTCTTTAGAATTATCAAAGCCTCATGTTTATACCATGAACCCCAAAACGAATTTTAAATTCATAACAGCACACAAATATGAATTGAAAGACAGTTTTCATGCTATTGCAAGTTATTCACTTGCCTTAGGTTTCATAGTGTCTGAATTTGTGAAGGATTCCAAGGTTGAAGATGACCTTGTTGGTTCTTTGAGATCCCCAAAATGGCTTTGGCTGCTGCTAGGGTTTCCTAACCCTTTAGTTCCTTTTTCTAATTA
This sequence comes from Sambucus nigra, assembly GCA_949130495.1. NCBI lineage: Eukaryota > Viridiplantae > Streptophyta > Magnoliopsida > Dipsacales > Adoxaceae > Sambucus > Sambucus nigra. The sequence continues at coordinate 365,218,317 of OX422222.1, forward strand.
AGCTCAGCCATGCCCTAATTTCTTTTTATTAGGTTAATTTCTCAATTCCCGTTTTTTGACTAATGGGCCAAGTCCAAGTGACCAAAATGTCCCCGAGTGGGCCCGGCTATGTCTAAAAACGTCCCGTGACCTGTTTACTACCCCCGGGTACACTTTTCCGACTATCTCGGCCCATCTGGACTCAACGGTACACTCAGAATTTTCATCTGAATTAATTTATAAAAAATACTTATCCCCCACCCAATATAGTCTATACCGACTTCCGGATGTGATAAGTACATACCTCGTCATTAATAATCGAGACGACGTAATTACATTATTACTATTCACTTAGTAAATAAGTTTTCCCTAAATATTAACCATTCAATCCCAGATTAATATTTATATATTATTCTATCCTAATTAATTCATAAAATTACAACACACTTAGTAATTTAGAAATTCCGAATTAATTAAATTTTAAATGTACCAAAAATACGGGGTGTTACATACTCCCCCCCTTATAAAGGAATTTCGTGCCCGAAATTAGATCGTACCTGCGTTGAAAAGTTCTGGATATTGTTCCCGCATATCCTCCTCTCGCTCCCAGGTAGACTCGTCAACATTGTGATGACCCCACTGTACTCTAACCAATGGAACAACCTTGGATCGTAATTTCCGCTCACTATGATCCAGAATTGCTACCGGCCTCTCCTCATACGAGATGTCTGGCTGTAAGTCGATCTCCTCGAGTGGAATGTGCCAAAAGGCTCTCTCGCTCCTTTGATATTTCTTCAGCGATGCCACATGGAATACATCGTGTATCCGCTGAAGATGTTCTGGTAATCCAAGCTTATACGCCACCGGTCTCACCCTCTCAATAATAGGGAAAGGTCCTACGTATCGTGGTGCTAACTTACCCTTCTTGCCGAACCTCATCACCCCTTTCATTGGGGATACCCGGACTAAAACCTGGTCCCCAACTTCTAGCTCCACATGTCTTCGAGAAGCATCAGCATAACTCTTTTGCCTGTCCTGAGCTATCCGAATTCTTCCTCAAATCAACTCTATCTTGGCAGATGTCTCCTGGACACTGTCCGGCCCCAAGAGCTTGTTGTCCCCCACTTCTAACCAACAAATGGGTGAACGACAAGGTCTCCCGTACAGTGCCTCAAACGGTGCCATGCCAATCGTGAATTGGTAAGAGTTGTTATACGCAAACTCTACCAAAGGAAGATATTTCTCCCATCCTCCCCCGAAGTCCAAAATGCACATTCAGAGCATGTCCTCCAGCATTTGATTAACTCTCTCAGTCTGTCCGTCAGTCTGTGGGTGATATGCTGTACTCAAGCGCAACTCCGTGCCCATTGCCTCCTGAAAGCTCTGCCAAAAGTGGGCGACAAAGATTTTGTCTCGGTCGGATACAATATTTATAGGCACTCCATGCAGCTTAACAATCTCTGCTATGAATATCTGTGCATAACGCATCGTCTCAAAGTCTGTGCGTACCGGCAAAAAGTGGGCCACCTTAGTCAACCGATCCACAATAACCCATATGGAGTCGTGACCCCTCTGCGATACAGGTAACCCTGTGATGAAGTCCATGGAGATGCTCTCCCTCTTCCACACGGGAATTTCTAATGGCTGTAGCATCCCTGATGGTCTCTGGTGGTCAACTTTCACAAGCTGACACGTGGCACATTTCGAGACAAACTCCGATATGTCCCGTTTCATCCCTTCACACCAATACTGGCTCCTCATATCTTGGTACATTTGATCCCCACCGGGATGTACCACAAATTTCGAACCATGGGATTCTGTCATAACAGCGTGCCTCAAATCCTCATCCTCTGGCACCATTAACCTCCCATTAAAGCGTAGGCCTCCTTCTGAGCTAATCGAGTAACCCTCTGCTCCCTCAGCTAACAACTGGCCCACCCTATCCTGGCAAATCTGATCCTCCGCCTGAGCCTTCACAACTCGCATAATGATCTCGGGTGTGATGGATAAAGCTGACATGCAAGCCTTGGCTACGTCATCCTCATATTGGAGCTCTCTCCACTTTGCTTTCCATACCTCTGATATCTCCCCAGTCGGTCTTCGGCTCAATGCGTCTGCTACCACATTGGCCTTACCAGGATGATACTGAATATCAAACTGGTAGTCCTTCACGAATTCTAGCCACCGCCTCTGCCTCATATTCAGATCCTTCTGTGTGAAGAGATACTGAAGTGACTTGTGATCCGTGAATAGAGTAAACTGCTCTCCTAGAAGATAATGCCTCCATATCCTCAAAGCAAAAACGATTGTTGCCAACTCTAGGTCATGAGTGGGGTAATTCCTCTCGTGGGGATTTAGCTTCCTTGAAGCATAAGCTATAGCCCTCTCCTCCTGCTGGAGTACACCCCTAAGACCCCGTAAGGATGCGTCTGTGTAAACCCGATACTCTAGCCCTCCCTTTGGCAAAGCAAGCACGGGTGCAGATGTCAACTTGTCCTTTAGCTCGTCGAAGGCTAATTGACAACTATCATCCCACTTGAAAGGTACTCCTTTCCGAGTCAGATTCGTCAAAGGTCCTGCAATCTTAGAGAATCTTTTAATGAATCGCCTGTAGTAACCTGCCAAACCCAGAAAACTGCGCACCTCGGTCGGTGTCGTGGGTTGTCCCCACTCCCTCACCGCCGACACCTTATTCGGATCCACTGCAATACCCTGATCTGACACGACGTGACCAAGGAACTGTACCTCCCGAAGCCAGAATCCACACTTCCCTAATTTGGCATAGATCTGATGATCCCTCAGTGTCTGTAAAACCATGCGCAAATGCTCTGCGTGCTCCTCCTCGGTGCGCGAGTAGATTAGGATGTCATTAATGAACACGATGACAAACTGATCTAAGTACTCCCTGAAAACCCTGTTCATGAGGTCCATGAACACTGCTGGTGCATTGGTGAGCCCGAAGGTCATCACCCTGAACTCATATGATCCATACAGCAACAGAAAGCGGTCTTAGGAACATCCCCCTCTCGGATACGCAGTTGATGATACCCTGACCTCAAGTCGACCTTGGAGAAGTAAGACGCCCCTCTCAATTGGTCAAATAAATCATCAATCCGAGGCAACGGATATTTATTCCGTATCGTCACCTTGTTCAGCTCCCTATAATCCACGCACAAGCGGAGTGAACCATCTCGCTTCTTCACAAACAATACCGGCGCACCCCACGGTGATGTACTCCGCCGAATAAAACCCTGACCCAGTAGTTGCTGAATCTGTTCCCTCAATTCCCGCATCTCTGAAGGGGCCATTCGGTAAGGTGCCCGAGCAATCGGCCTCTTCCCCGGTGCCAAATCGATAACAAATTCGATTTCTCTGCTGGGTGGTAATCCTGGTATTTCCTGGAATACATCCTCAAAGTCCCTCACTACAGGAATAGAGTCTAACGGAACTACCACTTCCTGGGAGGTTTCCTCCTTAATGTAATATAAATGAGCGGTCGAGCCTCCCTCTGGGCGAGGCATCGCCACAACAAACATCTCTTGTCCCGGAATGGCAAAAATAATGCTCCCACCGAAGCAATCAATCATGGCTCTATAGTCAACGAGCCAATCCATACCGATAATCACATCGTGAACATGCATATCTAATACCAACATGTCCGCAGGTAATACCAAACCACCAATCTCCACCCCCACTCCCCGACATATAAAGAATATAAGCGACCCATTCCCCAATGGTGAGTCGACACACGTAACAGTGCTCTCCGCGGTGGCTAACAACCCTAAAGCCTTCGCGAAATGTGTAGCTATAAAGCAATGTGTAGCCCCCGTATCAAACAATACCCGACCCATAGTGCCATGGATAGAAAACGTACCCTCGATCGCGGGCGGCGCCTGCTGTGCTGGGGGATTAGGAACATCCCGAACGTTATACACACGTCCGTAGTGCATCTGCCCCTGCTGCTGTGGGGTGGGTGGGGCTGGCGCTGCTGGCGGCATCTGACCCTGTTGCCCCTGCTGGGCACCCTGCTGCTGGCCTCTGCCCCTCTGCGGGCACTCCCTCTTGAAGTGTCCTGGCTGGCCACGGGAGAAACAGCGTTTCTGGTCGTCACCCTGTCGTTGGCCCTGCTGGCCCTGACGTTGCTGCCCCGGGTGGCCTCCCCCGTTGTTCCCTTGACCCTGTCGGCCCTGAGGAATCTGCTCTTGCTGATTAGGGCCTGGTTGCCCCTGCCTGAACCCCTGTCCTCCCGGTCGGAACCCACCAGGCTTAAACTTCTTAGCCTGATTCCCTTGCTGAATGATAACCTGCTGCTGTGTGCCAGTCGTCTCACCACTAGTGACCGCCTTGCCCTGCTGTCTCGGCTCACCTGCCTTCTTGTTTCCCTTAGCATGGAAACGATGATCTTGGCAATGTACAAGTGCGGCATTAACGACATCTGTATAAGTCACTAACGCCGGATTTCCAATCAAGTGCTGCCTGATTCTCCAGGCTAGACCATCCATGAACTTTGGCTTCTTCCGCTCCTCATCGCTCACCTCATTTGGCACAAAATTTGCCAACCGGGTGAACTCCTCCTCATATTCTGCTACTGACCTGTCCCCCTGTACCAACTCACTGAATTTCTTTCTCATCTCAGACTCTACTGCTGGAGGGAAGTACTTGCGGTCAAACCGCACCCAGAATTCAGAAATCGGCATCGAATCCCGCTCCTCAGCGGTGGTTACGGAATCCCACCACTATAAGGCTGCCCCTGACAGACGAAAGGTAGCCAGCATCTGTTTCTGCACCTCTGTACCCTTTAACATGCACAGATGGTGCTGAATGTTCTTCTTCCAGTCACAAGCCTCGACCACATTGGTGCTACCTCGAAACTCAGGTGGTTGACCCTTCTGAAAGGTCTCCCTCACTTGCTGCCAAGATGGTGGCCCCACTGGAGCCAATGGAGGCGGTGCCTGGGGCTGTGGAAAATGAGCTGCCATAGCTCGCATTGCTGTCTCGACCGCTTGGGCCACTATCACTGCCACCTGAGTGGTAGAAATCAACTCGGGTGGGGGTGGTGGTGGCGGTACCCGTGGCTCCTGGCGAGCCTCCCTCACCTCATCCCTAGCCTCAGCCCTCTCCGCTCTCAGTCTCTTTGGTGGCATCTGAAATAGATTGAATTGTATAAGTACACAATTTATACAAAAACTAATAGCAGGAATACGATATCTCACAAGCGGAAAATATAATCAACAGTCCTAATAATAGGGCTCTATAACAACCGAACGCTACGCTGAAACGCAGAAAGCCGTACAGATCCTAAGGACACTAGAACCTGATGCTCTGATACCATCTGTGACACCCCGCCTAATTAATCCCGGGTGATCAGTCCTAAATCAAGTTAGAACATGTTTCTCATTTGGTCCATTCTTAGCATCACTGTCGTCTTATTTAATTACTAACCACCTAAGTGAGAAAAGTAGACTGGTGCCAATTTTTATCTTTCATTATTTAACAAACACCCATGCGGAAAATAAAACTATATAACAATCACAGATAACTGAATCAATCATTCACAAGTAAAAATAATTGACCGAATAAACCAACGGTCCAAATAATAAATCCCATAAAGATAAGAATAAACTCTCAACAAGTCTAATACAAATAAATGGAAAGTGAGCGACATGCTCGAATACTAATCATGAACTTCTACATTTAAGAATGAAGAATGAGGCGTCTATCAAAACCTCGCAACATCCACATATGCTGCAGCAACGGATTCTTGGAATATAGTCAAGGCTGGCGTCCCTGTGGCTGGACACCTAAAAGGTTTTTAAAAGTTTTTATAGCAAGGGTTAGTACCCCAAACATTTGAAAAACATTTAACAAATGATTAACTTGCAGTAATAAATAAATATGCATGCTCTTCATATTTTTAGTTAATATCGCACTCTCTTGAGGACTTCCTACCCTTCCTCTATTATACCCTACGAATGCTTTAATTAAATTACCTAGTTACTCATCTCATGACTAGATAATTAACAAAGTTCCTTTATACCCACCCTACTCTAACTGAGTATGTAGTGATTTTGATATATAAGTTATTGGTAACATCAACTTAACTAAATCATTTCCCTTTTTATATCCATATAACTTCTACACTTGTTATACCTGTGAAATAACTCACTTTTCATTAATATTCCGTATATAATTAATTATAAAATTATATACTTATAATCATATTCCAGCATTCACAATCATACTGTAATATATATAATAACTTGCAACCTCCTGAGTAAAATACTCCCGGAATGTAAATTCTATAAAGTCCTATCCCACTAGGTATAATCACATAGCGTAGTTATCCCAAGTCAGAATTTTCACACCAACTTGATAAAAATAAATAATTGGAGGCGGTCATATTCCTTCCCTGAAAGTGAGTTGTCCCTCACCCATATAACGGACGCTATGACCTCGGGAATATACTCACCCTACTCCTCAAGCTAGGGGATTCATCCACTACGCGCAACCTCCCCCTATAGCACTATAGTAACAAATATCTAATCACTGATATTAATTGAGCACACCATATATATATACTAACGCCTCCGTATATATACATATAAAAGTCCCGGCTATACCGTTCACTAAAATCCGTAACATAAGCCTATTAAAATTATTAAGAGTTTATGGTCCAACTCTAAGTATTAATTAAATTGCACTTTAATTAATTTAGTTATTTTTGGTGTCACCCCCACCATAAATTTGGACTTACTCCCGTAGCCCAAAATAAATTTACCCGAGTCACAATTCCCGACTCTAATTTATTAGCCTCAAACCCTAATTAATCTATCTACAATTAATTTTATTCAAACTCATGTATTTAATTTCTCAATAATTAATTACATAAGATTTTTATATAAATATTCCCTCTTATATAACCAACTAGCGAAACTGCCAGATTCTGGCGACCGTCGATCGATCGACCCAGACCGTCGATCGATCGATCGAACAGGTCTTCGTCTTCTTCGCGAAGACAGGGCATCCATGGACGGATTTCCTCAAAACCTAACCTCTTCTAACATGAGTTTTAAGCCTTCTTATCACCCGAGTATACTAGAAACCTTATTAGGATAACCCAGAAAGACTACAACAATCATCAATTCGTCCATAAACAACTGATTCATAAATTTTTGGGGGAATCCATCTTTTTCCTTAAACACATTTTTACTCCAAATTTCTTCATAAAATTCGTTCTAATTTATCTGGATATCATTCTAACAGATACACATCAATATTCCAATATCAGATTTTACATAACTCCTCATAATTTCGGCCAAAACAGATTCATGTTTTCTTTAGAATTATCAAAGCCCCATGTTTATACCATGAACCCCAAAATGAATTTTAAATTCATAACAGCACACAAATATGAATTGAAAGACAGTTTTCATGCTATTGCAAGTTATTCACTTGCCTTAGGTTTCGTAGTGTCTGAATTTGTGATGGATTCCAAGGTTGAAGATGACCTTGTTGGTTCTTTGAGATCCCCAAAATGGCTTTGGCTGCTGCTAGGGTTTCCTAACCCTTTAGTTCCTTTTTCTAATTAAGCTCAGCCATGCCCTAATTTCTTTTTATTAGGTTAACTTCTCAATTCCCGTTTTTTGACTAATGGGCCAAGCCCAAGTGACCAAAATGTCCCCGAGTGGGCCCGGCTATGTCTAAAAACGTCCCGTGACCCGTTTACTACCCCCGGGTACACTTTTCCGACTATCTCGGCCCATCCGGACTCAACTGTACACTCAGAATTTGCGTCTGAATTAATTTATAAAAAATACTTATCCCCCACCCAATATAGTCTGTACCGACTTCCGGATGTGATAAGTACATACCTCGTCATTAATAATCGAGACGACGTAATTACATTATTACTATTCACTTAGTAAATAAGTTTTCCCTAAATATTAACCATTCAATCCCAGATTAATATTTATATATTATTCTATCCTAATTAATTCATAAAATTACAACACACTTAGTAATTTAGAATTTCTGAATTAATTAAATTTTAAATGTACGAAAAATACGGGGTGTTACATACTCCCCCCCTTATAAAGGAATATCATCCCCGAAATTAGATCGTACCTGCGTTGAAAAGTTTTGGATATTGTTCCCGCATATCCTCCTCTCGCTCCCAGGTAGACTCGTCAACATTGTGATGACCCCACTGTACTCTAACCAATGGAACAACCTTGGATCGTAATTTCCGCTCACTATGATCCAGAATTGCTACCGGCCTCTCCTCATACGAGATGTCTGGCTGTAAGTCGATCTCCTCGAGTGGAATGTGCCAAAAGGCTCTCTCGCTCCTTTGATATTTCTTCAGCGATGCCACATGGAATACATCGTGTATCCGCTGAAGATGTTCTGGTAATCCAAGCTTATACGCCACCGGTCTCACCCTCTCAATAATAGGGAAAGGTCCTACGTATCGTGGTGCTAACTTACCCTTCTTGCCGAACCTCATCACCCCTTTCATTGGGGATACCCAGACTAAAACCTGGTCCCCAACTTCTAGCTCCACATGTCTTCGAGAAGCATCAGCATAACTCTTTTGCCTGTCCTGAGCTATCCGAATTCTTCCTCGAATCAACTCTATCTTGGCAGATGTCTCCTGGACAATCTCCGGCCCCAAGAGCTTGTTGTCCCCCACTTTTAACCAACAAACGGGTGAACGACAAGGTCTCCCGTACAGTGCCTCAAACGGTGCCATGCCAATCGTGAATTGGTAAGAGTTGTTATACGCAAACTCTACCAAAGGAAGATATTTCTCCCATCCTCCCCCGAAGTCCAAAATGCACATTCAGAGCATGTCCTCCAGCATCTGATTAACTCTCTCAGTCTGTCCGTCAGTCTGTGGGTGATATGCTGTACTCAAGCGCAACTCCGTGCCCATTGCCTCCTGAAAGCTCTGCCAAAAGTGGGCGACAAAGATTTTGTCTCGGTCGGATACAATATTTATAGGCACTCCATGCAGCTTAACAATCTCTGCTATGAATAGCTGTGCATAACGCATCGTCTCAAAGTCTGTGCGTACCGGCAAAAAGTGGGCCACCTTAGTCAACCGATCCACAATAACCCATATGGAGTCGTGACCCCTCTGCGATACAGGTAACCCTGTGATGAAGTCCATGGAGATGCTCTCCCACTTCCACACGGGAATTTCTAACGGCTGTAGCATCCCTGATGGTCTCTGGTGGTCAACTTTCACAAGCTGACACGTGGCACATTTCGAGACAAACTTCGCTATGTCCCGTTTCATCCCTGCACACCAATACTGCCTCCTCATATCTTGGTACATTTTATCCCCACCGGGATGTACCGCAAATTTCGAACCATGGGATTCTGTCATAACAGCGTGCCTCAAATCCTCATCCTCTGGCACCATTAACCTCCCATTAAAGCGTAGGCCTCCTTCTGAGCTAATCGAGTAACCCTCTGCTCCCTCAACTAACAACTGGCCCACCCTATCCTGACAAATCTGATCCTCCGCCTGAGCCTTCACAACTCGCATAATGATCTCGGGTGTGATGGATAAAGCTGACATGCAAGCCTTGGCTACGTCATCCTCATATTGGAGCTCTCTCCACTTCGCTTTCCATACCTCTGATATCTCCCCAGTCGGTCTTCGGCTCAATGCGTCTGCTACCACATTGGCCTTACCAGGATGATACTGAATATCAAACTGGTAGTCCTTCACGAATTCTAGCCACCGCCTCTGTCTCATATTCAGATCCTTCTGTGTGAAGAGATACTGAAGTGACTTGTGATCCGTGAATAGAGTAAACTGCTCTCCTAGAAGATAATGCCTCCATATCCTCAAAGCAAAAACGATTGCTGCCAACTCTAGGTCATGAGTGGGGTAATTCCTCTCGTGGGGCTTTAGCTTCCTGAAAGCATAAGCTATAGCCCTCTCCTCCTACTGGAGTACACCCCTAAGACCCCGTAAGGATGCATCTGTGTAAACCCGATACTCTAGCCCTCCCTTTGGCAAAGCAAGCACGGGTGCAGATGTCAACTTGTCCTTTAGCTCATCGAACGCTAATTGACAACTATCATCCCACTTGAAAGGTACTCCTTTCCGAGTCAGATTCGTCAAAGGTCCTGCAATCTTAGAGAATCCTTTAATGAATCGCCTGTAGTAACCTGCCAAACCCAGAAAACTGCGCACCTCGGTCGGTGTCGTAGGTTGTCCCCACTCCCTCACCGCCGACACCTTATTCAGATCCACTGCAATACCCTGATCTGACACGACGTGACCAAGGAACTGTACCTCCCGAAGCCAGAATCCACACTTCCCTAATTTGGCATAGAGATGATGATCCCTCAGTGTCTGTAAAACCATGCGCAAATGCTCTGCGTGCTCCTCCTCGGTGCGCGAGTAGATTAGGATGTCATCAATGAACACGATGACAAACTGATCTAAGTACTCCCTGAAAAACCTGTTCATGAGGTCCATGAACACTGCTGGTGCATTGGTGATCCCGAAGGTCATCACCCTGAACTCATATGATCCATACCGCAACAAGAAAGCGGTCTTAGGAACATCCCCCTCTCGGATACGCAGTTGATGATACCCTAACCTCAAGTCGACCTTGGAGAAGTAAGACGCCCCTCTCAATTGGTCAAATAAATCATCAATCCGAGGCAACGGATATTTATTCCGTATCGTCACCTTGTTCAGCTCCCTATAATCCACGAACAAGCGGAGTGAACCATCTCGCTTCTTCAAAAACAATACCGGCGCACCCCACGGCGATGTACTCCGCCGAATAAAACCCTGACCCACTAGTTGCTGAATCTGTTCCCTCAATTCCCGCATCTCTGAAGGGGCCATTTGGTAAGGTGCCCGAGCAATCGGCCTCGTCCCTGGTGCCAAATCGATAACAAATTCGATTTATCTGCTGGGTGGTAATCCTGGTATTTCCTGGAATACATCCTCAAAGTCCCTCACTACAGGAATAGAGTCTAACGGAACTACCACTTCCTGGGAGGTTTCCTCCTTAATGTAATATAAATGAGCGGTCGAGCCTCCCTCTGGGCGAGGCATCGCCACAACAAACATCTCTTGTCCCGGAATGGCAAAAATAATGCTCCCACCGAAGCAATCAATCATGGCCCTATAGTCAACGAGCCAATCCATACCGATAATCACATCGTGAACATGCATATCTAATACCAACATGTCCGCAGGTAATACCAAACCACCAATCTCCACCCCCACTCCCCGACATATAAAGAATATAAGCGACCCATTCCCCAATGGTGAGTCGACACACGTAACAGTGCTCTCCGCAGTGGCTAACAACCCTAAAGCCTTCGCGAAATGTGTAGCTATAAAGCAATGTGTAGCCCCCGTATCAAACAATACCCGACCCATAGTGCCATGGATAGAAAACGTACCCTCGATCGTGGGCGGCGCCTGCTGTGCTGGGGGATTAGGAACATCCCGAACGTTATACACACGTCCGTAGTGCATTTGCCCCTGCTGCTGTGGGGCGGGTGGGGCTGGCGCTGCTGGCGGCATCTGACCCTGTTTCCCCTGCTGGGCACCCTGCTGCTGGCCTCTGCCCCTCTGCGGGCACTCCCTCTTGAAGTGTCCTGGCTGGCCACAGGAGAAACAGCGTTTCTGGTCGTCACCCTGTCGTTGGCCCTGCTGGCCCTGACGTTGCTGCCCCGGGTGGCCTCCCCCGTTGTTCCCTTGACCCTGTCGGCCCTGAGGAATCTGCTCTTGCTGATTAGGGCCTGGTTGCCCCTGCCTGAACCCCTGTCCTCCCGGTCGGAACCCACCAGGCTTAAACTTCTTAGCCTGATTCCCTTGCTGAATGATAACCTGCTGCTGTGTGCCACTCGTCTCACCACTAGTGACCGCCTTGCCCTGCTGTCTCGGCTCACCTGCCTTTTTGTTTCCCTTAGCATGGAAACGATGATCTTGGCAATGTACAAGTGCGGCATTAACGACATCTGTATAAGTCACTAACGCCGGATTTCCAATCAAGTGCTGCCTGATTCTCCAGGCTAGACCATCCATGAACTTTGGCTTCTTCCGCTCCTCATCGCTCACCTCATTTGGCACAAAATTTGCCAACCGTGTGAACTCCTCCTCATATTCTTCTACTGACCTATCCCCCTGTACCAACTCGCTGAATTTCTTTCTCATCTCAGACTCTACTGCTGGAGGGAAGTACTTGCGGTCAAACCGCACCCAGAATTCAGAAATCGGCATCGAATCCCGCTCCTCAGCGGTGGTTACGGAATCCCACCACTATAAGGCTGCCCCTGACAGACGAAAGGTAGCCAGCATCTGTTTCTGCACCTCTGTACCCTTTAACATGCGCAGATGGTGCTGAATGTTCTTCTTCCAGTCACAAGCCTCGACCACATTGGTGCTACCTCGAAACTCAGGTGGGTGACCCTTCTGAAAGGTCTCCCTCACTTGCTGCCAAGATGGTGGCCCCACTGGAGCCTGAACTACTGGAGCCAATGGAGGCGGTGCCTGGGGCTGTGGAAAATGAGCTGCCATAGCTTGCATTGCTGTCTCGACCGCTTGGGCCACTATCACTGCCACCTGAGTGGTAGAAATCAACTCGGGTGGGGGTGGTGGTGGCGGTACCCGTGGCTCCTGGCGAGCCTCCCTCACCTCATCCCTAGCCTCAGCCCTCTCCGCTCTCAGTCTCTTTGGTGGCATCTGAAATAGATTGAATTGTATAAGTACACAATTTATACAATAACTAATAGCAGGAATACGATATCTCACAAGCGGAAAATATAATCAACAGTCCTAATAATAGGGCTCTATAACAACCGAACGCTACGCTGAAACGCAGAAAGCCGTACAGATCCTAAGGACACTAGAACCTGATGCTCTGATACCATCTGTGACACCCCGCCTAATTAATCCCGGGTGATCAGTCCTAAATCAAGTTAGAACATGTTTCTCATTTGGTCCATTCTTAGCATCACTGTCGTCTTATTTAATTACTAACCACCTAAGTGAGAAAAGTAGACTGGTGCCAATTTTTATCTTTCATTATTTAACAAACACCCATGTGGAAAATAAAACTATATAACAATCACAGATAACTGAATTAATCATTCACAAGTAAAAATAATTGACCGAATAAACCAACGGTCCAAATAATAAATCCCATAAAGATAAGAATAAACTCTCAACAAGTCTAATACAAATAAATGGAAAGTGAGCGACATGCTCGAATACTAATCATGAACTTCTATATTTAAGAATGAAGAATGAGGCGTCTATCAAAACCTCGCAACATCTACATATGCTGCAGCAACGGATTCTTGGAATATAGTCAAGGCTGGCGTCCCTGTGGCTGGACACCTAAAAGGTTTTTAAAAGTTTTTATAGCAAGGGTTAGTACCCAAAACATTTGAAAAACATTTAACAAATGATTAACTTGCAGTAATAAATAAATATGCATGCTCTTCATATTTTTAGTTAATATCGCACTCTCTTGAGGACTTCCTACCCTTCCTCTATTATACCCTACGAATGCTTTAATTAAATTACCTAGTTACTCATCTCATGACTAGATAATTAACAAAGTTCCTTTATACCCACCCTACTCTAACTGAGTATGTAGTGATTTTGATATATAAGTTATTGGTAACATCAACTTAACTAAATCATTTCCCTTTTTATATCCATATAACTTCTACACTTGTTATACCTGTGAAATAACTCACTTTTCATTAATATTCCGTATATAATTAATTATAAAATTATATACTTATAATCATATTCCAGCATTCACAATCATACTGTAATATATATAATAACTTGCAACCTCCCGAGTAAAATACTCCCGGAATGTAAATTCTATAAAGTCCTATCCCACTAGGTATAATCACATAGCCTAGTTATCCCAAGTCAGAATTTTCACACCAACTTGATAAAAATAAATAATTGGAGGCGGTCATATTCCTTCCCTGAAAGTGAGTTATCCCTCACCCATATAACGGACGCTATGACCTCGGGAATATACTCACCCTACTCCTCAAGCTAGGGGATTCATCCACTACGCGCAACCTCCCCCTATAGCACTATACTAACAAATATCTAATCACTGATATTAATTGAGCACACCATATATATATACTAACGCCTCCGTATATATACATATAAAAGTCCCGGCTATACCGTTCACTAAAATCCGTAACATAAGCCTATTAAAATTATTAAGAGTTTATGGTCCAACTCTAAGTATGAATTAAATTTCACTTTAATTAATTTAGTTATTTTTGGTGTCACCCCCACCATAAATTTGGACTTACTCCCGTAGCCCAAAATAAATTTACCCGAGTCACAATTCCCGACTCTAATTTATTAGCCTCAAACCCTAATTAATCTATCTACAATTAATTTTATTCAAACTCATGTATTTAATTTCTCAATAATTAATTACATAAGATTTTTATATAAATATTCCCTCTTATATAACCAACTGGCGAAACTGCCAGATTCTGGCGACCGTCGATCGATCGACCCAGACCGTCGATCGATCGATCGAACAGGTCTTCGTCTTCTTCGCGAAGACAGGGCATCCATGGACGGATTTCCTCAAAACCTAACCTCTTCTAACATGAGTTTTAAGCCTTCTTATCACCCGAGTATACTAGAAACCTTATTAGGATAACCCAGAAAGACTACAACAATCATCAATTCGTCCATAAACAACTGATTCATAAATTTTTGGGGAAATCCATCTTTTTCCTTAAACACATTTTTACTCCAAATTTCTTCATCAAATTCGTTCTAATTTATCTGGATATCATTCTAACAGATACACATCAATATTCCAATATTAGATTTTACATAACTCCTCATAATTTCGGCCAAAACAGATTCATGTTTTCTTTAGAATTATCAAAACCCCATGTTTATACCATGAACCCCAAAACGAATTTTAAATTCATAGTAGCACACAACTATGAATTGAAAGACAGTTTTCATGCTATTGCAAGTTATTCACTTGCCTTAGGTTTCGTAGTGTCTGAATTTGTGATGGATTCCAAGGTTGAAGATGACCTTGTTGGTTCTTTGAGATCCCCAAAATGGCTTTGGCTGCTGCTAGGGTTTCCTAACCCTTTAGTTCCTTTTTCTAATTAAGCTCAGCCATGGCCTAATTTCTTTTTATTAGGTTAATTTCTCAATTCCCGTTTTTTGACTAATGGGCCAAGCCCAAGTGACCAAAATGTCCCCGAGTGGGCCCGGCTATGTCTAAAAACGTCCCGTGACCCGTTTACTACCCCCGGGTACACTTTTCCGACTATCTCGGCCCATCCGGACTCAACTGTACACTCAGAATTTGCATCTGAATTAATTTATAAAAAATACTTATCCCCCACCCAATATAGTCTATACCGACTTCCGGATGTGATAAGTACATACCTCGTCATTAATACTCGAGACGACGTAATTACATTATTACTATTCACTTAGTAAATAAGTTTTCCCTAAATATTAACCATTCAATCCCAGATTAATATTTATATATTATTCTATCCTAATTAATTCATAAAATTACAACACACTTAGTAATTTAAAACTTCCGAATTAATTAAATTTTAAATGTACCAAAAATACGGGGTGTTACAGACAATGTATTCTTTTGCACATTCTAAGCACATTTTTGGATTGCTATGTGCTACGACTAATAGATGAAAAAGATTGCTATATGCTATGACTAATGTATTTTTTTATTTGTTTAGTTAAGTGGGATTGTTTGAATTATTATAGGACTTAGTGGGATTGGTTTTACATATAAAATACAGAATTTTAATTATAAGAATACAAAGGGTAATATTATGGTGATGTAATAGTCTGATAATGCTATATGGCTTTCTGGTTTTATGTTTATTGTTGTTTTGGCAATGTATTCTTATTTTGGTGAAATAATATTTTGTTTATTGTGATTATTTTTATGCCAAACATGCTCTTTTGTCAGGTAAATAATGTCTTAGGTGGGTGATACTTCAAAAGTGTTACCAAGTGGTGTGACACCAGGAACAATCTCCCGTTCAAAGGTTGCATCGAGTTCTTCAGCAGTGTACGATGCATTTTCTACAAAGACATTAATATTTAACAAGCATGGCCTTCCGGTGGGGGATAATTTAGATGCACCCTTTACTAGATGGGGAGACCTCCTAAGGACGCATGTACTGATTTCTTATACGACATGAAAACATTGAGACATGCGATATACGAATCAAATTTGGACAATGTTCAAGGTATACTATTTTTTTTATATATGACTACAATTGTAATAGTTACTAAATTCAATTACATAATGATAAATTTTGTGTCCTACGTTGGCCCGAAATCAAAATAAAAATATCGCGTTAGAGGGAGAAAATATAAAACAACCCCCAAATAATCCCGTGAGAGGCACGACCACCTCTCACGGGACCAATGTAACTCGTAGGAACTAACCGCGTAGTCATGTGACTCCCAGTTTGAGAATATGATGATAATTTGAAAATATCTAACTTAGTCTTTAAAACATGTCGTTAGAGGGTTAAAAACTAGACTAGCCCTCAAACGGTTCTGTTAGATGCACTAACACCTCGCAAGGGACCAACGTAACTCGTAGGAATTGATCGCATAGTAATGGGTCTCCTGGTTTGAAAATATGACAATATTTTGAAAATATCTCGATTAGGCTTAAAAATAATCCGTTAAAGGGTGAAAATCCAAATGAGACTCCAAACGACCCCGTAAGAGGCATTAACACCTTACACGGGATCAATGTAACTTATATAAACTAATCGCGTAGTCATAGGTCTCCCGATTTGAGAATATGACGATAATTTGAAAACATATAGATTAATCTTAAAAATAAACCGTTAAAAGAGTGAAAACCTAAACCAACCCTCAAACGGTCCCGTAAGAGGCACTAACACCTCGCACGGGATCAATGTAACTCATAGGAACTGACCGCATAGTCACAAGTTTCCCAGTTTGAGAATGTGACGATAATTTGAAAATATCTAAACTATGATTAAAAATATACCGTTAAAGGGTGAAAACCTACACCATGAAGGAATAAGTGCACTTTAGATTATGACTTCTATTCTTTGTACTTTACCTTTTTTAATTGTAAGGGCCTTCTCCATTTTGTGGTATATTAATGAAAGAACGTTACTTTTAACTGTTATACTGTTTGGATGCCTTTGCTCAATTTAGCACTTTGCGTTAGTGTTATTCCTGTAGCCTACAACCGAGGAAATTCCCTCATTTACTGGAAACCTAGATGACTTACTTAGTTAGCTGGCAAATGCTCGGGCTCGCCGAGCATTTTTTCCCATCCATAAGGCTTTGAAAAAGATTACTAAGGCCTACATGTTCTAGTCAGTCTTAGTGGCCAAGTTGAAGGAAGATAAAAAATACTTGTGATATATGGGTTCCTTGATGTAAGAGGAGATAAACGGTTTGAAGGCCCAACTTGTTGAAGAGAAGTATACGGGAGAGGTCAGTTCCTTAATTCAGTTTGAGAATGATGAGATAAAAAAAAGCTCGTCGATACTGAGGAAAACAATCGAAGAGCCCATGTAATGGTGATGGGACTCAGTCGAGATGTGAAAAAGCTTCGCTATTTATTCATGATGGGTCATTGGGTGGCCTGGTCGGCATGCTATGATGAGGGTTGTGCAGACGCTCCAGTCAAGCTGGAGGAGGCTAAAAGTGTGATGTATAAGCATGATTTGTTGAACGCCCTAAAGGTTGTGAAAGATCCTCAAGACTCTCAGCTTTGGTACATATACCAAGTTAACTATCCAGTATATAGATATCCTTCCTTTGGTCGCGACGGGAAATGGGTTCCATTGGATGCCATACCTCTTCAGCTCACTAAAAGATACCTGGAGGCTCACGACAGTGACGATGAGTACCGACCAAATCCAAATACCAGTCATAGGAGGCCAATCGCAGAATGTTTAGCTCGGTGATCATTAAAAGTTGTAATGGTTTTTGTAATTTGTTATTCTTTTTTTGTAACTCGTAACTGAACATTATATTATAGTTAACTTAATATCAATTTCGAACATTTTTCCATTTCTTTATACCAAGAGTGTATTATAGTTATCTTATCTTACCTTTTAGGTCGTGATGTCACACACCTTAGGCCTAGAACAGTCTACGACAAAAATGCACCTGATGTAAGGGTAATACACTCGTTTAGGATTTTATTTGACCAAGCAGAGTTGGTTTATTGCTTAAGGATATCCCGTAGGGCTTTTGATTGCTTGAAAAATTCATGAGGTCATTTGTGTTAACAACGACAAAGACCTAAAGACTTTAAGTTTAATTGTAGTAACCGAGGTTGCCATTGTAATTAAGCTAAAGCCTGATCGGCGTTTGAGAATTAATGCCAATCGTAATCATGTTACTTTGGAACAATGTAAAGCAATTGAATATCTAAGTAATGAGCACATAACCAAGGCCTTTATTAATAACTTGAAAGTGAACTTCAAGAAATATAAGTTTTGAAATGAAAATTTGCAAAAACTAAATATGCTGGAAATAAAACTTCTTGAGGTTGATCGCGTTCCATGATTGGTGTATCTTCATGCCCTCAATTATTTCCAAGTGATAGTCTCCTTGTAAATCATCCCTAATCACTTTGAACGGACCTTCCCAGTTAGGATCTAACTTGTCGTCCAATAACCTTTTAGTGATGACGAGGACTTTCCTAAGGATATATTCATCGACCTGAAATTTCCTCAGATTGATCGCTTTGTTATATTATTTTGCCAACTATTACTGATAGGAATCCATAGTGATCATGGATTGCTCCCTTTGTTCTTCTGCTAGGTCAAGTTCAGAGCGAAGGTCTTCTTCGTTCAGTCATTGATCGACAATGTTTGTCCTCATGGTTGGCAGGCTAGCTTCAAGTGGAATCATGGCTTTCATTCCGTAGGTAAGGTCAAAAGGTGTTTCCCCGATAGGTCTTCTCAGTGTGGTGAAATATGCTCAAAGTACATGAGGGAGCTTATCCACCTAAGCACCCTTTGCTCTTTCCAGCCTCTTCTTTAAGACATCGAGAATAATATTTTTGGAGGCCTCTGCTTGGCCATTACTTTAGGGGTATGCCACAGAGTTGAAGTGGTGCCTGATTTCGTGCTTATTGCAGAAGCTTTGAAAAGTCCCACTCTTAAATTGCATGCCATTATCTGTTGTGACTGTCTTGAGTACCCCAAAACGAGTTATAATGTTCCTTCAGATGAACCTCGTGATGTCGGCATCTCTAATGTTCGCCAATGATTCTGCCTCAATCCACTTAGTGATATAATATGTATCGACCAATATGTATCGACCAATAAGTACTTGGTCCTACGATATCCAACCCTCATTGTGGAAACGGCCATGGACTAGTCGGAGGTCTCATCTCCCTAGCCTATTGGTGAAGTATGAGGAAGATTTTTTGGCACTTTTGAGCATAAATACTTGCATCATTTTGTATATACGGTCAACGATAGCCTTATTTGATTACTTGGAACACTAGAGACTTACCTCCCATGTGGATCCCACGAGTTCCACTGTGAAGCTCGTAGAGAACTTGGTCAACTTGGATGTACGCACTGAAGGTAGGGGCTTGTGAAAGATATCCTTAGAGCTTTTCCTTGGGTCCTAAGTAGAAGCGAGTAGCTTTCACCCTGACTTGATGGGATTTCTTTTTATCAGTTGGCAGTGAATCATTGTTCAAGTAGGTGATGATTGGATCCATCCAACTTGGACCTTTTTCGATGGAAAGAACATGCTTAAAAGTCATAACTTTTTCATTTCTAGGCTTGGCGAGGAACTCCACTTCAATTGTTCACCTGAGATAGGAATCTACTACTGAGCTTAGGGCTGCCAAAGTGCCTACATGACTGTTGTTCCCTCAGAGGAATTATTGAATGTGGAGTTCCTCGAACTTTGATATCAGCTCGTGCACCACTACGAGGTATGTTTCCATCATCTCATCCTTGGCATTTGAAATCTCCACTGACTTGGTTGGACACCAACTTGGAGTCACAATACACTTCGAGTTAATTTGCTCTCAGTAAATAAGCCATATGAAGTATAGCTATAAGTGCTTCGTATTCGGAGTCGTTGTTGGAGTCTTCAAATATTAATACGATCCTTACTCGAACTTTGTATTCTCCGGTGTTATAAAGACAATCCCTACCCATGTACCCTTGGAATTAGAGGTGCTATCCATATATAGTCTACAACTCTCATACTGAACCTGTTTGCGGTCTTTTAACTGTTCAGCCATCTATTGGTCGATAGGGAAGCTACCTGTGAATTCCGCTCTGAAGTTGGCCAATATTTGTCCCATGACTACTATTTTTGGTTGAAAGTTAATGTTGAATCTCCCACTTTCTACCAACAATTTTAACATGCGTCTAGAAAGGTCGGTTTTACTAAGAATAACTTTAAGATCGTTAAAGTCTATATTCGGGAGGGGGAAACTATCCTTAGGGCAAGATCTGTTGAGATTAATAAAGCCTACTCTCCAGCTACCGTTGCTTTTATGAACTACTACTAGATTTGAGATTCACATCAAAAATTAAAACTTCTCTGATGGACCTTGCCTCCAGAAGTTTCCCCGCCTCTTTTTCCACCGCCTTTGCCTTTTCTTGGGATGTTTGACGAGCTTTTGTTACGAGCATCTTCATGCAGAATCTGCATGAAAATGGTGATAAGTGACTGCATAATTAACCCCTAGCATATCGTATAGCTCCGATGCAAAAATGTCCAAGCTTTCCCTTAGAAGGGAGATTAAATCTCTTATTCCGCGGTCGATCAATGTTTTACTTAGTAATGGGTCTCTCAGTTTGAGAATATGATGATAATTCAAAAATATCTAGATTAAGCTTAAAAACAAGTCGTTAAAGGGTGAAAACCCAAACCAGCCCCCAAACGGCCCCTCAAGAGGCATGAACACCTTGCACTGGACTGGTGAAAATTATAGGAATTGATCGCATAGTCAAGGGTCTCCCGGTTTGAGAATATGATGGTAATTTTAAAACATCTAGATTGAGCTTAAAAATAAGCTGTTAAATGGGTGAAAACCCAAACCAGACCTAAATGGCCTTGTAAGAGGCATGAACACTTTGCACGAGACCAATGTAACTTATAGGAACTGACCGCGTAGTCACAAGTGTCTCAGTTTGAGAATATGATGTTAATTTAAAAATATCTAGGTTAGACTTAAAAACATGTCGTTAAAGGGTGAATACCCAAACTAGCTCCTAAATGGCCCCGTAAGAGACATGGACACCTCGCACGGGACCAATTTAACTTGTAGCAATTGATTGCGTAGTTACGGATCTTTCGATTTTAGAATATGACGATAATTTGAAAATATCTAGATTAGTCTTAAAAACATGTCGTTAGAGGGTGAAAACCAAAATTAGCCCTCAAACGGCCTCGTAAGAGGCCCTAACACCTCGCACGGGACCAATGTAACTCATAGGAACTGATCGCATAGTCACGGGTCTCCCGGTTTGAGAATATGATGATAATTTCAAAATATCTAGATTAGGCTTAAAAATAAGTCGTTAAAGGGTGAAAACCCAAACTAACTCCCATACAGCCCCGTAAGAGGTATGAACACCTCGTACGGGACTAATGTAACTTGTAGGAACTGACTACATAGTCACGGGTCTCTCGGTTTGAAAATATGACGACAATTTGAAAATATTTAGATTATACTTAAAAACATGCCGTTTGAGGGTGAAAACTCAAACCAGTCCTCAAACGGACCGTACGAGGCACTAACACCTCGCATGGGACTAATGTAGCTAATATGAGCTGGCAACGTAGTCACAAGACATTCGGTTAGAAAATATAATAATAATTGTAACTCGTCTATGCAATTGTTCAGCTTGAATAAGATTTTTTTTAAAAATTTACTTGGTTACTAATATCATCACTTTTTTGTATCCTATTTTTTACGGGATAACATTTTATCGTTAGCTTTTATCCACATGGAACACACGAAGAAGTCAATGGTTTATAAGAAGGGGATTATATATTTAATGTCATTAATATCCATGATTTTATTTTTGTGTTATGGTCGTGCGGGCTTTTGTAGTTTTATTGTTAACATTTATAGTCGTGCGGTCTTTTATAATTTTATTGTTATATTTTAAGGCTTTGCGAGGGCTTTACATTATGCAAGTTTTATGTTAGAAGGTTTTAGAATGTCAAAATAATTGGAGAAATTCTGCCCAATTTTTTTTATGTGTGAACTATTAAGAGTTGTATTATTTTGAAGTTTGTATGTACATTAGTTTATCAACAATGTGCGAGATTTGCGATTTGTGAATTTTATTTTTTTCAAATATTTTTTTTCTTTGATCCAAAAATTTGGCACAGTTCAAAAACGTGCCAAAAGTGTATCAAATTTTTGGCACAGTTGTGAACTATGTCGAAAGTGTACCAAAATATACTCAATTTAGCACAATTATAAACTGTGCCAAAAGTGTACCAGAAATATCAAATTCGGGCACGGTTTAAAAGTGTGTCAAAAGTATTCATGTTTGACCAAATCTGGCACACTTTTAAACCGTGCAAGAAAAAATGGCTATCTTGGAACACCTGATTCTAGCACAGTTTTAAACCATGCCAGATTGTTGTTTTTAGTGTAGTGTTTGAGCGCAAAAACTTTTCATCCAAAAGTCCCATTTTTTGTGTTGGTATTTTCATGGTTTAATTTCTACCAAAACACAAAGTTCACACCCATAGTTTTGTATGATCAAAGTTTTTTAATATACTATTGTTTTGGGTCATCAAGTTGGCACCCGGTTTTATTCTCATCCCAAAAGTGAAGGTTTTCGATGGATGAGTCTGTGTTTACTGTGATATTCGTGGTGTGCACATGGAGGAGAGGATTTTGTATATTTGAAGGTAGCTGAGCCCCATCAGTGGATTTCGAGACAGCGGTGGATTTCAATGTTGTCAACTAGGCATAGGTGGAAGCCAGAAGAAGCGTTAAGGCTTAAGAGGGAGTTGAGTCGAGGAAGTAAGTCTTTTTTCTTGTTTATGTAAAACCATACCTAGTGGATTTGTTGGCTAGGCTATCTGAGGTTTTTCTCGTTGTGGGTTTTTCTTGTACATCGCGGTCTTATGTTGTGATTGTTTATTTTATCTTGCAAAAACACCTAGATGCATGCTTAGGACTAAAAAGATTAAAATTGGTTTAATCACAACCTTTATGTTTGGGAAATTTAATTTGAAAATATCCATGCTTAGTTTGTTTGGCATATGAAGAACTTGAATTGAGTTGAATTAATTTTTGTTTGAAACAAAATTAAATATTTGTTTAGTTAAGTTTAATTTTAATTTTTTGGAAATAAAAATTTGGTAATCATAATTGTTTAATTTGAAGGAAATTTTAAGTTTGGTATATTGTGTGAACCATCTTGTTTTAGATTTTAAAATTTGGGTATGAAAGCATACACTCCAAGACATCACATTCTTAGGTGTCATAGGTAGTATTAGACCTTAGGTTTCACGATTTTTCGGGCTTGGAGTTATTGGCTCAATACATCGTCTGTTATCACATGTTTGACTTTTTCGATTCAGTTTAGAAGGATAAGTGTTGGATAAATTTTGAGGACGAAATTCCTATTGTAGTGGGGAGGAGAGAAATATCTCGTATTTTTTGTTCCAATTTATGAGGATTCATATTTTCTATAACTTATTTGGATTTTATCTTAGATTAAAGATACTTACTTGAATTTTTATTATTTGAATTATATTACGGATTAACATATTTAGTTAAGTGAATTTTTTGTAATGTATGCTGTAAAACGTTTATTATATTATTTTTATTGAATTTTGGTGGCTACTTAATTTGGGGACTTATTGGTGGGAAAAACACAACCAAATAATTAAAATAAGTGTCAGTGGGTTATCAACCCCTTTGAGTTAATTATTAGTTGGGAAATATATTTGTTTGGAGACCACTTGAATACCTTAATGGATGTCCATATGGGAAAACGCAAGATTCATAATTTTAAAACCCTAGTTAGTTTGCTCTTAGTATAAATATGTTACATTACAACACATAGGGTTTCATAGAAGGCCATAAAACATTATATCCGAAGATAAAATATGAGGAATATAAATGAGAGAGAGAATTATATAAATTTAAGGGTCAGAGAAGAAGGTAAAGGGAGTAAAAGAGGTGTTGAAATTTTCTAAGACAAAATTATCACTTTCAGATCATTTTCGGCATGGTATATTTGCGAATTTTTCTTTCTCTCCAATCGAAGTTCCTAAATAAATTGAATTAGGAATGCGTGGGCGCTAGTTTCGTATGTTTATGAGCATCCATGAATATCATATGAATATTTTCTCAATAATGTTTAGGTTAGAATTTATTATAAATTTGTTGGAATATTTTGTGAATTGAGGTCGGCTCGTTCTCCCGTCGTTATTTCGTTTTCTATACATTTTCACCTTATATATATATATATATATATATATATCATCTTTGGTGCACGCATGATTATGTGATATTATTTTTATGCCAAGTAGATGCGAGTTAAATGATTTCATGTATATAATGGGTTTTACAAATTTGGTAGAATAATAATTCCTAATTTGTGATTGATATTTTCTCGAGGATGTTAAGGCATATATTATCCAAACCGCCATTGGACGGGGTGTGTTTCAGGGTAATTTCTTATCTTTTATCGCGTCTTTTATGGGCTATTAATCCATTATGATGAGATGAAGAGGGGAGCAATATATTGTGCCTTGTGATTGATATTGAGTGGGTTTTAATGCCGTGGAATGTTGGGAGGATAATTGACAAGATAGATGATCGAGAGCTCGCACCGTACTGAGGGAATTGTGATGATGATTTGATATATAGAGGACTTGGGATGTGTATTGATGCGGTGCGATCCTAGGATGTGATATTTATTTTTGGGATGGTAGTGAGTGTTCATATGCATCCACTCTTATCTATGCTTACACATTAATATATGCAGTTTACTTGGAACATTTATACGAGCATATTGACTTCCCAGATCACCCCTATTTAGTCTATGTATAAATGAAAAGTTTTGATTCGAGAAACGATTTATTACATTGATTGTTTTGGCACGATCGAATTTGGGCTATAAGAACGAGCAGAAAACTCCTTACTTTTTTTTCCTAGGAATTTGACATTTTTATTGTAAAGATAGGTGTAAAAGACTTTATGATTTATTAATAATAAAGAGTTTTTTAATTTGTATATACTTTCGCAAATATTTTGTTTAGCCGCTGGGCATTGTTAAATGGTTTTGAAAAGGTTTTAGGTAGGATGCATCATTTTTACTTTTTAGTGGCGCTCTGGGTTTTCATTTTTTCGGGGTGTTCCAAAAACTCTCTAGCCTTCTTTTCAACTCGATAGTCTTCTTGGAATACTTCAAATCACTAAGAGTGTGCACGAACTAATAGATCAATTTAGCTAATTAAATTCCCCAACACACAAATGAAATTTTTAATCTTTAATTAATTAAGGTGAGCATGCAAATTATGTCCAAATTCCAATTTGCAATTTAAATTCAAACATGAAAAAATACACGAGATGAGGAAAAATCCCTTTACAGGGAAAAACCTTTTATTGAACACTATTAATAGTTTTGAATACAATCAACTTAAAAATTACTTAGCTACCCTAAGTTAGATGTGCAGAGTCTTCAAAACGCCAACAGATACGACTAAGCTCTAGAGCCGTCCATAGGTAGCCTTACACATATAGCAAATTTCTTCCTTCTTCAGTGGTGGAACCTCGTTCCACAATCTCAGCAGTAGAGAAAAGGCTCTACAAAGGATGTATTACAAAAAACCTTCTTGATTATTGTAAAAGTGATCTTGAATATATCCCGGGGGTGAGTGATATTATATGAGGTGTTTTAATCACAAAAGAGAAGTCAAAAGGTGTTTTTATTTATGGAATAGAGTTCTTGGAAAATCTGATCCTATTCGATCTTTTTTATAAGAAAGTTGGATCAAAAGGATAAACACAAAAAGATTTTGGAAGATATTTATTAAAAAATCTAATCAACATCATTTGTTTGAACGAAAAGGTATATCGTTCGAATGACTTCGAAAATTAGCTTTTAACGAGATCTCATTATTAAAGGCTTTGGTATCTAGTTATATCTCTTTCCAACGACCATGACCCTCGTTCGAACGAGGCATCACTTTTCAGCAAAAAAATTAAGTTTACTTTTTCATAAAAAATAACCCCATAACATATAACTAATACCCATTAAATACTCAAAACTATTTTGCCACTCCGAATGCATACTTCTTCCATGATTGTTGAGATGACCAAAACTTCCAAACTTTGACGGTCTTCAATAATGGTCATCGACTAATGAGAAGTAGTGATAGTGACGTGTTTAGGTGTCGCGTTTGTGTAACAGGATACATCAAACCAAAAATAAAATAAATACGAGCAATCATATATTTTTCTCTTATAAATCTCCCCCTTTGGCTACTCTGGTACAAAACACAAATATTATCCAAATTGAATCCTATAATTTAATACAAAAACTACCTTCCCAAAATACAAATGAAAATGGAACATAGAATATGTGCAAGTCTTCAATCATCAAACTGGATCTTTTACTTGGCAAACATTGTCTTCATCCTATGTGGGTCCAAATGATCATCATCTAAGCAGAACGTGCTACAGATATGAGACAAACAAAGATATCGTGATGCATAGAGTTTTAAACATAAATAAAAACAATCCCTCAATTTGATCTCCCCCTTTTTCTCCGACAAAGGAGTCAAAACTAAGCATGAAACTAGTCATCACACGAAGAAATAAGATATCAACACAAGTATAATCAACTAAGCACAAGTGATGATAATCTTAAAGGAATATACTAACCAACTACTTTTGAAATTTTTCATTTTTTCAAATAAAAAATATGAAAGGATCAAATACAAAACACCATGGACTAGCACTAAAATATTCGAATCATGAATGCAAAATGTAGGGGTGTGAACATCTTTCGTAGGTTAATGTAACACCCCGCCTAATTAAATATCGGGTGATCATTCCTTTATTAAATTATAATCAAGGTGAACAGTTGGTTCATTCTTAGTATCACGGTCGCAAAATAAATTTCCCCATTTAAACAACCTAAATAATTAAGCTAAGTGTCAAAACTATTTAAAAGATTATTTACATTCTATTAAATCCAATTATGAAAAACCTTTAATAAGTAACAGTTTAAGAATCACTCAATTATTAAGACTGGAAATAAACACCCATGAATTTAACCATTCAGATAAACCAATACCAACTTTAAAACTACAAAGGAAAACCATCCTGACAGTAATAAAATCCCAAAGAGTAAAAATTCTAAAGATAAATGAACATAGTCTGTGACAAATCCAACGGAATAAGGAAACGGGTGACACATGCCCAACTAATTAGAACAAAAATAAGAGTGGAATCAACAACGAGGTCGTCTAAGCAAATGGCCTGCAACTCCCACATAAGCTGCAGCACATCCACTCCAAAGAATCTAAGCATGACGTCCATGTGGATGGACACCTGTGATATATACATATATATATATATATATATATATATATATATATATATATATATAAGAGAGAAGAGATAACAGGAAACGGGTCAGAGCCCGATTGTAAAAAAGTTTAAATTTAGTTTAGCAAGTATTTAAAATGCTTACCGACTAATGTAACAACCATGTTAGTATGCGACACTCTCTTAAGAAATTCTCACCTCTCATCTAGTGTGCACGCCTACCGCACTATTAACCCCAAAAGTTTATTTTAACTTAACTTTTCCATAAGGTTTCATGCCGACATTTTCTATGGCTACGATAATTAATTTCTGAAATTTAAAGTTCTCACATCTATCTCATTTCATTTTAAAATATTCCAGTGTTGTCACGAAATTCTTAAACACTTAATAACAAAATATGAGTATTGATTCATTACTTAACTACCTTTATTCACAGTAGAACATTTCCATACTTAAGTATACATATCTATACTAGCCACTCATATAATATACATATACTATCGGCACCCCACAGAAGCTTTATGGTGCTGGCATACT
Organism: Sambucus nigra; assembly: GCA_949130495.1. Taxonomy (NCBI): domain Eukaryota; kingdom Viridiplantae; phylum Streptophyta; class Magnoliopsida; order Dipsacales; family Adoxaceae; genus Sambucus; species Sambucus nigra. The sequence goes on from OX422222.1 coordinate 365,246,456, forward strand.
CTTCTATCAAGTCCCCGTATCACTCGTATTAGGGGAAATATGTAACAACCCGAGGTCTTAGAGACGATGATTTTTTTATTTTGGGAGAAATAAATATTATTTTATTTGGAGAATAATTAAATTGGCAATTGAGGTCAAAATTTGAAGTCGTTAGAAAGTGTTTCGAATGGCGATTCTGAGGGTGTTGTTGTGTCCGGAAGGGTCGAGAAACTCAAAATGACTGTACTTGGGGTCTATTTAGGTTTCGAAATATTTTAGGTACGTTTGACTCGAATTAAAGTTATCGAGTCATTTAAAGTGTGTATTATCATTTCAAGTTGCGTATCTTGGGAGTTAGGGCTTAAAAGCCTATGGGAGATTTATTTATCCAAAGAGAGAAAGTAAAATAGAAAGAAAGAAAGAGAGAAGAAGAGAAAGAAGGAGAAAAGAGAGAGAAAGTGGAGATTTCAGGTCAATACGCGATCTCGAGGACGAATCAGACCCTACGAACCCGAGGCAAGTGATTAAACTTGATAAAATAATTGTTGTGTATCATTTATTGAATGATTTGTTGATTAAATCTTTGGGTTTTAGGTTTAGTTTATCAAAACCTAACTTTTGGGTATAATCTTAGATTTGTTATGTAGATCTTGGATTTGATGATAGAAATTAGTTTAAAAATATTCTAGGATGAACATTAATGATATATATGTGATTAGGTTGAAGAGAAATGAAGATAAGATTATTAAAACAAATTTTGGGATTTTTGGGTTACGAGAAAGTAGCCATTTTCGAGCCTCCAGGGAGGCCGAATCGATTTGGCCCCCTAGCCGAATCGATTCAGAAATGTGAAGGTGCACAGGTCTGAGTGGACGAATCGATTTGGCCTGAGACAGAGTCCCACGTCTGATGACCCGAATCAATTCGCCTTGGAGGTCGAATCGATTCGCAAGGCCGAATCGATTCATAATTGGCCCGAATCGATTTGAAAACAGGGCTTTTTGAGGGTTGTTTTTCTAGGGAGAATTTCATTCCGTTTTGTTCGAGGTTATCAATTGGAAACCTCTATAGGGATCGTATGGAGTACGTTTTGGAGACTTTTGGGGAGTTTACCTTACAAGAAATTATTTGAGTCGTATTGACTTAAATTGAGGAATACCGATTAGAAATTATGGTATATTCTAAGTGGGGAAGCCCACCTTAATTGGAGATTTTAGTTGGAGATAATATTTAAGTTCATATGAAGAATGAGAATAACCTAGAGATATTAGATCTTAGGATCAAATCCCAAATGGGATAACTCTAAAGGTTCATAAAATAAATTGAACTCTATTATGGATGGAGAATTATAAATGCTAATTGAGGTGCATACGGATATAGAAATATCCTTACTGATGATTGAATTGGGAGATGTCTCACACAATGAGAAATGATAAATCATGTGCATTAGGATATAGAGAATATCCTTAACATAAATAGAATGGAGAGACAATTCATAAATAGAAGCGACACGTGAGCTTCAAGCGAAAAATAGTATAGTGTACACTAAGTGGGGGAAGACGTGTGAGAATTGACGATTAGTATATTAAGAGGGAAATATACTAAACAATGACACAAATTCTATTGTGCCTAAGATCGTATAATAAATATGAAAACAATGTGACATGTATACCTTATATGATGGTATATCTTTATATGATGTGATGATGTATATATATATATATATATATATATATATATATAGTGAAGCATGCCCCCTCCTTGATATCATTGGGAAGTTTCGTGCGTTGAGGGTGAGCATCCTGGCTCAAAGAGCAGGGTGCGGATATTCCCCAGTTCATAGTCATCCATGGTGATTAATATATAATATACATTATTATTTTGGGGGTGAGAAGTCGTGGGTATGTGTCGTTCTCACATGCCGGTTAGGAGCTATGACCGCTTCCCGGGACGTTGTGTGTGTGAGTTGATCACGAGGTGGGTGCCATTGAACCCCACCAGGAGGCCCCGGTTTGCTACGTGGATGGGAAACTGGAAGGTGATAGCATGTGAGCATGCGTCCTCGAGTTATAGCTCGGTTGGATGGTTATGATATTGTTGTTGTGCTTGTATTTGGGTATCGAGGGCATAATGGACCTCAACGACTAACATTGACAGGATTAGTGTATCGGGGGGGTTCCTTATTTGGATTTCGCTTGGAGAGACGTCCCACGCACGAACCGCAGTGTAATTTTGGGAATTGGGGATAAGTTAGATCTTAATGCTCATATTTATATATATATTACCTATCCCGGCGATCGACAGTGCCAGGAGTAGTGTATCGGGGGGTTCCTTGTTTGGATTTCGCTTCGACGAGACGTCCCACGCATGAAACGCCGTGTACTGTTGAGAATTGGGAATAATAATTAATTAAAATGGAGTAATAATTTGGGTTACATGCATCATGCATTGAGGGCATAATGAATCTCGAAGATCAATACTGTTAGGAGTAGTGTAACAGGGGGTTCCTTATTTGGATTTCGCTTCGGCGAGATGTCCCATGCATGAAACGAAGTGCCGTATTGAGAATCAAGAGAAGTTTAGTCCTTAGCACTTAGATGCTAATAACTCATATATAATTATTTATATATATATGTTTACATGCCAAATCAGGGCATAACTAGAATATATGAAATTCTAGTAAAAGAGAATGTTGATGTATTGTGATGATGTTATTATGAGGATGACTATGAAACTTTATATGTTCAATAAATGAACAAATATAAAGAGAATTATAACATTTAAAGTTAAAGTATTTGATTTAAGGGATTCAGATAAGTGTGGAATTGGAGATAGGTTAGATGATTTTAATTGGTTATTTTTATTGGGATTTAGTTAGATTTATTTACCTAATTAGATTTGGGCATTTAATTAGAGATCATGTGCATACGCTTAGTGCGCGCTTTAGTATAGGGGAGAGTTGGATTATTATGGAGAGTGCGACTCCATTAAATCATGTAATAATGCATTTATAATTATTATGCATTTTAATGCACTTGCTATAAAATGTTTTCAACTCGGGCTCTGACCCGTTTATCTTTTCTCCTCCTATGCATATATATTGAATTCTTTTAGGTGTTCCTCCGCAAGGACTCCATTGATGTTTACCCATACAGTGTATTCATGGAGCCGTTGCAGTAGCGGACTATTACGAAACTTTGCCTTAGGCGATTCCTATTTTTTGTATATCTACATTATGATTCAGTTTGTATATCGGGTTTATACTCAAGTGTTGTAGATCAAAACTTTTATATTTTCTTTATCAGATTATTGTATTGTCTGTGACCCGACAGCTTATTCGGGTATTTCATTGTCGAGATTTTGTTGTACATTGTATTGTACTCTTTTATATTATTGGATTTGCATGTATCACTTATCATAGTTAGATGTAGTATTATAGTTTGTTTGTTGTATCGTTGGTTTTACTCGGTGTTAAATAAAAGTTTTAATTTTTTTAACAATTCTCTTTTAATGATTTCGGGTAGTTAGCCTTATATTATTTAGTATTGTCAGTTGATGTTGAGACTGAGCCATCTAAGATACCTGATTTAATGTAGTATAGGCCTGGCCACCCGTTATTATTTTGAGCGAGTTGTCACAGATGGTATCAGAGCATCAGGTTCTAGTGTCTTTAGGATCTGTGCGGGTTACTACGATCTTCCGTAAGCGTTCTTGATGTAGAGCCTTATTGTTAGGACGGTTGCATTCATACGTTCATATTTCTTATGCGATAAGAAAATATTTGAAAGGCGTTCTAATACAATTGTTCTTATTTCAGATGCCACCTAAGCGAGGTCGTTCAGTCAGGGCGAATAAAGGGGCTGAAATGTGCAACCCCAAATGCCTCAAAGGAACATGACTCCAGATGAAGTTGTCAATATTATGGCACAAGCAGTAACTGCTGCCATTTCTACGATGGTGCAGAAACATGCCGTTCGAGCAACCCAAACCCATTTAGGAATGTCTTTGTGGAAAAGAGTGAAGGAATATTTTAGTAAGGGACATTCTCCCGAGTTTGCAGGGGGAGTTGATGCAATGGATGCAAGTCAATGTAAGAATAGTATGCAGAGTCACCTCCGTATGGTTGAGTGTAGTGAGGTGGAGAGGCAATTTTTAGCAACCTTTAAGTTATCGAGTGCAGCTCTCCAATGGTGGGAGTATGTCACCACATCTGAACAGAGAGATACTTTACCTATAATAGATTTTTGGGAACTTTTCGATCGAAGGTATTTTCCTTCCCCGACTCGGAATAGGAAGATTTTTCAGGGTAATAGAACGGCGGAAGAATATGAGGAATTTTTTTCTAGATGGGTGAAATTAGTACCTGATGAGGTAAATACGGAAGATAAGCATATATCGAAGTTTGTTCGAGGTTTAGATTGGAGAATCCGACAACATTTGTTAGAGAGTCCTACGTTAGTGACTTTCGTCGAGGTAGTGAATGAGGTACTACTAAAGTGTCATGAATACAGTCTTCGTTAGCAAGAGGGTAAGAACTTTAGAAATTCCAGTTCATCAAGTAAGTTTGGCGATGAGAGTGCCAGTAATGCGAGTAGGTATAAGTCAGACTATGGAGAGTCACAACGACGTTTTACTCCTCAAGGTGGGCCGAGAGGAATTTTGGGCAAATGTTTCTTTTGTAAAGAAATAGGTTATAGAAAGAGAGATTGTCCTAAAAGAGGTAATGGACCACGTTTTGATGAAGTTTTGGAAGTGCAACCCCTACAACAGATTCGAGGTCATTTTAGACCAAGGGACCACGTGTGGGATCCCATTGACGAGGGAGGGAAATTGGACTAGAGATGGATGATGTAAGTTATTTTTGTTTATGAATAGGATAACTACTAAAATGAATTTTGGAAATATCGTATGGGAGAAATTGACGAGAGGGTAGTGCTATAGCCCTATTATGTATGTAATGACCATAAGGTGAATTTTAAGAAAGTTAGGCTCTTATGTTATTATCTTTTGGAAGACTAGATAATTTTGTAACGTGCTCAAAAAGAGCTATAACCCTTGTGGTGAATGTAAGAATTGTGGTTATGTGATAAGTAGTAATGATAAAGCTACTTCTTTTATTTAGTCATGTTAGACTTATATAACTGTTGTATTCCAAATATGGATGAGCCTACTAAAATGGCAGTATGTTAATATGATATAAGATGTTATTTTTGAAAAGAGTTCAGAACTTGTCGATTGTTGGGCACAGGATAGTTTAGCTCATAATTATGCTAATTTTTGTGAGCCATATATTGTTATATGTATGATGATTGTTAAGACCTTGTGTTGGACATAAGGAATTTTATATGAAGATTGTATTACAGAAACCGTTTTTAAAATAAACTGTTTTCAAATTAAAACTTTTTATCGGCCTTTGGGCCATTTCAAAATGATTTTCATAAAATTATTTCTTTTAAACTCTAGTCTGGATTTAACAAACTCTCAATCCCCGACGTGGCTACATAGTAGTGTATTGGGAGGGTTCCTTGTTTGGATTTGGCTTTCAGGAGATGTCCCACGCATGAATGTGGTGAATGTCAGGAATTGAGAGGAGTTATTTCTTTGGGCCATTCAAAATTTTTACACTATTAATATGCTAGTATACTTTATATACCTATGGAAATTGTGGAATTTTGGAGGCAAATGAAGCCTTATTATGATTTCTGCGAGCATGAAGCTCAAATATAAAGGGTGTATGGGTGCCCTAGTGGTTAATGGATTGATTTTATACAACTTAAAATAAAGTAAATTAAAATAAATTCGTCATGGGTAGTGAGAGATTTGGAGATAGGATTAGTGAGGATGGGTGTAGTAGAACTAGTTGAGCTTTGGAGGATTAGGCTTAGCTAAATTTCGAGGACGAAATTTTTGTAAGTGGGGAAGTTTGTAACAACCCGAGGTCTTGGAGACGATGATTTATTTATTTTGGGAGAAATAAATATTATTTTATTTAGAGAATAATTAAAATGGCAATTGAGGTCAAAATTTGAAGTCATTAGAAAGTGTTTCGAATGGCGATTCTTAGGGTGTAGTTGTGTCCGGAAGGGTCAAGAAAGTCTAAATGACTGTACTTGGGGTCTATTTAGGCTTCGAAATATTTTAGGTACGTTTGACTTGAATTAAAGTTACCGAGTCATTTAAAGTGTGTATTATCATTTAAAGTTGTGTATCTTTGGAGTTAGGGCTTAAAAGCCTACGAGAGATTTATTTCTCCAAAGAGAGAAAGAGAAATAGAAAGAAAGAAAGACAGAAGAAGAAAGAAGAAGAGAAAGAAGGAGAAAAGAGAGAGAAAGTGGATATTTCAGGTCAATACGCGATCTCGAGGATAAATCAGACCCTACGAACCCGAGGAAAGTGATTAAACTTGCTAAATAATTGTTGTGTTTCATTTATTGCATGATTTGTCGATTAAATCTTTGGGTTTTAGGTTTAGTTTATCAAAACCTAACTTTTGGGTATAATATTAGATTTGGTATGTAGATCTTGGATTTGTTGATAGAAAGTAGTTTAAATGTATTCTAGGATGAACATTAATGATATATATGTGATTGGGTTGAAGAGAAATGAATATAAGATGATTAAAAAAAAATTTGGGATTTTTGTCTTACTAGAAAGTAGCCATTTTCTAGTCTTCAGGTAGGCCAAATCGATTCGGCCCCCTAACCGAATCGATTCGAAAATGTGCAGGTGCCCAAGTCTGAGTGACCAAATCAATTCGGACCCCAGCCGAATCGATTCGTCCTGAGACAGAGTCCCAGGTCTGATGACCCGAATCGATTCGCCTTGGAGGCCGAATCGATTCGCAGGGCCGAATCGATTCGAAAGCAGGGCTTTTTTAGGGATGTTTTTCTAGGGAGAATTTCATTCCGTTTTGTTCAAGGTTATCAATTGGGAACCTCTATAGGGATCGTATGGAGTACGTTTTGGATACTTTTGGGGAGTTTCCCTTAAAATAAATTATTGGAGTCGTATTGACTTAAATTGAGGAATACCAATTAGAAACTATGCTATATTCTAAGTGGGGAAGCCCACCTTAATTGGAGATTCTAGTTGGAGATAATAATTAAATTCATATGAAAGAATGAGAATAACCTAGAGATATTAGATCTTAGGATCAAATCCCAAATGGGATAACTTTAAAGGTTCATAAAATGAATTGAACCCTATTATGGATGGAGAATTATAAATGCTAGTTGAGGTGCATACGAATATAGAAATATCCTTACTGATGATTGATTTGGGAGATGTCTCACACAATGAGAAATGTTAAATGATGTTCATTAGGATATAGAGAATATCCTTAACATAAATAGAATGGAGAGACAATTCATAAATAGAAGAGAAACGTGTGCTTCAAGCAAGAAATAGTATAATGTATACTAAGTGGGGAAGATGTGTGAGAATTGACTATTATTATATCAAGAGGGAAATATACTAAATAATGACACAAATTCTATTGCGCCTAAGAGCGTATAATATATATGAAAACAATGTGATTGGTATACCTTATATGATGGTATATCTTTATATGATGTGATGATGTATGTATACCTTATATGATGGTATATATATATATATATATATAGTGAAGCATACCCCCTCCTTGCTATCATTGGGAAGTTTCGTGCATTGAGGGTGAGCATCCTGGCTCAAAGAGCAGGGTGTGGATATTCCCCAGGTCATACTCGTCCATGGTGATTATTATATGATATACATTATTATTTTGGGGGAGAGAAGTCGTGGGTATGTGTCTTTCTCACTTGCCGGTTAGGAGCTATGACCGCTTCCCAGGACGTTGTGTGCGTGAGTTGATCACGAGGTGGGTGTCGGTGAACCCCACCAGGTGGCCCCGGTTAGCTACGTGGATGGGCAACTGGAAGATGACAGCATACGATCCTGCTTCCTCGAGTTATAGCTCGGTTGGATGGTTATGATATTGTTGTTGTGCTTGTATTTGGGTATCGAGGGCATAATGGACCTCAACGACCAACATTGTCAGGATTAGTGTATCGGGGGGTTCCTTGTTTAGATTTCGCTTTGGCGAGACGTCCCACGCACGAATCGCAGTGTAATGTTAGGAATTGGGGAGAAGTTAGCCCTTAATGCTCATATTTATATATATATATCACCTATCCCAACGATCGACAGTTCCAGGAGTAGTGTATCGGGGGGTTCCTTATTTGGATTTAGCTTCGGCGAGACGTCCCACGCATGAAACGCCGTGTAATGTTGAGAATTGGGAATAATAATTAATTAAAATGGAGTAATAATTTTGGTTACATGCATCATGCATTGAGGGCATAATGAATCTCGAAGATCAATACTGTCAGGAGTAGTGTAATGGGGGGTTCCTTGTTTGTATTTCGCTTCGGCGAGATGTCCCACGCATGAAACGCAGTGCCGTATTGAGAATCGAAAGAAGTTTAGTCCTTAGCACTTAGATGCTAATAACTCATATATAATTATTTATATATATGTTTACATGCCAAATCAGGCCATAACTAGAATATATGAAATTCTAGTAAAAGATAATGTTGATGTATTGTGATGATGTTATTATGAGGATGATTATGAAACTTTATATGTTCAATAAATGAAAAAATATAAAGAGAACTACAACATTTGAAGTTAAAGTATATGATTTAAGGGATTCAGGTAAGTGTAGAATTGGAGATAGGTTAGATGATTTTAATTGGTTATTTTTATCGGGATTTAGTTAGATTTAATTGCCTAATTAGATTTGGGCATTTAATTGGAGATCGTGTGCATACGCTTAGTGCGCGCTTTAGTGGAGGGGTGAGTTGGATTATTATGGAGAGTGCGAATCCATTAAATCATGTAATAATGCATTTATAATTATTATGCATTTTAATGGAATTGCTATAAAATGTTTTCAACTCGGGCTCCGACCCGTTTATATTTTCTCCTCCTATGCATATATATTGTATTCTTTTAGATGTTCCTCCGTAAGGACGCCATTGATGTTTGCCCATCCTGTGTATTCGTGGAGCCGTTGCAGTAGCGGACTGTTGCGGTACTTTATCTTAATCGATTTCTATCTTTTGTATATCTAGATTAGGATTCAGTTTGTATATCGGGTTTATACTCAAGTGTTATAGATCAACACTTTTATATTTTCTTTCTCAGATTATTGTATTGTCTATGACCCGACATCTTATTCGGGTATTTCACTATCGAAATTTTGTGGTATATTGTATTGTACTCTTTTATGTTATTGGAGTTGCACATATCACTTGTCATAGTTAGATGTAGTATTATAGTTTGTTTGTTGTACAATTGGTTTTACTCGGTGTTAAATAAAAGTTTTAAATTTTTTGGCAATCCGCTTTTAATGATTTTGGGTAGTTAGCCTTATATTATTTAGTATTGTCAGTTGATGTTGAGACTGAGCCATCTACGATACCTGATTTAATATAGTATAAGGCTGGACACCCGTTATTATTTTGAGCGGGTTATCACAAAATACTAGTTGGGAATCACTCTCAAACTATGTTAACATAAAACATAAACAAATGGAGGCAAAGAATAGTTCCAAGTCACTAAGAGGTCATCATATACCCTCACGTCTCTTAGGACCGTCTGACTATCAATCAGATAGCATGTACCACGGAATCCTATGTTTTAGGGTACAAGTCGTTATCCCCTGTAAAGGCCCAATCGAGATAAGACTATTCCTGTGTGGAAACCCCCCGTGATAGCAAGTAGCTCGAGTATAATTTTTACACATATATGTAATATATGCACAATCACACAATCATATATATATATATCACTATTCACATTTCTCAATTAGGTCCACCCATGACCCATAATTATAATTATCCGTTCTTAATACATTCTACTCGTTTATCCCATATAACGAACTCGTCTCTTTTATTTTCATTTATAGGTTATTCCATGCTTACTTCATATCTCTCAAAGTATTCTATCTACCTAAGTATAATTTCAGTAGGTACTCTCACTTACTTTTTAGTTTAACTTCCTAACGAGTCCATATCTTTTATTTAGACGTTTGCATAATTACATATGTGTAAATCACTCCCCGTTAACCCTTAATTTAATCTTACACTAAATTCTCACTTATTGGGGTTTACTAAAAACTTAGTGTTCCTAATTATATCCCAAAATGTTCTATTAATAATACTCAAGGGTCACTACACATTTTAATCGTAATAAACCATAATAAGAGGAATATGCAGTTTTCCCAAGGGGGTCGATCGATCGATGGAAGGGGGTCGATCGATCGATCAAGCAGTTATGGCGAAAACTGCATTAACCCAGTTACAGAAATCCATCTCCAACCTCGACTAAATCTCCATTTATGATTCCTAAACTCCCAATAAATGATACTACAAGCACTATATACCCAAATAAACGATTTTCTATGTAAAATATGTGAGTTATCATCCCGTATAACAATTTAAAGGGGTAAAATCTACATAGACTTCAAGAACCCTAATCTTTTCTTTAAATTTCAATTCGTCCAATTATTTTCCATATTTTCTACTTCTAAATTCATGAAATTTCGTGGTGTATCCTCTAGACACGAATTTGATATCCAGAATATGATAACTTCTTCTACAACATATGAATTCTAATCTCCAAACTACACTTTCTTTCATGAAACAAGTTCTAAACAACCCTAGACTAACATAATTGAGACATTAACTAAAATTAAAGAAAGATAGATACTTTCCTAGAAATTTAGTTTCTGATTTGTGGAAGAAAGTGGTGAGGTTGTGTTCCCCATCGTGCGATCTACGATTTGGCAGTGGTGGCGGTGTAAACGGTGAAGTTTTTGGCTTTGAACTCCTTGGAAAGCTTTCCCACTTCTTCTCCAATGGAAGTTCTTTGTGACAACTCCTAGAAGCTGATATAACCTTGGGAAATTCGTGGGTTTAATTGCCCAAAAATACGAAATGTCCAAAACGCCCTCTCGAGATGTTAATTAGGCCGAAAAATGCCTCGAGATCCAAACTAAACCCCTGGGTACATTATTTTGACTATCTCGACCCTTACGGACCCGTTGGCGCACTCGAAATGACCATACAGACGACTTATAGTTTATTCATTTTTAATAATAATAATTTAATTCCGACACGACACAGGCACGTACCAATTTAATTTTCACAATTATCAAATTATGTACTCATGATAATTTTAATAAATTCGATTATACATATTTCTTTATCCCTTAGGTAATATTCAACAAAATCCCAATAATTACTAACTCTTATCACGCTAGTAAATATTTAAGATAATTTTCGGATTGATATTAAATTAATATCTCAAATTAAATTTAATAAGTTCCCAAATTTAAAAGTCATAAAAATACGGGGTATTACAGTTAATCAACATATATAGTCATAACACGTGTGCACAAAGTTTTGAGATAATTCTAATGAAAGAGCTCAAAGTCTACCTTTTGTGTAAAATTGGTGAACTTAAGTTAAATTGACTTAACTTAATCAACATGTCATGAACATAAATTATTCCCACACCAATGATGCCAAAATATGTAAAAATTTTGCGAGCCATTGTAGTTGTTTGAACCCATTAATCCTCAACCTTAACGCCCTCAAAATTTCGCATATATGATGATAAGCTCTTAATGAGTTTGGAAGAAATTAATGCTCATATGTATCGAAGCATCAATGTATCAAAAATTGGCCTGACACTTTTGTTTTTATGTGCCTCTAATCGTTTTAGGCTCGTTTATGCAAATGGTGGCTTTTCACGCAAAGAATATTTTATCTTTCATTGCCCATTTCCATTACTTAACATTTAAAAATCATTTTTGAAAAGCAGCTGAATCTGGGCAATGGTTTTTACATGCATAACTTTATCTCTTTTTACATTTTGTTCGTTTTAAACAAAATTGAGATGAGAACATCATATTCGATAAGTGACAAGTAAATGCACTATTCAAACAAGTCCGTGCCCATGTGCATTAAAGTTGACTAGGAGTCAAACATATAAAAAGTAATCATCAAATATCAACGTAATGACTCCATACATTATTTAGCACACTATAGAAATGACGTCATGTGTCAAAACACTACGAAAACGTTACGTGGAAATATGGAATGTTTGGGTGGTCCGGACATTTTAAATGTTCAACCATATATCGTGATACAAAATACAAAATTCTTTTTGGATTTTCAAAATTTTTATCAAAGACAAAATCTTTTTGCCTTTTCACCTTTTTCATAAAAATCAAAAATCTTTTTGTATTTTTCAAAATTTTCTAGAAAACAAAACTCCTTTTGGATTTTTTTTAAACATATCAAGATGAAAATATAAATAGAATGATACCACAATGACAATATAATCTAGCAATATGAATAAGAGATATAATCATGAAAATCATCCTACATTAAATAAAATACCCAAATCCAGTCAATGGTGCAAATACGTAAAGATTTATTAAGATCCTCAAATTGAAGAGCATCTTAACATGTTATGAATATATAAGCTAACTGATGATCAATGCTCACAAATCTCAAGGACACGACCTTCTCCTCAAGTAGGTCACATATAAAGTGCTCGTGTATCCTAATGTTCTTTGTGCATGAATGTTGGATAGGATTACAAAAACATGGATTGCACTTGTATTATCATGAGAAATAGTCATCGTGCTTTGTAAAATAACATAATCCTCGAACATTTTCTTCATCAGTAAGAGTTGAGTGAAATAAATCCTGGAGACAATATACTCAGCCTCTGCCATGGACAAAGATATGGAGTTTTTTTTCTTGCTCAACCATGAAACAATAGCACTCTCAAAATGAAAACACTGATCCGAAAGTTCTCCTATAACCATTAACATCCCTGTGCCAATTGGCATACGAATAGGTCGACAACTGGTCATTGGCATCAAATGAATATAAAATACTGTATGAAAGTGTTTGAATCACATATTTTATAATACATTTAAATGGGTGTAAGTGTGACTCTTTCGGGGATGCCTGGTATCTTGCACAGACTCCAATACTAAAGGCAATATCAGGATGAGTAGCGGTCGAGTAGAGGAGACTACCTATCATACTAAGATATAGGGTTTACTCTACGTCCTTACCTAAGGCATCTTTACTAAGCTTTGTCGATGTACTCATAGGGGTGCGCGAATGCTTAGTGCAATTTAGACCAAACTTCTTCACAGGATTTATTTGAAGAGTGCAATACCCCCAATGTGTATTGAAATATGGATCGTTCACAAAAATTCTAAAATTTTTATTTCTTTAAATTAGTTCACTTCCCAATCAAAATTTAAATTCAAGTTCAAAATTGTACAAACCAAACTAAACATGAATTTTGCCAAATTAAACTTTTTCTTAAACTAACACAATCCAAATTAATTAAGCACTAATAACACCGTTTTTGTGGTTAAACCAATTTTATCTTTTTAACTAAGCATGCGTCTAGGTGTGAATTTGAAAGATAAAATAAACAACCACAATGTTGTGATGTATGAGGAAAACCATAACGGAGAAAACGTTGGACGGTCCAGCCACAAGTCCACTAAGTGAGAACTTACAAAAGGACATGACAGAATACTTACACAATGACTCGATGCCCTCTCAAGCCTTGACGCTCTTCGTTCCTTAAAAATATGCCTAGTGACAATGTTGGAGTCCACCTATGTCTCGGAGTCCACCGATAGGTCACTAATACTGTCATGCATATGAAGTCCACCGTATAGACACCAACGAACACAAAATCCTCCACAAGAAACAATCATCAATAATTTAGAGAATGATAAACCCGATGCCAAAACTTGATATAAAACATATATCATGTCGTACCTTTGATCATAAAAATAGTTGGGTGTAAACTTAGTTTTTTGTTTTGAAAGTTAAGCCATGAGTTTAGAATAAACTCTTGAACTTCTTAAAGGTTTCTCCCACCTAGAATATGGAAAAGTCACTGCAAAAACTTAACTCTGGCACTAAATAATGTTTGGGAAAAACTAGTGGGAAGTTATAGAGAAAACTGCATAAGAAAACATTAATTTTTAAAAGAATGCTCCGATCATTCGAACAAAAAATAGTCTCGTTCGAACGATATAGACATCTCATTAGAATGATATTGGAATGAGACTTTCAATGAGAAGTAAGCACAAACCAAAAGGATACCTCGTTAGAAGTCATTTTAACCAACACAATATCATTCGAGCAACCTGGCAGAGTCGTTCTAATGACGTGGGAAAAACTAAAATATTTTTCTTGAAAAAATATAAATTCATTTTAAAATATCTTAACAAAAATTCTAACAACCCATGATAAATTTCCAAGGCAAAACATAATATAAGAATTCATACCTAGAGATCCTTGGAATGTTGATGATGAAACATGGCATAGGAATGTGATAACTTCGACTTGGCCTCTACGTCTTTAACAAAAAGGTCATAGGCTTGAAAGGTGACAAATCCAACTTCTACCCTATGACTCGAAGTGTTTTTTGGGAATTAAGACAATACATACAAATTGAATCAATTGGAAATTTGTCCTTACAAATCTCCCTTTTTGGCTATTCTGGTACAAAACCAAAAATAAAATCCCTATGGGTCGTCAAGCTCATCTAAAAGACTCCATCCCAGCCCAAGAAAAAATACAGACGCTTGACCAACACATATTCTGAGAAGATTTGCTTGCATTAAACTTTATCACATGATTAGAAACCTCCACACTTAAACACACCAAAAATGCATAGAGAATATAACAGTATAAATTTCATAATTAAATCCTCCCCCTTTGTGTAACAATGTCTACCTAAAAAGGACGTCTCCCCCAAGTTATATCTCCCCAAATGGAAAGAGTTAGATAGAATTTCTCCCCCTTTTTATTCATAAGTAGACAAAGATTAAGGGGAAAAAATAATTAATTTCTCCCTAATTTAAACAAATTCTCCCCCTAGATGAAAAAAGGGATACACATAAAGGAAAACAATTATATCATGCAATGGTCTATAGTAATATAAGAACAACAAAGCAACTTGGTAGCACAAGTAAAACCAATCCACATAAAGAACAATGGATACCTACTATAATGTGATAAAAAAATGATACCACAAGATTGTACAAAAATGAGTGTGGGATATCAAATGATAAGTCACAATAAGAACGATACCGATATGAACAAATAACATACAAGGAATATATGTAAAAGAAAAGGCTCAAAACAAATCATAATATATATATATATATATATATATATATATATATATATATATATATATATATATATATATATATGAAAAGATACCAATGAAGCATAAACACACACACGCATATAGGTATAAACACCACACAAGACACTAACACATGATAAGCTTTCCACATTCATATGGCATAAATGCGTCTAAATAAACATGTGGTAAACGGAGTGAAGGGGTCTAAACTAGATACAAAATAATTATAACCTAATCACTCAAACATGTTCAAGTCATTCTATTTGATCTCAAAACTTTATCAACTAGGATTTAGCCTCACGTGACAATATAACTTGAACTCAAATAAAAAACAAGTACAATGTACACAACCCTAGAATTTTGATGATTCTACAAATCAATAGCTTCATAACAAAGTAAACATAACTAGGACTCATTGTGCAAACCTGCTGATCTTCAACTAAAAACCCTCAAAATAGAAACATATATTATATTTTCTTTTTCTTTCTTTTATCAATACTTTTGAACGATTAACTAAACTAAAATATGTTGTCCTTTAGCAATTTTCTTTTTTTATTGCCTTTGATCTTTTCACTAGGCTCTTAACAACGATGGCTTTCCCGTAAAGGAAATATGCTCCTTTAGTAACCCTTTACCATGTACCCTCATCCATTTTCAATATAATTTAAATAAAGATCACAAGCAACAGTTCTTAAATGCACAAAACCCTCATAGTCACAAAACATATACATAACAAAATTGATGGGAGAAAATCTCACAAAGATCACATATACATGTGAAGTTAACATTCAAAAGAGCTCGTGCATGTGTGTGGAGGCATATACAAAGGGGATTCATTAAGAAAATCAAATTCAAACTACTCCATGAAAGCATGATAAAGATCACATTAAGCATTCAAATTCATAACCAAAAGTTCTAGCCACATGGATACGGGGAATGATATAGAAGTCAAACTCAAGGATATACCACACAAAAATTTGTAAAACTAAATACACAACAATAAAAATTCTTTTTGAGTTTTTAAATTTCTAAACAAATTTTAAAAACAAAGACAACTCAAAGGACAAACCAAATATTTTTATATTTTTAACAAGACCCAGCAAATGAAACCAAATATAAAAGATACACTTGTGACAATTCTAGTGAAATATATATGATGAAGCATAGATATGACTAACAAACATACACCTAAAAAGAATAAATCATGAAGTACTACTAGTGTATGTAGACAACACTAACACATTCAAACTTTAGATCTAGCATTGGAAGTATCATGTGCGAGAAAATGAGAATCATAAAGTCTATTATGTAAAGCCTCAAAATCAGATCTCCTAACCCACATAGGTGTAACATGATGCTCTCGGGTTTTGTTAACCTTGATGACTCTACCCTTGGACTTTCTAGGACCATTTTGAAGATTAAAACAAAAACTCTTAAGGTGTCCCTTCCTACTATAATGTGTGCAAATGAAACCAAGGTGAGAAGTATTACCTAAGGGTTGTCCCTTTTTATCGTTCCTAGTTTATTCACTTAAATGTATAGTTTTGGATTTATTAGCGGAGGTATTTTGAATATCAAAGACAACACCAATTTTTTTACTTTTGATTTGGACTGTCCCTAACATCTTATTCGATTTATCGAACCTATACTCCAAATTAAATTTGACCCGACTCGAGTCTCTCAATCTCGTCAAGATCCACTATCCTAGACTTAAGTAAATGTTTAGACTCCTAAAACTCAATAAGCTCTTTGTTCATAGCCTCCATTAAACCTCGAAGACTATCTCTCTCACCTTCAACATACACTAATTTCTCTCGAAGAGTCCTCTCACATGCCCTAAGATATTCAATTAACACATTTTCATCATTACCTACAACACGTTATTTAATCCTATATTCCAACTTCAAGTTTGCATTTTAAATTACAATGATTTCGCATACAACTCACGAAAGGTAACTTGGAGCTCATTAACTTCATCATCCTCTTCTTAATCCTCACTCTCTTCTCCACTCACTTTATCATCACCCTTTTTAGATTCGTAAATAATGTCCTCGGAAGTGCCATGCTAAGAAATATATTCATAAGAACATTCAACATCAGTGCTCACATGACTAGCCACGGATACGGTGAAGTTGCATTCAGTGAGGGAACCGGGTCCCTATTTGGTTCACTATCACTAAGGGTGGCATTGTATGCAATTGGTTTCTTACCCTCCCTCCTTAGTTTAGTGGGACACTCGGCTTCCATATGACCATAACTCTCACAATCAAAATATCTATTTGAATCATCCATCATTAGATTATCATTAAAATATTTAAGGAGTGTAACAACCCGCGTAATTTTTGGGGTATTTTCATAATATAAAGGAAAAATAAAGTTTTTGATAAAATTATATTTCTTGCACAAAAAGGTTGGATTTTATTTTTGAAGATGATAATTTCAAACATTTTCGAAATCGGAGTTAAAACGGATTTTATATTGATTTTTAAATATTTGTCCCTTATAAAGTTTTTAAGGCGAAGTGTCAACTTACCTGGGCGATCGATCAATCGATGCTAGGGGGTCGATCGATTGACCCCAGCAGGTTTTATACGTAACAATTTATTTTGAGAATTTTTTTTTGGTTTCCAACTCTTATATTTTTGTTTTATAAAATAAGGTCGTGGGTGGCCCATTTGGAACACACTTTTGGCTATGTAGCAAACACATTTTAACTCCTTTCTTTTTATGTACACTTAGCCCCTTATTATTATTCATTCAACCATAGTTTTTGGAGATGTTGTTGGGGATGTTTTGGTGATTGTTCTTGGAGGAGTTTTCTTGATTCTTGGGAGATGTTTTGTTGGTGTAATAAGACTTTTGTGGGTAGATTCTTGTTAGTATCCTTTTGGTGGTTTAAGGTTTGGGGTTTTACACAATATGCTCCTTAATCTCGTGAGTGGTATTCCCTTTGATTTCATGTGATTATTAACTCATATTTGAATTGCTAAATTCTTTTGGAAATCTGGAAAATTGTTGTTGGAATATGATTTTGATTCATGTGGTATTATTATTGTGTTGGGCATATTGTCATGAGATTTTAATATGGAACTGATGTTGGGCACCCGCCAAGACTCCAATTTTCGGCTACTTGATAAAGTATGGGTGCGATATAGTGAGTCCTGGTGACTCTCATTAATGTGTTGTTGAGAAATTATATTTATAAAAATGCTATTGAGATTCGCATTTGATTTGAATATTCGTACTCGTATTGTTACACTTTATTCACCGCTAATATTTATTGTGCATCTTTCCTGTTGTATTGTGTACTTCCCCATATTTTCTTTTAGTGGCAGGTTAGCGCGAATTTTGGGGCGCTATGGAGATTGATTTTTAGCAGGATTATTTTGGGAAGTATATTCGAGAATACAAGTTGAGAAGATTGTATTTATTTTTTATGTATAGGGTATTGGAGATTTATTTTTATTTCAAGATAGGTAGTAGTTGTTTTATTTTGAGAGACTTGTTGTATTTTTATTTGAAAAAATTGAGTTTAGTGGTTTCTTTTTATAGTGGGTTATTTAGATGCTCCATACCTTGTTATATTGTGGATTTGGTTAGTTTTATCGATGAGTAGCGCTCCGCTCGCTACAAGGAGTTTCTCGTCTTTGTTATACTTAGACTTATCAAATTTATTGTAATCATTTTAGAATTTATCTTTATTAAACTTAAGAAATTTTCTAAACTTCTTAGAAAACACAACCATATCATCTAACTCGACGTCATACTCATCATTCGAAACAGGTACTTCCTCCTTCTGGCCTTTCAAAGCTAGGACTTTATCCTTCTTATTAACACATTTGGAGGTAAACATGTCAAGTTCATAGGTTTGTACGTGACCTATAGGTAATGACCTTAAAATTTTCTTTATAACATGGTTGTCGAGTATCTTCTCTCCTAAGTTAAAAGTTAAATTAATAATATCAAAAAATTTAGCATAAAACTCATCAAAAGACTAACTTTATAGCATCTTAATGATTTCAAACTGAATAAGAGGTTTTGAAGTTTGGAAGACTTAATAGCACTTGTACCTTCGTGGGTGAGTTGGAGTATGTATTAATTCTCTTTATACGTTTTGCATGTCACAATACGACATAAATCCTCCAGTGTGACTACACTATAAAGAGCATTTAAACCATGAGAATTATAGTTTGTTGGATTATGCTCATCCTCACTCAATCTTTCTATGGGTTTAGGAACACGAACCTCTCCTACAAAATACCCTTTAACAACCACTTGCCAAACTTGCTCATCTAGCGACTTAAGTTATGACCTCATACGCTCTTTCCAGTACATGTAGTTAAGACCATCAAAAATAGGAAACTCAAAAGTGAAAATTTTTCCATATTAAAACCTAATAAGATCTAACAAGACAATTTAGTGTTCCTGCTCTGATACTAATCTGAATGTGTATAAAAATATGGATGGTTCCAAAAACTTCTAAATTTTAATATCTTCAAATTAATTTTCACTTCTTAATCGAAATTTCAATTCAAGTTCAAATTTATAGAAACAACACTAAACATGATTTTTTTTCCCGATTAAAATTTTTCTTAAGCTAACATGACCCAAATCAATTAAGCACTAAATACACCATTTTTATGGTTAAACCAATTTTATCTTGTTAACCTAAGCATGCATTTAGGTGTGAATTTGCAAGATAAAATAAATAACCATAATGCCCAAATGTACGAGGAAAATCCAGGGTAGGAAAAACCTCTAACAATCCAGCCACAAGTCCATTAAGTACGGAATAACAAATAGACATGATAGAATAGTTACACAGCGACTCGATGCCCTCCAATCCCTGACACTTTTTGTTATTCAACCTCTGTCGAACGATAATGTAGGAGTCCACCTACGCCTCGGAGCTCACCAATGGGGTACTGCTACTGTCACACATACGAAGTCAACCATATCTACACCAACAAACACGAAATACTTTATAAGAAACAATCCTCAATGATGTAGATAATGATAAACCCGATGCCAATACTTGATCTCAAATATATATCATGTCGTAGCTTGGATCCTAAAATAATTGTGTGTAAACTTGGTTTTTGTTTTAAAAGTTAAACCATGAATTTTGAACAAAAATACTCTTGAACTTTTCTAAAGGTTTCTCCCACTTAGAAGATACAAAATCTCTGCAAAAATTGAACTTCTTCTCTACATAAATGGTTAAGAAAAAGTAATAGTAAGTTATGGAGAAAACTGCATGAGGAAACTATAATTTTTGAAAAACTGCTCGTCATTTGAACGAAAAACAGTTTCATTCGAACGACATAGCCATCTCGTTCGAGCGAGATATGAATGAGACTTCCAACGAGAATTCAACACAAACCAAAAAGAGACCTCATTAAAATTCATTCGAACAAACACAATCTCATTCGAATGACCTAGAAAAAATTGAAATATTTTCCTTGAAAAAGTATAAAGTCATTTTAAAATATCTTAACAAAAATTCTAACACCTAATAATAAATATCCAAGGCCCAATATAATATAAGCATTCATACCTGAGAGATCCTTGGAATGATGATGACGAAACATGGCATAGGAATGTGATCTCTTTGACTTAGCGTCTACGTCTTCAATAAAATTTCGTAGGATTGAAAGGTCATCAATTCAACTTCTACCCTATTACTCAAAGTGTTTTGATTCAATTAGGAATTTTTTCTTACACTCTTGCATATTTGAATTGAGATATGAATATCCAATCCTCGAGCTAATGAACCTAAAGACCCAGGAAGAATGTAAGCTCACCTACCATGGTCATCTCAAACTCACTCTGCATCTCCTCCTTAAAGGTGGGAGCATGGTGGGAGAACGTGGATTCAA
Organism: Sambucus nigra; assembly: GCA_949130495.1. NCBI lineage: Eukaryota > Viridiplantae > Streptophyta > Magnoliopsida > Dipsacales > Adoxaceae > Sambucus > Sambucus nigra. The sequence continues at coordinate 365,267,563 of OX422222.1, forward strand.
AGACTATGTCGTCCACATAGACTTGAACAACTAAAATAACACCACTCTGCCTCCTCACAAATAACATCTTATCCACTCCACCTATCCTGAAGCCACGACCTGAGAGATAGGAAGTGAGCCTCTCATACCAAGAATGGGGTGCTTGCTTCAAACCATATAAAGGCTTCTTAAGATAATAGACATGTCCTGAGTTCTTAGGGTATTCAAACCCTTTTTGCTATTCAACGTAAACCTCCTCTTGTAGAATTCCATTTAAAAAGGCACTATTGACATCCATATGATATAACTTGAAGCGCAGACGATATGCAATGGAGAGTAGTAAGCGGACGAACTCAAGCCTTGTAATAGGAGTAAATGTCTATCCAAATTCTACACCCTCGATCTGTATGTATCCTTAAGTGACTAACATAGCCTTATTGCTAACTATGGTACCATTCTCGTCCATATGATTCTTATAAACCCACCTGGCACCTATCACATCAAACTCGCTAGGCCGGGGGACTAACTCCTAGATATAGTTCTTAGGAAACTGATGTAACTCATCTTGCATGGAAGATATCTAATGCTCATCCTTGATATATTCTTTCACATTCTTGGTATTGTCTAAGGATGTGTCAAATATAGCTAACAATTTTCGAGTTGAGCACTAATTTTGACACCTAGTGTAGGATCACAAAGTATAATGAAAGGGTCATGAATATTTCGAACCCAAAATAGTGTTTCCCCCAAATCGGGAATGGGGTCCACCGTGGTAGCATAAGGAATGATGGGATCATCACCATGGGTGCATCATCCTCAGACTGGGTGCTAGGAGCAACAAACACCCATGTTTCATCATCTCTAATCATGATGTTTATTGACTCTATAACTTTAGAACTTGCAAGGTTAAAAACCTTATAAGCTCTACTCATCGATGAAAATCCTAAAAATATCCATTCGTCACTCCGGGAGTCGAACTTTCCTAAGTTCTCGTTATGTCGCAAGATGTAGTAAGTACTCCTAAAGACACATAAATGTGATAGGTTGGTCTTCTTCCATATCCACAACTCATATGACATGTGTAGTGTGTGCAAACGAAGATATAACCTATTCACCGTATGGCATGAGGTGCTCACTGCCTCTGCCTAAAAATGTGTAGGCACATTTCTCCCATTAACTATGGATCTGGCCATTTCTTGTATCGTCTGGTTCTTCCTCTCAATAAAAATATTTTATTGGGGAGTAAGAATGACCGAAAACTCATGTTTGATGACCACTACATCACAATAACTATCCACTTTATCTTCTTTATATTTAATTCCATTATCACTATGCATCTTATTAATAGTAAATCCGTTTTGGTTTTATAGAACACAACACTTAGTTGTAAAGAACTCAACCACTTTCTAAGGAATCTTATGATACAATATTTGAACAAGTCATCCACCATCATGAAAATATATCTCTTACCACCTAAGCTCTCTGAGTTAGTAGGACCCATAAGATCCATGTGAATTAACTCCATAACACGGGAGGTGGTAATGGTATTCAAATTCTAATGGGGAATTCAAATTTCTTTTCCTTGTTAGAAAGGTCCATAAACCAAGGAAGTAGGTTTTCCAAGTGATGGTAAGCCACGAACTAGGTCATTTTTCCTAATCTCTCGAGATCTTTAAAGTTCATGTGACCTAGTCATTGATGCCAAAGGTCCATAGCGGATACCGTGGAACTATTGCACACAAAGGAGGACTTAGGCACAATCCCATAATAATTATCTTCGATCCTCACACCTCGTAGTAAAAGTTTACAAGATTGGTCATAAATATTGCATTCAAACTAGTCAAACTTTATCGCAAAGTTTTCATCACACAAATGGCTTATGCTAATTAAGTTCTCTTTTAACCCTCTCACGTACAACACATTTTCTAGCGTAGGAAATTCGATTATCTCAACACATCCATTCCCTAAAATACTAGACCCACTCCCATCTCCAAAACTGACTTTACCTTCCTTGCGATCCTCAAGATGGGTAAAAACTGAAATGTCACCAGTCATATGCCTAGAGAACCCACTATCAAAATACCATTGGGAAGTATTTTGAACCTTGAGAGCAACGTCCACAACAAGATATTTAACGTCTTATTTAGGTACTAAAGTGGAGCTAACCTTCTATTTGCCCTTATCATTATTAGCTTTAGTTGGAATATTGAAAGACTTCTCAAATGGCAAAGACATCCATTGAAATTCTTCCATTAAGTTTTATAAAGTCGGGAATAACAACTCAACTTGCTCTCTAAGACTAGAAAAGTCGTTAGAGCAGTGCGTGGGAGTATGTGTACGCCTAGTTCTACCTAGTTTATAACAAAACTCTCTAAGGTGACCTCTTCTCTTGTAAAAATTGCAAACATAGACTTGTTTAGGTGTACCTTGGTTAGTTTTCTTAAGTTGAACTTTCTTTTGTAGTTTAGGTTGAGGTCCAAAAGGATTAACCACAAATTTAGGAATCGATTCTGGCGCGGTATTGAATGTGGATGCACCATCATAACATATTCTGTGCCTCTCACCAAAACCTAAAACGGGGTCAAGGAGAATCTTACCTACCTTCTTCGATGTATCCTCGATAGTTACCATGACCTTATTTTCACGTTCAAGATATTTATTGAGTTGGGATACAAGGGATTTGAGTTTCTCACGTGTCTCGATGGATTCTTGGAGATTTCTCGTAAGACTATCAACCTTGTTGGTCAAGTCCCAATTCTCTCTCTCAACTAAACATACTCTATCTCCTAAAGTTTCTCTCATCAAGGAATCACTCTGTTTCTCATCTCTTAACTCTTTATCTAAGACTAAAACTTGTTTGTGTTGTTTCTTATTTTTAAACGAATCTACATAAAGATCGGCATAGGCAAGATGTAGGTCACTCTCACTCTCACATAAAACGTTTTCACCCTCACTCTCATCGGAACGACTGGACTCACTATTGAGGTGTCCATGGTTAGTAGCTTCCTAATCGGCATGAGCTGCAATCGGTGTACTAACATGACTAACCATGAATTCGGTGAAGTTACGTCCATCCGATGATTCATCCCTCGAACTCCTTGACTCGACCTCATTAAGCGTGACATTTAAGGCAACTTTCCCTTTGCCTTATATCTTTAACCTAGTTAGACAATCCTGAGCTTTGTGACCCTTTCCCCTACACTCATAAGATCTCTCCTCGTCTTTCTTTAGTAAATATTTCTTTTGTTTTTAAAAATTTATCTTGCCCGATTTATATTTTTTGTCTTTCTCAAAACTTTTCTTTTCATTGTAAGTATTTTTTTTAAGTTTAAGAAACTTTTTAAATTTTTTAGCAAAAAGGGCTAAATCATCTAAATCAAAATCATACTCGGAATCTGACGACACTTATTCCTTCTTTTTAGGTGGGATTCAATTTTCCTTACGCTTAACAGTTTTAGGAAACATATCTATCTCATAAGTTTGAAGATCTTCCTCAAGTTTTTCTAACCTAAATGTATCTAGAATTCCTAACGAATTTAGCACTATAACCTTAGGAATAAAACGAGCAGAGAGCGCTCTTAAAATTTTCTTTATGTTACGCGTCTCAAGAATTATATTACCTATCTTGAAACCCTATTTTAGTATATTAGATAAACGTGTGTAAAACTCGTCAAATGATTTAGATTCAATCATAGCGATAGTTTCAAATTATGGTGTGAGATTTTTCATCTTAGAAGCTTTATCAACGTTGGTTCCCTCATGAGTGATCTTGAGGGTATCCCAAGCTTCGTAAATTGATTAATGTAGACCTCATTCTAGCTTTCCAGTAAGCATAATTGGAACCATAAAAAATGGGCATTCAATTTTACAAATTATCCATTAAATTCTGGCCTTTTGAAGATCAATAATTAAAAAAAAAATTGATAACAATTTTTTTGTGTGGAAAAAGGACAACACAATATTTGGGTGTAACAGACTCTGATACCAATTTGAGAGTGCGTACAAACTAATGGATCAATTAATTTAACTAAATGCACCAACACACAAATCCAATCTTTAATCAAATTTTAATCTTTAGTTAATTAAGGTGTGCATGCGAGTTATGTCCAAATTCCAATTTGTAATTCAGTTCAACCATGCAAAAATACACGAGATGAGGAAAATTTCCTTTATAGGGAAAAATCTTTTATTCAACACTATTGACTGTTTTGAATACAATAGACTTACAAAACACTTAGCTAATCTAAGTTGGATGCACAGAGTCTTCAAAATGCCAACATATATGACTAAGCTCCAAAGCCATCCACAGGTAGCCACCAAGAGGTAAAAGCCTTCTTCCTTCTTCAGTAGTGGAACCCCGTTCCACAATCTTAATGTTAAACAAAAGTGTCTACAAGGGGTGTATAATAAGAAAGCTTCTTGATGATGGGAAAAGTGATTTTCAATATATCCACGCGGTGAGGAATATAATATGAGGTGTTTTGATCACAAAGGAGAACTCAAAAGTTTTTTTCTTATGAAAAAGAGTTTCTTGAATATCTCATCCCGTTCATCATTTTTATATTAATGTCGGATAAAAAGGATAAAACTAAAAGGATTTGGGATGACATTCATTTAAAAAAATCTAATCAACACCGTTGTTCGAACGAAAAGGTATATCATTCGAACGACTTCAAATAATAACTTTTAATAATATCTTGGTGTTAAAGGCTTTGGTATCTCATTATATCTCCTTCGAATGACCGTGACCCTCGTTCAAAATCGGCGTCGATATTCAGCGCAAAGTTTAAGTTTTATTTTTCGTAAAAAATAACCTCATAAGATATAACTAATACCCAAAAAATACTCAGAACCATTTTACCACTGTAAACGCACACTTCTTCCATGACTGTTGAGATGACTGAAACTTCCAAACTTAACGGTCTTCAATAATAGTCTTCGAGTATCGAGAAGTAGTGACTATGATGTGTTTAGGTGTTGTGTTTATGTAACGGGATAAGGCAAATCAAAAATGAAATAAAATAGGAGCAATCATAAATGTTGCTCTTACAAGCACTTTGAGGCTCACTCGGGGAGTGGCCCATCTTGGCATTAGCTTTGTCGTGGTCGACTCTTCTGTCTAAAATATCGATAAAGTCCACTAAGAACTTCAAGACAAATGTTTATCAGAAGATTTGGTACAATAATAAATATTTGAAGTAAAGATCCGGGAAAAATGTACAGACTTACCAAAGAGAACACGGGGTTGACATGAGATACCAACTCTCCAGTCGAAAGTTTATTGACCACCTCTTTATATAAATATAAGGAGCCCCCCTTCAGTAACGCGGGTACCAAATCAAGATTCTTATCCACTTGTATCACAAAAGGGACCTTGTGACACCACATAAAATCCATAAATAGGTTGATCAAGTCTAATAAAAATAATACAGGAGTCTAAAATAATTGAATATCATTATAAGCATAATGAGACAAAATAATATTCATAAAGTAAATAATTGATAATAAACAACAACTACTAGAAATAATATTTTAAATAACACTTAATGTGTTTTTCGTAATAGTATTTAGGATAGCCACAAGGACATGAAGATCTCCCCTAATAGGTGGGAGTCATAAAAAGTAGTAAGGACAACAATTTATTGGCCTTTTAGAGTTATTAAGACAACCCAAACTGTCCTTTTAGTGTATTCCTTTTAAGACCAAATAATATTATATATTTTTATGGACATTCGTTTTCTGTCCTTTCAACCCCAATATTAAGGGGAAAAGTGACTATCCTAATAGATTTTGGTGCAAAAAATGTGGAGCCAAGATAATATATTAAAAGGCAATTGTAGCTATCCCAAAAGACGAAAATATTATTTCATTTTGCTGTACTCATCCTAAATTCAATAATAAAAAATTATAGTCAGTAAATATCATAGCAATCTCTAATACAATAACAACAAATTAAAAACAAAACTTAAATTCATATTATACCAAAAATAAACACCACCACAAATTTTAAAACGTCATTTCCAATTATAAGTTAGTTGCATCCATGACTTGATCATAATCCCTAGAAAAATTGACCCTTTGTAGAAAGACGTTGACCATTCATAATCAAGCGTGGGTATCGAAAGTATCAACTGGTGTTCTTAGCAGGATGTCGACCTCTCATATCATATGGGAAATTTCAATCCTATCTTCTGCCAGAATTTTTCTCTTGGTCCTCGTAACTCTTTCTTGTATCTCATTTTCTAAATAAGCACACACCATATCAATTTCTTTTGATGACAATTCTCTCACGCCTCAATATCTTCTCAATAATGTGTCTCTCACTCATTGGCCTCCTTCTCTAGTCGAGCAATCTCATTATGATAATAATGAGATTTTGTGGTTGAATGTGAAGAAATTGGTTTAATACATACTCATATACACAATGCTCATCCATGTTCGTCAGGTCCTATCACATCCTCAAATATATCATCCCTCACTTTTACCCCTTTTTTTTTATCCAATGGTAGAACATCCAATTGTCTTTTGATAATTACATATAAATTGAGAAAAAACATATCGCATAATCAACCTATTTTTGCAATTCGAATTGCAAACATCCACCAAAATAAAATTCGAAATGTAACTTAGTCATTTACATTGTAATTATTGATATATTTATACCTCTCTACTAGCCTCCCATCATTGACATCATATGTGAGATTATTTTTCTTATATGTCCATCTCCAAACACTTAATTTGTGTATGGGCTGCTATTTTGACTTCCTCTAATTTATATAAAAATAGAAAAAATGTTAACAAAATCGAAAAATAACATAGATATAATCATACCGAAGTAAGAACACATTTACTAATTTATTTCTTTATTATGACAATTGAAGTTCTCTAAATTCTAGGGCGAGGACGAAGATATGCTCGATTAGACATTCTTATCTTCCACTCACTGCATGTGAAAATAAATAATGTTAATGACATTTAATGTTACATATAATTATTTGTAAATACTCTTTCAGTTGGTGAATTTCACCCTCCCCCCCCCCCCCCCAATCCACCCAATGTTAATGACATTTCATGTTACTTATAATTATTTGTAAATACTCTTTCAGTTGGTAATTTTCACCCTCCCCCCCCCCCCCCCAACCCACTCGCCCCGTTGTTTCAATGTATTATTTATAGAAAGTTTTGGCATAGCGTTCTCTATTTTTATATGTAATACAAAAGGTATAACATTCATAATCAACAAACACCATGTAAAATCCCTTCCACAAAGTCTCTCCACCCCACATGAGCCTAAAACAACCCCAACCCACCCTCCCACCCACTCCCCACCCGAACTAGAAACAATCCATACCCTCTCCACTGATTCAACGCATTAGTTTTAGAAAATGGAGAAGTTTTCTTTGTTTTTACATGTAATCCAACCCATTTAATCATCAAAATAACATCAATAATAAAAAAAAAACAATATAAAATCCCTTATATCGATTCAATGTATCATGTTTAGAAAATTTTGACAGAGTTTCCTCTGTTTTTACATATAATCCAACCAGTTTACTGATCAAAATAACAATAGTAATCAACAAACATCATATAAAATCAGTTGAATCTATGTAATCAAGATTTTCCCACGTACTTGGTGATGTAGTTGATGCACATATCTTATAGGTCTTTTCTTTCTTTCAAAAGTTTTTTTGTTTTTTAGTGTCCAACATATATTTATACACACACACACACACACATATATATATATATATATATATATATATATACTAGGGTATGCCCGTGCCTGAAGGCATGCTGATAGTTTTGAAATGCATAAAAATGTGCCTTAGTACAATGGCAAGCGCCCGCACTAAAGCTACAGTTGATCTCGAGTTCAGAACACAGGAGCATATTCTTTAATATGCTCGTGCCTAAAGGCACGATGAAAATTCCAAAATTTTCCAAGTACCTAAAAGCAAAATGGTGAATATTTCATTCCCCGACAAAATTTCTAAAGTTTCTAATATTTTTTGAATTTCAAAAACAAACCGAAGATAATAATGTTTTTTAAACATTCACGTAAAGAAAAATGGTGAAGATTAAAGGCACGATGACAAATTTACAAAGTATTAATTATGATCAATTAATAAATGTTTTGTATTATGGTCAATTCAAAAATGTTTTGTATTATGGTCAATTCATAAATGTTTTGTATTATAGTATCAATCATGGAAAAAATTTCGAAGGAACGCAAAAATTTTCAAAGTGTCATGTAATGTATAATAAAATTTTTCTTAAGTTCATTTCATAATACAAATATTTTATAAAGATTGGGAAGAGTTTCAAAACAAAAATACTACATCAATTATATTGTGAATGAAAAAGACTAAAGTGTGAATGAAATCTGCCTAGGTTGGAGTTCAACTACAGATCTTGCAGCAGTAGCTGCATAAGCTGTTGATTCGAAAGCCACATTAGCCGCATCCGCTACATCCCTATACTTTCTCCCCCCTTTCATCGAATCAGAGAAATTCTCAAAATTTTGTGTCATGTGAGTCATCTATGGGCTCAATGCGTCCTCAATTCACTCGTAGGTCTGATTTAGGCTGATTTTGCTTCTTATCTACATCCAATATCTCCTGCAATTACAATGCACATATATCAAATGATATCTATTTAACTACAAAAAATCAATGCATAAACATTTTTTCCCTATTTATAATAAAATTTTGTTTGTATATAATATCATTAAGTGTGTATGCTATATGATTTGGGACAAAAATATAAACAAAGCTATCTCTGAATATGTTAAATTATTGTTTTATCATTTTATAGACCTCGAACAAAACCAAACACGGGGACTTAATATTAATGTAACTTTCCTATGTCTGTGATACCATAAAAGCTTCCTCAAATTGTAGAGTGGTGCCACTGGCAGAAACAATTTCCTTGAGAACCTTTAATTTGCTCTCCAACTTAGGCTGCTTGTAATGCTCTCGAACAATGTGCTTAAAATGCTCTCGAACATGTATATGATGTCAAAACACCATTTATTACCTATAATATACTTTTAGAATCATTAATAAAATTTTACACAAAGTATTCAGCAGCATTTTGAAAATATAATGTATAGACTACAAATGTTGCTGAAAATATAATGTATTCAGCAACATTTTGAAATGCGTCGTTATGAAATATTAATATATTCAACAACATTTTGAAATACAATATAAAAGTATTCAGCAACATTTTGAAATGAAATTCAAAACTCTAATCACAAACAGAATTGTATAATGTGTGTGTGTAAGAGGCATGGCATACTTCCCTTTTGTCCAATATCCTGAAAAAATTAAAAGAAACCAAAATCAATAGCATGAAAGGTATTTTCTACAATAAAAAAACAAACCAAAAAATGGGTTATTCATTCATAATATATGTACAATACAAAACTAAACAAAAAATGAACCACTTAGTATAAAAGGTATTTTCTGCTAAAAATAAAAAAATTGAAAGGGCAGTATGCACGTGGATTAGTACCATCAAATAATTGAAAGAATTTATCGCATTTTCTAACCCCAAGCACGTGGATTAGTACCATCAAATTGAGGGAAATCATCCTGCATGTTGACAAGAGGCAAGCCCTTGAGAAAGCAGTGGGCTACCAAGGCTGCCAAGAAGTCAGCTCCGGCCACTGGAGGAGTGAAGAAGCCCCATCGTTTCTGCCCAAGAATAACGGCTATACGGGATATGAGTAAATACCAAAAGAGCACTGGAGATTTTGATCCGAAAGCTTTTGTCTCAGAGCGTGTTTAAGGACACTAATTTGTGTGTCATCGTGACAATAGAATTCCTCTCAGCACGGATAAAAAGATTAGTAAAGCTTCCCATTGATCTACACACAAAAATAATCATGAATAAATCTCAGTGAAATTTAAAATATTAATTCAAGTGAATTTTAAGGTCTAGAAACATATAAAAATATTTCACATACACCATAGCTCCCCCAGCATACCTTAAACTTTGAAGCGTGTGTGCGTGATACATATTGCTCATTTTAATTGACAAATGTGAGCACATGATGCAAGCAGCTCCATACATCTTGCTCATTTTTATTTTGTCAAACTGAATCGGAATGCCATTTCTTCCATATAAGTTTTGCTGCTTACATCTTGCTACCAACAAAATGAATCCATTGCCGAACTGAAAGTCAAGTTTGACAAATAAATATAGCTTTGACAACTTAGCTAATGTGAGCCATAAAGGACCAAAAATTTAGTTGCACAAATATCAGGTCCCAGAGATTGACCATTTATAAGAATATCCTCCTAATACAGTGAATAAAAAGAATTAAATGAGTAATAAGCCAACAATTAATAACTTAAATCATGTAATTGTTATGCCTATATACCTCATAATTGGATTATACATGGGGTTAATGAGTAATAAACACAACCACATAATGGTCATCTCCGCATAATGGAAGAGGCTTTCAAAGTTTCAAGAGCCCGAACTCTAATTGCACTCTGCAACACTGTGACAAGTTACTGGTTTACATTCTATTTCATCGATAAAATTGGCCGTTTTGCAATTCAATTAATGGGCTTTTCTTCATGAAAATTTTCATGTTTGCTTTAGCCATCCTATACAATGACTGGACACATATAGATAAAATAATTGGATATGTACTCTCTCATTCGTTATGAGCCCGTGCAGACACGATGTGGGGCCTGTGCAACAATGCGAGGCATGTGCAAAAATGTGAGCCAAAACTTGAAACGTTTGATGTACAACATCATTATAAGCTGTAGTGCACATTTTAATCCATTTCCAGTCCACCACCCAATGTTACACCTTAAATAACAACTATAGTTAGGATGTGAAGTTCCACCAAGAATGAGAATGTCTAGCGCAAAGAATTAACAAAATCTTGCACCTGAACAAAACAATTTGGGAATTAAACTCAATTATTTCGGAATATGAGTAGAGGAGCCTTCTTAAACTCAATTATTCCGAAATATGAGTAGAGGAGCCTTCTTAAACTCAATTATTCCTGAAGGCACGACTATAATTTTCAAAAATATAAATTCGTGGTTCAAATTATAAAAGTTATGTATTTGTAATACATAAGAATGTAACAAATTTAGAAAATTTCAGATGCACTTGTTTTGTCTAATTACCCACTAATCTTAAGGAATATTAGAGAAAATTTCAGAGCGTAAGTGTTACACATACTCCAATCTTAAACAACTACACTAAACTACATGAAGTTTCAATTTCAAACATGACATATTCACGATGTTATAAATAATAATCGCAAACTCACATTGCAGTTTCTTTTACTACCTCAAAAGCAACATGTATTGGATAAAACATTTTATTTAAACTATAACACACCTAAGTCAAAATCTTCATGCTAAAAAATGAAGTCAATAATCTGCACGCTTACCTGTAATAACCATTACATATTCTTTAGATTTCCAAATTCACACCTAAGCCTACAAAAAGAATTAACAAAAGTGAGAGAAATCATGGAATTTTATCATGGAGTAAGAAAAAAATTACAATTGCATCGGTACTTCTAAAGAATGAAAAAACATCAATTGCATCGTCACAAACGCTATAGGATAAGGTAAAAACAATTATGAAAAAAAAACTTTTTATTGCTTGTTGCATCTTCCGCTTGTTTAACCAAGGTTGTACCTTCAGCAGTAACATGCTGAATTGAGGAACAATAGAATACACTTCAAAATATAAAAGATAATTTTCCAAGGAAAGGAAAAAAAATTGAACTCTACAAACCAACGACTCAGCCCCGCAAGTTTGATATTCGCAAGTACATTGAACTGTAAAACATAAAACACAAGCGATAGTGAAAGTACCAAACTCAAAATAGAAGTTATACGGAACATTTTAGAAGCTATACGGCACATGAACGTGAACCCAAGACACTGACCCAATGACTATAAATTATGTGCATTCAACATCCAACGGTCACTAATTTTAGCACATCAATCAATAAAAGATAGTGAAAGTACCAAACTCAAAACAGAATAATCATGGACGTAGTAAAGTAAAAAAAACTAAAATAAAATATCATTCATACTACACTCATAAAATATCATTTATACAAATTTTCAATACAGAAACTTTTGTAAGAAAAAAATTAAAAAAAATATATAGTGAACTTCATAACATCTTAACGTTGTGTGTGATATTCTACACCTATATTGTCCATTTATTTTTTCATTAATATATTTTCTTGATCCATTAAATTCAAAGGTCGGCTTGGAAAATTTTTATTTTTATATTTTTTAACTGAACTCGCTTGATTATAATGAAGATTTGGAGTTATAGTAATTCATACGTAGAAGGTAAATCCCTGATATAAGGATATGTAGAAAAGGAGGAGAGAGATACAACAATAACAACATCTACTGCCCACTAAAGATAAACAATCAAAGCCCTAATAACTAAAACAATTAATCTATATCTATCCGCCAAAACCATAAAGGGTCCTTCCCTGCCTCTTGAGGGCATACCTAATAGGGACTCAAATGGAACATCTGGCGAAAGATGATGAGAATAAGTTTCAATTATAAATACAAAAAAATTATAATGGCAAGCAAAATCCATCAATTAAACACTAACATATAATATAATGGAGATGAAAGAAAAATGTAGACAATTCAAAAATACCAACACATTCGCAGAGAAGAAGAAAAACTTTAACATGGCATATTATACCTTAATATAGAATATTATACCTTAACATGGATGTGAAGAGTTAGATCTTCAAAATGACTCAATGCATGCAAAAAAATGTAATAACACATTAGCCTCAAAGTTCAGATGTCTTGAACAACCAATAAAAACAAAATAATTAATATTTGTTAAAGCCTAAAACTTAAGATCTAGTAATGCCTAAAATCTGTTGATAACTAAAATCTGAGGTCTCTTGAAGCCTAAAATTTAATATTTGAAATATGTAAATGTCTAAAAACATACCAAACACACAGACAAAAAGGATAGTGCGTTGATGGTGCTCGATGTTCGTTTGTTGGCCGCTCAGGTAACGCCGATATTTATCTCAAAAGGATAGTGCATTGACGGTGCTTCTCCGGTGAGCGTGTGTAAGAGACTGGGGAAAAAGGCTACCTAGGGGAGTAGGCAAGGGGGAGTGGGCGGCGACGTGGGAGGGGCGACAAGAGTTTTCTCATGTCACAATCTAGAGAGAGATAGGGATAGGGAGAGACGGGAAAAAGGCAAAAGTGAGAATGAGGGATTGAGAAGTCGTCTAGGGTGGGGGAAAATGAGAGAGGAGAGAAGGTTAATGAGACTAAGAGTATGACTTTACCTTTTTTTTTTAAATTTAAAAATAAGGGGCAAATTAATTAGAGTGTGCAAAAAGAAGGGGAAGTCAAAATTTTAAGGGGTAAAAGAGGAAGTGCAAAAAATCATAATGATGAAATCATTTTTGTATCTTATGACATACATAAGTTTCCTACTTTATTATATAGATATATACATTAGTTTAACTTTTTTTATTAAAATGTTACCATGGGCAACTAATCACTCACTAGTGTACATATTATGAAGAAAATGATGATATCGATTATAGTAATGGACAAGGTTTTACAAACTGTGTATCCCAGGAAATCATCCACTGTAGTTGTTTTTTCATCATGTTAATTAAGATACATTTGTGAGGAGTTAGAAAGGCGTTGGAGAGTATTTGTTGAATTAAGCCCAAATTGAACTCATCATTGTAGGAGAGTATTTGTTGAATTAAATCATAAACTAAACAAAAGAATTCATCAAACCATCAAAGTCATTAAATCATAAACTGAACAATCTATTCATTCATAACCATCAAACCATATATTGACCAAACGACTCAATCATAACTATCAAACCATAAAAACCATAAACTGACCAAAAGAAAACCATAAAAACCATTAAACCCTTCATCTTCATCATTAAAAGCACATACACATGGTGAAACTATAATATCTTGTTTTTAGGTGAGTTAATGATTGACAAACCATGTCTCCAAAAAATACATCATGTATTTTATCAATAAACTAGAAAAAAAAATAATGAATTGGATTGTTTCTATCCTAGGAAATGTAAATCACATTCTCTATTTTCTCAAATGTTAAACCATCAAATGATAAACTAGTGATGAGACAAATTATCAACATATAAATAAAATATTATATAAGAATACGTAGTTTCGCTGATGGTATGGAAACTACCAAACCCTGATTTATAGTTGGAGGAAGAGAATGCCAAGATGAAGTGGAGGCTCAGAGGGAGAGGAAGATAAGAGTGGGAGAGGGGGAAGAAATCCGAGAGGGTTAGGAGAGGCTATCTAAGGGAAAGAGGCCGAGATCGAGTAAGGAGTGGGTTTGATCGTATTAAAGAGAAAGAGAGAGAGGGAGAGAGAGAGAGAGAGAGAGAGAGAGAGAGAGAGAGAGGAGAAAAAAGAGAAGATAAGTGGGAGGGTAGGGTTTATGTATGTTGGAGTAAATGGGTCTAAAAAAGTAAATATTTGACTCAAAGTAGAAGAGGGAATGAAAAACTAATATAGGGAATGGGGGTAAAAAAACAGAAGATAATATTTTAAAGGATGGTCTATTTGTTGTCCTTTTTTATCTATTATAAAGGATAATGAAATTTTATTATCTGTTATACTGTTTTTCATGGATAACTTACAAATTGTCCTTAATACTTGTGTCATTTGTAATATTTCTTTTGTCTGCCAAACAATATGGAGGAAATACGGGTTTAGGAAAGAGAGGGAGATTGAAAATATTTTATTGGAAATAGAGTAAAACAAAAAAAATAAAAAAGGGTAAATGAAATATTTTAAGGCAGATAATTCTAGTGTCCTTTTAGAGATATTGTAAAGGATAACAAATTTTTGACAGCTTAAAAGTCATCCATAATCCTTTATACTATTTTTCTTGTAGTGAATGGATAATCCATTAACATCTCTGATACCATAATGTGGCAGTAATAAAATCGCACACAAGAAAAATACAATTGTCCCAAGTAAATGAATCAGGGGTGAGGTAGAAACTACGACCTAGGTCCAAAAAAATAAATTCAATAATAATGTAAACAATAAGCCTACAAAGAGCAAGAATTTAATAGCTTATGGGTTACAATAACAACTAAGAATCCTTCTATCACATTTTAGTTATTTTTAAGTTAGCCTAACCTGAACAACCCTAGATATAAAATTCGTTTATTCCCGAACCCAAGTGAAGCCCATGATTAATTAGCATTTTTCTCAATTGAATAAAATTAAACAGTTCAATAGGGAAATCTAGTATACACAAATCTAGTATACTATCAGTAAGGAAATAAATTCTCTATTTCTAATATCCACATAAGTACTGTCCTCGACACATACAAGTAAATGGGATACTCACGAGCCTGCATATAGAAATATGAAGGCATATCCCTTTTTCTTTTAGGGTTCACTCGTGTATACTTGGTATAGTTTTAGTTCGTCCCTAACCTATAACCTAAAATCCATCGACAAGGGATAATCATTATGCATTCCCATCATAAAAAAGATTTCTACATGTTATAAATTCACCATGTATTCCCCCTCAGGATATGGGTACATCAGTCATAGGATCGAGGTAAAATGACCAAGGTAAAGCCTATCTTTATCACTGAGTTACCAGTGCGATCAACATTGTACATGCCCCATTAATATTCCGCCAGTAGCACCCCCCTCGATCACTCATATATGGTATGCTTAACCCATTAATTAAACAAATAATAATAAATCATACTCTAGATATTTACTAATGAAACGACATGTTCCATTTTTTAAACAACACAATTATAGACAAAGCCCATAAGTTTAAACCCTACTTCATAAGGTTACTTATATGAAGTGTAGATCCTTATCCTTACTAATCTAAAAAAAATAATCACCCCATCATACTAGTAATTGAAATAATTAAACTAGGTACAAATACCAACCTTAAAGAGTTCCCTCTTTCGCTCGTACCTAAACCGAAGAAATTTGGTTCTAACCCAAATCGATTCGCCTATAGTGCAAATCGATTTCCCCCCGTGCGAATTTTAATAACCCTTACTTTTGAGAATTTTTTTTATATTAATTTACTGTGTCAAGTAATTATATAAAATAATGGATGATGGAGTAAATATCAATTAAGTGAGTTAATAAAGAATATTTACTAGATTGTTGCATATTTACTGTTACGAGTATGTAAATATCATCATGTTACATTTTATAGTGTCGTGTGCTTTAAATGACATTTATGGTATAAATGTAGCCGGGACTTGAAATGGTTTAAATATTTTCGGATGCTAATTTTAGAGGGCATAGTTAGTCCAGAAATATTTGAGATAGTCAAAATAAGTGCCATATTGTATTTTTGGGTTTCAAGCACTTTTGACTGGTTATGACTTAAATGTGTAGTTATGAGTCATATTAATGAGGTATTGACAAGTTAAGATGGGAATTAAGCATAGAGGCATGTTTAGGTCTTGCACCTCATTTTCATTTTATTCTCTTAAGTGTGTATTTACTAAACCTAGAGAGAAAGAGAGAATAAAAGAATTGTGGAGAAAAGAAGAGAAAGGAGAAGAATTGAAGATTTGGGGTTTGATCTTGCATTCATCTTCCAAGAATACGAGATTTCAGTTTAAGTAAAGTTTCTTACTTGCTAATATATGATTTAGGGTGAATAAATGGTATTGATGGTTGTGTATTTGAAATGATTTAACAATTTTGGGGTTTTAAGGGATTTGTAGAGTTTGAACCTTTAGAATTTGTTTTAGATGGTTATTGTGTGGATTATAGTAGTTAGGATGCATTTATGATTGTTTTTGGTTAAATTAATGATTTTGGTTGGAGGAGAAATGGGGATTGGGAAAAACTAAGGTTCATAACCCGTAGCCCCATTCTTGGAAAATTCGCAAGGGCGAATCGATTCGCCCTTTTTGAGAATCGATTCGCTAAAGGGGGGCTACAGGTCTGGGAACCCGAATCGATTCGGGTTAAGGCCGAATCGATTCGGCCTGAGACCGAATTTTGGTTTCTCTATCCGAATCGATTCGCTTTTGGGCGAATCGATTCACTGCTCGGGGGGAATCGATTCGGCCCTAGGGCGAATCAATTCGAAATCCTGCTGTTTTGAGTTATTTTTTTAACTCAATTTTTACCCTTTTCTTTTAGGCTTAGGACTTAGGAACCTTCTTTTATGAAGTAAACTTAGTGTCCTAGAGTCCTAAATTAGTAAGGTAATTGCCCTAGGTTAGAAGGGGATAGTTGGGTCTTATTCTGGGGATTTGTCAACAGACGATTACGCATTTCTTCCCCATAACAAGTTAATGTGATATTACGAAGTGAGGTAATTTCAGGTGTGGTTATGACTCACTATCAAAGGTATATAGCCACTTCCCTACATTGCGTTGTAGGATGACCATGTTATCTTATTTGATAGGCCCTGGAAGATGATAGCTATTTAGGGGCGCATCCAGTGGGGAAACTCGGAAGGATGGTCTTAGAATTGTTATATATGATTAACTATCCTCATTCAAGTGGGACATGATTTATGATAAATTGTTCTAAGAATTAAATCACTTAGAATACGTTTCCTAATGATATATGGAATGGTGCAAGGAATCGGTGTGTAAAGGATGGTGATTCTTAGTTTATTATATTGATTCATATCCTCTTGTATAATTGAATAAAAACTTATGGTCATGATATTTGTTTTAGTTTATGCTCTAAAATTGAGTAGATAGATTCTATATTTTTATCATTATCAATCATGGCTAACTGTTCATAACTGTAATACTCTTTATTCGTCTGGTGATCATATAAAACCGGGCCCTGACCCGTTCCTATTTCTTATTGTGCATGAATCTTATATCCGCTCAGGTGCTCCATCGCAAGGACGCCCGTATTGACTTCCCCACTCCAGTGTCTTGGAGCTGCAAAACTTTGCGGATGTTGCAAGATATTTTGTTATAGATGCCTTCATTTTTGTATTCTAGTTACGGTCGGGTTATTTATTCGGGCGTGTGGCCCAAAATTTTGTACTTGCCTACTCTAATGTATTATGTAACTTAATTATATTATTGAAAATACATTGTAAGAGACTTTTAACCGACAGCTTGTTCGATTATTGTGTTATATATGTACTGTTCCGTTTAATTATTGTGTATTTTATCCACCTTCTTTTCAAATTCGGTTGTTTAAATGCTTTCTTTAACTTATAAAATAAAATTTTGGCAACCCTCTTTCTAAAATATAGGGTGGTTATCCTGTATAGTTATTATATTCTTGCGATGCTAAGAATGGTCCATCTATGATTCATGTGATTATCGGAGTATTGGGCTGGCCACCTCTTATTTTGATAAGCG